>CAXAJV010000014.1:16576125-17809041 GCA_963969225.1 Xylocopa violacea
TGGAGGATCGCGCTGAACCCTTGGCACGAATTCAACAAGGAAAATCGCCTTACCTATCGACTGCCTTAAAACCATGAGAAATGGCTTAAAGAATAAAAGTAGAGGACGAAGGAGGGCAGATTGCTCGTTAAGCGATAGGAAACTAGCAGCTATTTAGACGTTTTTAGACTTTTCATGAAACCACGACCAACTTCTAAACCCCAATTCCGCCCAACTTCTCCATTGTCACGGCCACTTTTGTCTCCATTTACAAACCAACTTCGCTGCTACTAAATTACACAAAAGTGCAACGAAGTCCACGGACTCCATACTTCAGACTTCCGCACAAAAGACTTTAAAACTCCGAGCTGTCTTCTGGTAATTCAAAGTACATACCGCCTTCTGCAGACCCATCCGCGCTGGTAGCTTCGAACAAAGCTCGTCGAAACGATTACACAGCGCACGATAACTCACAAATACGCGATACATCGCCACAACGAATTACATTATCAACAACCAGCGAAACCTTAACGAACAGTACAACAAGCTTCGTTTCTTTAACGAACGTAGTGCGAAATATCGTTTACTCTTTCGAGGTCTACTCTAATTCCAAATAGCTTACAAATTCGTATTTACTGATCACTGATTTCTCATCGATTGGAGATTATTCCATGTCATAACTCTTCACGAACCTCACGCTCGTATTTACGTAATCTCACACGAGAATGCGTGTGGAAGAACTTTGAAGGGACGCGTATTGGGCTGCGAATTCCGGCAGAAAAATTTAATTAACCGTAAGGCCGGAATCGAAAGTTGACCGTAACGGCGTCCCGGATCTCTGGCACGAATCCAGCCGCGGAAATCGCCGTTAGCCATCCAACAGAAGCGGCGCGGAAGAGCGAGGGGGTGGCGTGGGATGATCGTGGGACGGGCGAGGAACAAGAGCGGACGTAGGATCTTGAACGTTGAGGTAGGACAGGTCTAAGCTTTCCACGAGCGGGTCCTCCGGCTGGCTTTCTTACCCTCGTCCTTTTTGTTCCTGCGGGATCTCCCGCGCCCCAAAGACGCCCAGCTTCCAACGCTGCGCAGGGGGAGGAGGCGTGACGAAGCGGCTCGTGATTTAGTGCACGGCCGCAGTGCGCTTCTTACGGGGGAAAAGCCGGCCAGGACGATTTTAAAGGGAGATGACGGTCATCGCATATCCCCCTTTGTGTTCTTTCGGCGGAGATGTGGCGTGCATTACTGTACGCGAGTCCGTGGCCACCGAGAGTGGCCATGAAACGCGTGCGCACGCTGGAGGACGTTCTAACGAGGAAATCCTTTGCTGTATTCCGTCGTTTCGTTTTCACAAATGAAAGGAATGTTTTATGTAATCGGGCTTCGCGAACCAGTGCAGGGATTGTCGTGGATGTATGGTTGAGAATAGCGTGGTTTGGTTTTTTAAGATTCTTTTATGGATGTTTCAGCGTTTCGGGAAGAGGATTAATGGGTTTATGTTGAGGAAATATATGTAAGATGTTTTTTAGTATTTTTAAGGGAGATACAGTGGGGGGAGTGTACACGAATTTTATTCTGCAAGCTCGAAACGGTGCGACCCACTTCTTTCTGCTGGAAATGCGTACGTCGCCGCTGGCGATTGTAGAAAAGCGCCGATTCAGCGTCTGTCGTTGACCAGAACACGTGGGTGGCGCTTGCGATAGGCCAGCGAGGGCGTGCGAATGAAGGCTCCGATTGTTCGAGCGGGTGGGAAAAAGGGGCGCTGAAAATCGTGTTTCGTTTAAACAACTAAATCTCGGTAACGTGGAGTTCTGTGGACGTAAAACGGGAAATGCAAAGGAGAGTGACAGATTTGTAATGACGCGAGGGTAATGAACCGTTTAAGTAAAAGCAATTAGCCATTTTCTTCTCTGCGTTAATTGAACCGCTGAGTGGATAAAGAATAACATTCCGAAGAAACATTTTTACCGCTTAAACACTGAAATACGAAAGGAGAAACAAGATACGTCACAAAATTTCCATTTCCTTAGAATTATTACAGCGACTCCTTTCCACTTGGTTATAAATTGTTTCCAAACGAAAGCTTTTATTATCCTAACTATAATAGTAACCATAATAACCGTGCTATCGATTCTCTCCAGATTGGACTTACAACACCAACGTGAAGAGCTCGATTACTCCTCTGGATTAAGCTGAAACAAAAAGCTTCCTCGCTTGGATTGATCCATGAATGGAAATTCAGTATCGGTCGACGAAATCGATCCCTCCTTCGCTGCAAATATTCTCTTACACGAAAGATGTCCAGCAGAGAGAGTGAGAGAGAGAGAGAGAGAGAGAGAGAGAGAGAAAGACAAAGCATCAGAGAAATTTTATCCGAGCTACAATTATCGCACAAAAGGTACGGTCACGACTTCGTATCCGCATTCGCTAGCCCGCTGCCCATTTTCCTATCCTTTTCACGGGCTGTTCCTCGAGCGGAAAACAGATACGGAGTGCCAGCTAGAAAGCTGGCTGGATCGTTAAAAGTCTCCAATTACCGGGTGGAGTCGTGAACCTCCCCGAGGAGTCTGTCTGCAGCTCCAGCTGCAGCCTGACCGGCAATCGCGTCCACGTTTTGCAGCCCCGAACGCCGCTACCCTTTAAACCTCCACTTCTCCCCTTTTGGCTTCTTTTTCCCTCGTTTTTCCTCCCGACTCGTTGCTCTTCGTCCAAGATCGACCGTTGTAGCCCGCGACAACGTCGATACGTCCCGTGGAATCGAGAAAAGTGGACGCTCGCTCGTGGATCACCTTTGCGAGCGACTTCTAACATCTATTCGTACTATTTCTTTTAATATAATTGGTTTATTAGTGTCACTTTTTAAGAAGACAGTCCAATGATCGTCAGTGATTTCACGTGTTTTGTCCACGAGTGGAAATCAGAGAAGTTGATGTGGAGAACGCGAACGACGGAGAACGTCGAAAGTTGAAATATCTTCTCGATCAGAAAATGCATTTCTCCTTAAAGCAGCCGAAAATAACCCAAATCCGGACACGGACGAGCGATAATCCATTTTCGTCACGGAATTATTTATTTGTCCGGGATATTTCACGCGGGCACGAAGCGTGGCGCGTGGAGCGTAGTCGCGTAGCTAGCAGACAAGCAGATATGCAGTCCGAACTGAAGTAGTAATATAGGCCGTGCAATATATCCGTGTCAGGTTGACCAATGTCCTGTCCAAGCCGCCATACATCAACTCCTGTATTGTGGCCACTTCGGATTATCCTGGCTTTGAAACTGCTAGGATTTCGAATTTCTGCGCGACGACTTTCGCCGCGTTTCCGGCTGTTTCGAGCGTCCGTGTCCTCGGCGCCTCTCGTTTCGAGCACCGCTGATCGAAATGGACCGCGTCGTTCGATTCCATTTCACGAAGTCAATTAATACAGCGAACTCCATTCTCTCTGCGATATTTCACAATTCGTCCATTCGTATCGTCGAAAACCACGAACCGCAATCGCGAAAAAGTAGACGCGTCTAACTCTTTCACAATGCGACACTCTTAGCGCACGGATCCAATATGGCGGAAACGCGAGCAATCATCTTGGCCCGACTGAGACCGCTAACTCGAACGCGCGACAGCAGGGGCGCAATGAGAAGTGATGGGAGTAGATACAGCCACTTCCAATCGGGCCACCCGGAAGTAGATAGAGCCATTTCCAATTGGATGGCTGTGTTGCACGTTTGTGTTAGTTAGTCGAGCTGCCTTGGGAACATGGCTCACGTTTATACGTCTAAGTATAGCGAATTACCTTTCTACACAGAATACTATACCTCAATGCAATGCCTGCTCAACCAAAATATTTCAACATAACCCAATCTTCTCCAGTCATATAAAAAATTCAATTTCAAAATTCCGCTAGAAATTATCATTACCTAAACGCTACGAATCTTACTATTTTTTCATGCTCGATACCGTGCACCATCCCTGTCGCTGATTTCGCGCCCTCACCCTGAATGCTTCCACGACCTCTCCCTCTGCCATGGATCATCCATTACGAGGACCAACTCTGATCAGCCCTTCGAGACTTTTCAATCAAACTTTCCGCTGCGCGGCTGTATAATTCAGTCGGATCACGCGCCGCAGGTTCGTTTACTTTTATGAAAGAAACGCGGGAAGGGGCGTTCGACTCGCCCGTTGGCTTATTGGCCAGCGGCGCGCGCAGACCGAGCATCCGGGCCAGGGAAACAATTAAGGGGACCCACGATCGTGATACACGTTCTCGTTACCGCAGGAACTCCGTCGAGGTGTTGCCCGCGCGCCCTGTGTGAAACTTTCGTCAATTAACCGGCGAATCGAGGCACAAAAGGAACAATCCACCGGGCCGACCTCGCGATCAATTAGAACGAGCGATACCTCGAGGAGCCGGAGGAAGCTTATGGCCCGCGATCGATCGCTGTCGAGCCGTGAAATTTCGGCGCGTCGGAAAATTCTGTGGTTCGGAAACTGATTGGCGATCGTGCCCTGAGTATTGTCGGGGTAAAACGGAGAAAACAGTCGAGATAATGGCGATTTTGTATAATTTAACCCTTTGCACTCCAGTTTAGTGACTCATATAATACACCAACAGCTTCAATACTACATTAGTTACAGATGTACATACATGTAATAAAAAGAATACGGTTGCTGCATCAAAACAAAATACTTATTCCTTAGCTACATCATATAAAACAAGTTCAGGTTTATAAATCTTCAACAAAATAAAAATTCATATTGAACAGTTCGTAATTCAAGTGTCGCGTTATCGGCGACAACGGAGTGCAAAGGGTTAATACGAGTAAATTTACGAAGCGTTGCTTCTGTGCAATGGCGAACGAGTGGAGTTAAAAATTTGCGTTTATCTCATAAATGTATTCCGTGGAAAATCGTTTGTCACAAGAATCAGGTAATCCAGCAAAGCTTTTGCAAGTGACCGTCTGTTTGGGATCGAAGCTCCGTTCGAAATTAGAAAAGGCTATCTCAGGGGTGTGAAAATAATCGCACGACTGTTTAATTCGGGGAATCGATAAACTAGATAGAGTTCTGATTTATCTCTAGGCGCTATCCGTACATTTCTATCTATAATACAACCGCCGCTGAGAAACAGGAAGTAATCTTCCCTAGAACTCTCCGAAGTCCAATTAGAAATCCCAGGTTCTTGCCTGTAAGCAACTGAACCACGAAAGTTCGCAATAAAACAGCGAGCAGGGTTATTTTTTATCTCTGAAATGGCAGAGAGCAAAAAGAAAGGCGCTCGAACCTTTAAATCCACGCGATAAATTTCAGGGGGGGGGGGGGTGAAAGATGCGTCTGTGTAATCTGCACTTATTGCGGTCTTAATCCGAGAAAAAAAGCCCATCTCTCGAAATCGATAAAATTAGGGTGTAGATTGGCCGATATCCAAAACGTTGCACCAAACGAGCAGTAAAATTTCCGCTAATCCCGGACGGTGGATAAAGCGAGGAATAACAGTGGTTTATTTTATAAAGGGTGAAGGAGAAGTCGGCCAGTCTCGGGAGAAGAGGGTGGTTCCATTCACATTTCACGTCTGCCACTTCAGATCGATTAACTCCCGCGGTTTTGAGGCTGTATACCAGCTATTATCTTAATTGAAAACAGTCGGACAAGTTTAGTAGGATTGCAGGATTAAGTGCGAGCGAACCTCTTGGCTCGTGGTTTCATTACCGTATAGCGAAGATAGCGCGTTAAATGTTCTTCTTAATCTTGGGGACTGCGCCTGGTGAAGTACGGCTCGAGCGGAATAAAGTGCACCTTTGGATTAGTTTCTCCGCGATACGATTTCTTTACAGTATCGTCTAAAACAATTTAGAAGGCAAAATTGGTCGCAAACGCGGAAATTCGTTCCTTCGAACTCTCAGCTTCGAGAAAATCGAATTCCACAGTTTGTACAATTTAGATAATCGACCTTTAAGTGTCCACAAGTTACACAGAGAGTTGTGTAAGCGAGAAAAAAAGATCGAAAATGTAGATCGAATCTTTTTCGTTCGGAGTTCTGTGTCCGGGAAAATCGAGTTTGAGGATTTGTCGAGCACGCGCGCAATTGGTTAACGCCTGACTAACCGCGTTTAGCACGGATGTTGACTACGACGATTCTATTCTACACTTTCGAGTTACTTTCGTATGTAGAATAACCTCGTTTTAGTTACGAGTTGACCGACCAAATTAAATGGAATAAATTTTCTCAAAAGTTTAGCTTGTTTGTCCCGTTTTCCACGCCCCTAGTTTTCTTCTCACAGATTAACTCCTAGCACGGATTACGAAACTGAAAATTGTGGAAACGAGTGGATGGTTGACGAACGATGAGTTAAGATAGCATTTGGAATTTTATGAATTTATGTCGCCGTTTTACGTGGCAAAGGGATAAGGAAACTTCAGCACATGTTGCGGTTAATTTACAACTTTCTAAAAGTTGTCCCACGGATTAACTGGTGGGCAGAACTGTTTCGAAATGCAAGAGTAGAATGGTTCTCCCGTGGCAATCGCTTTAAAACGACTTTATTAAGCCCCCGCTCGCATAAACGTATATTAAGTTTTCACCATGAAATTACGAGACTTTAGCTTACACTCGCTTCACCATGCACCTGTGGAAATAAGCGAAATGAATAAATTCTGATCGCTATTCGTCTTTAAAATCTCCTTTACATTCCTAAGAATTCGTGGGAAACAAATGTTTGTCTGAGAACATTTCACTTGCATATAGCACACAGAACAAGTAATTAAAAAAAAAGACCCTTTAACTAAGAACAATTAGCAGAAAATTGTGATTCCAAATACGAGAACATTACACTATTAAACACCTACAAAATCCCAAATTTATATCTCTCTGAGATTTCGTCCAAAAATGAATCGTAATTAAAATTTCAACGTCGAGCAACTAGTTTAAATAACAAATTTGCAGGAAGAACGTCCGACGAATTTTTCGCGCAGAAACGTTTATCCCTTAACAAACCCCAAGTGTTTTTCACGTTTTTCCCGGTGAACGTTCGTACATGTTTGTATTTATAATCCATTTACACGATGTATTATTCGACAGCCGTGTTCCCGTGAATTCCACCGGAAATACGGGCAACGGACGTCTGTCCGAGTAGCTGCTGCTACTCCAATTCAATTTCGCTCGATACACGCCGGCGACACGATTCCGCCAGCGAAGAAGGCGTCGATTGAAATACTGATCGATCGTAACGTCGCGATCTAACAAGATTTACGGATCTCTTTGCGTTTACGTGGCAGGCTGGGGCCAGGCTCGGACCAACTTCCGAAACTTTCGAGTTTTATTTACTCGTAAGAGTTCCCTGGATCGAATAACAATTACCGTGAGCCCCTGTGCGGGATCACTTTTGCCGACGTTTAGGGAAATACCCTTCTCTCTCTCTCTCTCTCACTTGTCGCTTCGGGGTGGCTTTCCAACGTCGGATTGAATTAAGTTTGTCCATTAGCAATTCCGCTTCTTAACTTCCCGAAGTCCCTCCTATATTTTATTTATACGTATCCATTTCAGGGATTGGTTCGATGCCTGAACGGGATGAACAAAGTTCGCATGCATATACACGCGCGCAGTGAATCTTCCAAGCAGACATTTGGATATTTCTGGGAAAAAAGTTTTTTCATTCCGCGGGATATCCTGTGTGAACCAATCGGGAAAAGGTGAGAACGATTGAGTTAGAGCTTAATCTGCAGTTGCACGTAACGATAAGAATTACATGATATTACTTTTATATTTTTTAATTTGGTTTCATAAATATTATATTAAAGAGTGATCTCTGCTATTATCGCGGTATTATAATGTCACGGAAAGTGTAGCCCGCAGCGAGCACCAGTTTGCAGTTGAAATATCAGAAAGTCGACGCTGTACGAGTTAAATTCGTTTAGAATTTTAAGCGGCCTTACGGGCTGTCGTGAAACCGATTTCAAGTGGAGACGTAAAATCGCCGGATCGGCGGAGCTGGTTTCTCGCAATCGTTTTATACGTAGTTAAATATTAAAAGGCGCTTTAATTCATACCGCCGAAGGCGATCTTTCTGGTCGCAACGAAACTCGCAACTCAGTTCTTGGGGCTATTTAGCGTGCTCGATCATCCCGCTGGTTCTGTTAATTAGTTAGTAAATGGTAACAAAACGCGGTTAAATGTTGACTCAGAAAGGCGGGGTCGGAGTTCAAATAGCGTTAAACCAGGGAAAAGAATGTTTCATCATTTTTGTATAAAGCTCATAAGCCATTACTTTGCGCTTTGATGAAAAGGATTTCAAACATTTCGATTCGTTTTGTACTTTTCTTCTGTTGACTGTACGATTTTCACTTTGTGCTGTTATAAAATCCGCGAGAGCTGTTATCAGGTTCGTTGAACGCACCAGAAAATTAAATAAATGAAAAAGAATAACGATCTAACAATATCCTGTTACTTATTACGTTCGAACTGGGACGTACCAAGTGACACGTTAGTTTATACCACAAAGTTTCGACCACGAAAATAAGTTCGACCATGTTATTTGTACGTAAATGAGATGTAGGGATCACGTGTGCATTTGTCCAATTTATGAACGAGTCTAGATGAAACATGTCTCGTCTTACGAAACACAGCAACGAGTATAATTACATACTGCTGTTTGCCAGACCAAAGATCATGTCAATGAAACTAAAAAATATTAACATCCTTTCAAATAAAATTCATTCGTCAACCCAAATCCATTGGCACGAACGACTCCGCCATCTCGTTCGAAGCGCCACGCGAACAAAATGGTGTCTCGTCCCCGGATTCGAGCGGACAAAAATCCGTGGACGTCCGTTCCGCGGATGAGAAAGTGCGGGCAGCTAAGTGATTGCGTGCCATCATGGGGGATGTTGCTCGCGATAGGGTTAATTACACGCCAGTTTTGCGAACGCACCAACAAGTCCGCCGGATCAAAATCGTCGCTCGTGAATCATTCTGTCGCGGCGTCTGTAATTCACTAAATGTGTCCGCGCGTCGACCCCGGCGACCCGTGATGGATTTGCAAAGGGAAATTCATAGAGTGCTGACAATTATCGCGAGCAAGATCTCTGTCGTTGAATAATTCGTGTCGACTTCGAACTCTGACCGAACGAAACGTTGCGACGTGGCCGGTCATCGCCAAGGGATGATTGATGAATAGATACGTCTAACAGTTCGTGTCTCGTATTAGCAAGTTCAGCGAAACGACGTGGATCGCGAAGCAAGAAGCTGCCCGAGAATATCCATTAAATTGGACCGAACGATTGAGAGTTTCGCGCAAGTAGGACGACGTTTTGTACTGGAAATTTTCAAATAATCTTTACCCTCCCCATAAATCTGGCGCACCTCACGCGAACGAGTTAATACTGAAAGGAAATTTCAATGGCGAGTTCAACGATAAAACCAGCAAGTTGCGACGTACGATTCTGAAAATTACCAGCTGAATGTAACAACGTAACTAATGGTAGCCATGCATCACCATCCCTTGCAACCGGTGCATTATCAAACGTAAGTAACGCTCAAAATAGCATCCGTACAATTACAGCGCGAAGCCACAAATTATTTCTTATAACACTAGAATTTGTAGCCTTGGAATGTACCAATCTACCGAGAGATATACTCTCTCCGCACTGCAATTTCCACGCAATCGAGTGACTTTCGCAACGACCGCTCTGCAAGCGGTTCGCGACACCCACAATTATGTATGCGTCATATTATATATACCCTTTCGCTTCGAAGTAATGTCCTATATAACACTTTTTTCCATGGAACAATCTCTCTCACGTATGCATTTTCACACTTTTCTACGCGAAGTCAGAATGTTCTGATGATGATCTGTCGAATGCTCTGACAATCAGTCCCACGTATGCATTTCCACACTTTTCTACGCGAAATCAGAATGCTCTGACGATGATCTGTCGAATGCTCTGACAATCAGTCCCACGTATGCAGCTCCACAATTTTCTACGCAAAGTCAGAATGTTCGGTACCATTTGTAAAACTCCAATCTACTTCTGCTGCGTTACAGGTGGTATCATAATATATAGCACCGTCTCCGCGAGATATTCAGAATGTTACTTAGAGCCTCGAACTAAGAAGAGAAGTAAGGCCGTAAGAAATGCCTCCAGGAAAAATTATTGCACTGTATCGCGCGTATATCAGCGCCTCTAAGAACTCTCGCGAAATTTCCACTGGCGAAAGTAGACGACACTCGAGGTCGAAACTGGTGAAATATGTCTTCGCGAGATTTATAGCCGGCGACTCGCGAAGAAGTAGTTATCGAGGGTGCCCTCCCCCACCGTGGGATCGATCAAGCCAATTCTAATCGACCCGCGGACACGCTTATGGCGGTGAACCGTGGTCTACCGATAGCGTGATTCATGAATGGTAATTTCACGGTCACGTAGACCACGTCGCCGCGTTCTATCGTCTTATTTCTTTCCTCAACGATCGAATGTATCAATGGCGATTTCAATACTATAAATAAAGTTCGAGTGCACAGCGGTTCGATGCTGATTCAGATCGAGAATGACCACTCGACTCGACGAGTTGTTTTACGATGATTTATTGATATCCAGAGTATCTGCACTTTGTTCGAGTACTCGTTAGCATCCACGAGTGGTTCGCTCGAGTTTAGATGTATAATTACCAACGAGAACTTCGCTCAAGTGTATCTATATACAGTTGTACAGTATTGCGGTATTGGTTTAACAGTCAGCTACTTACTCGTAATATAAATACCACGCGGTAAAAGGAAATCCGGGAAAACACGACGATTAGCTGTGAAAAGAATGCCAGTTCGAGGCGATAAATGTCAAAATGATTAACGACACGCGGCTAATAAATATAAGATTAAATTTCACACTTCCGGAGATTGCGCGCCGCTTACTCGCGTCAAGCAGGAACAGCCCCGGGACGATCGTAAAGAGGACGCCCTGTAAAATAATTAATTTTTTTCACGAAACTTCCGGGTACTTGTAGTACGCACTTAGCTTTGTTCCCGTAAAAGTTTCGGCGGAAGAGAAGACAAGTTTTCCGTTCGGTACAGTCTGACGAGGGAGTTAAAAGTCTCATGGCGGATTAAACTTTAATTATTTATCGTAAGGTGGAAAAGTTCTCCGTGGAATGATTCTTCGTGCAGTTATTCGCGCTGATGGCTGAGTGGCCATTGCACTGTCCTTGTTACGTTACCTTCATCGATATGGAAGTCGACGAAATTTAAATCGCACCTCAAAGACTAGTTTCGCAACAGAAATTTAAGAATTTTTCTTAGCAGAATGTACGCTCTCGCTATTTACACCGTGTTTCATAAGATTAAAATACAAGTCGTTCTTTGGACCGCCTCTGCGCGAACTGAGACATAAAACAGAAACTGAAGTAATTATTCGCGGAGAGGGGCACGTGGACGAAAAGAGAATTTCCACCCCCTACTTTCTCTCTACGCGAGAAGAAATATAAATTCGCGAGAGCAGAACGAGTCACGTCGAAACAAGTGAAACGGAATTACTCCGTTTATTATGAGTCTTCTGCAATTCAACGCCGACTCCATACTTCCGCGAAGTTTTCCCGTTAACGACGACCCCCATGAAATTTACTGCCGTCGCGAGATTCAATTTCCCCTTTCGGCAGCGCCAGCCGAATTAGCGGGGTAATCAGTTAATTTTCGCTTATTCCGGCCTTCCCCGCGATAGTCCGCCAGCATTGTGCTATTTCAACTATGACAGCCGTTTCAGTTTTTTCCCCTGACTCTATTCATCATGACTGATGCAACAGCAACGGAAGAGGGTGGATTTTTTAAATGGATATTCGTATTAATAATATGTACGTTCACATTTAATATTCACTTGTAGGTTAAACAAAAGATGCGTTGCAACAGTTTCGCTCGTACAATAGAAGCCACGGAAATATATAATAATTTGCAAATTTTAATTCAACGATACGTTCGAATTCGTTTCGTTTCGTTCATGTTGCTCGAAAAAGAAATAACACGAAAATTTTGAGAACACGTGGTAAAATACATTGTCCGAAAGCGTGTTATCTTTTCAAGCGAAGCACAGTTTGGAAAATTTCAACACAAGCTACGTATATTATTCTTTTTGTTATCCACTGAGAAAGTGAACAATTTTCGCAATATTCGCGTACGCTTGTCAAGAGAAATTAAATAGGATACAATTTTGGAAAATTCAGCAAACGCGAAAACAACTTCGAACAAGTGGAATAGCTCCCGAGTAATTTCATCCCTTACCGATCTTTATCGTCGAGCGTAGTCTACCATAGAATCAGATTAAATTCGAAAAACTTGAAAAAACAGTGGAACAACTCCCCGACAAATATATTTGTAGCTTCGATCCACTGGAAAAGCTGTTCGAAAAACGGGGATCGAAGCGAAATCCCGTGAAAATTCCGAGAACACCATTGCAGGGGGTGGCATACCGTGTATAACGCGAACAATGGCTTTTCTTTCAACGCGACACTCTTGACGCGTCCGGCCAATGAAACGATCGCTCTCGAACTTCCATGGAAATCCGATAAAAGGGGTGCGGCGTGGTATTGCTGCTGAATGGGGGGTTGAACCTCTGGCCGCGTGAAAGGCGGAACGCGAAACGCGTAGGCGCGTGTCCGCGGCTTTATTCCACCGTGAAGCAATATTCCGCAACAATCAGACGGTGTGACTGCGTGGCGTCTGCCGGCAGCGTGCAATTAGCAAAGTGCCGGCAACGTTACCCATTACACATTGTACGCATAACCGACATTCGAGCCGCGAACACGCACCGTTAATGGCGGCAAGTCTGCGAGGGGTGGAGAGGGTAAGAGATAGGGCGAGGGGAATGGTTTTGTGGAGTGAAACGGCATCCCTTTAGAGCAGCGTTGTTCACGAGAGCTCTCCTTATTTCGTTTAATTCTTTGCTATATAGATATTCTTGCTGAGAGGGAGAGAGAGAGAGAGAGATCATTGAAGTTAATAATAAAAATCGATGAAGGGGATTGAAAGAGCGAATCGTTTGTCGTGAGAAATCATTTGAGGAATATCGAAAAGGGGTAGAAGCGTGTAGACAGGGGTGAAAGAAACGTAATTTAAGTCTTACGCGAAAGAGGATCTAAGAACCATCAAAATGAGAGAGAAGGAGGTACTTTTTTTTTATATGTTCGCCACTTGTTATGAATGTAACAAATGTGTTCGAACCATCATTGAAGGTAATAATAAAAATCTTTGAAGGGGATTGAAAGAACGAATCGTTTGTCGTGGGAACTCATTTGAGGAATATCGGAAAGGGGTAGGAACGTGTAGACAGGGGTGAAAGAAACGTAATTTAAGTCTTATGCGAAGGGGGATCTAAGAACCACCAAAAAGAGGAATCGTTGGCCAGGTGTTGCACGAACTCGACGGGAAAACGATTTTTAAGGAGATACCGGTGACGGAGAGGGGGGAAAGGATTTAATAAAAGGAAAAATGAGCGTCGTAACCGGGCCAGAATAAAAAGGAATTTATAGCATTGCATTCTTGCGCGGGAAGTTTCGAAAGGGCGATGATATTTTGCCCAGCCAACGATTTCTATGAATCCGATCAAATTGTCTAGAAAGAACAAAGAAACGGGTGCCACGCAAATAGAGGGGCCATCGATTTTTGTCGAGAATGGAGGCGAAAGGAGCGAAAGTGAAAAAAGCTGGCGTATAGCGAGCAAAAAGGTTGTGGAACGACGCCAGAATTGTACTTGCCGTGCCAAAGACTATTATATTATAAAATAAATGTGCTGCGAGACTATTTAATTACCATTTCACCAGTACTTTTGCCACTTGTGTTAGTAAAAACGTAATTAAGTATTAATTGAAAAATGTTGGCTCTTTCGATCGTACTATAATATATAAATTAAGATAAAACTTGAGGGTGCGCAATCGCAAAAAGAGTAATGAATTTTACAATCAACAGAACCACCCTTCCTTCAGAAGTGTATCTATCGCAACTTTCATTTCTCCTTAAATAAAGCGATTATCTTCGAAAAGAGTAAAACGTTCTACCGTCCGAGAGAAAAACCGCGATACTATTCTTTAACCGTTCGTTCGCCTATAAATAAACCAGACCCTAAGTGAAAGAGCAACGAATCAAGAGCACATTTCCTTCGAGGAATCGAAGACGGTTCCCGGCGAAGTACGCTAAAGTGGTTGGATTCCCGGCGACGTGCGAATTGGAGAGGAAGAAAAAGGCCGTGGAACAAGAGGCGAGAAAGTTGTCACGAAGAGTATAGAGTGGAATAAAAACAGGAAGGGAGGGATGCTCGCAGACAGTGGACGTGGAAACTTGTTCGGAAGTTTATCATTACTTTGCGCCCGTGCATCAGAACCGGGGTTGGTGCGCCCCTGGCCCGATACCCACCGGCTAATATCATTTTAAAACCAAAGTTTTCGCGCAAACTTTTGTTTATTATTTCCCCGTAGCCGGCGGTTGTCGGGCCAGCGGGGAGGATAAAAATGTTCGCGGAATCTTCAATCGAACTTCTTTTATCCGGGGCCGTGTTGCCACCCTCGGACGCATTCGCGTTGTTGCGAACTTATCGAACGAGTATCGAAAGCGCCGGATGGAGATCGGGAACTTGGAACGGGATAACGTTTCACGGGTTGATGGAGAATCGCCTGATAATGGAACGTTCCGCAACGCTTACACGACAAGCGTTGTTATTTTATTCAATGGTAGTTTTGAAAAGGGATCGCATCGCTGCGAAGGCCTCTGGGATTTTTCCGCGAACCAAAAACACGAACGAAAGTCTAACGAGTTGGAAAATTTGTTCAAGTCTCGACGGTCTCCGAAAAAGAAGACACACGAAGATATGGAAATACGATTTTATAGAGGAGATTTTTATTTAAATTCATTGGAACTGCGTTAAATTAATATTAAAATTGAAACAATGCTTGAACTGTGAGAATCAGAGCGTAATCGATCATATCAGAAAAATGTGGAAGGGAATTTTGTTTTAATACAATGGGACTCCATTTATCCGAATTCATCGGGGACTAGCAGTCCGTACAACTGGATCAACTTGTTCAATAGGAGTTGTTCGCTGAATCTTCCCAGTACCTATGATTTTTCGTGCCGGAGTAACACTCTGCAAGTAGTTCGCTGAAATTTTGCCCCAATGAATGGAGTTCGTATAAATGGAATTCTACTGTATATCCACTCAGTCAAGTACATACACTTCTAGCCAAAAGTTTTCACATTTCAGTTTTCATCGAATCCTATCTCTTTCCACGTTCTCTCTTTTTTTTTATCGATTTCAAACGGAAGCTCTCTACATATGTTAATACCAATTTCTTTTATTTTCGTAAATTTTTCACTGGCGAGTTGTTCAAAGTCTAACGCAATTTTAAATATTTGTTTCAATTTTTCACATTCTATTTTCACATTGGAAGACAAGAGTAAGCTTGTGCTTTTGATGGTTTAAGGTCCTCGAAATATATTTTCATACCTTCTAAATTTGTCTTAATTTAAAAAGAAGTCAAGTATCGCCACACTTGAGGCATAACTGTTCAGCGATAACAAAACACAGAGCATCTCAAGGAGCACCTCGACACAGGTGGTTCATAGAAAACGTTTCTTTGTACTAAATGTAAACAAATGCAAGAGCGAGCAAGGCCACTTGAACGAAAACAAGGATGCACCGAGCCTTCTATCAGAAATACACCTACGTCACAGCTATAAGACAGTCTCTCTCATAGCACTGGATGATCAGAGTCGACGATCGATGGCACAAACCCCTGGAAATTCCAAATTCCGGATCTGTCGGCGCGTTTACCTCTGCGCGCGTAAGGACTCCTCTGTAGGAAGCTGCGTGTCTATAGACAGGTTTCTACGCCTATTTATACGTGTATATTTACAGTGGCGAGTGTGTGCGGATGTGCTACAGATAGGATTCAGGTTTCTCTCTTTTGCATCGCAATGACGCTTGTTATCCTTGGCAACTGCACCGCTGATGCACCGTTTTACTGCTGGCGACTGCGACACAGCACCCTTGGCCCATTGTGACCGTGGCCGCGAGTTTTTCAAACGGTCGAGCCCTATCGGCCACGTTCTTTTATCTCGTCGCGACGCTACTTCGTTACGTCAGACAATTTGCGACGACGATTCTCGCGCCTCG
Organism: Xylocopa violacea; assembly: GCA_963969225.1. Lineage (NCBI taxonomy): Eukaryota > Metazoa > Arthropoda > Insecta > Hymenoptera > Apidae > Xylocopa > Xylocopa violacea. The sequence continues at coordinate 16,592,234 of CAXAJV010000014.1, forward strand.
CCAGGCAAACACCCGCTGTCCCCTCTGTTTGTGCCATTTATTCGTCGAGCGTTCGTCGCGGAAGAGAAAGCGCTCGAAAGCACGGTTTTGAAACGAGCGACGCTGCGCCGCCGCTTTTTGACGGGACTTTTCGAGGTTCGTTTATGGAAACGGTTGTATTACAATGTTCCTTCACAGTCGAGGGCTATTAACGCTGCAAGTGTTCTCGTAGAAGCGGAATATTTTATTTGATAATTGCTGTTTTTCGGCACTTTTTGTCGTTATTTCGAGCGAACGTTCGCTTTGAACCATTCGGTACAACAGAGCGTGTCGGTTCCTAAAGGAAAACAGCGTGAAACAGAACGACCCGAAGTTAAAAATTCGTTCGAAAGTTCGTCGAAAATTGAGAAGTTTCGTTTTTAATCGAACTCGAAGCGAAACACGCGACTTTTTATACCGTGTTGACACCGACACAGTGTTTCTAGACTGTCAACACGATCTTCCGATATGTCTGTATCGTGATATTGATTTAATTTCTCGATGAATTCGCAATACCTTGCGGCAACGAGTTCCCTCGAGATTCGCTGCTACGCGTATCTCGATCGCGCGTCACGTTCCACTCGCGCAGGACATTTGAAAATAAATTTCAGACACGAATTTACCCGTAAAAATATCGAGAAGCCATGAATGCCACGCTCGCGATTAAGGACGAAGCAGGTAGAGCGACAGAAATATCCCAGCAACGCTCGCAATGAAAGTAACTTTAACGACGTTCCCCCTTTGATCGTACTCAACGATTAACGAACTCAGAACGGGTCCTGTTCAGCAAACACTTTGCTTTTGGAGGCGGGATAGACTCACAGAGGGCTAAGTCGTGCGGATGTTAGAGGTCTCTGAATCGTTTGCCGGTCGGAAACAGCCTTTGAGACCGTTCACGCGTTAAAAGAGAAAACACCGATTCGGCTAATAAAACGTCAACTGGTGGAAATGGCGATTACGTACAGCGATACGCGCACGGATGAAAGAGCAAACGGGGAACGCGTCGATAAGGAAATAAAACGGCGCTCGACTTATGAGATAAGTCTTTAAATTGTCTCCCAACTGTTGCAGAGAGCCCGCGACGCCAGCCGCGGATGGCGTCGACGATATATCGACCAGCCGCGATAACCATTATCGATGTCCCGTCAAAACTGGCGAACAAGGAAATTAAAAATGTAACCTATCCACGTCCGGCGTAATGGCACTCGACGGCCTCTGGGGTCGGCAGCCATTTTTCAGCCGCGGTCGACGATCGCCCCGGAGCTCGACCCCGGTCGTTCGCCGCGCAAAAGAAGGATCCGTCTGACCGGAGCAACGATGCCCCCGGAAAAATTGATAAATCAACCCTGGGCCAGTGAAAACACAACGGACACGGACGAAGTGCAACGCCTCGGAGCCGACGCTCGATTCAGCCATCGTCGAAGACGATAATTCGTATCGCTCGAAGAGCGAGGCGCCATCGTACCCTCCGCGATACGATTAACCGACGAACATTTTCTCCAGCTGAGAAGCGCGTCGAACGAAATGCTCGTCGAACACCGCAGGCGTCTCCACAAATCAGCCCCTCGACGTAGCAACGGCGGGACGCGGGGCGCCACGAAATTATCCGAATTACAAAACCGTCGAACGTCTCGGAGGGTCCATTAGCCGTATGGACGAATTGTCTCGCGTTTCCGGCCAAATGAAGACCGAGCGGAAAGTCACTTAACGAGAGGATTCCGAGCGGGCGGTCGGTCTGGCCGCGAAACGCGGGCTTCGAGAGGGTGGGCGGGGGCGGGGGGAAAAGCCAGCGAACAGGGAAGACAAATTGCGCTGCGGAGGGAAGCCGTAGTTTTTAGGTCCGCGCGCGGGAAAGCTGGACGGCCGTGGGGACGTGAATTAAAAGGAAATTCGGCCGCAACGCGGAGAATGCCCCCGCGGGACGAGCTCGTTGCCCCTGTCCGGTCCGGCTCTAATTAGAAGGATTCGAACCGAGCGGAAGGGGCGGCGAATACGAGCAGGCGAGAGGATAACGCGCGGCCCGTCGCACCGTTTCCTTATCGCCCTCCAGGCTTTACTTTTCGACCCCGGATAATTGTAACAGGAGGCCCTCTAACGACCGCTGAACGACTCGGTTCAGCTGCGGAAATGAGTGCACTTGGGTTTCGCTCGCGCGGCCATGTCGCGTCTCGCTGCGGAAATTTGATTGTTATTCGGAAAGTTCGGGGAGTTTGTTAACGATAGGATTTGTCGGTGCTCCGCTTCGGATAGTTTCAATTCGTTATGCGTTATACATTGTTGTTAACACGGGTGAACACGAGTGAACGTGAACGTGGAGGTGGAGGTGGAGGATGGTAAATCGAAAATAAAGGGATTGGGGTTGAAAGGTCCCTTGCACGTGTGTATTCTAACGCGCTGTCCGGCCGCGATCTGACCGTGCAATTTAATCTACTCGATCCACTTTAGAAAACAGAGAAGTAACATCGAGTACAACACGGAACTGGCCCCAAGCAATGGAAAAAGGAGGACAAAGCGACACTTTCGTTTGTATATCCGTCGCGTACGAATTCGTTTTAATTCCATCCACAAGATTACGTATCTGTACACAGCTGTTGAAAGGAGACCACCAGACGTTTCTTCCATCGGAAATCCAACGGTCACGCGTCCTTCCAACCCTCGTAGTCCCTTTCGAGCGAATTTACTCGCGTTACGGAACAAACTCGGTGGTCGACGGATTATTCCCGTAGAACTTTTATTCTGGTCTATTATTGGCGAAAGGGGAAGAAATCATCGTTGAACGAGGAATTAAAAATGGTTTTGAGGAAGAGGAAATGCGCACGAATAATGAAATAGCGATCGAGCGAGTACAGCTCGAAAGGAGAAACTAAGACGAAGATGAAAATACGAATCACCCTGTACATCCATGGTGTAACGTAAATTTAAAAACAGTAAAGTAGAACGTTGCACAAAGATTTGAAATATCTCTTGAAAGTTCAGAAGCGAATGAATAAGTTAAAAGTTGAATGCGATCTGTGGAATGAAAGGCAAGTGTCGAGAAATCTTATGAATACACAAATGCGAAAAGTATTATTGAAAATGTAACGCTCGAAGAATTGTTCCTTGTGATGGAAGTTTCGTTTAAGTATCCGGAAGACTCGGGACGCGGAAGACTCTCTAAGCACTCGAGACAGTCTACGTGCTTGGCGATTTCAGGAATTTAAACGATCCCCCGAGTATCGATAACATCGAGGATATTGTAAATGCTTCGTAGCGTACAAGATTATTGACTCATAGCATGTTGCATTTATTACTAGACAAAATTATTTATTAAGATTCACGGGAAAGAGGATATTAAAATTGTTTATTAAATGCTAATAACAGCATACATTTAATCTAACGTTCCTCCGTTTCATCTACGTCTACTGTTGCTTTCAGTAAAAAAAAAACGGTACATCGTCTTTGCTAGTTCCGCAGCTTGCTTCAAGGCTTTCGCATAACTCCATAAAAATGTCTGCACTGCCCCTATTTACCCTCCCGCCTCAGCTGTCCACGCGACTCGTGCTCGCGCGCCATATCAAATTAAACAGCCCCGTGGTCCTCTGCTTTTTGGCTTCGAGCGTCTAAAGAAAGTTTCAAAGGGCTTCGAGGTACGACGGAACGCGTCCCATCGAAACGAGCGGGGCTTAAAATCGATGCTCGACGAGACGAGCCCCAACCCTCGCGCAACTTGACGAGGCAATCGTGGGGAAGAGAGCGATTCGAAGGGAGCTGGCCAACAGGTCCATAAAGGGCCGCGCTTTTATTCGAGCGCGTCTGTTATATAAATATTTTAGCATTTGTTGTCCGACATCTTGTTAGTCGGCCAAAGAAGCTCTCGTCTCGAGATAAATCCCTCTAACAGAGACAAACGATCCGGGGTCAAAAGTTTCCCCTGTAGCGGGCGAAAAAACGATTGATAATGGCAGACGCGGCGTGGTTCACGTCGCGAGATACGGAGATGTATTTGTCGATCTAATGGACCGACCAAGGGAACCACTATATCGAACGAATATTCCTGGATATTCCGTGTTTCGCGAGATGACCACCTTTTGTTCAGAGGCGAGCCACGAATCGAACGTTTCTTCAGACTGAACGAAGAATGAGTCCCGTTTCTTGATGGTTTTTTCAACCCTCTCATTCGATCGAATGAACAGCGACCAGGGACAATTTATAATAAGGAACGCGGAGAAAAGAAGCGGCGAAGATTGGCTAGCTGTGGAGTGCTGTAGGATTTATCAGTGAGGATGCACTATGGATGGTCCTTATGATATTTCTCTAGCGCCATTTTGCGTGGAGGTTGATTAAACTTCAATTCTTTTCTTGGGTATAGTTGTTTATTGGTAGTTTATATTAATGATGTCTGCGTGAAAGAGGCATTATTTTGGTCACGCTGTCGAAGAAAGCTAATGCGCCAATGGAAAATGCAAATTCCATTATAATGGCCGTCGATGTATGATTCTTGAAAAGCAGAACAAACGGAGTTGCTCTCGGAGGATTTTTCTTTTCTCCAGTTTCTAAGTAAAAGGGTACGTAAGCAAAAAGAAATCTCCCCGGCATCCTACGTTTACAAGCTGATCCGACTAAGAGAAGAGTGGTTAAGCCACGAGGCAGCCGCTCAAAGGAGCTTAAAGTTGAATAAATAACGCAAGGGGAAACGCAAAGAAACCGGGCCAAAAGAAACAAAGACCCGTAATTAATTAAATTTCTGGAACGTAATAGAATCTGCTTGAATAAACGGAGAGGAGCGTCGATAACTCGTTGACGTGAAAACTGTTGTCGAGATGCGATTTTCTATCTTTAAATCGATCTACGAGTCGTAGACACAGTGTCTTATGTTTGTAAATGGCGAAACTGAATGAAGACTTTGTGAAATCGTCAGGTTCACCAACTTTTAACAAACTCAAATTAGTTCTTTATGGAAATTTCGAATAAACACACGTCGTCTAGACGTCGACGACACGATGCTTCAAGTGATAAAATCTTTCTACACGCGCAAACATGCGCACACAAAGGGATTAAATAATTTTATTAAATTTAATAGACCCAAAGAATGGGCCTTTCTACCTCGAGGCTGCTGATTCGACGTTACTTTCAGCCGTTTGCTCAAGGAAACGAAGCTTCTGAACAGGAACTCCGTGACGGTTAATCTAGATGCAATCAGTCCCCTGTAAAATTGTAGAGCCGGTTTACTTTGAGAGCCAACGATCCAACCAACTTTCGTGAACTTCCACCGCGCCCGCCAAGCCGAATAGTCTCAGTAATTATTCTTTAATTTTCTGCCCAAGGATTCGGTATTTTCACCAAGTAATATTCCAACTGGTATAAACTGCGCCCTGAAGAGTTTTTGTCATTTTCATTCAAGCCGTTTCTATGTAATTTTAATTGAAAACTGAAATTCCACCTTTTTCATTCCAGTGGAATTCATTTTCACGTAAATCGTTCAATTTTTTAATAATAGAGGTGGTAACGTGGAACCCCTTTGCATGTAAAAAAGAAAAAACAGAACTGGAACCGCACAATAGAAATAATAATTTCAGTGCCATTCGTTACACGACAAGTTAATTACGCGCAATTTAAGTACAGAACGGCACGAAAGAACAAGCGTACGAATGAATGTAATCGCGACACGATTTCAAGCAATTTATCTGAAATATTTAAATCACTTTATCGTATATAATATACATTCCATTGCTGGCGTTTTTAACGTTGCTTTAGAAGTAGTTTCAGCTCACGTTTATGTCATTGTAGCGTTAATTACTTCAAATTTTTAATATCAATTTTATATAATCTTGTCTAGAAATTTTAAAACGTTTTTCTAGCGACACCAGAAACATACCTTCGAGTCGATTGCTTCTGTCGGGTAAACAAAACTTTGTGCTAATATTTAAAAAACCGTTTCTCCATTTCATCTGTACAAGCAAACTACGAAACTCATTATAAACGAAACCTGGCGAAGGCGTGCGTGCAAGGAACAGCCCGGAACGAATGGATTACGAACAGTTAAGCAGCAATGGAGGCGAACCAGAGGAATTTAGAAGTGAATAGGAAACGCGGAAGGGTGCGAGGTTGAAAGCAGAAAACTTCATTAAAAGGCTCCCTTTTCGTATCCACGGTCGCATTCCTTCAACCCAAGCCAGATTGAAAGAATTTGCGTGAATAAAAAAAGGACAAGGCTGGTGAAGTTTCCAGTGTTGAAAGGATTATAACTTTCAATAACAATCAACCAACGTGTAACGGACCAAGAACCATTCTCTCTTTTATTTTTTACGTACCCTATACATTGTTCCGATTCATTCGTTCGCCAATCGCTTCGCTTCGTTCGTAACTTATTTTTGCTTAACCGACGCCACGTTTGAAGGCGTCGTCTGACTTGCTCCATTATCTTCGACACCCCCGAGACGACGTCGTTTAATCGAGCTTCGAAAGATATCGGCCAACAATTCAGAAATTTCAATATGGAAACTAAGATTTCAGGGAAGAAACTGCACCGATGGAATGAATTAGTAAGTCGAGTTTGGAATACTGTATGGTCGCGAACAGGATATTTCTCAGGCGATAAATCGTACACAACGCTTTCTATGGAAAGAGGTTTGCCAAAGAACAAGGTTTTGCTTCTAAATGCAACAAATTGGAGAGTGGAATTCTAATAAATTCTTTGAAAGAAATGTTAAAAGGCTACGCTACGAATGTTAAAATATGCAAATATAAGTAATTACAATTATCAACGCCGTTCAGCCGCATTCAGAATTTCACATCGTATCTGAATATTTCAATCAATTAAATGCAGGAGGAATTGAAATGCAAAGCGCCCTTAGCTTCAAAAGAGAACAGGAAATTAATGAAATGTCATTATAATATTATGTGAATCATAAATAATTAAAAATCCTCGTTACGGGTTTTCATTAACACGTCTGCAAATGCCGTTGAAGCAAGCTTTAGTTTATTTCCCAACGTTGTTTATTCTCGAAAAATATGGAAAAATAGTGAAGTAAAAATTATAACCAATTCCATCGATTTGTTCATTTTCTCGTGACACACAAAAGAGTGTTAGTTCCATGAACGTTTATTCTGAGAGAACCTGTATAATTGGGCGCACAGGATGCTCAAACCACAACTTCCAGTCCTAATTTTGCAAGACTGATAACTCGGAAAGTGGACTTGACAGAGATTAATCATGCAAATCGATATTGAGTTATGGTTTTTTAAATAAGACCTACACCCCCTCGAAAAGCTCAACACAGAGTACTCTATTACCAAGAAAAATGACTTACGTTTTACGAATTATGGCCTACTACTTTTTTAAAGTCCATTTCAAAGTATAGAACAATATAAAGTGCCATGGTGGAGCAATTTGTCGTAAAAAAATTGAAATTAACGAAGGCTTAAAAAAGGGGCTCCTGGTTTATGCGCATTATAAATGGTGACGTAAACTCGGCGAAATGTTCTCAACAACGAACGAGCTTTCATTTCGTCGATGAGACGACAATTCCGAGCTGCGTATTTTCCATTTTATTCGGAGGGTGTGGAGAGGGGGAACCTTTAATATTTCATACTTTAAAAGCGCGAAGAGCTTATCACGCGCGAGTAAACAATCGAAGTTGGCCATTGGAAGTTACAATCGAACGATTTCCGGTGGTTTAATAACGTCGAGTCGTTACTGTCGAAGCCGAAACGTGGCCACGAGTAATCCGAAGAAATTCCCGAGAAAAGTTTTAATTAACCGCCATTCGATCCACTTCCGAGGGTACATCTGAATTTTCTGACCCACCAAGACCAGGCTAGATAACTTCCGGCGTCGTAAATATACCGGTTGATTCGATCGTAACTGCGCTGAAGTTTCGAAGGATTTTCGAATTGCTGGGAAATGAGGCGATACGTTCGTTCGAAGAAGAACGGCTCGAGCTGGATGTTCGAGAATACATTTTTGTTAACCCTTCGCAGCCCAAATTCGATCGCTGGTGACGCGAGTGAAGTTTCACCGAAACGAGGGAGGAACCAAACGAATACGTTTGCTGATTTCAAAAATTATTTACAGAGCCAACAAGAAATATGAGAAATATTTTTCTCTAATGTTTTTGGATTTTCTGAGAGCCTAGAATGCACGATAAGAAGACTCGTGTTAGTCCTAGTGTTTAACTAAAACTATGATCTACCCCTTAAACGTTATCCGTCGAGGAATAATCCAACGAACCCTAAATTTCACAATTTTCAGTGCTCGTCGCGGGGCAAACGTTCGAAAACGGCGATGCACGAGGTCGCAACTTTTCCATCCTGCTGCGCAAACACTTTTCACGCGAGTCGCTTCCTCAACCGAAACAAAGTAAAGCGAACGCAGTGTTTAATGCGATACCATTACACCGCGGAGGGGGGGTGAAATTAAACGCGATGTGTACACACGCGGTACAATTTTCCGCCAGGGCACGGCATCTGCGTCGCGACAGATAAGACGTTTCCATCTGTGGAGGCGCTGGCCCGTGCCCTCCCCCTCGCGCGAACCCCCGCTACGTTTGGCTGCTCGAAAAGCACAAACCTCATATCGTACGTCGGCAAATATTCATAAGTTAAATATCGCCTCTCTCGGCAGGGGGTGAGAGGATGAGAGCCCGCGATATAACATCGCCACGGTATTACGTTCCACGTGGAAATCCTCCCCCGTTGACGCGCGGTTGGAAAGTCACCCCCTCCGCCGCCTAACCCTTTCGCCTTTCTCGTTCCTCGCAGATCTTGTCCTCCCTTTTTCTACAGCGCTTCTGTTCGTCGTTCGTCTTACTTTCGCCATGTTTTATTTCGATACACGCTTGTTTTACGAGCGAAGTTAGACCCAGCCGTATCCTGTTGTTCCCTTTACGTTGGTACATATATGCTTATCTCGGTCTGCTTTAGGACATTTGCGTTTTCATGCGGAATATTTCATTCGAGCAATTTCATCCATGCGTAATACCTACGATGAGATTATTTAGGATCGTCTTGTTTACATTTTTATTATTGTTTTTGTTGACGACCTCGGAGGTTTGTAGCTTCTTGATTACTTCATAGACAGTAGCTTATATATTAAATATTTCCACTTCGACTAGATTTCAAATCATTGAATGCAAGGAAGACGCAGAAGCGATTGACTTTCAGCAACGTGAAAAGAAATTCTTGGTGACTTTACATTCGTAGCTACGCGTTGTCCTTCGCGAGCGTCCCCGTCGAAGCAACGCCAGCGTTTTATCCAGCTCGACTGCGAGAGCTCTGCCGAGTGTATCAGGGACATTTTCGCAGTGGCGACAGCCAGCTCGTGAAACGACTTCTCCGGTAGACTCCGCGGGATTCCTGCGGACGCCTCGAGTTCCTCGAGATCCTGTCGAGCGCTTGGAATTACCGGGATAAGCGTTCGCGTTGGAATCGACATCGAAATATTTCTTTGAGCAGCAAACCGCCGCGACGCCGCGAGCCTTCGACCGTAGAGGAAAGTCAGCTCCTGATGTCCTCTTCTCGCAACCCTTTTATTTACCTTGCCCCTCGCGTGTCACTGGAAGGATTACATGGCGAGGCTAGGTTGTGCTTCTCCTCGAGGAGCGTTTCAATGGGGTCTCCCTAATTAATTAAGCGTTTCTTTTATCCTAGTCTTTAAACGAAATATGCACCAGCTGCACTCTTCGCATCTAAAATTCGTGAAGTATTAAAAGATCAAAAGAAAAATTGTTCACAAATATTTGATGCTTTTCCACGAAACACGAAAATGTATTTTCCCCGCTCGCAGTTTTATGAAATCGGTGCTCCGAAAAATCAAGAGTTTTCCTTTACGCGTATATACAGTACGCTGTGTACACGGTGAAAAGGGTGCGCGGAAAAAACCGAAATTTAATCGAATCAATGTTTAATCGAATAGTCGTAATAAATTGCAAATACACTCGAATATTGATTTCCAGCTGCGATATTTCTGGCCGTCGCAATATGGTGTCTCTGATCAAGTAAAATTCGATGCTTCATGCTATCGGAAAATAATATTACGTCTTCTGGAAGACTGCCAGCTACGGGCTACGACACAGCTTTGAGTATAAAGGCTCCATATATTTCGGAGCATCTTGATTGTTTCAATCTGTTCTCCATAGCTTCGAAAGCTATATCGTGAATCATACTTCGACGCAATTTTGTATAATTTGAATTTCGACGTTGAATCGCTCTTTCCGTTATATTTAAACATTTTCTTTTTCCTTCGTGAAAGTACTTTAGATGGAAAGTTCCCAGTCGCGAGTTCGAGGGCTCGCGATATGCAATCGAAACGTTCGCGAGCAATCCGAGTTCCGAAAATTACACGGGACACACCGAGGAAGACAAAAACCAGGCATCCGCGAAGTATTGCGAAAGTTTCGCCAGCTCTTGCTAGAATGAACTAAGTTTCGAGACCCTGAAATGAGTTTGCTTCCCAAGATCAGCCTGGATTAGGTAATATCACGCGCCGACTTATGGTTGCGTTGAACACGTTCTCACGAGGAAACGGTTTTCCAAATTACCTTTTGTTTGCGATGTAGTCATGGAATTCTCTATTCAATTTGAACACCTCCTCAAATTCCTCCTTCGTTTGCGCGCGAGAAACTTCATAAGTAGGGTAAAAGATACGCGACTGAAGCATTAGCTGACAATTATGTAGAGTGTGAATGGTTTTACGGAGTGCGATTGGGTGTGCACGGAGACTTAGGATGACAGGATGTTTGGAAGCAAATAAATAACTGCGTGCGATAGAGTTCGAGAGGCCGAGGTGCGAAAGAAGAGTGTTTGGAGCCGAGCAACAGAAGTGACAGACTGAAATGGACAACACAAAGTGGCTGCGAGAGTTTTAGGAATGGACGCACGAGGAATGCAATTGGAACAGGGTTAACTTTTGTAACGAATAAGTCAATTGAATGAATCAATCAGTAAATTGAGAGCGAGAGAGCAAAGAGTAGAAAGATAGCGACAGCAGTTAATGAAATACGTACAAATATAGCACAACGATGGACGTGGAAAGTTATTTAATCCCCTTTGAATAATTTCCCTACAATTACACTATTCAAATAGACATGTCAGGTTTGTCCGCGCAAGACACCCCTGTACACGTCTACTACGCCCCGTATAACCATAGAACCGAGCAAGTTAGACCCTGATACGCATGGTGCGTAAGGTGTCACAGCCATAACCGGGTATAGACAGACTTGACAGGCTCGCTCGAACTGCGTAACTGATTTTAGACGACGGTACCCTTACGTCGAGTGTCGTATCCCAAAGGGCCTAGCGCTACCCTTAATTGCATCGTACTCTTGGCTAACTCGATCGACGCAACCGCCCGCTGCAACCCTCTCCATCATACTTTCACCTCTGATCGTCTAGCAGCGTCCTTCTTTGTTTAAACCGTTCTCGTCTGCTCGATCCGCGGAAGGATGCTAGCGCGGAGCAACGAGGGAGATCCTGCCAGCCGACGAGAGAGCTAATGGAAAGTTCATTTCGTAGGTACGATGTAACGGGAAGAGTTTCGGGAATGGGATCTTCCGCCGGTTGGTGCCAATTAAAATTTCGCCGACGGACTGCTCTTGGTCTCGATTACTGCCGGTGATGAAGACATCTGCGTCTTGATGGCCGAGTTAATCGAAATGCGGCGCAGGGAAATGGAGTTGCTGGATGTTACGCGATGGGCTTGGATCAGTTTCTTCGAGGCGTTCGTTCGGATACGTAGGGGGTAGGTAATGGAAGTTGAATGCAAATTCTGAAGCCCGACGAGAACGCGCCGGACTAAGTAGCAACGTTCGCGCACATTTGCGACCGTGGAAAGCGATTTTCGTCCGATATAAAATGGGTCAGGACTTCGTTAGAGAACTTGAGAGAATGCCGGCGAATTATCGCCGATGTCCCAAACCGTCCGACCATATCCCACTTTCGAACGATCATTATCTAGCGGGCATTATTGATTGGTCCCGATCAAAAGTCTAGACCCGGATAATAATACCGGCAACGTTAACCCCCACAATGGCCGAGACGCTCACGTCAGCCGTGCCATTGTTCAACGATCCTCGATCGTAGACGTCGCCGTCCTGGCCGTTGTCCCCCGCCTCGCCCCGCGTCGAATGTTCCGAATCGAACAAAGCGACCGAAATCGAATAGCGAAACGATCCTTGCTTCGTATATCCGGCCGACCGGAAGAAGGGGCCTCCGTGGCATTCAATCGAAAGACAATCGGTCGATTGAATCGGTCGAGGTTAGGAAAACGCGAGCCACGGTCACATGCTGGCGTGCCCGTGGCTGATTCGATCAATCGACCTGAATTGCGCCCTGGACCACGGCCCCGGTCCCCCGCGATCCTTTACGAGCAACCAGGTTGCCGTTTTATTTCTTGGCCAGGGACTACGAGATCCGGCGGTTCCCCTTAACGCTCAGCCTGGACTTTACGGTTAAGGATACCGAGTTTCTTGAATTTTTTACGAATAAAGCGCAGAACGAGGCGATTTTTCGTCTCGACGGTAACCCCCGTTAAATTGTCCGTGCGCAGCCGTTTTATTCCGCGGACCGGAGCTATAAAACGAGTTCGTGATTCGTCGATACGCCGGTTCCCGGAATTTGTTTCGAGCGACGTAACGGTAACGATAACCGATCGGGGGAGAAGACAAACAAGACCGCAGATAAAGGGCGAAGAAATCGCGAAGAATAGAAAAAAGGAAAGATAAGGAAAGAGCCAGGTCATCGTCGGATCCCCGACGAGCAGCCCCGTGGATCCTTCATTCCCTTTTTTGCCCCGTTTCCGCGCCCTCGTCCCGGTTTTTGCAAGTCAGGAAGGCCTTCGATCCGAAACTAAAAGTCGTGCTTACGAAGGGAAGCGTTTTCAATTAAAGCGGCACATTCATTAGGGGTAATTAGGCTGGCCCCGCGAGTAGCTACACTCCATCAGCTCTTTCCTCCGTCCATTCGTCTCTATCACGATGCATCACGTGATAACCAACACCGCCCGAGCGGAGGAGCACGGCGGAAAGCTCTTAAGCGGGAAAGAAGACGCCCCGCTAAAGGTCCCGTGACCCCGAACCGGGACCCAACTCCACCTTGGTCCTCGCCGTTGAAAGCCTCGCGGAGAGAGCGTTTTACCACCAGCGACGGACTTTCGTTCGACTCGTGCGCCGCTCGACGCTGAAGATCGAGACGCCGCGCCGCGCTCTTCAACTTGCTATTATCAGAATGCATCGCGGGAACTCTGGCTTCAGAAAACACTTTGAAACGCGAGAGGCAGCGCTGGAGAAACTCGCGAGCGAAACTGTCGCTGATGCGACTTCACTGGTCCTTTCTTTCTTTTCCATGGTTCAGACGTTCACCGTTTCTTGCTACTTTTAGAGCGACATATGTTTTGAAATACGTATTTATGGTTATTTCAATGCCTCTGCAGCGATTATAGTAAAGTTAACGTTGCCCACGCGTTGCGCTAAGCTACAAGGTTCTTTTCTATTGACGAATGTTAATGAGAAATGGCAAGAAACGCTGACAACCAGTCGCCTCGTCAAAGTTCCCGAATTCCATACACCTTCGTCACGTCTGACCGAAATAATCAGCGGGTGCATCAGCGTTTTCGTGCAAGGGAACTTGACGAATTCACGTGCGAAACTTTCGCCTGTCCCAATTGCGACAGCACCCGAGCCAACAAGCTTCTGGAATCCCTGAACTCGCTCATTCTCCTTTGTTCGGTGGACAATCGGTTGCCGCGGCCGTTTCGTTCGTCTTTCGTCTTATCTGTTGCTCGGAAGGGCGCGGGAATGATGGGGTTCCGTAAGATTCGTCGAGGCGAAATGGGATCACGCGAGCTTCGAGTGCGACGCGGAATCGCGTCGATTGCGGCTTCCACGACGAAGTTCCAGCCACTTATATTACTACGTGCCATGGTTTCGCGACTGCTACGACTGGTTCTCATTGAGAACCTCTTCCCTTCTGTTTACGTTATCGCGATTTCACTCGAAGTTATGGAATTCCTTAATCGCGTACGCGAGCGTGTTCAAGCGTCGAAGGTTTGTGGATTCGAGTCCCAGCTCGTCTCGCTTCCAGACGCGTGAAATGTATCTGTGATCGCGCGGAAGAAATTTATCACACTCCGATTGGAATGAAACGTGTCGCCAGCAAGAATGCCCAGGGATCGGTGCACACCCCGTCGCGAACGATAGAATTTTCGTTCAAAAGTAACCAATATCCAACGATTCACGAGCGCCGGTGCATTTTCCACCTACGTTTCACACCCTTCCGGAATATCATTTACTAAACGAGCAGAGTATCGCCGACTCGAATAAATTCGCCTCGTATTACCGCGATAAATCGCGTGAAAACGCGTCAAGCGGCGGCGGTGGGTAAGCGGATTAAAAAATTAAGCGTCGAAAAATTCGCGGCGGAAATCCGCGCGGCCGCGTGCGAGCGCGCTCGAAAAAAATAGGGGAGCAAAAAAAGCGGGTACAGTCGCGACAGGGTTTCACCGCGGAAGGGAAACTTTGGGGACGTCAGACACGATTAACAAGCCGGGAACGTAATTTCGCTAAAAGCCGGAATAACGAGGGGTCGAGGCTCGGGAGCCGCGACGATCACCAAATTTTACATCGACCCCCCGACACGTACGACGACGATGTTCTCAATTTTCGTTGTAATTAGTTGCAGCCCGGCGCCCGGCTCGATCGTATAACACGCCACGCGAACCGGATCGATCAACGGAATCTCGTCGGCTAATCGTTGATCGTGCTCCTCGCGAGTTCCCGCGGCGACGGGAATTATCGTGGTCACGAAATTTGATGGTAATTTATGTGATACCGATTACGACCAGTTAATATTTACATTAAATGATGTATCGATCAGGCAATCAGCCGTTCAAGTTAACTAGGACCATATTTTAATAGACGTTGAATCGGCTCGATAACGAGACGCGTTATACGATTAATTAAAAAGTCTGGCCAGCTTTGTTCGAGGCTGCGCTCGATATACGATCCGCCGTGAAACATCGGTTGCGTATTCGTTTCCACGATTTAAAACTGATCGCGGAGGAATCCGGTTAGCGCGACAGTTCTCCACTTTCGCGAAAATTCGATCGCGCACCGTCGTTACTCTTGTCTCCGATTAATAAAGTAACCGGAGTGTCTGTCCTCTTATTAAATGAATTATCGTAATTCAATCGACGGGCGACGCATCGAGCATTCATGGAAAAACGGGCGGACGAACGAGCTGAAAAATGGAACCGCGGGATCGAATTTATGATGCGAGGCTGGCGCTCGCGTGAAATTCATTTGCAGCACGGCGGGATTCAACTTTTATGAAGCATCCCCATTGTTTCGACGTGTTCCTTGCGATCGATCCGATCGAGCAATTCATCACGCGGCTCTTCTTCGCTCAGCAATCTGCTGAATGGCGGAACGGGAGGTCGGAATTCTAAGGAGGACGAGCAAGAGAAAACAGAGGCAGGAGACCGGTCGTAAAGATAAAGAAAACGACGAATTGATTTTCCCTCTGCAAAAAGTGAATCGATTTCGAATTCCGGCTGCGCGGGCTTTCTTGCGTGAGCGTTGGACATCGACGCTTGCATCGGGAATAAGGCAACGTTTTTAGCGGGTCGTAAAAAATTTCTCGTCTCGCTGGATCAAGAAGGAACGGAAAACCGTTCGAATTGAAAACTGGTTCTCTTTCCTCGAGAATTGGCGCTGATGTTATTGTGTTATGCACGATAATTTTATAACGCTGAACATTCGAGACAGTTTGCTGACGAACCGACGTTGTCGTGTTCATATTTTTCGAGGCAATGCTACGAATAACTTCTCTAATTTGCAATTAGCCACCAAAAGTAGCAACGAGATGCACAGAGTGAGTATCGCGAGACTCACTAAAGAATAGGCAACCGGTTCTCTGCCTCGAGTCGTCTGCTCGTCGCTACGAGCCACGAGAACCCGTCGGTATTCCGCGCGAGGGTTGGGGCTGGATATTGGTTTTCAATTTGCATTCTCCCAATAGCCATCCATGCATCATTCCGAGTTACAAACCGGCGTACCAAGCAAGCAACCGGTCTCGCCACCCCTTCGAGATTCCGGGAGGGGAGGAAAATAGAAGGAGAAGAGACGGGAGGGTAAAAACAGAGTCTGAACGGAGCGCGGAACGGATGACACTGGATCGATAAATATTTGATGGCGTCTGAAAGCAGGTTAATCCCGTCGAAGGCTATGTCAGCTATCCGTCCTGATCTCGACCGTGTTTCTGGTCTCCCCGTTTCCTCTCGCCACCCTTCGCGTTCCTTTACTCGTCTTCGTCGCTCCCTTTTTTCCCTCTCTTGATGGTTTCGTTCTGTGTAAGCGCAAGGCGATGAATAAATAAGGTATCGGATGGAAACGCGGGTTAGCTCAGGGTAAGAGGGTGATGGAACGCTGGAGAACGCTGGAGAACGCTACGCAACGAGGAAACAGCCAACTGGTTGAACGCGACAATGTGAGGGTTGTTGTACGTGGCGAGGATGGAAACTAATCGATTCAAATGTCCGCGTAGGAAACTACTTTCAGGTTTTTTATTTGTTTTTCAGAGATAATGTTTCGTGGAGTGGAATGAAAAATGGGGTTGAAGATTCTTATTCTCGGACCGCTTTTTCAACTGCATCTATCGCAAAATTGATGAAACCTTCCAACTATTTCGCAAAAATTTCAGTTCTCGCAGGCGAATTGAATTTTCGACGATGCAAGCAGAAATTTTTCAATTGCTACGAAATTAAAAGCAGCTAAAATCAGTCGCGACGAATATGTAACGGGAAAACTTGAATTTGTTCTCAGTCCAGTGTATTCAAGAACGTGTTTGTCCAGGGAGAGGTTAATTAAGCTGTACAAAATCACAGAGTAGACAAGCTCGCGACGGAATTCATAATCCTTTAACGAAATACGAGGATTTTCGCGAAACAAGATATGGAGAAGGGGATTCAGTTTCCTTTGGGGCGTAGAGGAATCGTAGAGAAACGCGAAAGAAACGTCAAACATCCACCAGTGGCGCTGAACGGGCGTTCACTTTGTGCCGGGCACAGTTAATAATGAACCAAGACCCGACAGTTCTCACGCTCCGCGAAACTTTCGAGGATTCTGAAACTTCCGTTCTCCGGAATGACACCTCGATGTCGTTCCACGGAACACGCAAACTTCTTAATCGGTTACCTTAGACTGCTGTATTCTTCTTACCGGAATGTTTAGCTGATGCTCTATACCCCATTGTCGCGTTTCACGTACAACGAGGTCTTGAATTATACAAACTTGAATTACTCAGAATATCGAACAATATCACTAATTTTTTACTAACTCAAGATTTCCATCGAAAATTTTCCTGGTTTTATTTTGTTCTTTTTTTAAAAATGTTTTTACCGTTATACTTCTCTTTGATAACAAAAAGTAAAAAGCATTGGCACCGACGTTTATTTCAATTCCCTCATTGGATGGAATTATTTAAATGGCTACCTGGGAATTATCAGTTCACATTTGGAAAAAAGAAAAACCGAAACTGGCGTTTCATTAATCTTGATGTTGCGATACAAAGCTTAACCGGTCGATAAATAATGCTTCATATATTCAGTATATAGATTTGCTTCCGCTTTTGGCTTATGTATGACTAACGAACTTTTTACCATAAGGCTGATATATTGTTGCACGAAGTGGTATGTTAGTTAGTGTACATCAGATAAATGTGCCATAAATGCGCATTGGGAGCACGAAAATGGTTTATGGATTTTGTGGATGATATACGATGAGTTTTTTTGCATTATTTCTGCCACATCCTCCGTTTTATGCGCATTTATCATAAAATATTAAAAATATTTTCGCATATTGTTCCTAGGGAAGCTTTTATTAATTATTTTCATTTTTCATTTGCAAATCTCGGTTCATAATCCTGGTAAATTAAATTTTTCCTTTGTAAAGAAAAAGCCTTCGCCTCTAAGAGGTTAACAAACAAGTTAATTAAAAAATTTTGCTGCGTAAGTAATTGTATCAACGCAGAAGGAAAAGTAAATGGCTTGCAAATATTGATATATTTGCGCTAGAAACTTTCTGATTAAAAACAGAGCTAATTGTTTAAATTATGGTTCAACTTCGTAAAATACGGTGCGTCAATTTAAAATTCGTTTAAGAAATAAGAAGTAAAATTTGTTCTGTAATTACTTTACTTTAGTTTTAAAGCATACTTTCCTGCGAAAGACGTCCATTTTAATTCTTCTCTCATCGATAATTATTGACTAATTCAATCACGTCTTGATAAATTTCTATAATTAATTACTTGCGAACAATTCTTTCAAAGTAAAGTAAAACTCTTGCTACAAGCAGGATCAAGAAAACTGTTCAACAAAATAAATCGATAACGAACTTATAATTACGTAACAAAAGAGCGAACAAAGTACCTGTTTCTTACACGAATTCACATTAAAGCAGCTTCGTAAAGAATAAAAAATTCACAAAGGAAAACTTATATATTCTGACATTTTTGTGAATCTAATGAAATAAAAATTTTTACATTCTGTGAGGAGTTAAACCAACCCAATTCAATTTGAAATAGCAACAAATGAAAAAAGCAAATACGCATAAAGTTAACCATTTACAAATTGCAGCAGAAACCAGAGTCAAAATATCAAAGAACGAGATTCTTTAAAAATACGTAATCATTTCCACCTTTTGGTAAATCTACGGTAATATGCGCAGCATACTCGCGGGCTCTCAAAGCAGTATAAACGCTCTCCACGTAATTATCTATCTCCGTTAATAACGGAACCGAAAGTCTGCATCCTGAGCGGCGCGACTCTTGCCAGTGACATAAAATCTTCGGAGACGGGGCAACGGTCGAGCGACGCAAAAGCTTCCGGTTGGAACCGCGAGCACCGTGGATTCGCGAGTAAATTTCCAGCTTCGAGGCCGGAAACTCGCTGGCCCGTTTCCAACGGTGTACTACCAGCCTTTCTCGGCCACTGGTTAAACACAATCTAATTTAATCCTTTTAAACCGTCTAATCCGTAGGAAACCATTCAAATAAATACACAATCGCGAGCGTTCCACGCTGCATTTCACCCTCTTCCGCCCTACGAGCCGCTCTCGCGCGTCACGTCGTTGCGTCTCTTCCGTTACCCATCGACTCCCTTTCGCACGACCGTTCCATCTGTTTCCGTTCGCCTCTGCCTTCCTCGCTGGCTTAACCTGTACGATTTCGCCCGATTTCGTCTCTTCATCCCCGTTTTCCATCCTCGATCCATCCCTCCGAAGCAATTCGACCTTCCTGTTCCTGCAGCTTTCATTCGTTTCTCGTGTAACGTCGTTCATTGCAGTTTCGTTTGAGAGATACTCTCTTCTGTATCCCTCTACCACTCTCTCTTCGAGTCTCTCATAATTTCAACAGACGATTCAGCGTTCAAGTACTTAAATATTAACTCGAAATTGCGTATTGTTTTTCTACTTTCAAGTACTAACGGAAGTAGTTTGTACATTGCACGGAATGTTTTTTCTTTGGAAGAGATACAAGCTGAAGATATTAAACGTTTGTGCGTAAATATGTGAGGCGATCTGTACTTTATCGATTCGTCCTTACCTAGCGGCCGTCTGTATTCGTCCATCTACAGTTCTATTTATCCAGCTACAAGACAAACATAAGAGATACCCGAGACTTTTATCGTCCGAGTACTCAAACACCGAGCAAACAGAAATAAGATCGGACGGAACGAAGAAAATTGATTTCGTGTTTGGACAATATCGAGCGAACTGCACCGCGGCAATCGATGCCAATGAATGAGCGAACAAATTCTCGGGCAATCAATTTTTATGCCGTAATATTTGTCAATGACGAATCATATTTCGCAGCGATGTCGCCCCGTTTGTTCAAAACTGACCTGTTCCAATTTATCTCGAATAATTGAAATTCCGCTGCGTTTATTGGTATTGCATCTGACTGTATACGTGTTTATCTACTTCATTTCAGATCTGTCCATCGTGTTCATTAACCTCTCGATACTAGTTAGTTCACCACCCACCCCCTACTTGCGTTAATTCATTCTCTGCATTGTTGTGCACGATTGCCCGTAAAATTTGCCATTTAAAAATCCACCATAAAATCGTTACACGACACACGTGTTGACAGTACGCGCGTGCGTAACCGTGGCAAAGTTCGCGTACATTTTTCAATATTAACTGAAAATATTTTCGCAGCGAAATATCGGTGTAACAAGTAAATTGATTGGCACGCGTTCGTAACGAACGCGAAAATATGAAAGTTAATTACGGGAATTGTCGAGCGACTCGCTGGGCGCTGTCGAACCAGCGTTTGTAAATAATTTTTCGTGCTCGCGTGAAAAACGGGAACAGAAAGAAGCGAGAGTTCCGCTGCAAGAAAATTCCACGAGCGAAGACTTTCAATGAGCGCGCACCGTCCACCGGAAGTGGAGCGCTGCTTTCCTCCTAACCCCGTTCACCAAATTTCTCTCGACAACGAAACGCAAACAGAAAGAACCCTGAAAAAAGAACGTTTACAACTTTCTGGCTGGCCATTCGGTTCGCCTGGCGAGTTCGCGCAAAGACTGCAGCGTCTCGTTAGCGAGTTCCAAAAAGTTCTTCCTATTTTTTTCTCCCCCGCACGACCATCGTTCAGTGGAGCAAAACGGTCAGTGCCTCGCAAAGCCGTATACGTGACTCGATCCACCTTCCCCCGTTGGCTGTCACTGCTGCTTCAACGACGCGTTTCCACATCTCTCTATCCTGATGGAAATTTCCCGATCTAATTTCCCGTCAAACGAGCATCCGCGCGAAACCCTCCCGAGGTTGGACGCGAGATGATTTTCCGGCTGGCCGGCGCAGAACGCGATACGAAAGCGCGTGTTTACTTAACTCGCCCGTTTGATGGAAACGTTTTTCGAGCGGAATTCCACGGGGTCCCGGCGTTCCCCTCGCTTCGCGTTGTTGGAGATCCCTTTTAACGTCGCCATTGATCGTTCCTCTTGAACAATGAAGAGTCACGAACCGTGGCGATTCGGTCAATTTCCCGGGAAGCTGAGACCGCAATGTTAAGTGGTCAGTGAGATTCTGATTTCGTTTGCTTTCACTCGTTTTCTTGCGCGTCCTTTTCAATTTAATCGTACACGCGGAATCCCAATGACAATATTTGAAACAGTAAACGCAGCGTATTCGAATTTGAAAAATTCTCAGATGGAATATTTACGAGAAAAGGATAGCACAGTGGTGAACTCGATAATAAGTCGGAGGACCACAATGGTGGACGCATTTAGCGCAGTAGTAACACGCATCGAAGTTGTTCGAACGTTCAGGTGGTTGGAACAGGACAAAGGGTGTTTGTTGGACCAGTTGCAGAGGATCTTGCGTCGGACGTTGAGTGGGACGGTAGTTTTCAAACGAGGGATTGTTTAGTCTGCCGCGGATAAGAATTTTAGACGAGATTTGTTGTCGGTTCGACAGTATCCAAAGAAATCCTGGAGATTCTCTCTTTCTCGGTTACGTTCGATTAAAGCACTTCTTATTTCACCCTCTTAATACTTTATTTCTATCGCATCGTGTATCAAGACTCGATTAAAACATCGGCCAGAGGTGTTCCTTTCGGTTATCCAATTTCAGAGCTCTTCAGTAAACCAGCCCGTCTGGACCATTTCCAGGAAATAATTTGCCGCGCGAGCGCGGAAGAACTTGGGATCCATTTTAGTGCCACGAGCGGAAAACGTGAAACAGCTATCGTATTCCCCCTTCGTTTATCTTTCCCTGCAAACATTACTATCATCGTATATCGTTATGGATGTCGCTATCCTTACTATTATTATTGCCATTAGCTAAAGTCTTGGGATATGAACGCCTGGCCATGGCAAACTTTGTCGTGCGACTCTAATCCTAGGAAGGACTAGTTACTATTATCGTGGCTACGTCTGCTGGCATAACTAACACCAGATACATATGTTCGAGTGTGTTCAGTTCCCACACAGAAATAACTGTTGGATAATCTGAGTAATACAATTTGTGGCTTCGTTCTTGATACCAACTACTTTGCTAATTAATCGAATCGCTTGGATCATTTTGATAAATTTTTCTCTTTCATTAGATGTACTTGCAGCAAAGGTAATTCCCAAGATGATTATGAATCCATGCCAATTCTAGTACGCTAAATTCATGCCTGTAAATAATTCATCATTCAGCGGAACCTTACTCGGTGCCTTAATTACAGCAGCTTCGAATTTGTAATGAAATGATCAGACACGGAATAATTAATGGTTACATTATCATTAATCATAGTCCCCAGTAATTCTTAACCGTAATAAATGATATACCGCGTAGGAAACCGGACGCGCATCAATCCAAAAGTGATAAACAAGCAAGATGTTACTCATTTCGGTCGCTACTATATCACAGATGTCACAGCTGTGAGTAACAGTCAGATGCGCTAATACCGGACCGAGGATTCGACTATACAGCGGATCGCTTATTTTCAGAAGTTTCTCCGTCGGAAAATCCTCCGCTGCGCGATTCGCTGCAAGTTCTCGTCTTAAATAATTTAATATAACCTCGTTCGCAAATTTGCAGAAAAGCTGGTTAGCACAATTAAGCCAGATTTAACGTATCTCAGCAAACAGATGCGATGGCGCTACACGCACCTAGGACTATGTACGATAGGATTAGCCTGACGGCTTACGCGATAGAATAACGATACGCACAGAAGTTTCGCGCGATGACATATTGGAAACCACTTACCACCCATTCGATCGCGCAGAAGAGGATGTGCGTTAATTCAATCAGAAACTTGAACAAGTCCCTATTTTCATATAATTCGAATGCACTTCCTTACAACCCTTTCTAAAGCAAACATCACCAATTGCAAGATTATACCTTTTCATCCCTCTTTAACACTTCCGATCACAAGAAATTTCACCCCATCACTCTAAACCCTGTTGCGTACGAAACCATCGAAATCGAACTCCCTCGCATCGCTGCTCGTCGCGCCAATAAAATTACAAGCCGAGGAGCAAGCGTGCCGCCTAAATTGCAACACAAAAGCGCCAATAACGATCGCGCGAGTGGCACCCCCTCCGCGCTCTATTCGTAACGATTACGGAACCCAGCCAGCCGGAAGGACGGCTCCGCGTCGCAACGAATAATCGCCTAACAAACCTGGCCCACGACATCGGCTCTTCCGGGGCTGGCCAGCAGCCGATGATGAAGCGCGGGCAGCGCGCGCGATACGCGCGCTGGCAGGGCGTGTGCGCGCAGGCAAAGGTAATTAATCTAAAGGGTATCAAACGAACGGGCGGCGAGCCGTCGCCGGCCGTGACAAATTGCCAGGACGAGGCCTCCGTCGACGTACACCGCCGTTTCGACGCGGCGAGGCTTACGGCCTCTGCGGGCATCCGCAGGCGGAAGTTTCGCGCGCGTGAAACGTCGAATCCGCGGGGGCGCGACAACGCGTTGACAACCTTTGTTAACGATACGCGCTCGCGGTTTCGTTCGCGTTCGTTCGCCCGTGGCCCGCGTCCGAACTCGATTGCCGCTGGTCCCACGATGGGACGCGCGGATCCCGACCAGATGACTTTTGTTTCGACGAGCAAAAGTTTTTTTTTTCAGGGGGGGTTTTCGAAAGATTTCGAGGCAGCTTTCACGCGAGATTCTTTTTTTTTTTTTAAACCACCCGTCACACGTCAGGCAACGTTATCATCGGCTTTTCGAAGATTCTTTCTCTCTTTTCAACGAACGATTTTCCGACTGTAATATTGCATGCACAGCGACGCGCGTTTTATTTTCATCTCTCTTTGGGTGACTCTTGATTTATCTGTATGGAGTGTTCGATCGATCGCAGGAGATCCACTTGCACGCTCAACCGGATCGTAAACGACTGTGACCGTAAAACTCGCGCGGCTGTAAAAGCTTCGGTCAGAGAGATGGAGGAATGCTACCTCGTGATATGTAATTCGTTGTGAATTTATCTTGTGGAGCTGTCTCGAAGCAAGGAACCGAATCAGCTTGGAAATTTGTCTACGATTAATAGAATAATGCCATCCATTAAATGAAATTAAACAACGTAGGAGACAACGTAAGTTCAGAACATAAACGGAGACATCGAAATCCATAAAATCAATTACGAAGCATCTTAATTCCAAAACTTAAGCAGATTAGAATACTCTGAATCTGTCTTTGAATCATGGTCGTGTTCCAAAGTCGGGGCTCCACAAAATCCAGCAAACACAGCTGCGACTCAGAAATCTAAGCAGCCGCGAAATAAACAAGACCCTTTCGATGCAAATGGCCGCCGAATCCCGGATTCAAACGCTTCCCTCGACCGTGAGTCGATCGACGGAGATCCGTTTACAACGGATCCACGTTCCCCTCGTTAAGAAGAACTTTGCGTACGATCAACCCTCGCGCGCCACGCGCGAAACTTCGTTCCACCGCGGCGGAACCGGCGTTGAAACGATACAAAGAATCGCGCGGGGGAAATGATATCGATGCGATCGTTGCATCCCTTTCGCTCGTCGGGATTCGCTCGTTCCATGCGCGTATTATGCAAATCCGGATGCGGATATCCGGCCGTGA
Organism: Xylocopa violacea; assembly: GCA_963969225.1. NCBI lineage: Eukaryota > Metazoa > Arthropoda > Insecta > Hymenoptera > Apidae > Xylocopa > Xylocopa violacea. The sequence continues at coordinate 16,616,809 of CAXAJV010000014.1, forward strand.
AACGAACGGCAGAAGGAACCGGTTGCGATGAAGATGGCTTTGTGCATCTGTCCTCGATAAGATCGTGCGTTTCCCCGTTTTTAGTCGATGGCTATCTGGATCGTTCTCGGGAATTACACGGTTGGGAAGATCGTGCGTGTAATATTCAAAGAGACAGAGAGGTCGTTCTGATGAATTTCTGATTGCAAAAATAGCTAATGGATGTCTTTGATGGATTTTTATTCGAGAATCTTTGCAAAAAGGAAGTTGGTCGCTTTGAAAGTGAAATATTTAAGAAACAGATTGTTAACACTTTGACGTAAAATGTCACATTTCAATAAGCTGGGAAAGTTGGGCATGGCGGAAGTCGGAAGTTGTTAAAGTAAATCATTAAAGTCGCTTGACACCTCTGGAATGACATGGTGCAAAAAACGCATGACGTGGAGACGTCGTTCGACACGAAGTGGTTAAGGACGTCTGTCGCAGACGTTCAACGTATCTTATAAGTATTCGCAACGCGGATCTCGTGAGTGCCCCAAAACGAGACGTGGCGAAAGCACGCTCCAGAAGCACGTACCCGCGACGCAAACCGTCCGGACTAAAAACAGACTCAAACGACGTAAGATCGCGTGCTTCACCCGCGAAACGCGCTGAAACGCGAACGTCAAACAGCTGAGAACGAACGCCCATTGACCAGGGCTGTTCCAGAGCTCGGTTCAAGTGAGATCGTATCGCTATTGATAGAGTAATCGCAAATATTTGCGAGGGACGTTCGTACGGGCTATTTGCTCAATTAAATTTACACGTTTAGCCCGCGCGTGACGTAACGACGCGTAAGGTGAATTAAATCGACGAAAAACCAGCGGCGATGCGAACCTCTCTGCGACGTATCAAAAGTCCTGCGCGTTCCCCGGGTTTACGCGTTTCAAAGCCAACGAACGCGGCGGAACGAAAAAAAACGCTGAGCGAGTCTCGACATCCGGAGGAAATTTTCGCACGGCTCTATCGATCGCACCGTCGAGGGGGGCGCGCAACGTTTTTTAAAAAAAAAATGACCGGGCACCGTGGTCCGCGCAAGTGGCGCACGGTCGGCACAATCATACGCACAACCGGTGATGAACGCAGGGGGTAACGCGGGCACGTCGACCCGGGAATACGCCGCCGTCCCGCGAACTCGATTTATCACCCGGCCACGCCATCGAGAGTCTACCCGCGACGAGACTAGTTATTCGTAATTACTCGCGTCACGGTGGAAGGCCGTTTCTCAAAGTAGACAGTCCGGCCGCCGGATGGAGAAGTTTATTGGAACGCGATCCACGGCTTCGCCCGAAGGCCCGCGACGAATGCCGCCTCTAATATCCGTTTCCCGTTCGCCAGCGTCTCCTTCGTCTCAGTTTTGAAGCTTCAACCGGGTAAACGCGCGTTTACGTTCGCGTGCGCGTTCAAATTGATGGCAATCGTATTTTTTTTTAAAGAGACCACGTAAATTTTAGTCTCGACTGCTATTTTAAGGAAATTTTGTACGTACGACTCCTTTTAACGGAGATAATTAACGAGCGTGTGTAAAGGCAACGCTGTCAGACGATTGTACATTGGAATTAGAGCATTAGAGCTCTTTGTCACGAGAAGGCCGGATCTAATGCTCTTGGTTCAGCAGCAATTGCTTCATTAGCATATATACTCGTTTATAAATCATGACGCACTTAATTGGTTTCGATCGGCGCTAAATTACCAGCAGCCGTGTTTCATTCGGTTCGAAAAAATATGATCCAATTAATCTTGCTTTTTTGGCTCGTGAAATTTTTCTGCGAATATTCGGAGATTAACATTTCTACGGGCGATCGATAGATCATCGGAACAGAAAACGAGATTTACCACGCACAGTGGGTGCATCTCGCGTTACACTTTTTACGACGCGCGCCATCCAGGCACAACTTTGTGCAACAAATGTTTCGCGCGACGAGTTTATACTCGCGTCGCGGGGGAAAGTAAAAATCGAGCGAAACGGTCGCGTCATAATTATCAATCGCTTATTCCCGCTCCGTCCCTTCGTGAATTTTAATCAGAGCCGCGGTTGGAAATATCCGCGTCGTAATTACGATTGTAACCGTTTCCTGGACTAATTAAAATTTAATGCAGTCCGTATAATTCATCAAAGTAAAATTGGAAGGAAATCGAGAGGCGGCCGTAATTAGGGGAGCGTGTTCCAATTAATCCTTAAAGCAAACCTACGTGAAGCAGAAATGAAGATGAACGACCGGCTGGTCATCCGTTGAACGATCGCAATCAACGTGGCAATATATGAAAGGGTCGTAATACGAATATTGCATACGGCGAACGCGCCGCGCCAGGAGAGCCAGGTTAGGTCTCCATCCATCTCTTCCCGGCCGTTTCATCCCTCCCGTCTTTCAACCCTTCTCTGCTACCTGACTCTTCGCGAGTGTTGCAATGCGTTCGCCGGATTGGAGTTCCCAGAAGCGATCGACGTTTGGAAGAATCACTAATTAGAGTTGCGATCCCAAAATGTTTCCTGACAACAGTTCATCCCTCAGGCAAGTTTTTGATTAAATATCGTATAACGCGAAACTAGCTGCGAGTAATTACACTTCACAATTTGAATTCCTGTGTATCCTAAGACAAAGTTCAGCTCATGAAACGCAGTCGAAACGATTCGTGCATAAATTCTCCTGTAACGAAGGGAAACGCTTAAACGAACAATGACGCGGTATAATAAGCACGAGAGAGCTAGACGAAACATTTCCGAGGGAATCGATTAATAACTCGTACTTAAATATTTAACGGCGAATCGCGAAAGTTTCGAGCGTTTAATTACACTTTCTACGGCTGAGAATTGGAGGGAGTTCTCTCGAGAAGCAAAGAAACGAAGGAGGACGAGCTCTGAACACGATGCATCGCGATCGAAGTCGAGAGCTGAACGAAGCGATTCTGTCGCATGCGTCGCGAGTAAGGCGAGCCAAGAGACAGCATTTCCTCCATCCATCCCGTCCCGCAGCCCTTATTCAGCTGTTCCTCCTCTACACTCCATCGACGTTACAATATGCGCGGCACATTGTAATCTGTGAGCTGGCCACCGCCTAGACGGCCTCTGGCAACGATGATATCAAATGTGATTGACGCGTTGCCCGTTCCACAATCCCGATCCTGTTTGGCGCCGCGCTACCATCATCCAGCATTGCACGGGCCCGAGCATAGTGCAGGTAGGATGTTGAACAGGTCACGCGCGATTAACTGCTACGACGTGGAAAGGTCAGTGGGCAGAAAAGTGGATGCCCGGGATGTTTGATGGCGGGGCCTTGAGAAATGGCCATGCGAGGCAACGCGGAACCAACAGCAGAGACGGAATCGTAGAGGGAAATCTGTTTTTTGTACGTCACGAAGGGAATAATTAATTTTACTCTCTCTCGTTACGTACTATTAATTAATGGATGCAAAACTTGTTTCAACGCAGGAGATAATTGTGACAGCAACGTGAAGCGAAAGTCTGAAACTTGTCGAATCTCAAATTACTTTTGAATTTTTTAAGATCCGAATATTCAATTTTAGACCCGCTATTAATCTCTTTGTATCGAATTAATTGTATAAACCTTGTTCGAAACGCGCGAAGCTTCCACCCCGTCGAATGTTCATTTGAAATGAAAATGACTGGAACAAGGGCAGCGGCGATGTCGCACTTGGCACTGTTGACATCGTCATCACGTTGTACGCTCGTTCCGCGCACGCAACAACGTGCCAGCAGGATTATCCGCGGGTTGCGTTGTTGAAACGAACTGCAAGCACTCCTCTAATTTCCTGATCATACAAAAGCGCGCGTATACATCCGCGCCCGGTACGGGCAGAGACAAGGACGGGCACCGCGCAAAGCGTCGATTCCATCGATAGCCCGCAAAAAACTGATTCGTGCTGTTTGCCCATATCCCAGCTGTTTACCAACCTGTTCCTGATTCTGGGTCAGTCCGATTGGACGAGAATTTCGTGCTTTTGCGGTTATTAGTGGCAACGATCGTTATTAAGGATCAAACCTGCTCCGTTCGTCCGTCGATCTGCTTGTGGGGACCGTTAATGCGGATGAATCGAGTTTTTAAACCATCAAGGATATCCGATTGAACGACGAATGTTCACGAAATTCTGACCATAAACGGGTAATCATGTGCCAAAGCCTGTGGACGTCGAGTTCCACATCACGATTAGTTTCCATTTACCAAATAAACCTTCATTTACTTCGCTGCGAGGATCTTTCCAATGTCTGACTAATGAACTGGTTTACCACTAGTATTTCTTTATTAATTGATCTGAAGTTTGTTTATTCTTATTTTTTCGATCAGTACTGTAATGTAAGGACAGTACATATTTCAGTCTGCTGAAAAAACGTTTAATGGGCAAAATATATGTCTGTAACGTAGAGATACAGCGTATGTCTGACTATTTTAAATATGTTCTACTGCGTATAGACTTTAACTCCTGAAATCTTTCATATTGGTTATGTTATGTTAATTTTTTCTTGATCTTGTATTTTAATGGCTTTTCTAAGATGAAAATTCAATAAGAAATGTTTAAATTGATAGTAAATTAATAGATTACACGTATATTCTGTGACTCAAAAGTATTAATCGTACGAAAGTAACAAAGATCACATTGTTATGGTATTTTAAAACGAAACAATCTATTCTTTCAATTTTATCTGTTTTTAACAGCTCGTATACAAGTTGTTTGAAGCATTAAAATAACTATTATCGTCGCAATGAACGAGAGTACAAACATCACGATCATTCACGCGACGAAATCAATTTTCCTTGTTATGCTTCGTCGTCGATAACGACAACGTCAATTTTTTGCCAGCTGAGTAATAACAACATAATCACTCGTTTTCTCGGGATGTTTCTTCGTATTTCTTCAACCATTTAAGAGGTCGATTCTATAACTGGAACTTTCATCTTCCGTCTCTGCGATTCTTTGCGCGAACCTCTATCCACTCGCGATATACTTTCTATATATCGAGACGACGTCGATCGAGTAATTTTATTTGATCAATTTATAGATCTTAATAAAGGACGGAAACGGAGAAACGTGATCCTCGGAGATTTTCAGAGAGACATCACTTTAGCGGTGTTGAAATTGACGATCATTTCCTTTCATCGTTTCGACGAAGTTAATATTCTCCAAACTTGGACTTGAAACTTTGCTAAAACACGATTGACTAATACTTGGTGAAGCTACAGCTCTCTGTCTCTTGTCCTCTAACTTAATTCGAATATCACTAAATCACACATTCTCAATCTTATTGTAACCTTAACTCTTTCATATTGTAAGTCGAGTGAGATTCGAATAGAACGACGGAATTATTCGTCTCGCGAGAAATAGATTTGGAAACTATTTTTAATATTCAACACACACTTTGATTAAAAGCTCGCTTTCGATCGTTTTATTAATTAAGACACTTTTGTTGTTTACTCATATTTGACATTCGAATGGAGAGACGCTCGACCTCTTCGATGCGATGACCCAGATGACCGAAAGTGTGTCGTCGGTACGAAAAATTCTATCGTCCCCACGATGTCCAACTCGTAACGGAACGAGATTCGATCGACGCGACGTAATTATTCGCGTCTCGTTAATCCACGTCACGTCGTCCCGGCGGATATTTCATAAATCATCGAGGACCGCGTGTGCTTCGCGATGGGAAGCAGAAGAGGAAAAAGTAATCGACGGAATGATGCGCTCGTCAACGGGGAAAGTTAGTCGCGAAATGGCGGCCGTATTGTTTTACGATCTCGTCGCCGGGGCGAAATTAATCGGCCATACTGTAGCCGCGGCACGGACATCGGCGATTAATTCCTCGTTTTATCGCTTCCTGATGTAGATTAATTGACTCCGACTAGCACTGCGACGTTTCAATTTTTTCCTGTACGGAAGCATTTGAGAATTCACGGAAAAAGTGATTACTTCTATCGAGCGTTCAATTTTACGCGAAAGTAATCCTTTCTCTCGAAAATGGAGCTTCAATCGCAATTTCGACGTCCATCTATCTTCTTAAAATTTTTCTCAAGGGTAGCAGAATACCTCACGAGCTGAAGTGTTCAAAGTGCAAAAATATCGCTCGATTGAAGAAGCAATACCATAGAAAAAATTGTTGGCAGCACCGGGAACGATCCAGGACGGACGCATAAGCCACGACGGAACCCTCCGGGTGAAAGGATAATTTAACCTCGGTAATCGACAGATTTTCCCCTATATCTGCGCGGCACGAAGCGAGTTTCCGCAATAATCGTAGGCACAATGCCGTTTAAGCTTCCGGGTCGTTCGCTATTTATTAGACGGAAGCGCAACGCGGAGGCAGAGCGACATTTATATTCATAACGAAACCAGTTCCGTCCCCATTCCGTCCGCCTCCATCGATATTTACCCCCGGCACACAACGTGCAAATCGTTCACCAAATCTGCCGCGCGCCTTCCACCCCTTCCTCGCGGAACCTTTCTTATTCTTATTCTCACGTCCCGTAGTCATTCTCGACTCCACGTATACCATCGAGGCATCCTCGATGTTGATTTTTGCCCCCAAGATCCGGGAGGAACGCCCCTAAACAACTATAAAACCGATGGAGTCGATGGAAAAAATAATATTCCGTCCCTTCAGCTATCAATATTTGGCTTCTAGTATCGAGATTCTTCTGAAGCTTATTCGAATTCAGATATAGTCGTGTAAATAACATTCTTCCATTAAGCTCGCTATGGTGCAGGTGCCCTCGTGAAAGACTGGAACGTTATCTGTGTACGAAAAAGATCCAATGTGAATTTTTCCGATGGTAACCTTCCAAGGGTTGAGAAGAAATAAAGTTTGGCGTCATCGTAAAGTTCGTCGACATCGAATGTAGATCACAGAGTTTTATTATTTAACATTTCAACTACCGTTTCCCGGTTTAAACTTTTTTCCAATGAATGCGTAGTTCTTTGTGTCCACAAATATTTCAGATGATGCACGAGAGCGTCACGTCACTTTTTCCAATGAATACACAGTTCTTTCGAATCTACAAATATTTCAAATGATGTACGAGAGTGTCGTTTAATTTTTTTTTCCAACGAATACACGGTCCTTTGTGTCTAAAAATATTCACCATGAAGTATGCAAGTCATGAATCTTTCACGGTTATAAACAATACTCCGGACAAGTAAACCGTTACGCGGGCTGAACGATATATCAAATTCCAAATCCGAGCAAAGTTGCCTTTCATTCGGTTAAAAAGTAAAAAACAACCGTTTCCATTTTTACCGGAAATTTCACATATTTTACTCAATTTAATGACACGGATGCGAGCCCTACGCGGGATCGCAGAAAATGCGTCGACAATTTATATACGCGGAATAAAAACGTGCCACGAGGGTGTGGTATGGAATTTCATTTCGCGAGTGATCGTTGAATCATCGTTTTTTAAATAACAGAAAAACGCTGTCGTCGAACGTAAATAAAATAGGAACACGGTAGCTCCGACGTTACATTGGATATCAGTTTCGCTGGAAACAATCGTGGCAGACAACAGGAGTTTAACTTCGCAGTCGGATGTAAATCGGACGACGCTACGAGCCGACACGAATCTAACGTGCCGTTTGTCCCGCGATTCAACGTTTCGCAAGTCCGTCGCAAAACACGACTGAAATGTAATCAATGCAGAATCTAGAATCTACATAGTTCAGAGTTCAACTAGATGCAAGTTTAAGATGCGATCGAGTAACGATAGCAACACTCGAGATACGTTTGATACGTGATCCGACTGTGGTATTTGCTTGCTTCGATTGAACAATACAGGGTAACTAGACGATGAAATCGAAGTGCAATCCTAATACTAATATCGCGAAACTGATATCAAGCAATGGTACTCGATCACCCAGTAAATTGGACAGTTTTTTAATAGTTGTTCCTCGCAGGTCTTCATATAACCTTCAGTGACCTTTAGAACCACCTGACGGTCACAGCTCTATAACAATTTGTAGGAAAATGTTGTTTGGGAGAAATGACTCCCACATCCACTAATTTACATATGAATACTTTATTCTATCGCTAATCACTCTTTCGTTATTCACTCTCGACTCTTTCACTGCTCGCTATCAACTAACTTCATTCTCTCCGAAGATTCACCCCATTTCCAATACATTCCCGATGATTCCATTCTCAGTCACGCGATCCTGTCGCTCAATTCCAAACACTCTTCATTCGCACCTCGACCCTTCGAAGTCAATCGCGTGCAATCGCCATTCATTTCCCTCCAAACGCTCTTCTTTCGCATCTTAGCCTCTCGAACTCGATCGCACGCAGTCACTCTATTTCCCTCCAAACATCCAATCATCCCAAGTCTCTACACACACTCAGTCATACGTAACGAAACACTTCACGCTCTACAAACTATGGCTAACAAAAAAAAACCACAGCTCGTTGATACGGACGACGAGAAGCCACAAAACACGCGCCTAGCAGAAGTCTAGCAAACGTTGTTGGCTCGAATGGATCCGGGTAGCGAAACGGCTGGCGTTCGACCGTAATTTCTATTCAATCGCCGATACGTTTGGTAAATCCGGGCGAAAATTACTCGCGCCGCTCCCGTATTAATCCCCGTTTGGTAGAGGAGGGTGTACAAGCGGCGCTGCTTGCTCTTCCGTCCCGGTAAACGCGGCGCCGGGAAAATCCGCCACGGCGGCCCGTTGCCGCGCCGCGGACGTGATCACGCCGTGCGAACATGTAAATTCAAAACGAACCGGCCACGCTCATTACAGAACCGCCGGCATCAATCGCCGCGACCCGCCTATTTGCGCTCCGTGCCTTTTTCGATCGCGGCACGCGCACCCCGGGTCCGAGTCAAACAGCTGAGGGTGATTTAGAGACGTTTGATACGCTGACGGTGTTTGCGTCGGTTATTCTCGTTTCGTTAGCTCCCAGTACACAATAACGCGAGACGAAGAGTTCGCGTCGCGATCAAAGGATGCGCGGAAGTCGACGGGGGTGCGAAGTTAACCTGCTCGCGTTTAATGGCGCGGATCGTTCGCGTGTTTTTTTAAACGAGATCCGAAGGGTTGACGTCGAGCAAACGGTTCACTGTCGTGCGACGCTTCCAATTAAGTACACTCGACCATTTAATTGTGTTACAGCGGGGTCGACTGTGTTTGCCGACTAATTTCGAGTTTAGATCGATCCTCGAGGGAGGCGCTCGCTGTTTAAACGCTAGTCAGCTCGAAGTTGATGGTCGTAAGAGCGACGCAACGAGGTGACACATCATTGTCTTCGAGGAAAAAAAGAAACTCGTCCGTCGCGATATCACGCCTGTTGCAAACAAGCAGCAGTTCATCGGGGTTCGTGAGTTAAATATTCATCGAAATCGATCGGAGCGCAGTCGACTCGACACGCGTCGGTCCACGGAGGCTACGATACCTTTCAGTGATCGCCGTACTTCCCTTTTAAACCCACCAGTCATCTAACATTCATGAATTTAACCGATTCGTTGAACCTTTACCGCGACACGGGGAAACCTAATTGCTTGAAACTTCCGTCTGATACAAGGGACTGCAAATTATAGCGGCGGATACAATGGGAGTTCGATTATATAAATCAAACATGGCGTATCCCGTTCGAATAATCGAACGACTCTACTTTCGTGCGAAAGAATACTGTTCCGTCTGAAATATTCCAGAAACATTAATCTCAATCAAAAACCAAACTGTCTTCGATCGATCGTTAATTTTTACCGTAGTCGATTGTTGATAAAATTAAACCGAGAAATATTCTCATTCGTGCGTGATACGTATGCCATTCGCAGGTAAATTAGACGTATCAAATGAAATCGATTTCCAATTAACAGACCCGATTCGGTCCGAATAAACGACCGACTTCCATCAACTAATTACAGATACGAATCGCAAAACGATCCACGAATTGCAGCGAATCGAGCGCGATGCTTGCCGATCGAAAACATTTGCGCGAAGAGTCGAGTGGTTCCATCGTTCGTCAAATACAAAAGAAAATAGTGAAATTTAGAATTACGACGTAACGAACCCGCCAGACCGGAAGACTGAGTTCGCGAAATAACAACCATTGTTTCAATTACATTAGTTTTCGGTTCGCCCGCGTACCCTCGCAAACTGCCACGATATTTGTCTCTGCTTGAATCATGGTATCGAAAAAAGGAGGATACGAACGGTTGGAAAAATTCAAGAAAACACGCCATTATAAAATAAAATAGACTGTCGAACGGAAACGGAAGTCTGCTTAAAAATATCGCAACTTCTCCGCGACAACAGAGACGCGAATAACTTTTCTACGCACGTCTCATCGGGTATCTGCACGGTGTTCCGCATAATTCCGCCATTACGAAAAATTAATGCCAGGCGTAAAGGGACTTTGCGCGTTAAAGAGGCCGCAGAAAGGGTTTCAGGGCTGAATGAGTTGCTTGCTGCGGTAGTTACTTTTAATTAGACCGCTGGAACGTTCTATCTTCGAGCGTTTAAAGGGGTACGAGAGGCAGAACAGTGACTTAGCAGCAATTTTTACCCATTAAGAGTCGCGCAAGAGTCTCGCGAGACCTGGTTCACGAAGAGCAAGACCAAGATTCCTCCGTGCAAACCTTTTCCGTCCTATCTCTCGTGGCGTTCTTAGAACCGCCCTCCCTTCCGCGCAATCTTGGAATGACGGATTTATTTGCCAGACCGAGGACAGTATACTTGCGCAATGTGTAACAATCGTCAAGAAAAATAATTCAAACGTATCTTAGCGGCAGTTAAAATATATTTGTTTTAATTTTCATATTACAATGCGATCGGAAATATTCTATTTTTAATTTCGAAGTAATTTTAAAAAATGAGAAATTCTTTTTCATTACGAAACACGATTGATAATCACGAATATTCAAGCATTAATTATTGTTCAATGGCAATTAATGACTTTGACTCGTCAGTGTCCGGCACGTTTTAAGATATTTTAATGAAATATTTTACTCGAAAGCAATCCTGGTACTTCGGCCATGTTAAAACACGAAATATATTAATATCCATTCTTTTGTGCAACTAATGACAATTTGAACCTTTAATGTCGAAAAGAATTTAATTGCGAAACGTTTGATTTATTACTAGCGATATACACGCGCGTAAAAGAATTAATTATCGTCGATATGAAATTCGATCGTTCTCCAACACTCACCCTTCGACTGTTCCCATCCTTTGGGTTCAGGTCCGAGGCCACAGTGCCGAAAATGGTTGGCTGGAACAGAAAACGCACTTTTCTAAACGCATTCTAACAAAAATATTCATCATTAATTAAATGCCTTCGGTTCTATTACTACTTTCTTTAAAATAAATATATAATTGATTAATTACATAGATAAACCACCATATTTTTTATAGAAATACACGTCCACCAATTACTCGAAAGGACAAAACAAATTATGCAATTCATCGCGTCTTTCAGAGTGGTACGCTAATGAATCGAATAAATGAGCCTGCCGCAAATGAGCTCCCCACATTCAAGCGGACGTATCATAACTCACGATCGCTCGTGTTGGCTAATGCACCCTTCTAATGGACACTGCTATCAACATTTCTCGACATAAACAATATACCTTTACCATCGAACCGCTGAATTCGCCTGTGTTTCCGCGTTATTTCGAGAGCAACCATCGCAAAGACGTTTAATTGAAATTCACACTGAAAACTATTTTTCAAACTCGACGAACGAACGCGACTAAAACCGTACGGTGATAACGCACACCGCGACAGATAGCATTTCCGCTTGTCGTCGCGGAAACAATACGCGGGCAGGGGAAAAAGAGAGAAAAAAAAAAATGTGGGAAGAGAAGGAAACAAAATAGCGAGCTGCAACTGGCGCTGTCATCCGCTGGAAAATCCGCGGGGACAGAGGCGAGTCAATTTAGAGGCGCGAAAAACATCGACGATCGGCCATTAGAAAAGCGGCAATTACATCTCGCAGCTTTTAGGCCGCGGAGCGTCGCGCTTTTCGACGCCTCTCGAAGCCCCGTCAATTCCAAACGCAGGCATGATTTCCACGCGCGTGAAATCGTCCGGATGTTACCGGCAAAACTGGGAACACCCGAACGGCGGCTGTAAAAGCCGTCGCCTCGTAAATCGACGCGATGGCCGTCTAGTTCGGTGGCCGCGCGGCCCCGCCATTAACTGCCCCTGACCGAGAAAATGCGTTCGCCGATAGTCGCGTCGGATAAAGAGGGTGCGGGTCGGAGCTGGTCTCCATGAGAAATATAGGAAAGGAATGTGGCACCCGGGAAATATAGCTCGGTTATGGTTAAACGGGGGAGTCCGTGTGATTTAACGATGCAATTTCGTTTAATTTGTACCTTCTTCGGCGCGAGTGCATCTAATGAAGTGACAACGCTCGCGTTCCACCGCGCGTGTTCTACTGCTGAACGAGATTACTGCCTCCGACCACTGTGGTTTCATTAAAGAATGCTGACGAGTGTTTCAACTATGCGATCGAAAACGCGAATCCCTCCAGCGTATAAGAAACTGTCCGATCGACCGAGATTTCGACGCTAACCGTGCAAGCAGCGGGGGCTCTGCGTGTAATTAATCCACTGTGCCGCGAATTCGATTGAAATCAGCCGTTCGAACAAATCAATCGAATAGACCGGGGAGAAATGAAGGCGATAAAGCACGAGTGGCACTCGTTGAATCGATAATTCCGCGACTTTCAACGGGGAATAATTCCGCTCATCGGTGGTATCGGCGTTCGAGGTGTTCTGATCAGTCGAAAGCCAGTCCCGATCCATTAAGCGTTCTTTTATTTCCGGGATAACAGTTTCCGGACGGCGATCCCCCTCCGATACGGCGATACTCTGGAATTAAATAACGCGCGGCGAATCGCGTCCGAGTGTCCCCTCTCTGCGCGAGTTCCCGATCGAGCTCGGATTTATGATTTATGCGATACGATAAAGAGAGGAGGAAACAAAGAGGCGGGAGCGACTGGATTCCAGCTTGGGTGGCGTTTGACAATTACGGACAGATTTTTGTTTTATAAAAAGGAAGGGGATGCAGATTGATTTTATCGATATTCGACTGTCGATTTGCGGGGAATGGTTGATCGAGTATTAAGTTCATATCTCTCCGACATGTTATACAGCTTTTTTACTCTTTTTTAATTAAGTTAAATAAGAGGAATGAATATAGCAATTTAACGAGGATACGTTTCATCCGATTTTCGATATTTTGGACTCCAGAATCGCCACTTTATTTCAGCCCACGGACAACTGAACCAAACACAACGAAACCAGAAATGAAGAAGTAAAAAAGTTTTATGAAGTCTAGTAAATTTCTTAGTAATAAAGAGAAGCTGGAATGCTACCTCTGGTCGCGACGAAAATTATACTAATTCCATTTTTAACTAAAAGATCGGATCTTCAATGTCAAAAGAAAAACAAGAGGGAGAGGGAACTGTTACTCCCAAACAAAAACAGTTTACCCAGTCCAGCGAAAACAGTGAGTTGGCGAGAAACAATGGGTGTAAAAAAGCGTCCATTATCGCGTTTAGAATAGCCGGTGCACCGGTCGAAAAGGGGCGCGCAATATCGAGCAAACAATCGCAAGTCCGTAGCGTCGAATCAATATTACGTTTTACATAGATAAATGCTGGCAGCGTTGCGTGGACACCTCTCCGCGCGCTGCGTGGCGAATCGAGTTCCCCGTTATTGCGCCCGCGTTACAGCAACCATGAAAATTAATTAAATCTCCGCAGGCGGGGCCCCGCTTAGTATTATTTATCCTCTGCTGGGACAAATTTCAAAACATGTAACTCTTCTGGTCAATGAACAGCGTTGGTGTGCGGGCGGCGGCGGCGCGGTGAAATATGAAATCGTTCCTCTACGATGCATACGTTCGACGTAACCGTAAATCAGCGAAATTAAACGAGCACAAAAGTCGTTCGGCTAACGAGGATCGATAACGATACCATTTAGCGTGCGCAATTTTCCTTTCAGCTTCAATGAAACGGAGATCGAGAGAGGTTACACGCTTTCTTCTTCTTCCGCTTCTTCTTCCTCTTTTTTTTTTTTTTTTTTTTTTTGATGGAAGAAGAAACCTTTATTGTTGCGTTCGTGAAAGGTTTCCAATGGAAACTGATAGCGGTGTGCTTCGAAAGAAGCTGACGCGAAAGCTCTTAAACTGATAGTATAAAAACTCGCTCGATGTAATTGCTATCAACACGGACGCGTAGTTATCGGAACTTTCAAAGAGATATTTTTTAAAGCCGCGAGAATAGCAGAGGTGTAACGAAAACGGATTGTCATGTTTCGCGAAAAGTGTGAAACGCTTAAATAAATTCAGAACTGGTTGCAATGCACGAACACACTCTTCGTATCCTATCTGAAACGCGATAAACATGTCCAAAGTATAATGTCGGACATTTTTATTTCACACGTTCGATTCTTTCGTTCTCGCGGAAATTGTTGAATGTAAAATTTTCCGAACGAAGGCAATCCAAGATAGGACAGAAAAAAAGAAAGCAAGATCGCGAATCTACGTACCCAGCCATTGAATTCTAGCACATGTTCAAGAATCCAATTTCTTTCGAGCGAACGCCCGCCCCGCCATCGCTGCGAAGCAGCTGAAAATCGCCAACTCTAAAATTCTAGGGGCGGACTAAAATTTTTATTCAGCGGCCACCGTCGCGAGAAAGTCATAGAAAGTTCGGCAACGTGCAACGAAGTTCCGAGAACAGCGGTAATCTCTGCCGATCGTGCATGGCGCGACTCGTTTCCGGTATCGGGCCAAGATTCCGATAGCAGTTTGTAATTTATGACGTAACACGGTCAGATACGACACGTTCGAGAGGAAAAACACGTCGAATCGATCCGTAACGGAGGAACACCCGCAACACGGAATCCGCACTGAATCGTCCCCCCCTTATCTTTATACGGTTCGACGGATCGGTCAACAATCGCGCGTTCCCGATTCAAAAAATCGACAAGAAAATGGCTACTCGGCCATTTCGTCCGAGTCTTTCTCCTCGCGTCTACTGTGTTCCATATTTGAACGAATACTTCTTTCTTTTATAATATTTCTAACATACAGTGCGAGTTCTGTGAAATTCTTGATTGAGACATAATCTAATCGATATGAAGTACAATTGAATCCATAGCTTTAGAAGTGGTAGAACTCTTTTGACTGGTATGAGTCAGTCTGATTGTAATGATTATAAGATATAGAAAATATTGTAATGATTATAAGATATAGAAATTAAATTCTCTGGTATCTCAGTTTAAGAATGAAAATATAAACGCGATTAATCGCGATGAGTAATCGAAAAGCGGTTAGTAGAAAATCTTGTTCCGTTTTTGGAGAAGAATTTCGGTCCTGCGTATCACTCGGAACGCAGCGGCAATACCGCGAGATTTACACCCGAACGCGATCACATAAAGAACGTAAAAGATAGTCTTGTTATCAGTAGCGTACCAATTTCGCAGATTTCTCTTTGTTCCGCATTGAAAACTGTGTACAATGGGAACAATGGAGAAAACAAACAATCGAAAATCCCTGGCGGAATTTCATTCCGAAAAGAGAGGCCATGTTTTACCAGCGGTGGGGGCGTGGGGGCCATTTTTTAGACACAAAAGTTAACCAGATGAACGCTTTTCGAGATAGAAACAATGGAAAAATAGATCTTCCTTCCGCTTAATTTTTTTTCACTCATACAAAATGCATCCGGTTTAAAAATAAACGTGTACACGCGTAAATGGCCCGGCGAAACGAAATTTCGAAACACCAGAGTACGAAGTGCATAACACTGCAGGGTTGCTTACTTTGATATGAAATATCAGCTTATACGACATCAAACATTTCAGTGTTATTAAAATGACAGTGTTCGTAACGAACGATATCGGTCTCTACCTTCGTCTGTTTAAATTAGCGAACGTAAAAGGACACGTTCGACGTCAGCTTGTGAAATAATATTGGAGGAAGGTGATCGATCGACCTCCGTAAGATTAACAGAACGATTTCTCTATTAGGGACGCTAGAAATACGGTAGGTAACCAAGGGTTCGAGAGATTATCCAAAACCACGGGAGCCTTTAAGTGGTTGTTTGAAACGGATGGTCCACGGTTGGTTGTAAATCTTACAGCTCGTTAAATTATTCCGTGTTCCCCTTTGCTGAACGCTCTCGAGCGGGTGATTAACGGACTCCTTTGAGAATCGAGTAACCGATGTCCATCTTATTTACAGAGTGCTCTGAAGCTGGACGCGCGGGGAAAAAATTGGCGATGACGATGACGCGCGCGCGACGTTCAAATTGCCCCTGAGCCACCGTTTAGGGATGAAAAATCGTCCGCGAGAAGTCGCTCGCGGAAATTTATGGAAATTAAGCTTCGTGGAGGAAATTTATAGACGAAATTTAATCCTATGCGGCTGGAATTTCGTCCATCTTCGCGCGACAGTACAATTTTACTCTCGTCAATCTGAAATCTGTAATAGAAATTGACGATTATCGTAAGAACGACCATTTATACTTTTCGTGGCTCCGTTTTTCCACGAATGCGAACGATAAGTTCGACGTAGATTCGGTTGATGAAATATGAAGTGGCGAAGAAACCGATACGCGGGTGTATCGTTTTTCCTGGGCAAGTCTGAAGGAGAATTTCGCGGAACCGCTGAATCATGTCGGAAAGTTTAAAGAGAGATATAAGGGAGTTAACGAGGCAAAAAAGGATACAAAAGAGCCGTGGGGACGTGAGAAAAATGAAAAACCAATACGTGCGAGTGCCTCAAGATCCTGACGACAAGACCGGAAAGAATAAAATTTCAAGAGAGGTAGGTAAGTAGAATAAGGGGTGGAGGGGGGGGGGGGGCGGAAGAATCGGGCGGGTAGGGCCAAAGAGGATTATACTTCAAACGTACCAGAGGGAGGGCGATTTAAGTTTTAAATGTGGACGATGCGGAATAAACGCTGGCACGGTTTTACGAAGTAAATACGAAACTTCGCGTAAAAATAAGAGTAATCCACGCGACGCTGTTTTAAAGGTAAAACTATAACATACACTTTACACCGATTTATCATTCTTTACATCGTTCGCAATTTGCTCGACGACGCCATTAACTCGAATCGCGGTTTATCCTTCGTTAAAAAGTTACCACCAAAAAGGTTGACGAGCAGCGAAAGGTCTGCGCGGTGATTCAAAAGAAGGCAATCTCGGCAACTAAATCGATTATCCGGCGCGCGTCGTTCAATTAAGAACACGGCGACATTCTTCGGGAGCGATCGATTATTGCAAGCGTGAAACATCCGCCCCCAAAGTTTGCGAGGCGGGGGCCCCGTAGGCATTACAGAAACGAGGTCGAAGGGTGACAAAAACTTTGGGAACGATCGATGCGCCGCGAGTGCAAAGAATCCACCCCCTCACGCCCGCCTGAAATTCTTCGAGGGAACATGCAGAGCGTCGATCCTGCGGGGCTGCAAGGAGAGCTCGAAGTCTTCGAAGAGAAACGAGGCTGGTGGAAGACGGGGAGGAGGGTAAAAAGGAAGGGAAGAACCGGCGGAGAGAAAATAAATGAAAGGGAGGGGAAAAAGAAAAAGGGACTGAAAAGGATCCGGAGACAAACGTTGGTCCATTGTCGTGAGTGGTTCGCCACCAGAATTTCTGAAGGAACCATCAGGACTCTCCGGGACACGGGGACGGGAGCTTCGAGAATAACGATGATCCCAACACAGTTAGCGAGTGATTTCGTAGGCGTCCTCCAAACGGACCTCATTACGACCCGTTGCAAACAGTTGGAGAACAATTCTGAAACGATCGAGACGTGCCCTCGCCGGAAATAACAAGAAGCAGCAGCGGCTGCCCGATTTCTTTCATTTGCGCCGACGAATGGACCGAGAATCCCGATGGCTGCGATAAGGAATCGCAGGTTTATTATCCGACGTAATTCTCTTTCACTCGTAGCTATGGAGTGAACGCTGTTTCGTGAGATAGCGAGAATAGAGAATTGAGAGGAAGGCAATTTTTTAAATATCTGCCAGGTGGAATTCACAGGACGAGTAGAATTTTAAAAGTAACTGATTTCGCGGGCTTCTGTCGCATGTTCTTTCACCTGCAATTTTTTAACGAGATTACGTCCTCCAAAAAGTAAACGCTGAAACGCGTTTAAATGCTTTCCTCGGTCCTCCATTTCGGTGCGCGCGGTATTCTTCGAAACGGGTTCGCGTCCAGTTAAATTTCCGCTTTGCAAAACGATCCAATCCGACAGAAGTCAGCGAAATTAGCCGCACAAATTTCACGGGAGCCAAATCTGCATATTTTAACGCATCGTAATATTACATCCGCGAACGAGCTCTCGTCTCGCTTGCGCGAGCACAGAAAAAAGCAGATTCACTTACCGTGGTAAAAATGTATCGTGTTTTTGCGCAGAACGGCACGCGCTCGAACGACGTAATAAATTTGCGAAATAAATTCCCGCTGGTCAAGGGACAAACGAATTTTCGATGCTCGAATCCGACCCGCCTCGAAAAACGAGCGTCCCATCTCTCTTCCATCTCGAATTTCTGCGAATACTTTTTTAAAAGCGGTCGAGAAAACGGGGGATGAAAAAGTATTCGAAAATGTATATTCGCGACACGACGACGCGCAACAGTAATCTCGAGCGAGGTAGAAATAAATGAGATTTACAACTGATTACGTAATGACATTATGCATTTTGCAGGACAGCGGGAAGTTGAAGCTTGATAAATTAACTCGGGCGCAATAACCGTTCCGTGTAACGAAAGTGAACATTTGTTAACGCTACAACTTTACATCCGCCATAAATTAGCGGCCGTCGCAGCTGTACGTTTTGCGTATTGTAATTTTTGATATTACAAAACGAATTGCATTCCACGTTCCAAACGAAAGATTTACGAGCACAAAACAGCGTTTAAATTCGGATTTTATATTGCCCTGGTGTGCATAAAAAATTCTCGTCAATCGATTTAAGTTTTAGATTTAAATTTCATTTCGTTGGGAAGCTTTCCGCGAAGTCACTGAACGTGTTCTCCAATTTGCGAGCCGAATTATAGCTTTCTTCGGGCTTAACGAGTACGTGGGAATTCGTACTCCTTCCGCGTTTCCTTCTCTCCTTTTTACGAGCATTGCGGTCACCGCTCTAGAAACGGGATGTAAAGGCGGACGGCCGTCAAGGCGAAACAACGGTGAAAATAAAACGTTGTCCTGGCAGGATAAGCCGCGAGAAGAATCGTCCCTAAAGTGGAAATCCCCGAACACGGCAATAACTTCCTCGCTGATACGATCGAAATTTGTCCTCCGTTTCAAAGCTGCACGGCCACTCGAGGGACTTTACTCTCCCGTTACTCGAATTTGCGAGTCGCACGCGAGTGCCTGATAGAATTCGTTTTCCGATAGAACCACGTCTCCCGCCGCTGCTTTCGTTATTCTCCTCGCATCTTTCGACTTCGCGGGCCACAGTTTGTTCATGTTT
Source organism: Xylocopa violacea (assembly GCA_963969225.1). Lineage (NCBI taxonomy): Eukaryota > Metazoa > Arthropoda > Insecta > Hymenoptera > Apidae > Xylocopa > Xylocopa violacea. Next base: position 16,636,267 of record CAXAJV010000014.1, read on the forward strand.
CATTAATCGATCGGAGGTTCTTGCCCAGCCATTTGCGAACCGCGCTCTTCCTCGTTTCGATGCGTGCGTACGTCGAGGTCGCAATGGAATTTCGCTTTGGCTCCGAAAACCCCCGTCAAACGAAATTTCCGTTTACAATAACCACAAAGGGCCGATAGCGGGGAGCGAAAAAGTTGCGTTTGATGAACACTTCCGCGTTGGAACCGATTGGGGCCGATTGGACACGATTGGAACCGTCGATTTGCCAAAAGCAACCGGAGGGCGAACGCGGCGATGGGCGACAGGCTTTGAAAAAACGGGGGGGCCACAAGCGGGGTGGGAAAAATCGTTTTAAAGCCGCAGAGCCGCGCGACAGAGGAACCAGGAGGGCGATATTTACTCGCCTCGCTATTTCGTATCCCTCCGTTGAATTTACATCGAGCCGAGCAAGATCTCGTCGGTCGAGCTGGCGGAATAGTCGTAAACCGTCACCCCAAGCTCTAACTTCCTGTCTATTAGACTCCCCTGTGTCACCTCGTAACCCATCTCGTTCGATTCCACCGCGTTACGATTATACGGCGTCGAAAATCGCGGTTCCCTCGTTCGAACGAGGGTGTTGTGCTTTGCGAGGCGAGCTGAGATCTCTAATGCTCCCATTCGGAGGTGACGTTGCATGGAGATTTATACTTCGGTGTACTTATTTAGCCGAGCATTCTATCAAATGGGGTAAAGAGGATCCATTCTCTTCTATTTCTGGTTGAAACTGGGATTCTGAAGCGTGGATTCTGCGTGGAAAAGAATATCGTTGGCAACACATTGGAACGCGCAACTGTGCTGGTTGATAGACCATTATCAGACTTTATTAACTTGATGCTAAGCGAGAAAAAACTGTGGTACGTTCGTTAGCTTCGATAGGAAATGGACGATCCAAGCGTCGACATTTCCACTTAATTTCGATCAGAATCCGGAATTTCCACGCTGCTCAGCGAGCATCGAGCGACTCGAGGGTCCATATTTCGTGGCTCGTTTGACTCCCCAGCACCGTGCTCGTCGCGGAACGAACCGATAAATCTCCATGAGCCATGGACGGATGTCCATTGTCGCGGCGATCGTGACGAGATTTTGGCGTCGACGTCGATATTTCGGCCAGACGCGGCCGCCCCACATTGTTTGCCGCGCCGTCTATTAATTATTAAAGTGATAACACTGATGCACTGCATTGCCCTGTTTCCTGTCGGTACGCTCCGCGCAACCCTTTGTTATCCGGGGACACGAGAAGCCCCTGCGGATCGACTGTTTGACTGGGGAAATTATATACTTGCCCCAGTTCGCTGCGTTAATTATTTGCATTTCCTTCATTTCGTAGAACACGTTGAGGACATTCAAACGGTGCACACCCTCGTAAGAAAATGATTGAAACGCTTGCTGGAGATTTTCACCCCTCTCTGGGGCCTTGCCTAAACATTTGGATGGGCCATCGATGTGTCCTCGAGGCTAATACGAGTGGCCTAAGAAGGCATTCTTGTACGAACCTCAGGGTTGCAAACAAGTCTAATAAACGCCCTTACAGTCGAGTATACATCTAGTATATTTCTTACGAACTTTACTTGCAAAATCGTTGGCGAATTATTGACGGTTAAATAACGAAAAACACGGAACCGCGCGCGTTCCAATGAAACAGGAAATAGCCGAACGAATAACCGAGATTTTCACGATCGTCGATAACTTCCGATCCAATCTCATTTCGCGAACGCACACGCCTCCCGTTGATTTACACCGGTGATTTTACATTTATGTCTGTTGACGTTTTGAAAACGCGTCTGGCTGGCAGTGTCGTATTTCCGGGGCTCGTCGCCTCGACGAGGTACTTGCAGGCGAAATCAATCTTCCCGCGCAATGAATATTTCCCCCGTCACGCGCGGTATTTATTTATTTCTCAGCGCCGACAAGAGGTTCGATCAGAAATTCCATTTCGTTCTATAGTCACCGTAAATGTACACATAATACGGTGCGTAGCTTTGCATAAGGATCCAGCCGAGATTCACCCCGCCTTTCCTCTTCCTCTTCCTCTTCCCCTTCCTTTTCCCCGTCGCGCCCCGTTTTACGAGCGCCGATATTTCATCGGGAATAGATCGCATTGTGAGATTTCGGGCTTATGCGCCTGATATATTAGTCGAGCACGCCCGACAAGAAACAGATAGCAGCCCTGCATCGATTAGATTTTGCAGCGCAAGTTCGTCGATTTCCGTTCACGCGGTGTAACTCTAAATAATTGTCATTTCCGTACCGACCTCTATTTTCCTCTCCAGATAAGAACTGATTACGTGGTCAATGTCTGCCAGAGAATGGTCTTAAATAGAATCGCAGCGCAATTGATCGAAACTTCGTACTAATTAATTCCATAGTGCGCCTTTGTGCGAATAGATTGGTGCTTCCATGTTACCCTTTTCTTAATGGCAACTTGATGGAGAAGCCTGGAGTAGTTAGGCGTGCGTATCAAACGGGCGTGTGACAAAGGGTTGCCAAACAACAAGTTCGTCATGTGTTATCGAGCAAACTGTATTATGGAACCGAAGCAACGTGAATGTTAATTGTCTTGGCGTGGAAATTAATTCGATAGCTTCCGATAAACACGAATTCGAAGGTAATCGCTCGAATTAAAAATATTGCCTCCACGATGTTTGCGGTGTTACAAATTTCCAACCACGATTTAAATGTTGGATATGCCTATACGTGTGTACGTGAGAAACCTCTAATTCTTCACAGTGCGACGCGTTGAAAGTTGAAACAAGGCATGTCCGTGGTGTCAGACAAAACTGTGCGTGGCAGAAACAGGAACGCGAAATGTGGACGTGAGAGCAGCGTATCTCCTGGCGAGAAGGAAGAAGGAGAAACCGTGGTTTTCCACCTTCGATCGTCATAGGAAACTCTATTTTCTTTAAATATAAAGAAGAAAGATAGAACAATAGAAGATCGTGGGTCTCTTGTGAAGGGTAAATGCGCTTCGAACAAGGTCCTCATCGATTTCAATAAAACTTGATAAAGTAAAAAAGTCTGCATCGACAACAGAGTGGATGTAATTGTATCTGCAGACAGTTTTCCAGCCAGTTTTCAGGAAAATACTTGTAAAGTTTTGGAAACACAGTGCGGCCGCGTAAATTCAGAGAGTGGAGCACTTCGTTCAACAATGGTTGCAGCCTAGTGGCTAGTATGGAAAGCTTCACATTTTTTGTCAAAGCTTCAAATTCCACCGGGAGAAAATTCCTCCCCTGACATTTTTTTCCTCGCAATTTTCATCGAACAATTTATTTACTCATTGTTAACAGAACAGTTTCACGGTGAAAATAGTAAACTCTATTTGAACGACCAGCGTGGCTCGGTGTCTTTTCGAGAAGTCTATGACGTATACATTTTTCAAACGTTTCATTTTAACGAAAGTAATGAAAAGAGCTCGCACCATTTGATGGAAACGTTTGACGAACGCTTTCACGGAACACGAAGTGGATAAGTGCAGGCTTCCGCTACGATAAGCTCGAAGGGAGGGGGTAGTAGATCGAAATGCGTCGACAAGTTTGATTAACGTCATATTCATTTTAATTAACGAACCGTAGCTCGCATAATACAATGAAGTATTGGGGCATTATAAATACTTCACGCTGCTCCCTCAATTTTCATTACGACGGAGAATTAATGAAGTATGATTAATAATCGCATCAGACAGAGGATCGAACCTCGCTTTCTTTCAATTCAATCGAATCAAATCGATAACCAGTTTCTCTGGCATCGATATTCAATGAATTTTTACAAAATGCAGCAAAGAATGGAGATTGATAAACATATAAGGCGACGTATTTCTTCTCCAACCCTTAATTCCTTTAATTTGCGACACGTTCGATACGAACTGACCGAGAAACGGGAGCGGAAGTGGGTAAGTACGAAAACAGCATTACGGCCGACTCGTTTCGTCTGCAGTTAATGCAAAGCGTATCGCAGACTGCGCGAGCTTATCGTAATCGCGCTTTATGCGATGCATCGCCGTTTGCCCTGAAGATTTTCTGTAACATCGACGGAAAAACGGTGAAAGCAGTCACGGTTCGCCAAAGGCGATTAAAACTGCTCTATTTGGGAGCGCGCGAGCGGAACGGGGCGGATCGATCGATCGACTGTCGACTTTGCAGCTGAATTTAGTCGACCGTGCCCGACATCAACTGCGCGCGGAATGAATGCTAAATTGCCACGCTCGCGTACATACGCGCGAGTCTTATTTGTCTGGCGAAAGAGGCGAAACTATATCGGACGAGATGTACCGCCGACTCGTAATTTACCGTAAAGCCAGTGGGAGGGATTTTTCGATGCGAATTTCAATTGCACCTGCTTCTAATCGATCGCGAAACGTGTACTGTACAATCAACCTTGAAATTCCTGACAGCAGAAACATTCGATTCACTTTCATTCGAACCTTAATCACGATAATCGATTAAAAGCAGAATAAAATTCTGTATACAGCAGACTTATTATACCGCACGCGTTCGTTAAAATTAAGATTCATAGCTCTCGAAACGAGCCTAAAATAAATCAGAGGAAAGCGTCAATATCGGAATCTACGCTCTCCATCATTTATCTCTCGAGTATTTGAAATTATAGCGACAGAAATGAATTCCATAAAAACGGACCGTCGTATCTCCTCCCTCTTCCAGCATCGAGTGCGAGGATTCGTTTCAATAGCGTTCGCGCATAAATTTTGCGCTTCGCCCAACAGGAATAACAGGAAACATCTCCCGCGACAGATTCACCCGACGCAAACAACCTGGCACGAACAAACAAACGAGAAACCAAGTCAAACACTGGTCGCCTACCCGAGAACCGAAACATGAAAATTCTCCGCGACGGATGGCTGACAGTGAGAGGAGCCGCGTCTCGTAAATCACCGCCGGAAAAATCGTTAGATCGTGTCCCAGGAAGGAAAGTTCGAGGATCCGCATGGCAAACAGAGCGGTTCCGCGTGGAACAGCTGTATTATTCGCGGAAACGGGGCCGAGGGAGGAAACGGGCGCGCCAGCAATGGCGGAAGGCATCGAACAAATCGTTCCTCGATGCCGTTCGTCGATATAAATAAAACCGGCTCGCGGGATCGCGGCTAAAGTTCCGTCGTGAAGACGCGACATCGGAAACGTCTCCCACCGGATATTTTTATAGATATCGCGCTTCCTGTTCGCATCCTACCCGTCAAATCATTCCGAGTGATACAAATGCTCGTGTTCGAAATACTTGGTGCTAAAGTAAAGATATTTATGTAGTTTCTTGTTTGAATTACTACTGCTCTCGTGACTTGGCGGTCGGTGCACTTTGTTTTTTGATTTTTCGTTGTTCAGAATGAAAGATACAAGTCGAGAAAGTTAGACGAATTTGTCGTTTGTTTATTTATCAGAAGATTAAATTGTAAAATATGATGCGAGAAAGCTTGTGAGAACGATAGCTTGCACCAAGATCCCTTTCAACGTTACATAATATCCACATGTACGTAGACGAGGGCACAAGTACACCATTTCTTCGCGTGGAACGATGTTGTGCATCGAAACGACGTGGTATTCTCAGCCGATCTAAAAATACGCAAATAAATTCTTCGCTACTAGCGATATAACAAGCTTTAACGATTTCTGCGGGTATTCTGTTTGGAGTTTGCCGAGCGGCAATCCGGACGAGCCTAATTGAAAAATAAAATACGCGGCTCTGGAGCGACGCTTGGAATTTCTCGATAAAACGGCGAGCAATTTTCAAATCATTCGAATGAACTCGATATTTACGCTCAGCAAGCGAAAATACATTCTAGCCGAGAATATTTGCCTCCAACAAATTGAGAAGAGTAACAGAAGCAAGAACGAGTAAAAGTTGTCGCCATTTTGTCAAACATTGCTCGATGTAACTTAACTTGCAGAAAAACAAACTTAAAGTCGTATCACAAGTTCCATCGACTCCAATTATAAGTAACTTTAACCAATTGGAACGCATCTTACTGCGCCCTCACCCCTGAGGATTCAATGGACGCCAAGGAGCCAGCAATGGCGTCGCTCCAATATTTCCCACGCACGAAGATGAGAATAATCACAATATATTCCAACGATATACCCAGCAACAGCTGGGCTGTAATTACCACTAGCGAACTATCAATGCCTATAATGCGCGTCCATAATATCGCGTCATTACGATAATTGGCCAAGACGTAACCTCCTGACGCGTCCGTTCCGCCATGCTAACGGGGATACCACCGCCCTGAGGAACGGCGAACAACTTCCCGAGGCCGTCGTCAGTCGCTCGCATGTGTCTCGAGATCCATTCGAGTCGACTGCTCGCGTGAAATTAACCACGCACCCGGTTGCTGTTTAACGGCGGGAGATTAATCGCGTTTGAGCCGTGACGTGGAAATGTTACGCTGTAAACATCGTACCGTGATAACACGATAATAGGGACGATGGATGCGAGGAAGGTACGAGATGATACAGGAGAATCTTGCAAATTTTTTTATTAGATTTGCAAACCAGTTTGCTGCACGAAGCTGAGGGCTGCGAAGGGTAATTTGGATGCGTAGTACATTGGTTTGACGAGGGTACTTTGTGCATCGTGGTCTGAAGATAGGTATTTGCGATCGGATAGCTTTAATTGGATTTTAGTGATATTTAATTGGCCATCATGGTGGGTCAGTAATTCGCTTTAGGAACGTCGAGAACCGAATTGTTATTTTTAAAGTATGAATATAATTGGTACGAATTTCCATAAAGCTACATTTTAGTTCGCCACCATTTCGTAAGCGACCTTTATAATTATCGGGCGAAACAACGCGATCGTGGCATTTTTGCGTCGTATCGCGTATATTAAATAATGTTTTAACACCAGCGAAACGAGCATTAATTAGTGCGTAAATTAAATATGCTTCATTAAGGATCACGTTGATTTTGCATGATTATCTGCGAACATTTGCAGCTTCCTGCCAGCAACTGGTCTCCGTACCGCGCGCACCCTCTCGCCACACCGCCCACCCACCCCTCGCTAATGCGTAAAAACGTTATTATGGTAACGACTCTGCCAACATGCATAATATCGTAATCTGTTAGAGTCGTTATATGGCTGCCAGCTAATGACTCAAACAACACGGGAAACGAGAATAATTGCTGTTTGTTCTCCCCAATTTGCGCCGCGGGATGTTACAAATGTTTAATATTTCGCGACATCGCGCGCTGAAGGAAATGAGGGTAAAACTTAATGCGTCGGAAACCGCGCGCGATTGCACGCTGAATTTCAACCGTGAACGGGTGACGAAGAAGGACGTATGTCGACCGAAAATTTGTTAAAGCTTTCCATGTGAAAAGTTAATGACGGACGTTTCCAATTATACTTCCTACTCGCCATGTTTTTGATCGCGTGTCTGCATTGCGCTTGCAACCCTCTCTGTATATTAAAGTACACAGGTAGACATTCTTAAAAACAGATCCGTTTTAATCGTCTTAAAGCCACAACATCACTCAATTACGCTCACCATCCCCATATTACAACTCGACCGCCCTCAAAACTCGACGCTGCCCTCCCAAATCCTCGAATGTACTTCGATAATAACTAAAGAATATCCAACTCGAGTTAATCTTCTTGTACAGCATTAAAAACAGATCCGTTCTAATCGCCCCAAAGCTGCAGCACCACTCACGTCCGCTCACCACTCCCATATTACAACTACCCCTCAAAAATCCACGCCACCCTTCACATTCCTCGAATCTACGCGAACGCAAAACCTCCCCGGTGACGAGCGTAAAAAACTCCCTCGCGTAAATTCGAAACAATATCGACAGCTGGTCGCTCGACTGCGGGCACCTCGGCAGTTTTCAGCGATCCGCGACGAAACGGTTCGACGGGCCGCTCTGGAGGGTGAGAGAGCCGCTGCGCGTGAAAAAAACATAACGATCCTCCTCGCGGCTCGCCGGATTTCCTTTCGCCCAGCCGCGAGGGGGTTAATCGCTCTTTGATGCGGCGCCGCTTCTCCCCAACGTGCAATCCGTACCTTGTCCCGGTGCCCTTCTCCCGCCGCCTGGCTTTTTCCCACCCCCTCGAATCCAACCCCCAACGCTCGTCCCTGTCCGGCGCTCGGTCGAGCCGACCGCAGCGGGTCGGCTGATTGCTGGTGGCGGCGTAACGAGCGTACGGCCGGGGCGGCGCGCGTAAACGCAGCCGCGGTCCGCGTCGAGTGTTGAATGCGCCCTCGTGGCCCGATCGAATGCAGTTTCCCTGTCCTCGCGGGGGATCCAGTCGGCGAGATCGTTAACCGAGCAATTCATCTCGTCGATCCACTCCGCCGCGCGCGAGCCTCGATCCCGTTGAGATACGGCGGCAGTGGCCTGGGCTCGGTAGGGGTAGAGATTCTTATTGGACGCGGTTATCGATCGGGGTGGCGGCGCGAAGTATGGGGTATTAATTGGCGGACGGTCGGTTTCCGGTGGCCTCCGCTGTTTTTGAGCAAGATTGTTGCGGGATTTCCAGGCTGCTCGATTCTATGCATCTGGTAGCGGTTTCCGGGGCTCGTCTGTTCGCCGTTTGAATCGAGGGGAGGGTGGTGAACGCGCGTGCATGCCCGCGGTCGAGGTCAGTTCTGCCTTGGGCTTCTTTTCAATTTCGCTCTGGATGTAGGACGAGTGGTCCCGGGTGTTTGTGCGCGAGCAAAGCGTGGAGAGCGGTGAAGAGAGATAAAGGAAACACGCTGTCGCGCGAACAAACATGGCGGAACCGCATTGTCGCGCGGATAAAGACGTATTACCGAAGGAAAGATGCGTTGCAAAGGAGTCGGATAGGAAGGGGATATCGTCCTAAATGCTCCTGCTCGCGCTTTGGTTACGAGGCTGGTTACGAAGCTGGTTACTGGGTGGAAGGTTTACTACTGGTTTTGGATAAAATCGTTGCGGGTCGCAGGATTTATGTAACGAGAGGTTATCGGCGCACGTTGAATCGTTTAAGTTCGAGTTACAACGCGGGGCTTACAGTTCGGGTAATTAGGAGGTATCTTTGCTCTTAGTAGCGGTTAGCGATTGGGGGATGAGCGCTGTAGGAGTACAGGGTATTAAGTGGTACGTGGTTAGCGGTCAGGGACTTAGTGTTTTTGGATTCCGGGCTCTCTGCCTCTCTCGCCATACATTTCAAGTTATAATATCGGATTATCCGAATCGAGCCACGAAATTGTAAAAGCTTAAAAGCTTCACGCGCCAAATGATCAACCCCTCATCCCGCTTAATTAAAAAAATACTTAATCCCATTTCTATCGCTTTAACAGGGTTTCGATGCAACGCGGAACGAATTGTCGCGTTCTACACCGAAAAACACCCCCAGACAACCCTTAATTAATCCCTCTGATTCACGATGGTCGAGCTGCCGCGCACGAAAGATCACTAGCCTCCAGAGAGGCGTATCGGAACGATCGTCGTCATCGGAATGTAAGTTAACCCCCGTTAAACGGGCACGCGAGCGGACGAAACAATCAGCAGCTCGCGTCTTAATTAGGCGGGCATAATTTAACGGGTGGCGCGTCCCCGAGGCAGCCAGGCATCCGCGAAATGCGCGCCGTCGATTCTCGCGAATGCGAGCGACGATTACCTCAAACAATGCCGTAGATATCGAGTGGCCCTGCCCAAACGAGAGGCCGTGTCCGTTCCCGAGTGGTCGCTCGAATGGCGCTTTGACTTCGAGCGTGGAAATCATTTCTGGTTAATGTCCCATCGTGGAACAGCCGGGACGTTTCGTCGACGATTCGTTACGGTTACCCGACGCGATCGTCGACGGGATTAGAGTTCTCGAAATAGGAAGGGACTTCTTTGCGCGACGCTCGTCACAATGCCACTTACCCAGAGGATGTAGCCGATCACGCAAGTGATGATCGCGATCATAATTCCGTAAGCGGTGGGCAAAGTTTCCTCGTTGGACTCCTCGCCGCTCTCCATGTTGCTGGCTCGCCGTGAACTTCGAACTCGCAAGTGCTCGCCTCCACATTCGCGAAATTTCGCCCGCGTTACGAACGTTATCGAGTTACCAACTTTTATCGCTGCGTGGGATATTAACTATAAGTAGAGTTTGCGTGTAATTCACCGAAACCCTTTTAAATCGCCCTTTATCGGATTAAATAGTTCATTAAATCTGTTAGGTATTGTAGGTTATTTCAGTGACCTGTACCGAGACTGCGACCAATGTCGCTAATCGAGACAGGGTAGTAAAGTAAAAAATCGAACGAATTTAAGCTTCTCGAATTCTGCTTCTCTCTCCTTTCATAAATGATCAAATTTCCTAAAGACGAAAGAAGTTATTCGAAAAGAATTAGCGTCATCGCGAAGAATTCACTGTCGTTTAACAGCACCCATGGTACAAGCTGTTATACAAGCGAGACGATAACAAGAGCGATCCATCGAATCAATTATACGATTTCTCGCAAGACGAGCTTAAACCAATCGACAGTTTCCGTAAAAATCCCCCAGTGCTCAAGGCAAATCCTTCTTATCGGGAAGCAGCGGGGGCGGGGGTGGAGAAACTTTCATCTCCAACAAATAGCGACACGAATCCCCGTTGTCCAGCAACAGTAAATCGATAAATCTGGCTCTGTGCAGCTATTTGCCGGGGAAGCGTTCGACCAAGAAACACGAGGGCATCGTGGAGCGTGGGGGCAGAAGAAAGGAGGCGAGGGACGGGCGATCAAGAGGCAGAAGGAAACAGGGCGAACCTAGTTGGCTTTCGAGAAGGAGGGAAAGATTTATGGTGGTCACTTTATTCGAGAGCCAGCCCCGTGCTCGATCATTTACGAGCCCCGTGAACGGGCATTTTTTTCTCTCGCGCGGCAACCGCGTCATTACACGACCCGTGTGCTCCAGCCGTTCCTTTTCACGGTCGAGAAGGTGACCTAGCATAAACGCGACCTTGATACGCGGTACGTTCCCTTCGATAAACTCGTATCGATAGGGTCGTCGCGCGAGCTGCACGGGGACCGATGGGAAGACCAGCGACGGGTATTAATGATTGTTCTATCGCGCGGAAAATTTGATTCACCGTGAGCCAGAGTCGTTTCTCAAAATCCCTGGCTGGATGGAATATCGCTGCGCAGCTTCAGCCTTGGTATTTCCCTTTTGGGCGCCTCGAGGATGCTCCTTTTTCCACGATTTTTCACGGCGATGTCATAATTGTACGAAGAATTAATTTCTGCTCGATTAATCTCGCGTAGAGTAACTATAAAAATTGTGTCAGTGAAAGAGAGAGAAGAAAGGAAGTATAAGAAAATTTACTCAGAAATCGGAGTCGCTCAAAATCGATCACGAGTATACTGTTACTCGTGTTACAACGAACCTATTCAATCAGAGTTATTAATATCGCTCAAACAAACCATCGAATCGATCGATACCAGTTCCTAAACAGAGGAGACTCGATTACGCGTTAACTTAAATAAACGGAGACATTCCGCAAGTGTTCCATCAAGGAATTAACGCGAACCATCTCCCTCCATCACTGTCGAGGTCCACTGTTCTAAATTTACCGCGTTCTGAATTACATTCGACGCATCTTCAAAGCCAGACGTCCGGCAAAATTCACAGTCACGACACCGGTGTCCAAAAGGCTTCTTCACACCGTCGTATCGACCGCGAGGCTCGTCGTCGCGCCGGAAACGCACTCGGAAGCCACGCTGGCGAACGGAAGCAGAAGTCGCTGGTTCATCGCGTCGAATTCGACGGCTCACGTATCGAAGACGCAATGACGAAGGATCGACACTGACTGATCGGCGAGGGAACCTCCGTACGCGCGCCTATTTTTAATTCGATGGTCAAAGCCGATCGAAGGGGGCGAATGGCGGCGGCGGAAGGACGCGTGGAACGTAGGCGGAAGAAGACGGCTCGCGGGCTTCGGACGCTCTAGAGGCCGCACTGGCCTCTGCTTTTTCGCCAGCGAGCGTCTGCTTCGTCGTTGACCGTTTGAACGCGGAAACGCGTATTAATAGTACGGTGAAAATGGAATCTAGGTGAGCAACGGTGAACAGCGCTGAACGAGCTGTTACGCGACGAGCCACCGCGGGGGGTGAGACGAGTTCGCAACGGATTTGACGCGTTGTACGCCGATTTATTGTTCCCAGCCAGCCCCCCATCGATCGTCGAACGAATGCTATGGAGAATTTTGGAATCTCGACAATTTGGGAAGCGAGTATTTTTTCTTTTTTTTTTAGATGGAAAGTTGCGTATAATTTTTCCTATGGGTTTAACATCTATTTCGGGAATTTACGAATTATGATTCTGTAACGAATACGTTGGTGTGCCAGGTTTAAAATTGACGAAATTGTACAGAATCATCGATGCAGAATGATAGGTATAAAATTGTCGAACACGGAAACCACAAAAAACACCGTTGTATTTCATTGTGTTTTCGCTACAAACGCAGCGCAAGTTTCGGGATCGGGTTCGCTATAAATCTGATCTCAATTTGTGGAAAGTTCCTCGGGGAATACGATAGATCAGCGGAATAGCCCTGGTAGAATCGGTTCGATCCTATAAAATCGTTCAAAAAACAGAGAATTTCCCTCGTCTCTAAACGTCTAAACATTTTCCAGCGATATTTAACCATCAAATTGTTTTTCTCCCGGAATCCAATATTGCACTGTCAGTCATCTCTCTGTTTTCGCTACTTTTATAATATTTCAGTTTCAATATTTTACATTCACATAGTTTGTGTCCTCATATTTAGTTAATATTCCTTTGTCAATTCAAATACAAACGCGAACGTCGATTCCAGATGCCTACTGGCATCGCCGTCTAACACAAATGCGTGACAACGGCCATCCGATCAGAGCTGATGTCAGTAGATACAGTCACGTCGAATCAGACGGTCGTATAGTAGAGACACGGTAAGTTTCAATCGACGATCGAACGACGCAATCGTGTAAATGAGGTTTATACAAACGCGAGCCATAATTCTGACTTCGTCAACGCGTGTTACGAACGTCTGACTAGAAATATCTGTGTCTACTTGCTGCTATTGTTTCTCGTTGAACGGGCGTTCCTGTTCTCCAAGCTGGAGTAACAATTATTTAATTATTATTGCTTGCATTTCAATTTACTTTCAATATTATAATAGCCAATACACAGTTGTTTTTTAAATAAAATATTGCAATTCTACGAATTTCACGAAACGAGCAAATATTTTTTAAATTACCAAAGTGTCAAACGCAATTTTATCGATTTTAACAGCGGTTAATATTTCGAAATTTTTATCAGCCAACGCAACACCAACGTTTCCGAACGCAGATACCATTTTGCAGTCGCGTTTTCAACGGGAGCCCGAAAGGAAAGTTCGCGGTGTAATCGCGACAGGACGATAAACGTGTTGAACGTAAATTTAATGGAACACTTGTAGTCTGCGCGTCAAATATATCTCCACTCTGCCATGAATATGTTAATTCCCGGGGACGAAGGAGCTACGGTGTTGCCGCGAACAAAGTGCTATCTCCGTAAGCGAACTTGTGTCATTTACGTCTTGCAGAAGTATTCAGATGCAAATTGGAATCCGCCGTGGATCCACGCGAGCGAAGAAACCGCGTTGAATCGACGCTAATTTCGGTGTTTCGTGTATTTAAATAAGCAGAGCGATGCCGTTTTTCCTTTTCGAGTCGGACGCGCCAATTAAGCATCCGTGGTGCGCGAAATGAATTCCGTAAACATTCTGCGACGTGGGTACCTTTGAGTGGAATCGATAGAAATTAACGAAAACCAGTTCAGTTTCGAAACGTACAGCAATTCGAGACGTTTGACAGTGACATAACAGAACAATGATTGTTCGGTAACAATTGGCCCGTTGCACGAGAATGCGGGCTAAATCAGTGATAAATAGTTACGTTAATGTAGTGCAGCGGTTTAGAAACTTGCTCGCGTGTGTCGAAACTGTAATGAATTGTTGAAACGGTTACTGCGCTGTTTTGGTTGATGAAATGGCTCTGAAAAAAAATTTTCTTAACAAAGTATGCATTTACGTAAACGTTTGCGATCTAGCAATGATAACGCGAAATCTTTCAAATTTGTCCATGGAAATTGCTAATTGATTACTACGGAGATTTATTATCATACGCGCATTTAAATGAACTTAAACGCGCTACTGGCGCAATAAACAGTTGGCTGTTGTCGAAACAATCATCCGTGCTGAAATCAATCTCGAATCCAATTACAATCGCAGTTTATATGCTCCTCTATTTACGTTCAAACTGCTTGCTTTTTTAGCATTTTATCCGGGGAACAACGCGCCTCGATCGCGATTTATTAATTGCGCGCGGAGTGCAAACAACAATTCCTTTAAATGAAAGTTTATTCTTCTCGAACGTTCAGCTGTTTTTAATTAAAAAATTGCTTTTTCGAAACACAAATCCGTGTATTCTAAAGAAATTAGCAAGTTACGGCTCTTCCATATTTTTGTTAAGGTAGCATCCAATGTATATAAACCAAAGAGTCGAATCAAACGTGAAAATAAAAATACAGTGCGCGGAGAATCGCGATCGAAACGTAAAAAAAAGTAAAAAAAAAAAAAAGCGCAACGCGCTGTTAAAATCAGAATAAACAAAGAATAAACAGATAATAAAAAAGGGATTCGCGATGTGCAATCGAAGAAAATGGTACGTGGAAAATCGGCAAATATTTTATTGGCAAACGAGTAATTTCACGGACCAACGAGTGCGGTGCTGCGTTTATTTAAATGTAAGGCCCTTCCCCGGCCACATTTTCAACAAATAAACCCAGTTTCCGGTTGTAACGATCCAGTTTGCGTTGCTGCGAAACGTTACGGCCATACTGGTCCATTATGATAAGCTATACGAGAATTTATTTCGGAAACCCTTGAATCGGTTTTAGGAAGCCGCAATCTGTTACAACAATTTCCACGCAAACTGCCGCGTAAATTTACTATTTCGCGCAGTCTACCGCTGTAGAGGCAGTATATAACCGTTCTTCACAGTTCGCTGCTATCAATTGTATCGTACTTTAGTCGAGTCGATACGATCGTAACAAGAATCGATGTAACGTAGAAACTATTCGATCGACAACATTTCTTCCTTTTATCTGATATTTTACAATCCGTCGAAACTGTTGCGAATTCATCAAGAGAATACATATTTGCGTAGCTATGTGTTGACATTTCAACATGTCAACGTAGAAACAAAAATGAATCTTGTGTTAAGAAACAGAATCTTGTATACAAACAGTGGGAGGAACCTTATCGGTTTGAACGGGTCCCCAAGGTTTCTACCCAGGAGCCTGAAAGAAAAACACGCGCAGACTCTGCGTCGTTATTTTCTTTTAAGCGAGAGGACCACAGACTTTCCGTCGAGTGTCCTCGGTTCTCGTATAGCTCTCGAAGCGAATAGACGTCCTTCTGACTCTTGGAATAAAGATAATTTGCGTTGAATAATTCGAAGAAACTTCTATTTCACGCGACGAAATTTAATAAATCGTTCACCAAGCCTCTGCGCCAGTTCCTCGCGACCCTTTAAAAACTGCAACGCATTCGAATTGCTCGAATGACCCATATATCAGCACCGCGGCGCGTTCTATACCGTCAGTCATTTAACCTCAGCTTGAACGCGCGGGACGAAAAGTTTCCAATTAATCTGAACTTCATCAGCAGCCCCTGGTAAAAGTGGGCGGTGGCGTGGGAAGGGGTGAGTCGCGAAAAACGCGTTACGAGAATGATCAAAGCAAACTTAGATTGCAAATTGCAAAAGCAAGCAGCCTGCAACGCAGTGGCTGGAGGACCGCCTGGCGAACGCATCGGGGGTGTCTGTTGGTCGCGCATAAAATGCAATTTGGTGGCTGCCAGAAGGACGTTTTTAAAGGGAAATGGTCACCTTTTAACTGGCGGAAAATTACGAACATCTACTCGCGACAATCTCGAAGCAACACGAGTACTTCTCGATGAGAATTCGTCAGGAGAGTCTGGTTTATGATCGATCGTGAACTTTGCTGGGTACAACAAAAGTGGAAGTAACAGAATATCTTCTTTTCGTCTTAATTTTCTTTTTTTTAAATGTGTGGTACAGGTTTCTCATGCGATGCACTTTTGTTTGTCGGAACTCAGATGCTTTACATCTTCTGTACCACTTTATTCTGTTAGAATTTGCTCACTGGTTGTACTCTGACTTAGAATGGAGTCGATCACTTTCTAGTGGTTCTTATTGAAGTCGAAATTGTGATTATTCTGACTTGATACTTGCACTTAGAAGTTCATTCTTCCTCGAATAATTGCCAACTGCGATATACAGGAACCACTCTTACCCACACGAGCATTTTGTGGTTCTTCTTTACCGACCATGGAAAGGATAGAGGTCTCTTTATCCTTCAGTTGCACAGTACGTGCTACTGATTGACCAGTTATCGGCAACTTACCATAGCTAACAGTCGGTAAAGCAGATTGAAAGTTAAAAAATGAGAAAAAAGTTTTTGTAAACTAACAAGTATCGAATCATCATAAAAAATATAACATAAAATTGTTCAACCGCGCAATAATCGTTCTATTCAATGGACAAAGGGATTCGATACATCAAATACCTTTCTAAGGATCTCTAAAAAAAAAAAAGAGAGTCTAAATCCCATAACCGCGATTGTATTCAACGATACGTTTCTCATCACCAGGAAGACGGCAAAGAAACGAACCGGGAACTAATTCTATGCAAATCGTGGAGGCGTGGCTTAGGAATTCCTTTCTGTATCATTATCATCGACCCGATATATTACGTCTTACGTGCATTCACTCGATTGCAGGTGCATAGAAGCGTGTCTCCGAGCGTATCGAGCGATTTCCCGGCGATGCATTTAATTGTGACAGAACAATGCGATGCGCACAAGAATGTTATCGTTCGGGAAGTTCGCCAATGGCACGATTATGCAAATGCTTCCGCAGATTTATGATTCATCCTTGGAAACACAGCCGATGAAAGTCGTACAAAAAGTGTAACTTCGTTCGTTTCATCGGGATCCCCGCCACGTCTTCCTCGTTAATTAGGACGTGCCTCTTGCGCGAGACAATCGTTAAAGTTGCACAGAAATAGAAAACTGTCGCACGACGCAACGTCTCCTTTTGTCCCTTCTTTTCCTCTTTCTCTTTTTGGTAATATTTTCAAGATCTCCAGGAAACTATCGCCGTAATAAAATTACGACGCGACTCCGCGTGCAATTCGTCCATGAAATATATAGAGCGCCACGGAAAAAGGAAATTTCACGGCACGAAAGTTTCCTGCGCCCGCAAAAGTTTCCGTGTCGAGTGTACTCTTCCGAGGCAAGCCGCGAAAGGGAAGTTTATGCCGCGAAACTTTCACGCGGCCCGCGTACACACGGTCTATGCAAATAATATAATTTTCTTAACTTTCTTGTCGTGAATTTCCCCCCCCCCCCCCCCCCCGAGAAAACACTGATAAATTTACGTTCTCCCGTTGTTACCCGTGCAAAGTCGGTTGGGAATCTCTCGCCTTAACATCGTGCAAAGAGATTTCGTTAGTCGGAGCCATATTGGTGCGCCGTATAATCCAAAGTAATCCTCACTTTTCGTACCCGCATACCATATTGTACCCACGATGCACACGCGGAATAAAATTCCCCAATCCCAACCGTCTACAATCGCATCTCAAAGTCAAATCCAGAGAGCTCGACGAGTCAAAATCCCCACAACCCTCCCGATATTCCCTGCGACACACCGCTGGGAAAACTATCCACAATCTCCCACGAACGCGTCGGTGATCGATTAATCGGCCGGTCCAGCTCGTCGATACCCGTCCTCCGTGGCCAATCAACGCTCGGGAAAAAGCAACGCAAAAGAACCGCTCTGCCAGTATCCCAGATTTCCGACCGATCATTATTCAGTCCATCGTGCTCGAGCCGTACGCGACACGGTCTTGTCCACGTTTTCTTGCGACGATACCGAGTCAGCCGCTCGTTTTCGCGATCCACCCTGTCGTCGGAAGCGAGTCGGTCACTGGAGCTTCTCCGTCGCGACACGGAGCGAGGAAAAACAGCGATCGTTAAGGTGGCCTCGCGCGTATCGCGAATAACGAGCGCGCGACGTTACCTTGCGGGCTGCTCGATGGACGTCGTCGGTTCGAAAGCGGGCAGAGGGTGGGTTCGCGGGTCGAGAGGCTCGCAAAATCGGACGGGGGTTGCGTAATGGGTGAACGGCGCGCAGGAAATGGAACGATGGCGGAAAGTAAATCGTCAGCGTTAAGCACGGAGCGGAGAATGTTTGGAAATGTTTGGCGAGGAGTGGAGGGGAGGGTTCTTTCTTGGACCGATCCAGCGATTGAACTGGGATCACCAGGAGCTTGTACAGATTGGGAAACAATCGGCGCGAGCACTGTATCTCGGACACTTGACGGAGCATGTAGGTACAACCGATTGTTTGGTGATACGGTATCTCGATTATAGAGGCGAACCGCTATTGTGGATATTAATGATGACAGGCGCGGTTCGGGTAATGAAATGTACTGGGTGATCGAACGAGATCGATAGGTTGAAATACTTTCTTGATATTGGTGTATCAAGGGAAACAGAGAGGTCTGTGTAGAAGTTGAAGAATTTTCTTTGGAAACTTCTATTGTACTTAGTTAATTAAGTACCTTGAGATCAACGACGAGAAAGTTTGACCACGGTTTGTCTTCTAAAAATTTGGCTTAAAATCAACGATTCTTAGAAACAGTCGAATTAGGATAATTATTTTTCGAGAACACGTATCCACAAAAGATAGCTGGATAATTAGATCAGTGAAAGGCAATTTTGGAGCGCGCATAAGGAAACAATTTTGAAATCCTGTTTCTATGTCTCGAAACACGAAACATTTAAAGTTTATTTCCAATGGCAAGTAATCCCACGGTATTACACGGTCCCGTGAAACGTAGCAGTGTCGTTCCAGGATTAACGTGGTCTAGGGTGGTTTAAACGAATGAGGGAGATTACAGCGAGAGAAGAAAGGAATTCCCGTGTTAAGTTTCCGTTTGTCGTGGTATACGCTCTCGGACCGTGTTGGTTCAAGTCTAATTACTTACTCGCGTGATTTTGTCGCTTTATACGGTGCGCGATGTTTTAGACTCTACGTGATATCTTCCAGCTCTATGTTTGGTATGAATCGATCCACTGTTTTATATATAGTCAATGAACTATAATAACTTTATATGTATAAATCGAGGAAATACGATCTGATCATTGCAGCTCTTTCGAATTCCTATTTTTAGAAAATGGATTAATCAGAGCATGGTCTATATTTAAATGAACTATGATATAATATATCACGATACGTTTAATGTGAGTGAACTCTAGTCACAGCAATAAATTAGAAATTTAATCTATACTTGTTACATCCTTAATGCTCAGTGTTGGCGTTTGATAATGCATCACTTTAAAAATTCTATAATTTTTCAAAATACATAAGGTAGCAGTTTCAAAGTGTCTCGTTCTTGAAGAGATCGTACAGTCACAGATTATCACTCTACTTGGAATTAAAGCACTCTAATCCATCTCATCCTAGACAAACACGCACCACCTTCCGTAACGACGAAAAAAGAATCAACCAAAGCAAATTTCGCGCAATCCTCGACCGCGGTCTCGCAGGTTTCCTCCAAAACCGCGGGCCCACGGTCGCGTATCCGCCGCGGGGGCCACGTTTCGAAGCTTTTAATCGTGAAAACGATCGCGAGAACACCGCGAAAGCGTGTCGCGCGATCGTCTCCGAGATCCGGAGGAGTGACCTAAAGCCAGCTGGCAATGGTGATAACTTTCAGCTCGTACGAGCCGACAAAGCAGCTTATATGGCGAGTTACACGGCAACCCGTTTCGCCAAAGCGGTTTTCTATCTCGCGCTGTTCGCTCCCGTAGAATGCAGAGGGACAGCCGAGGCCTGTCGGCTGTATTAGTAAATCGGCTGTACGAAACAGGCTCTCGCGTTAGGAAAAAAAGGTACGAGGACGGAGAGAACCGGCAAGACACGGCTAAGATCGCGACGGGAAGAGAAAAGTCGGCGTCTCAGCCGAATCTATCAAATTTCTAATTAGAGTCGCGGGAAATCAATTTCGTTACGGTTCTCCCGGGCGTCGTTCCGATCGATTTAATCGAACGGGATGCCGGATCGCGTAATTTTTGGGCACGCGTTTCACCACCGGCGGAGAAACGCTCGAATAGGCCGTAATTGCGAAACTCTGCGCGATCGTCGACATTTTTCTGGGAAAATTTAACGTCGCGTGACTTATTAAACGACGACGTCACGCGAGCGAGTAATCAGACTACAGGGTGAGCCGTTAGCAAATTTTGTTATGGTCAGCGATTTACGCCGCTGTAATTTTCTAACGCGAAGTCCTAGAGTGTCGCGAAGTGGTCACGATTTTTATCAGAAATCTGCGTTTATCGTCAAATTGTTCAGATACCCTTTTCTAATTTTATTATTTCAAATTTGATAGTTCGCCAATTAAAGTACCGCGCTTTGTTTTACGTGAATTCGTTTCGATGTTCCTATAAAATAATCGATTGCAAAGAATTACGTGACTCCATTTAAAAAGGAGCTCGAGTTTGATTTTTCCTGATATAAAATACAAAATATTTTCGTGTTGTCCAGTTATAACCATAGGTAAATTTGGATTCATACCTCTTTTTATTAACAGACGAAAAATTGAAGTGAAACCACTGAACAAAATGATTGATCCATCCTGTCATTTGAATCCATCACAATCGAACATGCGAACCATTTTTTTTTTTCGAGTTTTCCAGGGTAATAAACCGTTTCTGAAATTGCACGCGATCAAACCGCGCGAACATCAAGACGAAATAATTAATTCGTTCTGCCTCCTAACGACGTCCGATCGTTATCGGTCATATCTTTTTCGCTTGCCTCGGAAATGTTACTCCGAATATCGTTCCAGTGATACCTCGTAACGCATTTGCACGTTTGTTCTGCGTTTATTTACTTTTACGCGAGGCGCAAGTAAAATTTCAGCTATCTCGAAAGCTTGGGCGAGCAAGATAATTAACTCGAGTTATCTGACATAATAGCCTGGCAATTTGAAATATAAATGAGAACGCTATTGTCTTTAATTAACGTTGGTGCTGTTCAACATCGCGCGTTCATTGAATCAGCCGATTCGAAACTTTAATTACAGCAGAAGTTAGAACGTTACGTTTGTAATTGTTTTAATTACTCGTAATCACTGTAATTCCTGTTGAACAATGTTGTTGCAACGCAGTGTCGGAGGAGTGCGTTAACGATTACTGTCAAACGATATTTCACGAACGAAAATATCCGATTAACTTCTCATTTATCCAAAGCAAAATCGAGATTATGTCTCGTTTTGCCATTAAATGTTGCGTCACGTTTACACAATATGAACAAATCTATCTTCAACCCCTTTAAAATTTAAAAAACCAAATGATACACAAAAATCAGAAAGATATCGCCAACAACTATCTTTCTGAAGAACGCTCGCTCGTCCAATCGCTTGAATCGAGCGAGCGATCAACTCGAATTATCAATAGTAATCGCTTACCGCGGAGTTGGTCGTCTGAACGAGCACCTTGGTCCCGAGCCCGGCGAGCCCGCCAAGGCACCTACGCGCGCAATCGGTATCGCTGTCCTCGCAGATCGGGCAGCCGACCGTCGACGAGCCGCTCGCCTCTCTGAGGACGTGGTTGCTGCTGGTGTTCGTCGTGTAGCCCTGGTCGGAGCTCGCGTTCGAGTTCGGCCTGGACTCGTCCGAGCTGTCGAACGGTTTGATGTTCCTCTGCCTGTGAACTATTCCCACCGGCTCCCATATCTCGCTGGTCGACGAGGCGTAGTAATTGTTTTCCTTGGTCTCGCGGCTCCTCTCGTCGACGACCTTTCCGCCCCGTGCCACGGTCACCTCCTCCTTCGTCACGATGGACGACTTTACGCTCAAGGATGTCTCGAGTCGCACCGGGGCCCTTTTGCACAAGCATTCCCGGTTATATATACCAAGGTATCACGGTGGATCTCTCTCTCTTTCTCTCTCTCTCACTTACTCTCCCTCTTTCTCTCTTTCGCCTTAGAATGACGCGAAAGAGTCGACGGGATGGGTGCTCGCGTGGGAGGCTTTCCGCTACTCGTTTTCGGGACGCGGCGGTTAAGCGGGTCACGAGAGTGGAGTCGGATGGAGGGGAGGTTCTGGACGCCCGTGATTGGTACCTGAGATTTTTCGCATTTTGGTAGACAGAGAAATCTCGGAACTTCGTAACGGGGGCATCGTGTGTGTTCGTGACGCGTACGAGAAAGCGTGGATATGCTTCGTTGGGAACGCGAGTCTGGGAAAAGCGAGGAGAGGAGGGTTTTTGGTAGCCACGATTGCTAGTGAGTTTCTTGTTATCTGAAAACTTGTATAGGGATATAGACGGTTCTAGAAGTCGTTACTATACCACGTAATTTTTCACACTTCCACGGTTTAAGAGCAGTAATGAAATTAGTACCGGGTACATAATTAATCCACTTAACGGCACTCTCCAGTGAAATGTTTGGAGAATTTTTTACGGAAAGTTCGAACGCGGCTCGTGTTAGTTTTCACGCGAACTCAAAAATTAGAAAATGTTAGCAACAAATGCGAATTATGTAATCTCACATGCTTCAGGAGCAGCGATCCAACTCGTGTTATCGATTACTGCAACATTAAACGCAATAAATGCTTCGAAACGATCGACTCAATCAATAAAAAAAAAACACAAAAAAAGAACCAAAATATTTCATCAACTACTCGAATCGACTCCACGTGGTCAAAATAACACGGCTGACAAGGGACTCCGAAAATGATCGGACACAAATGACAGGACACAGTGGTAGGACGCGAGAGCGCGGCATAGCCGCAATTTATTCTACATTAGGGGTGATTCGAGCGGATCCACGATGATACCTTAATATCCCAGCCTTAACGAGGATCTGATTGAGCAGATTGCACGGTGGCACCTGGCCGGTTATCATGGCCTCGCGAATGGCCACGCCGTCCGGGCCCTCGAGGGGTATAGGGACGCCGTTTATCAGCAACACTTCCTCCTCTCGCATGGTGGACTTCTTCTCGCAGTCCACCACCTTCACCCCGGGCCCGAGGATCGACTCGACCGTCGACTGGATCTCGTGGTCGTCCATTCCTGGGAACGCAGAGAGAACAGGTCGCGTTGGTACCCTCCGCGAGGTGTTTCGCCTCGAACCCCGTGCGAAATCGATATGGACGTGTGCTCGGTGGCCTCTTTCGCCGGACTTTTGTACGGTACGAACGCGCATCTTTATTTAAGCGAGCCGATTTAGCGCTCGACAGAGACGCGAGGCATTTATGCGAGGCACAGTGGATCTGATGGTACGTTGAATCTGGGTATTTCGTTAATTCGTACATCGCGGAAGGAAATGGTCGGGTTGGTGATACTTTTTGGATGATTTGTGACGGTTGATGTTTGCTTTGAATAACAGCATTGGTGCTGAAAGATTAATTGTGGCCTACTTTAATGGAGGTTTGATTAAGGGATGATTAATGGGGTGGAGCTGATTAAAGGAAGAAGCGTGGTGTAATTAATTTGGTGATAAATATGTGTATATTATATAGTTAGATGGATGGACTAACTTTTAAGGTATACGTAGTACTGTATACAGTCTGTGTTTTATTAGATTTATCATTTCTGTGGATTTCATTCTACTTTATGGCTTGTTTGATATACGTAACTTGTCAATTCTGTATATAAAGTTATATTCATGTTGTTGACTTTAATTGTAAGAAGAGTAAAAATTGAGAGCAAACTCGTGGCTTGATTCGAGTAATTACGTCCTCTTTATGAGTACGCCCAGCAAGCAGAATATTTCAAACAGCATTAGCAACAACGTGCGCAATAAAGAAGCTTCTGGAACGAATCATCGTTCTCGAGTTCTTAAATTCTCCCTTGAAATTCTTTCGACAGCATTCGAGGAAACTGATGCACGACGAAAGGAATATCCGCTGTTGCTGACGCTCCTCCAAACTGCTTCTGAGGCGATTTCCATTTCAGAGCGTGACTTAACGACGCGCAGAAAAATCTGTGGATGTTATTAACTGCGTTAAGCAGCTGAGCAACGCCATTTTTCATTTTACTTATCATCTTGTACGCGTACAATATCAAAGAAATATCACATACATTTTCCTCCTAATTGCAACTTTAAATCGATCGAAAAAGTTCCCCCTCGTATTTCGCAACGATGTTTGCGAGCAACTTTCGCGCAAATTTTTTTCAACGTCTTCCTCCATCCACCAGGTAGAGTTCCATTACTCCGAACTTTTTACTTGTTTAAACGAAGAACTGGCCCGAATGAGTTCTCGAAGCCTCGGACTTTCGAATTTCCAGCAAAAAGTACGACGAGCCGAAATTAGCATACGCGACACTCACGATTCGGTGATGTATTATCCCTCTGTTGAATCAGCAATAAAACCAGCATACTCGAAGAGAGCCACGCGTGCCCTCGCGGACGTACCAGATTTTACGCACAGCCATCGCGAAATTAATTGGCCAGGAGTAAATAAATGAAATATGGTACGCGTTAACCGGTTAATCGAGCTGCGATTAATCACGTGGCTGCAGATTACGAAATTGTATTGCGCGACATCGTTGGTGCCGAGGAGACGAAACGGGTTCGAGGGAATCCTAACGTGATAATTTGCACCTGCCCTAGACCCATTGACTGTTAGCCGCATTAAAATACATTCGAGGGGAACACGATGCAGGAATCAGCTGCGCGGTGAATTGCAAATCAGTCGGCTAGGAGAAAAGGAAGGCGTAAGAATATCGAGCGGAGAGATCGCGGAGCTCTAGCCAGCTAGTCACGATCGAACCAGATCAAATCGATGATGACACAGAGTCCGACTTTTATTTTCGCCAGACGAGCGTCTCGCGAACGTCTGCGAGACGTCTGGGCAAGGCTCAAGAATGAAATTTATTCGTAACGACGCTCTCGTCTGACAGATCTAGCGGCTTTCATCCGCGAGTTATGTTTCGACAATCTGATTTATGGCTACAAAAACTGTCATCGCTGGAATATCTTATCGGCTTGTTATTACGGTTTGAAAAATGTACGCGTCCGTAGATGGGACACGACAGATTTAAATCCAATTAGAGACGACGGAATAACTTAGTAATAGTCGCATAATTAAGGACTGAATAACAAAAAACTTTGACAACGTACATATTCGTCCAATTTTTAATTAATATCCTCTATCTTGATTCTATGAAACGATGCAATGGATTTATAAATACCTGTACAAGATGCTGTGAATTATAAATAGACCAAAGTAAAAGAACTGATTACAGAATTCAAAGTGAGGCTGAGATCAGCGAGTGACTTCTCGCGAAGATCAAAGTACAAGATCCAACTTTCATTAAGTGTGTCACCATTAAAAAATGTACGATTACGTCCCAACTAATCGCAGTTCTTCCACCGATTTCCTAACCGAGTCCCAGCGCTTCTTCAAAGTCTAAATTTCTTCGCGGAAAGTCGGACTGCTTCATAAAATTCGCATCAAACGGTCCGAGTGCTGTGAAAATATCGCGACAGCCTCCGAGTAATTAATGGATCCCGTTCGTATCGAGTGAAAACCAGCACACCTGGAGGAGAGCGAACGAGAACGTCACGATCGATGAAGGATCGGTTCGTCGGGCACGCGCAGCTGGGTGCTCGCGCGCAATCGGAGGGTCGCGTTTTTCGGAATAATCCGCGACGCAGTCGGGGAAATTACGAGATCCCAAGACAAGGGTTGGACGACCATTCGTGGGCGCGCAGGTATAGCACCTGCGGGTTCCACCGACTGACCCGTCCGAACTAACCTAACTTAACGCTACCTGCTTTGGGACCAGGGACGTTGCGCACCTGTACTCGAGGATCGTGGTTCGAATGTATTATTTCTGGCGGTCGAAAGTTTTCTTTAAGAACCCTGCTATTATATTCGTGCGTCCACTTGGGTTTGGAATTTGCAGATTAGATCATTTGGTTAATTGGGGTTTTCTGAAAGAACTTGTTAAATATTAATGACAGCGAACGTTCGAATGCGTTTTTAATAAATTGAAAAGTCATCTAGAGAGAAATTGCTTTCAGGATTAAGGAGAGATTTTATAGAACTTTTTATAAACTTTCGTAAGTACTTTGCAAGTGGTGGACTCATCAGTTGGATAGTTAAATGGAGCGAAGGTGCCATTTTTTACACCCTATTCTTCTGAAACTTCTTCCACTCTTTAAATATTACAACGCATGATATTCTATACGTGTACAACATTCTACAATTTTTTCAGTCTAAGCACCCATTTAATTTATATCGAAACCATCCCTTCCTAAGCTCAACAACCTACTTCGAGGTTCGACTCGAGCTGTCCCTTTCCCATGAGCCGCTTTGTACAACCAGAGCAATGTTTCCCCGTGAAAATCTCGCGCTCCATTTCCGGCTATCAAACGTGGCCCGTTCATCGTGCATTTTCTAATATCCACATCATCCAATATTCCCTTAAAGACCAAATGAGAAAGAGGCGCCCTATCTCGCGCGGCGTTGCATTATTCATGGCCCGGTGCAACAATAGACACGACGCATTTCCATCACAACCGTGGAAGATTTCAGCGAGATAAATGAGAGACTTCGCCTTCGACCTCGGACGCGAACGAGGATAAGAACGTCACGGACGATGATGCAAAGGATGCGTTACACGTACTTACGCGGTTCACGCACACGCTCGCATCCACCTTCGTTCGTTTACATCTTCGAGGAAACAACGAGAGGAGATGTGGAGGAGCAACGTTATTTACGGCGAGAGGAAGGCGTTGCGTTGTTGTTCGCAACTTGAAGAGTCTTTTTCATGCGATAGAAACAAGACGCCACCCGAAAGGGTGAAATTGTTGACGAAAGGAGCATCAAAGTTCAAGTCCAAACTGCATCTAACTATTACGTCTGGATTGTTGTCCCACGTGTTCCTACGACCATTTAGTTTAGGAAAATGAGGAAGTTTCCTCTGAAAACATCGATCACGAAGGCTATCAAACGGATTAGCACGGGCAATTTGCCTCGTTACGGCACACGTAAATCACGCTTCTCTCTAAATATTTTCAATTACCAGCGCGATTAGGCGTCGTCGCGGCAGCGAACGTTCTCACGTGGCCGTAATGAACATCTTGATACCATACATCCTTCAATTTCCCATGGAGAAAGCGCGACAACCCTGACATTGTCGCGACAAGGTTATCTGGCGTTCTCCAATTTAAGCGAAGCGATATTTTTACCAGAATCAAGTTTCAAAATTTCTTTCTTTGATTCTATACTTCATTAAAATGCGACTTACAGAATTTTCTAAAAAACCTCCTCTACTATAGTAATATATACAAACGACACCAAATGCCGACATTTGCAGTAACGACAGTAACACCTGCTCGTAACTCCATTGCTAAACTATTTCACATCGACCCTAACTTAACTTAACGCAACCTATACATCCAATTTCCAGGACTTTTCTACCCCGTCCTTCGCGTCAATTAACTTCCAACTTTCATTAAAAAATCGCCCTGTTTGTAACGACGCCTCGAACCTGACGCGTGTCCTGCGCCCTATTTTTAACCGTGACAAGAGGAGCGTGGCCTGAAACACGGATGAAGGAAGAAGGTGCGCGAAGAAGCGGCGTGTAAGTCGATGGAAAGGCAAAGTGCGTTTAACAGGACAGGACGGCTAATTAATCGCCGGCGCGGTAATTAAGGGCGAGGGTGGTGGTGGTGTCGCGGCGCTCTATTTGCGCGACGCGGCAGGCACAGAAGCCCGGGCTGTTCGTAACTGTTCGCAACCTTCCAAGTTCAGACGGCTTCCATTCTGTCTCATTAGTCCTAATCGCATCGCCTTTGCAGCTGCCAACCGGCGCGCGGATGCTCGCGCGTGTTCGAAGGGCGGGATTCGGATGGATCGGCCAACTGCTGGAGAAAACCCTTGATAGCTGCACGCAACTCGAGCGCGTGCAGTTACTCTGGTATGAGGGTAGATCATCGAGCTGAACGCTGACGATTTGCTTAATATCGACAGAATTTCTGAACGAAGAGGATGGAGAGACAAACAAAGATCTGGGACATCGTACAACCCTCTGCACTCCCCTTTTTTGGACATAAAATATTACTATTTTAGCAATAGAAAATTTCCATTTCAACAGAAAACTGGAGGGAAACATGAATTCCTCTGCAAAGCTGCGGTGGAACAAATTTATCCTCCGCAATCGCTATCAATGCTGACGTCCCCTCAGAGGGGACATCCGAGCGCAAGGGGTTGAAGTAACCTTTCTTGTTAGCTCGAATCGCTGTGGAAAGGAAACGAACGAAGTTCCGCCTCCAGCGCAGCAGAAAATTCGTGCGCCTGCCGACGGCTGAAAAGAGCGGCGCTATTTGAACGATAAAAGAAAAGCAACGACGCGACCGGGGTCCCGTAAAGCGACGCTAATTCCCGTGTAAATAGGGCGAATGCTAATTCGCGCGCACCGATAAATGATTCAATTAAAACTGCAAAGCCGACCGAACCGCGTACCCGGGCTTTTTCGACGCGTGCTCGCGCGAAACCACTGCCAGCCAGCGAATTAATTAGATTCCCGCGGCGTAATTAAGACGCGTAGAACGCGGGATACGCCGCGTTAGCGATCGCACTCGAATAATCGCGACACCGTTCCCGGTCGCGTCCACTGGAACGAGAGTTCGGGCGGACCTCGAGCAGGGGATGAAAAGCCAAGATCAGACGCGGATAAAGAAAACGCGAGTCGTGATTGTGTGCAAATTGCACGCCGCGGTGCCTCGTCACGGTGAAACGGCGCGCATTCCGCGGAATGCTGCGGAAAGGTACACGCTTCTTCTTTCGCGTCGAGGTTATATAAGAATGGCGCGTAAACACGCGACCAAGCGTCGAGGATCTGGCCTCCAATTATCCGACAGCGTGCCTCAGCCCTTTCTTCTTTCTCGATGGAAAAAGCTCGTATTTCTTTTCGAACTTACGAACCTTCGATGGTTGGTTTTCAGTATTGTGTTTGTAAATCGTTCGATGCGCGGTTCGTGGTAGATGTTCGTGGGCTATCGTTGGGGCTCGATCATTGTTAGCGATTAATTGGCGCTGCTTGTAACTTTGCGCATTGTCCTGCAAATGAACGGGGCTATCGAACAGATGTATGTCGCGTGTAAACAAGCGTGACGATTTAATGCGTCGTTGAATTCCGGGTGAATTAAGCTCCGTTGCGTACTTTGGCTCGATTATTAAATCTATCGAGCCCAGAAATACCTAATTCGTTACCGACAATAATATTCGCGTACATTTTACTTTCAGATTTTTAATAAAATTCCCATGCGGTTTTAAATAACCACCAATAACTCGCGCATTATTTTTTTTCGCCGTTGCATTCTTCACTTCTCAATTACAGTGGTTAATGCACGGTTCGACCCAGAGTGCAACGAAAGGAAACAGCGGCGCGCAACGAAAATGCAACAGTGTTTCCGTCGTTTCCCGCGTTTCCTGATTGTTCGCCGGCAATAACTATTATCTGGGTTACTAATTAAAGTGCGCGCATCAACAAGTGGGGAACCCGGTTCTCGGTTCATTATCTTCCCGTCTGTCCTCAGTCTGGTTGCGCAGCGTCGCGTCGCCGCCGGACAGACCGGATAACGAAATAGACCGGGCGAACGCTGGCGCCATC
This sequence comes from Xylocopa violacea, assembly GCA_963969225.1. Taxonomy (NCBI): domain Eukaryota; kingdom Metazoa; phylum Arthropoda; class Insecta; order Hymenoptera; family Apidae; genus Xylocopa; species Xylocopa violacea. Next base: position 16,665,957 of record CAXAJV010000014.1, read on the forward strand.
TTTATTTTACTTATTGTTGTTTCCGTCCAAGGGAGCGCGGATCGCGTGTTGCTGGGCCTCGTGAGAACCGAGACCGTGACTCCCTGACATCTGGAAAAAGGGGAGAAGTTAACAATCCGAGAAGGGACCGAGGTACGTCCGCCGTCGTGTTAACCATTAATTAGACCACACGCCCGCTAATTTCCACCCGTACCTTTCGATCGCTTCCGATTGATCAGATATTAGGTAGGTGCTTCGCTGTGGTTCGTCGCGGAGCGGCGCATTGTGCCATTTCTGGTTATTCTTTATGGAGAACGCCATTTTTATTATTTTGTTTTCAGTCAAAGAGTTAATAAAGTCAATATAACATTTTTGTGGAATATATTAACGTGAATCAGGGATTCGTACGTTTTCGAAACATGGAAAACAGCTTACTCCCAATAGTTTTTAAATTAGGATATAAGATTTGAAAATACAGCTTCTTCTTGAATTTGATTCTGTATAGAATCTATAGAATCGTGATATTCGCACGATATTAAATCTAAAGCAGTATCTGAGTGACTACGAGTCGGCGAATAAACCCGGTAACAAGTTGCGTGACAAACGGAAACAAACGACAAGTCACTTTTCCTTTCGCGAAGCAACGCTCGCGAGACCAGTAAGCTAATACGTTCACCACTTACGACTGGGTGTCTCACCAGCGTTCAGCTAGTAACCACCTATGAACGAACGCGTTACTCGAAATATTTTTCTCCATTCAATATTCCAGGCCAGGTTTGAATATTGCATTTAATTAAATCATTTTCTTTATACCTGTGCACGATGCAAAACGCTCGGAAAAGGCAATATGAAATGGAATACATAATTAATGATTTAAATAGTCGATGAGGAAAAGCACGGCTTTTAATTAAACAGAGAGGTTATTGTTCGTTGCCTCGGTTCGTTGATTCAATATTTATCGAAGCAATGTAAATTACAAATAATAGCAGTGACCGCATGCGTTAAGCCACATCTCGATTATTAGTGACTGTAACTGAATCAATAGTTAAATTTGATTGTGGTTGTTTATAAAGTGCAAAAATACTTGTACGCGTTTCACTGTGGTATACGAAAGATAATGTGCCAGCGAAGAAAATGATAAAACAAAGTGCACATGTTATATGTCAAAGTTGCCTTCAAAACACAATTTCCTTCCCTCGTAATATCCTTCGACATCGCCTTGTACATTGCTTTCCTGAAAATTTCATTCCGCCTCTACAAATTTAGCTTCTTCTCCCATCGAGAATATCAAGTACAACAAACGATAAAACTAAAAAGCGAAGAGTGACGAAGCGGGGCTTCGTTTACAGCGACTACTAATTACGAACGTACCTTGTAAAAATTATGGTTGAACGAAGGAACGAAGTTTGAAACAATTTCGCATTTGCATTTGTAATTATATTTCATTGTGTAAACCAACTATCTGCACTAAACAAAATGTATCTACGTTTTCTTTAGCGATCGAAGAGTATTGAAAGAAAAGCTATCCGAAGCAAAAATTGAAAAGTGGGAAGAAAATTGGCTTGATCGATGCTCGAGTCGATATTAGTTCCTTAATGCACAGGCAATTACGTCAAGCGTTGTAACACTAGCGGAGACGTGCGGTTCGATGACGTTTAATATTCAGTTAATTAGTCACGGATCGTAACGTGCTGCTTTGCCACGGTCGTTTTAGCTGTGTCTGGTTAATGCGTTTCGTAGTAACCCACGGGTCGCCGCCGCGAAACCTGTTCGTCAGCGTGCGCAATTATCGTCTAGAATCGGCGGAGTATCGTTCCTTCGAGTACGAGCGTCGTCTCGTGCGATCGAGCGGTCGTTCGAGTCATGAATAAAATTTCCACGGTGGCCAACAGCCTCGTCGATACGAATGGAACGCGTTAGAACGAGTCCTGGCTACTGGACCAGTATCGTCGCTCGGCTGAGAGCATTTTTCCGACGAATAAAATTACGTCCGGCGGCCTCTCTTGCATAATAATGGCCTATATGGTAACACGAGTACATTTTATGTGCAAGTTATCAATCGCGCACTGTTGACTCGAATCGCACAGTTTTTACAATTTTGCAAATCATAATTGACGACTGCTCGTGGGTTTCACAAATTTTGGACTCGTGATTAGTGATTAGATGAGAAGTGATAGAAATTAATCTTCCGCGTGCTAATTATATGTAAACTGAACGATAAGAAAAGAGAATAATTTGTCAGTTTTTGGTTTCTGAAAAACCAACTATGTCGGCTTATAATTTACATTTTTTACTGGCACGTCGACGATAGTACCAGATAGAGCGGTAAAATATGGGAGGAATTGGACGTGGGTATTCTCGGGCTGTAACAGACTCGAGATATTGTTTGATAACGCGGCGCGATATAAATTCAGCCATCACGCCCTCAAAGAAATCTGCATAATGCAACGTGCCTATTAAATGCAGAGTGTGAAATTGTTCTGCTCGTGCTCTAAATACTTTCGGAATTATGCCCCGCGCTTGTGCGGCTCATATTGTTGGAAGAAGGCCAGGAGTGCTCTGTTAATGCAATTTAAAATTGAAATTGTATCCAGTCCTATTGTGACGTCATACCCGTTCCCGAGGAACTTGTTCCTTACGTGAAGTTATTCCGAGTCGCGTCGGTTAATAACGATGATCAATGCCGCTCACAATGGACGATTTAAATATCAGGTCACCCGGTGAGTTATGGAATATTTTAGTTGACAGGTTCAAGTGTGCGAACCTTTCTTATATTGGAATACAATTTGTGCAATGTGAATTACAAAGTGAACTTAAAATCGTCGTTGAAGGTACAGAAATCAATTAGTAACAAGATTCGATACTAATCTACGATCCTTTCAAATCCAAACTGACGTATTACATCAAACGAATTCTTTAAATTAGCTATAAAAATATCGCAACCATAAAAAATCTAATCAACAGCATGAACACCACTACTTCCACTCTTCTAACACAAGAAAAACCCGATTGCAGCCTTCGCGAACGCATCCCCTATTAAACAGTCAATTCACCCCCGATTCGTGACGTCCAAAGAAACTTAAACGTTGAGCACTGTGTATCGTGCGACAAAAATCTTATCTCCTCAATTTTTGCACCACCGTTACCGTTGGAGCTCAGCCAGGAAGCGCGATACTGTGAAACCGATGGCTGGGCGGGGTGCAAAAAGCGCGCGAGCACCGTGCCACCCCGACGGGGTAAACGAGCCATCGTCCTCGCCGATTCGCGCGGTCTGCTTTCCTCGCGAGCGAACCACGAGCGCACACGGCCACCTCTCTCTGGTGTATCCGGGGGGATGGCGGCCGCCTGGAATTTGCATTGCAGAGTGAAATTAGCTTCGCAAAAACTGGCCGGCCAGTAAAGAATTTGCAATGTTAACGAGGGCCGATCGCTGCGTTTTCGATGCACACCCGGGCACGTACCCTCGTTTGCACGTTAATTCGCCTCGGCTTAAGCCTGCCCGTGCAACTTCTTCCCCTGGCGACCCCTTTTTTCGTTGACTCGTCCTGTCTTTTGTAGTTACACGGGGTGTTTAACCCTTTCCACGGTGTAATAAATTGACGAAACCTACACTGGTGTATGCAAATACGTGGGTATCTTTTTGGCGAGCAACTCGACTCTATTTTTAACCCTTTGTAGACAGGACGGATTGATCTTAATCGTCGAAACGATTAGATTAGCTTCTCCGCTGTGCTTGTAGCGCCAAGCGGAGCGGTTTTGCTATAAAGACCATTAAGAAGAGAAACGTGAGTTCCTCGAACACGTAACGGAACGCGTGTCGCGAATTCCGCGCGATCGCCCACTTTCTCGAAATAGCCGCGTGACGACGGACGGGGAAATCTTAGACGTTTAGACATATTTCCGTCGGTCAAGTAAATATTCTTTGGCAAAGTACATTGGACGGGTCAACGATAATTCTCTTCGACGTCCAATTGTGAACGCGAGCTGTTCTCCTTAATTAAAACTGTCCACTTCAAAAATTCTTCAACTTTTAGATTGCTTTACACTCCTTCGAAGTGTCCATTTCAGGAATAGTCTCGACACATAAATACGTGTCAATTGCTCTACATTATAACCAAAATATGTATGTCAATTTTCACGAAGACACGATCACACGTTTGACGAAAAAAGGAGGTGTTTGCTCGTTCTGCCATACAATGCACCGCGAGGAACGCCGAAAGAACTTTATTTGGGTTAGTAGAGCTTGCGAAAAAATCGCCCCCTTTTAAGCGTCGACGTACCGAAATATTCCTTTGAAGTCATCGGTGTTAAAGTGGGCGCGCGAGAAAACCAGTGCGTGAAATACAGTGTCCCAGAACAGATGGTACAGCGAGGCTGACGGTTATTCTGCATGTAGGGTAATCCAGAGGGGAAGTCGGACCGCATATCACTTGAGATACGCCAGTTGTGTAACTTCGAAGATATCCGCTATTCCCAGATCAGCGAAAGACGCGTTGATTTATCCTCTTCGTTGAACGTTCGAACTATTTTCCGCCACTTCCCTTTTATTAAGAAGACCGTATTTCCCTTCTGATTATACAAGTGTAGACATCGTTCAGCTAACCCCTTGCACAGCAATATCGTGCGAGACTCGTGATAGGTTTTATGGGGCAAACATGAGAATAACGACGCGTCAGACTCGAGGTTCGTTTATTGCGATGGGTGTCGTCTGTGCGTAGGCACTTTTTTATCGACTGCGGCACGCGCTGTCGCCAATTAAATTATAAGGCAAGGGGTTAAGCTTGCTCGTCGCCTCGACGAATAGCGTAGGAAACTGAATTTTTAGTCGTTCTCGTAGTCATGAAAAGTATACGATTTTGCTTTGCGAAAAAGGGAAAGAAATGGGAGAGTAACAAGAGGAGCTTCCGCTTCGTTGGAGATGAGAATTTAATGAAGACCAAACTCCAAGTTCGTTTTTCTATATCCCATCGAAACGCTTCGTTGGAAGCTACATCGGAGCACGACCAATCGAGGAAGATAATTTGATTAAATCCTCGTCAGAGAAAAAAAAAGAAAAAGAAGGGACGAATGTATTCGCTTGCGCGAGTTCGAGTACCCGCGAGTTTCTAGGGAAATTCCAATTTTCCGCGTCGCAAATCAAAGCCTATTCTTTGTCGACGAAACAGGGAGAAGCGGGACAATAATCGAATAGCCTTCGACGATTCACAATCACACGTTTGTAGTCCGCGATATTCGTCGTGGAAGTAAAGGACAAAAGAAGGGAGAAAACGCTCGCGCGGAAAGTAGCAAACTGATAATAAAATAAAACGATCGTCGAATAAATTTCGTCCGGTTAGAAAACGAGGGAAATTCGAATCGAAAAATGGCGGCTGGATTTCGCGCGCGTCCAAAAGGCGGCGTCCAACGAAACGCGCGTATCGCGTCGCGTCGCAGAGTGGACGAGGAGGAAAATGAGTCAGCCAACGAATTGATATCGCTGCGCGATAATCAAGTGGCGCGTCATACTCGAATAATAATCGCACGGTGGCATTTGAAGAGGGAAAAACGATCCGGCTCCGTGGCGGCTGCGAAACGTGTCAAGTGATTGGTGTCAAGAACGAGAGGCAGGAATCGTCGGAGAAACGCGTTTAAGCAATCGCCTTACGGGATGTAATGCATTTCAGGCAGTTAAGATAATCACGTAACGCCAGTTAAGAAAGGGATCTCCGTGGCACGGAGATCCACGGCGAATAGAGATGTTTCCCTGAAGGGAAACGAGCTAACGACGCCGACGCTGGCGGACAAAAATTCATATAGTCGTAACGGCTCGGAACGGCGAGTAATTACGTGATTACGCTCACGTTCCACCATATTTCTATGCAGGATAAAACAGGTAAACGCAGCCCGCCTCGATAATTCTGTTCGAGCACGCGGTTCGACGTGTTTGAAGAAAGTCCACCGTGTAAACGTTCAACGAGATCGTAACGATCTCTGAACGGGTAAAAAACGGTTTACATAAAGACATAATTTTAGCTTTTTTAACGTTCACGCTAAATCAGGTTTCCCACGACACGGTGCAATTTCAATGCGCAACATTTTTCCACGTGGCAACTAATTTTCAGGCTATTCGCCGGGGTCAAGTTAGCTGCCCCGCGTTCCACGTGCACGCTGTAAATCGTTCGCAAATGACGCTCGTGGAATTTCGTGCCGCGAGATAGGGCGACGCGTTTATCTCGAACCGGCGATTGCACTTACCAGAGAAACTGGACGCAGCCTCCCTGGGCTATCGATCGACACCGACGAACTCGTTGCTAAACGGGATACAATTCGAGTCGTTCGGTTTTCCTGCTCCAGCCGGAAGTAATTGCTCGATGACGAACGGATTCGAGGATGCGAAGGACGACGGAGGATCTACGAGCGTGACGGGGTGTTAATTCGACGGTAGCTGTTGAAAAATAAATGGGAACAATGGAAAAAACAAAGTAATTGCGAAATTAACGATACAAGTACGAAGATGATGTTATTAATAAAACTACGTAACTCAAATACCAACAAATAATTCCTGTATATTAAAGGCATATACCTGCAGTCGTATAAGGAAGAGTTTTACAGCACAACAGAATGAGTCAGTCTTTTTACAAAACGGCAGGACGTCTCTGGTACCTCCCATAGAAAGGCTGGATCCCTCCAGCCTTTTCACAAAAAGGCTGCGTCTGATCTGTCAAGCTTCTCCATACGTCAAATCCATATTTAACCCTTATGGTTTATTCATACGAATGTTTCGAAACTATCAACGAAGACTAATCCCTCCGTTCGCGAATACCTAACTCCAAGAAATTAACGGACACACGAGCCCCGGATACTTTGTCAACCCTTTACAGCCGTCGAACTTCAGATCGATATCCAGCGAACGTGAGCTCGTCCAAAAGAATCGTCCGCTCGAACAGTGGACCCCCGAAAAATATTCACCCCAACCGAATCGTGCGCGCATGCAACGATAGACGTGGCAGGATCGCGTATCAGGGGAATGAACCGCGCGCACCCTCGGCTTCGGAGGCTCGTGCGACGCGAGACATACAAGTGGAACGAGGCGTCCCCTTAACGCGCGTGGGGATCACGCGGGAGAACGTTTCTCGACGTAAGGGAGTACTCGCAATTGCGACGATTCGCCACCGCAAATTGGTTTATCGTGTTTCCCTGCCGGGCGATCGAACGGAAACAAAATGCCCGCTGCTGGAGCGAGGGGGTACGAGCAGCCGCCTGGGTGGCCGTATCGGCTGCTCGATCGATCATCCGTGAACACGGCAATTGACGGTAACTTGTAGACGCACGCCGCGGCCAATAAGGAAGCAAGCTGCGATTGATTCGAGATACGCGGGGGTTAAACGATCGTTCGCAAGAAAGCGAGTTTGGGACGCTTCGGAGTACGTTGACGGTGGTCGTGACCGGAAAGTCCCGTTCGAATTCGGGCAAGAGAGGCGATCGCTGAGTTATACCGTAGCCGTGTCGCAACAAGCGTGTACCGGGATCCGTCGTGTCCTCGTTCAGTTTGGAATCGAGTATCGAAGCTGAATCGATGCGACGAAAGGATCTGATCAGAGTTCATAATTTCAATCACCGTTTTGGAGAACTAATTATGTATCGAACAGTCTGGTTACTTAATATTAAGTACTGGTACCAGTATTAAATAGTGTCGAGAAGACGTGGAATATGTACCTGTAATGATTCAAAAAACTCTTCTTTTTAAAACACTCTTAAAAATACGCCCAGTGTAGTAAAACGTAGCTCATCGTAAACTTAATAAGGCTACTTAACCCTGTACCATTAAAACGAGCGCAAACCAACGGCGCGACTGCACGCTCGCCGCGGCGTCTCCAGCGCCGAGGAAGCTTCCCCCGAGCCGCGGTCAAAAATGCGATCGTAACCCATAAAAGCGGCAAGAAAAATGACGGAACATCGAGGCCCCAGCGACGCCGGTTGAGCGACTACCAACAGAATAGAAGAAACGGCCGGCGAGGAGACGTCCGCGACCAAATATGGCGCGCGTGCAGCTTTGACGAGGCCACTTCCCGCGCGGATCCTACGCGGCCCTTCGTCCTTTTTGCCGTGCGCCGCCGCTCCCGCCTGTATTTATAGTTACGACCGCGCGAACGAATCTCGACAATCCCGTCGGGTGGTCGGAAGCCGGCGACGGGGTTGTATTTACGTCCCGTTTAACTGCATAATGCATGCGCATCGACGAAACGAAACAGGAGGGGCGCGCCACCCCTTCGAAACCGGGGGCTTCCGTCCGGTGCACCGTCGCGCGCGACTAAACGAGGCGCAGTTGGCTATAAAAAGGCCGGCGTGAAAAAAGGAAACGAGGACGACCTTCGGCTGTTCGACGCCGTCGAAACGAACCGTGGCGGCCATTGTTACGCGTCTGTTGCCGGAACTCCGACGGTCGAGCCCGGTTTCCGCGTGCGATGTTCGTTGCGCGTTCGAGATACGCCGGGTTAAGTGGCTAACAGCGATGGTAGTGGTATCGGATTGTGTTCGAGGGAGAAGGGAAAAACGAGAAAGTACACGTTGCAATATCGATTAACGAGGAAACTCGTCTGGTATCGGGTGGATTAACATGTTTCTGTATGCAACGAAATTGATGCCGGTCGAGTGGCGCCAGTAATCTTTCCACATGGAAACTTGCCTTTATTCACTCGTCTGTTCAATCAAATTGTTGTAGCGAATTCACTTTCCTCGTTCCTCCTACAGCTGGTTCGAACGAGTTGCTCGTCCGGATTCAACAAAGTTGACGACGCAACGATTAACTTGTCGCCTGGTCGCCCAAGGACTTATGGTTATTGGTCTGCTTGTACCGCTTTTCCTATTAACGAGTTTGCACGTCCCCTATAAATCCTCCCGACTGTTCCGCGGATTTTTATAGCTTAATGAATGCAAGCGGGACTGGAAGTTTCGGTACGAGCTGTTTTCCCTCCCCTTTGGAATTCTTCGGGCAGCATTTATGGAAGCGGAAGTTTCGAAAGTTCGCCTCGAGCTGCTAATTTGTACGTGATTTTATGATTCGATAAGGCGTGTACAGAGTACTCTGGAACTAAGTTAAACGATAGTTTCGCAGTTTTTCTTCGAAAGTTCGCGAATTAATAATAAATTTCCAAAAATAAAATTAAAAGTATCAGGGTGTGCATATTCATTAGTATTTCATCGCGTAGAAAAGAGATACTATTTTTACGTTATAATTTGACACCATTGAAACTTTTACACGAACCTTCCCCTCGCCCGTGCAGCCGTGGGCGCGTGAAATTAATTTCATGCAAACTCTAACCGCTGAAATTGCATAAAAATTCAAGGAGAATCGAAGCGCATCCGACGCTATCGGAGGAAACTGGGACAATGAAATTATCATATCTCGGGCAAAAAGCCGATTCCACTTGGCGAGGGGCTGTTCACCGCCGGAAATGGATGGAGCTCGTTTGATTTCGCCAACACCGGGGAGACTTAATTGTCCAGGTGCGTACAGGCTGATTCACGCAACTGGAACAAGCTGTATCCCTTCCCACTTTGCGGACAAATCGCGATGTCTCTCGCAAACGTTAGACTAAGACGCGGAATAAACGTGGACTGCGAAAGAACGCGAAACGGGTCATCGAATTGCGAACGCACGCGAAACCCCGCGTCTCGCTGCTTCTTTCAAACGCGACCCGTTATTAATTTCGCGATATTAAATAAACGCAGACCGACCGCGGTTCATAAGGAAACTCGCGATGAATGGCGCGCAACGGTTTCAACAGCGGCGATATTAATTACGGGTTAGATTGTACCCGCTCGACGAATGATCGTTGTTGCGGCGGGCGCGCCGTCGGTTGACCGATATTCCGGATTTATACGTTGGAAATTTAATTTCGCGCGTCTCCCGCGGCGGAATAAATCGGGATTTTTTATTGCGCGGTGAAAATCAGGCGACGATCGATGAACGAGGCGGCTCGAGTGATTCAATGGGGGGTGCGGATTTAAAGGAATTTCACGGGGATTAAATTATTTAATACGAGGCGGCGACGCGAGTGAAATATTTTCTTGGATATTTCCGAGTTGCGCGCGTGGTGACGCATAAAATTATTTCACCCTTTCAACGGCAGTGTAACCGTTGACGGAACTTAATAAATGGAGGATTATTCAGTTTTTTCGCTCGAATATTCGAAGCTTTGGATTTCATCGAAACTTCTATCCGATATATCGTCCTCTCGTATGGGACGTAACGTTTGGTTAGTCGAAATGGCAATTATTATATTTCACGTATTTTATTATGTAGTGGAAATGAAAGAAAAGGTGATTATTTCACACCCAATTTTGCTACTCCAAACAAGTAAATTCGTCTTAACAAGGTCCGCGATCCGCGAAACTGATTAAAGTACCGGGAGCGCTCGAAGAAATCGGAAGAAGTGTCCACGTAATTCCACTTACGCGCGTCGCAAAGCGTCGCGAGATCGTTGCGTTTGCCGCGTGCAATTGCAGCGTCCACGCACACGACCAACCGAGCAGATAAATCGGGCGCAATTACCATCCGCCAAATTGAATCGCGCGTCACAGCCAGATGGAAGTCAGATCTCTCCCGTTATCGCATCGAGCCAGCTCATTATTTGTCTTCGCTAACGAGATTGCCTCTTCCTTTCTTTTACGGAACCCAACCGTCCGTCATGAAGACCAAAAAGTAAATGCAGGGGAGGGGGTGAAAAAAGAGGAAATCGTAAGAGAGAGGAAGGGAATTCTGGGTCTCAGCGCGATTCCACGGCGCGAGCAGCAAATACTTTTAATTACTGTCGGCTGCTGGGGGGCCTCCCTAATTGCACCTCGGATCCTCGAGTATCTTTTCACGTCCGCGAGTGGCCAGCGGATAATTAAAAAGAATAACTGTCCGTTATTACAACGGGGGAGCCAGTGATCTGTGGTTAAGTTGCGCGTGGCAAGACGAACGTTGAGTTTTACGCGTGCAAATAAACTGGGAATGTAGAACAGTATTTTCGACTTTTACAAGCTTTGTCGAATGATATCGTGGCAGTAGCAATTAGTAGAAAAGCTGTCGATAATGGAGAATTCAATTACATCGTGCCATAAGTAACACGCAAAGTTCAAAGGTTCGATAACGCGAATCTAAATCAATAAAATCGTCGATAAAGCAATAACGGCGCGATGCGAGTAGAAAATTTCGAAAATCCAACGAGTCGGCTGTCGGCTTTCAATTTTCACTCTCCACGAACCTTCTCGTTAAGTTTCCATTCACGTGCGATGACTATCGTGCCTATTACTCGCGTGGTGTGTAAAGGTTGCGCCGCCTACGCCAGTTAACTTAATGGAATTAAGGTTAGATACACACTCGCGTGACGTCGAACAATGATGCGCGGCTGAGATTGAAGGGATTTCGTTCTGTTGATCTTGTTATTGTTCCGATGATAAGCCAACAGGAAGAACACCTTATCTAGCTGGTTCGCTGTTCGTCTAGTTAAACTGCTCGATCCAGACCGTCCCGTTATTGTGTAATTAAAACTTACGCTGTTTACGAAGACGCTCGAAACATCCAACTACGTAACTCTGTTAGAAATTCTCCGCTGTAAATTCCGTCAAAACCTGCAAAACTGACGTCCTGAAAACGCAACGAAGCGGACATTTCTCTGGACTCACGACGACATCTGCTACTCGCAAAGTGAAATCAAATCTCGATACTATTTTAAGATTAACAAACAAGAGAATAGGATGAACGGAGTAAAGATTTTTCCGTTCGTCCTCGATGTTTCATGGCTGAGCGTACGTATACGAACGCGGAGGGACAGCAGAAAACTCAGGGCAGAATCACGGTTGCAGGATTTCTCTGGAATTGCTCGGCGATCATTAAACAAAGCGCGCGGTCATGAATTTGTACGGCCATCTATGTCTTCGAAAACAATGGCCGCGAACAAAAACGGCCATCCGCCCCGTCTCTGATCGGCTGGGGCGGCCAGACCGCGGAAGAATGGCTCGATTTACGGAACAAGTGGCCGGAAGAAGCGAACCCGGAACGCGACTTCGAAGATGCAAACGGCAAGTAATGAACTGTGAATTCGGTGAACGCGGTCGACGGGGGAGCAGCGTCGAGTAAATCGAGGCGGTGGACGTGCCGGCGAGAAGATTGAAAAACGCGAGAAAGATGGCCCGTCGGGATGAAAGGAGAGGGCTGACGAGAGAATGGACGAGAGAATGAACGAGAGAATGAACGAGAGAATGAACGAGAGAATGAACGAGAGAATGAACGAGAGAATGAACGAGAGAGGGATGAGAGGAATGGAAGCGTGTGACGGCAGCACGTGCCACAGCGACCGGTCGAAATCGGTCCGACGATTCCGGACAGGAAACGGGCCCGGCTTCACGGTCGATGGTCAGATCGTATCGATGAAAATTGCAATGACCTCGCCACGGTGAACGGTCCAATTTCGCGGGAGAACCACGCGTTTCGCGCATCGAGACGATGATTTCGAGCCGAAGTTGGGCCAATCGAAGCACGCTCGATCGTCGATCGTCGCGGCTCCTCGCGTGCTTCGAGTACCGTGATTTTGATAGCGGTAATGCATAGGGGATGGATCGAGACGGTGTATAAACTATGGTGGTAAACTCATTGAGTTGCGATGGGGTGGTTGTTATCGTGGTACAGTGGTATAAGGCAGACCTGTGATAATAGAAAGTGAAGGATGGTGTTTCCCTTCGCTCCCTGTTTCTCCCACTCTTTTCATATATTCCATTCTTTTATAAAGCCACATGGGTATCGCATAAAACGCAGTGTCTAATGGAAAAGTAACCTTTGTTACAATTTACGAGCTGTTATTATATTCGCTAATAGGATCACCGCCAAAGTTGGTGGAAGCCGAAATTGAACCAGAACACGGTATTTTTTCAGTATAATAAGAGCAGGGAGAGTCGGAAATTTATCTGTGCATATTTTTAAGAGAACACAAAATAACCGCAAAGAAAGGGACGATGCGAAAAAGCAAGCGTTGGCGGAGAGCGCGACGAAAAGAGCAAAGGGAAGTTAGCAAGTAAAAAATTGCATTCGTAGCTTCGTTATCTTTATCGCCAAATGTGTTTGTCGAGAACAAAAGTTAATTGAGTTGAAGGGACATTTTAATTTGAACGTCGTTGCAATTAACAGCAGAAGTTTCACTTTGTCTTCGGTGGAATACGGTACGGCGGATACGAAAACTGATTACACTGTCTAAAAGACGCAAGTTCGCTGTTTGTGGAATCTAATTAATGCTGACCGACTCTACGAATAAAACTTGCCAAGACTTGGTTATAAAACGAAAAATATACAACAAACTCGGAGACCTCGATAAAAGAGGGATTGCAACAGCGAATACCAATATCTTATATTAATACGACAATGGCGGTCCCGTCCATTGAAATCTAGCTATTCATACGTCGAATCGATAGCAACCCCGTATTCGTTATCGTATACGTATATCGAATACAGTTCAGCTTTTGCCCGTACAATGTAGCCGTCAGAATTTTGCCCTCAGAAATGCTTAGAAACTTTAACGAAGTTCCTGCGCTAATAAAGTGTGTTCATCCAAAGGAGCACCTGGAAAAGAGCGGCTCTCGCGGAACCGCGATGCCCTCGGGGCACGTATAATTGCAAGGTACACCTCTTTTCGAGGGCAAACGTGGCCGCTCGAAAATTTCTCGGTGACCCGTATTCCTTTAATGCCGCCATCTCGAGGCTGTTCCACGCGCGGACGATATTGGCTGGATGTCATGAAAACGTTCAGGCAGGAAAAATTGCCCACCCTCCACCGCGTAACGTACCACCCCAATCTCGCCGCGACCAACGTCGACTTTTATCCCCGACTGGGATTCAATATCATGTAAATGGTAGCGCGAAAGGGTTTACCAAGTCTGGCCAGAACGTCGTTCTCAGGGAAAACCAATCGACTGTCGAGAGTAACGCGCAATTAAAGGGACGCTCGATTGCGTCCGCCGTCGATAAAAGTTCCCGAAGCGGTTGCTTCGGTGGAGTTTGGCAAATTCGTGTCATTACGTGTCGTTTGCTTTTGTAATACTGAATTTTATTTCACCATCGACGTGGAGGTAAATATTTTTGCGCGTATCATTTCGTATCGTTTGGTCTTGCGATACTAAATTTTATTTCACCATCGACGTGGGGGTAAATATTTTTCTCATAAAGGAAAGACCGAAAAATATACAATTCTTTTATTAGTACTCTTTCAAGTTTCGTTCCTTCCGCGGTAGTTTGTAGCACGTGTTGCGAGCAGTTTCCTCGTCTATATATCACTCTAAACGGTTACCAGCGAACCCGAATCGTAGGTAAGATTCGGAGTACACTTAACTCGATCCGGAAATGGCACTTCCACCAAACAAAAATAACAGTGTTAAGCAAACGGTGCTTTCCGTTCGCGAGTTCCCTTCCTGCGGTTCACGGGATAATGGCGCTTCCTCTATAAAAAAAAGAAGAATGCTCTTTCTGTGTACGAAAAGCTCATTAATCAACCGGTGGTCTTGACAGGATACACCAGTGACAGTTTCCTGCGGCACTCCTGTGCCGTCCTTGATTGCAATTGTTCAAGCTTAAATCCGTATTAAAGTGTTGCTAACGTCTAGGTTGGAGGGAACAAAGAAGCTGGTGCATTTCTATGCGTTTGTGCACGCTCGCTGTGACCAGAGTATTGTTCTTTGCAATAAAGTAACGAGCAATTTAAAAATAGAAGATCGCGATCAATCTGTATGAGAAAGTTATTCAACGTGGTGCAGTAACGATAGATTCTTCGATGTACAGTTACATTGTTACAAAATTACAACTTATGTTTATAGATTGTCGACAGCAAAGTGTTCAAATTTTCAATCCATATATACACCATGTATCGTTGTATAGTTTTTAATGCAAGGGGAGGAAAAAAGGCATACCATAGTCCAAAATAAGACAAAGCAATAGGACACTATTTCATTGTACGAGACTTCTAGAAAAATTACTTAGAAATTCAACGCGTGAACTTGAAAGACACTTTACGCAATGGCTTTCACTACAGAACGCTATCGTGACTGGTTCTGAATGCCGAGAACATTTGAAAGAAAGATTATTGTAGCGTTTGAAGAACTAAACCGACAGAATACTTTACAAGCTGTTTGTTACGCATAATTTAATACTGCGGAGGGTAACTTTATATAATATCCTGAACAATATCTCGAGTAAAGTTCTTTCAATTTATATTACACACAGAACCAATCACCGTAGCAATTTATAACCATAGCCATTATAAACGGTATCTATCCATTGATTTTCAAACAAAGGATTCTGATAAACGAAAATAAAACAAATTTATCTTCGCTTATGCAATAGAACCTCTCACATGTGACACTTGCATCAAGAATTATGATCCATACAGTATGAAACTAACCTCACCCATCTCCATTTTTACAAATACTCGCCACCCTTTTTATAGAAATAACACAAGATTCCCAATTACGACCAATCGTTTCGAAAACGATTTTGATAAACGTTCACATCGACTTAATTGCTTTCACGATGTTCATGCATGCTATGTGCTCGTATTTTTGGTTAGTATTTCAATTTTTTATGGGACAAGTAACGCGATTTGGAATACTTACGGGGGGCCTCAATCGATTGCTATATTTGTTGATAAGGGCAGTTAACGAATCGTGAGGGAAGCACGTGGATCCCTGAGGTCTCTCTAGACATAGAATCGTTAAGTGAACTAGCGTTCTCGTGTTCTAATGAAGATTGGAGATCGGTTAACAAAAGGCGCGTGACACGACTATTAAAACGGGAACATGTTTTGTAGGAATTCGTGGTAAAATCAAAAGCGAACGAAACTGCTCTAAAATTTGTTTAATGCTCAGGATTTCTCGGAATTTTAAGGTTTTAAACTATATATTTTTACGACCCCTTCATCCAAAAAGCTCTCGACCCAAATACGACTACCACCCTTTGTGAAAGTGTACTTCCACCACTGCGACAGGTCATGCGTAGAAAACGCACTCCAAGTATTGTTTAAAATGAACAGAAACGTGAATAAATCTACATGAATTATACAAATATGCATTTGCAAGTAAGAAATATTTATACTGAATTTGTTAACATAGAGACAATTGAATTTGTGAAAACTTTCATTAAAATTCCTAGACGTTTACCATATTATTAAGGAAGTAACTATTGCTACAAAATAATGTCATGTTTTAAATAACAACGCATGAGAAATAAAAAAGTATAACGAGCAAACTCGCGTTTTCCTTAAAATAAAAATGTTTTACGGATATCACCCTGTAGATAAACACGCATTTTTTGCCCTTCAAACACGTCCGCGTTCTTTTCATGTTGTTTTAGACAGCATATCGCTCTTCTGCGTATCTTCCATTAAATTCGATTCTGCTCACGGAGTTTCGAGTGCGTTTTCAAAGAAATAAGTTGCAGCAGTGGAAACGCGTTTTCAAGTTTCCATGTCTATTCGTCAACGCGAGAAAACAGATAATGGGGAGGCTGAAACTTTCAAACGCATATAGCGGGGAGGATGGAGGGGTAGTTTCATACGGAAGGAACTTAAATCGCTCAAAGTTTTCAAGCAAATTGACTTCTTACTTATACGTAATCGCAGTATTTTAAAACATTAATCAGACTATAAAGCATTATCAGTAATCCATTGGTTCTATTATCTTTCATCGCTATGAACTAGCGTGTATAGTAATTGAAGCTTACTGATTAGCCCCGCTTTCACCACTTTCTTTATTTCTTTCAACGCGAACTACAATTCTCTGCTCGACAACACCTCGACTTAAATAGTATCTTGCATAGTAAAAAAGAATGTCAAGAGCCAATAAAAAGTGAAAATGAGTGCCCAACAACTCTGCTTCCGCGTACGTGAGAAGAATCTCCCTGCTTCAAGAGTTAACCCCTTGTCCTACTAATTAATCGCAGTGCTCGATTTATTTAAAATTTTCGTTCGCAGCCTACACGACTCCTCCAAAAAAGGAGACACGCAACCATCCGCCAAAGGGTTAAATCCACCCAATGTACCTCCCTCAGCCGTTTTGCTGAGCCTCTACACTTTTCTATCCGAAAGCTCCTGAAGCGCAGAGAAAAGGGCGTCCATGCTCTTCTTGCACTCCAACGCCAACACCGGTTTCTTAGTAACCGTCGACAGTTCTGTGGCCAACTCCTGCCAGGCGTCGTTCAGTTTGTCCTCCTGATGGTACTCGGGGTTGTGCGGGTTCCAGAAAATCTCCTTGCTCTTGTATAGCCTCACCAGCGTGAACAACATATCCATCGAGCACTTCATGGCGTCCTGTCGGCGGTCTGCGCCGAGCCGCGCAAATGTGTGCAAAGAGGACGTGGACAAACAGCGTGGACAGCGTTGGAGGAGGACGAAAAACGCGGTGGACCACAGTAGAATGTCCGTTCCTTACTTCGACGGAGGCTGAAGTGCACTGGCTGCACACCACTTCCTGTTCGCTCCTCAGCCTGGCTCGGTCTCGCGTGCACACACGCAACACGCTGCGCGGAACATGCTCGAAGCACTCGAAAGAAGAGAGAGGGACCAGCAGCGCTACGCGCGCGGGACTTGCGACCAAAATGGCCGCTCGCCATCCTCGAGTCTCTACATCTGCGCCGCGTGTTCTACGTGTGGGAACGCGAGCTGACGCTTTTAATGCCGTGACGCTCGGGCACCAACGTCAACCGAGCGAACGTTAAGTCGCGTTTACGCTGGCTACAATTGCGATTTATGCGATCGGCTTGGTCGATCGATTGGTAATCTGTTGGTCGTCACGGGAAGTTTGGAGGCTGTGGTTTTAGGGGGTTACGAAAGGTGGAAATTGACGCGAGTAGAAGTCGATGTTGGTCGAATGGGAATGTTAGGTATCGGTAGCAGTATTGTTCTTGGTTCTGAACGCTTGGATTCACAATTTTTGTATGGTACTTCAGCAGTGTTCGATCCTTTGTTGCACTTTCAATGAAGCTATTTGCCATGCTGAGTGCATTTCTAAAGCTCAACCATTTTTGCAAAGGACAAGTATCCTCAGACAATTCGGATGAATGAATATCTCTTTTCATCTGTTTCAAATTTTTCGAATCAAAAACGCAGCTTTGCCTACCACGATGGCATTGATCGATGATACAAATAGTTCAATCGAATTGGAGCAGCTTTGTGCAGAAAACAAAGCGTTCGATTGCAAGTATAAAGCGAAATCTGTTGATGCTTCGACGGGAAGTCGAATGCAGAAAATGCAACGATGTTGCTAAACGCAAGCTTGCCATGCAGCCGACCTGTAATCGTGTCGCGTGTGAACCGGTTATCACATTGCTTCCAGAAAACATTAAACGATCGGGTCGCGTGTTACGTAAACATATCAACAAAGTCGCTACGGAATATTTCATAGCCAGCGTATCTCTTTAAATGCGATGTTTGACACATGTAAACTGTTCGAACATTAAGGAAGCAACGAAATCCATTTTCAACCCTTTCCTTGCGACCGTTACCACGCGTACAGTGACCCGCAGGACCTTCGCTCGCAATCTACGCGCAGTGCTACGCATTCTCGTGCAGTCGTCTCGTTTCTTCGATATTCCCGCCACCCCTCGGATTAAAAAACCCCAGCGATGGAGTAGAATAAGGGTTGAGCTACGCTTCGCACGCATATGCACGCGGCTTTACGGTTCAGAAGGTGCACGCGCCGAGCTGTAAGTTCGCTCATGGATCCCGGTGCATATACGCGACCTGACGGATCGTGCAGTTGAATAAGATGGCGAGAGACCTCTGCGCGCCAATGCCACGCACATAATGCCGCGCATATATGTAATCCCCTGCGCACATGCTCAAACAAACACACCTGGGCTTGCGTTCGAGCCGCGCGATGGAACCATTCGATGCGACACGAGAGAAGGAATTCTTTATCTTCCTCGCCTGGTACACATACGATCCGATACTCGGACGAATCGATTATTTCGAGCGTCGTTTGCATAGAATCTGTTTGATGATTCATCGGAATGCGGGGACCGCGCATTGCAGTCGAATTTTTCAGCGTTGTCCGACATACCGTTCGCTCCGAAGCGACGCATAAACGCTCGCGTTATGAGCGCTTCTGGTCTTGGCGTTGTGGCAGAAGGGTAGGACTGTAGCGACACGCTGTTAGACATGTCAATGTACACGGACTGTTATTGGTCTACGTATGACTAACACGATAATCCAACCATAGTGTTTGCAACGTGGCATGTAGACCAAATTAAACAAACCCACTCTGGGCCATGGAACAGTCGGTTCGTACTATCGATAACTGATAATACGCGGAGCAACGTGTCGATACGTAATGCAACAGCGAGGAATGATCGTAATAATTAATCGCGAAGCACATTCGAAGAAATTAATAGGAATGTCCGAGGAGGTATTCTTTCTGGCGAAAGGGCGCGAAAACGATACAACGATAAATTCTGCGAGCCGACTGGCTGGCGTTCGCGCGGGCAGAAAAATTCCTCCGTGGCGCGCGAAAAGCTCGACTTTCCTTTTTGTGGTATCCGGATTGTATTCTGTAAAACGATACGAATTGATTGCAGCAATGACATTCGACTATCGCCGCAGGTTGGTCGCAAGGGGGGGGTTGAAAACAGAGATATCAGCCTACGGAAGGTAGAAATTTTCGAAGGCGAGGCGTATCTGGAGAAGGAGACACTTCGTTACCGCGTCACGCTATCGGCCCCATATAATCGGCTACGTACATGGTTCTCTCTTATCCTCTACGTGACTCAATTTACTCGCGCGATCGCGCTCACGATTGTGCACCGAGCGAGCGAGCAAGCGTCGTACTTGTACTCGTTAGAATCGCGCGTTAGAAGTTCCTTTATCGCGCGGATTGGCTTACTCGAATCAAAACGCTGGTGAAAATTCGCGAACGCAACGTGGCGCAATTAAAGCTTGAAATTGATGCTTCAAACCAGACGTTGGATTATTCTTCTTCATTCTCCTCGCGAATGCACCTCACCCCACCGTTTACATAAGTCTAAACAATCTGCCTTCTAATATCTCAAAAATGTCTCGAGAACTATTTCACATTCAATCGCGAATATCCACGTCTACGGTGCACCATTTGGAAAATGGAATTTACCGACGTTGAACTTCCCTGAATACGAAACACATGCTACGTCAGCTCAACAACGTTGGCGCGCATATTTCTAAGTATCATAATCTAATAAATATTACACGAGCCACAACTTCTGCTAAAACTTGTCAGTTACCAGACGAAACTCGATAAGCGACGAATTAGAAGCTCGTGTGGAGCCGCGTAGCCATCGTTACGCTCCGCGCGACCAACGGCAAATAGGATCTCCCATTATACCATCGTCTCCTAGAGAGACTCTTACTTTTAACACCGTCGAGCGTTCGCGATTAACGTGTTTACGGGAATGGTCCCCGGCCATTTGCATTTCCATCGAGCGTCGCGTATCGATCGGTATTTATCTCGTACGCGGATCAATTTGCGCGTGCAATTGCGCTTACGGTTACGATGCAAACGAGCCCACTGTGCGTTGGAAACGGTAAACTCGACGGGGCACGGAGCCCCGGAGCAATCTCGGGCTCGGTCTTTCCGAACGAATGAGACTGCATCGGCAAGCGCCGATCGCTAATTCGAATTCGAATCACGCCCCTCGTTCCGTACGTCTACGCACTCGGCGATTAAGTTGTGCGCAGGTAACCGGTGCCCATGGCGTTCGAACACGATGTTCGCCAACTTCCAAAGAAGTTTCATCGTACGAGCCGCGTTTCGTCGTGCCACGGACAGATTCATATGCCTGGTCGTTCGATTTTCCCGGTGTTAATGAATTCTTGGGAAACACATTGGAATTTTAAACGACGACAGAAGCGAGTTTTCGCGAGTGTGGTATTTTAAAATGAATAAAAGATTATTTAATGGCACCGTGCTATTGTCCTGTCGTTTCGAACGTTGCTTTAATACTGGCTATCGGTTAGGAATAACTTTGTCAAGGGAGAAGTGTTTCACCAAGCGAAAAATAGAGTTTTGAAAAAGGTTGTGAACTTGGTTTTGGAAAATTTGAAGATCTGAAAATCTGTAAAGCTGTAACTTTGAAAGCGTGTGAATTTCAAGATTGGAAGCTTTGCAGCTGGACATTTGATCTAAAAACTTAAAAATTCGAAGCAAAGAAAAGGGAAAAAGCTCGAACGCCTGGGAGGTCTGTAAATTACTGGCAAGCGTAGAAACGAGAAATTGCGGAAAAATTGGAAAATCGTTATTAGCGAAGAATATTCCGCGCGATGAACGATTTAATTGCTCGAAACGCGTTCGCCCCGTTTTCACTTTTCGAGCGACTTCTGTCCAGGGCGTTCCGGTCGGCGCGGAAATGTTTGCGCGCTTTTGAATCGCGTCCGGCAAACATTGCCGTAAAATGTAGTTCACGTCAATCAATCGGCGCGGAGATATTTTTAAAGCGCACGTCCCGCCAGACGAATGAATGGCGCTTGCATAAGTAAATGGCTGAATGAACGGGAAGAACGGCGTCCGAGTGCGAAAACAAGAATGGAAGTGTGTTCCTTACCGGAGCTCGCAGCCGTTCTTGTGCATACAGTTTATACCGCTGCTGCAATCTCTTTAAACAAAGTGCATATTATTTCTACGGCAGTCACTTGCTGCAACCGCAACAAAGTTAACAGGAAACTCTCAAGAGCTCGATCGACGTATCCACGTTCTCGAGGCTAATTAATTTTCACCCGCTCCGTCGCAAACTCTCCCTTCGTTTATACAAATAAATCGTTGAATTTCATTTCATGCAGCGTGCACGCATACATTTCCTTGCGTTTCAATTAAATTTCAACATTTCCCGCTGTAACATTTACACCGAACTACGTTTCGTCCAAATAACGAACCTGTAATTATCTTAATGGCAGGATGACATCCTCGCGTTTTGACGCGGCGCGATTCCGTCCGTCTTCGAACTCGTTTCGCGTGCGGATCGCGATAAGTTCGGCTGATAAAAGCGGCGTTTAACGAAAACGAAAGGTGGCGTTATCGATGGAAACGTTATCAAATAATGTGCCGGGCGTTATTCGGCTCGCCGGTCACGAAATACGTGACTGTACATTTATACATATCGAGTGCCAGGCTAGAGAATTCCGCGTTGGTAGAGCGAGATTCTAAGAATCGATAGGTGATAGCGTTAGGGATTACGTGAGCAAAGGGAGCAATAAAAAGAGGACTGAAGGGGCAGCGGGAAATGGGGAAACGCGGAAAGGTACGCAATAACTTGTTGATTTTGTGCTCGTTTACGTGCAGAGCCATTGAAGGGTATTAAAACGCCAGCTTGATGAATTTTCTCAAACATCCGCAGTGCAATTACTACGATTTCAAACGTATCGATACGAAACGCAATAAGAAATGTACGTATGCTCGTTCGACGACAGCGGGGCTAGTTCTCAGCGACATCAAACGCTTTTACCCTTCGCGAGTTACCCTTCAAATTCACCGAATTTCACGTTTGCAACCAAGAGTATAATTTATGCAGTTCGAAGGCACTCGGCGCGTTTAGCCAGTCGTGGGAAAGATGTAACGCTGGTAGTTAGACCTGTTCTACATACATTGCAGCCACTTAACGAGCGTCTTAACAGCCGTCTTAACGGCTGTCATTAGCAGGCTTGGACCTCTTTCGCTAAACATGGAAGTTGGTGCTGCGAGGTGAGAGCAATTTCTCAGCCTTTCGATTGCTTGGGCTGGAATTGCAAGCGGGACGTTGACGAGGGTGACGGGATGCGTTGGAGGATAAAAACGGCAGAGAGAAGTAACTATTAAATGGAACTGCAGCGGAGCTTCGAACCTCCTAGGGTTTGCTTCTAAAATCAACCGACTCGATGGAGCGCGATACCAGCTACTAAATGCTGATTAACTTTGAGCTTAGTTTCGTCGAAACTTCATATGTGTAACATAAACCCTTCAAACCCCAAACTTCTTAATTGTCTATGAATCCATGAGGTTTCAGAAGGTAGTACAACTTGCGCGAAGTTTGTTACAGAAGACGGTACTGCAGCGTCCCGAAATATGAGAACCAATATTGCGCTCTCCTGACACAGGGTGAAGTCGACAGGAATTTGAATGGGAAATCCTATTTATAATAGTTTTGCTCGTGACGCGTACTATTTCGCGTTCAAGTTACGGGAAGCGAAAGAATTCTGACGTGCCTATAATTCTGCTGAATTCATTGTAGCACACGGATTTATCTTCAACGTCAGTCTCTCGAGAGAGATTCTATTTTCCAGGCGGTACACTGTATAAAATGCGTATCGAAAATTCATGGAATCTCGAGTATGAAATTCCGACTAAATGGAGTTAAAAAATTTTCAAAACCTGTTTTATTTAAGAGAAACGTAGCTTTTGATAATTGCTACGAGAATCAACGAATCGAAGTCGATTGAATTATCCATAAATAACTGTTGCTTGTTAATTTCTCAGCCCCTCGAGTGTTGTTTTAATAGAAAAGAAGGTTTTAATTTACGATGCAGCTTTTAGTCGAAGATTAGTAATCGACCCTACTTGCAATTTATTCACGGGCAGCGGGCCAATCCCCGAGGGCTCACCCGGTTTTCAATTTTTTCGGGAATCTCGCGCCTCCGGTTGTGACGTGCCTGGATGCTAGGAGTATCGATCCCGCAGGAATCGCGTATGCGCGCATCAAGTCTTCCCGAGGCAGATAAACATAGGATATAATAAACAAATATCCGATCGCAGTTTCGCGACGGACAACAAAGAAATTCTATTACACGTCTTGCGTCTTTTCGAACCGTGCAACCTACGATTTGCGATAGTCGAGTTATTTTTACGATAAATTTATTCGTTTTATCATATTTAAACTTGTGCACACGTGCTTCAGCATTGGCTTGAGTTATCAAGCTTGAGGGAAAATGGTGCACGATGGATGAACAAGTAAAAGTTTGGGCAGGATAATTTGGAGTTTTCAGGTGGACGATGTACGAAGGGAATTTAAAGAGAAATTAATGGTACAATGAAGAACAGTACCCCAGAAATTAACAGCTTTGGACGACAACGTGGTGCAACGAAATTTCGAGACAGAACACGAGCGGGAACTAAAGGGAGCTCTAACGAGAAAACACTTTGGAACGTCCCTCCACATTCGTTCCTACTTTTTTTAATGAGCGAGAGGGAGAAGAATTCCACTAAAGCCGGTTGAATTGCCTTAATTAGTTTAGTAAATAGAGCAGAACGAAATATAAGTCAAGGATTACATTTACAGTCTCCCTATCTCTTTTTTTTAGAAGGGTTGTAATGGCGGTATACAAATCATAATCGCAATTAAACTCGCGGTGCGCTGGAAACGAATTTGTTCCTTAATGATCGTTAACTATACAGTTTAAACAGCAATGAATAAGTCTTTTCTCGAGCTTTCGAAAAATACTAGAAACAACGAGGCAACCAACGAAGACGAAAAAGCCGGATTTAATTAAGAAGTAATTTTCAAATAATGAGTCACGAAACAGTTGAAGACACCTGCTACGGACACGTATAAACTGAGAGGTCTTTCTTCGGTGCTTTCCGCGCGGCATTGTTTGCCAAGTTTTGCACAGCACAATGAGAGCAGCTGGCTCATTTCATGGTCCATTAATTTTCTATAAAACGTTGAAAATCCCAGTACGTACTGCAGGAACGTAGATGTAATTTAACAAAGTCTTCTCCTAAACTGTTATAAGAAACGTATACATCAATACTGAAACCAAATATGATTAATTTCAAGTTTCACAAACCATTGAATTACTTGGAACTCCGCTTCCAGGTATCAAAACTCCCTCGGGGAGATCTGGTTAGAGATCAGTTAGCCGAGCTATCGTCCGGTACCGCTAAATCGGTAAACCGGGAACCAAAGGGAGTCATACAGCGCAGACGGAAGAACAATAGGAAGAGCGACGCACGGAACGAATGGACACAGTCTCCGTCGTTCCGATCAAGGCTACGTACGCCTCCAGAGCGGTCCAAACTTCCCCCCTGGGACGGCAAATAACGTGGACGATGACGCCGCCGTGGAAGACGAACGGCGACGAGCAAGCCGGGGACAGAGGAAGAGAACGAAATAGCTGGCAGCCAGTCTGGTAAGAGGAAACTAATTCCGCACGCACAAAAGGACGGCTCTTCCGCGTGGAAAGCAACCCTGGCGGCGGGGCGAAAGAGGGGAAGGGGTGCGGGGCAGAAATACAGAGGGGCGAGGAGGAGAGCAGATTGAACCAGATGGAGGGACTCCCTCAAAGGGGCTCGCCTCCTCTCTTTCCATTTCTCTCCCCCTCTCCCCCTCGCTATATTTCTCCACCAGCCTACTAATAGTGACTCGAGTCGACGATTTACAAGTACGTCGAGAAACGATCGAAAGTGTTTCCCTCCGTGGGCTCGTAACCGTGGAGGGGCCCCCTTGAAAAGACTCCGGGAAAAGATTAATCGGTTATGGAGATGCGTTATGAAATATGCATGCCGGGGTTTTCACGTTCTACTGGGAATCTGCATGAAAGAGGACTGCGACGATGCAAGGGAATTTGTACTGTTAACTGATGATCGCGATTTAGCGCGTCCGTATACGTCCTGGCATGTTAAATTAAGGACGTTCTTGGGTAATGAGTCGAGGAACGGTAAGGCTGCGCGCACGAACACCGATGCCATTAAATATAACAATATGTAAATAGTACGTGATAAATTCACAAAGAAATGCGGTATTCGGTATACGTTAATTGCGTTACAGTGGAGGTTTTTCGGAAGTTAACTTGTCCATCTCGTTTTGTACAACATAAATGAAACATGAACGAAAATGAACAAGAATGTCGGAGAAAGTAGCCATTAATAAAAAACCTCGCAGAGATCCGCATCGATCATCACGGATACCTACTGTACAAGCACGCATTTGAGGAAGAATGGTTTATTCCGAACCGCTTTTGCGGTCACGACGGTAGAAAGCGATTTAGTGAACGACCACACGTACGCACAGTCGATGACTGTTTATGGCCACCTACAATTGCCCGGCTTACACATTCGTACGGCGTCCAATGCCTGAGAAAGAGCGGCTGAAAACCGCAATGCAGCTTGCACCGCGAGGATGCGTTTATTGCGCGTTACACGCGAATTCGCGGGTCGAACGAGCCTCTGCCTCCCTGTATATTTCATATTTCCCTGGAAATGAACGATTCGCTTTTATTAACCTCTTCGGTAGCGAACAACCTCTGCGTTTCCAACGTGTATTGCGTACCACTCGTGCAACAATAAAAGTCTCTTGGTATTTGATCATCGACAGAAATCATTGCCAAAGAAATTCGGAAATCCTTCGACGCGTTTCACGTAGGCTCCAGCTAAGATTCCAGCTAAGATTCCAGCGAGACGCAAAATGGCGCGCGTATAAAATTTCCCACGCCGTTTCCCGGTCACGTTTTGCGCGACTATTACGCGCGAGTTTGTTGGCATCCCTTCCCTCCTGCTCGAGGATCCGCGCCGACTGCTTCTCGAGCACCCGCGCGAAGAAGGGTTCTTCGTTAAGCCATCTCTCCCCCAGAACCTCTTCACTTCGCAGCCACTCTAACCGCGGGATTTTTCGTGGTCCGCGAAAATTGAAGCCGCGCGGAGGCGAGGGTGAAACGGGAAAAGACGAGCGACGCGGAATACTGCGCAACGCCATATCGGTTCTTTCCGCCCTCCCACCTAACCGACGAACAGTAGCCATCGCGACCTTTGCGATCCGCTGGATTATCTGCCAGCAGACGGATCAAGCGGACAGGGAGCTGGAAACGCGTCGCGTTTCTGGCTAGCTAATGGAAAATGCTAATTGACTGGTTAATAATAATACGTGAAATATCGGAACCAGAGAGCGGAGGGCGCGAGGGTGAGAGACAGAGGGAAATGGACGCGATATCAGTATCTAGGACCAATATTTCGATCAGGCTGTCAACTATATGTATATGGAGAGGAATATCCAACGTGGTAGCCGTGACGAGCTAGCGTATTTAAGCGTGATTAAGCTGAGCAATATCGGGCTTTCGGTCACAAAGGGAATTTCACTTGCCATGGCTACCTCTCCACCCGACATCACCGTAGAGTGCCGTAACCATAACGTTAATTAACGTTCGTTAAAAGAGGTCGCGCAGCCCCTTTGGTATCTTTGGATTGTTCGGACCCCTCTGTTCGGGAATCCGACTGATTGGATGGTTCTGAGAGTCCCTTTTCGGGTGTTCTGTTTATGGTATCGATTATAATGATTAAAAATTGACGTCGCAAAAGATATTCCGTCTTTAATTAGAACGCGTACCAAAGGAATTGAATTTCACGCGTGTTGTAATAATCAACTCTCGTCGTACTTAAATCACGATTCATCTCAAACTACATTATTTAATATTATTTAATAAGGAAAAGATTTGTCGTGTTCCTCTTTTGGAGAGGTTCAATCTGACATTCGATCTGTTAAAACTCTCAATGTAACGTTCCATCGTTTCGACGATCCCATTCGATATTTACAGAATAATCTCCAGTAAAGTTTTCCGATCAAGGGAACGTTCCATGGAAAAAATAACGTTAACATACACAATGTCTCTTATTTCATAGTATCGAGAGAAAAAAATGTAAATTTGAGAGTACACCGTTACATGTTACAGTGCTCGGGGCTCGATTCGCTTCCAGTTTCAAAGGACCGTACGATAAAGTCGACCATGGTCGTATCGTCGAGATTCCCTTGTTATCGTTGATCAAAGCGCTTGAAAATCTCACGCAGTCACTCAGACAGATGGGAACGTCGTTTTTCCCCGAGGAAAATATGGTGCAGTCGTACCCTGAACTTGGAAATGCGGACAATAATTGTGGCCCTACTCGTTCCACCAGCGCGAACGATTGACGCGTCCGCTGGATGAGAAGAGCTACCGCAAGTAGATACAGATACTTCCAATTGGTCAGACGCGCAGTGGATAGAGCCACTTCCAATCGGACGGCTGCACGCGTCTGTGCAGTGAGGCGAGTCAAGTTGGCGTCGCTGTTCGCGTTTCTATGGATAGTTAGTTATTGGATTTGGATCATCGAACAATAAGTTTCGTACCAACAAAACGATTTCTCAAAGTTACGATAATTCTGAAGTCCTCGGAAAGATTAAAATGATTTAGAAATAGATACGGTTTTTATTTGAAATTGTAAAATCATAAAAACTCGCCAGCGAGTTGAAAATTGTGAGAAGATAATATTAACAGCACAACGCACTGGTGGAATCGAAATCGCGGAATGCAATTATTCGGAGAAACAGCTCTATAAATACGATGCAACGGTAAATAAAGCGCGGTTCGTGGAAACAACAGCGCTAATTAAACCATCGAGCAATCTCGCGTTTAGCCCAGCCTCTAAATTACGATCTCCGTCGTTCTTCTTTGATTCGAAGCGATACTCGGCCGTGGTATGGGCTTTAACGTCCCTCGTAAACACTTTCGAGGCTCGTGAACATGCATGCATTTGTTATGAGTGCGTAAGCACACGCGCCGCCGCATGTACCCACTCAAGCTTGGCTTTCGAACATCGAATATGATCGCGGTGCTTGTCCCGCGACGAGCGCCATGGAATACAGTCGGATTTACATTCAATACAGATCGGCGAAACCGACTTCCCGCTTCGATTGCCAGCTTCGATTGTGTCCAACGGCGTGCACGTTTCATAAACCTTGTACCACGGATAACCCCTTTTAACTTCTGCAAACATTGTACTCCATCCTATTGTATTAATACCAGATATCTGGTACTCTTCGACAACATGTATCAATTTTTCTTTCAACTCTGAGTACCATCCAATTTCTGAGGTTGATAATATTTGTTAGTTACATGGACGTACGTCTGGCTTTGATATTGCGAATGATTAATAATACTTGGATGTTTTGGACTTCAAAATAGCAGAAAGCATAAAAAATTCGTTCGTAGGATTAATCGATACGAATCGGAACACGGTTCGACCAACAGTCTCGATCATTGTCCAAGTTTATTCCAAGCAATCGTAAAAGAATTTTTACGCGTCCAACAGGGTCTCTATAAATCAGGCGACGAGCGGTCGCTCAGCAGAGGTATTTTCTAGGTCTGTTCTCTAAACGTGACCGCATTAAGTAAACTTTTACGAGAGCACATTTCCATGAGCTTCCGCCGACAGCGTAATTTCGCTATGAACATCTTTTATGATCTCACCCCATAAATCGTGTCCGCGTCAACGAGAATAGGAAGGAAGAAGGAGGACACGTTGCTCATAGGAGGGGGAGCCAAATTCGTTGGTGACATAAGTGCAATCACGTTGATTAACACGTTGACTGCCACGCGTGTTTCCAGTAAAATCTCCTTCAGGCCACGCGTACCGCTGTGCGCAAGAATAATCTCTCGCTTCTTTCGTTTCCATGGTATCGTGCTCGTCCATATGTTTTCGTTACTTCGCATTTATTTCTCATCTCGCCATTGTTGTACAGGATTAGTTTGACTTGTTGCGACCACCCCGTCGTGGTGCACCCCGTGGTGCAAGGCGGAAAGACATACTTGACCCTCGAAGCGAGGAGACCGGAGACAAAATTGCAACAAAAAAGAATGTAAATATTAGAAGATTTAGGGAATTATTAGCTTCAAAATTATTAGGGTTGACTGAAAATATAATAAATCCTGGACGTCGTCAGAGTCAACACAATATCGCCGTTCGGAAAAATGATTCCGGAGAAAGCATTAGACGCGCATGCAAACAATGTTATGCAGATAAAAGTCGTCGAATGGGCCGATCAGACACAAGAAAGAATGTAAAAAAAAACAACAACTTATTGTCCAAGTTGTCCCGACCAGCCTCAACTTTGTATAAAATTTTTTAAAGTTTTACATTCTATATAGTTTTTTTAATAAACCATTTTAAATTTAAGTTTATATTAATAAATATAGTTTATATTAATTAATATTCAATAGTTTTGTTACTTCCTCAGCGAAATATCTTTTTAAACACATACGAATATCCTTCGCAAGTAGCCAAATAAGCGTCACCCCAATACGGGTGACGCGGCCCGATCAGAAACTTTACTGTCACCCGAATATGGGTGACGTGGCAGTCAACGTGTTAAATGAATTCGCGCCGGGGCTCGTCATTTAGGACGTCTCTAGATTGACGTTTTACAAGCCACTCTGCGGAGGACACTGTTGCTGGAGCTTTCGCGACGGGAATAAAATTCTTCGAGAACACTCAGGGAACAAAATGTCGAGCAATCCTCTGCTTTTATCAAACATTCTATTTTCACGATTATCCTTCTATCTTTCCCCTCTATTTTATAGTCAAAACAATAAATAAGTTAAATGTAGTTTACCCTAAAAAAATCGTTGAAATCAATTTTTCTACTTTGCGCATTCCTTTCAATTTTCAAATACAAATAACTCTCTGGTGCCTCTTTCCTGTCTCGCCAAATCAAATACGAAATAGCGTATTTCGTACAAAACAAATTGAGCATCTCGCTTGTTCGTCCCTCCTCGAAGCCACGCATCGATGAATCTACCCCCCGCGGAAATCTATTCGATTCTTCCCCGGAAACCAGAGGGATCACGACGGTTCTACGCAAACAAACAGGGCGGAGTCGGCGCGAGTCCGCGGGAAGTAACGAAAACAAATCGAACCGCGGCGTTCGAGCTTTCTAACGAGTCGACGGTACCTAATTGAAAGACCATCGCGACCCACGCGCAAGATCGATGTCCCTCGGCTCGACGTACGTCCAAGCGGTCATTATCAATCCACCACCAATCGGACCGTCTCGTCTCTCCATATTGAATGGCGGCGGGGGCCGCGGTTTTCCCCGCGGTCCGACGATCAGACGGAGCAACACGTTGATTTTGGCCCGCGTCGAGTCGATCGGTTCCACGAAACGCCGTCGGATTACCATGAGGGAGACCTCGAAAGTCTGTACGCAACCGTGACTCATCGAACGACTCATCCATCGTGGCATCCACGCGGAGTCGTTTTCGCAGTCACGATCCATCGCGTTCCTAATTACGTCCCGAGCGTGCCTGAGGACACGCGACCGCGAGCGCCCACGCTTTGATCGCGCGCGCCTCGGTCAACCCGAAATTCCTGTGCGAGGAATAAGACGCGGTCGCGATCATTTGTCGCGCGACTGTTCCCTCGTTTTCTGTAAACGCGCGAGGGAACTGCTCGCTTTATCGCTGACGCATTGCGGAATTCGCGATAGCCGTAGCGATCTCTTTTTATAAATACCTCGAAAACGGAGGTGGATCGTCTAATGTGCGATAAATGACAGGCTTTCGAAGGAATTGAAGGAGGAAGTAGCTGCTCGACAAGCTCGCGCCCAGTTAATATCGCGGTCTATATCAGTTCGGGGGATGTTTTTAGAAAATTGAATATCGATTGAACGAGATATCGTGGTTTGCCGACGTTTTCGGTCCGACAGCAGTTTCCGAGGAAACCGGACCAGATGGTACTAATTAAAGAACTTTGTGCGGATGGTCGTAATTGGAAAATTACGAGCCCGTATATTTTAATTAGCGAGTGCCACGAGCACCCCGGGCCACCCTTAATTATTACTCCAGGAATCGGTAACTAATATATCGGCGGAAGTGACATCTATTAGAAGATCGATAGCCTCGTCGCGTGGAACACGAGGCGAGTCACGAATGATTAAGGGGTGTCTGCACCCTAGACAAACTTCGTTCTCCTTTCTTTTTAGCGCGCATGACAGGACCGTATTTATCACATTTTATGTACGATAATTTGCTCGGTTCAATTTGATCGATCATATCGCGTTGTTCAACCAAATTGAACAGTGCATTCTCGACAGAGTGAACCTAGCGGCATCGACGTCCATTTTCACGGTCCAGTGGCCACTGTCATCGCGAATATGTACTTGGTTCTTCGATTATAGTATAAATCGGTAATTTCAAGAACGAATTCAGATTCGAGAACGTGTAGTCTAGAAAATATGAGAGAATTTTACGCACGATTACGGATTTAAAAAATAGTTCGCGTCCGTAATCTTTACGCGTGAACTAAGAAAACATTTGCTTTGGTAGACGATTCGAGACCTTCGCCGAGCGCGGCACGACGAAATTCAGTGAAAAACGTTCGTTCAGGCAAATGGATCCACGTAGTGGGAAGAAAAACAGCGCGCCCTTTCCTCGGTCGGCTTTTTCGTCTCATTGTCGGAGACGGGATAGCTCTCGAGAACGTTTCCGTGGGCTTTTCACGCGATGAGTCATCCAAGGGAAAAAGGGGGCAGAGGGTTGGAAAGGCGTGGGCGTTCTTGCGTGTATGTCATCACAGGGTCGTGGACCCTTGTCTACTTAAGGAAAAGGACGAGGCAGCCCCCTCGTCGACGTGTATTATCCATCGTGCTTAAGCTTCATAAAAGCGCGGCTCTGTTCATCAAATTTCACGAGAGAAATCGCGTCACACGCGGGTGAAGGCGAAAGAAGCGGCCACGACGCGAGCAGCCACTTTGCGATTGAGCTTTAAAATGAGAATGATAAAAGCGCTCGTGTACCTCCCCGCCTCTGCGACTCTCTTCGCTGTTACATGATGTCAGTTCGTCGACGAAATTGCGTCTGTGAAAAGTTTCTCAACCGATAAGTTCTGATCAGACGTAAGGGTGTTCATTGTATCGTTCATAATTATTATTTTGTCAAATCAAGTTGGCAAACGCTGAAAGATAAGAAGGAGAATGAACATTATTAAATAATTAAAAAAGATAGTGTAGAACAATTTAAATGCACAAACAGACACTATGTTAATGCATTTCAAAATGAAAATGCATTTTACATTCTATTTCTCCCGACGCTTTGCATATTTCAAAAGATTATACCCCTGTGTGCATAAAATCCGCAGCTATTCACGAGACAGAACTATCCCCTATCTACGCGATCATATTTCGCGCATTTGTCCGACCCATAAAGTACAGTGAAACAGAACTAATAAAATGAACGATTAAATTTACTGATCCGCCAGCGCGGATCGGCGCGCGTCTGGCCATAAATCGGCCGCGACAAATATTACAATCCCCCTACGGGTGGTATAACGAGGACGATTCCAATAAAATCGGGCAATTGTGATCTGTCACGTGCCGGAGGAATCCATATCCAATCGGAAGGCTCGCGTTTACCCGGCGAAGACGCGAGAGCGCCTTCCTTCCTGTTCGTACGACGTACCGCACATTAATCGATACACTTACTTTTAGACGGCCTTCGGAAATATTGTTCTACACGGGGTCGTAAAACGACGCTAGCTATAACCAGACTCCATATCTCCGGATAGAATCATCATAAATATTTAATGTCGGCTGTAAAAGATCGCAACCCTGGATTCTCCGAACACGAACGGAGCCATGGCGAGTCTCTCGCGGAAAGAAGTGCGCGCAACAAGTCACAAATTTTGATAATCACGCTATAGCGTTGGGGAATTAATTCTCCGTGCGATGCTTTCGTGTTCGAGTAAGATCTGGAAAAAATAGAGCACGAAACGGAGGGTTTAAGAACGACATCAACGATCGAACAGGGCACCGCGCGATTGAATTTCCGAAACGACGGCCCCGATTGGTTTTGAAATTAAAAAGCAGGCACGAGGACAACGGAGAATGCTCCAGGATCAGATCCACGAAGAATGTCAACAGCTGTACAAGTATGCGGAATAGCGGGCCGGAGGAAGCGAGCGAGTCTGTTCAAGGATGGAAATTGAATTTCTCAGCTTCCACTTGGATCCCACCCCCAGCCGTTTCGTTCATCTCTATTTGCATCGTCCTGCCTTCGAAGCGTGTACACGAGTGCAGTGGAACGCATGGTTCGAGCGACACGATGTCCCACGGAATAAGGGGCGAAGGGAGGCTGAGAAAGAAAGAGCGCCGACGGGGGATGCAATCGATGCAGGCGTCCAAAAGAAATGCACGAAACCAACCCTGCACCCTGGTAAGATCGAGGTGACGAGAGTTGGTGTACGGATTCACTCCTTCCGGTATGAATTATTAGAAATGCACGCTGATCGGACAATCCTCACACCTCCTCGATCCTCATTCTACGTCATTAGAGGCAGAATAGTGTGGTACAATATTTATGGATGCCAATAATCCGGATCTTATGCAAGGATCATTCGCAGCCCTGTATTAAGATCGTCGAAAGATGGCGTATTAACCGCAGGGATAAGAAGTTAGAGAGGGTTCCGTTACTCAGGGCTATGGAAGATTCCCCTTTATGGGCTGTGATGTCAGAATTCTCGAATATATAGGTATACGAGTGTCTAGCGATCTACGAGCGTTGCTCTTGAACGATGAAGCCCGAAGGGGAATAAGGCCAGTAAAATGGAACCGATGAGAGGGAGATAGCTCGAGCGTTTGGCTAATGGGGAGGGTAAATCTATGTGTCATCTTTTAGTAGTTCCGGAATAGATAGGAGTATCTTCACCGTATAGCTATTTACTCGCGCCAACTCTCGTCGAAACGATCATAGCCCCGATACTTGGAATAGGAGTCGGCCTTGTCACACCCTAGATTGCACTCTTCCGTTGGATGGTCTTTTTATTCGACTCTATTTGAAAGCACGCGCACCCTTCGATGGTCATTGGGTTCATGCGATTTAGACAAACGGTTCGACGATTGGTTGCGAATGGCGGTTAAACGTGTGCGAATCAAAGAGCACGAAAACCTTGGACAAAACCAAGTTACGATGTTACAGAATTTACCCTGCGTTTGCGATTTAGAAAAAACCAAATTTCAAAGCCTCTTCCGCACGCACAAACACAAGTGTTGTAGATCAGAGATAAATCCTTCCATCTGTGAACGGAAGATCGAAATCGACAGTCGAACGTGCACATAAAAATTGAACAGCGTCGATACCACGCGAGGGATGCAACGGTTGTCGACAGCCGCAGTTGGTGGCGCGAACACGCACGAGGGGGCCCGTGAGGTATCGTAAGGTAATCGATAAAGGTAATAATGGATGTCTGTAACCGAAGATTACGGTAAACCGCTTTGAATGATGTACACGCGCGGTACCTGGTTCAGGGAGATTGATGAAGATGTAAATTGTCGGGGATAGGACGCAATGTGTGCGCACCACTCTGGTGCCTGCTGCGCGAAACGGCGCGGTAATTCTACAGTGACAAACTTCGTACGCCGATACGGCCATGTGTGACGAGTCAAATTTTCTTGCGACTACGTTCTGAAAAAATGTCTACTTTGAATGAAAGGAGACTACGTCTTGTTGTCTTCGAGAAGATGAGGATGTCCTACCTTCTACGGACACGTTCTTTCTTCTTTTTCCAGAGTGAATTGTATATTGTTTGATGTTTGTCAGTGAGTAGATGATATCTGTTCATCGAAAATGGACCCATCGATTTTCCCTCTCCACGCTTGATATATGTTTACATTATCTCTCGTGAGTAAATTAATAGCGATTAATTGGCCAAAAGCAATATTTGTCAGCTTGGTATATAGAATTAATTAATTCTAAATTTATGTTATTTGTCGAAAGAGCCACATCCATTTGGATTAGATTATCTGATACAATCCTAACGATAGCTAAATCCAAATACCTCTCGACTAATAAAACTCAAACTTCCCTCGGTGTTTAACAACCACCCACGTAATTGGCAATGGTTATCCCAGGGAGGCGACAAAAAAATCGCGAAATTTTTTCGTACGCCGGCAACATATGGGCCCATATGTTCCAGCGGCGTGGTTCGACACTTCCTATGCGGAAGCGTAAAAAGTGGGCAGCGACGCCACGTGTTTCCGCGGTGTAGCCTTTTTGTCCCACTGAATCACTGCCGGAGCCAACGCGCGTATGCACCACGTGCGTGAAACGCACACGCATCGCCCTCTCGAGAGACGAGCTCGCGCGCCCTAGCTCGTGTCACGAGCTTACGGTTTTCCTCTTTTTCCCCCGCGTTTTGCGATCCCGCGTCTGCTCCCCGTCGCGAGAGATATCGTCTTTCATTCAACTAAGCTACCATTCATTCATCGATCGTAAACCGCGCAATTTTTAGGACCTTCCCCATCGAGCATAGTAAAGTATTTTTGCCGCGACCGACGACATTAAATGTGTTATTTTACGTTCGCAGTTCAGAGTCGACAACGAGTCACTATTGGAGCGCGTAGGGTGCCGCGCAGAGTAACAGAATATATCGTCTGTCTTCTGTCAAAGTCATACAAATTCACTTTTTCAGTGTAGAAGAAATAAATTGCACGATTGTACTTTGAAACTATATTTCGAACTAATAAAGTTCCAACGTTGACGGTATTCGGCTAGAAATTTCATCAAAACTTTTATTCGAAGCGCCTTCCAGTCTCATCAACGCCGTCAATTAAACCGAAGATCGCGTTAAATGAGTCAGCGAGTACAGGTAATTTTAAATATTTGCTCGCTTAAACAAAGTCTCCCCGATTAAATAGTATTAACGTGCACCTCTTTTAATCTTCTCAATTATCTGCGTCGCGCGCGTCTCAAAGCGTGACCATCTTTGTATCGCGGCTCAGAGACTTCGAGGCGCTCGAGGTTCCTCTGCCAGCGCTAATTTCGCCCTTAGTCGAGGGCGAATGGGGCGATATCGGTGGACGAGGAACGATCGAGACGCGGTGTAATCGGTAGTAACAACACGCCATTAACGAAACGAAAGGAACAGCTCGATCGACAGGCCGCGAGAGCCGCCTGGTGCGCCGATTAAATTGCAGCCCCCGACAAATGGCGGAACGTTTCGGGATCATTAGACAAACGTTCGTGGACGTTATTAATGTCGACGTCGGTACGTCGCGGAACGAATCGTCCATCTCGTTCGTCCGGAATCGTCCCGCCTCGCTTTTTCCGTCGTGAAAAACGTTCCTGGGCGCGTTCGTCTCCGTGCTCGTGGGGTATCGATCGAACGAGCCGCGCTCCAATTTCGCTGTTACACGATTCCGCGATCTGCATCCCCGCCGTCGATGGATCTTAGTTAAACGGAAAACCGGTACCAGCCGATGGTCGGACAGGCACCGCGCGTCTGTTCGATTTCGCGTCATTAACGGGAACACAATGCTGAGTGGCGTCCGATGAGAAAGGGTTGTTATCCAGCGTCATCATTTCTCATTTGTTGCCGTGCAGGTTTCACGTGAACGTCACGGAATCGTCAAACAACCTGCGCGACTGTTTATAAGTACACGTTAGCGAACACGGTCGTTCGAGTTCGAGTTTGATGTCCGTCGATTTTTCCCCAGCCCGGGTCGAGTTGGAAATCGAATGTAACGTGGGAAATTGAACGATCGGACGGCTCGTTGAGTGCGCACAATTTGTATCGCAAGAGAGGAGTTTGGCGACGCAGCTTATCCTCGATTGCATTCTTCAAAGTCGAGATGGTGGTTACATGTGTCGATCATTTTCTACATGAGATACCAAGTGCTTAATTGCTTGGCTATTATCAAACTGTCCACTGCTTCTATTACCGCGTCCCATCGAACATTCGTGTGTCATCGGAAGAGCTGTAATTGGCGAATGTCTCGAGTAATCAAGCCTGATCGAGTCGTGGATTTAATTGGGCTCATAACTGTGCCTTTTCGATGGCCCTCGTCATTATCTACTCCCCACTTTTCCCCTATTTTTTTTTTCCCTCTCCGTGAAAAGAAAGCGCTCGTTAAAGCACCGTGGAACGCTGCCGGAGTATGGATCTCGTAGCTGAAAGAGAATTCCAGAAAAAAAAAAGGGAAAGCTCTTCTCGAGACCTCGCGAGCGATATCAAGAGAGAGAAAGAGAGGAGGAGAGAAAGAGGCGCGCCTCCGGAACGAGGCGTCGAAATGAATACCGTCGTTTCCCCCGGGATTAAGTTCGTGTCCTACTCCAGGATTCAAGGGAAATTCTTAACAACAGGCCTCGCGGAAAGTATTCCTCGAGGAATATTAAAGTTTGCTGTATCCGTCATTGGTTCGCGGATATCTTCGACAATAGATGTGCCTTTCTTGGGAACGCTTCATAATGGAATAGAGAACAGAGTAGGAGTTTAATCAACGAGTCTCGAAACATGTAGATCCTCCTTTTCTTTTGTGATATAGCTACAAAATCTCTTATTATTAGTCGTTATAACTGCTACCCTTTCCTCGATCCAAGCGTAACGTCTCGATTTCGATACCCCTAAAACCGAATGAAATCGTCAGAGCTAATCCGTCCGACAAGTTTGAAAGGTGCCTTTCCCACGACGTTTCCCGATAATCAGATACCTGACGCGAGTTCCGCTCTCCCGAAGCTACGTGACCCACCGGCGAGTATCTGTCGGGGTGCTTCTGAAGAGATTCATGAATTATGTAGATAGATCGGCGTGTGGGAGGGGTCTCTGCGCGGCGGTTGCACGATCATCCTGGGCGAACGCTTCTGGTCTGTCGGCGGAATGTTGTTTACCGGCAATGGATTTGATGGATGAATCCGCGTAGCGCGAAAGGGGTGCGACACTCTATCCACTTTATCAAATCGTGGCACAGTCGTGTCGTCGTCCTCCTCGTCGTCGTCGTCGTCGTCGTCGACGTCGTTCAACGGGCTTTCCGTATTATTCGCGATTGGATCGCGTATTTGCATACGCGCACCTCGAAGAAGCCCATTAGGAACAGGATCGAGCGTCCCCCTCGATCGTAGGATACTCGAATATGGATCGAACGAACGGAAATTCTTGTTTGCATTGCCGCGATTTTTCTACCGTGAGCGTTTCTCGGGAAATATTCCGACATCCGCTGAATCCTGATGTTACGTGCGCGCACGAACAGACACTCTCGGGTTGTATTAGACCGTCGGATGTGAAATATTTGGTTACCGCGTATTGGTTCGAACAAGCGCGCCTTCGGTTTTATTAACGTTCACGCGCCAATCGAACGACGGCATATTTATCAGTAAGTAAATTACGGTAGAACGTCCATTATTGGAATCCATCGTGACGGATGCTGTTTGAGTAATCGAGTTTCTCCGATAATTAAATAATCGTGCCTCTAATTTGAAGAGGACTGAAGAATATTAAAGGAAAACGCTTGAACTGAAAAATTGCACGAAATCAAAACAATTATCACCGCTTCCCTGTTCAGCATTCGTTCAAGCACAGTTTTATTCCTGAACGGCGAGGACGAAATAATTTGTACAGCGCATTTGCAATGTAAATCCGTCGATTCAGGCTACCTGTAGCTAATGAATTTGCAAATGAAAATAAGCGCGGCGAATGCGGCCACGAAAGCTTTAACGACAAATCGTCGCGACCGAAAGCCTGTATTTTAACGCTCGACAAACAATTTCGAACGTCGCGTTACCATAAAGTAGTGTCTGTTCGAGCGTTGCGTTTACAGAATTGGCAAATCCGTAGAAGGAAACCGTTTTAACAAACGTCGGAATTCCGATCGAGCAGTTGGGACCAAGTATAGAATTTATAGACGTCCAGTGTATTGCGAGTTTGGTCAGCCCATAAATCAAAGCAACCTGGCGGAATATTGCTGTGATTACGGCTACACGCATGAATATATGTATAATGCTATTATTTCTTCGTATGCTAAATGCATAGATCTAATTCATATTCAATTCGCCGACGTCCCAGTTTCCTGAAAATCTTCTAACTTCCTCAATGAAGTGCTCGCGAGTTCTACCAGCCTACAAATTTTTAAATTTCTTGACGAACCAGAACATTCATATTATAAAAAAAAGATATTCAACCAACTCAATAACTACGTTTCCATTCTAGATCAAAATCGTTCGTTAAGAGCAATTAAAATTCCCACGAACAAATTCAGAGACAAAGTTCACGAAACGAAGTGTCGGGGATAAATTTTCATCGCGTTAAAATCGTCAAGCAACTTTAATGCGATTGAACACAGCGTGTCCAAGTGTGTTCGAATGAAATTTGCTCATATTGTCAAAGTCATACGCGACACGTGTATTTCCCAATAAAATATTTTTATTGCGAGGTGTTATGGTGCGTCAGTTCCATAATCGTCTCGATAAAATTGCAGCAATGAAGAAATTAGAACGAGCTCGATCGATCGATGGCCCTAAATTATAGAGCTCGAATGACGCTCTATT
The DNA here is from genome assembly GCA_963969225.1 of Xylocopa violacea. NCBI lineage: Eukaryota > Metazoa > Arthropoda > Insecta > Hymenoptera > Apidae > Xylocopa > Xylocopa violacea. Next base: position 16,705,985 of record CAXAJV010000014.1, read on the forward strand.
TTTCGACACTTACATCGGGGGATTGTCTGCAGGATATTGGATTTGGATTGATTTGGTAATATACCAGGCGTTACGAGGGGTATCTCGACTACAGCTAAATCCAATATCCTGTTTGTCATCGATCGTCAACGATTTGGAAACGAAAACGGAAATAACCGTCGCCTCCTAGGTAACAATAAGAAATAAACGAGCGGTCGAACGAGGATTTCCGCTGGCTCTTTGTAACCGTGAGTCACGTTCAAACAGTGGACCGTCTCCTGTACAATGGCGTCTCGATTAACCGAATTAATCGCGAGACGCGTTAATTGCTCGAACAAATTCAATTTCATGGACAAGCAAATAACTTTGCTCTCGCACGAAAGAGAATCGTTCGTTTTAAAAAATATTTGACTAATATTAAATGGAAAAGCAAACAGTTTTTCGAACAATCGAAATTTTACTTCTGATAAACTGCAATAAAAAGCGTTTTGTCTCCCTTGCTGCGTGTGCTTCAAACGGAGGACTGAATTTTTTAAAATTTCAGTTTCAACGAGCTGCTTGTTGTTTGTAACAGAACGAGAGAGAGAGAAAGAGAGAGGACAGGAGAGGCTGGGCTTATAAAGAGGGAGGAAGGGAGATTCACCAACTATGACCAACACAAAGCAACGTCGGGCAAAAGTTCCGTCGAATACAGACCACTTCGATTTAATTAAACCGTTTGACGAAACGAAAAACATACGAGCCGCGGGAGAAAATAACGTGACGCGAAACTGAAAACACTTCTGTACTATGCAAAAAGAAACGACGAACAATGAAACATGGACACTTACGTTTGATAGTTTAAAACGGGGTCTGAGACAAAGGTACGCGTATGTTTAGAGTCTGTTGAATTTCTCAAAGCGTACGTAAGGTTACAGTCCAGAGGTAATTCTGCATTTTACAATTGCTTCTGAGCTTCTCGCGTTTTAAGTTTTAAATTTGTCCACAATTAAATAAAGAGCACGTGGCGTTCAAAGAAAAATATTTACGAAAACCAACCCCCAGTGTCTCCAAGTTTGAAAACGCCGTGCTCGTAGAGACGTCGGGAAAAATAAACCGAAATATCAAACGTCACCCCGGGTGGAAGTTCGCCGATTAAACGCAACAAATGTCACGTCAAAGGAAGAACCATACGCGAGAGACCATCGAGTCCCGCGTGGAAATGGCGGGAATCGCGAACCTCTCGTCTGCTGTCGTATCGATCTCTCACTTCCGTCCCTTCTCTTCTCTTCCCTGCTCTTTTGTGCGAGCTCTCATCGCACGGCACACCCTCGAGGAGGTCTTGGCGGCACCGCGGAAAGCGCTTTCCACGATTCTCCACGCTCGACCCGACGTCACATCCGGTGCTAAGCTGGATGGAGCGTCAGCCGTCCACCGAAAACGGCATCGCGTGCGCTCGCCCCGACGCGTATCAACGCGCTGACAGAAACTGAAATTGCTCGCGTCCGCGATACCACTGCCACGATGTCCACCTTCGAAACGGAACGATCTGCGTCCGGAAGCGTGCTTTCAACCGAGCTACAATTTTTCCTCGGCTACACCGCCGCTGATTGTTTGCGGACAGTCGATGGAACGCGAACTCGTTCAAACTGTGATTCCAGCCACTGTACAGCTAGTTGCGTACCAACTAATGGGCGACGCTATTCGAAACGTTTTCTCGCATTTTTTTGGCGATTTGCAGAGTATATCGGAGTATTACAAGCTTTTATTCGTTCTTTGCTTTGGCAAAAAAGGACGAGAAATTGTGTTCGAGAAAATCTCAAACGAAGCCACATGGATTTGTACAGAAGGTGCAGCTATGTTTCAAAATGACGGTATCTAGGGCACGTTAATATTGATTTCCACTTTTTCATTTAAACTAGTAAAAAATTGGTCTGTTTACTGTACGTTGTAAAAGGAGTATAAAACGAAAAATGATATCTGACTGTACGTTCATTCATTACGAGACTCGAATGCTGTTCGTTGGTATTTGAAGTTGAAATGGAATGTTAAATCATTTTTGACCAGAATATGAAACTTCACGAAAAACTGAATTTATCTCACGTTTTAATAAATGCGGCATCATCATACAATATAACGAAAAATGATTAACCGAAAATGAGAAAACTGTGAGGCGCATTACGGTACATGTTTTTCATTTAATTTTGTGCAAAATATCGGTCCCTGTCCCTCTGTTTTAGTTATCGTACGGTATACCGTTTCTCATATTTCGCAATTATATTGCGTCAAGCGCTTAAAACGTTTCATTCCATATTATAAGCTTCTCCAGCTGCAAACACAACAATAACTGAACCAATCATAACAAATTAATTAGCAACGGCGATCACTCGCGAGCCTTTTAATTAGCCATAATAATTAACGCTTTCAGATTAATGCGTATAAACCGATATGAACCGGTTCTACTTACGGATAAATATTAACAAATTAGAGAGTACATTTGGCTCTTCGCGAACGTTGTTCCGACCAGTTGTTTCTATGGCTACCAATTAATCGTTACAGATTTTCAGACCGTAAAGAAAATCGTCTGAACTAAATTATCCGGAAAATACATCGTCGTTAATTCTCCGCGTTCCGTAGCAGCTAGCGTGGCACGTTATTTAGATTCTAGTCAGTCGAGAAAATTATTCGATTATTTTCTTTTCCATGCTCCCTGTCGTAAAGAGCACCCATCGCTCTCGAACCATTTTTCATAGAATCTCGCCAGCTGTTTACCAGTCTGGACGTTTTCTTTTCGAGCATCGACACCCACCCGGAGACGACGCGGAGGATAAAATCTAGACTGTCCTCTGCCGCGGCCAGGCGCTGGGATAATCGATCGCGAAGATGACTCATCTCTCCTGCGGGAATTTCCGAAGGGATGCAGTTGATGTGGGCTGCCGGAAGAGGAACGAGGACAGCGAAGGAGAACGGGGGAGAAACGCGGGGATGAGAACAAGCGACGTGGAACACCCCGAGGTTGACTCGAGCGAGGCATCCCGTCGTTCTAAGGACTGTTTCCCACCTCGTTAACGATTAACCCCCCATCTCGATGACTTTGTAACACCGTGTCGCCTTCTATCGAATATGCACGCGTGTATTTGTCACCCTTCCTAAAAACCGTCGTCTGGCTCTTTTAATCGATCGACGGGAGACTGACAACGGATAAACGTATCTGTGATCGAATGCCAGCTTTTAAAATGATTGGTATTAAAAAAGTCGAATCGAAACTATTTTCTTCAGTCAAGAAAGAGCGAAACATACGATGAAATGGCTCGCAAATAGAATAAAAGTTCATGCTTCCGTTCACTGCATTAACTCGACTGTGTTTACTCGATTTCGAGATCCATTTGTTCGTTTATTTTTTCGATTCTATAAAAAAAAAAAATATAAAAATACCTCGCGACAGAACGTTCCATTTTTGAATCCAGCGTCGCGCGACACGGCGAAAGGAAAATTAAATTCACAACCGAGGTACGCGCAGAACGCGAGCGCAGATGCCTCGACAATGATTTCCGGAAACAGCTCGGAGGCGGAGCCGGAAGGCTTCTTCGAGTGCTCCCGCTCGTTTCCCGACGCATTTTCATTCCTCTGCCATTAACCACCGCTTACTATTCGTTTTCGACCCAATTATAGCTCCCTTCCACAGCTCGCTGGTCGTATACAGGCTGATTCAGACTAACTGGTACAACAGAGCAATAGACCAGTGAGCACAGTGGACGCGTTCAGTAACTAGTCCACCAACCGCGGCCATACCCAACAAATTTTCAAACACCATTTCCTCGAAATCGAAGCGTCGAACAAAAAATTTGTATTCCACGCTTTTTATTTATTTCGTCGTGCAAAACCGAATTATCGTACAATCCTCTACGAAACGTGAAAACTGAAGGCGGTACCGCCCATTCTGGAAGACCCTGTACACGTGCCGATAGGGCATCCTCGACGAGATTCGAGTGTCCCCTCGATTTCCCGTAAATGAAGCTGTACCAAGGCTCAGATAATGCTCGCCACCCGTCCTACGCGCGGCCTCCATTAACCAGGAGGTTCGAGCATTCCACGATTATGCCCGCCAGTCCACCGAGGAATTAACAATTTATTTCCAGCCCGTAAATTGAGCTGTCCCGGCAATAACGAGCATTGCTGAATCTCGCTTGCGCGGCGTTTCATTTTGCCCCATGGTTCGGTATGCGTGCGTACGGCGGACACGCGCGTCTTCGCAGCGAGGCTGCAGGATGTTCAAGTGGGTAGATAGTTTACGCGTGTCCCATCCGAGGAACGCGATCTGTCATTTCGCGGGGTTTTACTGCCACGCGAGGCGATCCTGACTCGCGCCTAGACGATTAAAGTTACATCTAGACGTACACCCGTTAAACTTCTTTCCGCGAAACGCGACGGATACCTCGTAGCGGCCGCGGGATTTTATCCCTGGTCGCTGCTCGCTCGATCCGTACGTTGTACGTGTCCAGCGCGATTTTTCGCGCGTTTCACAGTCGAATAAATTTGCTAGAAACAATACGTGCAAATTGGAAACCTGTGTATTTTATAAAACATGTCGCGCGCATTTATTCTACGTGTTTGCATAACGCAGTGGTAATGAAGTTTCAGGGAAATCGATCCTACCTGAACGCGCGCGGTATTTTACACAATTTTAGTGAACACCATGGAAAGAACGTTCAAAGCGCCGGGCGATGGTGCGTACGGTCGTGCAAATGCAATCGATTCGTTTGAAAGGGTACTAAAAATTTGGTGAAACGAACCACGCGCGACGGAGAAGCCGCAAATTATTCACGCGTTCGCTCGAAAGGTGAGGAATTAATATAAAATGTCCGCAGGGGCACGGCGTAACACGATAAACCCTCTGGAAACCATTCGAAATTGTAACCAGAGAACGTTTCCAAGCCCCCGTGCGCGTTCGTTGAACGCGATTTTCGAGCCGGAAAGATTCAGCCAAGCGAAATGAAAAGCTCGCCAGTCGATTCAACGTGGACATTCAACCTATGACCGTCCATAGGACGAGCACAGATTGGTCCTTTTGCATGAAACGCGACTGTCGTCTCTGGCCACGTCTAACGGCTTTTGCGGAAGGGTGAAAAGGGGGGGAGAGCAAGAGGGTGGGCCTCATAATGCACGTCGCTTCTCACCGCACGCCGTTCTCCTTCGGGTGGTTTACATACGAGCACAGATATTACTAGCTCTATAGTATCTGGACCGGCCGCCATTGTCGCGTATGTGCGCCGTGGCACAATAACTTTGGCGAACGGAAACAGAAACGTGCTCCAGAAATGGCCAGATAGCGTCTTCGACGCGAGGCTGAATGGCGTGGGGAATTGAAAATGAACTTGGTCCTAGACTGCGCGATAACGACGATTTTCTTTCTGTACTGTCACGCGTTGCTGGGACGAGACAAGTCGCCTCGATCGATTTATTTGAGGACGCGCGGTCCTGCTGCTGGGAATTTCTTATTTTAAGTTGAAATACCTTTGAACTACGAGGTTCCAATATTGAATAAACTACTTTCGATCACGCTCCACGCGAAGTGAATACAGAGAAACGGATGATTATGGTAAAGGGCTGTTTAGCATGAGATCAAACGAGCACACAATTACATTTCGAAGAACAAACGCGTAAAAGAGAAAGAATTTAAACGAACCGCGGCATTTGTGCCAGATAAGCCCAATTGACTCATAAATTTTATTAGTCACTCTGTGTTGCTCCTTTGAGCCGTACAGCACGAATTAAGCAACGTTTTATGACGTGGACGAGATTAAATTAACATCGTACGTTCCAACACGTGCTGCGATCAAGCTATCGCGAGTACAAACAGAAGGGAAACCTTTCGAATGGAGTTACGGAACATCTTTCGACCCGTCACAATTTCAGCCTCTAAAGTTGTATCACAAAGGCAATCTGGAACGCGGACTAGTCGAATCGGCATTAAACTGAACTGAATTCTATTCACGGCGTCTGCTCTATATTTTCCATCCATTAATCTTTCATCTACATAAATTAACGTCGCAGCCACGTCTAACCCACTTTTATCGCTCATAAATTCATCCACGTAATCAATCCCTCCTCCTCGCGGTGGTTTGCATTTTTAACAAGACGGCACGGCAGAGACGTCGATCCACCAAAAATCGCCAGGTCTATTCAATTATTAAAGTCGCGTGCTAAATTTCCGCCGTAAATTTCGCGCCGCCACGATATACGATGGCACCAGTTTCAATTCGCAGCGGGGTTCCCATCCGAGGCAACGCGCGTGTCTCGCGCGAATCAAGAGTGATCGGTAGAAAAAGCACCGTCGCAGGTGAACGTATTCGCGAGGCACCTGAGGAAAAAAAGAAAAAAAAAGAAAAAAAGGAGGATCCCTCGAGCGAAAAAGGAGATATATGCACAGTAATCCGACCGCAACACGTTCTCTTTGTTGCCGATCTCGTGTCGAATGGCTACCTGGCCTCTCCATTCTGCCAGCCTGTGTGCACCGCCGTCGCTTTTTTCCTTCCCTTTTGTACCTGGCTGCACTCCAGATACATTGTGAGGGCCAAGTACGGCGCCCTCTCCGAGAAGGACGAAAGAATTGCTTTCCATTATGTGCGGGGACAAGATGCCGCGTATATGTGTTACGTTCCATCGATAAGTGAAGGTAGGTTCGCGGGCGCTGTACACCGGAGATGGTACTGGACTTACGAGCATAGGAAGCATCTATGACAATCTGAAGGACCGCCATCCTCGGGAGCGAACTACTAGCGCCGCGCGGGCGAGCGAATAAGTTCTTCAACATTCTATTATACGACAAGCGTTCACCTTTAGGAGGCATTCCACAGAGTATTCCGTCAGCGTGTTGCATACAGCGAATACTGATCCTCAGAAGAGATCGGTAAGAAGCCCAGGTATGCGGGAGACTCGTGAGCATTTGAATCCAGACTCTAATAGTACTACTTCGCCATTCAGTTTATTCTGAAAGATAGCTAGCGGGTCTTGTAACTGGCACAGAAGCAACAGGCCCGCGTCATATCCAGTTATAGAGTTCAGCGAACGTGTACCCCGCTTGACCGAGCAAACGCGACACCTTTAACACGTATGCTCGATCAGATAAAACGAAAGCAGACACTGGTCATTCCGCGGTAAGCGGATCACTTTTCTCGTCGATCGCCCGATGCGCGCACCGATTTGTAATGCAAAAATGACTCCGCGAATAAAGATCGCCACCTACTTAAGAGCATCGCGCACGAATCGGTTCCGCAACGTGTGTACGTAACACGTGTGTGTGCAGCGGTTTAAATGCGAATGCCTGCACACCGACGCATGGACAACCGAACGTTGTCGATCATTGATATGGATGCATTCATATTTAAAGTGCTACATATAATAACACGAACGCTCCAACGTGGGTTTGATGCCATTCAAGTGTCGCCGAGTGGACGACCGCCTTAAAAGTGTCATCAAAGCGATCTGGCTGACGTGAAACCAGGATGATCCCACGTATCCACGGTTAAAACGATTTCTTCTGCTTCCCATCGTCGAGCTAACTAGCTACGACAACGCGAACTGTGCAGCACAATTGTCTGATCGACAGCTGAAGACATCTCACGGATCCCACCGACTCCGCTTTCTAACTCAAACTCCTCCCAGCAGTGCTACTTTTGCCCAGTCGGACGCCACTCGTCGTTCCGCCTCGACCCGGCGCACCCAGGAAGCGTTTTTATCCGATCTTCGTGTATCTCAGACTCGATGATTCCCCGGCGAAGTCGGAAACACCGACTTATCTCGCGTTTATCACCGACGAACAAACAGTATAGCACTGCACGCCACGCCATCCTCCACCAGCAACTCGAGTTTGCCATGCACTTCGACGTGTGTGCGGCTGACGGATACATCGACGAACCATGGATTTCGATGCGAGTGAGGACAGCAAAGTCGCGGAAACTACCGAACGGAATAAACAATCCGACGAAACGAGGACACCAAGTTTCGAGGCGAGTCAAAAAGTAGTGAGAAAAAGCGATTCGTCGATGGCCGCGAGAGCAATTTCTTCGTCAACCCTCGAACGAGGACGTTGGACTTAATGGGCTCACTGTAGCTTTCTTACTCGTTTCACTTCGCGTTGTTTGATCGTTTTGTCAAGTGTGACGAAAATTTTCATCTAAAATGCATATTTAGAATTACTATTTATATAATATTTTACGTTATGAAAGACGATCTTTAGCATCAGTTGCTTAGGATATACTTGTTCCTGTCACGACTATACCGATACCAGCTTCTAACGGTACATTGGAGGGTCAAAAGGAATCTTCCTTATGACTCGAATAATCAAGACACAATGTCTTCTGAACCCTCGACAAATGAACCAACTAGAAGACACAATTCATCCTAACTACCTCTCCAGTAGACCCAAATTACTAGATGCAATTTATCCTACTTATCCTTCTAATTAATTCATCCTAACCGTCCCTCCCCTCGTAGCTAGCCAGTAAGTAGAATAGAGCGTCTACTACGAGCTGCACCGCAATCCACGACATTATTCAAGGCATATGCCCACTCCGACAGTCGATGAACGTATCAATCTTACAGACTCGAGCTGCGCGACTACGCCGCGAGGTACAACGAAAAAACGAACGTTAATTACCGTAATAAAGTATCACCTGGGTTGACGCTAGCGTGCGCCACTTGCACGGCGCGACACATGAAATGTGTGATTACATGTACGCGACAGGAAATGGCACAAGTCGCTGACGCAACGCCGCGGAATAGCTGTCCAAAGCGGCGACAGCGACAAGGTGCAAGGACAGCGTCACCGCGGAGGTATTGAAAAACGAGGGAAAAGTCCGAGGGAAGGGAAAAGAGAGGCACGTCGATGAAAATCACGGCTGAGTGTGACCTATCGTCCCACTTCCATGCTCGATCTAACGTAAGATCGGTCGTCGGGGCTAGCCGGGTAAACTGGTTCGATCGTTCGATTCGAAACCAGTTCCCGCGACGGGGCCTGGACGATCCGTCTTGTTCGGTCGCACGCAGACACGGCCGCCCTCCGCGTGCACGTACAGGCTCGTTAGCACGTGCGTGTACGCGCGATATCCCAGATTCGAGATCCGATTATTCGCCCATGAGAGGAAAGAGCCAGACGAGATCGTGCCTGCGGTTTAAACCGGTAGTTCGCCGGGTCGTTTGCTTCGTGTACGCGTAACGCGACGCCAGACAGTCGGTCGACGGGTGGGAAACGCGAGGAATACGCGCCGAGGAAATCGCGGATGGCACCCTTCGGGCGAATCGCTATTTCCGTCGAACGATTATTTTTCGATGCGCCAGCAGCGAACGCGGACGATGGCGGAGATCTTGACCCTGCTGGAGGACCGTGGCTGATTGTTCGCAGCGCGCTTGCTGGAGTTAAACGACGAGGGGCGACGACGACGTTCGATTCGCGCGAGATCGCAGCCGGGGGTTGTGCAAATTCTAGTAGATTTGAGTTATGCATTGGATTGGTTGGGAGGTTTGCGCAAGTTCCGAAGATGTGTTTGAGTAATTGTTTAGTATGAAGTTTGGGTAGTGAAACACTGTCTCCAGTTTGACTAATTGGAATGATTCAATTGAAATTTCGCGTTTGTTTAGAAATGACTTCGTTTGTTGATAAGATAGCTCTTTATGCGAGTGCTGTCAGACTTTGGTTGGAACGTTCTAACGTGTCCGTATTACTCATGAAATGTTTCTTCTTTGTTCTTGCGAAAAAGTGAAACGAGAAGGATTTTGTATAAGGGATTTTCAAACTATCAAATGATGGATGAAAAGTTGAATTATAATACTCGTTAGTATGTTGATTCTATGCGAACAAGTAACTTTTGCGGTGTTCTCAAATTTGAACACCAACTTTACGAGCAACTCAATAGCCGAGTTATTCGAACAATTTTTTTGCGAGGTAATCAGCTGTTCACCCTTTTGTAACGAATTGGAACTTACAATAGATATTAAATTCCCATTGTTTGATCTTCCTTCCTGCCATTTATGTACCAATCGTCTCTTAAACGTCATTTTCATCATCGTTCACCGTCCGCGTTCCTCCTCCACGGTAGAACTAATCGGTACGTAAGAGGATTTCCTTTTAAAAATCGTAGAACAATGCCCAACGGTAAACAAGAGATCGGCGTATATATCTATGGAAAGGTGGAAGGATAGAAGTAGGCGTGCAGTTATGCTCGATACTCCGCCACGTGCACGAGCGATCTAAGCACGGATGCTGAAAAGAACCACGACTACCGTTTCCTCCTTTGCACGCTGGAGTTACGACATCCCCCCGTGAGCGCGCGCGAATGAAAAATGAGAATGACGGCACCGGTGTTCCTTGACAATGAACTGGTTTCTGGGTTTTAGCTTCGAACCAGTTCAACGTAAAACAAAAGAAAGGGAAGTCGCGCGAACCAGACGTGTCGTTCGAGAAATTTTTCAAGCGATTTTAATAAAGTTTAATGAAAAAAAAGGAAAGGATCGTGTTCTGAAAATGAATTGAAATCGCATCGTATCGATTGAAAATGTTCATTGTAAATATATAATTATTTAAGATTCCGGTTTTTGCCTGGTCAAAATTCTCGAGTGCACTGAAAATCTGTGGAAGATAATGCTAGAACTTGTCACTGATGAAAAGGACAGCCTGAAATCTTGTGAAATTCATGGAAAGTCGTGTTCACACTTTCAACGAGACAAATTGAAACCTTCGACGAAATAAATGGAGGATTTCGAAGATGAGATAGTATTCTATCCCGCAGAGTAATTCTCTTACGTTACGAAAGATTTATATCCGGTAATTTAGGGGAATCGCGTGGTTGTATCTGCGTCTCGTCGATAGTTAATGCTCCAACCCGCCAAATGGCGTTTTTACGTTTCGTCATCGATTACATTTTTCTGCTATTATTTCTGTTCTTATATCATTCGGGATAAAATCAATTGTGAAACAAGATCGCTAAGACTGTACTATACGTCATATAAAATGGACTCCATAAAATTCACAAGACGTATAAGAACCCCAAAAGCTTGCACGACCCTTTTTATTTTTTATTGTAAGGTGTCTGGTGCTTCTTTCATGCGAATTAGTTATTCGACATTTTCATTTAAACGATAAGCTAATCGACTTGTTCCAAAAAATAACTCGGTGTCTCCATTTCAGTTTTTTCTATATCGAGTGCAATATGTATGTGAAGAAGAACTTTGTGTCGTCTACACGAATGAATGTAAACGACGTCCAGTCATCATAAGAAAGCAAATACTTGCAAGCACTCCGTGCAAAGTAAAGGCAGAGACAAGGCTCTCTCTCATTTATCAAGGATCTCGTAGCGCATTGCAAAAATAAACTTCTGTAACCAATCGAGTAGCCTCGAGGCAATCGACGTCGAATTCACTGTTTAATCGAACAATCTAAGTAGTCAAACGAATTGCTAATTTCACTAAATGAAACAAGTTTCAATTTCGAACCTCAGATCTTCCTTTTCCACGACCAACGAAGTACAATTCTCAAACAATAAAGGACTTATCGACGAGCGATCCTCGTGCATAAAGCGACTCGCGAAATTCTTCGTCGCCCTTTTCGTACGATTTCGCAAATAAAAGAACGCTCGCCATGCCAGAAGCCTGGGCGAACGACAACTTTTAATGGCCGTATTTAGACACCTGTCGTGGAATTCTCCGCGGAATGCCACGGCAAAGGTGCGCGCGGTTCAGGAAGCGCGAGAGAGCAGAGGCGGAACGCACGAGGGCGGGAACAGGGCGAAAACGGGCGAAGAAGACGCGACGCGTTGCACAATAGTTGGCAGTTGGCATGGTTCTCGACGCAGTCGCTTATTCGTTCATGGAACTCACGCGAGAGCGACGAGGCGACAAGGCTAAGGGCGCGTTCGCACGCTACCCCCGCGGACAAAGCGCGCGCGCGCGCGAAAGAAGAGCCCCGCGAGGGAAATGAGAATTTCTGCTCGGAGGATTCTCGAGCAGAAACACGATATCGATGTAACACAGGTCGGGGAATTACTCGCGAGGCGGCGGCGATCGGACGAATTAACGTTGGTCGTCAAAAAGCGATATTTCTGCGCGAAATTATGGAACGTCGTAGTAATTTGTAATGTAAATTGTTTCGTGGAAATGAGACGTCTGCGGTTACGTATTTATGGAGTGGTGTACAGTAATGTATGATTCGCGTTGTGGAACGAGTGTATCGTGTTTCTAGACAATTGAGCGGAATGAGTGAACTTGAGAGAAGGAAAAATTGAGCGAACGTAGTGAAGTCATTTTCTTCTTGATTATAGCAATTTTAGAATAGATGTATCCTTGTGGAATTTTTCAAATACGAGTTAGTTAATTACTTAATTCGATTTGAAGGAATTCTTTGAACAGGCTTGTGGCGTGTATTTTATAAAAACTCCAAAATTCGAATCATAATCACATAATCGCGTTGTGTCTACTCCCAATCGTTCTCTTCAGCTTCTGACCTTCTCCAACGTTGCATTCGAGATTAACACATAAAGGATGAATCACGGGATTCTCATGTTTAGCTCTGATATCTAACGCAATTAAGAAGATACGAAGTGAACGAACGAAGTATGCGAAGAAACGTTTTATATTCCAGATTATGCAACAGTTTGAATATTACTCGCAAAGTATAAGGTAAACGAGGATTTTTCGTTCCTTATAACCTAATAACAAAATAAATATACTACGTCTAACAGTATATACAATTACTTTGCTGCGATTTTCGAAGTTTTCCACGGTCTAATCCAAATATTTCTAAACTTAAAATTAAATTTAGATTTTAGCGCTACAACAACTTTAACGAAAACAATTCTACTTGAAAACTTCAAGGATTTCTTCACGAAAGATTGTTGTAGATGAAGTCAGGAAGCCTACCGTAGGATTAAAACACACAAATCGTCAGAAACAAAAACTTCCGTCAAACAAACCAACCCTGTCGTTAAAACTGCCATTACTCGCTTCTTACTACTCTTACGTAAGCATTAAGTTGCATAACAGTAATTAATACCACGTTGTGCTCGGATAACAGTATCGCCTTCACAGCCCCATAGATCTCGTTATTAATTACTGTTGGCACTATTAACATAGCCCTGCGCACAACGCCATAAAGTCAATACAATTCACTCCTCTATCGGTATCCAGTCTACCCCGACGCTCTAAGCTCAACCGGCGTCTCTCTGCTCCTAAACACGTCTGACTTGGAACACGCATGCACCGAAAGCCCGTTTACTCGCTCGATGCTTTATGCGAGACGCGTTACACGCGAATAAACGCTGCAAACCGCGCTGGGACAAACGAACGGACGCTAGATGAAAGGAACGAGTGCATTTAGACGCGTGGGATCCGTCTGAGACTGCACCTTCGATATCCGCGCGAGCGCGCACACGCGTGCTCCATTCCACGAGCGAAACCACACTAAGCACTACTCCATCTGTCTAATTTCCCGTTTGCGAACCGAATACTAGTTGTTTACGAACCAGCTAACATTTTTGGTATCTTTCTTATCGATTTGCTGACGATATTTTCCAATCTGCATTCTTATACCAAAATTAACTGAGTCCATCTGCTGTCCACTGAGTCCACTGACACCATTTCCAAGAGTCACTGAATATTTTTCGTGCTTGAAATTCGATGTTCGTATAATAGACAATTTTCGCATAGTGGATAAAATTAGTTCACCCCGGATCGATGTAAGAAGACCAAGATTTTATCGCTGAAACTAGTTCCCTCGATAGCACAGAAAGATAAAAATTCCGACGGGAAGTAATTTTCATCCATCGCGGGATACCGTCGGACAATTTCACCGAGCGTTACACGATTTTCGTTTCTCGGTAATTGTCGATAACGCGGTTCAATAAATTCATTTCGACGGAGCCGAATTAATTCCATTGTTGCAAACGTTTCGCGAAAACCACTCGCCTCTCCAGTCTAAACGGAATTTAGCAAATTAACACTCAGGACTGTAGATTCCAGTGCCTTGTTCCCATATCGTTGACCGATTTCCCGTGCGAAAAATAATTTACTAATGGCGCCCAACCGCGACGACCGCCTCCTCGAAAAAGGAATAATCGTTACGTCGAGTTGGTATTTTGTTCAACCGGCTTGTTTATATTTTTTCATTCACTCGAATAACCTTCTTTTTTGTATCGCTGGTCGAAGTGCTTAAGTCTCTTAAGTTCGTGCAAGACAATCGATCGAGAACGCACTTCGGTGGTGGTCGATGCTTAACTACTCTTCTAGGTTCAAACAAGAGTCGAGTGTTTTATAAACGCCACCTAGATAAGACGAATTTATCGTAAACAGCGAGGGCTCAGCCTCTTGAAACTGTTTATCTTAACACGGTCGAAAACCGAAACTACTTTCCCATCGACCCAAAAAAACGAGAGGAAAATATTTCCCATGCAATACTGTACTGATCCTGAGAGAAAAATATACATATTGTAATTGACGTGTCAAGGATATACGAAGACACATAAAAGATGGACTGTTCACATATTTTTTCATAAATCGGAAGACAAATGGCTGAGGTACCCCAGTAGTCGTACCTGGAGATAAAAACGAAGAAAGTGAAACGGAGCTGGCGGAGGGCAGAGCCGGGTAAAAGCAGAGAAAGTGAGCCCAGCAATTTGGCAAGGGAGCTGATCGCGAAGACTTCGGGACGGGGGTACCGGCTAATAGCGCGTAATCGATAATAATCGAATATCGGAGCACGGCTTGAAACGAGGCGGCGCGCCAAAGTGGCCGGTATAAATAATTTAATCTCCCTCGTGTGTTCGCCAGAGGTTGCCGATCCCTTCGAGTTCGCCAAGGCGGATCGTCCGCAGAGGAAACGTGCAAACGCCCCGCGCTCTTACATACTTGTACATACAACTTGTACGCACGGTAGAATAAGCTCACCGAGAATAGATCCTCACTTTCCAACCCCTCCGCTCTCCAACCCCGCCCCTTAACAATCAACCTCGTTGCCTCTGTCTTCTCGCTGTTTTTCTTGGCTCTTGCCTATCACAATGAAAGGCTTCCTCCCCTTTTGTTTAATTATGCTCGCTGGGAACTGACAGATCTTAAGCACGGCGAAGGTTTGGCTGCCCCAGAGATCGACATCGCGCGGAATATAAGAAAATTGCAACTCTGACGATTTTTTAGCACGATACCGATTTTCATTGGTACTTGACGCTTTTGTGTGTCTGCAGTTTATATATGAATGTTATATTATAGATTATGGGTGTACGTACATTGCGATCGTGTGATAAAATGAAAAAGGAAATCAACCCCAACCCTCTCGTTTTAGATACACTTTAATATCGCTGATTATTTCTATTATTTTCTGTGAAAATGTTTCATGCGTGATACATGTGATAAAGGGAAGAATGTACATCAGCCTGAAGGGGTTGAGTGTGATGGCCTACCAGAAAACATTGTAACTCCTGCGAGAAAAGAGATGCTGGCACGCAGATTCAGGACTCGAGATTTAATGTTCGAGATAAAGGACTTATATATCCGCAGGTTCCTTAAAAGCCTTTTACCAGAACGTTATTCCGTAGAAAATTGATATTTCGCAATAAGTCACGCGAGTCTTTTTGCGGTAGATTTTTCGTTGGATAAATATTACGTTATTAAGAGCAGGCTGAAACAATGTTCAGCGTTCGTCGCTGAGATATTATATCCACGCGTACAAACGGAGAGGTTGCGTAATATAAACCGTGAATTTCATGCAAATTTATGGTATCGAAGACGGTATCGAAGGATGGAGGGGTTGATTTATATGCAGGTTTGCTTTCGCGGAAACTGCTAAGCATGATCTTGGCGTTCGACGCGCTATTATGCACGACTGATCTTCGATACTTGATATTCAGAAGTGAATTTAAGAGTTTCTGCGCCATGATTTGCATTTCTGTAACGTAACTCGGGATGATTTGTAAGTTTCCCGCAATATCGAAGACGTCCGAGTACGAGGTTCCATTGAATTTACAAACGGAATCGAAGCAGACGTTCTTAAAATACTTTTAACGACGTGTACGATCTAGAACGTAGCACCAAGCGCTGAATTATTAATTGCAACTAAATATACACGCGCGTCAACAGCGAACGAGACTACTTATTCAACGCTATTCTCAATCGAAGCTCGTTATTCCTGAGATATGCTGTGTTAACTAAAAATATCGCAGCCACTTCAATCCTCGAATGCGAAAAACTGAAACTCAGACACGTTTCGTAAATCGGCAGAGGAAGAAGTGCCACGATGAAAGGTTTTGTTTATCAGCGCTTGGACCGAGGCTAAGTAGCTTGGTATTATCGAGGATTATCTCGACGTTCTGCGCAGAACCCGGAAGATATACAACGCGCTCCATGAAATTGGGATAAGCCGCATCCCTCTTAAGAGGGTTCTGAATAGAAAGCACGTTGTACGGTGAAATTAAATGTTAATTACGCGCTAAATATATTCCTACGATATCAACATCTAAAAGATGCGATTACATCCTTTCTTTAAACGGAGTCTTGCTCTTCTTCGCGTCGATCTTACCTAATATTTTCTACCCCAAAAACCTTGCCGCGGCTGTGATTCTAAATTGAAGCGAATTTCAATGCAGCTCTCCCGTTTGCTCGGGAAAAAAATATTACGCGATTCTTGAACCTTTTTCGGCTGGAAGTACGTAATTTTTCAATATCTACAATAGCGCGGACCGCTCTGTAGACGGCGAGAGCGCCGCGGTGCCCGTTCAGGGCCGTATATAGCGAGTGCCAGGTGATACTTCCTGCAAAGAGAGAGGAATATATCGCGGTAGCGCGGGCATTAATTCTGGATGGAGGCCAGGAGCTCGACGGAGGCTGGCGGGTACCTGGGGCACGGCCAACCACCAGCCGATTAATTAAATTTTACGATTTAACCGGCAATCCGCGCTTCCTACCGTCGAACGGAAAAGAGCGAAGCTAGATGAACGAGGTGTTCGATAACGCTCCCGTTTCGCAACCAGGAAATATCAATAGAGCCGTGCCTTCGGGAGGATTATGGATCGAGTAATCTTCGGGCGTCCAAAACGAGCGCCAGAAAAGGTAACAGCGCGAGCAATTGCATTGTGAATATACCGTTACGACTGAATTTAACGTACAGTGCCGGGATAAAGTTCCCCGCCATCCGTGTTAACGATTATCGTTGTTGAGAACTAGTTCTGGCTGTTATCACTGGGCGAACGTGAATTTTTGAACTTTGCGCTCATTCCTGGCTCCGTCGTGTCTCAATTACGTACGTGAATTTGCGTATAATGAATCGAAGGGGTGAGAAAAATAATTTTTAACAATCCTTCGAAGGAAGTAAACAGATAAATATTTCTGACGAGCTCTGGAATGGAGAGAAATATTTTCATTTCGTACTGAATCAATAATGTATTAAACATCAACGTGTTACACCTTAATCGAAGAACAAACTTTCGGCTCATATTTTCACAAAATTTGTACACTCTCTGGAAGTGAAGATGAAATATTGCGCAATGAAGATATTCGTATCTTACAAGCGCTCCGAAATGGAACCTCGATCCTTGTTCCAGGCTATTCCCTTGCCAGCAGATTTCATATAAAAGATCGGATGGTACGTTCGTGGCACGTCGGAAGACAGCCCTGATTTTTAACGAACTCCGAGTAAAAGGAGGTTCAAATTCGAGAACGAGTCTCCGCGAACGTGAGGGGGAAACGAGTTGGAATTTTGTAGGTCAGAGAGAAAATGGGAAGAGGAAGAGAGATGAAAGCGGCGACGTCGTAAAACAAAGGACCTGGCCTGACCTGACTACCTTAGTAATTGCCTAGAATCTTGTTCTTCTCTCCTCTTCTTCGTCTCTCTGGTCCATTTACCAGCATCCTTGTCAATCAAGCAACAGTTACATCATTAGCAGAACGCGTTGTCTCTATTGCGTTAGTTCTCTACCAGCAAAGCCATTCATTTCATCAAGTCGAGTTTGATACGAATTCTGTTAATTTAATCAATCACATCGCACGGAAATTACATGCAAATCTAATATATACTCGCATTCAAACTTCTCGAGGGTACAAAATTTCACATCTTCCGCGAGCATTAAATTAAGAAAACTACTTCCGCCGGAGAAGCTGCACCGCCCTGAACCAAATCGATCAACGCCATCGAGCAGATTAAAGCAAACACGGCTAATTCCTCGACGGAAATCTCGCTTCTGCACGATGAAAATCGTCTGGTAACGCGTTTCAACGATCGCTAACGTTCAGCCTGGATGCATTCAGAGACGCGGAAACTGCCTGCCCCGGCTCCTTTTTAAGGAAAAAGTCACCGACCGCTTAACGACTGGCGAACGGGAGGATCCCTCGGCAGTGTTCGCCGTCTCGCGGTTCTCACAGAGCCTGTTCCATCTTGGTCCCGGGTAAAACTGCGCGGGACGCGCACCTTTCAACGTCGATCGGCGTTACACGGTTGTAAGTAGAAGAGAGGCCCCCCCTCATTGTGGACTGGTGTTTATGAGTTGCTTTTATGCTCGTCGGCGTAGGAACGTGTTCAAAGCACGGAATAACGCCGATCGTTTAGCCATTCTTTTTCGTTCCTCGCGAGCGATCCAACATCGGCATTAACAGTCGTTTAGAACTGTTCGATCCCCTTCCTCTCTCGCTTCGATGGCCCTCGTAGGCGAGGCTATTCATCAGCGTTTTGTTTCGTCAAATAAGGAACGGACGAACACCGTAATCGCGCACAGCCTCGCGCTCTAATCACTTTTTCTGCTGTGATAGGTTTGCACTTCAACGGATAATCTTATTCGCGCGCATCCTGCACGTTTCGTTGGACTTTCAGCGAAACAGATTCCTCAGCTACTTCTAATTTACTTACGCTCCATTTTATCTTGTAGAACCTGCGAGCGACTGCTTTAATGAAGAAAGAAGAGCTCGGGAAAACGTACAATTTTGCTCCAATTTTAGAACAAACATCCTCGTGTGGCTACCGCACAAAGCGGCCACTTTGCGAGACACGAGGAGAGGAGCGATCCGACGATTTTTACGAGCCCACACTCGGTTCGCGGTGCTTCCCACGAGAAGTCACATAAATTTACCTTGCGCCGTATATTTAACCCGCAAGGCCACGGTGCTGAGACACCTTTATCGCTCGCCAGAATTTTCGTCACACCGGCGTTTCCATTTCGTCGTGGCAGCCGAAACCTGTCGCTCGCACTCGCGGAGTCAGGTCGGGGCGCGTCCCTTTGTGTTTTCACGTACACCGTTCGCCATTTACGCTACGCACACCGGCGGACATCAATGGCGTCCCCAGCACACGCGCTTCGCCCGTTATTCTTTTCGCCCGCACGCATAGTTCACGTATTAACGGGTTACGCAACCGGCAGCGGCGTTATGTGGGACGTAGTAACGTTGTCGCGGACATAACGAAACTTTGTACGCGACGATCGCGCGCGTGCCTGTCGTTCGTCTGGAAATTCATCGGTACCGGACGTGTCTGTGCAGCTGTTGGAAGGGACGCGACCGGAACTGGAGGACACCAGCACGGCGAGAGAAGTGCGCGCGAAATGGTAACTGGTGAAACATTTTTGCGAGCAACTGGTAGTTTGGAATATCGTTTCCTTCGATGGCTATGGGGTATGGCAGACGTATCGTTTATTACTGAACATTAAGCTGCTGACATAATGGAGCATTCAAATTGAAAACTCGATAGGAGCACGTAATAACTCAATATTCAATTATATGCTCGAGATTTGCTGGAGTGGGAGCAACGAAAGGTTTCAAAGTTCCTTGGAACACCGTTAATTAAGCAGAACAATAATCAGTTCGAAAAGTGAAATGAGCTTCGCGGTTAATTAAGAAGTTTGTTCGTAATGACGCAAGAAAAATGTGAATTATTCTGTGCGAAATGCTGTACCTCCAAAGCTACAGGAATGATCGAAAGGTACCGTTACTTAAGTAGACTCGGTGCATTAGCAAAATGGAAAGTAATATAATTGATACGTTTCATCGATTCGCTAGGTTAAGCTCGAGGGAATAATGCACAGTCTACGCGTAATAATTTCAAGCCAGGGCCCGTTACTCGGATTAACTGTAATCGCTTAATTAAAATTCCCGTGGTACGCGTTTAATGATAAAGTTATCACGAGTCCAACGAAATATCAACCCCGCGAGAGGGAGAGACGGCTTAATAAGAAAAAAGCTGCAACTTTCAGCCAGACAAATAGCAGGCGCCGAGCTGGCTCCCTTGCGATTCGTGCTCCAAAATGTAATTCAATTTACGCGCAGCAACGTGAAACGTACAATCGTAGAATCTATACGCTTTGAATGACGCTAACGACAAAGAAAAACGCTCGCGCAGAGCGGAATCAATTTGTAAGCCAATTAAACTTCTCTTCCTGTGTGAATGGAGCGTACAGGCGTATCAAGAAAGCTGGCTATTAGCGAAATGCACGATAATTTATACGAGCAAGAAGCTAACTTTTTCCGTCGCTGTTTCCGTTTGTTGCACACCGTCGTCACGGCGCGATCGTTGCGCTTTACGTCGGGACGAGAAGAAACTGCTTGATACGCGCCGTTCCGCGTTTAATATCCACGCGAAATAATGAATGAATACCATTAGTTTTGTACAAATAATTTTATTGTCCGCCGCAGGATTTACGAGCGTGCCGCAATCGCGTTTTATTTTCTGACCAAGCTGTACCACCGGTTGGCTCGGCTGGTCCGCTGATTGTGAGCGAACGAATGGCGGGCCTCTGCGAGCCCAGATCGATGATAGTGACGAATTAGTGTCGCGCAAAGTATCGAAAAGAACAACCTTCCTCGTCGTTTCACTTTTGACGTCTCGCCTTTGTGTACGATAGCTTTGAATGAACTTTGGAATGAAAAAAAAAAACACCAGCTTTTCACTGATTTGAAAAATTCAATTACTTTAGCTGCGTGGATCTTGGATTTTTCGTTGATAAAGAGATTTGTATAAAAATGTGAAAAGTAAATAATATAAAGGAAAGATGTAAGATACGTATACTGAAAGTGGAAATATTTCAATCCTAGCGACTTGATAGGAGACATCTTAACCGAGGAAGGTGGAACTCTTTGTTTTAACAATCATTCCAGGATTTTAGCGTCGTCGAAAAATTGTCTAAAAACAGTACCCGCGATAATCAGTCTCTCGGTTATTTTCAGCAACGATACAAGCACGAAAGAATCGAGTCCAGCTGCTAAAACGAGTTTTACAACTGGTGCAATAAAAACTGCAGGTAAACGACTTGCACTCGTTTAACTGTGCGTGGAGCGTGAATATTAACTATGAATATGAAAAATGTCGGAACACGAGTAACGATATCGTAAAATCTTACTTGCAACTCGCATAAAAATAGTGCAATCTATAGCGTGATCAATAAAATGTAATCTAATAGCGTAATCTGTGGATAAAACGTAATTCGAGCGAGTGTTACGTTTGGAAAAATGGAGTACAAGTAATCGAAACGATATCTGCACGTGCTGTGATGACATTGCGCGACTGTAATTGTTCGCGCGCAGGAAAGAATCGATAAAAAAGGAAAAAATTGTAATCAACGAACCGAGCACGTTAGCGTAAACGAGTATTACATAAATCAAAACACGAGGGATGAACGTAACGACGCTGTGGCGCCCATTAAAAAAGGATCCCGAGCTTAATGACCAGCCTGTTCGATCGGCAATGAAATCGACCTTGATCTCTCGCGCATACACGCCGGGTATTCATAGACAGCCTCGATTATTAAGGTCGTTTTCTATGAACCGCTTTGCAACTGTGCATTTATGCAATCCTCTTTGTCTGACGCCACGTGAATGGCGTTCATACTTTCCGACGCGCGTTTATCCGTTTCAATGGAATCTTTGGAGCTCGCTGTGAAGCAGATTGTCCTGATTAGGGACAGCGTTGGGTATTGAAGTAATATTTTCACTTATGGTTTCAATTACGATACGGTTGAACGAAAGAAAAATGAAATAAATCGGAGTTGCAGGATGCACAAAAAATACGATTATTAAAATAATACTTTATGCCGATATAATTGATTTCTCTACTATTTGTCTTCGTTTCAAATGGAAGCCATTCAAGCTGCAGCAAAGTGACTTACAATCTGATATTATTCACGTTAATTTAACTATCTTATACTTTTACTAATACATCATAATTTCGTTTCATTACTAGCGGTATAAATAGTCATTACGCGTAAAAGTAAAAATAGATGACAGTGATCGAGGATATGAAACATTATCGAAGCATCTCGATCGCTAATGGTACAAACTGCACTGTCATTCGCGATGTAAACACCGTTCATTCATATCGTTATAACTCCATTATTGCGACGGAGAAACGATTCGGATCTAGAAATGATTCATTTCCCTCCCTCCTCTTTCCTGTCTAATTAATCGAATCGCGACTCGAACTCCACGCGTTTCGAATCGCGTTGTCGCGAAGGGAAATAGAAGCGAACGCTTGGAAAAGTTAAATTCGATCTTCCAAAGAAAGCGATTCACAGTAGGGTACAGGTTAAATATAGGACGGCGGGTATATTTAGTGGAAGTCGACGAAATGAAATATAATGAAGGAAACGCGTCGCGTACGCAGGCTAACCGTGCAAAGCAAACAAGGCAGGACCCGCAAATATTTAGCCCACTTGCGTGCGGGCAACGCAAACAAATATTAAACCTGTTGGCGGAGCGTGCATCTGGATCTCGCCGGTGCGGAGAATTTCCCTTCACCGTGAAACATCCTGCGTGCAAGGCTCCCGATTATATAAACACCGCATAAAATTCGCGTTCGTTTCTTTCACCAGGCTCGCAGAATACGAAAGGAAAAGGGACGGAGAGAATCAACGGGTGCATTTTATGGAACACTTCCGTTTGATCGAGGCAAGATTATCGAGCTAATTTTTTGATAAAACTAATATCTGCTTTCCCAACGCTAATATCCTTGGCTGAATAGATACAAGTTATAAAAATATTAATCGATATACCGGTACACTACTTTATCATTTTTTATCACTATCGATACTGTAATTAAGAAAATACCTGTCGAGTCATTTTCTTTGGAAACTCCAATTTATTGCTCCTATTGTAGAGTCTTGTTTAACTAATTTGAAATAAAATTTAATTGCAAACTTTGTTGTGCCTATGTTATTTTATTAGAAATTCATTATTTTGGAGAATCAAGGGAGACGAAGATTTCAGAGTAACTCTATCGCTTTTCGTTGTAGTCCCAAATAATACGGAAGTACGTAATAGCTATGTTGAAGAAAGAATAGGGCGAGTCGATTTGACATCGTTGGACGTTGTCATCGCGAAGCTCAGGGCGAATTGCCATCCGGTTAGACCGGTAGATTGCCAGCCAACAGTCCGCTTAATCTCGGCACGAAGGCTAATCAGGGGACTCGAGTGACACGTAAGACGTTTGTCGCACAACATATTGCAGATATACCAGAGAAAAATGACGTCGAATAAACAGTAGATATGGAAGACAGCACCGGGTGGAACCTTGGCGATTGCAGGTAACGTAACAGCGCCCTGATAGAAAAGATGTGAAATTTTTCGATCGTTTCCACAGCGTCCCGTAGATATCTGCGAAGGGTGCAGCTGTACTGGCACGGATTTTTCACGAGCAATTTCTCAGTGCAGACGTAACGACTACACGAAGAATATTCATGCAAATTTGTATTTTTATAAACCTATTCCTCAGCTCTGTTCTCGTTGACTTGTTACAGATCGCGAATCGAACAAACTTATTTCGCAATTTCGATCGAATTATCCACGAGAAACCAACTGATTTACATTTAGCAGTATCGTTTCGAGCATACTCTTGAAGATGAAGTTGACGATTCACTTCTGCCTCTACTTTTCGAAGTAGACAAACGAGCTCGACGCGTTGAGAGCGCGGAAGGGAGGTTTGAACGGGTTCGAGCACGGTTCCTCGCTTTCGCTATCGTCCAGAGCAAGCTGGACCGGCCCCGTGGGCATTCCAGCGGGGTATCGGGAGGGCGGCTTAACTAATTTTTAGCCCCCTGCCTACTGACCAGTTCCCCGTGCACGAACCCGACACCGACGTTTGCTGCGTCCAGGTAAATTCGACTGCACGCGCCTGTCACGTTTGCACGGGAACAATGCCGGAATAAAAACCAATAACGAGGCGATCTCGCGCGAGCGCCATTGTCCGCCGTTGCGTTTGTTTGATCCGCAAAGAAATTTTCTATACGAGTATCCGCATTAACATTGCCGACACTTTTGATCGAATTCACGAACGCGTCCCTCGTTCGCGGAACTCAAACAGCACGAGATCGTACGGGAAATAAAGGAGCGACTGGACAAACGAAGATTATCGATGATTCGATACGTTGACTGAAAATGTTGATCAACTGAACACGTACAAGTGCGATATTCGATCGAAAATTGAATTCCTATAATAAGTCTTAGAAGATTACAAAAGAATTTAGTTATATTCAAACCTGAATAATATTCATCAGAATTTGTAAAACCCATTAGCTCTGGAAAATGCTCTGTACCTCGCTAGACGATCGATCCAAGGTTCGATTCAAGTTTCATGGGATAAAACCTAGCAGCGACCTCGGATCAATATTAAAAAAGCAGTGAGCGCGGCTTGGCCAGAGATCCAACTTCTGCTCGAAGGAGCTCAATAATTCATGGCAGTCGGCTGCAAAAGTTGTCGAAAAATTCGTCGGACGTTAGTACGAAATTGGAGCGCGATAACCGTGGTTCGTTTCGCGTCCTCCCGAAAAAAAGGGGCTCGTACAAATTTAATTCTAATCCAGGCGCGCGATCCGAGAAACCAGTTTCGAAAGCGGGAACACCCCGGGCAGCTGTGCATCGCGGAGCGGGTTATCTAATTTTCAACCCCACGTACCCACGTGAATGGGCGTAAGTTTCGTACAATACTTCTCCCCAGGTGAATGGAGAGAGACACCTTGGCGCCGAGCCGAGCATATTGTTCGGAAGAACAGACTGCCAGGGGCGCAACGGAGGAAAAAGGCAGGGTGGCCTGAACCACCGTACGGAGGGGCTCACCGAAATTATTAATTACGCTTTCCGTGCACGGATATCCGCGTGCACCCGGATATCCGTGGCGAGAGTGTGTGTGTGTGTGTGTGTGTGTGGTGGGTTTTGTGTTGTTCAAAATGCGTGGACGCGTGTACACGCGTATCTGTTTCACACGGAACGCCTTCTTTTAAACTGGAAACGTAGGAATGCCTGACGAACTGTTGAAAGCATCGAGAAGTCTTAGGATGGGAGCTGTTTGGAATGAAATATTGTAGTGGATAAAAGGAATAGAGAGTAGATTAGAGGTGGGAATATGGATTTTGATTTTGTTTTTAATTTTATGCTGTAAATGGGAGATTCATGGTGGGTGGTTCATTGGTTACTTTATTAATTGAATGAATCTTGGGGTATGGATGGATGTTCAGTTTTGTTTTGTGGAATTTTTGAGTTTCTGTTGAACGAAAATATTTTTTAGTAGTTTAGGAGATATTGCTGGGTTTCTAATAATTAAAAGTATCTTGAAAATCGTGGATGTATCTTCTGATCTAGGAATGCAAGTGCGTTTACTTTCTGAAATTCGTTATTATAGATGGATACGTGGATTTGAAATTGTAATTTAATTATATCTGTAATTATCACACATTTTTGTAAGATTATACAACAATCTAGGTTTGATGAGTACTTATTTGTGATTTTAACTGGAAAATGGTGGAGATGATGGAAGGCGAACAGATGAGTTTGAAATTATTACTTCTTATTTTAGATGAACACTTAAATTTCAGGATTATTCATTGCGATTTGGATTATTTTTATTCTAATAACGGTTTCAACGATTGTCCATTTATCGATATTCGCACAGGGGTTCTAAAAATAAAGTTGAAGTAGATTGAAAACCCTTTGCGTTGACTTTTGGGATAAGCCAACATCTTGTTACAAATAAACGCATAAATAAACACATTCGACAAATAATGTAATCTTTACTTGTCTACTTCACTTTTATCTATTAAACGACACCAGTCGTCAACCTTGAAACTATAAGAAAAATATATGTAAACAGTCTTCCTTGGCCAACGCAATGGCAAACATCTCTAATCGTTTTACGATTAAAATAGCAAATAGCACGTACAAAATATTAAATTATTCACAGTAGAAATCACAATTATAACACAGGAGGAGAGGCGGAATCTTTATTATAACGAGATACTATGTTGTATCAATTTTTCAGCATACGAGGTAACTTGAAACAATTAAAATGATTGCTGCAAAGGAATATGATAGGTACTTCAATTATCAAACTATTACAGGAACGAAACTTTTTAATGCTCTTCATGACGTACCAATTTTTCACTCTAATGAACTCCAAGTTCATTTAGTCGTGCAAGAATAAAAGGTTCCATCGTTCACTAATTAACTACGTAGATTTTTCAATCTCAAAGCAGAATCATTAAACGCGGCTGCTGCTACATTTTAATGCAATAAAAATATTGCACGTCAATTCGAACGACTGATCGAGCAAATTTCTTGTATGGAGCGTAGAACGCTAATTAAAAACTATTCCATCAATTAAATTACGCTATGTTCCCTCGATTGAGACCGGTTAAGGCATTGAAACACGAAAACGGAGAGTCTCGAAATTGTTAGATTTCCCACGTAACTCTATGAAATTACCGGTGTAATCAACATCGTTTCAAGCGCGAAGACAGGTTCGCAATTACATCTACGTGAGTTGAAAACAGACTCGAACCTTTTTGGAAAGCGTTCGCGCTCTGCAGTACCGTTTCGATGATTCAATCATTTGCGATATAATAATTCGAACGTTATCCTGTTTTTAATTAAATAATTCGCGCGATACGTTCGATCGATCAGCTCTACGCGACTACAAAAGAAGCCCATCTCAATTCAACTTGCTCGTACCGATCATGACTGAATCGCAAATGATCCTAGCCATTGCGCGGCCCCGTAGACGGCATTATACAAGACAATTCGCTCGAATTGTCCCTAATTGTTCGAAAATTTCAATAATTCCGTCGTTGCACCGTCCCAGCGATGACTCGAATCAAATTATACGGCTCTCGTCACGGTCGTTCTCGTTTGCTCGCATTTAGGTCATCCTGGCGTTCCGTTTCGCGACGGATTCCGTCTCTCCTTCGGCCAGGTCGCGCAATAAGAATATCAAAGACGACCGTGGACACCAGCGGCCCACGTATCGTGTATTAAGTACGACCATGCACGGCACGATTTCGTACATTGCACAGTTATGACTGGTCGAGGCTTTCGGGTGCGAGTCCGTGTCTTTTCAGAGGAATAATCCAAACAGTTTGCACGAGAATTAGTTGCAACGCTTGCAATTGGAGCGATTTATGCAGGAAGAAACCAGTTCCAAAGTTTAATGGCTTCAATTAACTAAAAATCGTATGTACAGAAATGATGTAACGCTAATTTTTGCGCGCAGACGATTGTTTTAAAGTGGGACGCGATTTATTTTGATAAATATTCATTAAAGGTTAAACAGCGATGAAGTAACCAAAGGTCTTACTTTCATTAATAAGAAGTAATGGCGTCTTCATCTTCTCTAATTTTAAGCTTACGCTCTCCCAATCAATCACTCAATATCCTTCAATTTATTCATTATCATGTGAACCTTCGCGGACAGATTCTCTCATGCGAAACAATGAAACGGATCTTCGAAGTTGCGATGCATCCATTGCATTCAATGTACGCGGGAACAACTGCGTTTCGAATTGAAAATCCATTGAAACGTTCTCCTCTTATCTCTCGTTTTCGTGGATTACTCGTTTTCTACGGGATACGAGCGGACTCCTCCGAAAGGGCAGAACTTGCGCTCGAATAGCCTCGATGGCCAGGTTGTGAAAGCGCGGAACCTTTAATTTCGCTGGTACATCGTCCACGCGATGGTAGCCGCGAGCGTGCATGCCTATTGCACCGCGAAACTCGAACAACAGGTGTGTTCGACTCGTATCGATACGAGCGATGCCACGTTTGCCAAGGAAACTGGGTTAGGAAAATCCTCGCTCCCCGACGCCGAGCGAGCGTCGACCGATGAACTTGAAAGCGGCGCGGCGGTCCCGACACGCTGATTCGAGTTCGCGTAGCCAACTTTTGAAATGCTAATTGGATCGCGTTGGAATTCGCCGACAGAAAATTTTCAATGGTCGAATTCGAACGGAGGACCGTGCTATTCGCCGCCATCAAAGCGGATGGAGCAGGGAATAGGTACGAATACTTTTTGCCACTGACTGGAGGTGAATTTGGAGGGCATCGGTGTGCTTTCGAACGATTTATAAAGGAATGCCGATTTAATTATGAAACTGTGGTTCGAGTAATTTGAATAATTATTCGATCGAATAACAGAACAAAGAATGATTTAATTTCGATTCCAAGTGACGAAGTGATCTATAGAAAAATCACTTGTTCAAATGAATTGAATTAACGTACGAACACTTCAAGCAACATGTGGTCAGATAAGATAATCCTTCATTTGGATAATGCCATGGAGTGTCTCTGCGCGATGTACTCGAAAGTGAATTTTGCAAAAATTGATAAATCTGCGTTCGATAATTGACGGGGAGACAGGCGCGGTGAAATGGCTGGACGGTAGGAGGGAAACGAGCATTATTAATTGCAAATCCCGTATGACGTTCCGCCCGTTCAACCGATCGAAAACAATGGCCATTAAAAAAATCCATTGTGCGCTCGAATCAGCGTGACGGTACTATAATTGAAGTAATTGGAGCGACACGACGTTGAACCGCATCAACAGCCGCTCGACCGTCCGTAACCCGGCCGGATTAATGCGGGATTTTTCATTTTTCATTTATTTTTCTCGGATTCACGGCGCGACGCCGTCTCGAGGATCGTCCCGCCGTCGAGGAGCTCGATTATGTATCGAGCCGCGAGTGTCACGTCTTGACCGTGGGACGAACGACAACCCACGTTGCCTCTCGCGTGATTTATAGACAATAAAAAATACGGATCTGCCCGCTGCGAAGGCCTCGGTAATGATTAGCCGCGTGGGTTGGAAACTGACATTTTATTTCGATTCCAATGCTCCTTAACGCTTCGCTTATCGGTCGTAAATGCGTTCGAGATTCGAATTTCGCGCCGAGAACGTCGCGTTTCTAATTCCATTGAATTGCCAAAATGTCTTTTAAGTGGATACACTGTAATCTTCGCTAGGATTGATCAAATTCGCGCAACGTTTGAGCAGAAACAATTTTCTTCAAAATATGGAAACGCGTGGATGAAATTCTCCTCTTTTCGTTCGTGTAGACTTTAGTTTCATCCGAAACTCGCGCACCGTCGATTAAATTGCGATTCACAAAGTATAATCCATGAAAATACGTTTGAAACGGATTTACAATTGCAGCGGGATTCAGCGCTCGCCGCATTCGGAGTAAATGGAAGTCGCTTGAAATCGTATCGCGTAACATTATAACGGCAATGAATTGAGGAACAGAAAATGACGAGACCTCGAGCAACGCAATCCTGAATCGCGAGAAGCACGTGACATCGGCGATCGCGAGAACCGTAAAGCATTCTAAATCGCGCGTGCTTGTTTTGGCTGAACATGGCCGGCCGTGGGTCGGTCAAGTCGAACGTAATTAAATGTATCGACGTTTCGGAGGGAAACGAAAAGCGCCGAATGCTGTCGCTCGTCCCACGGTCGTTTTCGCGCGACTGCTGCCACGGACAATAAACACAGGACCAACGTTTACATCGTGACCGCGCGAGCTGCGATTTAACCGCGACGGAAAAACAAAAAATAAACACCTGTTTCGCTATCTACATATGTACATAACCGTGAGCACCCGTGCTGCGGGCGATTCAACGCCAATGCGATATGTTCAAGCCTTTTTTCCTTTTCCGTCCCTACGTTCCCACCTGACATTTGCATTCGCAACGTGTTAAACGGCACGGAAATACTCGGCTACTTATCTCGCCGTTTCGCTCGTCGCCACGCAAGAAACGTTGGACGTGCCTTGTAATTATGCGCAAACGAATAAAATATCATCGACTCACTCGCTTCTTCCTGCTCCCGGTTAGAGTTGAAGCCACTCTTCGGGGTAATCCAATGGGCACACAGGGCACACAATAAGAACCGATGCTTCACGGGCAACAACAACTCTCACTAAGCGCCTCTGGACGCGGTGTACCTCGATCGACGCGAACGACGGCCTACGGTCGCGAAAAGACGCGGGAATCGCGCGGAATTAAACGACACTGCTGTCCGTGCTCCTGCGCGTGCAAACGAAACGCCGTCCCGATGTGAACACCGCGATCAGACGCGACGACGCGTCTTCCGAAACGCCCCGCGACGATGACATTAATGTTTATTGACGACGGTCGCTCGTTCGCGGCTACGAAACAATTAAAAACACCACGGATACGAGACACGTAACACCAACGATCCGAACCATAGGAGCGCTCGCGGCAGACTGACAAGTGACAATCGTAAGCCGGCGCAGCCCCACGCGCCACGGTGACCCCTACCTCACGCGCGTGCACGGCTCACGCATGTCCGACGTACCTGCCTTCTGCGCGTTTCGTACTCCCGTCGTTTCGATTCCCTGAGAATCGCCTCGCGAATCGAACGCCTCGTTTTCCAGCAGTTTTCGCTTTTTTAAATAATTGCGCCCCGCAGAGCGATCGATGCGCCATGCTGTTCGATTATCGACCAGATAATCGCGCCATCCGACGACAAATTTTGGCAACTGTGCTATATCGGAAACTAATTTGAAGGCCCAATGTACCTGCCTTCTGTGTGTTTTGTACTCCCGTCGTTTCGATTCCATGAGAATCGCCTCGCGAATCGAACGCCTCGTTTTCCAGCAGTTTTCGCGTTTTTAAATAATTGCGCCCCGCAGAGCGATCGATCCGCCATGCTGTTCGATTATCGACTAGATAATCGCGCCATCGGGCGACACATTTTGGCAACTGCGCTATTCTTCAAACTTTGTTTCAAGTTTATTTTAAATTCTGATTATCTCATCGTATTATCTTGCACTGACCTATGAATTTGTTAATAACTATGTTGTATGTATATTAAATATTTATATTATAACACTTGTAACGATGAAAAAATACGCTGTTTGTCTAGTAATTGAAATTGATGTTTAAATATGGCGGGCAGTAGATACCTGTGCATTCGAATACGTAATATTTGCCGCGCTTAATGCAACTACTGTGCAAGGTGACTAATATGCAGATCAATGATTACAAAACGCGATAATTTAGTTTTTAATGATACGCGTGCTCTAAGCGAACAGAAAGAGGTATTTCTAAAAAGTGTTCGACATTTCATATCTTTCATTTGTACGTACATGTGTAAGAATGAAATTGTTTTATAATTTTATGCTAAGCAGCATGCGAGGAAAGCCGTCAAGTGTCAAGGATAAATGCAAAGTAATAATTGTAGTATAAATGGGTCTATCTCTTCAAGCAGAGTGAACATGGTAAACGAAATGCAAATGTATGCGCATAATAGATCTTACATTAAGATAGTAACTAACTTTGACTTTCATTTACGGGAATACTTTGTATCGCGTGTTTGTATGTACGTTCGAGCGTAAAAGATAGAATATACATATGATTAAGGACAATTTCTGCGAGAATACAGAGCCAGATGTCTTTCGTGTAACATATATTATGTTAAACGCATGTTTCAACTCTATACGTGCTTTTCCACTTTAATGACATATTGTCGTATTTAGGGTAACGCGTGCCATTGCACAATTTATTATGAAATACAGACATGTACGAGTTATATGCACTTGTCTTGTAATGCAATTGATCTTACAAATCAGATATTTCATATATGTAAATATCTAGATAATATAATTTTCATGGTAACTAGTTTTTCTGTGAAAAACACATCTTATTTTTATCTGTAAAAATTTTTTCAAAAATTAGGACAACGTCGATTGCAGAATTTGGTTACATATATGTTGGAAGGTAAGTGATGTTTAGCAAAAGATAAAAGACAATAAGATGGAAGATGAGAGTGTTGCACTCCTCGAAATCGACCTGAACTACGATTGCATTAGAAGCCTGTTCCCTACTATAACGACAGAAGAATCGAGTAGAATCGCCTGTAGTCGGTATGGAAGTTCTCTGCTCGAACAACGTCAGAACAGACCCGATTTTCATCTTCTCTCTAGAGATGGCAACAGCCCCGCAAACATCCGGGGAATCCCATTTTCCCATGAATATCAACTTTGACAAGACTGTGGCCGACTCCAGCGATCGATTAACGGGCAAACTTCGCTTAATTGCCGGGACGCTAATTAAAATCGAGAACAAGAACTTGTAATTGAATTACGTGTGCGTTTTCAAGTTTATGAGAATTCTATATGCGCATTTTCAATTACACGCAATGAGCATGAATTAGTTGAAAATGGAAAACTTTTAAAGTAGAGCAAAATTATCAAGAATACAGGATGAAGAATATATTTTTTAGATTTACTATTGATGTTTATAGATAGATCATGGATAAACAGATATTATAACATTTAATTTTTTCAATTTTTGCTTTGAGAAAGTAAGATTTACTTTAACGCGCAATCTAAGCGCGCTGATGGGAAGGGTTGTGTTTGTTGATGCGATGAAACAGCGAACGTAGAGTTTGTTGTCAAACTACTCGCTGAAAAGACGCGTCACTCCTTTCGAGGCACGTAGCCTTACTTATCGGCTGCGTAGTATTTCCATATTGTTACTCTATTAACGTTCCTGTTTTCCGTTGTTAACTTTGTTCAAGCAACTACATGCTTATTTAATACCTTATTAATATGTATAACGTATCAGATTCTCAATTAAATATAAAGTAAATGCTAGTTTTCAAGCGTGTATGAACACATTCTCCACTTCTGGAATTCACTTTACCTAGAATTTCATGGCATTCCACGCTGATAGTTTGAAATAAATTTAGGCGATACATAGTATAGAATCGCCGGCGAAGACGATATTGTCTTAGTAAGTCTTTCGATGGCGGGCAACACACCAGGGAATGCACTTCCTGCGAAATTCGATACCGAGAGCAAACTCGATTTAAGCTTTGGTCTCTTGACTCCGACGTCCTCACAACTATCGTAACCAAGTGACTCGCGTTTGCTCTTACAGAAAAGGCGGAACGAAGAGTCCTCTGCGATGTATCGTCGTATTGGTCATCGCAAATTTCCGAAGCCTTTCAGCAATCAGTATCTTTAATATTTTCTCGATCAATATCGATATTTACAAGTATATCGCGCGTTTTACTTTTCGAAATCACCGCAAAATTGCTGACTTGCATCAACAGGTGATTAGTTCGGTCCGAAATACGTTCAGCAAAATCCGCTGAGAGCACGAAAGACAATCAACTAGAGTTGAATCGGTTATCAACCGGAACCATTACTTCCATCCGCGCTATCCATGTTTCGTTGTGCGGTGCAAACAAATTAAAACGCGGAACCAGCTCCCGGTGAAGTAATTAAGACGCGGAGAAGCGAGCCGGAACAAAGTGAGTGACCGAGTTACGTCGAGGCTCGAGGAACAGAAACGGACGAACGGGGGCGGAGGAAAAAGATACAGAAGTGAAAAGGGAACGAGAGGAATCCGGGGACTTGGAATTGTTGGAAAAGTGGCCAATTTAAACGAAGAAAAGGATTGAAGTAAACGAACGGAAAAAGGCATGGAAACGTTGTTAGAAAATAGCGTCCCGCGGAAAAAGAGGAGGGCACTGGCTGGATCGAACGTTTAAGGGTGCGCGGGAGGGGCGTGGAAGGGGTGCGGCGTGGCGGTTATGTGGGAACCACGAAGCAGGAGGAAGTGACGGGAGAAAAATAGAAGTGTTTACAAGAAAAAGGGACGATGTAAGGGTTGCGCTGGAAACAATGAAGGCGGTGGGAAAGAAGTAGAATACGGGAACAAAGAAAAGAGTCGCCGAGTTGAAGGAAAGCAGGAGAAGAAGACGAAGGGGGTGGAAAGGGGCGTTGGAGATGGGGATGAAGAGGCCAGCGCTTATATAAAAGTTGGATGAAAACAGAGAAACTGTCGGTGGCGGATGAAGGAGGCGCGATGATAGCGAGGCTTGGCGGTGGTATTAAGTGCTCTTTTGCCAGGCACAGACGTCTAGGACGATGATGAAAGCACTCCTTTATTACTTTCTCGCAGTAAGTGCGATTTGAATTGCAAGAAAATGCCGGGCACACCGGTTGATTTCTCGAAGACGGTCCCCCACGGTTCGGAATGGCTATTAATCTCAAATAAATACCTTCTTTACGACCGCCGCCCCTCTCACCCGCGCTCAGCCTTGTTGACAAACACAAATAATGAGCCGAACGAGCTTGAGTTTCCAGGGACGATAATTGTGCGACGATTGTGTTTACGATTCGTGCGACACCATCTAGGTTTACGCTTTAAAACAACAACAATTAATTACCATTCTTAAGCTCATCGTTTTAGAGCCATTTTACCAGTCTTTACAGTGCACAATCTGCACGGATTTTTCAGACAGTTAATTACGTTCGACGTACCGCAGGAGATTTACTCGATTGTTAATGGTTCGTGGAATTTCTCCTCATTTTCCATCGGTTGTATTATCACGAAGGCACAGATCGGTTCTGAGATTGTTCTATTTTACTGTTCGATTTCCAATCGTGATACACGTGTTGCACGTGAAGATTTGCGACAACGATGTTTGAATTCATTTCTTCAATTTAATGAATTATCCTCTAATTACCAAATGATATTATTACGATTACTCGCTGTCGTGATTTTTATGTACGAAATACAAAGTCAGTCGTTCGATGATAATTATAGGTTGAAAAGCGTTATTAGGCTTTCTTCGATAATTAACGATCAAGGCTCGTCTATTGTTATGTTAATTAAGGGGATTGATTGACAGTGATAATGTATCATAATAAATTTGTATCGACCAATTTTGATGCGTACACGAGCTTTCAATGCGCTCGTTCAAAGTTTGACAGTAAATCAAGAAAGAAATTCAATGCTTTATCCGTTATGAAACGCAAAAAGGAGAAAGGAAAAAGGAGGTCGCGAGAAATCGGTTCTTATATAGGTCGAACCTGCTTCTGATAACTTTAAAGGATACTCGAGAAACTGATCTTGAAATAACCGTTATCGTACTTTCATTCGTTCTTACACTCGATAATCCCTTCTTAAATCACTCGCAATTTGCTCGTTCACCGAATGGCTGGCACAATTGTATCATCGTTCGTGAATTAGTCGGTTAAGCGAAGCTTTCGGGTGTTCCTGTTTCAGGTGCACTCGGGGTTCGCCTAAAACACGAGAAAGGAAACACAGCGCACGAAATCTGCATCTTAATGAACGTTCAGCCTAGTTACAGCATTTTATCGTGTTAATTTACAGCGCGCAATGTTGCCCATATTATACTCTATTATGCATCGTTATCTCCAACTGCATTGTTACTATGCTAATCATGTGAAATAATTTCACGTGTTACAAGCTACGTTCAGTATAAAGCACAGGTTCAACGCATTGTACTCGAGCCATTAGCACGAAATCATTGTTGCCTGGTTAACAAACGCTTTCGTTTTCGACGTCAGTAAAATCTGGATAATTTTAGTCATAGGTGTAATTTATTACAGAATTTTCAAAGACAATATTTACGGAAAACTAAATACCTTTACTCCTCTCTAAATGAATTGAAAGACTTTTTGATACAACAATCATTGATGATAAAGAAACCAGGAAAAATACAATGCAAGCAAGGGGGATTGTTGGCTGCGTAAACAGCGTATTGCAGAGTAAGCAGATTGGCAGACATGAGGGTAGGACAACATTTACGATAGAACAATAAAACGCAGTTCATTTTACAGAGTTTAAACAACATGGCGCTTTACAAGAAGCAAATAAAAGGAAATTGGAAGAAACAGAAACGAGCCGTCTTCAAGAGGTTTTTAAAAGGTCTTTAGATGTATTCAGAAGAAATAGAATGTCAAATGAGAAAATAAGAGGAACGACGAAAGTCGTGGAGGACAACCTGCTTACAGAAATTCATTCGGTATGACCGTGTTCAAGCAACGTGGAAAGCAAGATTTACCTAGAGAGAAATCTAGAGAGACTTATCAGAAAGATGTTACATCAAATTATACCTTCCTCGATGCCGTTTAACATTTACACGATCTACAATTCCTCAAATACTCAAGAAGATCGATTTAAACAAGACACACCCTTGACAAGAAAAAAGTAAGCCCTAGAACCACCTCTCTATTTCTCTACAACAAACTTCAACAACAGCCGTATTACCTATCACTCTATCCCGCAACCTCCAAAAGAACCGAGTAATTTCGCCGCTCTCAAGATTCGAGAGAATTCCTCAGCACGCTCGCAGCATCCGGAGCTGCAATAAGAATCAAGGTCCCCGGCTATTTACCCGGGAACTTAGTCGGACTGAAAGCGTCTTCGGATAGAGCGTCTCGATTCCGGATCCAGAAACCCGTGTTGCACACCGCGGAGGAATAAAAAAGGAGGGAGCGCCACGAACCACCCTGTCCGCCCTATTTCTCAGCCCCGCCGCGCTCTTCTGGCACTCTAACCCACTCCCACCGGCGATCCCTCTTGGTTTCTTTCCTCCATCGAGCCCCAGTCTTCCAGCAGAAACTGTCGATACCTTTCTGCACCCGCCTCGCGCCACCCCGTCGGTGAAAGAGCCCGGAATATTGAAGTTTTCGGTCAGTGCCCGATTTTAACTACACGAGCGTATCCCCGCAGCGAGCGCGCCGTATCCAGACACGACGCGACGGCTCGACTCGACTCCCGACTCCCACGGAGAAAGAGACACTCCAACGTGGAAAACGGGAGTGGCTTTCGGGTTGGGGTGGGTCGGTTCGGTAGCCGAGTTGGAAACCGAGTGAAACAGACAGAGAGCCAACGGGAGAGGAGACGCGCGGACCGACAGACGGACGGGATCGCTAGAGAGTCGCTAGAGGAGAGCTGCGGATAAAGGGAACGGCGAGGGTGGCGAGGGGTGGAAGGACAGAACTCCGAGGCCTCCGAGGTATAAGAATCAAACGGGGTGGGCGAGCGCGGGAGGAGAAGACGGCGAATGGGGGGCTGCCGCGGAGAAAGAGAGGAAGATGGCAAGTAAACGAAGCCCTTTTGACTTTCTGGGTCAGGAAAGTCGATTACTCGGCACCCTAGCGCCTGGGAGAAGCTCTTAACTCTTCGCCAAAGTGTAAACAAGCCTTGATGCCGGCCGTGCATAAATCTAACGGGTGTGTATCGTCCCTTGATCCGTTTCGCGGATTTTCGAACGACGTTGCTGATTGTTGCCGGTTCGCTCGATGAGGAACAGTGGTTTCGTTTCGCTTCTTGCTTGATATTTGGAAATTTGTCGCACGATGCGCGCGAAGATGATCGTTTCGTTTCTCGGAGTAGTTTCAGAGAGCTGGCGAAATGTTTGGTAAATTGTTGCACCCGGTAGACAAGAAAGCGACCGCATAGAGGGAAGCGAGGGTGCATACACGCGCGTGCGAGACTTTGAAACAAAAATCGTAATAATTACTAATTAAGCAACAGGCTCACTTAAAGCGGTAATTAATGCTCGCCAACTATTTTTAATTATTACGAGTCACCCAACCTGGAACAATTTGAATGGTTATCTTCTCGCCCAGCGTCTTTTCGTTTCCTCGTCGCGTTGCTAATTGACGAGTACATAAAACATCGCGATTTAAACTTGTGATTGCGATCTTCTGCTATTGTCGTTGAAGACAAACATGTGAAAAATACACGGAAGACATATGATATGCAAAAATGTGCAAAGTGCTGAGAGCGAAGCACGCGTCACGCGATGGCAACATAAAATTCTATTAGAAAGTGGATTGACGATCGATAGAACGGTCGTAGGATTGATTTATGACGTCAACTTTGTCAAGATTTGGTTATCAAGAGCTATTAGCATCCCGTCAAAATGCCCCGCTTTCCTGTTATATTAGTTGCTGTTACAATAATGGAGAATGATTTAATTATTTCTACGTGATAAACTCACGTTGGCAACGTTGCTCCAGTAACGTGACCAACGCATCGACAACGAGCTGTTGCTGTTTGTTGTAATATTCTAACTGTTTCCGCGATAGGACACGCTGTTACCATTAAAGTTTGGACGTTGTCGGGGAAGTTTAGGTTGGCGCACGCCGATGAGCAAACTCATGGCGAGATGGGTTCATTAAAAATTTATATGACCGACACACGGAAAAGAGCGCGAGTTGCTCAAGAGGATTATTTATGTAATGCGTTTTAATTAGTTCTTACAGGATGGAGCACATAAGCGTGTATCGACTGAATGTTGCATACACTTCGCGTTGTAACTATCTTTATACGGCTTCCATAATGGAAAATGGAAAATAGATGAACATTTGCCGCTGGGAAAATCCTTGAAAAATAAATGCGAATAAAATTATGGAAAATACAATGCCCGTTTTCCAGCAGATGTTACATTTGTTTGCGGTATCTAGTTGCCAGAGTTTTTCAGTGAAAGTTTTTTAAATGTGCTTTGGATAGTACTCGCATTTGTGTCGTGGTTTTGTTTCGAGAACGTAATTACGTTCGCCTGGAAAATTCTGAAACAGTTTTGTTAAAACCAAGTGAAATTAAACTTGAATTTACAATTCTTCTAATTAGATATATTTCTTCCATACTTTAATTAAATCTTAATGGTTCTTTAATGTAAGTAATTGTCGATGCATAAAAGAATGAAAGAGGATTTATGAGAAATCGAAACATTTTCCCGTATCTTCTAAATATTTTCCAGACCTGCCCCGCGAAGGATTAAAGAGAGTATCTTCTGAATGAAGAGAATAATTATATTCGTTAAACGCCAGAGGTTATTTAGAATAATTAACTTCCAAAGTTCGCGCGGGTGCATTTTATACCACCCTCGTCGAAACGAGCAATTCGAAGCGAGCTAGACAAATACGGAGCACTCGAGCAAACTCTCTGTTATAAACAGCATAATTTTCGAGGAAGCCAACGCCATTCCTGCGATTGTACGGGTATCTATCGCGAAACCCAGCCGACTGTTAACGGTCTAACGAATGTTTACAGTAATTTGGCTCTATTAATCATCGGCTCGTCTCTAGCAGGAAATTTCCGCATGCAATCAATTCCTAGTGGCTCTATCTCTGCTCATTAACCTTCTTCACTGATAATTATATCTATTAAGTCGCGTTCCCAAAGTCGACTTCTGATTATCACCAAGCTTAAGTTCGCCGCGTTGGCTCCTCTCTAAATGCACGTTCATTTCGTCTTAATTGCGCTAGAAGTGGAAACGATCCCCTTGGCGACGACTTTCTTACTCTAATCCTTTAGGGGGGGGGGAGACCTACATTTTCTATGTATTTGAAGTTAACCGGAGATGAGCCGAAAAATAGGATTCATTTTCGAACGCGTGAACGGAATGGAGGAGAAGTTTGTTCGAATCAATCGAAGACGTTGGTATTGGCTATCTCTCGATGCTTGGTGGTCCCTCTGCGCGCCATTTTTAATAGTAATACGATTAATGAAACGACTGGTAATTATTATCCTGCGATAACAATACATTTTACTAAGAAGTTATCTGAAATTTAAAATTCCTCCAATTTCCTCGCTTCTCCTATCCTTCTCCTCCTTCTCCTATCCGCATTAACTCTCTCGATATATTTACCCGCACCCCTAATTTTTGGAAAACACCCGATCCACCTATTAAACGTCGCCCTAAATCAACGTTAAAAGTACCACGAATACCCGGTAAAGGTAAACCGGTCCTCGTGGCATAGAGTAAACGTACACGAAATTGAATAAAATTCACGCACGAAAAAGCCTGAATAGCCTAAGGCCGCGCGCGGGCATCGATCGAAAGAAACAAATGTTATTGCAAGTGCGGGGCCACCGAACCGCGGTGAACATTTAGGGCGTGCCACGGACGTGAAACGAGTTTCACCGTTTTAAGTTGAAAAGTTTCTCGTTAATCTCTTTTCAGGGGGTGTGCGCGCGCGCGCGCGAGGCGTAGCAGGGGGTGGCGGTTACGAGATTTCGCAGCCGCAGCGGGCACAAAGTCGCGGCGTCGGTGCATACGCGCGCACGGTGAAAAGACATTTGAAACGGTGGCGGCCGTATCTAGGTAAGCTGTACGTCGTCTTTTGAAACCGCAAACGGCGCTACGCCACGGCGCGGTCATTATTTATTAAACTCGCGATTTAATAGCGCGGAATTCCTGGTTCCAGCGAGGGGAGAAATATTAACGGGTCCGCGGAGGTACCTTCTAATATTTATGGCCGAAGACGAGCCTCGTGTCACGAGGGATGTTATTGTTCGGGTAAGATGAATGGACGTTTCAACCGGTTGAATAGGTTTTTAGACGTAACTCGACCAGTTCGTTGAATAATTGTTTATTATCGATCGTTTACTATCGAGAATCGTGTGTAGTTTCACCAAAGATTCCACTGTGTCCTCTAAACTGCTTATAAAACATTTTTGTAAGTCGAAGAAACGATTAAGAGTATTTAGCGACGAGAAGAATCTTCTGGTCGTCGCGTAAAAGATACAACGAGCTGTGGATTATGAAAAATTGCAAGTGTTTGCAGAAATTTGTTTGCCGAGGTAGGGAAGAGACACGCGTGCGATTGGCGATACGTGTCAATTTCTGGTTTACAGAATACGGCTTCGCACCCCCAGTTCACGGCTGCACGCGTACCATGCGCGCAAGCGGGGTCAAAATAAACAGTCGATCGATGATGCGAAATTTTGCGCGGACCAAATTACATAGGCAATCGACAGCAAAGGCCGACAAAGCGAATTAGCACCAACCCATCGGGCAGATGAAAACAGATGCGAAAGTGGCGCGCGCGTCACCGCCCCGGTGAATGCACCCTTCAGAGGCAAAGAGTCACAATGGAAGATTTATAAGCCGTGCAAATAACCTATGGCACTCGCTTGACGTCCGTGTTCATACAACGTGAAATACGATTCTCGCGGAAGCTCTTCCCGCCTCTGACGAATATCGTGTGAAACGTGCGCGTGCACGCGTGATTCTTCCGCCAGTGTCTTTCGCTCGAGGAGAGAACCGTATTTGACGCGTCACTCGGCTGACTTGTTGAGAATTTCAAAACTCGTCCCGAAATTGCAAATTCTGTGTCAGAATTTTCGAGGGATCCGACATTTGTCTTCGAGTGTTTGTATATATTTAGTACTAAGTGAAATAAGAACAATGTTCAGTTATAATGGAATGACCAAGTTGGTCGATCTTCGAGGCAACTTCCCGTATAAGTTCCACCCTGATGAACATTTGGACACCAAATTCTCGAATCCTTCAGGTTTAGTTCGGTTAACTTCAATACACCAAGTTTGATATAACTTAAACATAATCGAAACTCGATTGATATGCACATTGGACACACCCCGGAACATCCACTCCGAAACAAACTGAGACACTAGAATCCGCTAACTAAATGATCAGCGGCACGTCGTCGTTAGTAACATCTGGCTCCCTTTGTAGTTGAAATTCTACTTTCATGATGTATAGTAGGTACATACAGATTCGTGCAACGTTCCTCTGAAAATCTGGGTCACCTACAGTTCCATTCAAACGACAGTCTTATACCTAAAACCTACTAACATCGGACCATTACACACCATTTCGATCACACCAGCTTCGATCGCTTTTTTATGTCGCTGCAGTTGTAAAATTTAACAAATTAAATACGCTATTCCTTTCAACAAAGTGTACCCACGAATCCCTCGGACTTTCGTAAAAAAAAATCCATACCCGCCACGCGCAGCTCCATTCAGAGACCAGCCACGGTCAGTGACACAGTAGTCATCGAGCAGGTACCGTCATTCACCCGGTCGTTCCTCCTTTATTGTCCGCCGGCCCGTTTCCTTACGATATTCGTTTCGACTTTTCTTTATTTCCGTTTGCCTAACGGTGCGGCCGCGAAACAAAGCGGATGGACGCCGGGGGCTGGTGGCGTGCACCGTCCTTTTGTGTCTGCTCCTCTTCCTCCGGGTTCATCACCCAGCCCCGCCGCACCCTCCGCGATCCGCAGCGTCCCAGCGACTTTCCATGCCTCTGCACGGTGCTCGCTACTTCGTCTAATCACTGGGTACCTCGGCGAGATAAAAAGGGAAACGGAACGGGGCCGGAAGGGTCGCGCGGAGCGACGGGAGCGGAGGAGAGAAGTCACGACCCCGAAGTAAACGACGTGTCCGCGAAAGGGCGGCGATCGCGATGTCGTTCTCGACCCTCGAGAAAGGGCAGTGCTTCGAGCGGACGAAGGACAGATCCGGTTCGTCGAATTCGATCTGGAAGAGACGTGGCAGGTGGATACTTTTGAGCGAGGGTGGAAAATTGTACGGGCACGGTTGATGGTCTCGGGTGGGATTGGTGGATTCGATTTTGAGAGAGACGCGGCAATTCGTGCCCAATTTTTATTGATCAGAGGATGTTAAAATTGTGGTCCAGTGCTGGCTTTGTTTGAGGAATATAGAGCATTTCATGGTAATTGCGGTAAATAGCGCGCGGTTGGTTCTTGTGTAGCGACTGAATGTGAATAGTTGTCCAGGATAGGTCGGTTAATTCGATGGTCTGAAATTATTCGTGTCCTATTTATCGCGTGAAAGAGTGTATAAAGCGATAATTATGTTTCTTTTTGTAGACATTAAATAACCATTAAACGTTGAATAAATAAACAGTAAAGCATAATATGTCCGAAATAAGCGATAAACTTAGCTTTGATACTCGCATCAGTAGTATTGGTCAACGATAACGTCGTCAATCTTTTAAAATAAAACTTTCACTGCAAATTTATCGATAAATATTAATCGATTCACCTTAAAAAGTGGATACGAAAGCCATTTATTGCTTTCAGATTATTTATTCTTAACCAAGGTACACGTGCCCTACCTCAAACTATTGGAACGCTTCGAAGAGTTTCGAATTCGCTCTGTGAATCTCCATAACCAAGTGCTATCAGTTTATACACGCAGCAAGAGATAAACATCGGCTGCAGGAACATACAAAAAAAGTCGAAAAAGTGAAGCATTAATCGATGAACCAGTTATTCAAAGGCATCAATCGGTCCGCCCGAGCATCCATTGATCTCCACTACTGCCGCGTTACGCTTCCCCCCGCTTTATTTACGCTTGTTGCGATTTCCTTCGACAATGCCGTTTCGCAGACTAAATTATTCGCCCAGCCGGCTGCGAAGGGAAAACAATTTATCGACTGCAGCAGTATTGAAAGTGACGAGATCTCGAATTTCGAATGAAGCTCGAACCGGTGTAGGACGGGAGTTTCGGTGATTGCTAAGCTCTAAAGCCGTCTGCAGTTTGTCTTCTACTCGGGATCGTTCAATATTCAATGCCTGCCAATTCTCCTTCGATTCACGATTAAAACTGCACCCGGAGAATTTCCGCCGCTTTCTTCGCCGAGACCATTCAAGTTTGCACGTTCGGTTGCTGGATGTTTAATGAATGTAACGTTGGAAAGGGGATTTAAGTATCCGCGGGTAGAATCGTGGATAGGGATCTTAGCGAACTTGATGCAC
Source organism: Xylocopa violacea (assembly GCA_963969225.1). NCBI lineage: Eukaryota > Metazoa > Arthropoda > Insecta > Hymenoptera > Apidae > Xylocopa > Xylocopa violacea. The sequence goes on from CAXAJV010000014.1 coordinate 16,749,535, forward strand.
TTTAGAATTCAAGATAACCTAGTGATTGAGACGTCCTTTTTTTGGAGTATCTTATTTAAATAATCGGGTTTAACAAAAAGTTCAGTATTTCTTTTCATTACTTCGAGTCAATTATAAATTGAAGTCTAAAAGAAGAGATACCTGTATAGCAATGTTTGCGGACGTCTCTGTTAATTTTTGTAAAGAATCCAAGTCAGAAGAGGGATCAAAGATGTACGCAAGACCCCTATAAATCGTGTATCTCCGGGATATCAAACTAAATTCGCTGGCGGAATCGAAACAACAGGATCCCATTAAACGCGACCGGCTATTTTTCTTCCACGGTGCTTCATTCCCGAAACGGCCGTAAGATCGTTCTCCCAGTACTCCTACCAGACCTTCTCGGCGTCGTCCGTCTATCGGGGCACATTCACGAAGCTGCACGTGATACAAATCGGCTATAGAACCGTATCGTTACGACCCATCTGGAATTTCTCTCGTCCGAGCGAAAATTGCTCGCACAAAGGTCCGTTCCTGCGCGTCGGAACGCAATTCCACGTTTTTTGTCACGCTCACGTCCGAATCGAAATCGAGAGTGGCTCCACAGCGATTCCGTTCGGAAGGCGGAAAAAAAATTTGCCTAGAAAAATCGGTGGGATTCCACGACACGCTTACGAAAGGATTTAAAAAATTTCTAAATTAATGAAATCATAGTTTACGCATTCTCAAAAGTAGTATCCATTCGTCACACGTCAAGCAACGCCTTAAAAGAAGGTGTCATGGACGAGTCGTTTGACACGGATATAAAGACGGCAGGAAAAGGTGATGAATCGAGGCCGAAAGACGACAACCGGCGACAGGGATGAGGCGCTGTCGGTGCTGGTTATCGGTTAACCGGAAGTCGAGACGAGCATCTCGCTGTCTCTGACGACTGGCCGGAAGGCGGCACACCTAGCATGGCGGTAACGCGCGCGAGCCCCGGTTGCGCCGCTTTCCGCCCGCTTTTTCCCCCGTTGAAAAGTGGGAAACGGGAGAAAGAAGGGAAGGAAAAAGTGCCGCGAGAAGTCGCAACGAGGTAAAGATGGAAGGTGGTGAGCGAAAGCGGTCGAGAAGCTGGAGCGGCGACGAAGGAGGGTGGTAGATTGGTCGACCGCGGCACAAAGGGCGAGGAACGAAGACGTTTGGTTCGAGCTGGAGACGGGCAAAACAAAAGGCGCGATGTCGTGGTACGACGAAACGGTTCAACGGAGGGGCGTAGACGGCACGCGGACAAAAAGCGCGGTCGGATCTTTCGCTCAGAGGAAAATATTTAATCCATTCGTTCGCTCGCAAAGACGCGGCCAGGCCTCTCCGGGCGATCAGCGTCCCGGAACAAGAGCCACGTTTTGCATTTTAAAGGGATTTAGTAAAATAAGAGTTATCCCGACCTCGATCCCGCTGAGGAGATCCCGAGAAGGATTGGCCCTTTCCTCGCTCCGTGAAGCCAGACTGATCTTCCACAGACCATCGTACGCGCCCTTTCATAATTCGCTTTCTAATTAGCGACTCCTGCAGAGAAGATATCGCATCTACGAGCCCTTTAAATTCATCGTTTACCCGATGAACGTGCCTGCTATCGAACGATCTCCGTTTCCACGGCAGAACGAGCCATCGTACGTTACGACGAGTTCTCGGAAACCGTTCCTGGGTTATGTTTTAATAAAACTCCACGCGGGACTCCTCATGCGCTCCGCACCCTCATAACATTTCAACGGAGCGTGCGTTCGCCTCGCGAACGGGCGTGCCGCGTCGTCGATTCGAATTCATAGACAGGAAGATGGCTCCGCACGTCCGATCGCGGATACGCGCACAGACGCGTTTACACATTGCCGCGCGGTTACGGCATTTATCATCAAATAGGGTCACGAGTTTTCATTAGTCCGGAGGGGAGGTGCGGGGGCGAAATATGGGAAAATTGGAATCTCTTTTCGATGGCCCGTTTTTCCGGAGGCGGACGATGAGACTTGGCACGAAGAATGAACGTTGGCTCCGGCACAGAGGAGGCGAGTCGCCGGGTTTTCGAAGGGTTGGGCGTTCAACGCCGACCGAGGGGGAGGACGGTTAGGAACTGGCGAAATGTCGATTCGCGGCGACGGTATCGAGCGGGGAGGTCGCGTTTATTTGTTCGTTGAAAACAAAGCCCAAGCAACAGGCCCTCCCAGCATCGACGTACTCGCCGATGGCTGCGTTCCGCTCGTCGCTTCCGGCACCTTCGCCCTCCGAGTGAACGCCCGCTCTGGCGTCGCTAATAGCGTGTGGGAGCGAGAGTTTCGCGCGGGTATTTATTGCGTATGAGTGACTCTCGAGTGTCGAGGGTAAACGGGAAAATTATTTAAGTCGAGTTTGAGAGAGAGACATGAAAAAAGAATATATTGATGTATCCAGCATAGAAATACTATTGGTTATGCTGAAAGATCACAGGATAGATGGGTTGAAGTTCTACTTTATCGAAGTTGCTTGTTAGGTTCCTTAGATATGAACGGGTGTCATGAACCGAAATATTGAAGTTTCTGAAGGATACGTCTAGTAAGGATAACGATCCGATGACTGAGGAAAATTTTGCATCGTTGACAAATTTCGTTTCAAGTCACTTTCAGAATGGTGGCACGTTAAAGACAGGAAGAATCTCGACGACATTTATTGCACGCGTAGAATGAAATGTATTTCGATCGCAATTTTTGCTACCACTCAATGTTCCGCAAAGCAGACAACAATTTGTTACACGGTACACTTCGCTTAAGGTCTCGTCACTCGTTGCGCATAGTTCAGATATTTTCAGTGACCTCTTGGAACAATTTTAGTTAACGTACCACACCAAAATACTTCGAAACTCGAAAGTTATTTCAACTATCGCGAGCCTCAACATGCAATATCACCGTTATTGCAACTGTTTCCAAAATAAATCGTATATTTCCTTCTAAACCTGTGTTAAATATTTCTAAAATAGCAAGAGAAAGCGCTGGAGGAAATGGAAAATCATTGAAAGAAATTGGTTACCAAGCGGTTCCACAAGATTTGTCATGATCATAGGAACCCTTTGACTTCCAAGTAGGAAAGAAGAATCGAATCCTAAAAAAAAAAAAAAAAAAAAAAAAAAAAAAAGTTAACCCCCCATTTTTTTCGTGGAATCAGATAGAGGTCATCCAGGGGAACAAAATTGGTCCTTGGAAGTATCCCGTGGGAAGCCATCTTCAGGGTAAAAATCAAATCGAAAGGGAACAGCTAAGTACCACCTTAGCAGTCGAGGTAGTGAGACAGGGTTAGATGTACGAAATGGGAAAATATTAGAGTGATTAGACAATAAACCAATGAACTCAGGAAAACGACTGACATGAACGAAATTAGGCTAAATTTCGGTGGAATCAATGCTTTCCTGTCCAGTTTCCTCAATCCTGTTACAAATATTATGGGAAACTTGAAACAAAAGGAGGGGGTAGCAATAGAAGCCATTGATACCAAGAATCAATAAATAGCAACAATCGAATCCTAAAAAAAAAAAAAAAAAAAAAAAAAGTTAACCCCCCAATTTCTTTCTGGAATCGGATAGAGGACATGCAGAGGAACAAAATCGGTTCTTACGAATATCCCGTAGGACGCCGTCTTCAGGGTCAAAATGAAATCCAAAGGGAACAGCTAAGTACCACCTTTACCTCAGCGGCGGAGGTCATGACGCAGGGTTAGATGTAAGAAAGGATGGGAAAATTAGGGTGATAGACAGTAAACTCAGTCAAAGAAATGACATAAGCATGAAATTAGGCTAATTTCGGTGGAATCGAAGCTTTCCTTTGCAGTTTCCTGGGGGTAACAATAGAAGCCCTTGGTGCCAAAAATTAGTAAATAATAAGACTCTAATCCTAAAAAAAAAAAAAAAAAAAAAAAAAAAAGTTAACCCCCTAATTTTTTCTGGAATCGAATAAAGGACATCCAGAGAAGCAAAGAAGCAAAATCGGTCCTTACGAATATCCCGTAGGACGCCGTCTTTAGGGTTAAAATCCAATTCAAAAATAATAAGTAACAGCCACCACAGCCACCTTGTCCCTTGTCTACATGGCCGTCATCATGAGGGAACGAGGGTACATAGACTATCAGTCTATCAGTCGCCCCTTAGTGCTCTCTCATCGACGTGAATATGCGACCGTATGGTATAACGTCATGGGACAAGTCTCTAAGTTCCCTCATGATGACGGCCATGTAGACAAGGGACAAGGTGGCTGTGGTGGCTGTTACTTATTATTTTTGAATTGGATTTTAACCCTAAAGACGGCGTCCTACGGGATATTCGTAAGGACCGATTTTGCTTCTCTGGATGTCCTTTATTCGATTCCAGAAAAAAATTAGGGGGTTAACTTTTTTTTTTTTTTTTTTTTTTTTTTTTAGGATTAGAGTCTTATTATTTACTAATTTTTGGCACCAAGGGCTTCTATTGTTACCCCCAGGAAACTGCAAAGGAAAGCTTCGATTCCACCGAAATTAGCCTAATTTCATGCTTATGTCATTTCTTTGACTGAGTTTACTGTCTATCACCCTAATTTTCCCATCCTTTCTTACATCTAACCCTGCGTCATGACCTCCGCCGCTGAGGTAAAGGTGGTACTTAGCTGTTCCCTTTGGATTTCATTTTGACCCTGAAGACGGCGTCCTACGGGATATTCGTAAGAACCGATTTTGTTCCTCTGCATGTCCTCTATCCGATTCCAGAAAGAAATTGGGGGGTTAACTTTTTTTTTTTTTTTTTTTTTTTTTAGGATTCGATTGTTGCTATTTATTGATTCTTGGTATCAATGGCTTCTATTGCTACCCCCTCCTTTTGTTTCAAGTTTCCCATAATATTTGTAACAGGATTGAGGAAACTGGACAGGAAAGCATTGATTCCACCGAAATTTAGCCTAATTTCGTTCATGTCAGTCGTTTTCCTGAGTTCATTGGTTTATTGTCTAATCACTCTAATATTTTCCCATTTCGTACATCTAACCCTGTCTCACTACCTCGACTGCTAAGGTGGTACTTAGCTGTTCCCTTTCGATTTGATTTTTACCCTGAAGATGGCTTCCCACGGGATACTTCCAAGGACCAATTTTGTTCCCCTGGATGACCTCTATCTGATTCCACGAAAAAAATGGGGGGTTAACTTTTTTTTTTTTTTTTTTTTTTTTTTTTTTTTAGGATTCGATTCTTCTTTCCTACTTCCGAGTCAAAGGGTTCCTATCATCATGACCAATCTATTTTATTATTTTATTTTGTTGAATGTTGAACCGCTTCCCAGAAGTAAATTTCAGCCGCCGTGGCGTTTCATGTAGCAACTGGAATGCTCTCATGGACTGAGTTTAAGAATCTAAGTTCGGAAGTTCACCCAGGACATTAGCAAATTAGCAATAACATCATGTATAGGATTTGGACAATACAATGCATTCGCAACACCCTAACTTTTTAAATGCACATTGTCTTCATTTCAAACCAACACTGGAAGACGTAGACAAGAAGGAAGTGTCAGAGTACATGGAGAAAGGGTACTTCAGGGCATTCCATTACAACATTCCTTATCGACAAACACAACCAAAGTTTCAATGGATTCCTAAAAGAGTAATTTTCCCGAATCTCATTTCTTAACGAGCGCACTCAGAAGGATATTCGAATAATAATTTCCCTGGATAATAAAGAGAGAAAGACAGATTCTTCAGCGATGTTCTTTGAAAAAGAAGCTCGCAGTAAGAGGCTAAAGGGCATGCTCAAACGCGAGGATAATTAGACCCATGGTGCACCTGACATTTCTACTGGATGCAACACGCCCTGAATGCTAATAACCATCCGTACACACTCTGGCTGGAATAATTTCCCTATATGTCGGCTGTATCCAGCGTGTTCTTCCCGCTGCGTATTTTTCATCTCTCATTAACTGGAACTTTTCACGACTCCCACATAAATCGTACAGTTATTACATAAAACGTTCCCGGCAACGACGCCACGGCATTAATCGCGCGGCGCGCAACCAATGGTCCCGTAATTTCGGGGCTCAGTCGAGGATACTCGTTCGGTTCGGAAGCCAGGGCTGCAGCCTCCGTTGCCAGGGATTTGCATATCTATGAGCGCAGCTCCGCGTAGATACGCGTAAGGGTTCCGCGCGACGAATAGGGAGCTGGGCGTTGCTTCCTCAAGGATAAAGGCGGAAATACGCGGCGCGTAGATCTCCCAGCCGAGACGATGACTGGGCGTGGACGCAAGACGCCGCGAGTCACACCGGGAAGGTCGCTGCGGCCATTTGTAATTGTAATTAGCCGGACCGATTCGTTGCACCTCTGAGAAACGTACGCGAATTCATATCGTCGCGTTTAACGTAGTTGTTCAAGGATTTACGAACGATCGAGTTCCGGTTTCGATGTAAATTGGAAAAGATTCTAGTTGTTGAGGTAGTTGGACGACGAGCCTGTCCGTACGCTCGAGGAATGAACAGAGCGCGGCGTTTTGGAAATGCGGTGAAATCTCGCGCGATGAAGTTTCAGGAGATAAATAAAATATTCCTCTGGTAAACGAGGAGTATCGCGTTTCGTGCCTTTGCGCGATGCTTCTTTCGTTGAATATATTGCGCATGTCAAACACCTTCCGTTAGAGAGATTCTTCGGGGTAAGATATGTTGATTTATGGGGTGTATTTGTAGTTCGAGGGAAGTATGATGTAGTGGAAGAGAAAGAAGCATGGCGGAAGTTTTAGCAAGGTGAACTTTGGCGAGCCGTACGTCAAATAAATGTAGAATAAAGGCTAAGCAATGAATCTTATGCATTCGTATAATTTTTTAAGGTTGCGATGCTGTAAGTAAGCTTCGATAGGACATCGATATCGTTTCCTTGAACGCGTAGGAAATACCTAATTAATTATCGAAGCACGTTAAACTTTGGTGTTATACTTGATTCGTTCAATAAGCACTGGTTCGAAGTGCAATACCGGGTCTTATAAGTTTCGAAATTTCGCCGGAGCAAAACAGTTTCCTACTAACAAGACCGCCACGATCTTCACAAACAAGCATAATTCCAAGCACTTTGAACATTATATAACCGATACAAGCAGCGAAATATAGACACGGCGCATTTTCCGCGCGACTACGCGCAGTGACCATTTAACTAAGACTACGAGCCAAATTTAACTTCACAGCTCTGCGCTTTCACACGAAACGAGGAAGAAAATGCACATATGCGAGCGTTCCGAAGGTGGAGAGTCACGTTCATGGTTCTAGAGTCGCACAAGTAAGTCACTCTGTACAAGTTTAAATGTAATTATAGTTCTCTATTTTGTACGAACAATAATTATTCTCTTTTTTAAAATAGCGATGTTGATTTCGTTATTACAATTGTACCAGAAATTTCAGTGGCACTCCATTAGAATAATTGGAAAATTAAACGTACACGTACAACGTCCATAAAAGTATTCGACAGGCGCTCTTCAAAAATTCTATTTGAATTAATTCGCGTTGCAGAACTGAAAGCACTCGGTTTTATTTACAATTTCATAATCAACCTCGTTTTCCCGGTGAATTTCGCGGAAATATTATAGCAATTTCGTGAACGCCGGAAATAACTTATGATGGGCTCGCTGACGGCGTTCAGGATGTGTAGCGAAAATGTTCCCAGCCTCATGAATAATTCCAGTCCGTAGTCAAATTCGAATTCGATATTCGCGGATTATGCAGTTTCGGGTTGCGCGTTCATTTTTCTGCCCGTTTCTCGTTGTTTGTCAAAGGATTATAATAACGTACGCGATTTCTCGACGCTGGAACCAGTCGAAATCGCGGACGAGCCGTCGACGTGTGATCTTCCAAAAAAAAAAAAATCGTGGCGAAACGGATTCCACAACGTTCGCAGGAATGCTTCCGCGTCTTAATTAAAACCAGACTATCGATCAAACGCTCGCGATTTTCGTCGCTACCGCTTTTTTCGTCTTCGATGCTCGCCGCGATATTTCTATCATGGCCGACGCCATTTTCGCATCGATTGGCGCGCTTTAAACCCGCGGCAGAGAGGAATCAAATTATGCTCGGCGCACTTGTCGACTCAATTTCAAAAAGCTTGTCGGTCGACGCGGAATTACCGCGAATTTTTCACTCTACGCGGTCGCATTCGTTGAGCGCTTGTTAGTTATTTAGGAAACATCGATCAAATATTACACGTTCGTATTGCGGTTCCCCCAATTCTTTTTTTTCTTTTTTGTTCCCGTTGGCGCCACAATCCAGCGCCATTTGCGTGATTACATATTTTCACTCAAACGGTTTACAATGCGTTTGACCTGCATTTTACGAGTGCGTTCGCGCGCGACGCATTGTCTAGTATCGTAACGCTGCACGAGAGCTAGGAATACTATTGAAAAGATAACGGCAGCGAGGATTCAATGAAATCGCGCTGGTATTCATTGTGAACTGATTGATCGCGGGGAAATCAATAAGCTACTTCGTAAAGTGAATTTCTTTCTGGTCAAGCGTGCGAAATGAAAGAATCTTCCGTCTCGTTATTTATATTAAATCTGAATAAAATATTGACAGAATTAATAGAATATTAATAGAATATTATTAATAGAATATTTTAGTTCGATGAATGAGGCATTAAACGCGTTTATAACTGCGTAATGGATCACCTTCGAATCGTTGCGATCGCAAATTAATTAGGGAGCTGACGAGGGGTGAAACAGGTACGATCGAGCGAGGGTAAGTTGAGAGTTAAGTAATCGAAACGCGGTCGGTTATCAATCACCCATCGTTCGAAACGTTCGCGCACGTGTGAAGCGATTGTTCGGTGATTAAAGAAGACCTACAACGTTCGAACAAACGGGACACGGATCGTATTATCGTCCTCAGTACAATGCAGACTCCTAATGCGTTCGTGGTCACTGTTCTAACACCCATTCAATCATCGCGAGAGCCACGCATTTCGCTAGGGAGATGCATCTAATTATATTCACGGAATTGTAGCGTAGACTGGAATTGAAAAGGGTAAGGAGAACTCTGTTAGCCGTTGTGGAACTCTCGACGCGAGGCATTAGCATATAAATAGGTATTAGAAATGTGTATATAGCTCGCCAGAAGGGGATAGGTGCCCATTTCTCGTGCACCATGCATTTTGACGAAGCTTAGCGCTACTTACGAGATATGCTCTCACTTCATCGGCTGGTCAAATTAGTAGAGTTTGAAGTAGTTATTCGCATTCATCAAGTGGTCTTAGCGAAGAACAATAAACTATAAAATGGAGGATTCTTTGTTGGTTCGATGTTCCATCAAATTCTTGAAAACTCTTCATCTATTCAATTCTAATATCTTTTACATTATGTTAATGTGTCACTGCGCGCATACGTAGACGAAAAAAGTGAAGCATTAAAACGTAATGCACAACAGGATACGAGCAAACGGTCCAGATACAATCTGACGGACCGCCGTAGAATTGGCTGCGCGTTTCCTTTTCCGGAAAGGAAGATCGCGCTTCCCTTCCGCGGTGGGGGCGAAGGGGAGCGGGTTGAAACCGAGGGGTGAACAAAAAATACGAGCACCCTCGTACCTCCAAGAAGCTCTTTTCCACAAGGATGGGTTCTCCCGTCGAGTCGCCTCGGCGAGCAATCTCACGAAATTGCACCGCGCGATTTCACGTCGTTTCGCAGACGTTACCGTTCGCCTTCCACTTCCGGTGCCTTCGTCCGTCGTTCGCGCGTGGATCGCCGCGGCGGTCGGAACGAAATAACGAAGTTCGAAACGCCATTCGAACTCGGGCCAAGCTTAATGGGAGAAAAATGGACTACGCCTTCGATTAATTGCGCGCTGACAGATGGTTTAAACCGGTCGAACCGCCCGGAACCGATGGCCGAGTTTATCGTGAGAAATTGAAGCTGGACAGCAACACGATGATGGTATCAATCATTACATTAATCGAAGAGTGATGGATCATACACGATCGACGATATCACGAAAATCACTTTTAATTTAGCTCATAATATCGCACTAGAAATTTTTATCGCTGCCCTTTGATTGACGAGTACGCGACTTTAATATAAAATGTCATTCCGATAATCTTGCATCAATATTCGTAATATCTTTTTCTCGATGTAAAAGATAAATATCCGTGTTTGTCAAACGTTTATTTAGAACTCGTTCAAGTGAAAGACCAGGGAAATATTTCAGCGTGGAAATTAATCCATTGAAGGGTCCAGTTTTTTAGCCTCGAAAGGTCCATCGATTTTCCTCCGCTGCAGCGTGTATGCGCCGTTCCAGCAATTTTGTCATCGAACCCGGATTTATGGTTCTTGCACATGAGGCGAGGCGATCCAATTCCACCATCGTTCTTACCGCTTTGGATCGTTCATTTTTCCCCGAATTTCGCGATCTCGTATCTCGAACGTACCCACGTACACGAAGACATTTGAAATCGACGAAGCGCGAAACCTATTCGACGAAAACAGAGCTTCAGCAATTATCTATTTTACGCGCTGGCGACTGATGCGATATAAATATTTATCGAAATCCGTGTTCACGAAAATTACACAAAATTAATCGATATCGTTGACGCAATAAGTGGAAAAAAAAACATTTCCCCCGTTGGATCAAATCCGCAGCACCAATAATCACAGCGTAGCGAAAAAGGAAAAGACCAGGATAATTCCGATGAAACACGTAAACACTGTGATCGTTTTTTTCTCGCACGAATCCTCATTTTTTAACACGCGCTTCCAGCGACCGAATGATTTATAGAAGTCTTCCCGCGATTCATCCTAGACGAGCCACCGACCGTGAATCAAGCGGCGAAACGAAATTATAAAACAACTTATCAACGCGACGTTGGAGTCTCGCGTGCACGTCGGAGCCATTGTGACGAGCAGCCATAGGACGCTGCTGTTCCTGTCTGAGCGTCCCGCTTGTTTCCCCGACGATTTTTCCACCTACGGACAGGGATATCCAACCTTTGCCCCTTTGTTCCACTTCATTCTCGTCTGTCTGGTGAAAAAGATAGGCCCAGTGGGAATTAAAACCGAGCGGCCGCGTCACGTGCACCAGGTTAGAGTATGTCATGTAGTGGCTTTGTTCGTTCGTACGCGTCCTCTTGCCAGTTGTCTCTAACACGGCTGGAAATCCGCGTAATGTTACGTACCTATATACGATCGTGTAACGTTGCCGCCACCCCTCTGCACGAGCTCTCTCTCTTTTTTTTTTTTCGTACGAGAAAATTCCTGCGCGTATCGATTGGACGAGCGTGACGAATAATACGGTTGATTCGACGGGATCAAATATTTTATGTAATTCTCGAACGCGCGTACAGCGAACCCGTTCGTGCGTTTCAATCGGACAGAAGTCACGTGTTTGTACAAACCAGTGGGTATATTATATAAGCGAATTTGTAATGGTTCTTTTTTACTGGGAACTATGGAAGATTGTTCCTCGAGTGGAATCTTTGAATTAAAAATATTTGTTTGTTACACTTACCTGCTGTGCACATCGTAAAATAAATGAATGGCTGTCTACGAAGTAGAAGAAAGTCGGAAAAAGTCGGAAAAATTGTTTGACCGAGAGTGCAGCGAACTCTCGATCGCTGGTCAATCAGACTTCTGATGAATTGGTTAACGTTTCAATTAAATACACTGAAGCGGACAGCCCCATTTGAATTTGGCGAGAAAGGGAAGCGCAACTAAGGAGGAAACAAGGTGGCACACTGTTCCAAGCGGAAGAAACTCACCCGCGCCTTTGGCGTTTGCTTCAGTCCGATGGCTGGCTGGCTTCTGTTACTCTGTAACAATAATTGAGAACGCCATGGTCAGTGAAATTAATTACCAGGTCTCGCGACATTAATTAGGACGGATTCTATTAACGTTCGACGCGACTGCGTCGCTCTGTCTTAATTATACCTGTCGTCGGGGCAATGTGATTTTTTAATGAAGCCGCTTTTGAAAATCGCGTCGAATCAAAGGAAGTCAGCGTGGATGGTAAAGGAGACCGCTTTTCAAGAGGCCGATGAATGGCGGATGATAATATAAGGCGGGGACAATTGTATCAATGGAGAACACTGACTTCGCATGGTAGCTGGCACGAATAGATCCTCTAAATCAAACCAACAAATAAATGGCACAGATTCGCATCCAATATTTCATCTTTTATAAGGTAAATATGCTTTGTGCTGCAAAACCATTAATTCGATCGAGTATCGCTCTAACATCGTCTCTAAATTCGTCTAAAAATTCCACGTCTAATGAACAACTATCCACGCGCACCCCCAATTGCGCGCAGCGTTCTTCCATGGCGCTCGAAACGTTGTTTTACAGGAGGGCGAATAAATTCGACCGAGGAGAGCAGCCCGTCGCTCAATGCGGTATCAGGCTGACGTAGGTACGAACGATAAAACGATAAATCCAGGGGAACCGTGCAGTATCGTCTCGTCGGTTCGGCCCGTCATTGCTGGGAACGCGTAAATCTTAATTGGCCAATCGCAGCGGACCGTGGGACGCCAACCCCTGCGCTAGGCGATCACGGAAAACTCGCCGCGCGAACTTGTTCCCGTCTGATGGCCGGACGAGCTAAGCGTGCCTCGAAATCGAACGACGATTTTATTTCGAGCCTGTCGCCTGTTAATTAAGGTATCCCTGGTACGTGTCCTCGAAACATGCTTCAGCCGTTTCTTGGACGAACCCGACGACGGTTTTAATTAACGCCGCGATTGGTTAGCTCGCCCTGTACACCGAGAGTATCGTTCAGAATTGTTTTATCGTTCTGATTAACATAGCGGGAGGGAATTTTTTTCTTTACATAGTTTTTCGTGTGAATTGCGAATCGATTTTGGTAGTGGGTTTTTGCTTGGTTTTTGTGATTTTAGGGATTAAGTATGTTGGTTATTTCAAGGGTAAAACAGTGTTGGTATTTTTAGAAATTTTTGTAGATCACAAACAATACTTTTTCGTGTTACCAGATCTTGTTTTCAATTTCGTTTTCGATTAAACATTAAAGGAAATGTCAATTTCAAGAAGATGGTATCTTCAAGATGAAGGTGGGCAATGACGGTTCGAAATCAACAACGACTGCTACGCACATCGGGAAACAACGAACGTGGTGCTAATTAAGCGGTTTATCTCGATTAATTCCGGATAATTGCGTCTGGTAATTAGCCCAATTACAGCGATGGTTCAGCGTTGCGCGAGTAACACTAGTCCTTCTCGACGCGTCCCCATTGACCGAAATGTCGCAGACTCGACCGCGACAATTGTTATCTTCAAAGCTGTACCCGGTATTTCCGGTTACCCATTTGCCGAATTATTTTAGGAACGGATTCACCAACACCCCGAAACGGTCGTTTTAATTGACTCTTTACTTCGTGGAAACGGATAACCGAACCATTTTGCATCGCTCGCTTCGAGGAAGATGATATCAAAGGGAAATATCCGCGGTTGTAGTTTATCATGGCAGGTGTGACAATCTCATATCACTTTTTTCGAGAATCTCTTTTCGTCTCGCTTGTTTTTTCATTTCCGCATTGCACGATCACGCGTGTTGAACGCTGCCGGATGAGTTCCGGCTGGAACGAGGTCCCAGATGCGATCGTATTTTCGAATCCATATGGAATAGATCGATCCTCGAGATTAGTAATTGTATTTCACGTCACAACGCCGGCCAAACAAGTTTTCCACTCGGAATTGCGACTTTCGCCAAGCCAGTTCGTTACGTCGCGATCGAAATAACGTCCCGCGATTGTGTCGAGTGCATTGGAAGTGATTAAGTGAAACAGACAGCGTTTGCGGAGACGCGCCCCTCCGATTGCCACGCGAAACACGAAGGGTCGTGAAACGAAGGTATTCTGCTAATTACGTCTCTAATGCTACCAAAAGTAGCAATTAAACTGAAACCATGGCGCTTGCAAAGAATTCATTTATCATGCGACATGTCGCGTTTCCCAAGAACCATCGAATGTTAACGAAACCTTTGACCCTATTATCTCACGATAGGACTTGACGATGGAACATAAAGTGAATACATGGGTAATACGATAGATGGGCAGAGCATGTAAAGGAATAGATGCGCCATAAGTATGGTTCACCGAGGCATGTCCGCGAAATGGTCATTGCCAGTCGTTGTCGTAAACGGAAGAAATGGCACATGTAATTCTAACGGTTGCGAGCATGATTATGGCGGACGATAGTGTGCTCGATCAAAATTGTTATTAACTTGCCGAACTGCGCTGATTTCATGCTCTAAATGAATAGGTGAAGAAAAATTTGTGATAATTAGAGACTCTCGAGTATCACTTTACGTTGTGGTCTAACGTGCAGTTATTAAACTATTAATTAGTACTCTTGGCGACCTTCCCAACAACATTAAATTAAAAAGTTCCAAAATTATAGTCTCTTATGCAACTTTATTAAACGATAAACAAAACCAGTAACTTTCTCAAATGAAAATTGAAATTAAACTCGCCGCAATAAACCATTCGCGCGCTTACTTATGTTTTAATTACGAATCAGCCAGTGGCACAGTTTCAAGCGCCCAACGCGTTTCACCCTCCAGGAAGGAGAATGCAGTCAGCCAGAAAAGTTGAGAAATCGATTCACCTTATATACCCTCGGTTCCTTACATTAAGTACTACACTCGAGGCATTCATTTCTCAGGATAGGACACAATTTGTCCCCATTACTCTCGTTCGCGCCGGTTCGTTCGTAACTGAAATTAACGGCATTCACGGTGCGCTAAGTCGGCCTTATCAGCCAAACTCGCGATCGTTTGCATCGCCCCGGTTGAAAGTCGCGTTCGCGAGTCGGAAAGCCGAGAATCGATATCAATTTTCGACGTGGACCAACTCGATCGACGCCACGATCTCCACAGCGAGCGATCCATCAGCAACTAACCCTTTGCACTCGGATGTCCCCTCTGAGGGGACATCAGCATTGATTAGCGATTAGGTTAAACTTATTCCATCGACGTTTCTCTCGAATTCTCTATCGAAGTGGACATTTTTTGCTGCTGGGAGACGTTAACAGCAGAAGCTGAAATATTGCTGAAAGATTGCTATTAGCAATAGTTTTTGTTTCGCGAGCGTTCCCAAAGCGATCTCACGGATACTCGCGCGGAATCCACGGCTGGCTGAAAAATCGCTCGCGCGATAAAACCGCGCGTAATCCTCCGCCAGGGCTCGATACGTACGAGCCGGAAGTTTAATCAAACTTCGCTGTTTCTTGCTCAGGCGATCGGCGAAATTTGGCAGCGAGACATCCCCGTTGCCCGTAATTGCTACGAGCCCTCTGTCGAGTTGTCCCCGGTGTTCAGCCAGCGGATAATATTCGAGAGTGGTTCGACCCAGTTCCGATAATTGTCCACGGGGCCCGGATCCTTTAAGTTCCTCGATTCTTCGCCCGTCCTGTCTCGTCTGCTGCTACTCGACTGCCCTGGAGCTTCTCTCCGCCGTTTCTTTCCGCCCGTTTTTTATCGGTCGTTTAATCGTCGAAATCCGGGCCGCGTCCCGAGAAACGCCCCCCGCCGCGCGTTCAAGGAAGAACAAACAATTAAGCCGTTTTCTGCGAAAAAAGCGCAAGCTCCGCGAGAATACGACGACCCGTCTGTGAACCTGTCTCCTCCAAGGAGCACGTTTTGCGCGACCAGCGTTGCGAACGGATTTCGTTGACTCTTGCAGCCGTTATTTCATCGACGCGAGGTGCTTCCGTCTTCTCTTTTTGTGCGAGAAGGGTGGATGGTAATAACAAGAATTAATATAAATTCGTTCCTCCGATGGTATCGATATGATTTAATTAACTTCACGTGTCAGATATTTTTCTAGGAAAGTTTTACATGTTCAATCTTCGTTCCAATCGACTCGCGCAGAGTGCGCACGGAAGTTAAAATATTTGAGGGAGTTTTGTTTAAAGGGAGTCGATCGTTATTTAATCATTGGCAAAGTAGCTGAAATTAGCTGGCAACTGCGGCGGGAATTGGAAACAAATCAATTTACCGAAACGAAGCAAGGCGTGAACGGCATCGGTGATAGGTGAAAAATCCATTAGTGGGTCACGTACAAAGGAAACGGGAATTCCACTGTGCGGAGGGAACTCTCGGCTCTCCTCTGCGACGACCCGTTCGAATAATTGTACAATCATCGCGGGCGCTTTGTACGATCGCGAGCCGGGGGCTAAAGTGATATTCCAAATCAGAGCGCATGTAACCAATTCTGAGTGAAACCGTTCGAACGGAATCTTATCGTCGGTTTGACAGTCGCTGGGGAAAATTGCTGTCACGTTCGACTCTTCTCGAACCACGTTGCTGGCGTTTTCACTTCCTTTTCGTGTAATTAGATTTTCATTCGGATTTCATTTTATCGCCCAGCGTCGTCAAGGAATCGCTCGAATGGAGAACGAACAAAAAGTCCAGTTATAGGATATTAGCATGTAAGAGTGAAATATTGAGAACTATCGCCTGTTCAAAAAAATACTATTGATAAACGTTGCACGCTTAGCTTGTAACCCTCGACTGTGCCGCCGTCAATAAATTCATTGTTTCAGCGATTCGAATGTAGCTATTCATCTCTTTTCTATAGCGAACGTGGCTTTTGTTTATTCATCGATCGCACGAAATATTTAATAAAAACCGCTGTGGGAATTCATGGCGGACGTCAAAGGGAAAACCGCTCAAAGTTCGTGCACAGAAGAAATGGAGGTTAATTTGCTTAGCCGTCGGACAAAGGTATTCTATCAATCGTAAGTGCAAAAAGATCCGTACGGACGACCGTTTCTTCTGTCTTTTGTAAAACGAAATTTCATTAGAACACATCCGTGCTATGAAAGCTTTTTTTACGAATGCAGTTTCGCGGTTCGACGATACTTTGTGCGGAACGCGGACTAAGAGAAATTCAAGCGCGAGCAACGAGCGAAGGAGATGAAAACAGAAATAATGTTTAAAATAAGATAAAGCGTAGTATAAAAAGTTTGTAGATGGAGTGATCATTTTTTATAGAAGACGACTGATTATACTTGCAATTTATTTAGCGATTTGTTATAATAGTATCATAGAAATCATATATTTAATGCGATGCAAGCGTGTAGTCTGTGACACGGAAAGGGGTTGCCAGTTGGCATTGTCCACGTCGATTGAACTTGCTTCACCGAAATGAATTCGCTTTATTTTGCTCTGTAATTGATATTATTGTTGAAATTCAGCTGATATTAATTATTTCGATATGTTATATTTCGAAAGGAGAATTACTCGTAAATTTTCATTAAAATAAGGGTAAACAGAGGAATGTTGGCTAGAATATAGACGGGGAAAGAATTGCTGCTTAATTAATTTCGTACTGTCCACTTTGAAAGTAATAAATGCAGACTAGGCACCATAAACGAACAAATATTAGTATTCACTAAAATATTTCTGTCCACCCCTTATTATTCTCATTTCTCGCTGTACTTTTTATACTTTCCCGAATGATTTACGCAACAAAAGTGTAATAGAATTATATAATGAAATAGGACAGCGATTTCGATGTTTTTAATTGAACAGCGCATTCCGTTCCCTGAATTCCATCATTTTGTGCGGAAAAGTGACGCAAGAGGTAAATTTAATTGGTGCTTTGTTTAAAAAATTTAACGACGAAATCAATCGGCACGGAACGAAGCTAAAATTCTATATGATTTTTCCCGGCTGCAATTGGCGGAAAATTTCAATTCGAACCGATAAAACGCTCGCTCGTTACGTAATCATTACGTGATGTATTAAAGGCGCGTCATCGGTATCCCTCTTTCTCCCCCTTGGAAATTCATTATATCGCGCGAACGATAATTATTAAAGTCTGAAGAAAGTGAGGTGTAACGAGGGAATTACTTACCCCGAGTCATTCCCGTCGAGCTTAATGCTACACGGTTCCACTTCATTTAATAAATTTATATCGTTCGTTATTTTTATTAACAAGGGCGCGAAGAGAGTTACACTCGTTCGCTGCCCTCGAATGTTGCTGCTTTCTGCTGATTAACAGCAGTAATTGTGTGCTCGAAATTTACATCGACATCGAGTCATCGATTCTTACGCCAATAACGGTTAAACATTTTTACAAATTGTCATCGTAATGAAATGTTACGCGCTGTCGCAAAATAATCGAATTCAAGGGGAAAAAAGACGCATTATGTTGATTGGAACGTTACTAATGGCAGTGTTTAATTCATCGCGTACTTGATTCGCCAAGTGCACTAACTGCGATCGATGCCGTTAATTATTCGCGACCAAATTACCATCGTCTCACCTGCTAACCGTATCTGATCAAATTTTAAATTTCATTCCGTAGAATTAATCTACTTTCAAATTTTCCGCCACATTTCCGGTAATTGAGATCGATGCTCCTTTTGTTTCCACGAATTTCATTTGATACGCTGCTTTGTCGAGAGGGGGCGATTTTTCATGAAAATTTTTAAAGAAAGATAAATATTGCCTCGTGATTAATATAAATATAATAAAAAGTGCGGGAAACAAATGTTTTATCTTTATTCGAAGTAATGGACAGTTTCACATTTTGCATTACAATTTCGATTTACAAGAACGCGAAATATATCCGTGTCAGTTGACTTTCGAGTAACAAAATATTCATCGAGTAATAAAAAAAAAAGAGTTATATCGACTTGCTGTTAGTGACGCGCATTGATATACCAGACGCAATGAAAAATGGAAAGCATAAAAAAATAAACGGCGACGCGGACATTATTTGATCTTTTCGCGTTTTATTTTACGCACGCGAAAATTTGTCCGCGATAGTTGTTCAATACACAACGTAACGAACCGCTATATAATAAAAATTTCATTGCACTGTCATACCGCTTTTGATCAAAATTTTATGCCACGATACGTATTCCAGATATTCTCCCGTACTTTTCGCAGAACCCAAAAATACGTGTCAATAAAACGACGGGCCCAATTTTAGGCCATAAACGCGTCGTAAACCACAATCAAAATTATTGCTCACGTGGCTCGTTAAACTTTCGCGCGACAGTTAATGCTTTCGCCAAATTGTTCCGTAATTTAAGTTGTGCTAGTCGAGCATCGATGATGCTTCGAGTTCCTCTTTTCAACTCGGAGACCAGCGACCAAAGGTTCGCCACTTGCTGCTTGCATGCACAGTGACGTACAAACTAATCTAAATTTAATTTAAATGTAGCAAACGCGAGCTCTGCGAACACTGAAGACAATAACAGAAGAAATAAGATACCCGTCGCTGTCGATATTACTAAACGTTGCGATTCCCTCGTCGTGACCCGCGTGCACGCTATTCAGTTTCGAACTTTGACCCGTAACACAAAAGGGTTACTCGTCCCTGCAGCGGGCGGGGAAATCGTAACGTTTTATCGGAAGTAACGACAGAGCCAACGTTCGCATCCATCAGGATGTATCGAGCAGAAAAACGGGCGACCGACATAGCGCGTTCGTAATGAATCGTATCGCGGCGTTTAGCGGGGTCGTATTATTTTTATACGGGGATGGAACTTGGGTGCAACGGCACGTGAGATGTCGGATCGAATGCGCCGTTTCGGAACAGTTATACGGGTGCTCGATATCTGAAAAGCGGTAAAACCTGCAACTATGCCAGGATGAGGTAGATAAAATGTTGCGAGCTATTTTTTGTTCCAAACCGCTGTATACATCGCCTCGAGTTTCTTCTTTTTCACATCAAGCGAAACAGGGGGCTAATCATTTAGTGCAGGTCAAAATGCATCCGTGCATTTTAAATAGACAATATTTCGTATCGTATTATATGCGCACTGAATTTATATTAAAATTGTGCGGAGTGTTGTTTGTTTTCGTGGTTTGGACCAAGGTTTAGATTATTTCTAGGTGTACATCTAGATTTAGGGTTTCCTGTCGTTTGGTCGAAAGAAAGAGCAAACAGTAGAAGATCGATGTGCGTTGAGAGTAATTGGGGCGATTAATTCATTATGCAATCGTTTTATCTTTAATAAATAACGTTTGGATTCCATTATCCCATAATTGATGTAATATAAAATGCAAAATAAGCTACCATGCAAATACTGTCCGTGTTCAAATTCTGCGTCGATTCAGCCGCTAATGAAAACGAAATTAATACGTTCCAGTCGATCAGAACGGTGCTCGAAGTCGACCGCGACGAATCAATGGTAACGACCGGCACCAGCGTTACGTTTTTTTCCGTTTCGTTTCGTTCGTTCGATCGAGCCGCGCGCACCAAAATGGTGGGCACGCTCCGAAGAAACGAACATTGAACTCCCGGGAGGAGCGCTTCCGCGGCACCATATATACGCGTCGAACTTTCGGCTTCCTACTTCAATTTCTTCCTTTTTCCACGATACTCGCTTTCGTTGTATCTCTCTGTTCGTCGTTACATTTTTTAGTCGTTGCCAAAGCGTTCCGTATAAATTGGTAATTTCACATTTCGATGGCTATTTCTCGCGCTCTGGTGATTATTTTTTGCAGACTGCAGAGTGCACGTGAAATGTATGGAAAATTGACCAAGTGTAGGCGAAAAGAAAGGATCTTCAAAGCTTTAGAGCCCATATGTTCGACAGCCGTGTCGATTGGGACTGTGACTAGGTTTATGACGTGGACGTGACCTGCCCTAAAGCGACCAAAAAACTGAGTTCGAGTGAAGCGGTCACCATAAACCTGGTCACCGTAGTGAAAGCATGGAAATTCCAGTCGCGGAATGAAAGCACTCTCGTCGAGAAGGGAGAGTAGGAGGAGAATTTTTTTAAAAGCGCCTAACTGGCGACGATAGAGTTAGATTTGAGTGAGATTTAAAAAGTAAGAAGTCGTGCAACGATCGAGAAGACGTTAGAATAGAGTAACTTTTAAACAGCCTTCTTTGGGTCCCGTGGACGTCCAAATCCTCGGACTATACAAGTGAATTTCTAAAAAACTTCTACCATGCTTCAAATGTTAATTGTACGTAATAGAAATTTTGGAGGAGGAGAATGAATTTCGTGCAAGTTCTTCTCTCTCCTAACGGTTTAGAATGATTGTAAATGCTTAATTAATCGCAGCCGTAATTAATGGTAACGAACGAGTGAACAAAAGTAATTATGGTTACAAATTGGAACGATATTGTAGAACCATCGATTTTCCCGGTTCAAATGAAATAGAGCGGTCCAATAAATTTTAGGCAAATATATCGGTAGGGGGGCCAACGCAATTAAACTGCGAATAATATCACGTTCACGTGCTACCCGTTCGTTATCGGGCACCGGATCTTAGCGGCATTCAGAAATTGTATCTTGGAACCGAGCGGAATCGTGAAGTTTATCGATTACCCGTTCACGGTGTACGTGCTCGGATTTTTATTAAAGTTATCTCGTTCCGTGAGTGAAACCGTCTGTTATGAATCTGCCAGGAGCAACGGCACTTTTTCTTGCCCGATGAAATGAGAAAGCATAACGTGCCATCGGGTTGATTTAATATTTTTCCTTATCTCCTCGCGTTCGCCGATCTATTCCGAGGGCGACGTTTCAGTATTCTACGGGGGACCCGATTTTTCAATGCAACTCGTCTCACTGGCAAGTAAAAGGCGAGGGGATCAACTGTTCCGTAACGATCGAACGGATATTTTTTTAAATCACCGTACAAATTCATATCTAAGCGAGCGCATCTACGCTGTTCGCAAAAAGTTTCCACGATTTCAGCCAGAGCCGTTATCGCCCCACCCGAAGCGCGATCATAAATCCAACAAGCCGACTTTTTAATACAATTCGTTGGGTTGCCTCCACGGATACCTCCGCGCCAGCAACGATCGAAACAAAACGGGACGAAAAACCCGCGTACAACATCGCGATTGTTGATATTGGGCAAACGGAACGTGTGCGCGGAGCAAGATTTCCAGGCATCCGTATCATTCCGGGTGATTGCAACGGCGGTTTCGCGTTTGAAACTGGCGAACCGCACATCCCCCGGTCCGGCGATCGTTCCAGTTTCTTCCGCGAGAGCCAGCCGCGTAATTCAGGCCGCCGTTTCATCGCCGGTTACAGGAGCCGCGTGTAGAATCCGATTAATTCGCCATTGCTCGACCGTCTCTCGCGTGGCACGATTTTTAGCGGGACGTGCAAACACGCCGTCCTGCCGTGCCTCAAAGGCGTCCAACCTAGCCAGAGGCTCTCCTTCCCACCCCTAACTCTTGCCTCCATTGTTACCTCGGACTTTTGTGGACCGTAGAACGGATTGTTTTCGGCCTCGACGGCGACAGTTTTCATTTTGCTATTCAGAAAAACTGTTGGAAGGCCTTTTTTGTTACGCCTTCGCTGCTGCCCCGAAGTGTTTGTCCCGCGAATCGCCGTGACTTAGAAACGGAACAGAAAGCACTTTCCGAGGAGCCCTTTGAATCGCGGACACGGCGGACTTCTTCTTCGCGATTCCTTTAACGTCGACGCGTTGCTGATACGTTGTCCAATTTTCGTCTCAAAGAGGGCGAGGGAAGGTCGCGTCGAATGACACGTTGGGGTCTGTGGCGTCGTTGGTGTGAAGGGTGGAATAATTTTTATCTTTAGTAGAGGTATCTATAAAGGGGTGGATGGTTTGCGAGACAGTTTATTAAGAGGATCGACGTTATACGGGGAATCTGTAAATAAATGAGGATATAATGGACATTAGCTCCCTTCTTGTTGGAACAATTATTAACGCCTGAAGCAATTGATGTACATACGTACATCAGCGTAGCGCGATAGCGAGGGTGGCGCTGGGGAGGCCATTAATTCCAATTTACAAGGATAATTCTGAAGGATGCAAGCAAGTTGTATGCGAGTTTCGCGAGAGTAATTGCGTTCTCTCTGATCTCGTACAATGTAACTAAATAACTGAAGAGGAAGCAGATGGAAAAAATAGAAATATAAAAGTGAAAGCTTCCATTTGATCCTGTAGAATCAGAATAATTTAATTAAAAATTAAACGTTACGCATTGAACGGAATAATTATTTTCGAAATGGTTTAGAGTTTGAAATACTCGCTACAAAATTTGTACATAGTTTATGAAATGATAGTTATCGAAATTAATAGCATTTGCTGTTTGCAATTAGTAGTAATTATTAATGTATAAGTCCGGCAAAAGCGTTTCACGAATGACCGCAACGATCGATTAATAATTATTCACGGTCAGTGAATAAGACTGATTGGAAGAGATGAGGCTACTTACAGGATGCTTAATTTAAATTAAACGGATGATTCTGCAGGAAAAAATAATACGAAAATTGAGGTACATTTAGGAATAGAATAAGATGAAAATGGAGAATAATAAAATTATGATTAAGGCTTCGTTTCTTGTAGATATCAGCGTTTAAAGCTCGAGCAAAATATCTCGGAGCTCTGGCAAATCTTCCGACACGAAGGAATGTAGGTCAGGCCTAGATACCGAGGGTGCAGCAGAGTGGTCCTCAGCTCTGGATAAGGAAACATTTTTTATGAAATTTCTTTTTATTCTTATCCTCCAGAACGATCGCAATTCATAAAAAAGCAATTTATACGTACATAAAAATTATCCTCCACGGATAACGTCGGCTTAAATAAAATTACTACCGCTGCGTGTCGATGATTTAAAAATTTTTATTTCATTCAACACCACACGCGCCCAAAGGAAACAAACGCGTATCGGTTCGAATCATATTTCCGTTTGAAATCCCAAGCAAATAAATTATTATTCGCCACGATTTTAACGCGTCGATTTAAAAAACCTGGAGGCACACATTTCATTTATGAAATTAAAGTTGTCGAATCAATAGCCCGCTATAAAACCGAGTGCATATCCGTTTACGCAACCGTGCGATATCATTCACGCAAAAGGAAAACAACGTTCGATCCTGGCAAAAATGCGGAGGCTGTATAAGTGATTTCCAATTAGTTGCGTTACCTCGATGAGGGAAAAAAGTTCTCCATCGAGCGTATCCGTGCCCCGAATCGAGCGTTTTTGCGGATATAGAATCCCGCGGTTGATCTTTTGTTCAACCACCCTCTATCTCTCTCGCTGTTCCGAATATTCCGCGTTGTACGCGTTGTACGTGGCGCGGCTCGTTATTCATTTCCACTATTTTGTTTTACACTTACTCGAGGGCGGCTGGGATTCGATCGGCGGTCGAATTTCCCCAACGCTCGCAGGGGTGGGTTTCCCGTATGAAACCGTATCGCGTGAAACGCGACGGAATCTCTCGTCGGTCGAATTACACCCTCTTTACGTTACTCGGATGGCTTGGGGGTTGGGGCGCGTCGCAGGGCCCGGGGCTTTTGAAACCGCGATGTTACGGAGTTCCTCGCGATCTTTGGTGACGTAACGTTCACGCGATTTAATGCTGCTGGCGCGACTCGCTTATCCAGCGGAGGACGTCGCGATCAGTTTGGTTTGGGTTACGTTGTCGCGAGTTAAGGCTGCAGTCTAGGGTTGGTCGACTTTCTGTACATTTCATTTATATGATTAGTCGTTGAATCGCGTAGCTTTCGAATGATGATGTCGCATTAGTAGTAGCGAGTAACCACTGTCCATAGGTTTCTCGTTAAATCATAAATGAATAGTAACCACGTCGATTGAAGCGAATTTGTATAAATAGACGATGCCTTTCAAGCATCCTCCGCCGTACGCTCTACGCTCTTATCCGCTTAGTATTGTCGCTTTCAAGAGATCAGCCCGGGCAGATACGATTGAGAGGTAGCTGCATCGGCACCACTGGCTCGGGTTCATTCGTATTCGTTCCCTGAAAGCCGGAAATCTCTCTACCGGCGCGGCGGAAGAAGAAGGAGTGGCCGGACAGAGGCGACATTAGCGAAATAAGTCAATGGCCCGCCGCGTTTCAATGCCTCCTGGCAATGCGCTTTCGGGATCCATTTCGATCCGGCCACCGTATCGCGCGGATAAAAATATATCACCCGGGTCAAAAGCGTCTTAAAGGGTAGTCGCTTGGAACGGGATGTCTATGGGATCTTACGCCCTCCTAAGTATCTCTATATCTACAATATTGCGCGGGTGGTACGCTTTTACGATACTTCATTTCCTTGATAGTTCGACGACTGAATAAATCCGTATTCGACGGTTCGTGGGAGTAATTTCTTTGCTTTCCCGCAGCGCGAACTGAATTACGAGTCCTTGTAAAAATTCTAGTGGAACGATTTACAATCGTTGCCTCCCAATACATCTCTGACGATGTCTATGGTTGGCTGACTTCGCTTCGTCGTTGCTCGATCTTTGAAAATTTTGCATGTTATTAATCGATGGGGTAATTATCCGTACCAGCTCGGTTTTTTTGACTACAAGGCCCACCACGTCCATTAGCACGGTAACATTTTGTTACCAGTGCCGCTCGTTTCCCCTTTATCTTTCACTTTTCCCGTTTACATCGCTAAACACGACCGTGGGCGGTGAAACGAGACATTAATTACGTTAAAATGAAACACAACGGCTTGCCTAGACACTTGGCCTAGCAAGAAGTTTCCTTCAGCGCGCAAACGAGCCAACGAAGCGAATTTTCCTAATCTCCTCCGCTGGCATTGTTGTTGCCGTTACGAGAGGTCGTGAAAAATTTTCTGGTTGGGCTAGCAAAATGTATCAAACTCGAGAGAAGTAACACCAAATAACGGTCTTAAATCTTTATCCAGTTTGTGTAAAAAGATGTAAGAAAATGAATAAGAAGATTAGAAAACCAAGAGGAAAAAGGTGTACAAGAGGCACTGGAAGGGAATTTTCAAGGAACCTCGAGGCGAGGAAGGAACAAACACGATTTCCCGTGGAATAAAATAATAAGAAATTATGCATGAAAAAGAGTTTGTAAATTCGCGAGCGCGACGTTAAAACACCCACGACTTCCCGCTTAGCCTGAAGCAGACATAATCCGGGCGAGAGTTTCTAATTCACCCTACTTGTAATCCGTCTCGCTATACACTTTGCATTACACAACGACCCCCTTCTGCGCCTGAAAGGATTCCGTTGCGACTCGAAGCGATCCCTCCCCGTTCCTTCGGTTCACCAGAGCGGGAATAAAAAGTATTCCCTTTTGTGCTCGACGAGTCCTTTATACGTTCCGTTCGGCTGTTTATTTCACGCGCGCTCCCCGACGCGAGAGGGAACATTGGGCATTACCGAATTGTATCAGAGGGGGATGGTTGGCGCGCGAGCCAGCGGGGGTTGCTGGCGGTATAGGATCCTCCGTTAAGTAGGTTAGGTAATGCGCGCCGCGGTCGGAAATGTGAATTCTCTTTACTCCTCCATTGTCCACCGCGGTGTGCAAAGGGAGAGGGAACAGGGTAGATATTTGCTCTTCTGGGAAAGCAAACCCCGGAGCTTTTCATACGCGCGCGACTCGCAGCGCTAACCCAATTTTACCGGTACGACGCCCAACGGAGCTGCGCCGGCTACGTTCTCCCGCTCGGAGACCGGTTATTTGCCTTGCCTGCACGCCCCTGCCCGGTGGTCCCGTCTTTTATGTAAAATATTGGCAAAGATTGGACATGCCTCGAAAGGGCGCGCCCGCGGTGGTTGAAATAATATCGGCCCATCGGAGAATCGAGAGTCCGAAAACGTTTCAGCCATCGTGCACGCGTTTTACGACCATTATTTAGGGGAGCGAAACGAAAGAGCGCAGGTATCGCGGAATATTAGCCTCGATGTAATTTTTTAATTATACTTAGCGGCGCTCTGACTCTAATCTCGTTTTTCTTGTTTCGCGTGAAAAACTGTTATCTTTTGCCCCCGGCAACAAAAAATATCCAGTTACACGTACTGTTCGTAACTTATTCTGCACTAGCCGTAATTGAATAAATACAAAGCCATCAAAAGATAACGAAGTCTACTTCCATCGTGGTGGCTGCGGCTTTAACGAAACGCGCGTCTACGAGAAACAAAAAACGCGCGTTTTTAATGAAGTGGGTATATTCCATTTAAACGAGCGCGGCATGATTCGGTCGTAAAATCTGGAATTCTCCATTCGTAGCACGTGTACGCTCCAGTGGGCGACGTTGTTGTCGTCGGACGACGGTATCTAGTTTTGCAACGCGGACAAAGTTGTCCGCACGGAAAGACTGGGCGTGGAAGTAGAGTGAAAGGTACACAGGGCCCAGTAACGAAGTTTTCAAAGACAACATCGAGTCTGATATCTAACGAGTTCATTCCACTCGACTGCCGTGGCAAAAACTGCAAGTGGAGATCTCTATCTGCCACCCTTCCGGGCCAGGTCACCCGTCCATCTCCATCCCGTCGTTTCCCCGCTCCAGCCATCCAGTCTGGCAACCACGGAGCTCCTCTGCCGCGCATTACTCATCCAAGACCAGTGGATTTTAATTTTATAAAGAATTATTGGAAAACAGATGGCGTGCCTTCTGCTCGAGTCGCGAACCGCTCGAGACGAAACAAGTTTCAGCGGACTCGCAAATTGGAAAATTTCTTTCTGTGGACGCAGGCGTAACTAGTTGTTCCTCGATCGAAATTACAAGTACATGTTTAATCTTCCTATGGCAAAGTGTTGGGGGATAATGCTGTTCTGATACAACGAAAGAATACTGAAGCATGCAAAAATTGTGCTACCACATCGACACGCGCCATGCAAAATGAAGGATCTACAACAAAACGTCTGACATCCATCGATCGCTGGCATTCCTACCTCCGCTTCCGGTGACTGGATGATCAGCGACGTCCTCGGCGGTTTTTCCGGGGGCACCTTCTTCAGCGTTCCGGTGAACGAGGGAGCGGTGGGTGCGCCGGGGGGCGCCGCGGCGGCCTCGTGGCCGTCGATCTGACATTGAAGCCGATGGAACTGCGAGAAGGAGGTGCGCGACGTGTCGGGGCGCTCGAATTGCGGCAGACACGGCAGTGGCATCTGCGACATGCTCGATATCTGAATAGAATTCGGGTCGTTGGTATCGTGTTGAAGCCTGGGCGACAGCTTCTCGCAGACAGAGGATTGGCAGGACTGATGATTAGCGTTCTGTGAATAGGAAGTGGTCAATAACGTCAGGTGATGGCTGTGCGGCGCGTGCTGGCTTTGCGTGGCGCAGGTCTTCTCGGTCGGCTGTTCCTGGTGATTGGGCAGGGAGTTCGATTGAATCGGATGGGCCTCGTTCGCAACCGAGTCTCGCGGCGGAAAATCGGTTGATCTCTGCAATTTGTCGCACAGCTGATTCTGCGCTTGCAGGCTCTGCAGCCGAGCCTGTAAATCGCTCTGCTGGTGTTGAAACTGCGCCACCTTGTCGAGGATTTGATTTTGGTTCTGAAGACACTGCAGCTTCGCCTGGAGGTCGCTCTGTTGGCGCTCGAACTGGCTGAGCTTCTCTGAAATCAAATCGAGGCTCTGCTGATTCTGTAATTGCTGCTGTTGCGCGGTGAGCTCGGATTTTTCGTTCTGAGTGTCCAGTTGACTCTGGAGGTTGTCCATCTGGCTCTTGCTGTGCGTCAGCAGATTGCTCGAGACGTTGTGACTTTTGCGGTGGCTGTGAATTATATGGTCCACCTGATCGGCTGGCTTGTTCAAATTCGTATCGCCGAAATCCGTCACCACGGTTAGGACAGTCTTGGTGTCCAATTTTGCTTCGCTAAGAGCTGGATATTGGTGGCATATGTTGGGGCTAGCTCTTTGCGAGGGGACCGTGCTAATTGGCGGTCCAAGGTTAGCCACGGAACCGCTGATGGGCTGCTCTTCGAACTCCTTCCTCGAGAGTTCCATATGCTTTGTTAGATCGGCGCTAACGTGCCGCAAATGACGGCGCTGTTCCATTATGGTCCTCTGACTGATGTTGGGAATCGGTTGAAAGGCCGACTGAGTCATTCTGGCCTCTTTACGTTCCTCCGGTTGATGCATCTGCCTCGGATCCCTCCGTTCCTCTGATGGATTACGGGAACGCGGACTGGTGGAGAGCATCTGATTCTGCATCATGTTCCTCTCGTGCTCCTGTCGTTGCCGCTGTTCAGCCCATATCGTCAGTTCCTGCCTGGTTTTCTCGAAGTTCTGATTTACGAACGACGGACTTTTCTGACTAGCACGATCAGCGGATCCCTCGCGAATCGGCATGAACGGCATGGGAGACCGTCTGACGTCTTCCATCCGCTTGCCCTCTATAGTCATCGGCGATCTCCTGTGCTCGTCGAAGTAATCGGATCGCCTGTTTTCCTGCGGTATCGCTATTCTCTGGTTAGGGCTCACGTTGCCCCACTCGGGCTTTCGATCAGCACCCACGCTCTTCCTATTCTCCTGTCTCGTATCGAAAGCCATCGGTGATACTCTCAAGCTCGCGTCCAATCGCCTTTGATCAGGCGGGTACACTTGATTCGCTTCGACTCGCTTCGGATCCACCATGGCCCCTGCCTTCCTCGCCGACATCAGTATCTCCTGGCTCGCGTCACCGGGGAACGTGAACGTGATTATGTCGTTTCGCCGCTGGAAGCTGGACGTGACATCTACGGAGATAGACTTCCTGTGCTCGGGCCTGGTCACATAGAGGCCGCAATCGGTGGCCACAGCTTCGCAGATTTTGTCCCGCCCAGGTGGATCCCCGTTCGTATCGACGTAGAGGCCATCCTGCCTGGTTCTGGGGTTCTGATTAATCGCTGTCAGATATCTTCTGTCTTGCGCGTCGGTCACGATCTGCGTGCCTTGCACAATAATTGCTCCGTCGCAACGGTGAACCTGTTCTTGCGCAGGATTTTGAGTGGTATCGTACTTAGGCTTTGGCATACCCGGCACGTCGACGCTCGCGGACTTTCTGTGACCCGTAGGATCATGGGTGATCTTCGAGTTCCCACGCGGCGGAACCAGCGGCTTCGGTCCGCGACTTGGTCGCTCGGTAGTCGCGATCGCGAGTCCGTGGCCGACGTTCTGAGCGATCGGCTGGATGATCGGTTGAGTCTGGTACTGTGCCAGGTCTTGGGAGAATCTTTGCGGATTGGGCGACTGCTGGCCGAACTGTTGCGGCGGATAGATCCCAGTATGAGGCGTGTACGGCACCGCGTTCATAACCGTTTGAGGGTACTGGCTGTACTGGTATTGGGGTTGCGCGCCGAACTGAGCGTAGCTGGGTGGCTGAGGCACGACCACGCCTGAATAGTACGGCGGCTGAGGGCTGCCCGATTGGGGTGGTATCTGCGTTCCGTGTTGAACGGTTACGTATTGACCTTGACCGGTGAACATCGGGTTCGCGGTGCCTCCTTGGTACAGCGTAGGATCTCTGTACGTGACGTCCCTGGTTACGTAGCCTGCTCTGTCCGCGTATTGGGCTTGTTGAGGGTACATCTGCGGTCGCACCTCGAACTGATTCCGTATCTGCGTGTATTGTGTTTGATCGTAATCCGGCACGAACTGAGGCTGCACCTGAACCGGCAGAGTCTGGGTGCTGGTCTGAGAGACGTGTTGCGTTCTCTCGAGGGCTGACTTTTCCTGGCCGTACTGCTGAGGCGGTAGTTGTCCACTTGGCGGGTGCCTGTCCTCCGGGACACCCACCGCGGATTGCTTTTTCACAGTCGGATATTGACCAGTCTGTTGGGTCTGTTGCTGCTGCTGCTGTTGCTCTTGGCTCTGGCCAGTCGGCTGATTCTGTTGAACCCTGTCTTGGGAAAATCTGTCATACTCTATGGTTCGATTTTCAAAGCCGTTCGATAAATCCTGCTTGGCGTTATCGGCAGGCGGCTCGGCCCGACCGTTCTGGCACGCTGTCTGTTGATTCTCCATCGTTTGCCCGACCTCGTTCTGCTCCTGGCTATCGTTCACCCCGCCAGAACCGGACTGCGACATGCTGGCGGCCCCCACCGACGGTCGTCCGCCGATGTAGCCGAGAATTCGCCCCAATCCACACACCGTGACGACTTACCGTGCAACTCTCTGTTGGAAATCTAGATCCTCGCTTGAACGCAATCGTCACGGATCGCGTTTTTACGCCTGGTAGATTCCGGCAGGTCGACTGGAGTCATGTAAACGTCGATATCGGTGTCGCTTGCTCTACGTCGATCGCTGTGTTCCGTGGTCTCCCTGGCGAGTTTTCTTTCCACGTCTACCTGAATCTATGAACTGTCAGAGGCATAGACCGTACGGCTCTTCTCTTTCGCCCTTTCTCTATGTTCCTCCTTAATTCGTGGCTATTTAATTGTACAAAAAGCGAACGAAGAATTTTCCAGTCCGAGAGTCGTGACTATTTCCGTATCAGTGATGCACTGGTGGAATTTTGTTCGCCGCTTCTTTGAATGTCGCCGAACCAGCTCGTTACGCGATTTAATTTTACATTTTCTCCTCCCCAGAAAGGTCCCGTCCGCTTTTCTACCGCGTTTCGATAATAAATCACAGGCTCACCGAGTAATGTCACGTGAAAATTTGAAACGTTTGTCCGGGCAGAGAGAGGTCGTACGCGGTGCTCGCATTCCTCATTTCTCCACGCGCCAAAGTGAATGTACAATGACGAAGGTAATCTCTTTTATTGCGTCCCTTTGACCCGATCCGCGTTCTCCCCCGCAAATCTTCATCTGGCGAAATAAGCGGTTCCGAACTCTTGATTCTTCTGCTTCGCTGTTTTTATTGCACGGTCTCTCGTCGTCGGAAAACGAAGCAGGATTACCAGTGAAAACTGTTCCTCTTCCCGGTGTTCCTTGTTCGTAAATGCTCGATGTACAACAGCGTGTCTACGCGCGACGATTCACTTGTTTCTCCGGGATTATTTGTCGCGAATGTCCGTTCGAAATTTTTTGGTAAGCTCGTCTCTGATTGCCTCTCAAAATTTACTCGAGTTCTCCCCAAAATAGCGAGAGACGTGTAACTTCGTCGTTTGTATATACAATCTATATATTGTCTCGAAAGAACGTGATCAGTCCGTGTAAATTCCTCGAAATATTAGAAAATTGATTAACTCGTCTTTGATTTCGTTACGTTTTTGATTATGACAGGTAGATTTCGTTATAGCAGTCAGTAATTACTGTCCTGGTATCGACAGTACCGTTCAGGACGATTTTACAATTAACCGCTTCGAATTGAAAGATAACATTTGACTTCCCTTCGTAGTTTCGCCTCGACTCTCTTCTTTTCTAGCTAACAATAGTATTCGAACTTATTCTATGGCGTTGACGTAGTAGTTTTTGGACAGAGAACTGTAGGATTGATCTGTAAAAGAAAGACAGGAAATGATTGCTTCTCTGCACATTACGAATTCATTTCCCTCGTAATATTCGACGCAGACTCAAAATTTGGAGAGTAATCTTTATCCTCTTAACCTCGATTAACAGGCGAGCTCCACATTCGAATAAACGCATGATCGCGTTGTTTAAAAATTTTTACGAACAAGTTTCAAACAGAAGTAATTTACGCAGAGACATAAAAAAATCTAAGAAATGCGTTCGATGAAAGAAGGCACAGAGAATGAAGAAGAACAGACGTATCGCGTGTCTCCCCTGCGGGCTTCGAATGATAAGAGCCGCGTCTTGAATGCCAGATTGTCAGGGATCGGTGGCAATTCGTGTTTCAATCGATTGTCGCAATGACAACGTTGAACGTAAACGTTCGTTGCTTCGAGTACGATCTATTTTACTCGAAGGAGCGCGAATTGTTTTCGTGATTTCCCAAGTGCCTCGTGATCACTTTAGTTCAAGGGAACGGGGCCATCTTTCATTGCCGGAAAGTTAATCCACGGCAAACAGAAACGTTGAAAATTGCTCACCGCCTTGGATAAGGTCGTAAATTATCGACGTCCGTATTTCTATTTATCATCATAACTTCTTTATGACGCGGGTCAACCCTCGCAGCAACGAAGTCTGACCTATCGCGTAGAAAACTACTTGAAACGCAAACGCACCCTCACGTATTCGCCTCGAAACAAATGATTCTCCCAATGGAATTTTTCAATACTTAACTATAGGATACGTTACACTTCGTGAAAAACCTAGCAAGCGATTTTGCATCGAATTTCATTTTACTTCTGCGTAGTTTCATTTTATTTCGAAACGCAAGAAAAGTCATCTCGATGCATTTGGACGTACTTAGCGGTAATTAAAAAGTATTTTTCACGCTCTACAGCTGGCGAGTTCTTGATACTTTCCGTGGACCATCCAAACACTTTATTGGCTATATATCTCGCAAGGAACGTTCGCCACGGTGCGAAAGCTCCCGCAGAAAGTCGGATGAAAGAGAAGACGAAGTGTGTGCATTTATCTGTAATAAGCGGCGGCTATAAGTCCGTTTATGAGCCACAATTTTCAAACGATGAGTACCAAATTCACTCGAACAGCCAGCGAGACGTTTAATCATGGCGAGTGATAAAATTAATGGGCTGGAGTTTACCGGAGGACGTTTATTTCCAAAGTGGTCGGAACTACCAGAAGAACTAGTCGAACGGTCGTAAAAAGAGATCGACGCGGAGACCTGTGGCACACGTTGCGAATTGCGAGTTATCGAAGCTCAAAGGAAGGAGTCAGGTATCGCGAACAGCAGAAATATAAACAAGCCATCTTCCCTCTTACTTTAATTCAACGTTCCTGCGCAATCGACAGTTTCAACCGCATTACGAATACAACGATTCGCAATCAGTTGCCTATTGTGCGCTCCATAAATCGTTGCGAACCACTCTAATTACACAACGGGGCATCGTATTTCTCGTTAATTTTTCTCTCTACCAGCGTCGAAGGGTGTGCCACAGAGAAGTGAAAAAGGCGAGGAAGAGAAGGCATATCACAATCTCGTTAGAGTCGGATGACAAACAGCTTGAAAGTATTCCCTTGGACATGTCTCAGGAAAATTTCCTAGCCGCGTGGAGACGGAAGTAAATTGCTTTTGTCGCGCGCAGGTTCTTGTGTGGACGCATGCTTACACGTTTAACGGATATATGAACGTGCAGTCACGTCTGCATAGGTATTGTTGTATCTACGTACGTATCGTTTTATTTCAAGCGTCTCGAACGGCTCTCTTTATTATTCCGTGGAAAAGTGTAAAGCACTTCTTTCTTTATCGATATTGCAATAACGTTAATTAAAATCGGTGCACACTTTACGCCAGTCTTAATTATGCCACGCTGCGCGCTTGTTTTAAATATTTTAATTATCGGAGAATGTACATGGATCGCGGTGTTTCCAAACGGGGATAAATTTATCAGTGTATACGTAATAGGAAAATTGTATTAAGGGTTGCGCGCCATATACGTGTAACCGCTGTTCGAATATTTACTTTGCATTTAGTTATATCTGCTCGGGTGTGTATTCATATATATCGTACGTACATTCGGGTTTGCTAACCGTGCTTTGATGAACTCTCCACGGATAAACAAATTTGTCATTTTCGTGCACGAGCACAATATTACACGCGTACAGTCAAACTAATTGCTAGCTTCGTAACGCAAATACCATTTTCCAGTTAAAAGGCTGAGGGTCCTGGTGCTAATTCAAAAATCCACTTCCCACTGTAATTTCTAATTATTTCGGGTTACCGCGTGTACAGATTTCCTGCAATGTGTCTGACAGCTTCACGATCTTTTGGCATAATTCAGTGTTTCTTTGCAGTACTCAAAAAACATGTTATTCATATGTAATGCAATTAAAAATTTAAATTAAACATCAACTGCTTCTGACTTGGTTCTTTAAAGTACCAGATATTACGATTGATGGAGATGTGTTTTATTAAAAATGAAAGTCTATCGATTTCAGCGGCACGAAGCAGACGTTACACACTTTGCGACCTAATAGAACCAGCTATATCGAGCATTCGTGATATTGCATTCTATTCGAGAAACTGTATCCCGTATTTATTCTGAGCGTATGCTCTCGTTACATAAGGAAGCGCATTTCTATGAAAAGTGTATAGAAAAAGTGAGATACACGTAGCAGACACATATACGTGGGTCAGTTTGATCGAATATAGCGAAGGGGTAAACACCCTCGAGGAGATTCTTAGAAGAAGCACACCCTCGAAAACATCGAGTTACCACGAGAACTTATTTTCACGTACTATTTTCCCCGAAAGTGATTCGATAGAGATCGTCGATCCATTTTCGTAAAGGTTCACGACACCCTATTGCGGAAGATTTTTAGTTTCGTGGCACGAAAACAATCCTCTCTAAAATGGACGACGATCGCGAAGAATAGGGTTCTTAAACTATGCGATACAGTTTACTGATATTAATTCCTATCTTTTGTCAACTACCACATAATCCGTAAAACCTGGCAAATTGAACATAAGCAACAAAATGATCGCTCTATGCGCTAATAAAATAATCTAAATTAAATATAGCGCTTTCTACGGATTCGAGGATTCACCTCTAATTAAGCTTCCTGTTTGTAACAGCGCGCTTTTCTTCTGTCACGCGTTTTAAACGTTCTAAAGGAGATCGCTTTTCTGAGAGAGCTTTTAATGCAGTACTTGTTTGTAGCTGAAGCAATTAGCGTTACGTGCCGTTGCTTTGAAATTGGAGTTTGGTTCATTACGCTCGCAAGAGTTATTTAATATCGAGTGCTTTGTGAAAATGATAAATGCGTCGAAGCAGTAACATTTCGCTCGGTTATTAATGATAATCGAATGGTTTTTCAGAATTATGTCGGTAGATATGTCGAGGGTTTAACAAATTTGCGATCGCGCGACACTGGAATATCTATCATGTTGAAATCCGTAAATAATCAACGTCGATTCGAAAGGATTTTCATTGTATATAATAGCGGAATCTTCATCACGCGTGAACTGCGCTGAATATATCAAGTGAATCTTCCATCCCGTGGGGATTCATCCGTTGGATCACATTGCGTTCAACTAATTTGTTTCATCGATCCGCATTAATGGGCCAATTCTGACGCTAAACCGGTATCGAAATGAAATTCATAGTTCAATTTCTGAACCCGATTAAGGCGTACAAATTAATAATCGATCGCGTCATGTATTGCCTTCTTCTTGTCATGGAAATCGACATTATAAAATTAATTTCAACGTTTATGTATTCAGTTCACCGATTAAAATCGATGCTGTCAAGCAACGGAATAAAAAACCAAACTCGAACCACAATACAATCGACAAACGTGCCCAGCGGAGTGCACGTTTAGAATAGTTAATGATTTCTATAATTACACATAACATGTTATTAAATATCGATGCGGATTATAATTAGTTCGTGTCAGTGAAAATCGCATTACCAGACCAGCAGATAATAGCACGCGGAAGCGCATAAACCAGCAACGATTTTAAATGCATTCCGAATGAACCAAAAACCCTTTCGATACATAATTACACGACAAAAATTTGTCTAATTTAGAACAAACGCTGGACCGACGTGTCCCTTTAATCGTACTCTACCAAAACGAAAAGGACGATATTAAATAGAAAATCCGACGGTAATTAGTTCGCGGACCCAACATCGCGTGAACTAAAATCCCGACGGATCCAAAGCGAAGTCAGAGACGGGGTATCGTTGGTTGAAATCCGGAAACGGGTCGAATTAATCGGACGTTTTTCTTTTTTTTTTTCGCCAGCACGCACGAAGAAATCCGTATCGAATTATGGAGTTGTCATTCGCGACGGGAGCTCACCGGAAACTGACGATAACGCGGGGTCGTGGAACGGACCGCGGCCGAATTACACCAATTTCCTCGAGCTGGCCGCGGCGCAGTCGTCTGGTTATCGGGAGTGCGATCGACTGTCGCGATGCATCGAGATCAATTGAAATCGGCTTGAAATCCCATTACTTGCCAATACGACAAAACACGGTGACCCGGTCACTTGGCCATTTATTTCGACTTCCAATTTCATCCCCTGGTATAACGATAAGACGCAATTTCTATACCAGTCGGGATCTGCGCAGCGAGCGGATCGCGCGATTACGATTCCGTCTGGTGGATGGCTATCTCCGCGATATCTTGGAAGCATAAAACGAAAGCAGTCGGCGAAGTTCGGAAAGTTGCTGCAGTTCTTGCGGACCCAATTAATTGGGTTGGCTGACAATCTTTCGCGGTTCGTTTCACGACGCTTTCTTCTGTGATGCGAACACGCGCAGAGTCTGGATGGAAAACTGGGAAACAGTTGAAGCGTACATGTGGATTCAATATTTTTTAGGCTTCTTCTTTTTCGTTACTGATCGTTGGAGGAATATTTCTTACAGTACTTCATCTCTAATCGTCTTATTTTCTCAAATTCACTTTATAGCGAATAAAGATACGCAGGTGTGTAAAGAAAGGTGGCTAATAGCACATCTGGGGTTAATTTCAGTCCAAGTTTCCCTAGCAGAGCGTCTTTCGAGCCCTTAATAAAATTGATGGCTCGACCCTACGCAACGCCCAACAGAATTTTCCCTTTACGACCCATCAGCGCCAAGGGTGTCGTAAATAATGGAGTGTGTCAATTTTAGCTTGCCAAATTCTACGCAAGAAACTTCGCACGCTCTCGTGGCTTTTCCAGAACTCCTCTAGATGAATTGTTTGTTGAAAAAAATGAGACGTTTTTCGGGAATGAAAATAATGCTGCTGCCTGGGAAATGTTAGAACATTGTTCAAACTGCCCTTTAAAAAATGCGAGAAACTTGTTTCCCTTGACGCAATCATTTTTTTTTTCCGTCAGAAGGAAACTGGAAACATACGCTGGGACGTAACTTAATTATTTAAATGCGTGAGTTACCGCATTTGAAATTCGAAAGGTGTCTAAGGATACAAAGCGAGAATTTAATTACATTAAGAGTGGAAAGCGAGTGTTAGTAGATCAAGCGAGTCCCTTTGTTTCAATCTACCTGAGCGTCTACTTTCCCTCCCAAGAGACTTCGCATTCTCGCATTCAACTTTCCTTCTGAATTCTCGCGTATACTGGTTCAGTGGATTTTTGAAAAAGTCATTTTCCACGTATTTCTTGAACATTCGTCATCTTCCTGTATTCACCGGATGTTACGTGTACTTTTTTTCTTATTGTAGACTACTGTATTCCATTCTTACTATATTAATAAGACGTATCATCCAATTACAACTTCAATATGTTCTCCGTTCGCCATTCGAAGAAATCTGACCACACAAACCACTTTATGGAACAGCATTCACGTAATCATGCTAAACCAGATCAGCTTGATCGATTATCTTGCTCACTGCGTTGTATACGATGCATGATACTAGATCGTGAATAAATTGACTATCTTAAAAATCGCAGCGCCCTATATAAAACCTAGATAGAACCAGAAAACTCTAGATCGTACGATACGTCGCGCGTATACGACGAGTTATTTTAACAAATCTGTGATTTCGGAAATTTTGACGTTAATTAGAGGTAGGAAAAAAAATTTCACCGAATCCCCTCCATTGAAACGACACTCACCCTCCCATAGCTCTGAATAGGAACACGAATTATACCGTCGAAAACAGCGTAACCCAAGAATTCATTTCATGCGGCTTAATTGAATGATCCCGTTGCGACTGGCGTCGGACCAAATTCTGCCAATTATCGTATCGAGTTCCGTGGTCGATCCAGTCCGATTAAAATCGCCGTCGGCTCGCTGGCTTCTCGCGGGCTTCGTACACGTCGGGTTTAATTGGCCAAATTGGCTCGCGGTGGTCGAAACAGATAAAAAAAAAAGAGAGAGAGAGGATAGAGAAGCGACGAGGATGGTGCCCCGGGTGGCTCCGATTTAAAATCCACCGCAACGCGCACCCTGCGCGTCTGACGCGTCACCCTACGCGTGGGTGCTGAAGCGCGACGCGCGATCTATGACGAAATGAAAATCACGTGCAGACACAGTGTTTATCGCGTCGAAGCCTCGTGTTGTCGGTTCCTTCGATTTCGCCTTTGTTTATTTCGGACGCGTACGCCGCGTAGCCGCAAGGCGTATTAGGTACGCGCGTTTATTGTCACGCAGTCGCAGTGGTCAAATTATGGACTTAGTTTGGCTTGTGTTATCGCAGGTGTAGCGTCGTTCCGCGGTTCGAAGTGATATTTCGACGCAGTTGACGAGCAGTTAGTTTGAGATTAGAAATCGTAGTGCGCGTTTGTGTGCTCTCGTCAGTGATTCAACGCCATTTTGTGGAAGTGCGCTGCCATCAAGAGGACACAGCATTCGTGTAATTCTTTGTAATGTGCGTGTGTGTAGATAATTGGATAGATTGTACGAGTAGCTGTCGGAATAGTTCGATTAAGTTTGGCAAATTAGAAGTTCGTATCCTTTCTGGGTTCGAAGAGCGATGGTAAAGTCTGCTCGATGAATATTTGGGAATTTCCCGGATGAGTTTAGGAACTGGGGCATGAATTTGTCGGGTCGAATAAATGAAGAGCGATTTCAATATGTAGATACTCTTCAATCGGTGTTGTTCGCTTTATCCATAGAGCTTGAATCTAAACGAGATAAAAGAATACCCTGTACAAGCACTTCACTTTCAATCTAAAGCTGTCGCCCGATATTTCTGTTGTCACGCTTCCCTGCGAGCACGAACTTTCTTCGCTTGATTATTTTATCGATGCCTCATACTCGACGCCAGTGTTCCGCAGCAGTTTTCGGCATACAAATAACACCTTCACGTAAGTACTCATTCCTTTATTAACCTACATTATACACATTACGCAAATATTAAAATTATTTTAATACAACATTTACTTCGTTTGATCGATATTTCTACTTTTTTACTCGACACAAATACTATTCCTGTAGTCTACGTAAAATTGCTGATACTGTAATATTTTTTCCAGACATTGCGTAATCATTTCATTCGGTTATCTTCTTACTACACAAAGAGGACAAAGAGTGACCCGGAGATCACAACAGAGTGTCTTGGTACGGAAAATAAAATTGCGTCGTACCTTTCGCGACAAGATACTCGAATTAGCCTACAAACAGGGAATTTTCTTTCGCTGATAAAAAGGAATGTCGAATCGCGCTGAATTAGGGGATGCTCCCAATTTCGTTGCCCTTTCCCCGACCGTTCGCATCTTTATTCCGTTTCAAGTAGCCGCGCAGGGTCGCGTGATTTCCATATTTATCACAGAGCTGGAAGATCTGGGCGTTAAATTCGTAGCAGGCTCGAGAACTTGTTCCCCGTGGACGTCGTCTGGGCATCGATGCGGAAACTCCGTTCCCTTCCAGCGGGACGGGGAGAAAATGAAACAGCGATCGCGTGTGCGTTCCTGTTTCCTTCGCGTACGAACCTTCCGGCTCGAGGAATGTCAACAGCGATTCCGCGGCGCGTAAAAGTGAACGATGCAATTTTCCGTTCGCTGTTTCAATTACGCGTGGCCGCGTCGCGGAAACAACGTTTCGGCGCAATTCGCCGCGTCGTAATTCACGGCACAATTAGGGAAACTTGCCGCGAAGTGGTAAAAGCGGTTGCAATTTAGATTCTGAGAAAGTTCGCGCCGGGCGAGACTTTATTACGCGAGCTTTTTAACGAGAGGTCCACCGCTGAACGTAATCACGCGAAGCGTCAGGTTTAATTCCTCCATTATCTAATAAACAGGCTCTCGAGCAGTATTACGAGCTATCTTTCATACTAGAATTTATCGTTTAACCCTTTGCAGTCGAATGTCCTCTCTGAGGGGACGTCAGCATTGATTAGTGGTGGAGGAGGTTAAGCTTATTCCACCGTAGCTTTTTGAGAAATGCATGTTTTCTGTTGAAATGGAAATTTTCTATTGCTGCAAAACGTTGGCAATAGAATCTATGGCTAAAATATTTCTCAATAGTTTCTATCGCTAACGTCTGGGAAGCAGTGGAGTGCAAAGGGTTAAGATTAGACGCGTATTAACGAGTTTTAGTCCATCAGCTGCCTTGAAACTATTTTATTTACCAAGCAGCGAGTGTATGGTATTGTAGAGAAATTAAGAAACGATTTTACATATCGTACGTTTGCACAAGATTCGCTTTGCGAATCGTAGGAGATGGTAAAAAGTCCCTTTTCTGGTAGAATTAAATTTCATTCCAAGGAAAGCATACACGACAGGAAATAGTGTACGCCTACCCTTACCATGGAGCTTCAGAGACGTCCTCGAGACGTTTTGCTGGGAAAACGTATCCTTCCCTTGGTATCACGAGCGTAGAAGAACACGTACGAAGAAATGCGGGAAAATAAGATGATCGTGGAACTTGAAAGAATCACCATCAAGACGCTAAGCTCTCTCCAAGGGCTATAATAAATGAGAGGAGCGCTTGGAGGCTTGAACCTCTTCAAAGACTGATGAAAAGTACTTGTTTTTGTCAAAGCAGGTAAAGTGACAGAGGCATAAAGAGTTTAACGATAACGTTACACCACGTACGCCGCGTGCGAGTCGTAAACGTAGCAACGTGCAGCTACGATTATTCAAAGCAACTCGATGAATTATTAGTGTTTCTTTTTAACGCGAAGCTGCATCAATTTAGGACGCGGGTTTAGATTTATGGGAGAAAAAAAAAGTGTGTCCAAGATAGAGAGACACGCGAGATATAAGACGGTAACGAAGGAAACCCTTTTAATTTTACACTCAACCTCTCTCTTTCCAATTAATGAAATTGAAGTCACCGAAGAAAATATTAATGAACCACTCGGATAAAGAGAAATGAATAAAGCTCGCGCGGCCCCCGCGTTTCATCGTAACTATGCCGAGTAAAAATCTTTTGTCCGAGATGAAAGCAGTATAATTTCAAAGAACGCGAGCGAACGCGCATTATCGAAGGGAAATGGAAACAGTACACAATGGAGAACGGAGGAGGATTGAAAAGTTTACGCGAGGTTCGATTCGTGCGTTGCTTTTTATCGTCATTAATCAGTCGACCGTTGCTAAATGGCCACTTACTTTCATGTCCGCGATCGTTATGCGTGTATATAGGCAACTGGTCGACAACGTTTGACCCAGTTCTCTTCCTCCTCTATTTTTTTTTATTTTTTTTGTCTCCATTCTTTTTCACTGCAACAATTTGTTCGCGTTCGACGAAGACTGAGAATCGCCTGGGATTGAAGTTGCGAAGCTTCGAACAAAAGGTATCGCAGAAAAAATGGGGTCAGCGTGCTAACGAAACGGAAACAAAAATCTATAAAATGGATGCAAGTGTTTGCTCAAGCTGATTCGGTCCTGCCTCTCGAATGAATAAAATAAACACCCCTTTCCTCTGCCCTCCCACCTTTCGTTTCTCTCTGCTGTATTTGCTTTACGAATCCGTCGTAAATTAGTGACCATTGCGACGCACACCGACATTCAAACCCATTCATCAAACAATCGATGCATTCTTTTGACAGTCGTGCATTTTTCACACTCTTGTTCACAACACTTTAACAATAAAAACCCTAAGGATTTCATCTGCGAAATTGCTTTGCGAGCATTAGAATCATTGATCATTCAACAGCACGCCAGTAATACGACAAGAATATCAAATCATCAATGAATTCAAGAGGATCACTTTCGAATTCCATCCGTGCAATTACGTTCGACTCAAAATCAAAGTGACAAAAGACAAATCGAAAATTCTAAACACCTTCAACCGCGTGTCTGTCAAAAACGTCTGCGATCTAATTATTCGAAAGCGTGGCACGTTCCACGAGCCGCCATAAAAGTCGATCGAACTCGAAAGAGCGCGTAAATTGCCGCTTATTAGAAATGTCGAGGAGCGTACCCCGACGAAGGTCGATTAGCAGCGCGTGTTGCTCACCCGGAAGCGGCCCCCAATATCGATCACCCCTTTGTATCGAGCAGACCCGACGCTCATCGCGGGAACGAGGCTGAAGTCTTGTCTGGGCAAAAAAAAAAAAAAAGAGAAGAAAGAAAAAGAAAGGAAGAAAACCGTGCGGGTTGGTAGGCAGCTGATTTTTATCGACGCGGCGAAGTAGTTTGCCTCGTTACACGCTCGCCTGATATTAGTCTCGAGATTAAATCCCGGGAAATAGTGAAAGCACGGCTCCTTTGACAACAGTCCTTCGCCAGCCGTTGGATAATAAAAGCTACGACGCCGCTTCCGACGACGTAATTCTCTGGCGCCCTATTCGCGAAACGAGATGGATCGTGGGCCTGGACGTATCAAGTCGATCAAGTTTCCAGATGGAATGGAATTCCACGTGACTGCTTTAATGGTGAGTAGAGAAAATTACAGTTTTGGGTAAATGTCGAAGTGCTGTTCTATCAACGAAACGGGGAATGTTATTATTCGTCTTCTCAAATGTTTCATTTCTGACCAAATGCATTATGTCAGCTGTGGTCAATTTTACAACGAACGAATTCACGCGTAATTGTCTATTTTATTTATATATTGGTGTTAACTCTTTAATATTTTCCATTCAATTTATGAATGTAGTTGTAATTACAATTTCCACCATTTTCTGTTGAATTTAATGATAACCGTACTACCGGTGCTGCTTGTTGAAGTATCCTGAACCCCGCGGATTTACACCACATTCCTTATTAATAATGCACCAGCATCTTTTTATCACGTTTCCAGGCATTTCATTTGTTAGCAGATGCGCTGTTCCATTGTTGTTCCACGGAACCAGTTAAAGCACCTTCGTATCGCCAGGGAGGGTTTATTTTAACCAACGTAAAACCTTCTTCCGGCGAACTGTTAGAATTCTGATTAAAATGGTCTTCCGCGGACGGATTTATTCATGCTCCCTGAAAAGGGGAACTGATTGTCGATCGCGTTTGCCGCGGCATCTTTGAAATATTTCTGAATAATTTAATAGGACACGGTGACGTCGGGGCGATAAATTTCGAATCGAATGTAAAATTCATAAAACTCGCCTGACATAATAAATCTACTGTACGGTTGGCTATCAGAAAACGTGATATTTCATTGTTCGATCGTATTTCATTAGAAACGCCCGTAATATTTATCTCCGGTGAAATTCGGCGGAAATTTTAATTACTGGCTGAAACGAAGGCACCTCGGATCCTTGCTCCGCAGCTATCGCGGCATTCCCGCGGAAAGTGGGTTATATATTCGAAGAATTTGAATGAAAAAGTGGAATTCTTCAACGTTTCGTCGCTGAAAAGGCTACCAAAATTCCCAAGTATTTTATTTCTGCCACCGTGCCAGAAACACGTAGGAATTTCCTTTACGTCCCCGCTTTTCCCTCTGTTCCTCGCTCGAATGTCGTACGTCTGTCCGCGAAAAATCCGCCTGGTTCCTTTCGAATACATCTAATTGCGACTTGC
The DNA here is from genome assembly GCA_963969225.1 of Xylocopa violacea. Taxonomy (NCBI): domain Eukaryota; kingdom Metazoa; phylum Arthropoda; class Insecta; order Hymenoptera; family Apidae; genus Xylocopa; species Xylocopa violacea. Next base: position 16,793,518 of record CAXAJV010000014.1, read on the forward strand.
TCGAAAGAGATCCGAATTCTTGGTCGTTCCTGCGTCCATTTCATTGCAGTAGGGATCGAAGCTGAACGTACACATAGAATTCGAACGCGTATAACATTTTATTCAATGTCTGGATATAGATCGCGAAGGAATCAAGTACATCCGTTCAATTTCGCTCTTTACTACGTACGTGAGTCGAAATCGAAGTAGCAGGAAGAAGTAGAAATCGAAGAGCAAGTAACATCTCTTCCTTTCTCATCTCGTCTCATTTTTCGCGCGAGCAAGGCACAAATGCAGCGCAAAATGATCATTATATAAACTAGTTTGGTTTCGTATATTCAGATTGTTTTATAACTGGATGATGTATTTAAACAGACATCAAGTGGCATACAACGGATATTAATTCGAAACGGAAGGGCCTGTGGAACATGAGAGCGGAAAAAGCGCGAAGGGAGGAGCGAATAAAAATGTTCGCAGACGACGACGGATCATTGTCGATGTTGCGCACGTTTCCCGCGTTAGCTAAAGTATGAAAAACAGGCGACGAGGTAAAACATTTTCCGCAGATTTCTGGTGGGAAATTTTCGCACAGCGCGCGCTAAAAATTCGCTGTGAAATCGCCGATACGAAGCTGTCCGCGTGCACGCGAATTTAGCAACATTAATTTTGCAGAGCGCAGCTAGCCTCGCCGCCCCGTTTAAAAGCGAGCCAGCCGCCGCGCGATGTTTTTATTTATTTAGCCGGCCGCAAATTCGAGGCCTCTTTTTTCCCCGCTTTCAACGACCGCCTCCGACGGTCCGTTTCCTTCGTGTTTGCTCTTCGCGCGAATAAAATGACGGCAAATTAACCGAAACGAATCGACGAACAAGCCCAATCCGCGCGCTTGTTGCTGCCTGTCCGAGGGTTCGCGCTCGAACTCGACCGGCTATGCCCGCTTCAAATTCTCCTCGCTCCGTTAGCGTTTTCTGTTCGTATTTGAATATGCAGATCTCACCGCGTATTTTCGAAATTAATGCGAAACTACCGCCAAAGATTCCCGGACGTTTGCGTTTCTAATTCGTTTGTAATTTTAACGCGAGCGCCGCGGTTTCGTCGTCGTGTCGCGACCGTGTCCCCGGCGTTTTTCCTCTTTATTTCCCTTGCAATCGACGACGGGAATGTAAAAGATCGACGGTTAAAGTCGGACGTGAAGGTACGACTTTATGGCGGCCATTTTCTGGTACCCGAATTTCACCGTCGTTTGACTTCTCTAATTTAACAGGGAACAAGGGAGAGGTTTAATTTCCGTCCGCGATTCTCACTTTGAGCTTGATAATTCGCCGCGCTTCCACTTTTATTTCCGCGCGGTGTAGACGATTTTTATGTTCCGTGTCGTCTATAATTAATTAACGCGAATAACGAGCGAGTATTTTATCTGTTACGCGGAGTAAGCGTAAAGAGGAGCCTGCTTTGTCGAGCAAAAAGTCATAAGTCTTAGAACCTTGAACACAGTTTCGTATTTTCATTCTGTATCTCATCGGTGTTGCAATATTTCACATGGAATCAGTCATTAATCTTCCACGAGCATACGTGCACTTTAAAAATTACCACGATCGCGCACACGCGCACACGTGCAAGGGTAGAACGTGATGTATAACTCCGCGAATCTTACACTCTGATCCGTGCATCTATTCCCGAGGAGAAATGTCCTCTTTTTTTCTGCCTCACCGCGTCCCGAATTTTCCCGCCCCAGACGTTCGATGCGACGCGCAAGCAATCAATTTCCCAGGGTTGCACGCCGCGATTGTTTCCCGGGACAAGGTATTTGATGAGTCCCCGTGGAAATGCGGGCATTTTAATACAGGTCTCACGCGATTGTTTCACTTGGAAATCATGTGCATTCGGTTTAACTCGCGACACTGCCGGAGCTACCGCGCGTTCTGTCACGGTAACTTATTTCTGTAGCTGGTATCGATCCGTGTTTTCCATCGCGAATGGTTACGCGCCTCCCGCGTTTAACACAGCGTACGAGGAAACGATGTTAAGCGTTTCTATTTTCTGAGAAAAAATGCATCCGCGGAAGTGAATTTCCAGCACACCCGTCGATTAATTTATCTTCGAGTCTCGATTCGTACGCGCCAAGTCGCTCGAACTTGTGTTCCTAGGATTATTTTATACAACGCCAGATCAGTTTTTGTTCGAAAGGGTTCAACAAAAATGTTTGTTTGAACGTATACTTTGTTAAATCCTCATTCTTGCGTGTGATATTCCATCCATTGCAGCGCAAATTATGGTACTTCGCGTCCTTATCTCTGAATTATTTTGATAGTGGAAAGGGAACGGAATCAATTTGCATTTTACAAGGCTTTAATTCAATAAGATCGCCTCTCCGTAAGAGTTAACCAGAAAAAAATTGCGTTTTGCTTGATCACACGTTCAAACTGTGCATCACCTTCTGCATCGCGGTGTTGTTTCGCAGTTACAGCTTGTATGCGTCGAAACAGCTTTGTACTAACGAAGATTAAAGTTCGAAATGAAAATCGTTCCACGCAGTTCGCTCAACCTGGGCGAATTTTTGTTAATAGCTTTTTTAATTACGTTGCCATGAACGGTCGCAAAATTTCTGTAAACCGTCCACAGCGAAGAGTCTGTACGTACAAAGCGGCCCACGCAACTGTGGAGCGTACCTTTCCTCTGGCTGCAATTAAAAATAATCAAACGTCAGAGAATATTCAATGAGGATTATATTTTCTGAAATTTTATTCGCAAGTGGAACGATGCACGATTCGTTTTACAGCCGCGTAATTTTCTTGAATGGAAATTTCATATTTTCAGGTACTTTTTGGTAAATAATTAAAATACGCAAATGGGTATCGTTATCGGACAATATTTTTAAGCTCGTCTGTCTATTAAAATTTAAATGCTCCATGCAATGGCCGCAGAAAAACATATTTCGCCCGCGTTGTCGCATTTGTTTTAGCGCTCCGCTCGAAATTATTTAATCGCGGATCCAAGTTCACCTTCCTACGTGCGTTTAACAACATTTTCATACGCGACGATAAAGAATCGACGCTGCGAACGAAGTGCTGGGATCGATTAAATATCGTTTGATTGGAAAATACGGACGCGTCCGAATACCCTTTCGGTTCGCTGCGCGCAGAACTGGGTCAAAGTTCCGAACGAATCGGAGCAAATAAATTTTTATACGAATAATGTTCTTGAATAAATCCGACCGCGAGCTTGTGCAGAGGCACACACTCGCACGTCCCACTTGTCCGCGGTCAACGACGCCATTAAAGTATCGCGTGACGCGCGTCGTAATCGTGTAATGAATCCGGAAAGCGATCGAGGCAGATAAAAGGATTTTCGTACGGTCCGAATAAAAGTCTCGCGCTCCTCTTTTTTTTTTTGTTTTTTTGCCAGGAAAATATGTACCGCGAAAACGGCGCCAGTGGGGCGCAATTCATACGTTCGCGAGTATGTCGCAGCGCGCGGCCAGGCCGTATTTTTCGCGACGATACCAGAGCCACGATTCACTTTTGCTCGAATACCCTCGTCAACGGATATTACCAGGCCACGGAGAAATGTCCGCATTTGTTATAAGCGGTGGTTACACCGCGTCACTCTGATTACGTTATTCCGCGTCCGGTTAGCGATGCCTGCTCAGCGTCTGAGCAAGAGTCTCTGCTGTGACGCGCATTATATAAATGTAAATTGCCAAACGCGTTTCGGGGCGGTCGCAGATGTCCGCGGGAGCGCGGTGTTTCATTTAAAAACTCGCATTAATATGCATGGAACGCGGGACGCCGGGGCGGGCAAAAAAATGCCGATGTTCATTCGGTTTGTCTCTTTTTCGTTGCGCCCGCCTGGCTACGTGACGGTAGTTTAACCGTGCAGTTAAACGCTGTGTACGTAGGCCCGTTGCCTCGATTGCCTCTAATTATTCCGGCCTCATCCCGGTTCAAACGATGGCGAGTCAATGGAAAAGGTACTAAGCGATTGGTCCGATAATTGGGCTCCCCCTGTTTATCGACGGCGGAATCGTACGTCCCCTTTTCTTGGCTACAAAGGGGAATTTATTGCGCGCGTTAGGTCCCAGCCAGCACGTGTATCGCGGAAACAGGGAATATCCCAGCGAGTGAAACTAGAATTTATTACTCAGAGTTCGGAACGTTCGCCTTTCCCACCCCCCAATAACGGGCAGACGCGTCGCGCGCTAGAAGTTTCCGAAGGACGCGCTAGAAATTGCTTTTTAATGATTTTTTAATGCGCCTGTCGGAGAATTCGGGGATTAAAATGTTCCCGAACATCTATGAATTTCGAGCGCAATTAATCGTTAGACAAGCATTGCGTTTTCACGTATTTTACCATTAACAAACTGATCGATTACTCCCTGAAATGTCTCGCTGATAGGGCTTTTGTGTAAAAGTCAAATTTGGCAGGATAGAAATTGTTTCACTGAAAAATACTGACACCTGTCAGCATTTTCTGCAGCCAGTACGTATTAACGGTGAATTTATCTGAACGCGTTAAATTTTGAAATTTCGACCGCACCCAAATCATAGTTTCGCATCGGCCGCGTAACAATTTCCAACCCCCGTCGAACGAAAATGGACAGTTGAATAGAGAGGCAGCAGCCGGCACTTAATTATGTAGCCAGAGCAAAGCTGGTAATTGAGTTTGCATGGTCGATATTATATCACATCGATTTCGATCGCCTGCAAACAGCCTTACGTAACGTTGCTTTCGATCGGTGTTACTGATCATTGCGTAATTGCGAGGCCGACATCGTGAACCAATGACGCAACGCGGAGGGCGAATTGGTTGCGCTCATTGGTTCGAGATGCAAAGTTAAAAACTTACGGATGCATCCCACCTTTCGAAGTGGATATACAGCAACAGCTGGGGGTAATTGCGTTACGAATCGAAGGTCCATCAATTTTTTCCGCGTCATCTGTCGACGGTCGTTCGCGCGTGGAACGCGATTCCTCAGAACGGACCGTCGAGGTCATCGAAGAAACTGTACACAGCGATCAGGATAGAAAACCAACGTCTACCTCCCAGATGGCTAAAAGGATCGTTAGTCGTGTCATCGCACGTGAGACCAGAGCCAACGAACGTAGCTCTCGCTTCGAGGACAATTTTCCACGTGCTTGCGCTCACGCGCGTGCAGCTTCGCGCGCAACTACCCCCTGTGAACGTGCGTGTGCGCGCGACACAGAAATTGCGCTTTGTACACCGAAGAGTGCCGCGACGGATCCTCCATGTGCAGCGTACAATTTGCCAAAGCGTGCACTGCAAATGGCTTCGGGTGACTTCCATCCTTCAACGGTGGTTGCACCGCCGCGAGAAGGGGAGGAAAGGGTAAGAAAGGGCAAGGATCGGAGGATGAGACGACGATGGAGGAAACGGAATTTCAGAGGGTGAGCCCGCAAAGGGTTCCGCGACCTAGCCTGCGATTCCGACGGAAAAATGCGAAACCCATTTCCTCGTCGGATACGCGGAACCGTTGACCGAAAGACGATTCGCATGTGAATATCGTGTTCGAGATAAAAGATGCCGGATGCGTGTTGGCTGCTGCGCGGCGAAATGGGATGCAATCGCGCGGGAATAATTTTACCAATCGCTGGCTGGGACGACTGTGACTTGTTAACCGTGTAGAAACGATCCGTAGGATAATTGAAATACAGGGTAGTGTTGAATTTTTCATTTCTGCTGTCTTGTCTGCAAGATTCATGCGTATAACTTTCTATCTGATTCCTTTGCTTCTTTCTGCGTGTTTTGCGAATCTTCAGGTTGTACGTTTCTATCGGATCATTTTTGAGATTAATTTTAAGGGATGATTTTGGGAGGCAAAATAAGTATAACTAAATTTCTATCGCCTCTCTATTTCCGTCTACGTTGTCCTTGACACTGGAATTCTTTTAGAGAACCCTCTGTACGATCGTTAAGAGCGTCTTTAAGAAAATTGGATTACGTAGCAATAGAAGTAGCAATTGAAGTCCCGACGTTAAACTCGGAGATGTGTGTGTAACTTTCACCCCGCGTAATTGCCAAGTTAAGTAGATAAAGGTCGAAGACGTGTAAAGGTGGGACTTTCCGTAACCGCGCTACTTACACCGCGGTTAGGAAAAAATTTCAACCACGACCACCGAGCTAATCGAGGAAAGAAGCGAGAATTAAGCTGGCTTCGTTCGTACGGATAATGCCCTGAATGAAGTTTCTTCAAGTTACCGTGAAAGAGCTACTTTTTGAGAAAATCTTTACAGCAGAACACTACGCGCGATACCGAGAAGCTCTGACGTTTGCTTCCGGATTTTCTGTGATTGCGCAAATAATTTTTAGTTCGTACGAAAATTATTGGAAATAGTAATTAAAAGATAAGGAAAAAACCATATAAGGAAGCTTCAAAAAAACGTGAATTCAAACAAATTATTTCACAATCGTGGCAAAGTTAACGACACTTTCAAAATTTGCAAATTAGTAGCTGCACCATAGCTGCCACGTTTCACGCTGATTCTACTCAAAGGTAGAACACGAAGATGGTTAACTTCCAATTTCGTAAACGTCATTCTCGAAACATCGCGGTGGAATATTTACTCGGTTCTGCGTTCAACGAGATTCCGAAACGATCCGCTTATCACCCCCGAAGCAACGAGCGGGCTCGGAGACAGCCAGGCGTTACGGGAACGAAATTAGAACGGTGTCGCAGTATTTGGCGACGGAAATCAAATTTTCCGTGAGTAATTACCGGGCTGACTGGGTCAAAAATGGCGTCACGTCTGAGGCGATGGTTCCCGCTCGAGCGTTCCGCGCGCTCCTTTTGTCAAAGGGGTAACGCGACGAATTTATTCAGGATGCGAGCATCGTCGCCAACGTCGAAAGCTTTTGTAGCGTCAACGACCGTGCGACGAAGGTGAAGCGTAAACATGTCCGTGTACCCTTTCACGGGGTCGAGTGTATCAAGGGAAGCCAGACGTTTATGGCGACGCGGTATTGTCGAGCGAGGGGTGGCGGAGTTAGCAGGTGCGCGGAGAACAACTAACCAAGAATCGTTCGATTTCGGTTTTCTCGATCTTCCGCTCGAAAGCTTCCCAGCCAGTCGCATACTTCGATGCTAGTTCGCGTGCCTCGATCGTCGACTGTCTCTGAGATTGCGCGAAACGAACGCTCTGCACGAGGGAAGACGAAGGACGAATTCTTGCGTCAGTTTGCTGCTCGAAATGAAACGTGTCTTCTCGATGGTAATGTGAAATGATTTATTAAGATCGCTCGAAAGAATTGTTAACGAGGTATATTGAAAGTTAGCGTTAGCAAGTAAGTAGGATTGTGTGAAATTGATCGAGGTATATCGATCGTTTCGTTCATTTTGATTTTTTTGAGTATCTAGTGGAGAATTGATATATATATTATGCAATGGTTTCTAGTTGCGTAATTATAATTTATCTATGAAGGTTTGTACGTTACTCTAGATATGAAACTTGCGATATTAATGTTTAATGCAAAGGGTATTGCGATATTCCGCTCTGCAAGTAGAATAACTCAGCGATAGTCAGACACTGTAGAACGTAACTCTGCACTCCAGAGATTAAAGGTGAAGGATCGTATCACCATTTTTTTATCAATATTAAATTAAACCCCTTTCCAATATATCAGAAGCTCAAGCGTGGCAGGATGAAGTATGTTAATTAAGTCCATTATAATTTTTCCTGAGAGTCCTTTATTTTCTTGAATATATTATACGATGAAGAGATACCAATTTTTTTCTCTCAACGTTAAAATTCAGGTATCTTTATCTGTTATAATTCACGCTGAACGTAATTGCATTGTCATGCTATAAAATTTAACACTCGTACTTCCTTCTTCTCGCGTACGCGAAGATATTTTTCGGTTTCGTATAATTACTCCGATACCGCAGCAGGAGATCTTCAAATCCTTGTGTTACCAGAGTCGAGAGCAGTTGTATCGCGGTCACGAAGGGAGAAAGGCTGAGAGCAAACACCCTGGGTAGTTTATGTGCAACGTGTACTATATGTGACGGTTACAGTAGGAGCGGATCCTTGTAGACAGACCGTGATACTAACGTGTGAACTGTGGTTTTCAGCTGTTCAGGAGAGAAACGTTTCAGACGACAAGTTTATTGTTTTTGCTACGAACGTTCAGGCACGTATCGCGCTGCCAAAGAAATGTTTTTCTTTCATTTCCATTGCATTTCGACAACGGTGAATCGATAACAAATTAACGTAATAAAATATACGTAGCAAGTTTAAACAAAATTGATGCTTCCAAGAAATATAGATTTTTAAAAAGCGTGCAAATAATATAAATAACATATTGCGCGTCCATTTGTACAACAAATAAATTAGCTTAAAAAAGCAGGGCAACTCGTACTCTTCTTGTCGAAGTAGAATTTTTGTACGTTTTGCGGGGAACTGCGAGAAATTGATGGCACCACCTAATTTCCAGCGGTTTTACAGGGCAAATTTCCTTCTTATTAAAGGAGGGTGACCTCGATGAAGATGCGGCGGAAGGTTACCAAAGATCCATTAAATTGCCATCAACGAGGAATCTTGTTTGGCCTTCTTTTTCTTCAGCCAAAGTTTTTTTACCCGCGAGAGACGAGTACAATATACTTAATCGATATTTTGTCAGACGGAAGTAAAGTTGCTACCGTGCTCCGACTTTTATGATTAATTCCGTGGACAATTATCAATCCAGTTAGAGCCGAGATTGTGCAATCAGCGCCACGAACTGGTAAATGAAATAGCAGTTTCTGGTTTCTTAATTGTTGGTAATAAACTTTACGAAGCATTGCGAAACATTTATTCGGCTGGAAATTCAATTTCAACCGCGATAGGTAAAAGACAGAAAACTTGTTGGTTCAATACATAGATTCTCATTTTAATAAAAAACGAATATTAATTGTTCGATTAATTATAGAATCGATTAATATGCAATCTAAAAACAGGTTCCATTTTTCCAACAGTTTTCCAATAATTGTAATAAAACGTTCTATTTTCCAAATTACAAGCGTCCTCTGTTCGCAGCTGAAAGCAGCAAATCGCCTATCGAAACCACAGCGGGGCGATATCGAAGTGGCTCGGAGAGCATCGACAATACCCGCGCGGGCGAGGCAAATTCTCAAAGGAAACATTCAACGTCCCAGACGATCCATTATACGCGCGGAACTCGTAACAATAGTTAATATTCACGAAAGGAAAGCGAGCGACTTGGTCGCGGTAGACTTTCAGCAGTTCCCAACTACGATGGCGGCTGTTCGAGGCGGCGGACGCCGTCTCGCAGCGGGAAAAGTTGCCGAAACGTAAGCTTCTCAGTCTTAACTTGAGCCTCGTCGCCCATCCATCGCCTCCAACCCTTGGCGGTTCTTCTCCGCTCGCGGAGACTTGGTAAAATAGACGAGCTTCCCCTTTTTTCACCCGGATCCCACCGTGGAAGTGCCTTCCCTCGGCTACTCCTCGGAAGGTGGAGCGTCCGGGACGATCTCACGTCCTCCTAACTGCATTATAATTTCCTCGGAAAATCCTGCCCTGGCCTGGAACCGGCTGGCAACGTGCCCTGCCACGGTTCCGGGTCAAGGAGAGCACGGCGTGTCGCGCGTCACCCTCCCATGAGAAATTTGTCATCCTCCATCAAATCTCCCGCTAATCAGCCGTGCACCCAGCTGGGCTCCGCGAGCGGTGCAGGGTTAATGAAGTATTCAGAAAGATGTTTCTTTCCATTTTCCTCTTTTTATACGGCCAAGCACGTTCTCTCTACATTCGTTCATTTTGTTTGCGAGCTGTGGACGTTGGATTTTGTAACAAACACTTTCTGATTAAAGTCTTGTCTGATTAAAATGGAACACGTATGCAGCACAGCATTTGGCGTTCTAATTAAATCTGTTAGTCTTCTTTTCATCGCAGTTTCCTCGGAATTAATTTGACTAATGGCGATTAAAATAATTAAAAAAAAAAATATGTATACATTGTTTGGATAAAAATATTCGTTCGTCTAGAATGGCAGCCTATCAAAACCGTCATTATTAGCATTGAAAGCCGTTCTGCGCGGAACGTTGTGCACGGTCCAAAACAAAAAAAAAAAGAGGGGAAAAATGAGTTCGCGAAACAAGAGAAAACGCGAGGGACCGGGGAAACATTTTGTATCGAAAAAAAAAAAGAACTCGGTCGAATGCGACGAACACCGCGCGCCTATTCCCCGCTGGATTCTCGTAAGCTCGTTGGTAACTTTCTCGGCGAGCGGGTTAGAGGCGGGGTCTGTAAACTTTGCGTTAATTTCATGCAGGTTCGAAAGGGTTAGCGGAGCGGGTTTGCGAACGGAGTTTAATCCTCGACGGTGCTGTATACCGAGCAGTGACGGAAATGCTTTATGGAGAATGCCTCGACTCCTTCAACCTTCTTCTGTTCCGTCGGATTAAATGATTCCTGTCCATTGAACCCGAGTTATTCATTTAGCCGCTGCAATCGCAACCCTTCCGCTATTTAAGAAACCTACCAGTTATTACGCTGAGATATTACGAAACATTCTTGTATCGCAGACACGATCGAAGACATTTTCGTTTCTAAGGTATTTATATGAATTTTTTGAATTTCACTTTTGACGTTAAATTGCTGTCGAATTTGAACGGCCATCGATAAATGAAATCGAGAAACCATATCTTCTTGGAGATATTAGTTTGCCGATAAAGTAACCTCAAAACCACGGTTCTATTGCCGGGACCACGCCTCTTCCAACTTTTCCTCCAGTTCTTGCGCGAGAATGGATTTAGATAAAATTCAGTCCTCCCGATTCGCTTGGAATCGCTTTTAGACGCAATCGTTTCGCCAGCGGAAGCGATTCTCTCGCCGCGGATTCTCATTTTAAGAGGTTCGATTCCGCGAACTTGACTCCCCGACGACTATTACGACGAGCATATTTCCAACGGCGAAACTCGGGTTAATATTCCAGAGGAATTCGTCGCTCTCAGCGTATAAAATTAATGCGTTTAATAACAGCTTTGGAAAGCTATTTCCTTGGATTATATCCGGAAAATCGTTCTCTACTTTTCGTTGAAACGTGAATAATTCAATACGAAGGAAAAATATTCGCAAAGCTACGCAAGCTCGTCCGCTCTCGATCGAACAATCCTCTAAAATATTAGGCCAACGTTGAACGAAACGGCTCACTGTGCTTCGTGTTCGAGGATTCAGTATTTCTGCTTTGTCGAATCAATCAATGTTAGTCGAAATAACAGCCTGCGTTTCGACTGCTTTATCGGGCCTCTAGGCACCATTGCTCCTATTTGCTGCATTCCGAATTGTAACAACGAACCCTGAAATCGTTGGAATAATAATCGAAGCGATAGCAACGGTTATCGATCGATTGATAGAAAGACAGGGAACGCGAAAACTAACAGAAAAATGGAGGCGATAAATCGCATAAAAAGGAGTTCGAAATTGCCCTGTATTAATTCGCGTAGCAAGTTGTTAACAAAATATATGGTACGCGAACGTTAAATGGAACAGGAACTCGGCAAACATTGTATTAGCGTTTAATTAATAACGCTGCATGCTCGTATTTGTACGAAACGATCCATATTTCGGACTTTGCCCGTGGAGGATGACGCGATTTTCCTATTGATTCACGGGGAAGCGGAAATTTGTTTACTCTACGCTAAATATTGATCACCAGAGTAAAAATTCCTGCAGAAAGTAAAGTTATCGAAGTCTGTAAAACCGAAGCATGTTTAAAATTACATATTTTACACGTAACACGATGTGCACGTAACATAATTAATTTAAAATCATATGCAAAATACAACAATGTTCGCTCTTCATCTGGTAAGCTGAGAACTTTTCGCGCAACCCTCGTTCACCTACGAATTACTCGATTCGGACGCGGAAAATTCCCCGTAGCCGAATATTTTCGCAGCACCGTTGAAACATCGGCGAACTATAGACAATCTGATAGATTGAGTTTGAAACTCTGACGATGTTAACAGAGCGTGCAGCTAGGAAGCACGATAGACGCGATATTCGAACGACGGAACAATGCATCGTCGATCGTTAATCGAGAAAATTGCCGCTGCACAGCAGCCCGCGTCGCTCTGTATTTATCGCAGTCGAACGTAATGATAATCAGTCGGGGACGAAAGGCCGGCCAGCCTCGAAATTATTTGCTTTATCCGGCGATAACTAATTGCACGCGGCTAATTAGACAACAGTTTCGTTCGGAATTATTGGCGGAAGGTCCGCTGGAAAGGAAGATTTAGCGGCCCTAATTTAATTTCGAACGGTGTAAATTGATTTACCGCGTGCCAGCTGGGAGAGTCGAGGGGGTGTAAACGAATCCTCGAACGTCAAATTAGAGCCTCCTCTTGCTTCCTAATTGGAGGAGAATAATTATTTTATTTACGCGAATTGGAAACGCTGAAACTTTGTTAATTCCGTTAATGCGCCCCATTGAACGTTACTGAAAATCCATTTTGCGTATGTATTCGCAGATTTCATTAAATTCAAGAAAAGATTTTTGTATACGTATTTATTAGAGACAATAGGATGTGTCTTAAGAATGGTTGAGAAGATACTGGAGTACTGGTTTAAAATCAGTATTACTCGCGAGGGAACTGCTTAAATTCCACCCCTTTGGTAACCAATATAGGAGAACAACCACAAATTAATGCACGAAAGCGACTGTAATTTAATTACTGGATTCCACGAGTTGATCATCGATACTCGTACGAACCTCGTATCAATTCGAATTGTTTCGTGGAACATGCGATCGAGCATTTCGAGAGTAATTCCTTGAACCACTGTCGTAACCCAATCACGAACCTCGGTTAGACTTCTGATTATTCGAGTGCAATGCCTCAAATTTGATTCGTTAGGAAACGACGTTGCGTGAACGCGACGTTTAATTTATTACGCTAACGCAATGTAAAGTGCTCGATGAGAAACACTAAATACTATAATTTTTGGCGAGAATCGTATTTCTGAAAGGAAACTTTTGGGATTTCCCGTATGACGGCTTTTCTGTTTACTTTTTGCGCCCACTTTTGCCTTCTTTTTGTCGGCTTTTTGGTTGCAACTGGCTCGACGGCAGACAGCCAGGTATCGATTGACAGACATCGATTCAGCGCGTATTTTGCGCCGTCTGAGTGCTCTCTAACGGAAATGCAGCGCGCGTGACTCTCGAACGACGAAAAATCGACTAAAATTTTAATGTTTGTTTCTGGTTCGCATCTTTTATTTTTTTTTTTTTTTGCGCCGCCCATAAAGGCGCTCCTCGCAACAACGACCGGGGGCCAGAAATAAAACTGGCCAGGCGAAACGGGTAGTTGGAAACTAATTTACAGGGACACGTTTGGGAGCCAAACTTTCCTACGGAGCAACAAATAGAATTTCAGTTATTCTCTGGGTGAACGTTTAACAGCATTCGTACGGTCGAATCTCTGTGATTTACGTTTCACGCTAATCCGCAAATTAAATACGTGAATTGCATTTTCATTTAACGCGGAGTCCGACTAACTTTCGTCGTTCCGTTCCTCGACAAGGGTCATTATCGTTCCATTCCTTAATTTTTGCGCACTGCAAATGACGAAAACCATTTAATACCGATTACCTCTTCCTGTCACTCTGACTGTACGATTATAATTCGAGCTTCCACTCTGAATCGAGGATCAATCGAAATACACGCTTCAGCCGATCACTTCGCCCGCAATTATTTCTCGCCCCGAAGCTTTAACCGTGGAACACCCAACGCAAATGCGATTCGGTCGGGGAGAACATCGCCTTCGATTTACCGTCGACGATGCACCGTGCCATAAAAACGGAGAGCAACGTATCCGATTCGAAACGGACGTAGGAGTGTACGCGAAACTGCGAGAGGGTAGCGCGGATGGAAGCGAACGGTGGACGCAGCGGGGAGGGTTGGTGGCAAGAGACGGGACGCAGAGGCGAGAGGGGAAAGGGGGCGACACGAAAAATGCATCGTTCTTTGATACGCGAGAACGATGCACGATCGACGTACCCTGTGTACACTCGTCCATAAAGTGTGGAATGCTTGGCCACGCCCGATCGACGGTCCAGAGAAGTAGCGGAGGGTTGAAAAGAATGCAGGGTGGATGGAAAAGAGCAAGAAAGCTGAGAACCGTCTAGCGCAGTGGTTCTTAATCCTGGTTCCGCGCGGACGTCGGGGTGCTCTCGCTCAGCTGGAAATTTGAACCGAGCAACACCGTTCGGGGATGATAAGAGGGCTCTGGCCAGAAGGGTGGCGGTCTGATTGGCTGCAGGCGCGCCCGTAGCCTCACCTTCTCTGACACAATTACGGGACCGAGCCGCAAGTATTTTCATTATAGATAACTTTCACGAATCTGATCACGTAACACCGTCGATTGGATGAACTTCAAAGCAGAGCCGCGGTACCTCAGAGTGCCGCAGGCGGGGTCACGCGGACGCTCCTCTCGTCTCGCGTCGTCTCACTCGCCAACGCGATCCGAGAGGATTTATTTTCCGAATTTTCCGCGCACTCCTCGCTTAAAGCTACGCGCTGCGCGACAAGAAGCATCGAAAGAGCGTCGCGCAAAAAAAGCAACGGTGGAAGAACGGTTAAGAACCACTGGCCCAGCGCACGCTCCCTTTTGACTCTCTCGTTCCACCGCCTTCCAGACTGTTGTTTTCGCGTTTTTCCGCCTCGAATCGCTGCGAGTAAATACGTTATTGACGAGCCAGACGGTACGAAATCGAACGAGTCCGCGCGAGGAGGAAACACAGTGACTGGTTTTTCCGAGACGGGGCGAGCGAGAAATCTTCGACTCGACGGGCTTCGCGCACGCCATTTGTAAGCGCGCGATCTCTACGCCACCGAGCTCGCTGCGGATATACGGGACGTGAATTACGACGTTTCCAGGGGGATTACGATGCTTGGTCGTAGGAACTTTTATCGATACTCCGATTTTCATTGTGCCGCTGATCCTCGGATACTTCTCGCTGATGGAAGAGGAGATCGATCTGGAGATGGAGACACCAAGCTTTTAATATTCCTGGTTCTTGCGGGACTGTCTGAGGTTTCAATTGCGACGCGAAGCGTAAGATGGGAGTAAATAATTACAAGAAGTGTGCACACTCGCAAATGTTGTAAAAAGTCTTTGTACGTCGTCTGCAGACAGTCTGCAAACATAGACGAATACATTGCGCTGTGAATTTACGAGACCACATTATTTACTCCGAATTTGCACGATTTTTACAAATATTATTTCCTCCACTCGTGCATCGTTTTAACCGCAAAGATTCAACAGTTTAGCCGAATAAAATGGATCGCGCAACAGATATTTAGCGAGTCGTACGCGAACAGTGGA
Organism: Xylocopa violacea; assembly: GCA_963969225.1. Classification (NCBI taxonomy): domain Eukaryota; kingdom Metazoa; phylum Arthropoda; class Insecta; order Hymenoptera; family Apidae; genus Xylocopa; species Xylocopa violacea. The sequence continues at coordinate 16,808,828 of CAXAJV010000014.1, forward strand.
TCACAGATTGTATACTACCGATCTACAAGATTTTACGAACGACTCTCGAATATCAAGATCGTTCAAATCGGCGACTGAGCGCCGCGCGATTCTTCGCGAGACTCGCGTGTAGAATTCAAGCGTTGGGGCGCGCGTCGCGACGTCGACTACCCGTTCGAAGTCGGCATTAAGTTGTTCATGCGTCAAATTCTGTCTGCAGGGCCGAGCGGACCCGCCGCGAATACCAAACAGTCACTGGAGCTGACTGCGAAACGGTCCAAGACGAGCGTCCGCGCGCATCCCTCGTCGAATTCCACGACTTCCGTTCGCCGGAATTCCCCGCCTGCCAATCATCGAGCCCCGACCACGGCTGGATTGTCGCGCGGTCACAAATTTCGAGTCGCCAAATCGACCGGCTGCGTTTCCTTGTCTTTTTGATCGACGAGCCACGCCTCCTCGACTCCATTAAACGCGGATCGTTCGATCCCCGTTGCATCTCGCCGTTGAGAAGCTCCCGACACCCTCGCTTCGTCTTTCCGTGTTGCTTCCCGCCGACCATCAAATTTACGACCTCGCAGACCAATCGCGATTTTCGATCGTCTCTGTTTTCGAGGGACTCGTCCTCGTTCGTTTTACGTTTCCACGGTTCATAGTTAATGGTTTTACGTTGTGACGGTTTTCGCCAATAGGGGGGGGGGAGGGGAAGAGGGGACAGCACTCTCGTCAGTCTCTCGCGAGCATATATTTCTATATAATAGAAATTCTGACCTATCCCTACCATCCCAGCGTCTAAGGCGCAACTCCGCCATTTTGGTAGCCGCACCGATGAGTCCACTAGCAGGCCCAGGACGAAACGTTCTTCCCTCTCCTTTTCCTTCCTACCCTCTCACACGCGCAAATTACAGCCCAACTATTGAAGCAGGTGTTCAACCCCACCAACACACCGCGCTTCAACGTAATACTAACAATAAACGCAATTTTCAACTCGTGAAACTTTTAATCGCGCTCGAACTACTTCATGGATTTGCAGAATCTATATTCAGCAGACTGTGAATCCATCTCCAAATCTAGGATATGGAGAAATGCTCGATTTAATGGAGGAAATAATTTCGACGTTCAATTTAACGTGGGACGTTCCGCGCTTTTGTCGGAGACATCGACCAAGTAGTAAATAGAACGTATCGAAGATAAAAGTGGTTCCACGGTAATCCCCTTTACGATAATCCTCCGACTTGCTAACAATTTCCGCCCTTTTGAACCCGAAAACTCGACGTCGCCAGGATCGATGCCGGTGACAGCGGAAACGTCCCCTTTGTGCGCGACTTCCGCGACCAGTTGCGGACCGGGGGATTAATGCTCGTCAACGTGCCGCGAAATTTCCAACAGGTATTTTCGAGACTCGCGGATGGGTAGGTAACGGGTCGGGTTGGTGCCTGGCGAGATATCGCGGTGTTCCTCGTCCGTGGCTCCTTATAAAAGTGCACGAACATGTAAGAAGCGTAAACAGCGGAGCGAAAGGGGTGGAGGTGGACGCAGCGGAGTGTAACGCGAGATTCCGCAACAATGCGTGAGCTTTTCATCCACCTGCGGCGGCCAAGAATGCCTACCCCTTTCGGGAACAACGTGGCGGAAAGATGCGCGCACTGGGCAACTGAAAATCGACGGTTATTCTTTCGTTCCCGCGGCTAGTTGGGCGAAACTAGCGTGCCACATCTCTCGAACTCGTATTTTTGATTCGATGAATGTTGATTACATTTGAAATCGGTTGGACGTCGATTTCAGCTTGAATTGCAGTAGCATGGTTGTCGAAATCTGAACAAAGGCGTTTCTAATTGAGGAGGTCCATTTCCAAGAGAAACTTTGATTGTATTTGAAATCAGTTGCGCGTCAATATCGTCTTAAATTGCAATGGCGTAGTTGTCGAAATTCGAACGGAAGGCGGTTCTAATTGAAGGAGTCCGTTTCCAAGAGGAACTAAACTCCTGATACGTAAAATAAATGTGTTTCTCTGTTTCGTCGGAACCTAATTGCAAGGAGTAAAAAGCTCGCCAGTATTCACTCGCGTAAACCGGGTCCTCCTTCCATGCCCGTTCAACGAACTAACAGATAAAACAATTAAGGAGTTAAAGTTTCGCAGTTAGGCAAAGAAATCTCTAATTAACGATCGTCCGAGTCGAAGGAACCTCCCTGAATCGAGATACTTTCAACTTCCTTTCACCCTGTTTGCTCAATTAAAGAGCTCCCGGTTAATTGCTGTTTTTAGTCGCAGCCCAGCGTCCACGGGACTGTCTCGATCGATGAAAAAGCGGCACGTGGACGTACGGTACGAAAAATCGAAGGTTCTCCGTCCGGTTCAGGGCCCTAAAATTCGAGTCCCGTCGAATTCAGAGGTCATTTCGTTCGTTTCTTTCTTTTTTTTCCGGTGTCAGTGGAAATTTGCCACGTCACGCGTCATCCGTCCCATCGAACTGTGCATCCGCTTGTTCCCATCAAAACAAATATTTTCCATACGAGGTCCCGACAGCTGTGTGCGAAACTCGTTCACCGTTTAGCGAAACCAACCATGCGCACGTTGCCCATCAGCCGTTTCTCTCGGTCAGTGGAGTATACGATTAACAGTGACGCACAGTGTTTTGAAACGGCCATTTAAGGCCATTTAAGGGCTGGCCATTTTGATCGATGAATGAAGTCTCCACTTCTGGAGATTTCATGGAACTTGGAATTAATGCGACACGATAGTAGACCGTTGCTAATCGTAAATAGGAATTCTTCAGGAACTTAAGTGACCCTGAAATGCATCGTCAAGATCTGTTTCACGTACTCGTGCAACAATCAGTGGCTTCAGTTTTAAGAAGAGAATGCTCGCGCGAGTATTTTGCATATCGGGAAAGAAAATTCCGATTAGGTCACTGACGGAATAATTTAACGCGACCGCGTTACGCGTTTCAGCCTGTATATTAAATTTATGGCCACGAGTGTGGGATTTATAGTCATGAATTTTTGAGAGGTACATTTCCAGGTCGATGGTAGACTTGGAAATATTTACGAGCGATCCGATTAGAATTTCCTGGGAATAGTTGGAACTGGTAGCACAGCTACATAAATTGGTCCAATTATTTGCAACTGATAACACGCAGTTATGTACGTTATATGTTTCCGTTTCAATTTTTCCTTTCTAAAATAGCTTCTGAAGATTCGTCGATAGTTTTGGTATCGATATTCCTTCAATTCATTCAGAAAATATGGGTCTCTTTGAATCAGTGGCCACGAAAGAGCGCGCGTCTGACTATCGTTGAGTTGTACTACTTACAAACGCGCCACGTTCCATTACAGCCAATTCCTCTGCGATATATAAAACATATTTAACATTAACAACGTGTAACGATCCATATGCGCTCTTCTCCACCAGCAATATTCATTATCGATAAGCAAGCGTATGATATTAATGCATTACATGTCTCGATAACAATATTTAACTACTCGTACATCGTGACTCATGCTCTTATTACCTTTTTTTTACATTCTATCTAACATCAGCTGTGGAACCAGTTTAAAATAAATAACATCTTTCAGCTCTACTCGTTCCTGCCACTATGCGCGATATTTACACGCCTTCGTATTATATACGTCTCATAAATTCCGCGATGCGCAAACAGATTGAAAATCAATGCGCGGAATCAACACTACGGAGCATCCGACACGAGAAAAAGCAGTTAACCTTTTAACCGCATTTTATGCTCGATGAATAATTGATTAACCGTCCCATATAGCTCGCGTAGCGAAGCCCCTAGACCGTGAGGATTGATACGCGCAAACACCGCTAATGATAATTAATGTTTTGATTAAAGCGCAAGGACGGTTGTTGCGATCGTGTCAACGAGTGATTGATGAACACCAGATACGCTCGTACTATTTTAGTGCCGTCGAATCGGGAATAGAAGCGCTAATATCCCGACTGTTCGAATTCGCTCGAGTTCCCGAAAGAGCCGATAAAAATTTCCATCGAGCGGAACGCGGGGTACCGGCGGAGGGTATCCAGGAATAATTAATGGAACGAAGATGGACGGGACGTTCGTGGCTGTTGGCTCGTGATCGAAATTTAATCAACGCTCGTATTCGGAACGACGGCAAGGACAAACGAAGAGACGCCGTATCGACGTGACGAGCGAAGATACGTACGCGTGTTACGTCGAGGCCGTATCTATCGGAGATATCGTTTAAAAAATGGTCGTCGAACGGGAAACTTGGATTTTCAACGAAAACAGAGGCAGAGAAAAGCAGTCGCGCTTTTTCCTTCTTTCGCTCGTCGAAATCCACGTAGCTTCGAAGGAACGTGTTTAAAGAAGTTCGAAAATGTTTCTGTAAAGCCCTTTCGAGGAAATGCTCACGGGAGCTGGTGCTACCAGCGAAAATAAGAGATGGGCGGACGTTCCGACTGAATTCGAGCGAATATGTCTTTAATGGCCACGAGAGAAACAGTCGCCTGCATCTGGGAAGAGCTACGCGCTCGTCCCAGGGGGGGCGTCGCGACGCCTGCAGATTGTTTGGCAAATTGAATTGGGTCAGATCGGAAATGCCAGGGATCCGCGCGATTCGCCTAATCGCGGCTGACTATCCGACCAAACGAAGCGCAAAATCCGATGGTATCGTACCCGTATCTGCGAGAGGAATTTATCACGGCAACGCGGCGGCGCGATTCGCTCGTTTCGTCGCGACGCGTCGCCCGGAAGATCGAACCGATATTTCGACTTGAGACGTCTCGCGTTGATCCTGCTCGCGACGAGTTGCGCGGGACGAAGCAGAAACTCCTGCCGTCTCACGGAATTAAACGCTCAGCCGCTGTTTTGCATCGATAAACCTGCAATAAGCGTACATGCGAGTAGATTAGTTGAGAATCGTTCAATTAAATCGTAGCGCACGGTTTTGAACGGGGCGATCGAGTGACAAGTAGAATTTTTCTTTCGAATGTACGAGTAAGAATTCTACGAAACATATTTCCGCGGTATTACATTAAAGAACAGAACAGAGGAAGCTCCAACGCGAAAGATAATAAGAATCAGACGGAGTTTACAAATTTTACATTTTCCTGTTTTCATCGAGCAAACGGAACTTTTCTCGTTCGAAGTTGCGAGGAATATCAGGAATCCGTAGTTCCTCGACGCCACGAACGACTTAACGTTCCTCGAACGAACGTATTTTCGTATCGCGTTTATTTGTAATAGGTTTTCATTTCGTCGCGTGTATTGGGGCGATTTGGATTACGGGAGACGCGCGAAGCAGAAATTGATTATTGAAGAGGGAATTACGGTAAAGTGTGGTGGAATTTAAAATTTCCATTCAGCCGAATTGAAGAACGCTATTTACGCGGAGGATGCGAAGCCGGAGAGCTGGGATAGGTGTGGCTTACGTCTGAATTAGACCTGGCTTAAATCAGAGCTTCCACGAGAATTGTATTCCCCTTCGTACAGAGAAATGTACGTTCGCGTGTGCGCAGCTCTGGTAGGATCAAGAATTTTTAAACCGAAAAACAGTGGGTTTACCCGATACAGATTAAACATTCGCGTTGTTTTGAAATACCGTCGAAAGATGTTGGTGGCCTTGCGAAGATAAACAAATCGCGGATATTTATGCGCGTCGCGCGTGCAGAAAACGCGCGCGTGATATTTACGCGTGTAAAATATACAATATGCACGATGCGGTTTCGATATGTAAAATATTGTTCGCCATCGAGTGTTTAATAATACATATTTGACGACACTCTTGCAATGTTACGAGGTGCTCGATAATATTTATACAACGATAACTGGCGAACGATATTTCAAAATTCGTAGTCGTTATTCGTTTGAAAATTAATTTTTATTCGAACTTCCGTCAAAAATCAATATCGCGTCGCGAGAAAGGGGGATTGAATTTCCGGTCAAAGTTCGTTAGATAAAAATGGGTCACCGATTTTCACCTACAAAACAGTTACAAATCCGTGGATATTAGACGCAATCCGCGGACGACAATGGCCGCTTTTATCGAAGCTCTCCGTCGACGTGCAACACATAAAATGCAAATAGTATCGCGGAACCGCCGTCAGTCTTCGATTCGGTCGTAGGGTAAGAATCTTCGATTTATCAAACTTTCATCCGCAATGCTGTCGCTGGGAGCTCCTCGGAATACTTTTAGCCAGATCCTGCGGATACATTGTTCACGAGGAGCGCCGCGGTTATTCATCCCCGAAATGAGGGACCGAGCATTGCGATCGATCGCGTCTGGCCCGTCGATAGTCTGCGCCCAGTGCCACGCGCTTCGACGTCTATGCGATAAAAGTCTTTAATGAAATTTCGAATACTCCTTGACGCGTCACAAGGGAGTCCATACGGTTGATCTGCCGGGGATTCTCGTGACATTTTGATGGATAAATTTATGATAGCTCGGAGGACGACGTTCTGTTTAATATTGCTCGACACAGCGTACCAGAGGGTGTGCAGCTCGGACACTGCGGGGAACCATTGTTAGACTGTCACTGGAGTATACCCTGAATGAGTAATTATTGTAAATAATTAAACGTGAATCATCCACGTGAGCGCAGCATCTACGATCTTATGTTTTAGTAAAATTAAGAGCAAACTAATCTTCGTCTCGCGAGATAACGAGACTTTGTATTATACCTTAACGACTTCTATCTCAATATTTGGAATGAAGTAGTCTGCTGTTTAAAGCAGAGACAAAGTAGTCTATTGCTTAATTGCAATTATTAATTGCATAATTATTGTTGTACGAGCCGTATGATATAATATGAACCGTAATGTACATTCGTGGGAAATGTCGATTACGTTCGAGGTTGCGAGAGGCAATTGTTCGAACTCAAGACGGATAGTAAGACGAATATCGATACACTTCCGACCTCCTGACTTTCTTTACGATTAAATATATGTCAAATATTACATCGCTACGAATATTAAATTATTCGTAACAGTGGAAACAAGTTTCAGAGTGTTGCAGAACGGCCTCCAACCGCGTGTGCGGAATAAAAAGAATGGCCCTCCGTCGCTGCAGGGTCGAAGTTATTTCGCGCGGCGACAATGGCCACCGCCGGCTTTACGAGCGGGTCGAAGCCAACGGAGAAGAGGAAGAAACAGGGACGGGGGCGGAGCTCCTCGGAAGCGCAATCGGGAATTATTTCCTTTTAACTTCGATAAACAAGTCGCGGTACGGGCGAGTTTTATAGCCTTAATCCCGGATCCCCGGGTAAGAAAGTTTGATATTCATTCGCGGGAAATTGAAATGGGACAAACTGTGTCGCTGCGCCGCTTTATGAACTGCGCGAAACTTGATTCCGTCGATGGTGGTGCGGGCAGGTCCTGGCGAACTTTTCTTCGGGAGTTGTGCGCTGCCTTTCGTTCGTGGCCGCTACGGCTGGATTGCTAGCTCGAAATACGGGTCGCTACACTCGCGAGTCCACGCCGCCATTACGTACTTCTTCCAATCCCTTCGACTAGCGGGCGAATTTATCAGGGACCGTGGAAAGTTTGCAAATCAAAGTTGTATCGGAGCGTTCCCCGACCGGAGGCTCCTCGCGTGCGTTCTCGTCTCGTTTCGCGAGGCTGTGTGTTTTTTCCGCCACCCATCGGGTGGAAGGCAGCGGCGATACGTTCGACGAAGGGCCGTTCGATATTTCAGTGGACGGAAGCTGCGTGGCGCGGAGCACGTAGGTTGTTTTCACCAGTGACACGGTTAGGAAACGGTTGTCGAGTTTCTGCTAGTTGATCCTAAAAAGCCAACTCGGCCAACTAAATTAGTTGGATTTAATCCGAGGTACGAGTGAAACTAGAAGCTCCACTCGGAGTTCCCTCATGGCTGTTAAAATTCAATATCCCATTAGTCCTCCGTTCAACGAAAGAACGAACTGTGCAATTTTAAGAATACTAAATCCGAATTAAACTTCGACGTGCAACATTTCCAATAACCGCACTCTGACAACCGAAAATGAACCTTTCATAAATCTCCATCAGTAGGCACCAAGACGTTATTTACCCTTTCCCATGTAACGTAGCGTCAGGTACGGCAAAAATTCCTCCACTCTTTCCACAGTCGTTCGTCTCAATAATTTTTCGAAACAATAACACGTCCAAACCGCGGGCCGCCACGATTCCGGTAAACACGCGGTGTTCCGCGTGCGACATGCCCGCGGCAGCGGGTCCTGTGCATCACGATTAAGTAAATGGCGACATCGATACCTTGGCCACGGTATTTCAACGCGACAGGCAGGCCAACAGGGTCGCGTTTCCGCGTAACCGTCACCGTGGTCGCGCGTAACGCGCCTTGTCGCGGGTGCTTGGCCCGCGGGCACCCCGCGCGATTAGAATATTATCGCCATAAGGGCGTGTACAATGGCGAGCGGCCCCGCGGCCGATCTATGGTTTCGCAGTGTCACGCACGCCGTAAATTAACGCCACGCACCTGCCACAGCCCAGAAGGGGTTCGCTCCATGCGGGCAACGATACTTTACGCCGGAATTTCTGTGTCCCGTGTTACACGCCGCCAGCACGATCGCCCCTGCCCGCTGCTAACTCGCCGTGCACCATCGGCTCTCCCACCCAGCGATGCTGGCCCCCGCGAGCAGCTAATTCGCCGTACACTCGTCCGGCTTATTTGCGTAATCGGCGGAGCGTGCCGCGTCGCAGCCGGCAAATTTTCAGTTTTCCCGCTGCTACCCCGTAATCGCGTTCAATCAAGGGGGAGAGCGTTGAAGTTTGTTCGCGTGGAAAATTGTTCTTTGCCAGTTCTTGCTCGTTTACTGCCATTTCCTTTGATTGTTTCCTTCTTCGTCGCTTTCCGGTTTAGAAGATAGATTCCGCGATTGTATCGAAGGTTCACTATTTTGCACGGAATTGCTAAGAACGGATTGCTTTAGCAAATAATTGCAAGCCGACGGATTATGTGCTCGAGGGTTGTTAGAGAGGAAATGTAAATATGCTGCGATGTTTGTTGAAAATGTAGCCGTACGAGCGCGTTTCGTGTTGCGTTTTCTATCGTGTAAGTACTCGTAATGACGTTTTTTTCTTTTTGGTTCCAGATGGAGGTTATTAACAATGCGCCCGTTACAGTCGCTCGAAGGTAACAAACCGGACAATGCATTAATTATTAAATGGCACGCGGGGTGACGAGGAATCGATTGGTAACAAATTAAAAAGGTAAGTAAAATACGCAGGGATTAAATCGCGGTTCATTAATGAAACGCAGCGCATTGGTCGACTGCAGGCGCGTGAAATCCAAATAGGGAATATGAATCGAAACGCGCATTACGAAATTATCGTATCGTTCCGGGCGAGGGACCGCGAAAAATTGCAAATACCGTTAATAATCGATGAAAAACGGAGTCGTGGAAGTATAAAACGGTGTCCCATTGAAATCATAGCATCGAATATTGTAATGAGGCTATTGGTATTCCTATAAATCTGCTTAATCGGGATACACGCGCGTACCATTTCGCTCGCGCGATTAAACGAATCTTTTAGGCGGGATAAAGTATTTTGTCTCGATTTATCGTATCGTATTAAATATTAATTCTAATTCATTTTAACGCGTCGTACTTAAAAATACGTAGTTCGCCTCTATCATGGAGTATAAAAACTCGCACAATTTTTGCTTCCCATTATACATACTTTTAAACGGGCCAAAAATCCTGGTCAAAACATAATGGCACAAGATATTTCAAATTTTTTACCTCTCCCGATTCAAGCGACACGCATTTCGGATGATGTATTAATTATAAATGATAGTGCGCGGCCGTTTTAATCACAGAACGCGAGCATTTCATACCGGGCAGGCTAATGTTGCTATTTATAAGCAGATATCGCAAACAGGTAAAGTAGAAAATACGTTAAGATGAAACGGGCCGATGAAATATCGCTCGGACGCGTTGTCCCGCGTAAATTCGCGAAATCCCTGTTACCGCAAATGTAGTCGAACGTGTGCGAAATATCGATACCGCTGGATATTGAATCTACGATAATTCAATTACGATACGCGATCAACGTCAAGCGCGGCTCCGAATAAAATTACACTCAACTTATTGCGGCGCGCGTGAATATTTCCTCGTTGATATCGATCGTTTGCGGGGCATTTCCATTCACAGAGACAGTGAACATTAAAATATTAACGTGGACAACGACTGGTTTAACCAGTGAATACTTTTCTACTCTCTCTTACCTTGATGTGACAGCGAATTACGCGCGCAGACATTTTTTTGACATACATTTGGAAGGTATAACACTTTTTTAAATAAAATGTTTGGCGCGCAGAGCATTTCTTTGAAAACATTTTTACAACAGCTCTCTGCAAACATGCGTGCCTGATATTAAAATAAATAACGTTGTTTTTTGTTAAACGTCACTGCCGCGATAATATTGATAACGTCTAGGTAAATCGTCGAAGTACAACCTCGATAAACATGAAACATTGTATCGTATTTCATTGTCGTATCACGCGCGGCGCATCTTCGCGAGCGCGTGTACAACGAAACGCATTAAATCGTGTCGTGCACCGCCATCGAGTTGACGCTCATACGAAAGTACAATGGCGGTAATCGTGTAAAATATCAGTACATCGAAAATCCTTGAAATTTGTGGGATAAAAGTATTCGTATAAACACGAAACGCTGAACCGTGGAAAGTACGAAATGAATGAAATCGCGCGATTCGAATAAGATTCGTATCGAGCATTAAAATTGGTCCGTGCAAGTGCGTACGTGGATGCACTGACTCTGAAAAGTTTCGAGCACGTTCCGATGCGAGACAATTACAACCCCTGTGGGTACGAAACGAGCGTTTTGTTAAAAATAATAGTCTTCCAGTCGCTAATTATTTCATCGCGAACCTGCGACATCGACCATTTCGCGGGACCTTCTGTGTTCTTTAATAAACAATGCGAAATATCGAACAACGCGGCACTCTAATTCCTGCACAATTACCTAATAACGCGATACGCGTGGACGTAATGGCAATAGGAAGCGCATTATATTCCGCGCGGCAGTTTCAAACCATTAAACGTTATGCATTTAACAATTTCGCGTCGTTCAAATTAAGTTGTCTCGACGAGAATATTCCGAGGCGGAAAATTGATCAATCTCGCGGACGATAAACTGATGACTGAAACGAACCATTCTCCTGGACGACGAACGAATTTACACATTTTTAACGACAGCGTTTCAATTTCATCATTTCTCGCCAGTTGCGCAGCGTCTCACGTTTAATCGCGTGGTATTAACGAATGCAAAAGCGTTTCGAACTACGTAAAAAAAACATACTTTGGACCCGCGCAGGTTCGACCACACCTTGAAAGCATCGAGATCCGCCTGAAAGTTTCTCGCGAAAAAACTATCAGGCGCGATAACTCGCGTCAGAAGCACCGAGCGGAGTGCATTTTTAAAAGTGTATCAACCCAGTCGTCGGCCCGTTTCATAAACATCCGCGCCTTTTAGCGGGCCATTTTGTATCGCGCGCAGCCCCCCATCCGCCCAGCTTCGCTTTCCGTCGTTTAAAATTAATATCGGGCCCGCGAATTTATTGCGAGCAGAAACCTATAAAAAAAATTATAACGAACGCGTTTATCTGGAACAGGGGCCGTGTTGATTCATGCGAAATCGATACCAATACTGTTCATAAATATGGAAACGCGGCGAGCCAAGAATCGTTAATATCGCGGACCGTTTCCACGTTTCAGTGGCCTGGCCAGCCTGAGCTCGCCGTTAATTAATCAGACGTCGATAATTAAGGAACGCGCTCGTCGGACGCTATCCATCTTTCGATGCGAATATTTCACGCACAAATGTTTGTGCCTGGTCGAACGTCATAATTTCAGGCGAAATCATGGGGGAGTTTCTTCAAACAATTGAAGTAAAATTCGAAGTCTACCCTTTCGTTTCTGAGGTGAAATTTCCCTTTACAGATATCAGAAATGTATTCAAACTGTGATTATGGAAACTCACGGGGTTACGGAATTGCTACGAGAATGAATGAAGCAAAGAAGTACCGTGGCAATATTTACTAGAATAAAACGAAAAATAGTAGCTACGTTATTTAAATTTGACACAAACTATAAAGCCCTGGAAGGTTTTTATTGTTCCAGTTTTAATTCCTTTATTAATATGCTTTTGCCAGCGAAAAATAGCCACGTTTCGCCAAGCTTTTTTCTCAAAAATACCGATAGCAAAAGAAAGCACAGATTCGCAAACCGTAGCGGTGACGTGCAGCTACTAAAAGCGAGAATTAAGAACGTAGGCGGAGTTATATGGTTAAATATTGAAGTATCGTTTTCCCGTTTCTCTCATCCGCTTTTTTCCTGTCGTTTTTCCTACGACAGTCGTGCTGCGCCAGCCGTGGACGTAAAAGCTCTATAAAATAGCTTCGACTCATTTTTCGATATATTCATAACCATAGCCGTCGTCTCGAGGTTCATATATCAATGATAACGTCCTTATTGGACAGTTCGGCGACACAGGGATTCGCTGTATCGGGGGATTAAAGTGTCGCGACGTTCGTGTGCGTCGTACGATGAAAACGTGATCCCTTTAAGAAATTTTTTCGCCGAAAACTTCGAAAAATCGTCTTTTCCCCACATTTCCTTGGAGTTTCGAAGTCCTTGAAGTCTTGAAAGCACGCTCTTCAAATATTGTGTTGAACACGAAAGAATTGGGAAAGTTAAGCAAGTTTCGAAGATAAGGTTCGCAGGTCAAAATGGCGCGGAAGGAACTTCAACAAATTTTTTCTGGAGCTCTACTTTCTTTCCTCAAGCGTTGTTGTTTTTATGGTATAAAGAAGTAAATTCCATAACGAATACATGTCGTAATTCATTTATCTATGACTATAGTCTTGTTCGCTGTTTCGAATAAAAAACGATATTAATTGAACTATCGATATACCTCGAACGTCACATTTTGCATAGCGTTACGTGTAATCCAGTCCGTGATAACTGTGTCGTGGTGTACGTCACTAAAATAAAGCTGGTAAGCTTTTAGCGAACGGACACGTTCGATATTAAACGTGTCAATTTGTCATGTAAAAATTTTCTGAATTTTCTTCTCTACATCGTTTCAATTCATCAAACACGAGCAGGTTCGTACTTTTACCTTGTCAAAAGGGAATTGTTGCACTGCATAATATATATCTGAATTATCGAAGCGTTCACCTGAAATATCCGCGCGATAATGTGTGCAACTTTTTAATAAAGGCGTGTGCATGGCGCGCCAACCTTTCCCTTGCGCAGAAAATGAGCTTTCATATTCCAGTTAGGAAGTTGAATATAAAGGCACTGAATATATTTCTATATTTTAAATAAGACGTTCAAAATGGAATTATTATTAAATTTTGAAACTTTTATCCAGCTTAAATCTCGAAACCTTCGCAAGGCGTGCTAAATAAAACGTGACACCTGACTTTTCTTACCTGTAGTTTTCATTTTCCATTTACTTCTTTATATTCGAGGCAAGAAAATTCGTAAATTTCACTCATAATACGAGGAAAGTTGATAAAGAAAGATTTAAGATCACTTGCATGCTGCGTTCCCCTACTTCGTCCGCCAGTCTGACCATATACGAACCTTATCTACTTAAACTCCCTTTCTCTTCGTATATCGCTCTACTTTCTCGTTTTAATCGTGTAAAACCCTTAACATCTTACTATACAACTTTCATACATCCCTAAAAAAATATTTTTTAATAAACAACATAATTTTTAAACATAGCTCAGTACTTCCAAAGATTCTTTCTCATCCAAAGAGTAAAACCATCTATACATCAAATAACTCGAATTCCTTCACTCGACTCAAGAACCGCTCAAAATGAACCGCCACGTCCACTATACTGTTCACAACCAGCGCATCAAGCGTGCACGCTGGATCAAACCATAATCACAACCCCCAGAAGTCCCGTACACCCTCGCGACTGCTCAACAGAGTCGTCGTACACGGCGATAATACGACGCCGCGATTCATGCATCGACGATAACGTTCTTATTGGCCGTGGCGCGCGGACAACGAGCCCCAGCGCGTTGAATAAACTATAACGGCGTTAAAGTGGCTCTCGACGGATCGGGAGAGCCGGTGCGCGCTAATTTACAGGCGTCGAGGCGGCGCTAGTCGATAAAATGGACGTGGAAAGCGGTCGCGCGCGTTAACGCGTGACGAGACGTCGGCGTATGGAGCCACGAACTTCCTTTTTTCAGCCGATCTTTCGTCAGCCGCTCTTTTTGCCCGTCGAGGCGCCGGTCAAGCGATACCCGCGATAACGGGCGACCCCTCTCGACGCGGAGGAACATTCGATCGAGCGGGAGCAGACGGATCGCTTTGGGGGTGGAAAAACGAGCGCGCCGCGGTCGCCTCGCAAATTATCGTTAATGAATTTTCCGGCGATCCTCGGTGGGAACGCGGGCGACGACTGCGTGGTAACGATTCCCGTTCGTCGAAGAGCGGTTTAATCGAGCGACGACATAGGGGATGCTCGTTTTAATCGGCTCCTCGATCTTTCACCTATTCGCCCGGGCGCAATGAAATTGAGTTATCAACCGAAATTTGTATACGATGCGTGTGCAGCGTTTAGCGGATAATGAGCATCCCGATGATGGGCTCCGCGTGATAAAATATTGAAGTTCTGATAAAGTGTTTCTGTCGTTCCGAGCAGAGGTAACAGGGTCGTTTCGGCCAAAAATGTAATTAGAGACTTGCGGGCACACGCGAACGAGAGGCATTTCGCTGGCTAACAAAGACACCGCTCTGCCAGCCAACTATAGTTTAATACATAATTAATGAAGAGATTTGCATCGATCAATGCTTAAACTTGATGGCTCGTAATTATTTGGTTGGCGCAGGGGCGAGGTCCGTTTACACGTTGCAACCAGGCGAGTTTTGGCAAGTTTGGAATGCCTGGTGACTGCTAGCTGCTGTTTTTCGGGTGATTAATGGGATATTAATATTAATTAATTTCGTAGCAATTCTTTTTTAACTAAATTCTTGGAAATCGAATCTCTGCAAGAATCGCCATCAACTGCTGTTATAATTCTGGAACTCGTTTACTATTTTCATACAATTTTTTTTACTGAATATGATTAAAATTTCATTTTTAAATGCGACAGAAGATATTTATTAAGCTTCGCAATGTCGGAATTTCAGCAGGCTTGAAATAGATGACTAATTAATAACTTTTAGAAACTTGTGAAGTGTCGAGATGATTCATAATAGTCGCTGTACGTGCACAGTGTATCACCACTGTCTACAACAGTGACGAAGCGGCTGAATAATTAATACGAACGAGAAGAGTAACTGTACGAGAAAGTACCGCGTTATTGATCCGTCAGATGCTAGCGGTAGTTACATTTCAATTGAAAATCATCGGCCAGACAAAAGTTTTGTCGCTGAACGGTGGGTCAGACGTTTCGCCATCCATTCATAGAAGTTTGATTACCTCTAACACAATGCCAATTCCGCAGGAACGATACGAGAAACAAAAATGTCGAGGTAGCATAAACGCGAGCTATAAGAAACGAATCATGTTTAATAAATACTATGTTCGCATTCCTGTTACATTTATTTAAAAAGTTATTTTTGTATCAGCTTGTATTTTTCTAATTTTACTCGTGGAACGCGATAGCAACGTTCTATCGAGAAATTCCAGTGCACTCGGTTCATTTCTGAGGCAATTAATTCTCCAGTTTAACGCTCCAAACGCGATAAACGACTTCGCCAACTTATACCAAGCCACTGGAACTTCCTAATCAATTTGGTATTTAGAATTTTTACAGCCACGCTGGCCGAGCGCGGAACTGGTCGCATATACGATCTTCGTAAAACCGTTATTAGTTGGGTGGTTTCGTAAAACTCGATGCATAAAACGCGTTAAAAAAGTTTCCGGTAATAGCCTAAGTTAAGAGTAATCGCGACGAAGAGCGTACTGATGGGGGATTTATGAATCGCACGATTTTGCTGCTGGAACGAATTAACCGATCCGCATTTAAAGCGGAAGTGAAAATCTGAAAAATGCATCCGCAGCGGAAGCTTTCTGGAGATCGGACACTTTGCGAATACATTTTAACACATCGCGCTGCGAAGTCCGCGGAAATTTGCTCGTCGGAAGATCGTGTCACCGTGAAGAACGAGTACTTACTTCCACAAAATACCCTTTTCTGCCATGAAAAATACGACATTCTCTAGGTTATCTATCTTCCATTTCTGTTATTGCAATTTTCCTCGCACACGAATAATTGTTGTGACAAAATGAATTCATGGAGGACGCAATGACTCGAAACGTAATTACATCGTCTTAATACGATAAATACGTAAGGATACGAGGGACCAAATGCGTAATTTTCACAAATTACACTGTACTCGTTGTTTCGTTCTGGGTGGCAATTTCACGAGCGAAGGGAGATCAATTCCAATGTCTAAAGAGTGGAGGAGGAACGTCATACTGTCTCGAGGACCGCGTATCGCGTTCCAGCTCGATTCTGATAACGCTTCCGCGATGCAAATCTCGAGTAAGGGCGAAAGGGTCCAATACATCAAGGGGGAATCGCAACGAAACACGCCGAAGGAATATGTAAAGCGCCAATATATATCTTAAAAGGGTTTCGCGTGTCGGGGATGATCGATGAACGCGTCTCCTCGCCGTATCCTGGATCCACGGAGCCGCGATCGATGCCGGAGGAGCGTAACGTCGTGATGTCTTACCAGAGACAGAAAGAGAGGAGGGCTCCCTCATATCTCTCAAGTTATTTCAAATGATATTGCGTCGCTCGCCTGTGCGATTCGATGTGATCTTTGAGCTTTGACTCCTTACGTGTGAAGCGGCGCGAGTGCAAAGAGCCCCGACCGTTAAGTCGCAAGCAATAAACGATCAAAGCCGCTGGAAGTCTGCAACACGTCTTGGGAAACAGCTCTCACAATTCGATCCGCGGGACGTAGATTAACCAGGCTAACTGGGTGTACCAAAACTTTTGGAGAAGCAATTTTATGAAAATTTCGTTTTTACTAAAAAGTAAAGCAAGATTTCAAAAAGAGCGTAGTTAATTTACCGTCAAATCAAGACTATGTCGCGACGAAAGACTACTTCTTCGATGCAGAAGACCAGTTAGCAAATGACCGATCCTGCAGATCCTTCGTCCTTCCAAGTCAAAGTTTTGGCCCGAGGTACACCGATTGGCTGCGAACTGGTAACCAATCAGTGTCTCGAAGCGACGATGTCACCACGTCCGTTTATGGTACCCTTAACGCGCGTTCCGTGAATTGGTCCGACTGCTACCTATTTACGATATCTGCATAAAGGTAAAGCAAGATGGAACACGCTGTCAGCACGGAGTTTCTCGAGTCCGTGGTGGACTCATCGATTTCGGATCGTTACAAATTAACGCGAAACTTCTGATTCATGGCGCGTCTGGAGTTACTGAGAAATCGTAGACGTTAGAGTTTGCCATTGACGGATAATCGAGGAAAGCAAATTTATCTGTTACCATTTATACGGAATTTAAGAAATCGTTTGTAAAGATGAGAACTTTTGTTGCCATTCAATTACAAAATGCTTGGTTCGTTAATGAAAAACGAGAGCCCATTCGTTTATTAAATATAAACTGTTCAGCAACATTTTTGATCGAAGTTAATAAGCGGAGATAATTAATCTACGTTCGCTGTGTCAGCATAGTAGAAATTGCTGGGAAAATAGCGCGCTCCACTTTCATTTTTTGCCCCCAATTATTTCTCCAATATTCCCTCGAAACCTCATTGCTGGCGCCATCGAAGTACTGTATAAACCAGTGGCTCGATAAATTATATAATATTAATGATCTATAACAGTGGTAAAATACCCTTCGTCGAGATCGTTGCGGGCCAGAATTTTCCCCATTATGTTTTTAATTCGATAATTGATTCGCAGAGTGCTACGTCGAGATTGAATTGGCAAAGTTTCCGTGAATAAAGGCTCGCGAGACAAAGCGACCGGTGTTTCAGTCGGCAGGAAATATCGGCGCTTCGAATTTTTGCTCGCGCGAAGTTCGATCGTAACTCGACTTCCGCCGGAACCGCCGTCGTCGAATTTCTCATCGACGAGGTGGCGTAACGCGCTGCGTAAACAGGTTCGAAATTGCTGGTGTGTACTTTAAGTTTCGTAAACGCGTGCATTTAATTTCAGTCAGATGTCGATACAGGAAACCCGAGGACCGTGATTTATCGAAGGGACACGAGAACATTTTAACGATACGCGAACCTAACTCGGTCCGTTTCCAGTTGCATTCGAAATACGCGTCGAGACGCGACCGTAATTAAATATGAAATTACCATCGTTCGAATCAATTTAAATTTTATCGTATTTAACTTGTCGTCGAGCAACAATTTTCGTAGACGCGTTCCATTTGCGTAAATATTTCTCCACCGCGGCATTTCAGTTACATTCACATTTCATAATCGTGCCATTTCTCGAAAGAATTTTGCAACGCGATGGAAGCTCGAATTTTTCGATGAAACATTATTACAAATCGAGGTTATACATCGCGCGCAAGAGCAACTGGAATACATAATTTCATTGAAACGAATAAAATCCACTCGCGGGTTATGCAAATGAGCTTCAGTTTTTAGGACGGTCTTCGATCGACCCAGTACGAATAAAAAACGAGATGGAAAAATGGGAAAACAGATACGTGCATCCCTTTTCTAGTTCGATTCAATTATGAAATGCTTGCACTGCTGATCATTTTACATTTGAAATCCAAACTAATTATCAACTCTTTCATCGTAACAATTCAAGCTGAAATATGCGATCACAAGTGTCATATTCGAGTGACACGTGAAAATTTAGTGGAAACTCAAAACGTTTAGGAAGCGACAATCTGGACACGCTTTGTTCGACGATGGAACAGGAAGGATCAACGTGCGAGGGTGGTTAAGGGCTCACGAGAACCTAATCAACGAGACAGGTACACAAGTGTAGATAACCGATCAAAGTGCTAGCGGGGCAACTCACGTCAATCATTCAAACCGAATAGACACATCGTCGACCATAAATTTACCGGTCCTTCCGTCAATTTGCATCGAGCTGGATATTTTTTATCGCCAGCGCGCATACGTGTCCAATGGCGTCGTTACCCGCACGCGACAGATGCACTTAACGATACGACTGCATCGAATGTATCGCGTTATCACCCTCTGAAATTAAATACGTGACTGAAAGCCAAGTCTTCCTTTTGCTTTGGTCACAGGTGAGAGTAAGAACTGTAAGCGTAAAACTTGCGAAACTCTTCTGCTGCGCCTCTGTTTGAGAGGAGTTGTGAAAGCGAGGGGTGGTTGTTGAAAAGAACGCTTTGAATTTCACGTATCCGTTCTGAATACGAATCAAAGTAGAGAATACACCATATTCTAAATTCCAAAGGTTAAACGATGCACCCAAGCTTTAATCATCGTTAACCATCGAAGATGTCAGAATATTGACATAAATTTGTCGCAAACTCGGAAGTAAAGTAGCCGAACTTTCTCAATTCTGAACTGATGAAGTTTATGAGAATCCTTCTTTCCCTCGTTTGAACAAACTTCAGCCTTTATCCGAAGTAAATTGTAAAAATCTGACGGTGAATTTCGAAAAGTTCCGTATTTCACAAAAAGGAATACAAAAGTCCGTTGAGCATTGCCAGTGCAAACTTTATTAAAGTTAAGGTTAATGGAGCTCTCCCATCTAGTTCCTTGTATCAACTTAATCAAACTTATCGTTAATGTTTCTTGAGAGTGACTTTTGAGTTTCGTTTCCGCAATGTCGTTGCGTTTTTCATTTGCCAATCGAACCACGAATTTCGAACAAAATTCGCCACGCTACCCTGATTTCGTGCATCTCGAATATTCACGTTCCTCCGAGTGATCATTCTCGCAGAATTGTTTTTTGCATCAAATTTCGGCGTCTTACAAACATCACCGCTGTCGAAAGAAATCCTCAGGGTCCACTTGATCGCGCAAATAACCACGCACCACCCTAGGCATTGGATTAATTAGTATGCCTTACAAAGAACTTAGAATCCCGCGCCTCGAGGCACAACACGCCCGCCTCTCTGTCTCGTCTAATTGGATCCTAGTTTAAGTATACAGCGCAGGAAGCTTTTGAGGTCGCGTCATCCCTTTTGAAGGGGCAGGAAGAACCAGCGAGGGATGCAGGAGAGGAGCCTCGCCTAAATGGAGAGAGTCGCATTTCCTGCATCAAGATACTCGGATGCGATAAGCTGACGCGCATCGCACCTGAGAGTGTCTCTGGGAGCAACGTGTGATTATGGCCAACGATATTGCGGTGAATTTATCGCGAAACTAACTGACACGCTCCCTCGAACGTGTCTCGAGTCGAACGGAGCACAGGAAGCGTAGAATACCGTAGTAACTGGACGGGTTTTTCAATGCAGCCGACATTATCGAGGCTTCGAAAGTACCCTGACACTTTGATCTTTCTGAAATGCGTTCAAATTCGCAGTCCCTTTAAAATTGTGCTCACGGCGGGCCAATAAATGTCGCTGGACACGGCGATTCGGCTATTACACTTTTAAGTAGATTCGGACAGCGCGGCGGACGCACTGGCCGAATCTACTTAAAAGTGTAATAGCTGAATCGCTGCACCGCGACCTTTGTTGGCTCGCCCTGGCCACAATTTTAGAGCTTCCGGGGATTAACGAAATTGATTTTAAAGAGGAAAGATCGCAGTATACGCTGACGTTCTTTCTAAATTTTTTACGGCCCGAGAAAGAATTCGTATCGACGGAAGAAAAGTATATTTGACGCTTCGATGTTTCAGAAATTAGTACTTTTAAAAAAAATTGATAAAAGCTGCTGATATCGAGGGTTCGCAAATTTTAAACAATCTCAAAACTCGAGACTACCGTGCATAGGCTGATACAAATTTAAATTCTCACAGAATCCAGACGTTGGTTGCGAAACTAATCCGCTTGACCTGGCGTAACTCTGTCTAAACACTCGAAACTCGGTTATCCCTCGCGAATCCTCGCTCAAAGTTCCCATTTCCATGCCACGGGAATTATTGTCACGGCCAGCTATTATTTTTCCCTACACACGAGCAGAAATAGTTGGTGGCACGGCGCGGCTCGTGAAATATGGCCGAAATAACGCGCTTCTTGTCTCGAAGATATTTCCAGGAATTCGCGAGGCAGCGCAGGGACGCCTCGCGCCAAATGTCGGCGTCGAACCGACCGGAAGCGAAGGGACAGAAGGAACGACGCGGAAGGAAAGTTGGAAAGAAGAAACGAAGCGTTTCCGCGTTCCACTTCGCGTCCAACCGTTCCGAGGAATTGATCGCGCGTCGCATTTCGGATTAACTGTAATTAACGTCGCGGATTAACGCTGACAATGAACAGCAATTAACTGTGGATTACCCTCGCAATTAATTATGATTAGAGGACAGCACTCGTCGGGGAAACAATCCGCGAGGTAATTTAGCGGAAGGCACCGGTAAACGACGTCTTTATCAGTGACGTATTGCTCGCGCTGAACTTAACGCTTTCGTCGAGCTTCAATCCATTATTTTCGAGCGTGTTCACTTATTCATCGGGAACGCGCGAAAGGATCGCGCAGCGCGCAAATGCGTTAATCTAATACGACGAGGCGGGGATCGTAGCTCTTTCGCTCGAAGAATTTCGTTTGGAAATTTAGTCAGGAAAAATCGGATAACCTTCAGCGCGGCGCTATATAATTATTTAATTACGTCGGACTCGCTCTTTCGAAAACACGACGCAGCTTCTCACGCGTGCACGCGAGAATTACGCCGGCACCGAAATTCGCGCTAATTAGCAGGAATATTTTTAACGCGTATTTTCTCCGGAAAATCGAACAACGAGCGTAAAAAGCACGCGGCACGTGTAAATACTACTTAAAACGGATCCAAAGGGATTATGGCGCTCGCAAATCACGTTGGACGTGAAAAGTCGTAGATTATGTCCGTCGTAAAAACGAAATCGTTACTTTCGCATGAATAATTTGACACGTAACGAAGTAACTGGAATATTTTACGTCCAACGAACGACGCGAGTCCTCTTTGTGCCTGCGTGGTACGTTCCACTTGCGAGTCGGTACGAGGAATCAAGCTTTTTGCCGAGTCGAGCGAGTTTTACCGAATTGTTCAGCTTCGTAAACAATCGTAGGGCTCCTGGCGGAACGCGGGTCTGTTTAATCTTTTATTCCGCGCCTTCATACGTGTCACGTTTCGCAAACGCAATTACGTCCCGCCTGCGAAGGCAGCGTTCCTCTATCAGCAAAGAAAATTCCATAAAATACCCGGGGACACGTGAACGAATAGTTATACCCGAACGCCAGCAGGCTCATGAATATTTTACGGATCTGATTATTTACCAGTATCGATTACTAAGGCTGAATTCATAGGGTGCCGTAAATCACTTTTATCGCTCAATTTTAGAGTTCTGCATTCTTACGAAATGGGAAACAGCGTGGTATTATATTTTTGACATCGTCGGATGTCGTTACGATTTCGAATAGTTGCGTCTGCAAGATTTCTCGCAGATATCTGAGATCGCGATGTCGAGGATGCAACGAGTGGCAGAAGTTTCTTATGAATACAAGACGAGTCGTGTGGTCGAAGCTGTTTGAAAGTTGCGTGATCGACGAATATGAATTCTTGATGCATATCGTCCCAGGGCAAACACGAAGTGAGAGAGCTGAAAATACTGGGAATCTGTACTTTCGCCAGTTTTTTCAGCGCACCCTTGAAACGTGTAGACGATGGGTTATTCTGGAATAAAGGTCCGATTTTATATAACAAGATAATGGCAATTAAATTTCCTATGAAAAATAAGCTCGTTGGAAAACTTGAATAGCCACTCGATACTCGATTAATACATGAAAATCCATTAAACACCATCCTTCGATCACGATAATCGTTTCAGACTACTATCTTCCCACTTTCTTCAAATTTTCTACACGTCGCAAAGGAATTACTTGTATTAAACATTTAAGAATATAAGAATTATGAAATTAACTGAAAATATCGGTACTTTGGAGGGTCTCGAAGGTTATCCATAGAACGTAGCAACGATTTACGACATCGAATCTGCACATCTGCTTGCAGAACGATCTCAAAAGATATGAGACGCGCTGCGAGCAAGGGTTAAGAATCTCATCGAGAGCATAAAACGAAATAATCGGGAAGCCAAGCGCAGACATGTCTTAAACCAGTGCAAGCTGCGAACGGTGATCATTACCGCGTGGCGTGGGCAACGATGGGCACGGCGGTGGAACGAGCGATGCGAAGGGCGCGCGGCTGGGAACAATGCAAAAGGAAAATACAATAGCGCGGGCGGGAGGGAGGCGGGTTGCTGGAGGAATGCATTTTCTCCTTGTAGGTGCTCGACAACGGTGTCCTACGGCGCTCGAGTGCTTTTAGAGAGATATACGCTCGCAGCTAATTCCCGGGTGGATCCTTTCTGACGTGTAACGTGAATTCTTGTGGAAAATTCGAAAGCCTCGCCGGTGGAATTCCGTGGAGCAAATCCGCGGTAACCGCAGGATGCGCTGCACCATCGAGCATCGATGAATGGAACTTTTAATGCGCAATCGTTCCAGCCAGAAGCGATGAATCGAGATTCTCCGAGCCAGGGGTGCATGCATGCGCGTCAGCCGTGCAGGATTATGCTCGCGCGAGCGGGGTCGCGCGGTTAGAGCAAAGGAACCCCATTTGCGTTTAGGAAGGATCCGTTTCAATATCGTTGCGTTTAAAGCGAATCGATCGCGGTCCCAATGTTTCGCTACAGAATTTCCAGAGTTTTGAATAAAAAGGTCCAAAGAGAGCTGAACGACACTCGATTGATCGGACGAGAAAGAGAGGGGCAGGGGAAGAGACAGAGATAGAAACGGAAGCGTGTAAATCGAAAGCAGCCACCGGCTCTCTGTGCAAATGTCTTTTCATTGACTGCCGAAATGGGCTCACGGATTGTCCGGAATTCTGGGCGGCGAATAATCCGTTCACGATTCGCCGATCAAAGGGCTGCGACGAGGCAGCACGCGTGACCCGGAATTCCCACCGACTCAAGTAAATGTAAACGGATGCCAACCCCCTTCTTATTGCAAATGGCTGCCTGCAAAGGGAGATACGGACCCGATCCCCTCGTTACGCGCGCCGCGAACACTCGCAGACCACCTGTAATTGCCTGTAAACCGTAAGGACGCACCTGCAATTACGATGTTCGTCCTCGACGGATACAACGCGCCAAAAACCAATTAGACGCGGCGACGCGCGACAACCCCCGTTTTTTCTCCGTCGTTCGATTCGACAACCAGCGCGACCGAATTCTACCGGCCCTTTGTTCGATTATTAGCCAGTGTGCGCAATCAGAATTTTCCGTAGCCCACCATTGTTTGAATTCCGGTTCGAAGCTTGCTGTTTTTCTGTCACCGCTCGCTGAAATTGCACGAGGGTGTCCGCGGTGTCGAAATTTCGCGAGCGATCGCTGAGAATTTTGGTGAATCACCGGCGCGAACCGTTAAATAATCCGTTCACGAGATATCCACGGATAATTGAGTAGAGTATTTAGGTGGGAAAAAATGGGTCCTGGTGAATATCGGTCTTCTCGTTTACCAGTCTAAATAATTCAATGCTCCGCGTAATTGCTTCGCATTTTCTCCGCGATAGTCGCTGTACGTTTGCCTCGTGTGTGTTGTTGTTGTTGTTGTTTCGTTTTCGGAGTGAAACGATTGTTCTACCTTTAATTTACTTTGTATAGAAGCTAGATTAATGCGTTGCTGACGTGCCGCGTTAAAGTGGCGCGTATTACGGAGGAATGTTATTGCGTTATTCTGGAAATGAGAAATGCTACCGATTTAGCAGTTCCTATGCTCGAAATGAATAAACCACGTATTTCGCTGCTCGTGCAAACGCATAAATATTGCGTGTATGAATTTTTGATATTACGTCAACATAGAGTAAATTCTTTTTTTTTGTTTAATCCTTTTGTGTACACGCGTCCATCATAAATAAAACATAAATACAGGAATTATATTTTATTTGTCGTACATACGAAGTACATACGAATAGAAGGATAATTTCTATTTATCGAAATTAATATCGTAGAAATAAATAAATGAACAGCTTTCATGAAAAAATATGTTCGATCAGCTGCAGTCGATCATACGATTAAACTTTCGTCCCAAATATCCGCGGAAATCAAAGCTGCGCCGTCATTCGCTCCGAGAATGATTAAAACCTAATTGCAATTAAAATAGAATATCGAAATTCATCAAACTTCATTTCCGAGCCTGATAGATCGATCACGGTATCGGAAATAATTGAACGAACAGTTAACACCTGTTTGACGCGCGTTTACAAATCGCGAACGGTCGCTAGCTGATATTCATTTATCAATAATTACCATTTTTCGCGCAGTAGCGACGTTTCAATTCGAACACGACGGAAAATGATGGCGCGTTCGTTACTTAGTTGGTAATTATTTCGCGCCACAATAGATACGCGCATCGCAAATATTGTCGAACGCAATTCTATCGGTTAAATTTATATAAAGTGCCAGGAAAATGTTTACTTTTCCCTCGATAGCAAACTCTGTAACCGCGACGAGTCGAACGGCACACCATATCCGTGAATGGAGTTTCTAACGTAAATCGAATTCGATGCACCGTTCGTTAACATTAATTAGAGAGTATGCCGCGGTGCCTGAAACGTTTAACGTTGCCCTCGCCGTTTGGATAGAGGTATAACTTGTAGAATCCGAGTAAAATGGAATTTTGCAAGTTAAGCGAAGTAAATTGAGACGCGTTGTCGTCCTCCACCGCTAAAGCCCCCTCATAACTGCATACTTTGCGGTTTGATGATATTTCGATGGAACGATGCCTTCTCTGAAACTTGTAAAGTTCGAAGAAGACCCTGTCAGAGAGAATCTTATTCGAGTTTATTGATTACTAGAGTATGGAAGTGTAGAGACAGGTCCAGGAATTTTTCTCGCGATCGTTATTTATTATTTACTTATATTTTCTGGTGATTGTGAGCAACACGAAAAAATGGAACGAAACACTTGTCTAACTTGCAACCATTTTATTTTATACTTATATTTAACTTCAAGTAATTAATATATTTAAGTTAATGACGTTTCTAAAGTTGAAAATCCAGTTTCGCTAACCAAACTTTCCATTTTGAATTCAATAGCTCTTTCCCTTCAATTCCTATTCCAGAGATTGAGATCGCCCATCTTGAACTTCTTAATTGACGCTGAAATTTTCCCGCTCCGTTCTCCGAGTCAGTAGTCCTCGTGGCTTTCGAACTTTTATTAACTTCGTCGAGCATCACATTTATAGTAGTTGCACAGTTATCGTTAGAAAAATAATACAATAAGTAATACGTTATTCTAACTATATCACGCCCAAAAGAACCGCTCAGACACTGACACAACCTTATGAGAAAGTAGTGCGTATTTACACATACACAGACCATTGTTCCCATTTTTATATCGTCAAAAAGAATGAATATTTCCAAATACCTATATAAGAACGCGAAATAAAAATGAAAGACGTGGACGTAATACCAGCGACCAAAATGAAAGACGGATTTCATCCCCCAAAGAACGACCCGCCCACCATAAATAACGGAGCAGGATTAAGTTCGATCGCGTCACGTTCCTATCAGGATAATTCATCGTATCTTTTAGGGCCCCCTATCTCGCAACCCTTGCCCACGGAGACCAGTATCACAGAGTAAGCCTGGATCAATCCGGAAGTATCGATTCGCCCACTCGACCCACGGGTCCGCGAGGTCCCTCATAAGCACAATAAGTCTCCTCGAAGCTTGAGTTTCGCCCCGCGGTACCGTTGTTCGCCACAATAGGCTCATTCGCGCGTCGAGTGCTTTTAAAACGAACGATCGGATCGGCGACGAACGATGTTTCTTACTGTTTCCGTACAAAGCGAGCTGTTCTGGCATAAACGACGAAGTGTAAACGCGAGCCACGCGCGGGTAATAGCTTGTCTGGACGCGTGTTCCTCTGAGGAACAGCTTATGGGAACGTCATAACGGATGGCATTGCGCCCCGACACCCTCGTCGCGCACAAACTAGAGATGTCGAATCCGTGGGAATGTTCGTCGTAGTGGTCGTCGTTGCAGAAACAGCGGTTATTCCAGCCGAATAGCGCGACCTAATCGAGCAGTGAAAGGCAGAGCTTGACCATTGTACCGCGAAAGTTTTCCCATTGTTAACGGCTTAATGTGGAAGCTTTTAATGAATGTTGGCCGCCCGGGGACTTGGTACGAAAAATAATGGTTTTTTTCGGACAAGCGCCGCTGCTCGTTACTCCGACCGCTGGCAAACTGCGTTTATTTATTGGCCCATTTCATTTTTCCCTCGCTTGGAAATGCTCCGCGCTTTGACTCGCGGAAGAGATTTCAGCAGGATTCTTGGTCAACGCCACGAACTGTATTTTGCTGTCGTTAATGGGACGCGTATCGGAAGTAGGTCAACGACGAAAGTGATTTCTGCGAGAGAAATTAGCGAAATTTTTGTAGAGATAGGGTTGCGTATAGATAGGGGTACGTGGTGCGAAATTTTGAGAACATTCGAAGGCAAACGAAAGAAGCGAACGCATCGCGAGCAATGTAACGAAGCGCGACTTTTACGCGATACAACAAATTGTCTAATCTGTGGTGCGAAATTTTGAGACCATCTGGAGGCAAGCGAAAGAAGCGAACGTATCGCGAGCGATGTAACGAAGCACGACTTTTACGCGACACAATAAATTTGATTTTACTGGTGTCGTTCAGCGCTGAAATTCCGTTAGGATAATCCGAAGGCAGGAATTCATTAAGATCGCAGCTCGATAATCCCGGTAGCCGCTTATACTGTCGCCGGACCAGCTGGCGATTTATTGCGCATCGCACTTTAAAGGACTCAACATCGGGGATCCGCTTTGCCTTTTACGACTTAAGATTTTTTTCACCGCGAGCAGCTTGGAAATCTGTAAATCACTCTCGGCTGTGCGTTTAACGAGCACGCTGCGTGCACTGTTTCATCCCTTCCTGTGTTTCACGTCCGATAAGAAGTTTCCAAGCGCCGATATCTCCTTCTCGTTCGATCCTAAACGCTGTAATTCTCATTTCGAAATGAATTCGTAGCATCAAACACGCCATGGAAATACAGAAAACAGTTCGAATGGATCGTATTTGTTCCATTTTTCTATGTGCTTGCATTTTATATACGTATATACGACTTCCGTATTAGCTATCCAAGATAAATCAGCCAAATGGATTTTCAATGTAGAACCGTACGAGTGCCTAAAAGCGTGCGTAGCGGAACGTATGAGTCTCAGAAATGCACATGCGATATCGCACGTGGTAGAATAATGGAGGATACAGTAATCTGGGATATTCTTTGGCAAAGAAGCTTTCAGTCCATGTTTTCAAACGCAGTTCTTTCGAAAACTGACGAATTATCAATTCAGATGATAAGTGTGTAAAATAATTTACAAAGGGAGCATTTCTGCGTCTGCGTACGAGACATTATAAACATCGTAAGAAAAGCCCTTTTCGTTTTTGCTCCACCTTCGTGCTTATACATTACGATAGTGATGTTTTATGCGAACTTTTATATGCTACTAAAAGCTTCGTAAGGTATGTACACGAGCTTTTCTGCCAGTTCTGCGCATAAGATATGGAGATTGCCTTACTCTAAGCGATCCAGCTTTTTTTTTCCTCGTAATTAGTGGAGTGTAACATGGCTTCTTAAAAATGCCATTTTCGTTTAGGATATTACATGGCTAGGCAAGGCTGAATATTTAAAACCGTATTGCGAATATATTATACAGTTTGCACTGGGAAGCACGTAACAAACTGCTTTCAGTGGAATTATTTATTTCGATAATCGAATCCCTTAATCGATCGACAAGTATTTACGCTTCCATCGTCTGACTGCATTAAATAATTAAATTTGGTGCTATATTAATCATGGTTAGCCAATCCCTGAACGCGCAATGCGTGTTACAGCAGTATCGATTTTAATAATCAGTAACCGTGACGAAACAAAGGATCAGCTGCGCCTCGCGCGCTGAAATTGCAATAAACTGACAGAGCGACGTCGAAAATTCATTCGAAAATGTTTATCCGCGGCAGATTTACTGCCTCGTCGCTTAAAATGTTAGCCGACGTCGCTATGATTTGAAATTTTTTCAAAATCGAACGAAACTGGGTCGTCGTCACGCGTTTCCACCACCCTCCAGCCCCTAACTCGTCGATCGTAGACGTATCACTGAAAAACGACGGTTCGAAAATTGCAGTTCGTTTGCTTTTACACGCGAAACCTAGATTTTTTCGAATATGCAGAATATCCACAAGCGACCTAATAAATCTTGCCACAGACACAGCAATTTGCAATTCATTATTTCACGTCGTAGGCCTGCGATATACCTGCTTTGATTAAACGTCAAATTACCTTGATTGGGGCATAAATTGGGGCATTAGAATCGGCGATCAATCAAGGTGACGGGGTCGATACGTTTTCCTCGCCGTCTCTGTCCCGCGAACTTCGATCTCGTGCTTTCCAGATCGGACGATCGTAGCTCGCGAGTTTCGCGCAGAGCTTCTCGTTACGATTTTTTCGTCGCTAAACGCCCAAAAGTTTCACGCACACTTCTTACCCGAGCGAGTATCAAACGGACACTTCTCGTGTATCGATTAAAAGCAGTGTATAAAGCGAAATAAACGCACCGTATTCTTGCTCGAAGCGCTTGCTCGATATTCAAATTAATTTTAATTAATGCAATTGAAACTGACGCGATCTTTTATCGCGACACCGATGGTTCTCAATTTCCAACGAGCGCAAAAGTGTATGGCCTAGTGTATTTCGTAAATGCTTTAACAACTTTTAATCATCCCCTTCTCCCTGCTATCCTTTTCTCTCTTCCTCTCTTTTTCTCTCGCTCTCTATGCGCCCCTCGTTAAATCATCCTCATTCTGGTCACAGAAATTGTTCTTTTATTCAGCGCCACTTGACGATTTTGCATTTCCAGTGACGTTCAGCGGCGCGCTCAGCGGATCTTTAAAAATCCATAGAGGACACTCCCGATCTATTGCCTTTAACATGCCATTAAAATCGGACGTGATTTCCATTTCGATGCAAATCGTGTAATTACGGACGATGATGAATGACGACAGAGTATCGAGCCACGTCAACGTGCCGATGTGTACGAATGTCGCGCATACTGTACCGAGGAAACGATTTTTCTTCACGCTTCGCCCGTCAAGCGCTCAAAATCGCTCCTTTGATATACATATATCGTTACAGTAATTAGTCACTTTTTAAAACGCTTCACGATTTCTATCTGAAATGTCGCCACAACTCTTTTTCACTGCAATCTTTAATTTCTCTTCTCCAGAAACTTACCCTCCCTTTCTTCTTCTCTGTTAACAATGGAATAAATCGTGCAGATCTCTCGTGAATGCGATAAACATTTGTATTTAAAACGACTGTAACAACGACTAACAAAGGAAAGAACATCCGAATTCATTCGCTGAACCTTCTAATCCCAAGGAGGGTGCAAAACGAGTCGCGATCACTCACGTCCCCGATATACTATCGGAGAAGCTTTCTCATTTATCCTCCATCGGTCCGCACCGACTCGAGAGCGACCACTCAGTTTCTTCACCTTTAAGTTTCCCATTAATCTTCCCCCGCTGCGTCCGCGTCCTCGATCCACCACTGATCCACATATTTCCCCGTTACGTCGACGTGCGCGGTTTTTGTTCCACCCCCGCGGACGTGCACGCGTTTTCCCCCGCGATTGTCGCGCTGACGACCGGCTGCCCGACGTTAATTAGAAACAAAGTTCGGTAACGTCGCGGCCTCGAATTATTCCGCGTCGTTGCGCGCGTTTTATCGACACCAGGAAGTAAAACAAACGACTGCCGTGGGAAGTTTCGCGTTCGAGCGTCTGCAACGAACTGCAGCAACAGCTTGATTCGGATTAATCGAGTTTTTATTCCTGGAAATGGAATTCGAATTCGGATAATGTAGTAACCATAACAATTCTCTGATAAGTTTTATCCGCGTTCACCATTTTCGAGGAGTTTCCGCAAGATCGGGAATCGAGGCGTCGAAAGGACCAAAATGGACGAAGAGATCTCTTGGTCCCATCGAACGTGGCTTCGAGAGTGGCGAGGAAAGTCGAGAAGGAAAAACAGAGGACGGCGAAATTCGCTGGCCAGCATAATTCGAGGACAGTTGAACCCAGTGAATTTCAATTCCCCACTTTTATCAGCACGTTTCACGTACGACGGGGTGCAATCCAGCGACCACCTGTGTACGCCGCTGGCGCGGCGGGTCGTCCGATGTCCGCTACCGATACCGACTGTCAAAACAGGCCCGTGCCATCGCCCACGGGGCTTCGTCGAGCCCCAATTACAGCTAATCAGTTTCGTCGATGACATCTTTGAGCGTGCATGGCTTTAATTAGAAGCGCGGATGTCGCTTGTCGTCCTTGATTATCGGCTCCCGACGACATAGTCGACGACTGCCGCGACCCCGCCCAGCGGAAAGTAGACGTTCCGATGTTGTGGAACCGGTATCGCGAGGGAACAAGCGGATTTCCAACCGTTAAGCCGCGACGTTCGTCGTGAAGACGAATGAAAGTTACAGGATTGTCAGAAAAATTTCCATAGTACCAAAGATCATGCGGTTCTTTGAAAACAGACAATTACGGAATCACATCAAGACATGTGGTCTCCTCTAAACAGATAATTTTAGGAACAAAATTTAGAAATTTCTTTGATATCTCTACTCTCTCAGAAATAAATCCTTTGATCTTCCTCCTTGGCTCTAATTGACAAGTACGTAGCTTCTGAAGTAATTAGGATCGTGTAATCATTTTTATACGACCCTTCAGAAATATTGATTACACGTCAGTGCAGATATTTTTCGTCACTAATAGAGGGAGGACAAAAATGGCTAATTTGATACAGTCTTCTTCAACGAAATGTGGACACACGAGGATATCCGGCTGGCGCAAACGTTTACTCGATAATAATTGTCCCCGCAGTTTGATGCAGATTTCCTATGCAAATGAACCGTTTTGCATGAACGTTTTGGGAGCCACTTGAATACGGTTGCGGTTCCCCTGATCTACCGATACACGGCTTTACGAGTTTGTTATAAACGTGGTGTTTGTTATTTGTCGAGACCGCGAGAGGAGTTCCGACCTCGTTTCGGATTATCTCGATCGCCGCAGAGAGTTGTTCCGACTATTTTATTCGATCATTGGCGATACGGGCCAAAGAAAGTTAATGATAATCAGCCACGCTGATTGGACTCGGGGGTCACTTATATTTTTAACTTCGTTAATTAACACGACGAACGAATTCAACGAAATTTGACTTTATGATCGTCCGTATGCAGATAGCGCGAACGTGTGCAAAAAATTCGTCGAGTGCACACATTTTTAGTTCGGTAAGTTTAAAAAATATAGAACGATAGTCACAACACAGCAATGGCCCCTTTCGAAAGTAATACGTTTCGAAGATAAAAGTAGTAATGAACGTTTTGTACCTCTCGTAAAAGAAAAGATCTATTTCTTTCCACGTTTTTTCTCGCCGTTAGTTTTACGGACTTACAAGAAAACTTTGGTAACCCGACAATTCCAGTTCCTTTGAATCTCTGGAGATTGTAGGGTATCTCAATAGAAGCCTCGAGCAATTTTTCCTTTTTGCCGCAGTTTTAGTTCCTTCGGAGTAAAGATACCCCTATATTTTCCGCCACAACCCGGGAACTGTAATAAAAAAATTGTCGGAGAGAATTTAACGACCCTCGCCCCAGACTTTCATTATAAATATAGATACGCGTATTAAACTTTAGCTCGTCCAAAGTTCCCGCCCGATCAACATTTCAGAAACAATTTGCCGTTTCAGGTATAGTTTTAAAGTAAATACGCGTTGCGGAGCATCGAACAGCAATATCTGGTCCGTTGAACAGCGTCGGAGTTTGTCGCGCTGTTTACGAAACTTTTATGCCACCGTGTTCCGCGTTTTCGTTCAAATTTAATCGCGTAGTTTTCGCAGTCACCGCTCAAGTTCAGAAGCGGCGAACATGTAATTGAATAAACGGGCAAACAAATCGAGAAATTAAACATTTCGCGTTTGATTCCACTGCGCGCCAGAGTCCGTGGAACGAACGTCTGAGGGGAAAAAATGAATCGCGGCACGAATTTATTAAATATAAAAGTGAATTTAATATATTCTCGTCGAAAATGGACCCACATCACTGGCAGAATAATTCTTCTCCCAACGCACAATGTTCTATTGACGATGATATTTAATTGGAGTGCCACGAAAGAACCAATTATCGAACAGCATTGTCCAGCATAATCGAAGCGAGATAATCTCCCATATATACCGTCGTTGGACGCAATCGATACCATCAAATGAAACGTGAAATCACCATAGTCGAAGGTGGTGCTTAATCAAACAGAGCGGAGGAAAGTATTCGTAAGTCGATACCACTGAACATTGGGGTAGTTAATTGAACGCGTCGATGCTTGTAGGGTTGATTTCGCGGCCGCGTAAACAAGAGCTTTCTCACCCTCGCCAGAGGAAACACACGATGGCACGACATCGAGAGCCAGCCTCGATTGAAAACCTCGACAGGACCGAAGACACACACGTCCATGTTTGAACATGTTTGAACATCCGCGCGGTTAGTATTCCCTTGGAATATTTCACAGTTGTATACGCTGCGAATTACGCGTACCTCCGTTTCCTGTTAAATCATACAAATCTCTCGACTTGGAGTCGAGGCAAACTCTCGAGCCAGACTTTTTCATTCGATCCCTTTGAGCAGCACCCTCGCAGCCTTTCAGAGGCGTTAAAATAGAGCGGCTCCTTTGGCCGACACCTCGGTGTCATTTAATTTTCCCGAAGCGGAGTGAAAAGAAATTCTTGGCGACCGGAAGCCCACAAAAGGTGCGCGGAGCTTCCGTGCACGGTGGGGGCGGGGAAGAATTGCGGGCGTGGAAGCGGGTTAGGGTCCCGCGGACGCTTAACGTCGTTGATTAACATTCAAATGGAGGCCTTCAATTCCGAACCGTTCCGCAAACCGTTACATAACGAGCTTTAAGATGCGCAGGAGCGGAGTTCATTGAAATGCTGATGATCTTCAGCCGCGGGACGCGTTCGGGAAGCTAAACGGTGACGAAACCCGGGGAAGACAAAGTGCATACGAGGGACGCGATTAATCATCGACGTGCGTCAAAGCTCTCGCGGCGCGGTATTCCAAAGTGGAATACCAGAGGACGAACGCGGTGATCGATAGAAAGTCAGAGTTCGATCCTCTTCGAAGCAACGAGATCCTCGTTCGAGCAGAATTCTCAGGATCCGCCGGCTAGGACTCGCCGCAAGATCCCAGGTTTCGTGTCGAGACTAGAAAAGTTCCGCAAAGTCCTATAAATTTTGGAGCCCTCCCTCGGATGGACCGAACTATGCTTTCGATGCTTTTAGCGGCGTAGAGCTCGTCCAAGATTACTCTCCTTTTTGCCGGTGTTTCGCGGCACGAATCGACGTTCGTTGAACATCGCCAAGGCGAAACCTCGCGTCGGAATATTACGAGGAATATCGGCGCGTTACGTCGGGTTGCTCTCCCGTGGAACTTACCAGGCCACGTTTCCTATGCGAGCGAGCCGATCGATTTTTGTTACGAGGGTTGATTCACGTGCTCTCGCCCTAGCGACGTAGGGCGGGAATCCACGACGTTTAAAGCCAAACAACAGTGTAATCCAAAACACTGCGCCGGAGCGACGAGTCACAGTGACAGGGTTGATCCTCGAGCGTGTTCCGCCGTGCTCATCGCGAGACCTGTTGGATTTACACCTGAACAACGTTTCACACTGGCTCACTCTATTATTTCGATCGCAGCGACGCGCGTATAACACTTCACTGTGAAACGATCGGAACTTAGCCTTTATTTCACTGAACCGCACAAGACTTCCATTCAGGGGAGGAAACGATTCCCATCCACTTGCTGCGCGACAGCACTTTGCCTCAGCGGCGAACGCCAACACCTTTTCACGGGATCGCTCCCATCGATCGACTACTAATTAGCCAGCCGATTCAGCAAACTCGTTACCTATAAACGCACCCGGTTAATTATTCGTCGTGTCGCACGGATTCATCTATTCGTCCGCTCGTCATTTATTCCTGCCTCGAATCGACGCACCGATCCGCACCGAGACGACGTTGTTCCTCCGCGACGACGATCACTGTTCCGACCTGACGTTTCACAGACGGAACGAACGCTCCGCTGCTTGTTCGCGACGCGAAAACGAGCCACGTGACAATGTTTTCCGTAGCCAGTATCGCACCAACGAAAGAACTCAAAGACTACCCCTGGTTCGTCGGACACCGACGTACGCGTTCACGAGACCGTGGACGTTAACCTTCCGCCGCCCTACCGAGATTCACTTTAGACCTAGCTCTCGTCGGCGAGAACACCTCCCTCGTTTCGTTTACACCCCACTCCGCGTAAGTCCGCGCCCGTAGCAACCCCCAGAACGATGCCAGCCGGCGTCCTTCTCGCGAGGACGTTCTCAGAGCAGCGCCGATCGACCGTGCCACATGGACGCCTAACCTCGAACCACGAAGGACACGGACGGCACTGCCTCGTGTGACGCGTACAAGACGTCGGTGCCGCGCTGTTCGACCACGTGTTCCAAAACGACGGATACGTCCACCAGCGAATCTCGGCTGTTAACTGTTATCGTGCCGCGGCGCGACTGCCTGGCGTGCGCGTATCACCCGCGACGTACGCCGACCCGAAATTCCTCGTCCCTCGTCCTCGACGCCGAACGGAACGGAACACACGCGAGGTTTCGAGCGCGCGCACCATCCAGAGGGTATACGCGTATCACTGGCCACTGCTGCGACCGTCGTGGCGAATCTGGAGCTTCATTCAGGACTGAAAAGTTCGCGACGGGACCCCCAGCGAACTCGACGCAGCGTCGCTCGTTCCGGAACGAACGACGCCCTGTTGTCGTCGCGGCACGGGGTGAACGCACGACTTTGCGGATGACGATCCGCGCCCTCCACCACCCAGAAACTACCTTCCGCCGTTACCACCGCCGCCGCCGCCGCCACCACCTCCACTCCCTTCCACCACCACCACCACCACCTCCACCACCGCCGCCAACGTCACCCACCTCCACCGCTTTCACAACCACCTCCACTTCCTCCACCAACACAACTACGCGGCTCCACCACCAGTCAGGCCGCCTCTCTGTCGCGAATATTACCAATACCGGGAAGGGCTCCAGTTGGGAAATCCTGTTCCACCGCTACCGTCGCCGTGAGCCGACTACCTACCATCCGGTTCGAGTGTGGCAACACCAACGCAGATATTAACGCTAATGTTGTACACCCGCCCTGCACGCGGTCTACACCGTGTCCCACGCGGGTGTACGTACGTTACGGGATAACAGGATCGCGAGATTATGTAGCGGAACAGTGACGAACAACAGCTCGCGCAGGTGGGGGCGGAGGGTGTGTTGTTTAAACTTCCTATCCGTCACCCGATGGGGCTGTTGTCGAGCCGTCAACGGGGTGACTGATGAACAGCCGCGGCCAGGATTTTCTGACGTCTATAAAAGTTTTATTACGCGTGCCCCATAAATCTGCTCTCAGCTCGTCCGAGGCCGCCGGTTGTTAACATTCGTCGACGCGGAAGCGGACGTTCTAGGGCCGTTTAGGAGCAGCCGCAGGGTAGAACACCTGCCTTATCCCCGACTCCTCGTCCGCCTTGTACAGAGATTTCGCGAACACCAGCGGCCTCGGGTACCTGCGCGAGATCGCGGCATCGTGTGGACCCACCGGCGCACCGTGCGCCGTTTAAACGCGACCAACACAGAGGGCTCGCGCCACACCGCTACGCGCCCCTCCAGCCTAGACATCGACACCTACGATCGTGTGCAGGCTTTTACGTGCACGCGAGGAGAGGTTCTTCGTGGCTGCGAGCGGATCCTGCCGCACGGTTCTCAGCCAGCGGCTCTCCTCCTACTCGCGCAGGTCACAGAATCCCCGTGACGGTTGACGAGAATGGACAACAAGGGTGGCGCGGTCTAGGGCGTCCTGCTCGCTCGCTCGCTCCCTTGCCGGCTCTCCTGGCCCGTGTTTACGGGGCGTCTCGACGCAGGCGCCACCGCGGTGTTGGGTGGTCGCGCTTCGAACCTCCGACGTCGATCGAATCCCCAATTGGGTGGGAGATGTGGGCACCTGGGGGATGCAGGGGCGCGGGAGGCTCGCGCTCGAGGTTAGGGGAGAACGCGGAACCCTTCACACCAGCGGAACGACCTGCACGGGGCCTCCTCCGATAACGCCGCCGCGACGCGCGGCTTTTGTGAATGGAGACAAAGCAGCGGCGATCCGTCGCGAGAGACGCTCGACTTTCGTCCCTCGGCCCAAGGATTCGGCTTAATGGCCACTTGGCCAGCCGGATGACCCACTTTGCCTGTTTCGTTCGGCTGCACTCGATCGAGTAGGCGTTCACCGCGACCGGGAATCGTCGGCCGTTTCGTTAACGTCCCTCCGTCGCTGGATGCTTTATAGGACGTGTCACGATCGAGGATCGTTTGGGGCGAGGTCCTCGCGAATGGTATTGGCGATCGGACGCGGTTTTAATTAAATTTCTTTCGATGACTTTGGCCGCTGCGCGCTATTCCCCCTGTCGAGTAGGCTCGATCTCGAGGGTCGCGAAGGTACATTGTTTATTCAGAGACAGTATTTTCTGGTATTCGTTAAGTAGTTCCGTGGGAAAATATTGCGAACTGCCGTTTGAGTTCCCATGGAAAATTGTGAAGTAGATACTCGTTGCTTTGCGTTAAATTAGATAATATTTGCGAAGTCTTCGGCTAGGTTGCAGAGGAGAAACAGTTAGTTAACATTCAAAACGATCTTACTAAGCCATTTTAATAACATACATTCAGTTCTAATTTGCATTGGCTATAAACGATGAAATGCTAGAAATGTCACGTCGTTGCAGGCATAAATGCAGCACGGAATGCTAGACCATAGATACGGCACAATGGAGGCAGTGCAGCTGTTGTATAATGCATGTAAAAATAAAAAAAACCATCTCGCATGCCTATTCGATCGTATTGGCTATTTCTTTGAAAAGGAGAACCATTTCATATCTGTTTTACATAAACGGTTGCATAGAAATACTGTCCTTGTTTCTGCTCGTATAATGGATGTTATAAGGGATGAAATAAAGCGAAAATATTGTAGGTTAATAAAAAAAGAAATACGAGCGAAAGACACTCGTATAATCCATTATCATAAATACAAAGTGTTTCTAAAATTGAAGAATATCGAACTTTTGTATATTTTTAATAAGGTACTTCTACCTTGCAGACGAAAAGTCTTATCGCTCGATTTAAAAGCTTTACAGCGTGTTTTCGGGAACACCCTGTACACGAAGAGTTCGATCGAAAAATACCACGGTGCAGCAAGCATAACCAGAAAAAAAAAATGAGGCAACAGTCACCACCGCGTTGCGATGCAAATGCGCAATTCCGCGAACGTTCACGCAGTTCGGAGCAACGATAAAAGTTGCATTCCGCATTGCTAGATCACTTAGAATCGAGCCCGGAATTTAGATAAACGCCAGCCGGGGAACAGCTGTAATGAGCATTCGAGAACTCCATATTTGAATAATTGATGTTAGACGAATGGATGAAAAAAGCTAGCGGAGAAAGAAAGAATCGAGAAGCAGGGAAGAGGGGGATAAAAACGCGGCAAACGGATTCGCGATAGGGAGAATCATGTTCTGAGATCGCGTTTCCCTTTGTTTATTCGTCCTTTGTTTATTCGTCCGCTCGCTCTTTTCTGGTTCGCCTGCTAATGGAAGAGGCGGTTCGGAGTGTGTCAGTGGAGCAGCTCGATATTCTGTCGGACGTGACCGAATTGAATCCATAGTTCGCGGCGATAATAAAAGGAAAAGGGTGAAACAAAAGTAAAGGCGGAATCCATTTGCTTGGCAACTCGCACGACCAGCAGAAGGAGGAATCATTTCCGCGCTGTATGACCTGCATGCCAAGTTTCGCGTGTTTGCTCGGACCGTGGCCGCGATCCATCATCCTCCGCGTTCTGGTTTATCTTTCCAACGGACCCCATTATACCACCATGATCGAGTTCCCAACATATTTTTCGGGGATAAGAACGGCCAAGCCGATCGGAGGCCTTGAAAGTGGCCGATGTTTGATGAGAACATATATCAAAGTCCGGTGCCAATAGCGAGCCGAGGGGTTTTGCTGGAAACTTGGTCTCGTCGTTAACGAGATAATTCTATTCCACGAACAGGTCTCGCTTTTGCTCAAGAATAAGAAGATATCAGAATTTTTTCAATTAACGCGGTCAAGAAGTTACATTACAGTTAAGGAACGAGCTGCAAAGTTGTATTTCAAGATTTAAAGTTTCGTTAGGTCGAACAGAAGTCAAGTAAAATGTGAATAAAGAAATGGGGGATTAAAAATCCTTGGTTCATAAATCCGGGGAATATTATGAACTAAGATAACACTGATATCGGCTTAATCGACTCCCAATCGATAATTGTTTAATGGTATTATATTCAAGTAACATATAGATTATCGATGCATCAGTGTCGCGGCACAATGGTGACCCTGTCAATTATAATATAATACGCAAGAGAAGCGTGCTCGAGCTATAATAAATCATATTTGATCACAGCTCGTTGAAGCACATTTCTATTAGAGCGGGTTCAGTTCTAGGTCATGTACCGCGTCGTGCAATCTTGATTGTTGTACGCCATTTCGACGACATTCAAATATACTACATTTCGAGAGCAAAGATCACCGTTCACACAAAATTACGATTAATTGATCCAAAAGAAGAACCTTATAATATTGAATTTGCAAAATCGAATACCATTTCCGACAAACTTCACCGAACAAAATTTCCTTCAATTCGCGATGTAAAAAATTCAAACCGTTCGCGTATCGATCGGCAAATACCAGTCCGCTAGGAAAATTCCTCGAATCTCCGTCCGCGCGGAAACAAAAGAAAAATATCAGCCCGCGTAAAAGCCCTTGCACGCCCCCTCGAAATCTACTACGTGTCTGAAACTTAGAACACCGTCCCCCCCGTTACCAAGTAACCAACCAGTCACCTGAACACGATCGCGGGTACCCCAGCAGCTATCGTCGAATAAGAGTCAGTTATTGCTCCTCGATTTGCGGACCCCTTCGAGATCGCGGGGTCGAGGCGAAGGGTCGACAAGTTTGAATTGCCAGCTTCAGCGCGGCTGCGTCGGTCTGAAGTGCGGCTCTTAGCTCGGAGGTAAAAGGGCTAGGAATCTTTGAGCAGGAGAACACGAGGCAGGGTGGGTTATGTACGCGGATCGAGCTGCCCTAGACCTTCGCGCACCGACGCTTTACTTAGCCGAGCTTGCAATTCCGCGTCCCCGTTACGAGACCTCGGATCGACTAGCCGGAGGGCGCTGGTGACCCACCCTTTTCGCCACCCTCGCCTTCGAGTGTCTCTCCTCCTTTCTTCCAGCGCCTCCCAGCCTTTCGAATCCACGATCTCTCCCTCGCGCGTCGCGCTCCCTCGGCTGGCTCGCCCCCTGTTTTACACCCCCGCGCGACGAGGGTTCGAACAATGTGGGTTATTACAGAGGGAACTCGCGCTGCGACCGAGCGACAAATGTTTTCGGAGCCGTTCGGTGTTTAATGCAAACGCCGTCATCCACGGCTGCTTATGGCTCGCCTTTGTCGCTCGCGGGGCGTCCGACGATGGTTTGCTTCTACTACTGCGAGAGCGCCTCCGCGAGCGCTTTTCTCGCGTTTCGACGGACGCGGTGGGTCTCTGCGTTTCGCGGTTGGAGATGGTGCGACGCGGATGATCGAGTGTTTTGTAGCAAAGTGCGTGTTTTGAGTTAAGTGAAATGTAGTTTAATTGTTACGTCTTTAGAAGTTACATGGTTAAGTTAGAACTGATGAGAAATCTGTACTGGTTCTGTCCAAGGAAAGCAATTGTAACAGAACAAAAATATGAGATTGGATAGCGGTGAATCGATGGTATCGTAAATCGCGCAGGAAATATTTTTCGTATGATTCTCTCGAAAACAAGGAGTTTAAATGGCTATCGTACCGTGGATCAGCCGTAAAGTTGTCTAGCTAGTTGAACACCGAATTCCTGCAGCATGTTCGCTGCGTCCCTTTTCATTTTTCTTTATCTCTTTCCAGCCCCGCCCGTGCCTTGCCGCTTATAGCGTTTCCTTGTACTGCAGTTTGCACTTTTATATCGGAAAGGGGACAATCGGGACGCTTTTTGCCCGATTTAAAGCCGACGATTCGATGAGCCGAACTATTCTTTCAATTCCGGTAAACACTTGCCACGTCTTTATAAGAAACGACTCCTTTGTTCCTGAATTTTCCAGCTGTTTACCAGACGCTCGTGGTCAAACTAAATTTCCTCTCTTCCTGTTCACGTATTTACGAAGCTGTCAACGAAAGACAAATTATCCCTGTACCCCTTGACTCTTTTCCACAAGCAAATCACGAGTACGAACCGAATTAAAAAATCGCTCCCTCAACCCTCGCTGCTGCGACTCAGTCTTCGAAGTCTTCGCAGTCTTCCAGTTACGAGCAACACCAAGGAACGAACGATAGCTCGAAGACAAAATCATTTCCGGTACCGTCTAATTTCTCAACTGTAACGTCGGGGCGGGACGAGTTTCGCGGGGCGCGTAAATTGCGACGGGTTACTCTTAATCAATCGTCACTATGTAGCTGGAGAAATTGGATATCGAATCGTGGCTAATGGGAATTTCGAATGGCGCGAATCTCGCGTTGAAAAGGGGGATTTCCGCGGATCCGACGCCCGTGGACACCGGGCGGAGCGTCCTCGAGCGCCAGACCAGAGCGTCGATATTAATACGCCGTCGAAATTCGTATCGAGAAACCGGGACCGACCTCGTTTCCGGGGCTCGTTGAGGCCAGCGTTCCCGCAATGCGCTCCGGAGGACGAAAATCTGGCCGAGTCCTCGCTAAACTGGCGGAGAGCATCTCCTGCCAGGGTGGAATAACGTCTCGCGGATACGGAAAACTCGTTACGGCCGGAAGCACGCTCTCGCTTCGCGAAGTTATCGCGAGAACAGTTTGCGGGACGGAGTTCACCATATTCCGACGTCGATTCCCGAGTCCATTCTGGCATTTTTTTTCTTTTTTCTTCCGTTTGGATGATAAAAGCCGTAAGTGGGTGACGAAGAAAGGGTACAGTCGTGAATGGAAGCGTACAGTCCCGTTAAAAAGTGTCGAGACACTTGTGCATGATGGGAGAGCTTTCACTGCGCGATACAATTGTTCCACGGTCGAGTTCTTTTCCAAAATGTATTACGATTGCATCCAAAAATCATAATTCCCCCGTTTCGCAACCCTATTCATCATTCGCCAGCCTCGCTCGCTGGCAAAAACCCACGCAACGAATAACAAGAAGCCCGAGGCCGCCCGCTTGATTAATCAATTAATCAATCACGGCCAGCGAAACTGACGAGACTGCTTTGACGGAACAGAACAGAACAGGCTCGAGTTCCTAACGAATTTCCGCTGTTGCTCGCTAAGGAACGGCTCCTGCCGCGCCACGGTGTGTACCGGAAGTGGATTTTCCGGCTGGAGAGCTCGCTAGCCAAGTCGAAAAATAATCGCAACGGGGTGGAAGGGGATTACCGAGTGGGCGTAGCAGCGACCTTCCGGCGTAGAGGCGCGCCGGGTGTGCTCTCGTTGGAAAAAGGCGAGTTTCGGTAGGGAAAGCGAGGAGGAAACCGCGCCAAGCCTCTCTCTGTACCGCCAGCCTGTCCGCGTGTTCAAGTTTTCCTGCATTGCGGAGGACTACGCGATACGTCTGGATAAAAGCCCATCTTCTGATAAACGTTGCGAAACCCTTCTTCCCGCTTCGAGCCTCGTCCGGTTCGGTCGAGTTACTCGAACTTGAAAGAACTCGACGCGCGAGACGTCCTTTTCCCGAAGTTTCCATTAACGTCGAGCTTCTGTCAACTGCTCCGTCGTAACATTGCACAGCGAACGCTTTGAAGTAAAATGTAATCCACAGAATACAAGGTATCGTAGCACAAGATAAGTGGAGAAGAAGAAGGAGAGATATCCGAGTGTAATAAATTATCGTCAAACCGATTCGATCGATATTATTAATCGTTCGCCAGGCCGCCTCGCGCGGATCGGCCATGGTGGCCGTCTGTGTGCACGTTCACCCGTCCGCACACAAAGGCTAGGTGCTCGCGCAGTGACGCGGAAGTCCGGGAATTTTCCGGACAAAAGAAAAGCCCGACGAAAATGAAGTCGGCTGGGATCGGGTTTGCGGGCTGCGCCCGTAAGAACTTCGGAATTAAGACCAAGTCGGGGTGAACGCGATAACGCCGATAATGCCAGCCAGGGTGGAGCGGAAAGGACGCGAGCTGCTCGAGAGATATGGCGCGTCGATCGCGGGGGCGTCCCGGCGCGGCGGCGAACTTTGTCTTTCGAACCGTGGAGATATTTCATTTTTTGATCCCCACCCGGCCTTGCCGGGAACTTCTTGCCTCGGTGAATTACCGACAAAAACTCCGGCGAACTTAGAATTCGTGAGCGTCCCTTTATCGTCGCCCCGTGAAAAGCACGCAATTTTCTTTGTGGACGCCACTTGGTTTCCTTCCTTTCGTGTCGTCGTAACGAGCGCGAGTATCGAGACTTTTGAACGAGCGTGGCTTGCAGCGGCTCGATTGTGCAGCGGTACTCGTTGCTTGGCAGTTAAAAATTGTTGGCGAATTAAAGGAAACTGGCAAGAGAATTGCAAATTTTATTGCTGTAAATTATAATAAATTTCTGACGCACGCAGGGGATTGGTTACAATTATTAAATAGCAGTTCGTACGTTACAAATTAATACAAATAAATATACATCTTTCTCGCTGCGAATTATAATAAACTTGTGTTCGAGAATTAATAACTGGGACGTATCGTGCAACAGAATTGCGAGATATTTCTGAACGTATTTGCGCGTAAATATTAATGAACGTCGAAAAATACACAATCAGGTTTATCAAGCCCCATCGACTCGCGCTTAATACACGATATAACGAAATATTCGACCGGCTCTCTGCGCGACATTCGTCAAAAAGTGGAAACTATTAATGCGATTAAGTGTAATTTCCCTCCTGTTTTGTTTCGCCCCGCGAGAAACGAAATTCTCATTCAGGATTCTAAAGCACGGCACAAAGGCGCATTAGACACAAAAGGCACACGGTGAACCGTGGCCCGAGCTTTGTCCGCGGTCAGCGCGCGATATTTATTTTCATTGTGCAATTATCGTCGTAATGTCCATTTCTAATGTTGGAATATTACCGCGCTTAAGCCGCGTGAATTTCCGCGACTCGAAGTAGTTACTCTTCGTGAGCTTTCGCGCGAAAACTACCCCCCAATGTTGGTGAACTGACACCGGTTAAATTGTCACTGCCATAAATTGTTACCGCGTTCTGATAAAAAATCCTGTGGAATAAAAGTAAAATTCATTTCAGATTGTTCGTTTAATTTATACAGAATAAAAAATAATTAACAATATCGGATTTCGTATAGAATGTTCATCGA
The DNA here is from genome assembly GCA_963969225.1 of Xylocopa violacea. NCBI lineage: Eukaryota > Metazoa > Arthropoda > Insecta > Hymenoptera > Apidae > Xylocopa > Xylocopa violacea. The sequence continues at coordinate 16,853,443 of CAXAJV010000014.1, forward strand.
GAAATCTGTATCTTTCCAATATATCGTGGAGAATTACAAATTTTTTTCAGAGTAGTCTGCATTTCTTTATATTATCGCAAAAATTTATGTTCATAATAATCTGAGAAATTTTTCTCCACTTTCTAATGTCGTTGAAATGGTCGTATTTATAAAGTACAAAGCGATCGCGTGGCATCGAGAGGAATAAAATTCGCCTTGAAATCAACGAGCGTGCCAAGAGCACCCTTTCCTCGCGGATACCTCTTGCTGCGCCCCTATATTTTCACCCCCGCGCACGTTCACGCACACTTTTGTTCGCGCACGCCCGATGCCACTGGGTGGACACCGCCATGGGTAGCTCGGTGCATTCCGCGGGGTTGTATGCGTTCACTTTCTCCGCTCTGTCCTCCGTCTCCCGATGAAACTTTCTCCCAGCGAGGGTGTTGATGCCACTGCGTGAATATGCATTCGTCTACTTGAATAACGATTCAATTAGGTCTGTTGTTTTGTCGATGCGCTCTAGTGCACTCGATGATAGTGAAGCACTCGCGCGAGTGTACAGGCTCCTCCTAAAGTTCTGCATCGTATTATTATTCCAAGCTTTCGTTGAATATCTTGTTCCAAGTTAATATTGACATTGTTCGATTACCACTTTTTAATGACAATTTTTCGAACGTTGTCATATGCATAAAATTCAGTTTCTATTTTATTTCAAGCTAGAACGTAATCTAAATTAACTCCCAAGATACATTTCTCGTACTGATCCAAACAAAATGTTCTCACATCGTACGATGCGCGAACTCAAAGTAATCGAGAGAACGATCAAAGTGCCCGCCAACAATCATCTATGGAGGCAACAAAGCAAATACATTGTCAGACTACAACAGTAATTCCCTAACGCATCCGCGTGCCGCAACGCGGAATTCCAACGCAACCCTCGCATCTTGCCCAACGAGCGATCGCTTAATTACCGAATAATCATCATGCCTGCGGAGCGACACGCGTACGGAAATCCGTCTCCAAACATTCGCTCCTCCTTCCAAACAGCGTCGCGTCGAATATCCTTCGCCCTCCGTCTCCGACGCGCAAAACACACCCGCAAACATCCGTTTGGAGACATGTGTACATACGTATATAATCTGTAACAAAACTAATTGGATGTTTAAAAATAACGTTTTAAAAACTGGTACACTAAAAGAATTCTGTAGAAACGAGAAACACACCCCTCGTTCGTATCCCTTTGAAATTTAATAAAACTGGATTCCCAAGCGTTTCCAGTAACCCCACTGAACGGTTATAGAGTGACGATAATTTGACGTAACGCTTCCAAGAGTTACGATATCTTTATAAAAATACAATTTTCAACTTCGAACGCAGTACCTGCTAGTTTCACTCCAAGTTCCCTCGCTCACGCGACAGACCTCCTGCACAATGGTACAAAGCAGGCGGCGATGCATCGCGTCGTCTACACATCGATTCGAGTTACGCCATTCTCATCCGCCCTCCCGACCCCGCAGCGTTGCTTCGCCCTCCCTGCGTCTTCGTTTCACGGTGCATCTGCTCCCTGGTCGTCCCCCTGGACTCGCTAAACACGCAGCCGCCTGGCTCGTAAACTTTTCCACCCTCGGTCTCGCGCGCGCGGTTAAACCGGGCCCACCCTCCGCAGCCGGTCGCGCAAATCATCCGGGCCAACCTGGTGGATGTCGTGGCGCCGGGTTCGAGAGGGACGCGGCGTGTTTCGTTCGTCGGAAGGCGCCCTAGCGCGTAGGAGAAGGGCTGAGAGGCGTGGAGGAAAATAGCGGGAACACTGGGGACGAGCGAGCGAAAGAGGGGCGACACAAGGGTGTACTGGTTCGCTGAGCAAAAGTGGCAACGCTGGGCTCGAGTTAGGGTCAAGAAGTTGAGGAGGGACCGGGGCGACACTTTCAGCTGTCGATCAGACGATCGGAATGCGGGACTTCTGCGGTCGATACGAATTAACTCGATGAGAGGAACGCGGAGAACGGTGACCCTGACCGCAAATGGTCCACGAGGTTTCTGGGACCGTGGAATTGCGAGGGTTGATGTACAATCGGTGGAAGCAAAGTAGTGTGGTCGCGTGGTTAAGTATTCAACGGAGAATACTCACGAATCGTGAGTGGCTCATCGCGAAGCCATGTTCGCTTACGTTGTATTAGCTGTTCCAAAGTTTAGGCGTTTTGTACTCTTGGAATTCTTTTTGTGCCACCATTTAGCTTCTAAATTAGCGATTCACAAAAGAAAAATGTTGACCATAAGAACGAAAGTTCCTAACGCACAAGCACCTTTTTCAACCGCAACGTAGTAGAACGAAGGACCTAACTCCAAAGTGGCAATTCGCGGTTCTGAAAGAAATTCGAGCACCCTACCTCCCTTCGATTCGTCTCCCTGAATAGGTGTTCTCGTTTGGTTTCCATTTTACGACCACACCGTTATAATAATATACCCAATCGGTAGACCTCACATTTGTAACACTAAACTAAACTTCTATTCCCTATTTCCATGTATGCCAAAAGACAATAACCTGCCCTGTACTTTTTAACGCGAAACTAAACTTCCATTCCCAATTTCTGTGTATGACAAAAGACAATAAATAAACACGGTTCGCGTGCGATGCAATTAGTCAAGGTTGCAACATCGTTGATAATAACCTGCCCTGTATTTTTTAACGCGAAACTAAACTTCCATTCCCAATTTCTATGTATGACAACAGACAATAAATAAACACGGTTCGCGTGCGATGCAAGTAGTCAAGGTTGCAACATCGTTGATAATAACCTGCCCTGTATTTCCACTCGTCGTATCGGTCTTTCTCCTCTCGTCTAGCAGGGCATGCGCCTTGGAGGGTTCACTTTTGTTCGGTCAAGCTATACACGAGCACTTCCTTTGCCGTCGTCCTCCCCCCAAAGGACCGCGTCTCTCCCCCGTGAAATACACCGCGCCATCCCGGATACTTCCGGGATAATAATTATTCCCATGGAGACGGCCGTCGCGGGCCTTTATGAGACAAGAATTCCTGTCGTCTTGCCGGGGAGTTTATTTAACCGGGATGGTCGAAGTTCGGCGACGGTATTCGGTTTGGCGAGCCCGCCATTGTTCGCCGCGACGAACGTTGATGAAGTTGCTGGAATACCGCGGCATTGTTCACGTTTATTTGCGTGCCAGTCAATTGCGATTGTTTTTGCCGCGGTGGAAAATGTTTGGCTGCTTGATTACGTTTATTTTTCGCTGCGATTATGCGCGTCTGTTTGTTCGCGCGGAGGTGGAAACAGAAGGGGCGGTGGATGGTTTCTTGTTGCGTTTTTTCGCGGATAAATAATTAAATAAAACGTTTCAACGAAATTTTTATAGTCTCACACGGGACGAACAAATTTGTACAACCGTGTTCACATTTTCGTGGTATTTTAAGAAATATCTCGTGTTTTTCGTCAATTTGCTGCCAACCCTCTAAATCAGCTGTCTAAATAAAGTGTATTGATATTTGAAACATCTCTGATAACGGTGGTATATTTTCCGTTCGTTTACCTTCCCATTTCGAAAATATTGAAATTATTCCAGAAGCTTCAATTAAATAACTACTTACTCGTGGCACTATATTTATTCGATGAGCAACGTTTTTGAACAACCGACAGGTATTTGCATTTTCGCGAGGACTAGAATACCTGGAATGTATGCCATTTTTCATTCAACCGTTCAATTGCGAAAATACCATAGCATGTTTCAATATTTGGTAAAAAAATATTGGCTCCATGACGATGTTTAATATTTCCCGTCGACTTTCATTACGGTCCTGAAAAATTGTCAACTATTTCGTTTGGAATACATTCTCCGACGCCTTGCATCGAGTCGATATAGAAAAAAAAGGACGCTCATCGTTTTGTACCCGGTGCCTAACAGATCGAGCCGCTATAATTCCGCAAAGTTTGTGATTACATTTAACAAAGATGCTCTCTGGGGTAGCCTGCGATATGGAAATGAAATTTCTAAACTTCGCTTTGACTGAACCGAGGGGACTGTTTCGAAATTAGAGTATAATTTATTGAATTCCTTTACGCGCTTACTGACGACTACCAAGGGCCATTGTCGCGCTTTACGAAAGGAGATTCTTCCTAATTGTTACGTAACACTGTTTCACGGTACGCGCCTGATTTAAATTGGTAACGCGTGCTCATCGAATTTAAACTTCATACCCGGTTTGTCGAGTTCCATCCGAGAGTTCGACGTGCACTCCTAATAGACGCTGTTGCAACTCGTTACGTACCCCGCGTCACGCTCTGAAAGTACCGTGGCAAACTCTCTTCCCGTCTGCGACTGTGTCAAAAAAGATACCTATCCTTTTCGATGTAACAGCTGAACGCGATATTGACTCGATCAAACAGCGATTCGCGGCGATAAACCCGCGGCAAAACAGTCGAGACAAACCAACGCGGATGACTAATCAAACAACGCCACCAGCTTTCTTCCTGCGTCCTATTTCTCGCGCAAAAACGAGCCGGAGTAAACCGTGACGTCGGTTTTACCGCGTGTTAAGTCGGCAAACGTTTTATTGCTACGCTCGACGATTAAACGGCGCTAGAAATGCCCCGGGGCAACGAGGACGTGGCACTGGACAGCCCTGTCACTCCCCGAACGAAGTCGTCCCGCTCAAACAACTTGATAGTTCACCTCTCGAAGCGAGATTGTAAGACTTCTTCGCAAACGAATCTCGTCGTCTGGCAAATAGACACAAGCTGCTTAAGCTCACCGAACAGATTGCTCTCGCCCCTGTCCACGAGCGCCGCCTTTATTCCCGCGTTTTTCCTTGCTCCCTATTTTTCTAGCTCCCAGGCGCGTCGTTTCGTCACGTTGCTCTCTATCTGAATTCCATCGGGCGTCCGTCACCCTTCGTCGCGTCGTCCCCCGCCGTCGAGGCTCCGTCGAATTCCCTCGTCTTGCAGGACGGGACCGGATGAATATTTATCGCCGCGAATTTAATTCCCTATAATTTGATTTTTCTTCGCCAGGGAGAATGAGAATTCCGATTCGCGTTGGAATTTAGAGAAGCTAGCGGAGAGTACGGTTTCTGTTACGGGTCTTTGAAAAAAATGGGGAATAAAGTCTCGCGCCTTCTGCGGATCGTAATTATTTGGCTCGTCGTGGCTCCATGGAAATTTAAGGAGGATCGATCGTTTCATTCATTTATTTATACAAGTATATTTGCATACGAGTGCTTCACTTTGTGTACGAGTCTACGAATCGACCAGAGCGACCAAATATTTGCGAGCGATGGCGGACCATTTTCCTAGACTCCCTTAGTCGGAATAAATAACAGAAACGGAATAAAGCACGCGGACGAGCATTAATTACGAGTTGAACCACTGGCAAGCACTTCCTTTCACACGCGGGCCACGCGACGTTGGAAAAAAGGGGAGGGAAAAAAGGAACGCGGAGGCAACTACTCGCGCTACTCTGTCATTTTCCCCGTAATTAAGCAACTTCTGTTCGTACCGATATTTAAATCGCGAGCGACGCTGCTTAACCCAGATCTCAACTGGAGCATGTTTTCACGTGTACCGACATGGTAAAAGTCAACAGAGGAAGGAAGGAGGCAAAGAGAGTGAGAGAGAGAGAGAGAGAGAGAGGGAGGGAGGAAAAATGGACAAAAAGATGAACGTGAATACGGAACACGCATCGATACGTATCAGCGAGAGAAAAAAGAGGGAAACAAAAAAGAAAATAGACGAAGGAGACGTCGGTGAATTCCGTTTCTCTTTCAGCGGTGTTTGCCTAAGAAAGGAGGAAGACGGGAGAAATGGAGGGTTTGGTATGCAACTCGAGGATCCAAACGACGAAACAAGTATCGCGCTGCAAAGCCTCGACGGCGCTGCAGACTTGCGCGACTCATTTTCGGAAGTGGTTCATTTTTTATTACTCCTATTCCTCTCTGTGAGTCGTAAAATGTCGTTCCCGAGTATATTCTTCCGATGGATCGTCGCTGAGACTGAGAAACGCGTGCTGTTTCTCCCCGCTCGTGAAAGTTTTTTTATTCAAATGATTTTTTATCGACTCACAGGATGGTTTAGCCGGTTCCCAGCAAACAGTGTGAATAATAGCACACCGTGAAAGGTGTGAAGAAAGTTTTCACACTGGAACATTCGTATTGGTAGATGAAAGAAATGGAAATAAGGATTCAAGTAGTAAGACTCCCTCATTAGGACGACGTAGCGTCAGACAGTAGTATAAACAGATCATTTCTCCGTCTGTAGTATAAAATACATATAAAATACATATAAAATACATGTAATTCGAATTCACAAATATACTTATACGATCTCTACCTCTAACAAGATTCAAATTATCATACAAAAGCGTATATTTTTTAGATTTCTGCGAAGCACGCAAGAAGAAGACGATAATTAACGCGAACATAAACGCGACAGAAAGTCGGATCGTTGATCAATTAAGCTGAAAGCTTGTTCAACGCGTTTATCGACGCGGAGAGGATCGTTGAATGTAACAGATACGAAAAAACACGGTGCACCGAGCGATTTGAATTACGAGACAAATGTTCGAGAAGCGGCTGGGCGAGTGACGAGCGCAACTCATTCTGAAAAGTGCTACCGTTCCTCGTGGCTCCTTTTCACTGTCCAAGCCAGGACACGCAATTTAGAATGCATTTCTGTAATTCAAAACGCGAGGAAACTTTCTGAATTCGGGAAAGAGAGAGAAGGAGGGAAAAGGGACGCCGAAGAGTTGTGGCCGCGGTACGTCCAGACGCCGCGCGGCGAAACTTTCACCCTGACGTTTATTTCATTTTCTAGCGGGTAGAAAAATTCTTGCCGCTCGTGCAGCGACGTGGTCCTTTCGCATATTGTTTTTTTTTTTTTATTCCACGATGAAGCGAATATTCAGAAATATTGGAAACGATCGAACGAAAAGGAAAATATATCTACACACATTATCATCTAAACTTTACAATAGTGACTGCAAAATTCACGCAAAAACATTAAAAATCCCACTGCTCTTTCGATTCTCTTTCCATACAAAGCAGCTAAGCTCAAATTCCATCGAAAGGTCAAAGCATAAAATTCCAAAAATCCTTTTACCTACACACAGTGTCTCTTCGAAAAATTTTGTTCTTTGTCGCGCATCACAGGCGAACGCGGAGAGTCAGATCAAAAACCCAGGAGCAGCGATGGTGGCGTGCGACGCGCGTGGACAGGAAACGTGAGAAAACACGGGAAAGAGACGTCGAACGAGGAAGCTGGGCAGGGAGAGCTGCGTAGAGAAAAAAAAAAGTACTGGCAACGGGGAGACGTATAATGGCAAAGGACTCAAACGAGGAGACAAGTGTCGCGCGACAAAGAGCCAACGGCAGGGGTTGCGCACGACTCATTTTCGGAAGTGGTTCATTTTTTATTATTTACAGCCTGGTACGCGGGGCCTCGCTTGGCACCCACCTCCAACGTAGTCCTACGAAGACGAGGAGGAGAGCGAGAAAGGGTTCGGACGGATGAGACTGCGTGGGACACGAGATCGAACTCGGAGGCAGTCGTGGAAAGATGGCACGAAGTGGACGAGGAGAGGAGAAGAGGAGGGAAAGAAGGTCCCTTCGCGTGTCGCACAATGAGAGAGGATTCGTCGAAGGTGGGCGTGATCGAAGCGGAAGAGGATGGTTAGCCAGTGTCGGTGAAGAAAGGACGGGCGATCTTCAAAGCGTTCTGTCATGACAGTGGTTCTTGACCTGGGGTCTGTCTCTGAAGATGCTTCCAGTCCTTCCTCGACACTGATCTCTTTATACTACACCATATATTTCTACAATTATAAACAAATCGTGATCTTTTATAAAGAACTGTATACTCTGTCTGTTTGGGGTCACAGCATGAACCATATTTCTGAAATGAAATATCTATGAAAACAAGATTGACGAACGCAGATGGACGAAAGCATGAAAAATAAGGAGACTGTTCAATCTGAAAGATTGTATAATGCATTATAAAACTTGAGGAAAAGAGGTCCGCAGTGTGAGAAGGTTAAGAACCACTGTGCCGTGGTCTTAACTGTCGACGATGGAGCGAGTGGAGGCAAGTTGCGCGGGAGAAAAAGCTCCTCTGGTGAGAAAGTTTGAAAAGTTGCCGGGTTGGCAGGACCCCGTGAACGACTTTTCATCTGGCCTTCGATCGTCGTCCGTCGAACGGCTAATGTGGCCAATCCCGCGAAGTTTCGCCGAGGTAATTACCAACGGCGATAAGTGGGACAGCGAGCGATGCCGTGGAACCTCTTCGAGGGATCTTATTGATGTAGTTTTTCCTCGACGACTGTGATTAAAATTTAATTGGACCGGAAAGCAGGTGGCTCGGTTCGCGGAATTAAGAGGTCCCGTTCGAGTTCATCGAAGGCTGATTGACACGAATATCGTTAGGCTACACCCTGAGAAGCGTCTCTAATTTCTTGACGGGGTGGTTGACCTTCGAACGTGAGAAACAAGTCGCGCGCGTAATCGTGGAACGCGGAAATCTCATTTTTCGTTTATCGAACTTTGAACGCATAGTTTCGTCTCTGAAAATGCATAAATTTCGCGACAGAATGTTCCTGCAAAGACAATTTAATCTCGTTGCTCCAAACGTATCATCCGCCCTTGTTTCAATTCAGCAAACAGCGAATCTACAATAACAAAGTAGGATCTTTACGCCAAAGGTTATCGATTTTAATATCCTTAAACGTCAAACGGCATTTTAAGGGTTCAAGTAATCCCTGTAATAAAGCGCGATACCCGAAAGGATTTGGGCTGCATTAACGCCGACTCGAACTACTTAAAAGATTATTTTTCAAGTTTATTAAGGGATCGCCACAGGGCCCGTTATCGTACCCTTCGAACTGGAATTATATTAAACTCATCGTCATATTTATCGCCCCTCGAAACAGAAAATAACGAAATTAGTCCGTGGATCGTAACAGAATTACATTCAGCGTTGCGCGACGTACACGTTTTAATCCTGGAAATGCTCCATCTCAGTTTCAATTAGAACGCAAGATCTCGCAGTTTTTGCCTCGCGTCCATGGAAATGAACAAAAAGAGTATCGCCTGCTAATCTAGATTCTATGAAACGATAATACACGTTTCGTCCTTTGCATTCGTCCATTAACGCTGCACAAGCGAACGTACGAAGCGAAAAGTTGTTACAGTTTTACAAAAAATTTCATTGTACCCGTGTAACTGCTACGACCAAATATTTTCGCGATGCGAGAAACGAGAGAAACGTTTCCTTCTCCAAGAACATCATCAACAGCACGCGTGTATACGAATATTTTATTACATCAAATTCCTCGAACACATTTAGGTTACCTATTTTTTTATGTAGGTTATCTATTCATGAAATCTGTTCATGAATATTGAGGGCCAGAAACGTTATTTAAATTAACGACCCACACAAGCGTGGGCATCGCTAGACTTACAACGAACAAAGAGTACGAGGATCGATACATACTAATTTCTCGAAACTTCGCGACTCGCGGACAAATAACAAAGTACACCCGACTTCTAAGCAACTTCCACGATTCCACCATTACAAACCTACCTGGTACCACCGTGAAACACCTAACTCCGCTTTAATGGCGCGTCGAAAGGAGCTGAAAAGGAGCGGAAGTCCGTTCCTTCAACTCCGTTCCTTCCCTAAACTTCCTCCAACGACGCGTTAAAGAAGCATATCGATTAAGCTCGAACCGATTCGCTTCCGGTCGTCGTTAACGCGGACAGGGAGGATCCAGCGTTTCAGACTGTGGATCCCACCGCGGAGGAACCTTCCACGTCCCGATGGGGAGCCATGGAATTACGATTGCCCCGTAAAAGTAACCGTAAAGTCTGGCGAAGGTTTCCTAATCCCACTTAACGCTTCTACGGCCACAGTATCCCTACGGTCCGAACCAAAACGTCTGTGGGCTCGTAAACGTCGAGTTTCGCGCGGTTTGCGTCCGTCAACGGTGGGCAGGAAGGTCCGGTTATAACAACGGCATTGTTACGCGAAGTCGTATCGAGCTGCGATGGAAACTTCGGAAGTTCCTCCCGCGAACGTTTCGCGAGGATACTCAGCCTCTGCGAGGATACTTTGCGGGCGGACGCGAGGCCACCTTCGTTGAATGTTAATGCTTCCTTTCCGGATTTAATAAACCGCTCGTTAACCTTATCGCACGGAAAATACGGAAGTTTGTTTCGGGATCGTTAACCCTGGAAAAGGCGCGCTAACGCGGAGTGGCTCCCTCGAATATGGTTTAGAATCCATTACGATTATCCGGTTTAAAGCGGCGATGTTTCTCTTTTCGGGGGCTTTCGCGAGAGAAATTAGCGAGGAAGGGTGTGCAATCCTTTCTGATATATTATTTCAGATGTTGATTATTTTATATATTGATATCGTGTTTATATTTAATTATTTTTTAAGAAAAACTCTTGCGCGTTATACGTTTGTAGAATGGTATACGTATTCTTCATCCCTGTGCTTGTTACAAGCATTTAATTATCATTTAAACTTCATGCTAACTCTCGACTCTATTTCGTTTCAACAGCATTAAATTCCACGCGATGCAACAATTATTTATCCGCGACAAAACTTGAAACATAATAGTCTGCCAAAAAATTCGATTACTCGGAGCTCATTCGTCATCGTTCCGTGGCTCGATGAACGTCATAGTCGTGTTCCCGATGTATTTTTTACCCCCCTTTTGGATGATCGTGATTAATTGGTTGCTCCAGCCACCAAAAGCGTTGGAAACGACGGGTACGAACCGAGCGAAGGGACACAATTAATTACCGGATGCACTTATTCCACGCTGATCCTTCCCTCCATCTTGGGGAACATTCATCCGCAAGGCACGCCAAGATTTTCTTGCAATCAGTTCCTCCTCGAATTTATCACCGCGTTATTGTGCCGCGATCGTACGTGCGAGTACTTCTGTTTTCGTGCACCGCGGCAATAAAATTTCCTATTGCGATTCTCGTTAACACGGTGCTATCGGGATTTCACACATATCTGCGCGATTGGATTCTACAAATAGATTACACAGCATCCCCGTAGAACGCACCCTTAACGGCTCCATTGCGCTTGTAAATTGAAAAGCGTCTAGATTACCCAACAGACGTCCGATGTTATTACTTTTCGCTGTTTTTTGTATCCCGCGTTATTGGCAATCTGAAACGTTTCGATTTAACGTTTTAATAACTGTTTAACCTGAACTTCCGTGTGTATAATAATTGAAGCGAGATACGAACGTTTTTCGATGCAACTCGTGCTTTTAAGTGGTTCCTGGTATTCGCGTGCATTAAGACTTTCATCGAACGATCAAATGGGGTATCGAAGCTTTAAAATTAAGCTTTTTATGGTACTTTTGCTATCTGTATTCGTTTTGAGAAGAGCCATCTCTCGTTTTAAAAAGAATTACCACGTCATTATTATATAATTATGTTGCTATATAACTAACATTCGCAACGTCAAAAGTTTAGCGTTAATTTACACATCGATTAGCTGAAGCTACGTCTCGTGAACGTTCGATGACGCAAGCATCAATTTAATAGAATATAATCCGAGAATACGAACCAGCATCCAGGATTCGTACGCGAGAGTTCGTATCACTTATAAATTGGATAGAAGAGTAACGAGTTTAAATTCATAAAAGCTAATGAACAATAATCCAGTTAGCCAATAACCGGTTCATTAATTAACAGCGTGTACAGACGCGTAGGCAGCTTAACGTACGGCCTACTAATTCAGTCAGATGTTCGAATGGATATCAAATTAAATGGGAATTTAATGTAAATTCTTTCTTGCCCGCGCGTGTTTTCACGCTCGACTCAAATACGCTCGATCGTTCACCGCGAAAACATTGGCAGATTCTCATTCGGAATTTAACAGCGAAAGCAATCGAGCTTTTACATAGTTCATTCCAACTGTTTCACGTGTCCTAGAAATTACTGGGATCTTAATGTAGACATTGTCGAACACTGAAAGGCTGCTTCGAGTTTTAGATTTCGAAATTTCGAAATTTGTTCCATCGCAGTTATTTCAAGGATTCCATTTTCCGCGAGGAGACACTGTAAAAAATCTTTCTTCTCGTGGCAAAATAAAAACAACTGAAATTCATCCCGCCGCAGAGCTTTAAAAACATGTAACGGAGTACGCGCAGCCGTTCTCAAGTTCTGCGCTCCCAAGGGCTGCATAGTTTTAAAATGCTTAGGTTGCAAGATTTCCAGTACGTGGTACGTTCCTGCGTGAGATTCCTGTTATGGTGCATCTTTAATCACGGCGGACGTGGTACACAAAATTCCGCTGTTTCATTGAAAATTAAAAGTTCGCGTCCCTTTCTACGTAAAATAACGAAATCAGCGACGAAAACGAAAACTCCGCGTAAATCAGGTGAGCAGTTTTAATGGAAAGACCGGGAAACCGTCCACCCCCTTTCGTATCTTCACCGAGGAATGAAATAGAACACACTTTGCACTTTACGACATCAAAGAATAACTCTTTGCGGCAGGGGCATACATGGCCCACAATAACGCATACCATTCACGTATAGCACACAACTTCCACCTTTCTAGAACGAGTTCTACGGGACAATACCGGTTGCTTTCAGCTAAACTCAATTTCATTTATCAAAAGGGTTAGTTCTTCTTTCAGATACAGAGGGTATTCGAAAACAACGCGCACGGACTCTGTGCAACGTCACGAATACGAGTAAAGAGACAGAGGAGTTATCAAAAAGATGAGAAACATCAATTTCCGCTCTTCTGTTAATACACGAAGCGATGAAGCTTGTTACATTTAATTCTTCCCAAAATTCCTATCATTTTCCGTATTTACTTTGGTTACGAATCCTCCGTTATTGAAAGTAGCCAAGGGACGATTGATAAAACTAGAAATTAATTTAATAATCTTCGTTTTACGATATTTATGGTCCTCCTTGCAGTCTTCGTTCACTGTCGTTGCGAATGCGATAAGCGTGCAGAGGGTGTCGTCATTAACGAGCAATCATTGATCACAGAGAGACAGTCTGTCATCGATCGAGCACAGAAAATGATTCGACGGCGTCTGCAGCCTCCCCCCAGTCTCTACGACGGATGACGGCTCGAACGGTAACGAACAGGTTTAATCAGTGTCAGGAGTATCCTGTGGGCTCGTACGTCGCGCCATCGGTCGTACTTTAAATCCAGTACACGATATCTCGATCCGTGAGCGCGGTTCGAATGTAGAAGTAGCACCAGCGGGCAATTACAGGATTATTCCTATTGAATTTCCCAGGGGAGGGAAAGGGGACGGTTGGGACATGAACGGTTTACCCATTCTTTTCTTTCGCTCCTCTATTTTCTGTTCATTTCCCTTACAAGGTTCCGCGGAACGTTTTGTTTAAATTACCCCCATTATTATATCGCGGAACGGCGCGCAGCGGGTTCTGCTTGGGAAAGGTACGGAAATGTGGCTCCCCTTTCGCTTTACAGTCGATATAAATCGAAACTGGGTCGAAATTAAGCGAACCCAAGCGGCTGAAAAAGGTTGGGAAGAGAACGAGTTTCGCTGTTGCTCGACAATTATTTGCTGATTATTAATTTCGTTGGATATTCCTGCGGAACACGCTGTCGAAGGGTTCACGTTTCTGGCAAAGTTGACAATTATTTAATTATACAGGTCTCTCGACGGTACTTCTTACGCTTACAGTTTACAACTACGGGTGGGAATTTTCAAGCGCGTTCGCGATCGCGCTCCGCTCGCTAAAATCGTGAATTGTAAACTGAAGCTAGCGTGGCAAGTAACTTGTGCATTAGCTAATGATATTGTTGCTCATTCGAAATGCAAATCCTTCAGAACTCTGGCTTACTACCTGGCATTAGAAACTCCTCTCGCACCCATTCTTCTTCGCATCTCATTTTTAATCCCTTCACTCTGCACAATATCCACGTGAAACTTCAACCGTTATTCAAACGGAATTTTTGCAGATCATCTCACTTAATTAATAAATCCACGATCTAATATCACTGGTTAAATTAGACACACAAACTAAAATATATTTCGACAAACATAATACACCTAAAATTTCATCCCCCAAAAAAGCGCTTACGCACAGTGAGGCTTCACAAAAAACCTGCTCCTTGATCTATCACGGAAGCGCCACCCATCCATGAATTTCCGTTCCATCGCAAATCTGCGCGCGTAACCGCATTTTCCGTTCACCGATCCGATCTTTCGCCCCCTTCCTCGTTCTGATCGCGTCTCGCGAACTTTCCGCGGGGCGTCAAGTTTGTAATTGGCACCGCGAAACACGCCAGCGGATCATAATAAACTTCGCACATACGTTTCGTCGTTTCCCGCCCCGTTGCTCTAGTTCCATCTCGTCGGGGTTGCTCCATCGCGACGGTCTAGTTGCGCGAGCATTGGGCGGATACGCGTGCACCAGACAGAGAGATGTCCTTAAGCGTGTAAGGGAGAGGGTGAGAGAGAGAGAGAGAGGGGGGAAGAGAAAAAGAGACTGAGGGTGGAGAGGGCGAGTTAAGGCGGACCGCAATAATTTTGAATTCGGTTAACCCGACTCTGACACCAGGGCGAGCGTCTCCGCCCTACTTCGCGAGCCAGCGCCCCGTTTTCCTTGCATCGCCGGCCAGGCTCCCTCAGACTGCTGCTAGCCGAGATAACCGCAATGAATCATCGAGCCGATAAGCAGAAACGCCCGTCCGTGAACGTTCACACCGCCTCGCGGGCCAATCGTATCGCGACACGGTCCGTTTCGATCAGAGGAATGCTGCGGACCGCGCTGGAATCCGAAGGGGTTGAACCAGGAATGCGAAGCTGTCGAGTATAGCCTATACAGTGAACTGTTTAGGCGAAGGGCCGTATAGCAGTCGTTATGAACTGTTGGAATTCATAATCGTGGATGTGTAATGTAGATATTGTAACGCGTGTCTATGGATTGGCAAGCAAAAGGGTGAATGGAATCAGTGGGATTGGGGTGGTGGAAGATGGATGGAGCGTGGGGCTGGTGGAAGGAGTGAGTCGTTGCTCTATCTGTCGGTGAGTCGAGTATAGAGTCAAGGAGTGCAACTTTCTTGATTTGCTTTGTGAGATATTAAGTAGTGACTTGATATGAAAGTACATAGTATCAATTATGGAACAATTTTTATACGTTCAGTAGATAAATTATTTAAGGAGAGTGAGAAACTGTTTCCAGGTATTTTTATTTTTTGAAGACCTAATATATCAAGGAAATTAATCATATACACGTCCAAGCGAATATTAAAATTACTATATCAGTGGCTGAAAAATGAACGTTCCTAGAAAGCGAACTATTTTAGGAGAGAAAAGTCTCCCAGCACGTTGAATAAAATCATGAGCAATTTTTTAAGGGAACTTTCTCGGTGAAAGGCAGCACTCGAGGACGTTAGCAATGACAACGTAAAACGCACGAGACACGCGATTCTTTGGGACAAGAATTATTATAATAAACACGGGACAAATGGTCTAGTAATGTTGAAATAAATTTTTCCTTCAAGTCTGAAAGTAGCGGGACATAAATCAACCGGAAGCTGCGAAACTGGTAGAAGACTCGGGCGATAAAACTTTTCCGTCGAGTTGCCCCGGTTTAGTCAAAGATTAATAATGTACGCGATGTGAACGTGGCTTAAGCATCCGTGTTTTAATTAAATCGAAATTCACAACGGAGTTTATTAACGAGCCTGGACACGAAACATTATATTAAAACCTGACAGGAGAAACGAGATTGTAATAGGAAGCGAGTTGATAATTTGTAAAAATATTATGAAATTTCTATTTTTTTTTCTCGCTCAGAATTACTTTGATCTCCTCGCAAAGCAATTGAATAACGCGAGATTGAAGCAATTCAGTTTTAAGCTCACTGAATAAGGATTAATTGGGTTTAAAATGGTATTACATGGGTAACGGTGGTATTTAAAAAGTTTCCATTTTATATCATTTCATTTGCCATTCTTTGATTTGCATTTTATGGAAATGGCTCCATTGGCGATGCAATGGGGAAACAGTTTTATCGAAATACTTACCACTGTACGAGATACGATATGTATTTTTAGAAAATCCGCAAATAACCGTGCAATAATTTAATAAAAATCGTTTGATACTAAAGTATTTCCATGCTCGAAGTAACCGCGATTATTTTTAATCGCTTCGATTATTCATCGATTTCACGCACAGCTTGTAGATTTATCGCGATGCTTAAATTTTCTACAAGAGGAAAGGAACAACAAACCGTATATTCTGCAAATTGGATTATTCACGTCCATATGTAGAATACTGCAAATTTACTTTAACTCGATGCTTTCTCTAATTCTCTGTTGTATTAAACCATTATTTCTACCGCATTAACTGTGAGATCATAACCATTCTGTGTAGATTATGCGATGTTATCTAAGCGCGGACAACGGTTACACATAACTCCACACCTAATACTAGTTTGCAGTAACCCTGCTAGCCTCTCGCCCTAAAATTGAAACCAGAAAAGAAGAGAATCTAGAAAATTTCCTTACTGTTTCCCTTAATATCTTATGTTCACTAATTGTTCTTCCAACGTATTTGATATTTTCCCCAAATTTCCCCAATTTACCCCAATTCTATCATAAATCATTCCATTCTTTTGTAATGTCCTTTTAAACCAACGTTTAAAGCGATAATTCGAGCCAAATTAATTAAGCGCGAATTTAGCAACGGTACAATGACGTACAGATAACTGCAGAAATGGTATCTTCGCTCGAGCAACGCTATCTCTCAAATCGACGCGAAACAATAGTCCCTTCGAAAATCGGCAAGCGGCACGGTCTCATCGATTTCGATAATCCCAAACCGGAACGAATTAACCACCGCGAAACAGCGAATCACCGCGCTACCTTCGAACTCCCCCGCGTGGGGAATCAATTCGAAAGGCTTCAACAGTTTCGATGATTCGAAAACGATGCTTTTTCGATCGCAGCGTGTCCGATCCCGGAAATAATTTCAACGCCCGCCCCCTCGTTTCGATCGAACGGTGAACAACACCGATTAAAATCCCCCGCCGTTCGCCTCTCGCCTATTCCCCGACCGCCGTTTATTTCCTAACGTTACGATGATTTCGCCTCTCATAATCGCGGTTTAACGAGAGTCGCGCGAGCCAAACAGCGGCGCGCGTTCGACAACTTTTTTAATCCTGTCGCTCAGAGGCGACGACTGAAGTTTAACGCGAAGCTGACCGCCCGAAATTGCCACTTTTGCATATTTTAACGCGACTGCATCGCGACCCCCAGAGAGAGCGGAACGGGCAGAGAGGGAGTTGCGAGCTGCAGCTCGAGCGCGCCCCGTCGAGGCTGGTGAAGTGCAGCCGCTTAAGGGCTGTGGTTCAAAGTGAACGTGACTTCCGTACGAAGTTCGAGTATCTTTGGATTCGTGGCCAGGATCGTGGTTCGCATTTGTTGAGAAAGTTCGGGGACTTCGAGGACCGAGGGGGTGGAATCATTAATTTCTTCGACCGAGAACTCTTGTTGATATCCCCGTTTCTAATTGATCGAATTGATTTTCGATTAATCCGTGCGAACCGTTGCGTAACTACTGTCTGCGAGGGAAGAAATGTTTTTCCCACTACGTAGTAGCTTAACTTCGAAATTCGATGTTGCAACACGAGTTGTAATCGCAGTTAATTAATTAGTCACATCGCTAATAATGATCTCCAACTTTAGTCCGGTTTCAACCGGTTCGCGAAACTGAGCGAAATGCAGAGCCACGACGGAAGGTAATGAGAAACTTTAAACGAACTTGGTAATGGAACTTGTGCTCTTCTTAAAGACGCTTTCTGATAAAAGTTGTCCACGGAGTGGAATAATGGTTGTAAACTAGTTCGCGCTTCTTAAACGGAAAATACTAAATCATTACTTGCCCAGTTGCGCTCGTCCCCACCTTTCTGCCGATTATTCGAACAAAAAATTTAATTACACAGAGAGGACTTGTTAATTTGAAATTTATTAAAGAAATTGCAGCATCAACGCCAGAATTCTTAATGAGAAAAATTTGTATCTTCTTGTGGACATAAATTCTGACGATGGAAACGATATAAACTCGACTGTCGCGACGCGCGTTCCCAGAGATAAAAATTATCGAGGAGTCCGCAAATTAACCAGGTCATCCGTTTACCTTCGCGTTATTCGCCTCGACTTCTGAAACGATCGTTCCGTTTTCCGGCAAGGTGTGCTCTTTGAGCAGCCGTTTACCGACCACCAGGTTGTTCTGCGTGGAAAAACGAACGTCGTAACGCTAAAATGCAAACGCGAGAGCCAGTGGGAACGACGGCGAAACGAAGACGAAGTGAAACGCTGAAGGGAAATGTAACGCCGCCGAGGGAAAGCGCGTTTTCGTGTTCCCCTTATTGTACCGGAAACGTTGGGATGTTTTCGGTGTTGCGAAGACATTTAGTGTCGCGAAACGCAATGTAATTTACGCGAGATGTCGGTTAATTGCACAGATTGAACGTATATCTTTAAGAAAAGTTGCACGCGCAGCCGTAAAATCTTTTTTTCCCACGACACAATGAAACTGTTGCGCTGGAACACTCGATGTGTGCGAAAGCTATTGAATGAAGTGACGCAATAGTTATAATCTACCTTTGATTACTTAAATGGGAAGCGCGGGTAATAAGAAGGGAATTTTGCTGAAGATGCAAGATCGAAATTAAAAAATAGAGGAGGAACGAAAAGGGTGGAATGTCGGACCGCGAGGAGAATAATACGCGGGAGTAAAGGGAGGGTGGTAGGGCGTCTTCATTTTTCACACTCGTTATTTCGTGCTCGTTATACCATCGGGCAGCGGCCAGTTGGTAACCGGCCCCGTTGCCTTTTAATTAAAAATTCTAGCCGCTTGTAGAGGGTAATTTGAATTCATAGGTGGGCAGCATTGTCTCGCGGCAAAACGGCGTGCTGCCCTTTCGCCCCAGCGAAAGACGAAACGAAGGAGGAGGTAGGGACAGGGACCGAGGACAACGATAATTACCCTGCTCTTAGCGGCAATTTCTCTTCGCCAATTTGGCCGTGGCGCGGAGACGCGAACAGTTTTTATGCACGCGCGTCTGGTCCTCAGCCTGGTCTTCGCTTCCGGTTAGATAAGGACAGCCATTGACGATGCGCGCAACCCGCAAATTTCGCTTCCAATTGCAGAGGAAAATATTTGCAAGCTTTTGACGCGCGATTCGCGTCGCTGAGAACGCGATAAGAGAAATATCTGCTCTGCTATGATTCTGCTAATGATTCTCGAGGGAATTTGCAGCTGTGTGGTAATGGTCGTCGAAATAAGGGATGTTTTCATAGATTTTAATCCGGCGCGGGATGATTTATTAAGGACTGGGATACATTTAGTTCCCATTCGAGTAAATACGAGCACATATTCGATACGAGTAATGAATAAACTGATGGTATCAGAAAATCCCTATTTGCAGATTAGGTTAAGCTAAAGAAGAATAAGTACGTCTGAATTCTAGTAACAATTGGAAGATTTTCTCTCTTCTTCTGTTTCGCGGTCTAAAATTTATTTATTTCCCGTTTCAGTTTAATCTGGAATTATACCAACGCAATTTTAACGTAGGTACAACTATTTAACGTGGAACTTTCACTCTCCCAGCCGGACAAAGACTCTCTTTCATGCCAGCACTCCTGGCCAGCAACTTCCGACCGCAGTCCATTTGTTTTACACGCGTATCACACCCATACGTCATCCACACGCTCGAGCGTTTTCCCCGTTTCCTACGTACAGACTACTTTATCCTAACGAAATTCCTAAATTACACCGCTTAAATGCATGAAAAGGGCCCAAGGTTACCACGTCCCTAAACCGACGCGGAGGAATTTAGCCAACGCTCGAATAACAGATAGGAATAAAATTTAAATTATTAGCGCACGATCGTACAAACCGTTCGCGATCATTCACGGGTGCTTCTCGGGGTTATGCGAACCTCGATAACCATATAATCCAACGAACACCCCATATTTCACGCCATACTCTCGAGTCCTATCACTTTCTCCGACAACGAATTGGTATTACGCGCTAGATCTTTGGTACCCCTTTTATGAAATATGAAATGAAATTGCTGAGTGCTAAAACTTGGGTTTATATGACGTATTGAAATAGAAATCGATAAAACCCAATTAAACTTTGGAACATCTGGAAATTTCTCCAATTTCATGGACATCTCTGAACGTCTATAATTCCATATTAATCGTCCACTTCGTATAATAATTTAAAGAATATTTCTATTTAAATTTCGTTTATACGTGCGCGATTACTTCAACCACAATTATTATTGTTTAAAATTCGCGAAGAACACGGGATGACATTTATACGAGAAGAACACGGAGAACGCAGAGGAACTTAATTCCTACTTTGTCGGGATACGTAATTCCGTGTTCTGTTCCGCTCTACGTGCCGTTCCGCGAGGCAACGGGACAAACTTTAACAGCAAAGAGCATATCCGAAGGCGGAAACTATGCAGGCGGCATTTGAAACCCTCGGAGGATAAACCTCACGGCGAAATGTACCGGAAAAATGGAGTTTGATGACGCAATATGAAACGGAGACGCTCCTCCAAGAGGAGATAGGTAAATGCTCTCTCTATCCCGTGTTAAACATTTATGCCCTGGCTTGATTTTACGGGCCACTAACAGCTGAATGTTTCAATCGAAATCGGGGCGGATCGTAACGAAGTTGTTTGCGAAAAATGCTCTCGCAGCACCGCAAATATTAAACGGAGCAAAGGAATAAACTGGCTTTCGACAGCTGAATATTGCAATCGGGGCGCAACGAGAATTATTTCTCGTCGCGGAGAATTTTTAATATCACTCGAAGCGGTTTACAAAAACACCGATGAATCGCGTTCCACAGTTTCCGCGGGCGTTTCGTTTGCTAAATACGGAAAATAGGAGGGGAAAAGTCCATTCGTCTCGCTTCATCTTGATCGCGAGAACAGTTAACGCGGTAATTTCCCGCACCTGCGCGTCCCCCAGCGTCGTCCATGTTTCCTTCGATAATTTATCCACTTCAGATCGCGTATCCTTTACGACCTATCAACCCGTCCAAACCTTTTAACTATATTCTCGCGTGCAGCGCGACGCGGGTAAAATTTATCCGCGCCACCTCATCGACGTTGTTCGAGGACCGTTTTTATGCACTTTTTGCTCCCCTACACTGGTAGGATTCCACGTGGGATATCTGGTTTAAAGGCGGGACGCTTATTCGTCGTACACGAGCATTCTCTGGAAACACGTCGATAGGTGCGCTTTTTCCTTACCACTCGGCTCGTCCTCTTCGTTTCCGCTTTGGCTCCGCTTTTCCGCGCTCTTTGCGTCGCACGCCAGAGGAATGTCCTTTTGTTGGCACTCGCAATCCAATATGTTCGCGTGGAGCTTTCCTTCTAATACGGATTCGATCGTGGAAACGGTATCGCCTTGAAAAAAGGTTCTACAAGAAAACTTCGACGGTGGCGTATTTTGAAACGGTGATACCGATTAGTATTTTCATTTAAAAACTGCTGCTTATCCGGTTCGAGGTAGGAATTTTTTAATTTGCTTCCATATTTAACGATATGTTCATCTCACAACGTGTAACGAGTGTGAAATAAGAAACAAAGGGGGCTGCAGAATGTGAATCGATTTATTTT
Organism: Xylocopa violacea; assembly: GCA_963969225.1. NCBI lineage: Eukaryota > Metazoa > Arthropoda > Insecta > Hymenoptera > Apidae > Xylocopa > Xylocopa violacea. The sequence continues at coordinate 16,875,091 of CAXAJV010000014.1, forward strand.
AAAGACACAGTCGAATTTAAAAAGTTAAGAGAATCGAAGGAATAAAGTATTCGATTTTAAATAAATACGTGCAAATTCCCTCCATAAATATGCAATTAGTTCTATAATATTAATATATTATAGTGCACACATTTAAAAGTCGTATACGTAGATTGTAATACGTAAGAATTCCTAGAAGTCAAAATACGCGTGCGTACCTAGAACTCGATTCCTAGAATCAAAACACAGTTCATATTGACAAAGCTAGAGCGGCCGAGGAGATTATTAATTCTTGGAAATTTGTTTACTATTGTACGCATAGCTGCGACCGCTTGTGTAACGCCATCGAGTCTCCTTCAGTCGCGCAGCACGCGTTACGCGAGACACGTGTCGCAGGTCGTCCGTGAAATGTCCATTTCTACGTCGCGTCGCGAGTGCAAAAGTGATCGGAGATTGCGTGTTACCAGTGCCAGAGCTTCCTTCGACATCGTTTTAAGCAAGGTTAGTACATATAATTGTCCTAAATTAACATCTTTAACGTAATTGAATATCGAGATGCTAGTTTAAAAGTCAAAATTACCATTTTGGCACGATTTACATTGAAACACATGTATTACTGTATGTATATCTGATTGTCGACGCTTATTGCAATACAATATTATAGTATTTACTGTGATATACATAATTACAGTGAATATTGAAGACGATGAAACTGACACAACTTTCTCTTAACTATTTCTACATCAGCAACGTTTTCAACGAACTACAGTAAATTATATAACCCCATGAATTGCACCTATCGTTCCCTGCATCCTCGATTAACCAATTGCGAAATAAAACTAGAAACAGAGAGAGGCGAACGTTGCGAATACGATTGATTTGATTTCGAGTGCCGTTGTCGTCGTGTCGAGTTAAACACGACGCGCAAAGGCAGGACCGTTTTCACGGAATGCAACACGCGTCGATCTCGACACTGGCCGCAGTCGTGTCTCAGAATTGGGTCGATTCGTTCACCGATTGCTCATTAACTTTTTTCTGCAGTGTCCGCGTGCCCAGCTTTGACAAATCACGCACGAAAAATCAATCTTCCGACACGCACGACCGATTCGAGAACGCTCGAACCTGCTCGCGACTTGGCCAGCTTCAACGTTTCGCGGCTGCGAGCGTTTCTTTTCCTAAAAGCTCAAAGATTGATTCGCCGTGAACTAGTTGCGTTTTGAATAATAATTCGTCGGTATTGTCGCGGATTCATTCGATCGCGACTCGTTAACGAACCGACGCATTGGCTGAGCCAGCAACAACGAATGGACTACGGTGAAATATGAATTGAACGGTCGTTGTAATGGCGGCGGCAAGGTTTCCGTTGTTTCGAAACGCTGGATTGTTCGATGTTAACTCGCGACGAACGATGCTCGGTTTATTTCATGAAAACCAAGTTGATTGGATTCAGTTAATAAACAATTAGATTTGTGGTAGTTAACCCTTTGCACTCGGCTCCTTTCCGGACGTTAGCAATAGAAACTATTGATAAAATATTGCTCAAAGGTTGCTAACGTTTCTCAGCAATAGGAAATTTCCATTTAAACATGCATTTCTCAAAAAGCTGCGATGGAATAAGTTTAAATTCCGTAATCACTAATCAATGCTGATGTCCCTTGATAAGGGACATCCGAGAGTGCAAAGGATTAAGTTTGGAAATACTATTGTAATTAATAAACTAAAGAAAGCAGGTTAAATTTGAAACATTTTCTAAAATACGCAGAATGAGCGTTTAAAAAAATTTGTTAAACGACCAGCTTTCTTCTAAATGTTTGTACTTTCAACTGCATCGATGATACTCTTTTCTCCATACGAAATGTTCGAAGTAAATATTCCAACGAAGTTAGAATTCATCGAGAGTCCATTAGTCGAACTCGATTACGTCGAAGCAGTTTTCACTTTCGCTGAACTTTACCATTTTCCGAGGAAACGTCAGGCGTCCCGCGTCGTCCCTTTTCACTGTCCTTCGCGTCCCCGTCGAAATAATGTGTCTGAGCCAGGGTGCATTGCGGTTCTGTAATTGGACACCGCTAATGCACCCCAACCTCGTTTGTTGAACGTGAAGGGAATGAAAAGGGCGAAATGGGGGGTAGAGATCGAGGATCGCCTGCGAAGAAACGAAATCGCATCCTACGGCGAGGCAGGCAGAAAGGAAGGAAGAAACGAAATGGGAAAAACTGTAAGTCGATACGGAAGGCGTCGTTATTTGGTTTATTCGTTCATCCGTTCTGCCTCTCCGCCACGACTACTTCTATTTCTACCTTTTCGTTCCGCTATTTCATCCTTTATTTACTAAATACTTCAATCTCCAATCACAATGATACAGGAAGAATCCAGAAGGCTGTCGAAGAGTCTTTAGAATTAAAACTAGTTGAGCAGTAGGTATACAAATTTTACTGAAACATAGTTTCAATTAACCAGCTTTATCCCAATGCTTTGTAATTTAAAATAAGATAACCGAGGACAGAAAAAAATGTCCATTGCTTCCTTCCACCAACATAATTGTATTGTACGTTACTTTAAACAAAATAATTCAGCAAGATATTCGATCGACATCACAACCATCGACACCAGGAAGCACCAGTTAACAGCCAACCGCGCCTTCGAAGTGCCAGCCAAATCCGCCCATCGTCGTCCAGCCCGTCAAGACATCTTCAACCATCGAGGCCACCAGCCGCCAACGCTGCATCTACCTTCCTTTTTTCCCTTCTCTTTAATTTCCAACCTCGACGGTTTTGTTTCTGATCAGCACGGGGCTCCTTTCATATCGCTCGATCCCGATTCACCTTTCCGCTCGACGATCCTCGTCCAATCCGCGCCGGAAACCACCACGAGCAGAGCCGTTCCGCGCGCAGCGTCAGTCGATACTCTTCGACGCGGTGGCGCGCGCGTCTTTCATATTTCATTCCTTCCCGCGGGCTTTGTCGTCCGTTTGTCGCCGGCCGCCCACAATTCTCTGCTTCGTCGCGGACACGAGCTTCCTTCTTCCGCTTCTTCTTCTTCCTCCCGCGTCGCGTTATCATCCGCCCAGGCTCTCCCCGTCCCCGCAATTTCCTCGTGCGTTTTTACGCCCCGTCATCTGGCCTGGACCTCGCTCGCGCACTCCCCTCCGGTTGTTCTTCTTATTTCTCTCATCCGGTGCGGACCAGAGCCCAGGATTTCATATTATTTCCTACGCGTTCTCCCTCCGCGACCCCAACTCGCACCCGAGCCGCATTATCCCTGTCCCGGAGCGTTCCCGTCTTACACCGATACGCCTGTTTTCCGCGTAACGTCGTCGCTCTCTCTGCTCGCGCAGCGTCGAGCACGTTGGACGCCCCGTTTTCCCATTTTCCGCGTCCCGTGCGACGGGAACGAGCCGCACCGCCCTCTCGTCGAACTTCTGGCCTCAGCCTGATGGCGGAAATGGTCGTTAAACGCGTTAGAGAGTTAAGCCTCGTGACGGAAGTTGCGTTCGAAGCGTGTCGGGGATTGAGATGGTCTTCACGATGGGTGTAATTTGTTTTTATGCCTGGGTGGGGCTCGTATATGTGGCTTGCGTATACAGAAGGGAGGGTTGTAGTCGTTAATTTTGGGTGGCTTGAGAATAATGCAGAAGTTTCGCCAATTACAAATTTATCTAGATACTCTGGGATTTTCTAGAGAGTTCATAGATTTGTGATTTGCAAAAATTCGATGGGGAACAGCAAAGAGTGCTGATCTTTTTCATATGGGTATGCTTTATCTATCCAGTGGCTTTTGGCGGTTACATCACGATTCTCCGTTCTCTTCCATTTGTCTCTCAAGCGATATTGCGTTCCCGATCTCTTCGAGTTTAACAATCTTCGATGTCAACTCCATTCTTCGAACCAATCGCCAATGGTACACGCAACGAGAGTTGATTCCCGGGGGATTGAATTGTTCCTTGAAACGAAAATGCTTCTCAAACGAAAAGGTATGCATTCGACAACAAGCATAATTCAATCAGTCCAAGTACATAATGCTCTCTGAAAATAATAATAGCAAAACTATACCAAACGCTGCGAATGTTGCGAAAATGAATTTCTAAAGAGGACTCGAAGGAAATTCAATGAAAATAAGACGATTAAATATTCCTAAGCCTCGTTCAAACCTCCGTTCCAGCTGAAACGCGGCAATTTTGTAGACATTGGTTTCTCAGAACGGAAACAAATCCGGCTGAGATTAAAAAGCAGCAAGGAAGCTGGTTCACGGATTAGAGAACACGGCAAACTCGAGTTCATATTTCGTCTCATCGCTAAATTGCCCGCTCGATGTTGAATCTCCACGCCTCGCTGGCCGTAACGCGGTTTAAACTCCTTTGGACCCTGGTCACTTCGCCCAAGGTGTGTCGATTCATTTTCCAAAGAGCACCCGCGTCGAGGATACGTCGAGAGGCAAATATTACCTCGGATTTATTTAGTTATAACGGTCGAGCTATCGCTGATTGAACGAGGCGATAAAACTCTTCGCGTCTTTTGGTACCACGGATAATTAATCCAATCGGCGGGCGTATTATTCCCATGAATATTAATTTCCGCTGAAAATTCGCCAAACGAGAGAAGACACAGTCGCTGCACTTTATATCGTATTAAAATTGATTTACAATAGGTAGAAAAAATATTGGCACTCGGCCAACGGAACGCTTTTTAATCAACTTCCGATATTCGTTCCCGGGATTCGAAATAATCGGGAATACATTCGAGCAGTGCGTAAATATCAAATTGCAATTAACAGTAATCAACCCGCGGATTCATTTTTATGCATCGTCGTAATGTTAACGATGGTGAAGTTAAAACCACGCGATAAAACACGTTTTTCGGATATGAAATTCGTTCGGATTATTACCTTCTGTTATTACCATCCAGATTATCACTTTCGATTATTGTAAATCGTACGAAATGATATTTTTCTGTCGTTTTATCGACAAGATACACGATTCAGATTACAAAACACGTTTATTCCACTACCGTATCAGACGAAACAGAATTTTATATGCTACAAATATAAATAAATCGCAAAGACGTGGGTGGTCCTACGTGCAGCTACGTCGCGAATGACGCGCAATTTGACACGAGACAGCAAGTTCCCAACTTCCGATATCGTCAGGTTCGTAGCTCGCCTTATCATCGGCTCGTCCATTCTTCTGCCGTTCTAACCGCAGTTGCTCGTCATAGTCGAGGTCAAACCCCGACAAGTTTGCCCTCTATCGCGACGAAGACGCGCTGCGGCTCGAGAGATAGAGCCATCCGTCCACGATCGCTTCGAAGTGCTGCTCGCTACGACCTGGCTGCTTCCCGGTATTCGACGTGCCGCGATAATCCAGCCAAACTTTCAAACGTTCGATCAAGACGCTAACCAAGAACGAAGGAAGCGAGCGGAGGAACTGGGTGGTGGCGGAATGGCGACATGGCGGACAGGGTGAAGGTGCAACTCTCGACAGGAACGCGTTTGCGATCTTTGGAAGTTAGGCTCGCGGTCTTTTACGTCGTGAAGCTTAAATTACGAGCTATTAGCTTAGAAGTAAATATATTAGCTAATATATTACACTGCAGAATTCCTAAAAGTGGGTATCAATATTGTATAAAGATATTGATAGAAGATTGTTGCGTTAAGCTTCGTGTTCTTTTAAATTGTGAAGCTTAAATTACGAGCTGTTAGCTTAGAAATTAATGCATTGACTAATATATTACACTGCAGAATTCTTGAAGCGTGGACATCAATATCGTAAAGATATTAGTAACAGATTGTTGTGTAGTACCACTACTGCGTTGCAAAGTAAAAGAATATGCAATGATATTCTGAAAAGAATAGAAAAGAATTGATGAAATCAAGTCTCTTCTGTACGACGTAACAAGTTTGAAGCTCATGTTTTTCTGTTTTACAGATGAGAGGACTAATCCAGGAAGATTGTGCAAAAAATAGCATGTTGGGTCATTCCTGGATACAATGGTACGCGAAGATTGGTACCGCGGTATTTTTGTACATAACAATGGTTCAGGAAAAATTGGGACCATTCACGTTTAAAGCTGTTCTCCTCGGTTTCGTTTTTGAGTTAACTGGTTCCTTCCTGCGATACGTACTCCGAATGTATGTACAAGTCTGTGTAACCAACGTACATCAAGTCATGTAGAGTTGCACGCTAAGCGGATCATTTTCCTACTCGTCGTCTGCGATGAATTTTCTTCAAATTCAGAAGTATCACAGAAAATTCTGGTTTCGAAATTGTTCGAGAAATACGGTTTCGAAACCAGCGAAAATGTGTCTGAAACGCTTCTAATTTCAAGTATAGTATAACATAGCCCAATTTATAATACAAATTATAAGTAAATAGTTTAAATTGCGCTCCCTCGTTTATCCAAGGAAAGAAGATTATTGTACACGTAAAGGAAGAAAATTGAATGCGTTAGGTCGATAAGTGGGTACCTTGGGCATTAAAAGGAGATCACGGAGCCCTCCGATTTTCTTAGAAATTTCCATTCCTCTCGAATATAACACGTTAAAGCTGAAAGTAGGATTTGCCTACTTAGAAATATGACAGCTCTTTTCGCACCGAGGTTTCCAGTAACAACTCTACCACAAAGTACTGAAAATCGAGATATTTATTTCGAAATATCTTCCTCAAAAAATTTGCAACATACATTATTAAAATATTCACACAGATTCAATAGCGAATCACCTATTGAAAAATATATAGTCACTTTCGTCGATTTCAGGAATCTTTAAATTCAAAACCAGCAGTCAAGTTTATTTCGCGTAACAGGTTAACACAACTTTTGTTAATTAACGAATTGAAATAGAATAAAATACAATTTGTTAATTAAGTAAGAGGTAGCGAAACATCGATGCGAGTTCGATGGAAAATATGAAATTAAAAAACCGCCGCGAAGCTGTAAGCGAGCAATTAGCTTAAACAACCGTGGGCGTATCCAATTTCTTACAAAGTCGCGTAAGAGGCTCTTCCGTTGAGGTGGTCTCCGAGGAACGGTGCGATCGATCGAATTTATTCAAAGAACAGCCGAGTCACGGTGAAAATAGCGAATGATGGGCCAGGCTTTGCCCGCTAACAAATAATAGATCGCGTTGCGATGATCGAGGGGACCATTTATCTTCGATGAATCACGAACGGTGGAGGAAAGAATAATGACAAAACGCTTACCTTCCCGGAGCCCCTCGAGTTGCATAAGAGAACGCCGGCAGCGTGGATTCTGTACTCCTTGTCGAGTTGCTCGTGTTGTCCTTGAATTTTCCTGCCGGCAAAACGAACGGGGAACGTCCCATTAAAATTGATTCCTCGTTTATTAATACCCGAGGGGGAAATATATTTCTTGGCGACTGTTTGCCAGCGAATTAATCGGGGGTTGCTTATTTAATCGATCGATGGCTGTACCGAAGACTCTGAAATTAGCGTTGCCATTTGTAACTCGACTCAAAGCTGGTAGAACAATTACTGCATCGCGTTGACTGACAGATTTCTTATGGACGTAATTTGTAAATCGTAATTTCGTGAGAGGAAGAAATATGCACATCGCTCAATAAGGATCCTGTGGATGATGAATAGTACATCGATTTTGAATTTCGTCCCCTCTAAATTTCCCTAAAGAAACCTCGCGAGGCCAATCCAATATCTTCCTTCGAAATACATAATGCAGGAGAAATTAAGTTCCGCGCATAGATTTTCCTGAAAATCACGGGAAAAAATGTCCGAACTGTACAAATTTACATATGCTGCAGCGTGGAATTTCTATGCGGAAAGTTGCGAGCCGGTCATTTCGACCGCCCTTAGTGCCTACGTAATTTCTAGGGGGTGGAGGAAGGGGGTGGAACGAGTAAACATACGAGACGAAGGAAAGCCGCGGCGGTAAATTTTCCCGGGCGATTTCCACGGCCGTAGTGATTTACGAATCGAGAAAGTTTCACGGCCGGACGAACGTCTCCGCGGAAAGTTCAGCAATTACGCGCGAGCAAACAATCTTACAAATTCATGGCGCGAACGGGCCGTCGGTTCTTCCCTGGAACGCTTCGTGGGGTGAAAGAGAACCATCGAAATTGAATACGTTCCCTCTATTTGTTTTCCGATGACTTTTAAAACGCTCCCCTTTCGGAAACTCATTTGGCTCACTTGGATTACGTACCTCACAGGGTTCTTCAAAATTAAATAATAATGTGTTTTAGTAATACTTTCCTCTAATTTCATTCATTTCTTTAAAATATCCCATTGTTACACAGTCTAAGTGATGATCAAGGAAAAGTATTAAGACATGTGCCAGTAGTTTAATTAGAAAAGCTTGATTAACATGCATCGTAATTGACGAGTGCTTTATTTATATATTTAATCAATGTTAATGTATATTTTTCATAATTGGAATAATATGATTTATGAAATTTTGTGTTTTAGGAAACGCGAGAAGAGATGTTCACCTTTTCCTCCGGAGACTTAAAAGTTAAATCACCTTCACGCAATTCCTTACCCCTCCACACTCAATTCAACTTTGAAAAGGTAGTATTACTCGATAAAATTTATTCAACTGCTTCCACGAATCCAAGTCTTTAAAAGAAGAGGTTTGTACGTTCAAATTCGAAGCATAAAATGTTGGGACAGAATTTATGGAGAATTAAATTCGTTGCTACGACTACGACAAAGCAGTTTAAAAATATCGTCGCGACGAGGCGTAGAGTACTTTAATATAGTAAAATTTTGCAGGATTCGTTGGAAAATTCATCCATTAACGCGGAAGTCAATGCTTCGAGCGCGTTGTTGCGTTGATGGACATTAAATTACATGAAATTCATGAACGTAATTTCACGTGAAATTCTAAAATGAAATAAGCTCCAAGGAGGATTTCGTATGAAGTCAAATTTTCTAGATTCGACGCGCACGTGCGCGTGTTTCTCAGCGCAAAACGTCACCTGTCTACTTGAAATCATTAATTATAATTTATAACATCTATCGCTTTTGTTTTGCGTTTAAATGCCAGCAGAAATTATAATACAATTATTCCGACATTTGCGATAATTCTCCACCACTAAAACTGTTTTCAAACATCGAAGCTGCAAAAATAAATGACTATATTACCTTTTAGTTAGCTTTATGAGCAGCATTTTATGGGCTGGAAAATGTCGCGCGAGTTTTCTCAGAAAACGTTCTTCCACGTCAACTTTCATACTTGGCGTGACGCTCGTGTAGCCGGAAATGTGACACGCGTGTTGTCATTGCAAATACCCACGGGATGAAGTGAGATTCTAGATTGTTTAGGGATTTCAAGATAACCCCGTGCATGAACCGTGTGACGACAGTGATGTATGAGTCTTGAAGAGGGAAGGCGTTGCGTTCGCTCGATCTTTAGAGAACAATCGCATCGTCATTCTACTTTTAAAATTGATTAAAGAAATAATAAACCTCCTCCTTCCATACGCAAACTTATAAATACTTCACAAATCTCATTTTCAAATAATCACCCTCATTAACCTTCTGTTCAACCACACCATTTATAGAACTCTCACTTGTAAAATTTAAGATTCTACTACACTGACAGACAAGATTGTAAAAATTGCATCATCAGAAATGTAACCAGAATCGAGCATCGTACCTCATCTCCCGTTCAATTTCTGCACTGCCAATTCTCTCCGAGGACCGCCAATTGTTCCCCAGATTTTGGCACGTGGTTTCCGTGAAGCGCAGCTTGAATCGAGGCCACAAATCCCACCGAGGCCGCACGATCGAACGTCTTAGACGAGGCACCCGGTGCCGCGATTCGCAAATTCGTCGCCCGGTGTATAATCAGCGTGGCGTGCCTCGGGGGTTCAGCAAACAGCGAGAGGCTGTGCAAACACCGGCCACCAGACGCGGAGGAAAAAAATGCGCAGCTTTACATATCGCTGACTCGAACGGCTCGACGTCGCTGCCGAGACGCTCGAACCGGAAGCGCCTCGAGCCACCAGCCAAGGTGTCACGACGCCACTAATTTTGAGGATTCGAGAAATCCGCGCGCACCTGTTAACGTGATCCTGGCTAGCTGAATTTATTGTCGAGCAGCGTCGTGGCTGTATGTGCCGTTGGGATAATGATCGTGTCAGAGGGTCGAGAAGGGTGTTTTTGTCACCAGCGTGACGTAATAGTCGTGGGAAGGCACCTCTTGAAGGGTGGCTTCTTGCAATCCTCGATGAAACAGATCGATAGGATTCGAATAGAAATTCAACTTTGCAAAAGACGTGTATACGTACACTCTTCCTGCTTAACTGTCGATCGATACAAGATAAGAGTTGTTCGCAGCAACTTGAGAACCATCTAAATCAAAAGTTGGAAACAAAATTGAAGACAGACGAGGAAGGAAAGAGTATCCAACGCAGATGCAGAGACGCGCTAAATTAGCCAGCGAAATTAGCAATCGCGGACGGGGGAAAAAGAAAAATTCATTAATGGCGGCGGTAATTCACGCGCGGCGGTGCGCTCTGGTAGTTCGCAGTCCCGGCTACGACTTCGGGAGGACCCGCGCCGGAAGCTAAGCGAAACTGCATAATTCCACGGTAGTTTGATCAAATTGTTAGTCCGCCGGAGGACAGGCGCTAATAAATCTTGAACGAGTTAATCCACCCACCCCTTCGTGGGACGGGGTCGGACGGAAGGGAGCTACAGGGCTGGTGTTACGAGGGTCCGGTGCCAACTTGCAAAATATATTATTCGAACGCTACCGCTGGGGGAAAATGGATGTTTTCTTGGCCGGATTTTTCGTTCCGCAGTTTCGTGGCCGTTTCGATGGCTCGAATGTCGCACAGTTCCAGAGAAGATACGACCGAAAAAAGCTCTCCCCGCGAATATTTTAACCATGTCGCGCCATATGCTGGATTAATCTTTTTATTTCCATTTCTACGCGTAACTTTCTCATTTTTCTCGCCAAGTTCGAACGAATTTACGCTCTAGGAAGTGGGAAATGCTGATACTTTGGTTTTGATTCGACTATCGAGGGTACAATCGAGCCACAAGTTCGTAGGAAAGGAAGAGAGAGTGTGGTCTCTCAATTAATGGTTCGTCTGACCAAATATACGTCGATTCTACTTACGATATGGCGTGCAGCAACTCCTGTCGTTGCTTCTCTTTAACTTTCACACTTCCACCTTCTTCGAGGGCGACCTGCAATTCTCTCTGGAGAACCGCCAGTTTCCTGCGCTCACCCTCCAAGAGCAAGGATGTAACCTGCGACAAAAAGGTGAAACGCTGATTAAGATTGTGGGATTTTTGAAAATTTCAAAAAATCGAAACATATTTTGTACGCAAGTAGCTGGTACAAGAATTGGTACCCATAAATGGTAACGAATTGGAGGAAAAGCAAGCACATCGTTCGCCAGAAATATCCATCCCCTAATTTATCCAAGTAAGGAAACAACACATATTTTCTACGAACAATAAATTCCCCTTTCTCCTGATTACCCACAAACCGTATCGACGTATCAACGATGGAAAACAACACGATCTACATACAGTTCTCTTTTTTACCGGTAGCCAGTCACGAATCTCAATCGATCATTAACCATCGGATGATAAAAAGAATCCGCAGCTCGCGAAAGCATTGATCTAAAAAATCGATAAAACAGTCTGCATAAAATCAAAGGCGCTTCGTTTGAAAATTTTAGTGACTCGTCATCCACCTGCGATATTACGTCGAACCGTTTCACGCTTTGGTAGGTTCAGAACGCGAAGGATTGTTTGCACGAGCATAGAAGAAGGACAAAAGTTGGTGGAGGATCAGCGAGCGTGGCTGGCGCAAAATTTGCTTTCCTGTTTAACAGGATAACGATCCGTTGGTCCCCGTTTCTCGCGTTCCTCCCCAGAACTGCTTCGAACGCAAATAACGCGTGCACCGCGATGCACCAGCCGAGCGTAGGCGTATCTAAGTACGTGTACATACATACGTGCAGCCACGTACGTCGCTGAAATACGTGGAACCGACGTAGATATATTCGAGAAGATAGAGAAACGAGCGGCGTAAGACGCGAACGAGCGCACCAAGATCTATCAGTTCAACTATAATGCGAATGTATTTCCTAATTGGCTCAGACCACTAAACTTCCTGCAATTACGTGAATTATTATTCCGAGATTATGCAAATTCGACGGTAGATCGAGATTGGCCGAGTTTGCGTCTTCTTTTTGGATCTCTGGTAGCCTCTCTTCGGCAGGCGCCATTGTTGACTTCCGGTAGAGTCGCAGAGGAATATTTGAGTTTCGTAATCACTGAATAGTTTCACATTTTTGAGCTCCTCGATGATTGAATGTTTGACGACTCGTAATTTCTAAACAAATGAATTAAACGAATTCGAAGAAATCTTAAAATTTTAAGTATACAGTTGGTACTTCATTAAAAAATGTGTACAAGTCGTAGATCACTTTTAATTGTAACAAATAGGTTTCTAAAGGATTCGTAGTGGATTTCTAAGCAGATGCAGCATAATATTGTCACGCATTTCGAAGGAGCACGTCTCTTGACAACTCCGTGTAACACGTCCATTGCAATTCCAATTACAACACACTGGGGGCAATTAAAATATCTGTGTCCATCGTAGTAGAACGATTACATCATAATTTCCGATCACGCTAAAAAAGAGGGGGAGGGGAAGGAAATTGCAAAAAAGTTTCGAAAGCAGTGGCGAAGGAAAGAGAAGAAAAACGGAAGGTCGCGCATGAAACTTGGACAATGGCGGAAAACGAGGCGGGTGAAACCGCGCGCGGTTTCGCGCCGGCTACAAACCGACGATACGGTATCGCAGTTAGGCAACGCTTGCTTTGGCCCGTAATCCGCGTAACTTTATCGCGACATCAAATTTTCACGTCGAACGGATCGCTGGGCTGTTATCAGTCGCAGCGTCGACTCGATAAAACGAAATATCGACTCGCGGATGGCGCTCGACTATCGAGTCGAAGAGGGAACGTCAACGGTCCTGCGTGATAACCGACCACCGACTCCATATTATTTCGAAACGAAACGGTTCCATTGCGAGTGGATAGAAATTGGATTTTTTCTACGCGAAACCACGGACGACAGGGATTGAATTTAATTACCTCGCTGCTGGTATTTCATTTTATCGTCGATACGTAATCAACTCGCGAAACGCCCGTGGAATGTTATTTTTAAACGACACCTAAATAGAAAGCACGCGATAAAATTAAGTAATGAGGTGTAAAGAGTACAGACAGGAAGATGACGGTAAACATGTGGCGCATGAGAAAGTAAACGGAAGACTACTAATTGCTATTACGACGAAGAAAGTAAACGACGAGAAGGTGTTGAAGGAACACTAATGGCGCCGTGTACGGCGCAGACGTGCGAGTCTGGGTACAAATTATAACAATTACGCGTTGGTATTCAGTGGCTTCGTAATTAACTCGATAATCGTACGATTAAAAACACGTTCTAAGGCAGACCCGACGATTAATAACATATTCTCTAGTTTACCCATTTTGAACAGCAAAAAAAGAATACATATAAAATGGAATCTACAGTTTCCAAGGAAATGTTTAAACATTCATTCGCAGAGAGACGTACGATATAAGCAACCGAAAAGCAAGCAAGGAAAATCCGTCCTGGTATGTCCGCCATTACGATTACCTGACAGCTGAGCGACGTTACGCGGCGGTGTAGTTTATTAAAGACGCGACTCGCCGCGTTGGCCATAACAGTCCGTTTTTCCCTCGACTAACAAGGATGTCCGATTACGACAGACAGGATAATAGTCTCAGCGCTTCGTAATCGACTTCTGCTATCGTTGCTATCTATAATAAGAAGGGCCACAGCCGGCGATTGCAAAAACCCGCGTTTCAACAGGCATCCTGTCGAATCATACGTTCACGCTTCTTACCCTTCCCTCTGCCACGATTGACATCGGAAATATCCACTTTTCCTACTTCTTCTCCCATCCGCTCTGCCATTTTTTCAAGCAGCTCGCGCATTTCATTCATAGTATCAACTAGAAGAACCGAAAGCACATTTTCCGCTGATATTTATCAGGTAGACCGCAACCGCAAACTACTAAAATCCACCAACTAATATCGACGCGAGATAAAAGCCACAGGTATCGATTTTATAGGATGACTCAGCCAGCAGAGGTTACGAAACGAAACTTTGGACGAAAAAGCGAGCCAAGAACCTGCAGAGAACGACAGACCGCGATGCAAATGCACCGTGAAGCTCGAACGAAGTTCGTCGAGTCGCGGCCGATGCAAAAATGACTCGACCTCGTCGATCCGCCGACTGGATTCCCGATCGAGGAAAAAGCGACACCGGAAAAATTGTACCGTTACTCGCTCGATTAAAGTCTGTTCCTTTCCCAATGGTTCCCTTCCGTTCTGCCCAGCGACAACGACTTCGAGGCGAGCAGTCGACACATTAGCAGGATTATACGCAAACTAGCGTGTAAACTGTGAATCGATAAACACCAGTCAGTGTGGGCTTAGAAAAAAATCGAATGCACGATAGCATAGCTGATAGAGGTAAATGAAGCCATTTCCGCGTCGCTTAGACGGTCGTTTGCGAGCGCATCCGCGATCCTAAGTAAGTTTTCGCGTTATTCATTGTCAGAGGAAAGAGTTAGGGATGATCGAAATGTATAATCATGAGAATGTCTAAGTTTAAGTGTACAGGAGTCTCACTTTTCGATAGACAGTGTTTCTTTAAGTGATGTATAATTTTTATTTAGAAAATGGAACAATGAAGCTCGACCGCCATTAATTTCATCGAGTGACAATTAGAAAGTAAGATTGTCTCAGGAATTCTCCGTAAACTCGAGTAATCGATAGTCATCCACGAAGAGCGGTTGCAAAAGGCGTTTGCGAAAGAGCGTTTATCCGAATCCGCGAAAGAAAAAGGGGAGACGAAAGCAGCGACGGGGAAAGAAGTTCCAGGGTGGATTTCGTAATTTTTCTCGGTAATATACGGCGTATCGGTCGTGCTATTATCCGGCTATGCTTCCGTGAGCCCGGAATCGTTTTCACTTTTCAAGTTAAACGCGATGCATTATCATAAACGCAGCGATCAAAATTATTAGTCAACGTTACAGTTCACTTGGAGGCTTCGTTTGAGCGTTCTGCGGTTTCCGCGTCGCTGAATCGAAGCTTTTTGTTCGTTTCTGGATCGTCGATTTCTGGGCGATTTATCGATGAATAGGTTGAAACTCTCGATACGTTCCACAAATTTTGTTTCCATCCACTTGGGTGGAATCTGTGTCGTTATTGTATTGTCTCTTGCGGTTGACGTAAAATTCATATTTGATTTAAGAGAATATTGATATAGAAAGTACGAAATTATTATTGACTTGTATTTTACTGGTCAGTATCCTTTGAACATACGTCAAGCCGCCACTGGCAGCTAAACAAGTACCAGTTGGTCAAACACACAATCATTTTACTTCCTTAACTTGGAATATAATGAGTTTAATACCGTGTCTTTCCTGCTTTATATTGTCCATAACTTAACCCAAATTATCCGTTTAGTATTTTTACACTGACCATTTCGCCAACAAACGAAAGCCGATTTAAATACCGACCATTCGATTTGTCCCTTTTCGCTTGCAGTGTGTCGGGTATCGATCTGTATCTCCTCGAGCGAGCAATCTTCCAATTTCCCCGTGATCCTACGATTCGAGTCGGCCACGCAAACTCGCAGCCGACCCACGCATTAACGGCGATCGACGATTTAATGAACTCGTGACTCGATACCGCGGCCGGTTTACATCGTGGCGATTAAAACGAGCGGGTCTATCCGATCGGACGCGACACGGGGCTCTGTTCGCCGCGCATTAAGTCGCGTCGTTTATAATGAGCCGCGCCGCGATTAATTAGGCTCGCGCCATATTGCCGAGCAATTAATAAAGCCTCGCCGGTGATTACGATAGAAGCCAAGGGAAACGCTTCATACAGGGCCCCGATATCTCCTCGGCCGATCAAATTACATTAGAACGGCCCCACTGGCCCCTGCCATCGCATAACATCTGTTTGTTCGATAATTCATGAAGCTCCTCGCGGAACATTCTGCTCCCGGTTAGCGATGGGCTCGAACCAGCGTCGAAAACCGTCGACGCGATGCAAACGAGTGCTGGAAACTTGCGTAGGAATATTTGACAAAAAGGAAACGAAGTATCTCGATGTGAAGTTCGATTTTTCTGGTATATACGGATCGTGTTGGAGGTAATTGTTACACAATTAGGAAGTTATACTTTTTTTTGTATCAGAGGAGATGCTTTGGAATTTTTAAGTGACTACTCTGTAAGTTTCTTCTAGTTGAGCAATGATTGCGGTTCCATAAGTGGGGATATAGTGATCCAAGTGATCAAGAATGTCACGCGAGGCCAATAAAAATGGGACCATAATTGTTCAAACTCGTTTTCGTATTCCATAAAATGAAACTTTGGTATTGAAATTTAGTTGGCTGAGTACACGTCGAGCTTAATTCCATCTCTACTATCGAGCTCCTGGAGGTTACTTCCTTCCTTTTCGAGGCTCGTTGCGCGTGTTGCCATTTTCTTTTCGCTTCTCTTATCTTCTAGATATTCGCCTCTCTTAACGATCATTAGATTTGGAACCATTACGAGGTTTTCGTGTTAATTCCTTTGGCTTCCATTCTCTCGAAGGGTTCCAATTGAATCAGTGTTATGAAGTAGCAACTGAATCCAGAGATACGTTTCTTCAGAAAAGAACTGTCCAACTTCTTCAGTTTCACTTCGTCAAAATTGCAGTTCTTCGTGTACAATGGAGAACCGCCTTTTCTATGCAAAGACAAGGCTTTCTTAATTAATTTCTGTTTCGGCCAGATCGGTGATCGACCCCGGAAACGATTAGAAATTTAATTTCTGCGGTCCATAAGGAAGAACTATAAAACAAAAACCATAAAACTTAACTCAATCTTGCGAACAAATTTATGAAACGTTTCTTGCTTCTCAAATGTATAAAAAAAGTAATCGCTCAACGATATTTAAGCGTAGAAAAGTGCGCAATCGGCTAGAACACTTGATTATCGATTACTCAATAGGTAAAACCGTCGAATCGAAGCAACAAACGACCGTGTAAATCGCAACGAGCCAATCCGTTCGTTCTTACAAGAGAACAGAACAATTAATAGTGCATAAAAATGAATAGTACCCTGAAAATCAATACAGATGCATGCATTTTGCCTTCCATTTCTCGTTGATTACAATTTTTACCCATTTATGCATTTTATTCGTCGAGAACGAACCATAGACAGTCGTCTGCGCGACAATCACTGCAACAGGCTCTGAAATCATTGCGAATCGCGATTTATAATAAATGTCTGTCGTACAATTTCGAGACAGAACATTGTTCCTTCGTTAACGAAGAAAGCGTGCCTGCGATTCTCAGAATTCTACAGTGTTTACGATCCCAGACGAGAAGATTTACGCTGATTGTCGCGAGGTCCGCGGCGGAAGATTGCGCGAAAAAGCGAAACGATTTTGATATGCGTCGAAGCGTGTAACGGCGCGAAACGAGACCGCGGCGGGAAGATTGGCAGCGAGACTAAATGAAAATGGATCGCAGGTGGCTGGGAGCACCGCGAGACCGACGAATTACGTTCGAACGGACGCGCGTGACTGGTCGAACTTTCCCAACTTCAGCCAGCTTCTCGCCGATCGAAACGGACGCGAGAGAAAGGCGATCGATGCGCCCCGATGAAAATCGATCGCGAAAGACACCGGAAGTGAAAATTCCGCTCGAAAGGTTTTCAATCTGTCCGGCTGTTCGCTCGCCTTTCGCCGTTCACTCGACGATCGAACGGATTCGACGTTCCGCCAGCGAGTCGGAAAAATCGGTCGAGTTTTTGGCGAGGAGTGAAAGGTAAAAGGAGCGACGGTAGTAAAAAAATCTGCCGTTTGTCCTGAAATATGTGTGTCGAAGAAAGTCGCGGATGACAACACCGACGGGGACAGTGAAGCGAAGGAAATTCATGTCAGCGGACAGCTTACGACAGTTTTTCTTCTCGTTAAATACAAATCGTCGCGCGTCACAAGAAACTCTATGAAACTGAAATTAACCTCTTTTGCTTCTCGATCGACTTCGATGTCCAGAGTGCGCGACTTCTTTTTAACCTCTTTTTAACTTCTTTTTAACTTCTTCGACGCGAGGAAAGTAGGGTGAACGCAAGGGATCGCGAGCCGCGAAGCAGCCAGGAAAATCGTGGATCAGTAATAAGCGATCCTGGTCTGCGGAACGATCGTCGACGGAGAATCGAACGAAGAGGAGAGAGTGCAACGGACTTTCCTCCGATCGAAGTGGCCGTTTGTTCTAGCGTAGCCGGCACCGGTTTTCTGGATCGTGCCTCTCACTGGCCTGCGCTCTTGGCAAAAGCGACTATTGAATTCGCAGCCAGCCACCTTGCTCGGTGAATGGGCTATCGATTCCGGATCGAATTTGTTTCTGACCTCAGCAAGGATACCGGAGATCGATTCGAGTTCGATGCCCTTAGGTTCCGTTCGAATCAGTCTAGCTGCTCGAATCGAAGTCGTTTCAGGAAGAGTCGTTGCTGGCTCCCTTTAAATATCTATCAGAGCGTTTTTCAACGAATAAAGCGTTTGAGGAACAGTTACCTCGAGCTGCACGCCGAAAAGATCTCGCGATCTGCCGGGTCTTGAGGTTTCTAACTCCTGCATCTCGGCTTCTCTCTCGGCTAATCCCATTTCTCCTAAATATCTGAAACATAAAAACGATAACGATTAGAGTAACCGCCACGGGTTTTACCATCCTGAGATTTACTATCGGTTTCTCTCGACTTTCTAACAGAATCGTCTAAGATTCGAGGCCTCGCTTGGAGCTCATAATTGTATTCATCAGCGAGGAACAAAGTTACTGACGTCGTCGTATTCGACGAATAATTACAAAAGCGAAGGAAGGCAATGACGTAAAAGGAGCTGGAAGGTATATAACTTATTCTGCTTGGACGCAGGCATTGCGAAACGCACTCGGTGGTGACTAAACGCGCACCAACTAAAAGCTTGCAAAGTGGAAGGTCGTACGTTTGATTAAATCTACACAGCCTTCGACGGTGTACAAGAGAACGATAAATCTCCACTTTGGTGACCTATTGCCGTTCTACACACTATTTAGGCGGCGATTTAAGTTGTCTTTGTCGCAAGTTGTTGCGGGTATTAAGTGGAATGAGAGAGAAGCTGCTCAAATTGTGATTCTACAGCGCAATCTGCGTTGCAGCTTCTTGATTTCTTGGTGACAATTTACAAATTACTTGTACAAAGCATTCGATAACTAATTCAGTCTCTACATATAGTTGACTATCGATATATGCATATTTATAATCAGCAAATGTTATTCACAGAGCAGCATCGCAGTTCCAGCCAAGCTGCAATCGAGGAGCAAAGGGTCAAGCGATCGAACGGAAGAAAACGCGAGTTCAGCAAGCATTGTTCACAAACGGTGGCCGTGAATCATACGAGGCAACGAGAGAACAATCCTGGCTGCTTCCAGGTGCAATTAAACGTCTCTAAACGTAGCGTGTCAAGCGCGACGCCGCAACAAATCAAGCCTCCCTTTCCCTTCTCCCTCTCCTTCTCGCTCTTCTTCGTTTTTCTTGTTTTTATTCCGCCACGAGGACTGCATTTAATGCAATTAGACGACGATCGCCGCGCGGACGCGAGTCGAAACCCACGCGAAGACGCGTAACAACACAATGCGTCCCGCTGGAACAATGGACGCACACTCGGTGCTCCTCGTACGTGCATCGACCTTAACGATATCCAACCGTCAGCGGTCGGATTATTCGGTAATTAGTCTTAATTAATCTCCCGGTGACGCTCGACATCAACGTCCGATCGTTTCTGCGAATTATTTTCATTCCACTGAGATCGATCGAACTGCATGGGAGATACTGTGGAATTGTGGGAATCGAGGTAAGGAATTTGATTAATCGCCGATACGGTGGTAAACTAGAAGCGCAATGAATATTTTGATGCGTTGAAATTTTGAAATTATGCTGGTTGATTAATCCGCGACGAGACGCAGTGCGAAGAGCTGTAATTAATACTTTGACAGGTTGTAATTTTGCGATCGTAACGCAATAGTAAAATATAACGACTCTGAATCGTGCCCTGTCATAGTGTAGCAATGCAGATCAAATGCTAATTAACTTTGCGGACATTTTAAATGGAGAAGGGAGAAGGAATTTATCGTCAGAGAAATATTTCCTTCCTTTTCTTCTAATTAATATGCCAGATCATTATACATATATTTATTCTGATTGCAACGTACTAAACTGAGGAGCATCGCATGTTTTGTACGCACCAGATGGAAATAATTGATATCTTGGAACAAGCAACGATTCCATCGGATAGAGCAATGTATGTAATGTCATAGGGAACCGAACCGAAGAATGGCGTGTATCGCGCCTTTTTCTACGTCCTCTCAAGCCGAGTTCGCTTAGCCAAAGGTGAATGACTCCATTCGATTCCACGGGTTTTACAAGCCTATTTGCTTGCAGCTACGCGAAAATGTCAAGCCGTCGCTTAGAAAAACGTTCACCGCGTCATCGATTGCGTTACGACTGTTGGATACCGGCAATTAGATACTTTCCACGCGAAAGTTTCGCCTGTCGCTTATCATTTCGCTGTTGTATCGCGGCCGCGATACGGTGGCATTATAAAACTAGCTTCCCGCTTAATCGCCAGAGAACCATCTACTATCATTAGCCTTGCCCCTCATCTAACACACGACGCGGTTATTATATTGAAATGAAGCACGCCGCAGTACAGTTTTCCACCTTTCTGGTTGGACTGCCGCTGACGAAACGCCATTTTGCAACAGAAACGAGTAATCCTTCGCGTATGTTCCTGCTGAATATCTTGTTCGTGGAATCCATGCTGCGGACGTCTCTTCGAATGCGTATTTTAGTAGACGCGGCTTACGTACAGGTTTATTTCATCTTCTGAATGCTAATTCGCATATTTTTACACTCTATTCTTGTTTCACAGACCAAACAAAGTAAAAAATTGAAGCAGATGGAATTTGAGTCTCCTATGGCACAAATTCCAATAAATTCGTACATTTCAGACCCATTTCGTGCAGTTATCGAATACTTCCAGTTTATTGTCCAATTCTAAACGCAAGCGTGTATGACTAATTTCATACAAGCATCCGACATCTTATTCCATGAGAGAATCGTAAAGGTACGATGAGCTGCTTCTAGAAGAGCGTTACCAAATAAAGGTTTCGAGGAGCACGTTTAAAAAATGGCTCCAACGACGCGGTACGCGCACGCTGGAAGGAAGCCAGGATAGAAGCGGAAGCGAAGATGGTCCGGAGGTGGCAACGGTAACGGGACCACCGATATGGATCATTACCGTCGACCCATGCTGGCAACGTTCGACCAAACGCAGCCACGAAATCGTTCGGATCGCGACTAATCTCGAAATCGAGCGCGCCGCATCATCGTGCCGGAATTTTCTCGTTTCGTTTGCCACGCTCTGAGTCACCGTGACTGTTGCGAGATCACCCACCGTGGCCATGGTGGAATCGCAGCCGAGCGCGTTAGAGCCATTCTTTTCCTCCCCTGGATAACGCTCGCGAGCATAAAAAAAATATGTAAACGAGAATTCAAGCGGTGTTTTTGTAATATCAGCATGGAGGGACGTTGGTTTCCTTCGTACAGCAGAAGCCCATTCGCAATGTAACAATTCGCAGGAAGGATATTCGAAATGACAATGGAATTAACATCGCGATCAACGAAATCAGGGTCACCCTGATCTCCTTTTTCTTTGGCCGTTCTTGGCGTAGACAAGGCGAGTTTGCTCATTGGAACGCGTGCAGCGAATTGTGGCAGATCGAACCGCGTATTGTCCCACTTTTAACGTTTCAATGTTACGTAAAAGTTGCGAGGACGTTTTGGAATTCAGTAAATCCACGAGCTAATTTTTTTCTGAATTACCAGCTATAAATGAGTACATCGTACAACAAATTTGTACTATAATTTAATCCTAGCGTAGTGTTTTACTATGAAATTGATTTAAAATCGCTAATAACCGCGCGAAGCGAGGTCACTGCACACAGAAACTAGTAATGATCCGAAACTTTCAGACGGCAGTGTACATTAATTCGCAGGGCGTTCATTTGCACGCCGGAAACGCTGCGGAGGGTGTTCTAACTGGCGCTGACGCGTAAGCTCAAAACACGCGTTGCCACGACGCTCCGGAAGCGGGCAGACCTCGTTATCGATTACAGGAAAAATTCTTTGTCATCAACGGCCACTTGCTGTGTGCGTGTGTGTGTGGGTACGTGTTCGTTCGCCAGGTATCAGAACGTCATTCGCGCACCTTCCCTTATCACGACCACGTGTCAACGAAACGCGCGTGCCGGACGAAGTCGTCGTCATTAGTCGGTTCGAGCATCGATCGAGGGGTTGTCCTCTTTGCCGAGGAGGACAACAATTAACCCCTTCCACTCTGGAAGTACCTGTCAGGTACTCGCGCGATGCGTCAATGTTGTTCGATGTCGCGTTAATTCTCGTACAGGGTGGACCTTGACTACGACGCGAGGAAAACATACCAGAGACATACTTCTTTCCTAATTATTATTACGACAGTCTTCTTTATTCCTCGATCTGACATGTATATCAATTTATTCCTCGATCTGACATGTATATCGTACAGGGTGGATTTTGACTACGACGCGAAAAAACATACCAAAGATCTACCTCTTTCGTAATTATTACGACAATCTTCTTTATTCCTCGATCTGACATATGTATCAAATCGTACAGGGGTGGATCTTCAATACGAAGCGAGAAAACATACCAAAGACATCTTTCTTCCGCAATTATTATCACAACGATCTTCCTTACTCCTCGATCTAACACATATATATCTCAAACTCAGAAATTAACATTACAAACAGAACAAGTGGAATCGTCAAGGGTTGAAGCCTCAGCGTTTCAACGTCGCCAGTGCTTCACACCCTCGCCCCTTCCTTTCTCCGCCTCGCTCGCGGTTCTGCCGTGTAAACAGGCCACGAGCCACGCGTTTCGAACCGCCCACGATGGATAAATAATAAGCAGCAATAACAGCCTGCCAGGCAGAGCGCGGGTTCCGCGTTATTACCAGCCGCTCTATCTACAGGCGGAATCACGCCGCCCTGTATCGCGCCACCCCCGTTTCGTCTCGCTCGCTTATCAACTTTTACCACGCGGAAGCTCCGCAGGGACGTGTGGCTGTTTGTTTTACAACCGAGATTCGAGGAGGCGGCGGCTCTCTAAACGCTCTCAACAAGGACAGGTTGGAGCGCATCAGGGGGTTGGTTTCGTATAATGGCGCGGTATGTGGCTTTTTATACGGGGGAGCTTCGATGTATGATTGATGGGGATTCGATTAGAGCGGAGGCAAATTGCGGGTTATAGGAAAATTGATGCAACGGTGCGTTTTGTTTTATTGTTTGGGGGAGCGCGAGGGGCGAAGGAAAAACAAAGAGTGGCGCGGAATACGGCTCGTCGAGGAATCAATCTCCGATGGTTCGATCTGTCAGGAGAGAGATATGACTCCGCGAAGTTAGAAATCGGTGAAAGGAAAGCGAGAGACGATCGTTTCGCATTGTTTTAGTTTTCCTTCGGATTGATCACTGGTGAATAATGGAACGAAGTTGGCACGTCCTTTGATTTATACCGATGCGTGCGTCGTTTCGAAACGAAAGTGTATTCAGTTTGACCACGCGACCGGACATTTCATTTATTACCACCTGACACTATCTACGCCCGATTTCTCTGTCGAGCGAGAAGAATAATTCCACTTTCGATAAACCAGCGCGTAACTTTGCAAGAACGTGCTCACCAATGGCTAATTAATCCACGAGCCACTGTCTTGCGTACTTTTGCAATAGCACATTCAAATCTCCAAAATCTTTTCCTCGAAACCTAATAGTTGCTGGTGAATTTCACCGTTCTAAATTTTCTTGCGATTTTTGCTTTCAGAATCGTCCCTCAAAATTCGGTCGAGGAACTGTCGAGCGCTCTCTACGCGAACGCGATTCGAATCTGGTATCGATCATCAAAGCACCGAATTTACAAGGCGCGCGAAGCCGGGTTATCGCGATCCGTTGTCAGCGCGGAACTTCGGAGAAAATGTAGGAAGGTTAGTAGTAACAGCGAGGAATATTTATTCGAGGAATTACGGGAGCTATATTAGCGTGCATTCGTCCAGACAGGTTCCACGAAGGTGCACAGGCGGCCCGTGCACACGCGATGCAGTTCGTTACGTTAAAGCGGAGCATGTAAATGAGTCTATGCCGGCTCGCCTCTTTTCCCTTTTTTTTCTCTCGCCCCGCGAATGGACGACCAACGAATGGGGAAAGCAATCGGAATGCATTCGTGCTGCTATTTTTTTTTTATTTAATTAGCTTTGTACGGGTTGTCCACGGTATTTCAGAGTTAATTTCATTGAAAGGCGTAATAACGAGGCTTTAAGAAGGGATTAGCGTCTGGAGTGAATTAAACGAGCGCTCGGAGCTTTTCGCGAACAACCGTGCAACCCAAATGTTTCTTAATGGCGGATATAGCGGTATAAATAATTCTCGCGGCTAATGCGTCACTTTTATCGCCTCGTGTTAATAAATACAGATCAAGTCATCGTTTAAGTAAAACGTTGGAAATATTTAAAAAACGATTGAAAATTTCAACAACCCCTTCGTTCATTCGGTTCCGTCCGCCATGTTTCGTGCGCGATCCGAATACGCGACTACATCCAATTATGAGCTTGAACGAACGCGATACATCGATTAGAAAATTGCCAAATCTTCGAAACGGATACTCGCTACGTCGATTAATGCATACTGGGAATTAGCAATGGCCGATAACAGATTCCATCGATCCCAGCTCCTCGAAATGTGCAGCGGTGCGCGAGGATGACTCACCTGCTTGAACTCACGCGAACTGACTTCCTCTTTCAGCACGGAGCGTTCCGTTCCGAGGAGGAGGATCGACGATCGCGGCGTGGAATCGCGTTTAGCGGAATACCTCGCGATCGTTTCCAATCGACTGGACTCCAGGGCGAAAATTAACGCGAAATTCGAGTGGTCGCGTGCGACCAGTGTCGAGCGCGGTCGCTGCTCCCCGGAAGTCGTGTGCAGCTTATCGAGGTTTGACGGACAGATCTCCTCGAAGCTGGGTAATTAAGAGATTATTAAGCGTTATTAAGGGTAATTTTTGCGGGACGAAAAGGTACGAAAGCGGCAGAAAAAGTGACGTTTGTGAGAACGATGGGGAACACGATGGACGTGAAAAAGCGGAAGCGCGCTTTGTTTTTAACACCATATTGAAATTCTATCGCGAACTGAGAAAGATTGGGTAGAGAATAGCAATCTTTTACGAAAGACACAAAATTATGCTTAATGTTGTAGAGGATTTGTGTTCTTTTAATTTCTTGAATTAGTGCTCAAGAATTATTGATGAAGGTTACATAGAAAATCTTCTTCGTGACACATTCTAAAAATTTTACGAATTTTAATCGAGTAATTGTAATAACGCTGAGTTAATATTTGTAGTGCAGTGTGAACATGGCTTTAGTAAGAGGTACGACACGATTTAAATATCGAAGGCAAGCCATACACGTTCCGCGATGTTTAATCCGAAATAATGCCCGCTTTAGCTGGATGTTATTAGATCCACGTACACGCGGCACTAATGAAATGACGTAGAAGGAAAGAAGCATTACCTTTAAGCGAGGGATTACATTAATTAGTAATTGTCTAGCACTTATGCAAGTTTATTCCGATTAAGATTAAAGGAATAACCAGCGGAATTTCCGTTCCAATTCGATAAAAATCAGCTAGTAGGTAACCGAGTGAGGAAGAAAATACAAAGAACGTACGAAAGATCTCTAAAATGTGCGTAAGAAAAGCCTGATTAAAAAATCAGGTGAATTACTAATCGTAATCTCTTACACGCGTATCATCGTATAAATCCGTGACACGTTCGAACCTCGTTCGTCTGCGAGCGAAAACGAAAGAGCGTTCCGCTTGAAAATGGCGGTCAATGAACGGAACGACGCATACCAAGTGCGAAATAAGAGGGAAACGACAGAATTGTCCGACTTTTCGAACGAAACGAGTCCGTTTCTGTGTCGTCAGGCTTGATTCCACTGCGCTAGATACCTAATCCTCTCACCTGGTTGTCTCTAGTTCACGGATCGGATTTCGTCGAACAGCGCTAAGCACGTTTCCTAGTTCCGCGTTCGGCTCTGCGTATCGTTTGCAAACCTCTTTCGTTTCCTTTTCTTTTCGAAAGCAGGCAGATTCTCACGGTGAAATTCATACGA
This sequence comes from Xylocopa violacea, assembly GCA_963969225.1. Classification (NCBI taxonomy): domain Eukaryota; kingdom Metazoa; phylum Arthropoda; class Insecta; order Hymenoptera; family Apidae; genus Xylocopa; species Xylocopa violacea. The sequence continues at coordinate 16,901,409 of CAXAJV010000014.1, forward strand.
CTCGTAGTTACCTGCATCCTCGTTCGATAGTCGTTCGTTTTTCCTGATCGAAGTAAGAAATTTAATCAAGAACGCACGAATCTGATAGCGACCCCACGTAATGCGTAAGAGATCCAGCTAATGGACGCGGTGAAATTAATTGGAAAGAAGCTACGAGCCTGCTCTGGTTTTATCCTCCGGTTTCTCCTTTTCACGTTGCCACAGCGACTGGCGGAGTCGACGAAATCGAGAAATTGCGAACGATAAAAGCAGCTGAACCGTGACGCGTGCTCTCGAAGACTCGAGAGACACTCGAATCACGGTCCGGATCCACGATATTCCGCGCGAACGCTGTGCAAACATTTCTCTCCGCGGAACGACTTCCGGTACACTCGTTCGCGCGCGCGTTCACGGAACGGAACGCGCCATTATGGCGACCGATGAACTTTGAAAGCGCAACGATGCTCGCCGTAAACTCCGCCGCTTTTATCAACTCTCGCGCATCCAACGGGTCTCCGATGTTGCTGCGTTTGTTCGTAATTGAGAGTAATTAAACGACGTAACCGTCACCGATGCGACTCGTTAGGTGCGAGCGTATAATTAACCAGGAAAAAGGCGGGCCGAGCTTAATAAAGCATCTCATTATTCGTGTCCTTTCTTCTCCTCCGTCACTCTTGCGGCTTTCTAACTCTCTCTCTCTCTTTCTCTCCAGGTTTCTCTTTCCGTCGTTGTTCCGTTTTCTCCAAGCTTTTCCCCTCTCACGCTCTTTCTTTCATTTCTGACAGCAATGAGCGAGCAGACTGATGGCGCCTAACAGCTCTGCCTCTTTTTCTCTAGAAATCGTCTTTCCTTTTTGAAATTGTTGAATTTATTTTTACAGTCGACACTGAGCGTGTTGCTTCTGAGTTTGTGGAGGAGAATGATCGATTTCAACCGTATTCTATGAAATTAAACGAGGACTGTGTTTGGAAAAAAAGATTGTTAAACGTGGAATTGATGTAACGAAAGAAAAAGTTTAAAATTCGATTGCGAACAAAAGGTCTGTTAAAGATATTACGTAAAATAAGAAACGTTCTATAAATAATCGTGTAATTAATCTGTATGCGAATATTTTATCTTAAATGTTCATTAATCCGCAGTCGTGATAGCTTCTCATGCTCTTCCATTCTTTTTCGCCTCCATCTCCATTTGCCTCTACAATTAACTACACACCTTATTAGGCACTTCCCTTGTTCTCCCCTGAATTCAATCGCGGCTATGAAAAAATTGCAGGCTGGCTAATGGTATCGCGACACGACATCAAGGATGCAACGAAATTATTTGCGCTCAAAGAAGGAACGCGATGCTAAAAGTGAAAATTTATTAATATTCGCGCGTGCATTTGAAAGTCGAATCCGCTACCACCAAACAGAAAATTTCGTTCGTCCATAGAATATTAATTACAATTGCGGAAAAGCTTGATTTATATATTGTTCGTTAATGTGTGCCACGCTCGAAAGAGAAAAGTTGGCGGTTTTTAAATGATCCGTGGCGCTCATAAATCATTCTTCACCGGACAAAGAGGCGGGTATTACGCGCGCTATGAATCTTCATTATCCTTCTTTAAATGCTAAGTTATATCGGTGATAAATTTATTCTCAACTTGTAAGCTCGCTGTCACATTCGGAAGCCGTGACAATAAATCTTCCCCCGCGATAATAAATAAAATCGAAATGGAAACAACATTTGTTCGCGCGGAACAAATGATTTAGATAGAATTTCCCGATCCTACGCTTTCCTCGAGCGATTTGACGGCGAACTTCGCTCGAAGTGACAGGTAAATCAACCGTTTGGTCTAATTTCTGTTGTTCTTCCCACAGATTTCGAGCCCAAGCAGGAATACGACGCGGAGTGCACGAACTCTCCCGTTGTCAACGAATGTCTGCCGCTTCTGGACGAAAAAGCGCATAACTGTGCAGCGCACGTGCCGGTCGAGAAGCGCGATTAACATGACCGGTAACGAGCAACTGGGTCACGACTACGCTCGGATAAAGCCCGCGGATCAAGAACACCAACCGATCCGTGACCTAGACGCTCGACATTAACCCGCCTCGACCTATTCTTCTTCTTCCCGTTGTTTCGCGTCCGCCATGCTGTTGCTCAATTACGGACGCTACGCCAGACACGTGTAAACTCTGTTCTTCCTCTTCGATGGTTGGAATGCTGTGGCGGTGCGCGTGATGGACGCAATACGTATGAACTGGGAATCCATCATTGAGATGTACATATAAGCAGTATTCGTCCATGGTGTCCCACTTTTCGATGGTTTTGTTACTTTCATGGGATGCTTATGACCATATCTAAACTGTAGACGCATCAACGATGGTATCAGATGGATAATTAATGCATTAAGGATAGCTAGGAAAGAGGCCATTTCTAAAAGCACGAGGAACTTGAAGATGAGACTAGCAATTATCCGAATCATCAAAATGCAATGCAACGTGTCGAGTTTTCTCTGAGAAGAAGCTGTTTTTGTTTTGTTTTTATTAGTTCTACGCGTGTAGAAAACACGAGTTGCTTCGTGAACCGTTCGTAACAGTTGGGGTGCGAAATACGAAAAAAACTCGCGAGCAGTCTTTAATGCGTTAATTAGAAGGAAATTCAGTTTCTAGAATATATTGATAACGCCTCCACGCAGAAGAAGAGAATTCACGTTGAAGTGAACCAGCCAGGTAAACGGAGTGAAGTAAAATACATATTTCGAGACAGTTTGGACGTGAAACGGAATACACAGTGCAGTTGCTTGACCTAAATGTCAGAACGATTAGCACAAATCTCCGCAAGATTAGTCCTCAGACAGAGGATGGTACATGACATTTGTAACGGTTGCATAATCCGAGCACACGCGATCGCCCATAAATCGTTGATCCTTCCAACTGGAGATATTATTTATAGCCACCCTGTTGTGTTTCCACGGTGGTTTATAGTCCGCTTAACACCCACAGGGGTTCGCCTGTCGATCCGTTACGTAAGATCGCGACGAAGGCGTCGCGACGGCGGCAATCGTAGGAAAGCCCAAGGCGTCGCTAAATAAGAGCGAACCGTTGTTCATTGTTGCGCGACGGTTCCATTTTATACGCCGTTGTTAGACGTTTGGCGAGCGCAATTCGATCGAAACTACGATCGTAAATATCGGTAGATTCACGAAAAATTACGAAACGACGTAGAAGTATGAAATGTAGAATGTGACAGGTGTACTGTGTGAAATAACCTGCTCGCACGATGTCGAAATTATAAGCCTGTGGGCTGCTGTGGGTGTCGTGGGCGTCTCGGTTGCAATGGCTGGCAGAGGTGAATGCTTTTTGTTTGAGGAAGAAATCGTACGGGTAATAGTGCTGTGAAAGCTAATGAGGAATTTTTTTCAAACCCATCGTTAAATCATCACATTAAACCCTATTATGCAACGCAGAACCATCAGGTTACTACGTTTCTACGAATTAATTACGTCGAGAATAAAAGAGGACCTTAATTCGAAGTAGCAGATCAAAGAGGGAAATAGTAAAGAAATAAATGTCATTAGAGAGAACTGACTAAAAGAGGTTGCGACACGGCGCGATGGCTCTGAAAGGGAAAAAAAAGGACGAAGATTAAAAGTCACGTCGTGTCGCTGGTTCTCCGTAATGGCGGTTACATGGTGAGCAACCCCGGCTCCTCTGTCGTCTCGTTTCGTTAGTTCGGCACGGACCGTGGATTGGCCCGTCATTTAAATGCCAACGAACCCTCGAGACTGCCACGAGCAGCTCTGAAAACAGCCCCGTTCGCCGATAGGGGAAAGAATGGATAGAAAGGGTAGCTGCTGACAATTCGTGGAAATGCCAGTAGCTCGACTCATCGGTGCTCGGCGTATTTCCTCGGAAGCTTTGCCAGCGAGATCCTAATTCAAAATTTCACGCACAGAAGATTCGTTGCATCGCGTACGTATTACGCATCTGTCATGGTATCGAATTCGCATGACGATATTTTAAATACACCGAATCCGTTCGGTGCGTTCAAAATTTATAAACGGACGTAGGAGGACGAGGAATTCTGGGAGCCACGACAGCGATTTATTACGCGAGAAACTTCCTCCCACGACCGCGGTAAACAATTCTATCCAGAACTGAAGCATCGTTCACTCGAAAACCAAGCGGAGCATAAGCTGTCGAGAGGAGAGTGCTCGTTGCCAATTTTCGAGACATAAATCTTGCTAAAAGTTGCAACGATAAACTTTGCATGATTTTATTCCGCGATATTGCGTCTTCTCGATAAAAAGTCCACCGCGAGTACCTGCCCGTTGGATTTCCGTCGGATGGAAGTTATCTTGGCCAGGCAGCGGGCCAAACTTTTAAATCTTCGATGAATCACTGTTTCCCTCTGACAATAATACGAGCGACAAGATGAAAGAAAGACAATATGAGTCTCAGAGTCGCTTGAAACTAGGATCTGTTTCGCAACTTTCGTAATTTACAAAAAATTCATACGCGACGTTTAAAAACCTGATACACACTTTTCCATCCCTTTCTACTAAACATGTAATTCATTTTCAGCATTCATAGACAAGGTACAATTTAGTTGCGAGTCCACGAACCAGCGAACCAACGTCTCGCGTGTCCAAGAAACGTGTTTCAAAAGTATCCGACTAAGAACGACAAAGAAAGGCATGGTAAAATAAAATTTGAGGTAACAACGAGGACTTCACGAGGCAGAATACACATTTTTGCTGAAGCCACGATAAACCTTCGACATCTAATCGCGTATTCCTTCCGCGTAACCAATATCCGCGAATTTCAACATTGGCAAACCGCTGGTACTCGCAGCCGAACGCAATATTCCCTTCGTTTCGATGTTTCCAGCGAACAGATGTTAATATTGAATTTTATTTCTCCCCATAACAAATTCGTGGTTGCATAATTCCCCGTGGAGCCACAATAGCATAGCTTGTTATCGAATTACTATCCCATTAACATCGAGCAGTCCGTTTAATGCAGGAAGTTATTAGTATAACCATTTTTCTACTCAAGTATTCTCCACTTCGTTGCGATCGATACATACTCGCGCCATTATGGTAACCGATCGAATGCATCGAGTTGTGAGCGATTAAAAATGTCGACAACCGGTAGACGATTATTACGCGACGAGCCTGGCAAAATATTATCGCCAGTCAGACGCTCGTCGAATTTCCTAACGAAGAAAAATCCACCTAGAGCGTACGTACGGTCGGATCAATATTGCTTTATGTACGGCGACATTGGCGCGTGTACGCTCGTTTTATTACGGCGTGTACACACACAGGAAAGGTACGACTTCCTCTTGCTTTACGAGGTGTCGATACCGCGCCCCGTGTAAACGTGTATAAAGCGAGTTTACTCCGGCCTCGCGAGAGCCTTCGTGCTTGTACGCGATACTCTCCGCGGAACTCCTATTTAATTGTGCGGTAGATTAAGTCGAATTCATCTTTTAATAACAAATTACCGCTACGAACGAAGTCGCAATGGGTGGTCCTGATAATAAAACGAAATTCGACGCGCTTCCTCGTTGTCCTAAACGAGTTAAATAGCTTAATAACGGACTCTCGCGAGTTGCAAGGAATGCAAACCAGAAACGAAAGGACTTCTATGAAAATACTTTTGTAGCCAGCTTTTCTCGAACGCACAATTCTCGAAAGAGCTCTCTTTCACTCTCCAAGACTCTGCTGTCTCCCTATTTTAATCTCTCAAAGCGTTTATCTTCAAAAGAGACTCCTATCCGTCTCACAGCGCGATCTCCTCGCGCGTCTCGAGGCAAGCGAGACCTGAAATGCACGGAAAAACTGCCTCGAACTTCTGTCTACCCGCCGTTCTGTTGCCACGCAGCCAAGTATCTCACACGAAATGCGATTGCAACGAGGTGGAAAATCACCAACGCGGAATAATTGCGTTGATTAAGCCGATAAAACAAAGGCCATCGCGTAACGCGCGAAAGAGGAACGTTTCTATGGGTTTATCAAGCCACATTGTATGTTGGCGCTATGTAAACGACGTAACAGAGGGAAGTCATTGATCTCTCGTTTGCGCCGATCGCAATAAAAACGATGTGTATAGTTGGAGTATTTCCTGCTCGTAAAGTACCCTCGATTTATGGTACAGGTGTCCCTCGTATAACGCGATTCCATCGAACACGATCGCAGAACTGGAACAAACCTACATAGCACGATTTGGTCCAAGCAGGATTGCATTGAAAAAAGTTGAGACACGATAACAAGCTTCAGCCATTTTTTTACTTCATAATTGCTCTGTCTATCGATTTTAACAACAGACGAGTAGAAATCCGCACGCGGATGTAACGGTAACGTTAATGCTAACTCTTATAGCGTGATCATCACGACTAAGCAGTCGATCTCATAAATTGACTTGTAAAAATTAATTGAGTAATTCGAATTAATCAAGTTTGTGGGCCATGCATGAGGGAAACCAGCGATTGAGAAGACGATGCATCTGCAAGCTTGCGGTATCCTATATGTTTATGAACGAACATCACGCGGGAAGGTTAACAAACCCATCGCGAATTAAAACGGTATCGCTAGTCGCTCTTGGCGGGTGGAAACGAAATTTCATCGAACGCCTCACGCGGAGGCGCCATGACGGCTGCTGTAATTTCAAATGGAGACGCTGAAAGCTCCCACGTATACCTGGCCAGTCTCCGACGTTGAATCGTAACACGCAACCGATCGTCGAATCGGCCGTGCCATCGAAAACTCGTAAACCAACAGGAAGTCGTAGCCGCAATAAACTCGACCGCTCTTCCTCGGTCCGTGTAGCCCGACAGAACAGCGTGACCCACGGCTAGCAGCTCGAAAAACCGCGCTGAGGCTGTGTTTAGATAGCGGTCTTAGCAGCTCGTTTAACAAGCGAAAGGGGGAGAAAAATCACGGTTCGTTTAGCGACACGCTGCACACCAGTGGTTGCAGCGGCGGCGATGGTGGTGGTGGTTCGCGTTTTCAAGAGATCCTCTCTCGAGTCGAGGGACCGTGAGAAATTCGAGCTGGAGTGCCCGGTCGATGATCCTCGAGGTACTCCTCGGCGACCTTGAATCGAAAAAGAGGCCCGCGAGCCGTGTCGATGGCACACGACCGCCGGAAGTCGGGCTTGCGACAGGCTTTTTCGTGGCCAACTGAGAGATGATCGAGACCGGTGAAAGGTCCTCGCTCCTGTTCCAGGCGGTTATCTCTGAACGTGGTTAACGATTGTGGCGCAACCGATCTTCAGTGTGATTTTGTGGGACAACTAGATTTCGTGCGACGATAGTCGTTGCGCGTAACAAATGTACGTATCGTATTTGGGGTAACGAGAGTTCATTTGTTAGAATTCTACAAAGGTATGAACTCTGAAGTAAAGATGCATTTACCGTGTCAATGCTTTTGCATTGTTTAAAATGTATTAAAGCGCTAAATGCATTTTGTTTCTCGAAGTAAGATTAAAAATATGTCTTCTCAAAATCGCGCGATCCAAGGAACGACGCGAACTCGTTAGACCCCGAAGGGTCACCCGGAAATGAGCGAAGCGGCTCGCAATTAGCGCAATATTCATCTTCTCGCGGTGGTTGACGGCGTACCGCGAAGTCCGGCCGGCGAACGCAACAGAAAGGGTAGGAAGGAAGTTTTCTATCGATCCGCGGCGATGTTTTGAGGTCAGGGCGCTGCGCCAGCACTGCGGCGACGGGGCACCGCGATGCCTACGTCGAAGTCGTCAACGGCCACGGAAACCGTGACCGATGATCATCGCTCCGGCGATGATTCGTCCCGATGTGACGAATCCGATCGTTCCCCTTCGACGGAAGTCAGGGGACACCGCAACGGTATTATCGGCCATCTTCTTTTCCGTGGTGCGCGTCGGGGAACCGCAATGCAGAGAGGCATGGTAACGAAGGAACGTAGTTGGACGAAACGGAGTCGAGGAGACGGTGGAAATTAAAATATTTGCGTGCGCGAAAAGATATCAGGGAAAGATAATTGCGCCAAGTACAATTATACTAATTCTCAGGGAGGAGGGTGTAAAAATGTCCACGCATCCAGCATTAACCCTATTAAATCCGGAATGCTTGTGGGAGCGTTCTGGTTTCCGCAAGGGAAAACGTAAAAAAAGGGCGCTCGGCAAGTATTACTTCTATTAAGCGCGGAATATTTCATGGAACTCGTAAAAAGGGGAGGGAAAGCAGTTTTTTTTTCATGGAATGGGAGGAGGATCTAGGATGCAATACAAATTATGCATTCCAGTAAATCAACGATGTCTCGGAATCATTCATTCTATTACAATTCCAAGGAACACTGAACGCACTTCCTGTGCGAAATCAGTGATATTAATTTTAAAAATTCCAAATACTATTTCCATATCCATACTTCAAAGATAAATTAGAGAATTTTTACAAAGTTAAAAAAGAATACAATGCTCCCTTCGTCTCACAGAAATTGGGAATCACCGTGAAATTAAGCCTAATTTATAGAATTAAAAACGCATTAAATGGTACGTCTCTCCACCAGAAACATATTTCCGAATCTACCCTATAATTCGTACAAATATATGTTGCACCGTGTTCAACCGTGACAAAAAAAAAAAAGTATCAGCCCCATCGCTATCGTTTCGTATACGTACAGTTCCACATCCCAGCACTTGTGCAAATAATATAAAACGTTTAAATCATCCTCGTATCGCGGAATCCCCGGTGGAGAAAGGAGTTCGGTCGCTCGACAAGAAATCGAAAGGAAAGAAGGCGAGTTCCGGTGCGTCGTATCAGCTGTTGGCTTCGAACGAGGTCGTGGCAGGTGGGCGTCACGGTTCGTGGACGCTCTCTGGAACATTCTGCTCGCGCTGGTATATCACGAGCGTCGTGTCGAAGATAAAGAAACGTGGAAAGACAGAATGACGCGGGACCGCAACGAAATTATCCGCCGTTCCTCGACGCCGCTCGTAACGTCGCGGCGGCGGCGAACCGGGTGGTATCGGGGGTGAAACGTCGACCATTACGCGACAGCTGTTTGTTCTCTCTCCCTTATGGCGAGTGTCTGTCCTTTCCGTGCGTGCAACGCGCTTCGCGGACGGGTGTGGGGCCGATTAGACTTGCTTTTTCGTGTCTTCTTAATTTCCTGTACGCTCGTACGACCCCGTGGGGAAACGTTCGAACCTAAAGAGTTGGGAGTCGTTGCGTTCTGTTTGCTGGTGTTCCATTCGAATGTTCCATCGGGGTGTTTTATGGGAGGGTCGCTTTTGCGATAGGTCGAGGATGGCGGTACAGTGGGTAGTGGTTCGGGAACTTGGAGTTTCGTCGAGGATTATTGGTTTCAGGGGGTTGTTTCTAATCGAAAGACGAGATGCACGCTTCTTAAACATTCTTTGGAACCCTCTATCTTGTAACGTAGATTGACTGGGATAATTAGTCGAACGGAAAGAAAAAGAAGAGTCGCGGGACAAATTGCATCGCATCGTGTAGCTTCTGCCAGCGATTTAACGCAACCTGTGCCTCGCGCCGTTTAACGCGTGTACGTCCCAGGTACACCGCGATTTGCGCGGCTTATAGCCGATGAGAGACGATTGCTCGTGGACAGGCGAACCACGTATCCGCGTGCGTGCGCGCGTGCTAGGACATACACGTGTATCGGAAGGCCTGCGTCAAGCATACGTGGACACGAACGACCGCACGACATGTAGCGTCCACGGGCATCCCATACGGCGAACGCTCTATCATTTCGTTCTTTTTTCCTCCCTTTCTTTCGTCCTTTTTTTTCCCCACCGCTACCCAGAGGCCGCTATCTCGCCACTTCTGTCGGAACAGCTGCCTCCTCGTGGAAGAATTGTGGTTAAGTAATGAGTTACTTTAAACCGGCGTTCCCCTTCCGCTCGCGTCGGAGAAGCGCACCGCTGCGGTGACTGACTGCGTTTGCGGTTTGACTTTAAATGTCGCCGGTGAATCGAAAGAGCTTCGAGGGCTGAGCTCTTTGAACTCCTCTGCCGGAAGGCCGCTGTTAGCCGAGTCCTTTCCGTTGGGGAATTCTAGACGATCGTGCGCTCGAGGAGCTGGTGAATGGCGATCGCGACGACATCGAACGCTCGACGACGAGAAACGCGTCTACGTTCGGTATCGAACTCGCCAAATTCGCGTTTGGGACAGCTGTCATAGGAGTTCCGGTCAGATAACTACAGTCGATACTCCACTAGTTGCTCTGGTGGACGTAATAAATAACAAATTATCAATGATCGTCCGCTTTCACCGTGACATAAACACGCAGCCGAGCAATCTGAATGCAATTGGAATTATGCATTTCCTATCCAATTACTACCGAGACAAGTCGGAGACAAGTTAAACCTTCGCGTAGGAAACCGCATCCGAAGACAAATGGGGGGATTGTAGGAGAAACTAACATCTGTTCAGCGGCTTCTGACGTTGGCATGAATCTTCGCCGCGCGCATTCTATTGAATGAAATCCTCCGAATACCGGTGCTTGCATCACGGGTCCTCGACCGGCGGCGAAGTAAGCCGTAAAGAGGCTCCTCTCGCTGTGACCGCCATCGACGATGCGTCTCTGCACGCGAGACGTCACGCGACGCGGAAGAAAGCGCCGATAGAAGAAGTGACTCCGTTTTGTTGTATACAACCGCTTAATGACAGTGCCAGGGCCCAACGATCTCCGTGACGTGTTCCATCGACGCGTTTCCTATATTTTTACTCGTCAATTACCGTGCGCTCGCGGTAAACTGTTCCTCCTTGTGGACGCGCAACCCCCTATTACGTAGCCGGGGATCGTAAAAAGAAGTTTGTTGGAATAATACGAAGCCGGGTCGCGCGCAGCTGCGTCGGATAGTCCGATCGCGACTGCTTTAACGGTACATTGCGGAATATTGCAAATTGCGCTTGCCGTTTCGAGGATATTTAGAGTTGCTGGCAGAATTAATCGTGAAAGACTCCTGCGTTAAATCATTGTTTGATCACAATTTTCAGTCATTCGTTATTTTCTTTGAACTCTCTGAAATCAAGAATTATGAGTGAAGAAATCGATAGTTAGATAATTTTCCCTAAACATTGTCGCATCGAAAAATTCCGGAATCAAAGTTTCGTCCTGGAAAACTCTGCGAGCTCTGAATAATCGCTCAAACTTCCCTCTCCAAAAATGAGAGTGGATATAAAACAGAGAGGGAAGATGGATCACGCGGAGGTAGCTTAAAAAGCCGCGGGTCCCCTCATTTTTTATTGTCATCGCGGTGAACCAAGCGAGTCGCTGATAAAAGTCGAGCAGCCCGGATCCGTTCGCTCGGTCGGAAAAGCACCGGCATGCTTAATAATATTCCCGTGACCCAAGGCTGGTTAACAGAGAGAGCCCTCCGGTTGCTTATCGATCCGTGAACCGAGTCACGCGAACCGACCAACCGCCCCGAACAGTCTTTCCACGCAACGTTGGCTCGAACTCCTCTTTCTCCCTCGCGAATTCGAGCAACCCCCGCGGCGAACGAAACCACCGCTTCCAGGATGGACTGAAAGCGCTGAAAGTGACTCGAGGTCCGAATAAAAGCGTTGCCCGCGCTTTGGGGTTTCTTTTTTCGGATGGGAAAATTCACTTACGAACTATCCTGCTACTTTGTACCAGTTACTTTCGTATATTAAAGCGCGACGAATGCTGAGCCGCGTTCTTAAATAGGTAGCAATAATACACACAGGTGGTACGCTTCCTAAAGTCCTTTACAATCCTGAACTCTCGTACAAGTCGAGTTCGGTTAGGTTTAAAGCACGCCAAGATGTTAGGTGACTAACAATTGTAAGTCAGCCCCAAATGCGAATGTCAGAAACGTTCCACAAATAGCTTCCTTCCATTTCCTTCTGACACCCCCGGGCGCTTTCAGCCCCTGCGTATCCAAAGCGATTAGCGGAAGGAGCGAGGGAGATAGAAACGGTCTAGAGGCGATCATTCTGGGCATTTACCAGCCCTCCTTTCCCGTCTTCAATCAACCAGTCGTCCCGAAAAGATTCCGCAGGTTCCCGCCGCGATGACCGCGTCCTTCCCGACTTCAGACTCGACGCGGAGGCAAGTGGCGTGGCTGTAGGTGGTAGGTCACGCGAAGAATGGGCGGAGATTCCAAAAATAGGACCATTACCGATAAGACCTGGCCGAGGCGCTCCCGTAGGTGGGCGCGCGGCCGCAGCCGATGGCAGGTGATAAAGCGGCGGAGATAGGGTGAGTTAAGGGTGCTGGTGGGCGATGATAGCGGCGAGCAAATCGGTCAGACCGTGGAGCCGTTTTTTCGTGATGACTCTCGCCCCGTCGACGACCCCTCGCGTTGCTCTCGAACGCTGGGCGATGACGCCGCGAGAAATGGAACGAAGGGGTGAGGTCGAACCTGATATTACGTTCCGTGCACACCTCGCGTCCCGTGCTTCCTGTTTGAGGAGCTTAATTGGACAGGGGGTTGCACGGGGAGATCGTGGGCATCGTTGGGTCAATGACGCTTCCAGCAGTGATTTCGGGGATGAGGGCGAAGTTGATGTTGGCTGGAAGGCACGTGTCAAAGGTCAGATTTCATGGAGCTTGGTGAATTTCGGATGGCGTACGTGGGATCGTCGAGTGGTAGGAGAAGAGGGTTTTATTTCGGATTGATTTGGTACGATCCACGAGGTTGATTTATATTAGTCAACTGGTGGGTTGAGTTTAATTGAAACTACAGTGTTCTTCTTTGAAGAAACGACGTTCTTTTATATTACGTAATATGAATCCTGTGTTACTACAAAACGATTTACGTTACTTCCCTCCACAGTAAATTCGAAGAATTGAAATTTCCGAGAACGTACACGTGCCGAAAACCCAGCGTACACCTACACTAATGTTACCATCCAATAACTTTAATCCCTGCTGCTACCCCGAATCTCATATCAAACCCAAAGCCGCTAACCATCGAGGTTGCCGCCCACGCGCGACATCGATCTCGCTTACCAATACCACTAAACGTCTGCTGCTGCTACCGCACCGCGAAAATCCGTCGTATAAATAAGTACAGCCCCGATAATAAGGCTCGACCTTCGCGAGTGACTTCCGTCACCGAAAACTGCTCCGCTTAAGAGCGCAGGTTGGGCGCCATCGGGGCAAGCGAAGTTGGAGCGCGGGTCGAAACGTTCAAGTCGGAGCGAAACCTCGAGCTTTCGACCAGGAGCGAGCTAATGGCGAGAGGGGGTGGACGGGAAGGTAGGAAAAAGGCACAAGAAAGGCTTGAGTGGCGTTCTACGAGGGAATCGCGTGACTACTCACGGATCAATAGTTTACTCCTGCACGAGGCTCGGTTTAGGCGCCGCCACCGCTACCGTGGGGGGCCGTGGAGAACGAAAATCGGTGCTCGCGTCGAACCGCTTCCGGGGAACGTCTACCAACACGTTTGTATTATTCAGATCCGCCTTCGCGCATCGTTACGCCGGCACGTGCGGGTAGAAGGCGTTTTGGGCGTGATTTTAGAGTGGTGTTGCAACTTTCGTTGCACTTTTCGTTCGTACTTGTTTCATAATTGCGATGGTAGTACGGAAATTTGAGTTAGCGGAACGAATATTCTAGAGAAGCAATTAATTATTGTATCCGTGTAATATGGAAGAGTATGAAACTAAAAGAGCATCGGTAATTTATAAAGGTTTCAGTCAGGACGCGCTACGATGGTGGAATTTTCAACAATTTACCAGCGCTCGTCGGAAGGGGTGAATTTCATGGCTTCTCGAAGACTCTCGCAGAGCGCGTCGTAAGAATGGAAAATTATAAACTATAAATCGGACGGACAAGGGCTATTCGTGGAGGCAGTTCATGGACCACGCCACGGTCCGGAAACGAGAGCGAAAATCGCGTTCTCCTTGTGATTTCAACGTCTGCCGCGCGTTACAACGCGGAGCGCAACCCTTATTACCGCGTGCACGCTGAGGTGGCTCGAGCGGAAGGGCCGTGGCTCGAAGAGCGAAGGCGGAACGCGGTAGTAGAGCCTATTCCGCCAGCCAGTAATGGCAGGTCGTATCGATCGTAACGAAATGTTCCTGGAAACGTGACGAGCTTCGGGCTGCCTTCGCCTCGTCCATTTATCGGCCGCGTGGCGTGCGTACGAGCTTGCGAGCTTACGAGGCCACCCCGCCCACGAAGGAAAGAACCGCGAAGAAAAGATTTAGGAAAATACCGTCGAATATCGCACAGAAACACACCACCTCATTACAGGTGCATGTGCATTACTGGTATAGTTAAAAGTCAGATATATATGTGCCTTGCACAAGGCGTTCGACCATCACCGCGAACATTTTTAAAGCCTCGCTATTATTACTTTCTAATTTTTATATCCTTTTCTACTTTCATTCGATCATACCAAAAACACCAGTAGATTAAATAGTAATTAAGCGAGTCGATAAGAATCTAGCAGCCACGTTCGATACTCTCCAAGTACCAAGCGAGCTACATACAACCGCGACATCGATTCCACCGCCTCGTAATCAACTGCACTTTCGAAAACAAATTAATATCTCATTTCGAATAAGCGTCGCCGCGGCGTAACACGGTTCGTCCGTTCATCCGCTTAATGAAGTCCATAGGAAACGAGACTTCGCACTTCCTTCATTTGCATTGTCATCCACCGCAGCCCCCCGCGCCCTGCCCACGAGTCAATCGATTCCCGTCGCGAGGCATAAATAAATTGCCTCCGAGTGAGTCTCCCTTTCCGTCTTTCTCCATCTCGCACCCCGCGTCCACCCTTTCCTCCAGCTTTCTCTTTCGCGTGCACACGCGAAACACGAAGAGCCTCCTGCGCCCACGGCTCTCGCGGTTGGGCGCGCGCGAAATGATTGATGGACTTTTTGGCGTTTTCTCGGTAAAGGCTTGCCATCGATCCGCCCGCTCATCCTTATGTATTTATTCGCGCGCGTTCACGTGCGTGGACACGCATGCAAAACGGGCGCATTTCCATAAGCGTATGCATCTGGCGGAACGGCGTGTACCTTCGCGCGGCGAACAGGAAAAACTTTTCCGCAATTAAACCTTTCGCTCCGACGAGTGAAACACGATTGTTCCGCGATCAATCCTCCACGTGAGAAATAATTCGGCGAACGGAAGTGGCGGAAGTTTTCGCTTGAAATGGACGGTTAAAAACGTTGAGAAACTTCGCCATAGGTTTGCAGAACGGACGAAAGTAGTGTATCTAAAAAAAACCTAGTAAGAGTGCGTTCGAAGCACAGAAATTCACCAGCCGTAAAAACATATTCAGTCGCTGTTTTTTTAACGAAAGCGGCGGAGCAGCGTTATTCGCGCGAGACGCGAGCTGCCGCGAAAACCGATTGTTCGAACCGGCTGACAAATGGACGCTCACACGGTGCGTGCCCTCCATCATTTGTTATCCAAATTAAATCCTGGCCAGCTCCGGAACGATAGGAACAGCCGCGTCGAAAGCGGCGCGGAACGCCAAGAGGCGACCACCGGTAGGGGCAAATAAACCGGAAGTACGGCCGCGTGGTCGCGCGGTTCATTCAGACTCCGCTTCCAGGCTCGTCCCGGTCTCTCCTCGCGCTTGCTCGGTTTCGCGCCGCGTTCCTCCACCTGTCGTTTTCTTTTTTCTTTTTTTCCCTCGTCCGCCATCGCGGCCTGTTCCATCGGCCGAACAATGGAGCCGCGAGATGCCGTAATGCACGCCAGAGGGTGATTAATAATTCCAGTAGCAGGCCGAGGCACGAAATCCGAAACATTTCCGCGGAACGCGATCGCGATATCGCACGGAAACGGGCGGAAAGCCCTCGAAAAAATTTTCGCGTCGATATCGAGCGGCCATCGCCATTTAAACCTAAAGAGGTCGCCATATGCGCGCGTCTTTTTTCTCTTTATACGATATGGTTGACAAGAAGTGGAGTCAGTCATTGTGCCTCGTTATTTACAAAGGAAATTAATGGTTCATCGCAGCAGATCAGAAAAATTCGACATCGTTGCTACTTACAAAACCTCCACATCCTTAAAAAGGTGCAGCATAGCACTTGCACACGAATTACCATCGTGACAAAGTAGCGTGAAACGACACGTGCAATTAAGATTCTTCCTCCAAAACCCGTCGCACGGGCTTACGCTGTTACTCGCTCGACGACGATACTCAGGCGTAAACAACAATAATAACAACGATTACTTTTAATTACCCGAGAGGCTGTCGGTACGTTTCACGAATGGACATTTCAAGCAGTCGGTCACGCCTCGGACAGGCAGAATCGTGGATTCACGGTTGGCGTGCCACGAGACGGAAACAGGGGGAGCATCGGGTACAGGCGGAATGGTGGACCCACCTGCCTTCCAATAGGCTATCCTGCGCCACATTCCTAGTCTGATTCCTAATTCTCTGCAACAGCGTTCTTCCAATCGAAAAATTTACACTTACATACTTGGCTAAACATCGTAAACCTGAGGCGATTTGCTCGAGACTGCTCGGAATAATTATGATTAATACGCGTTATGCTCGATGGTTGTTCCTTTCCAGAACTCGTTCTCCGAAGATGACCGCGTCATTTAGCAAATAATTTTTTTAGGACACAAAAACGTTCCTCCCGACGAACGAGTCGAGAACGGTAGATCTGGAGTAATTGCAACAGCAAATAACCCATTAACTGTTGTGTTCCCATTAGTACTTGTGAATAACTGCGCGGAAAGCAGTCGAGGGAGCTTTAACGTGTGTCTAATTGCAAAAGTAAAGGCTGAAAAATCGCGCTTGTTTAATTAAAATCAGATTCGTCGGCTAACGCGAAACAGGACGGCAATGATGTTACAGAACTTACGTCTGCGCTTATCTGTTGCATATGTAACAGCTAATTTACACGTGACTGTAACACCGTGGCGTGAAAATTATATAGCAATGGAGAACAGAGTCTTGTAGAGATCTTAACTGACTGCTGCTCGGGTATCGCATTTCCTTAATTCTCTCTGGTAAAAGCAAAACGAGAGTCATTATAGTTATCGTACCGATTATTGTATTGGAAATGTAAGCATCTATCGATTTGAAATATCGAGAGAATAAACCGAAGCCCATCGATACTTGAATATTCAACCGCAGAAAGGTAACTCGACAAATAGCACCGACCCTGGTTTACCCAAGTCACCCACGCCTGTATCTCGCCTCTCATCTGAACATGAAAAATTTATGCGAGAACTGACGTGCATCGCGTGTTTACTCGCTGGATTATGCTATACGGCTACTTAATACGATGTATATTAAATATCACGATATAACATACCAGACCCCATACTAACCCTCGAACTATGCTCAAAATTCTCATGGAAAACGTTCATCATCGTCCTAAGGTTCCGTGCTCCAAACTAGTAACTGAATTTTCCTTCGAAACAAACGATGAGATCGGTTCTCCAAAAATATTAATTAATATCGATTAAGTAAGTTTCTTAAAGAACGCGTATCTCGATTCTTGGCATCGTTACTTTCCTATGTCGCTGCTGGTGGCGTCGCTTTTCAGACACACCTTGCAGAGAAAGTCCACAATTTCCTCGCGAGCGTACGCGCGGCAGAAACGCGCCGGGTCGCTTCTCATCGATTGATCCGCGGCCAGCGCGGCAGATAAGCGTTCCCGGAACCCTTCCGCGCTATCAGATCTTGAAGGAAACGCGATAAATTAGAAGGCGATGGGACGGACGACCGTAATTCATCGGCGGTTATCAAAAAGTCGCGCGAACGAACAGATGGACGCAACGTTGTCGCGTGTCTTTGCACGTGGGAGGAGGTTAAGGACAGTCGCGCGGGACACGAAACAGTTAAAAATATCGCTGGTCAAACAGAACGATCGATTCCTGAACGAGGAACGTGCTGGAGGTTAGCAATTTGATCCGTCGAACGAACTCGGTGGCTGACTAAAGTATTGGCTCGTGGACATGCTTCCGCTTTAGCTAACTTTAATGCCAGCTCGACGACTTTAATTACGATACGAACCATCCGCCATTTTAAAGCCATCGAATGGCTTTGAGGATCGATCGACGCAACCAGAGACAAACGTAATGTAAAGAAAAATTGCAACCAGCAAGCTAGAATCGAAACTGAAAATTAAAGACGAGAGCACCGCAGGAACGCTAACCTCTCCAAGTGGTCCCGCCAAGTCCAGCCAGACCGGAAGTCTCATGAACGGCGGCAACGCGCTTCCGCCGGTTCTTAAACCCCCTTTTTTTTCCAACTCCTCTTCACTTTGCGAACCGATCCGTTCGCGTTCTGTCGCTCATTGTACGCAGAGGAGCCGCATGAAAGGCAACTGCACAATGGGGCGGCCGACGATCCGGCCGGATCTTTGAATAGGGCTGCCTGTAGCCAAGCGCGTCGCGTTCACCCACCTGCCGCCGCGACTTGGAATGAAAAAGTGAACGCGTCGATGGATCGCGGATGTAAGGACGAGCACGTCACTTCCCATTTCCTTGTGCTGGACGATTCCGGCTCGCGTAACGCTGAAACTGCATTGCGGCTCGCGCGGAATTCGGCCTGGTCTTCGCTCTTTCATGTTTCGCTGCGCTGCAGGTGAACAGCTTCGCGTGTCGACGCGATGGTCGCGACGACTGCCTCCTGGCTTTCGCCGCGAGGAAATTGTTCGATTTTCGTTTATTCCTCGTAAAGAGGAGGGAGGACAATTTGTCGGCCCCTTTTGACAGGAAAATAAGGGAACTGTACGACAATTCTAACAGCGGACGAAGTAAAAGCGCAATTTGTGGATTTTCATGAAATTTTAAAGGCACTGCGCAGCCACGTGCGGTTTTATGCGTGGGCTGTGGGTTTATTTGTGGGACTATACTCGTAGCTGATAACTACCGCGAGATATCTCGTCAGAAATAAGGGAAGAATCGAAAGGCATAGAGATAAATTGATTTTCTGTCGTCGTGTAACACGTAGCGCGAGAAGCAATTGAAAGTTGCGATGGCGCCAATAGAAGATAATGCCTATACCTACTGACGTCATTTCCGATATCCGGACGTGATTAAAAGTGCATAGACTGCCGAGTTCTTTGGCCACATCGGATATTATTATGCCCTCGGATTCTCACTGCAAGTCGGAAACAGAATAGCAATGCTTTTCGCAGAGAATGGAACAGTTAATATTAATAATTTTTATCGACGTGTTAGAATAATATTTACGAAGATCTTCTGCCATCTCGCATAATTTTTCCCTTTTTCGCGCGAAATTGTATTCGATACAGCACGAAGGAATGGCAAATATTCCAATTTTCGACGATTTCACAGCAGCAGCGTCGAAACGCCATCGTTGCCAAGATAATGACGCGTCATTTAACCCAGCGACGCAATCGCTGGCAATTTGGCGAAAAGATCTGACGTCCCAACGACGCTTAATAGTGTCCGTAATTTGCTCCGTGTCAACTTTTCTTACGTCAACCTATATTATACTCCCAAGCAATGGTCACTGCGAAATGCAACATTACACGGAACGCTTCTTGTCGCGCTTCTCGCTGCGAAGCGCGTAATCGTTGGGGCAATGAGGCAGGCCTGGGGGCAATAAAATTAATCATCCGTCGCGTGACATCTCTGGCAAATATCGCGAACCTTTTAATTTCGCAAATTGGAAGACTTGAATCGTGAAAGATCGATTGGATCATGAATCATCGATGAATCGAGAAGCGACGCGCGCTGGTGTATAAATTTTGATCGAAGCGGCGGTCAAAAATTATAATTTGAAACACTAAATTACTTGTATTATGTTCATCGTAAAGGTAACTTAAGAAAGGTAGTCGTGTTTCGTGGTAACATGAAATCACTCGAAAGAATGTTTTATTTTAACCAACGCGGTCGAATAAAATAGCAAATGACACATGGCGTGGCATTATTCTCGCATAATACATGCGTGAGCGATACTCGCATGTGAACCGCTTCGCGCGTTTAAATTATCTGCGAAATATTATTGCGTTCAATCTATTATTTAAATATATTTTTCAAGTATTTCGCTGGACGTCACCAGAGGGCTGTTTACAACGTCCAGTTCTAAAGCTGGAAGATTTGTATCACGAAAAGAAAGCGTTAGATCCTATCGCCGTTAATTCCAGATCACCAAAATCATTAAGATAATATTAACCGGCAATACTGGAATAATTCGTAGCTTTAAATACTAATTCTTTAAGATACCAGATAAAGCACGCGTTTAAATCCGATCTTAATTCACCCCTCTTTATAGCACAGATTCGTATCAACGTCCATGGGAAATGATAAATGACGACAAAACACGGAAAGAACTCTGCTCCTTGCGCCCGGCGATCAACAATCCCCTATAACTATTTACGCGCAATAAAACACACCCAGTATACCAAAAAACTACATCTTCCCACGCGTACTTCACCAAAAAATATCGAACGCTATCATCCAGTCTCAAACCCCATTAACCCCTCAAAAAGAAAAAAAATATAAACCTACAGCAACAACAAAAAAGTCGACGAGCAACCCAATAAATTTCAATTCACCCAGACCAATTCGAAGCGTCGATCGCGGGACCAGGTTTCCGGAAACGGGACCGCGAGGAACGAAAGAAGAATCGCGTCTCGCGCAAGAGGGTGCGGATTGTGGCGTGACCCGAGTCGGGGGCGCATCGCGGAGGGTGGCGCGTTTCCACCCCGTGGATCGATCCGTGGATCACGCTCCGTGTGCATACACGCTCGCCGCGTAATTTCGTGGATGCACGCACGTCGAGGCCGCGGAGAGAGCGCGGACGCGGACGCGAGAAGCAGGTGGTGGCGTGCAGCGATAGGCGCGCTGCCTGCCCGGGTACAGGCGTGATCCATAATGGTGGCGGGTGGCGGTCTTGTGTACACGCGGGGCTGGCATGGCAACGGGGTCGATAAATAGCCCGGCACGGCACCGACTTCCGATTTTCATCGTCGACGGTGCCGTGCCACGCCGGTATCGCCGAGCTGCGCTGGCATTCCCGTTGATCCCTGTAATTCGGCCCCGACGTTCTTGCCTTCCGCGATATAGGACGACGTAGGCGAGCGGTCGCGTCGAAAAGATCCTCGCGCGGGGTTGGCCAGGGGCTGGGGTGTTCATTATTCGCGCTGGATCATAGGAATTTGGTACAATTTTACGACGTTTCCATGTAAATGTATTTTTATTAGGGGTGGCTGAAGTTATCGCTGCGCGAGGCTCGCGAATGGTTGTTCGTGATGGTTGTTCGCGATGGTTAATGTTGTTAAAATGGGTCTAATATGTAGAGATCGTAAGCGGTCGTGACGAAAAGATTCTTGCGCAGGGTTGACCAGAGGCTGGGGTGTTCATTATTCGCGCTGGATCATAGGAATTTGATACAATTTTACGACGTTTCCATGTAAATGTATTTTTATTAGGGGTGGCTGAGGTTATCGCTGCGCGAGGCTCGCGAATGGTTGTTCGTGATAGTTGTTCGCGATGGTTAATGTTGTTACAAATTCGTCTAATATGTAGAGATCGTGAGCGGTCGTGATGAAAAGATTCTCGCGCAGGGTTGATCAGGGGCTGGGGTGTTTATTATTCGCGCTGGATCATAGGTATTAGGTACAATTTTACGACGTTTCCATGTAAATGTATTTTTATTAGGGGTGGTTGAAGTTACCGCTGCGCAAAGCTCGCGATGGTTAATGTTGCTACAAATGCGTCTAATATGTAAAGATCGCGAGCGGTCGCGACGAAAAGATTCTCGCGCAGGGTTGATCAGGGGTTGGGATGTTCATTATTCGCGCTGGATCATAGGAATTTGATACTATTTTTACGACGTTTCCATGTAAATGTATTTTTATTAGAGGTGGTTGAAGTTACCGCTGCGCAAAGCTCGCGATGGTTAATGTTGCTACAAATGCGTCTAATATGTAAAGATCGCGAGCGTAATGTACGATTACAAATTGGTACACAGGAGCACGCTTTCTGAGCTGAGAATCGTTCGCGTCTGATAACTATCGCGAAGTTAACCAACGTTGCGCAACTGTGAAAGAAATTCTTGCTTCCGTAAGCTGCTTATCAGCTCCTTCGGAACGTTCGCGGTGGGGATTGATAATAATATCGTTGAATTTGTTCGCGCGCTTTCCACTTTCACCGTTGTAAAACGTCGATTTCAGTTAAAAATTTATCCGTCTGTAATTCGGTTAGAAATTTTTGCTTCGAATCGTTTCGATGAATCAATCACTGCTGCGGTGCGTCGAGGAAATTGCACTTCCGAGTTTTTCGTTAATTATAGCAGTGGAGAGAAGTTTGAAATTGTTACGTATTCGGAGGAATGCAAGAATTGTACTACTTTCGAAAGCTGGTCATAAATCTTCGTGAATAATGGATACTCCTAATAATATGCTCGTACTTAAAAATATCTGGAAACTTATTTTCGAACGCACGAACTTTCACCGCAAAATCGTAGATTAACCATCTAATTTCATCTACTGCTGAACGTGGATGTAACAGAATATCGTAACACGATGAAATAGATTTTATACGGCTTATACGTAATAAAAAAAATATTCATATTCGCAGTCGAGTGGCTTCGATGAAATAATTTGAAGAGATCATCCGGAGAGGGAAGGTCTCTCGGTAACACCCTAAGTTCTCGACGAAGCAGCAGCTGTCGCTTCCTTATCCTCTCGGCAATTCTCAGATAGTCGCGTGACATTTAATCCAAAGCAGCAAAGCCAAAGGATAATAAAAAAAAAGAAATAAGAAGGAGAGGAACGTTAATTTTGCCGGTTGGCCACCGCGTTTGCAACCTGTCACGATAGGGGCTCCTTATCTGTGGCAGGTGCGCGTCTCCCAGAAAATGTGGACGCCTATGCATAATGAAGTTTTACGCGCACGTTCCAGCCTGTGCGGGTCGTTTCCGCTTCTCTAAATTGGCTAAACGAGTCAGCTTTGCAATTATTATCGTTCGTACGTGCGTTAGTGGAAAAAAAATTGTTGTTTCAAGTCTGAAGTCCTAGATTATGAAAATTAACGAAATACAGGTGCATAATTTAATATTAATTTTAATATATTACCATATTATCACCGATGGTACGTAATTGGAAAGAGGAAAAATATAGAATGTATGTTAAAGCAATTATTATATCAACTTGATGGTATAATGTTAAATAATTGCCACTGAGATGATAGTTTGTAAACTGAATTCAAGGTTTTATAACAGAGACACGAGAATTATGCTGGCGTTAGTCATACTTCGGCGTATCCTATTTAAAAAGAACGTGAAAACAATCATAGAACTTGATCAAGGATTTATAGATATAGTAAGAGGCAGACCTATGACAAATTCATCGAATCAGAGTCGTTGCTTACGTGATAATTGCACAAAACAGATGCCAGGAATTCATTTCTTTATATATTGGCTTAATTATTTTAGAACAATTCTGGTTCAACATATTATGATCAGACAATCAGGCAAAGTAATATTTTCAGTTAATTATTCATAAAAATTGGGAAAGGAGAGGTGAAATAAAAGTAACTAGATATATCAATACGTATACTCTTTATTTTATTATATTTTTCTTATCACAGAAACGTGGCACATGATAGAAATAATCAATTAACATTCATCGACCGATTCAATTGCCAATTCAGCAAGAAACGTTCAGAAAGTTATCAGCAAAAGCAATTTGTCGATCAATGGCGTCCTAGAAGGATCGTAAAACCCCTCGCATTAACACTTTCGTCCATTACCTTTTTGCTCATTTAACCAATACCTACTCAGAGCTCTCTAGAGCCGAGTAGATTTTTATAGGAAATTATTTTCACCTCGTAAAACAAAAATCATTCTAAATTTTCACCTTACTTCGCTTTCTAAAATCATCCCTCAACCGAGCACTATGTATAACAGTTTCGCAATAGCTCACAAATACTTCTAACGAGCAATATCTAGCTGTTATCACGACAGCCTTCAACCGATACAGATTTTATTAACCGTACCGCTCCAATTATACAACCACTTGCTCGCTGACGAGTTCTCGCGCGGGAAATTTTACTCGGTTGAAAAACCAGTTACTTTCTCAGTCCAAAACTAGGCTCTCGTATTGCTTAATTCCTCGGGAGACACGCGGTCTCTTATCATTTTTTTTTTCCTTCGAGGAACGCAACACGCGTCGCGCCGTCGAGCAACGCGAATGCAAAACGGTTTTTGTTCGAGAGCAAACGAAGCGAGTCGTTGCCACGAGGGGGTTCGCGTTCGAAAGACGGTGTACGAAGACGCGGTTAATCTGCGATCGACAACAGAGGCGACACGCTCGATGGTGCAGCCGCGGATGCATCGGAGAAGTGAATCTTCCCCGCTGCATTTACTTTCACCGATTAGAGCGAACAATACGCTCGGATAGCGATCCATTTCGATGTTCCACGAGAAATCGATAGCTGGTAGAGCGGACTACCTGCGTTCTCGTCTGACATGACTCTGGCTGACGTGATTTGTGCGATCGTTAAGATCGATCGTTCGATTTTTCGCAGCGATTTGTTGGGAGACGATCCTCGACAGCCTTCTGTGAGATTTCTTAAGGTAAATTGGTCGAATTGAAATCATGGAGACCTATAACAGTCTTGGCTAATGGAATTCCGTGAGAAAACTTGAAATCGTTAGGCTTCTTGGAACATTCAATAGCGCTAATCTATTGGGTTATTTGCTCGCAATTAACTGTTCAAAATGGTTAGAGATTATTATGTTTATCCGATTTATAATGCGTAACATAGTGTTCTATGAAAATATTGTACAGTAAAACTTGGTGGAATCAGATATTTCTAATTTTTAATTCTTGTTTTCTTAAAAATGCTACAATTATTTCAAACAATATAAATGATCCAACTATTCAACTTGTTTGGATATAGATAAATTATGGAATTCCTTTGACGTATCATAAATACAATAGAAGTGGTGCTCGAGATGTTTTGAAGACACGAAAGGGATGAAACGTTCAAGTTGAACCAATATGGCGCTCGAGGGTTTGACAGCCGCGCCATTGAAACGAACGATCGCCGATGACCTCGTTGAGTCGGTATCCAGCAAGTGATGGCATTGCAAGATCCACGATTATACACTGCACATCTGTGAATTCTTCCAGTGCCAAGACCCGCCAGAACCTTTCCGACGCCCTTGATCTTCGCTTCCGCCTCCGCCTCTCGTTCGTTCGCGGCGTTGATACTTGCGCAATATATTTCCCCTTTCTCTTTCATCTTATTTCACGGCGCACGTGCTTCCCGCTACCGTCTAAGTGCCATTTCACGAGCATATCGCTCGCTCCTGGACAAAGTGTTTCCTGCGTCGTTATCGTGCCGGAACCGTTAAGCAACTTGCCAGCGATAGAAAAAGCACGGTCATTTGCGTCATTAGTTTCACGTTCACTTTTCTATGCGTCGGTCTTTTTTCTGGAAATTGGATCGAGAGGCAATTTTCTACGTCCGAATACTTTTTGCGACCACCGTGCAGTGGATTTAGGATCCCGCGTGAACGTGCTGGCGCGTTCTGATCGTTCCGCTCTTATTTTTCAGTAATCGCAAGCTAATCTCGCAAAAAATTACCCCTTGGCTACCCCTTCGATGTTACAATATTGAAATTTTCTGTATCTGACAATATTATCGCTAAACAGTTGATCGATAATGCGACACGATATAAAAATTTCTACCAAATTCTTGCAACGCACAATTCCAAATACCAAACTCTAACACTTTGGCCGCTGTGCACCCATGTGGTTCACCCATGCATCAATTCGACGCTCAGCGCGTCAACTTGCAATTTGCCTGTACGATCGAAGAATTTTAATCGAACGAATAAATTCAAATTCTATACCGTCAATTGGTCGATAAAAATTCGAACGCTGGAGGAGCCCAGCCGATTCCAGTCTGGCATCGGTGGCCATATCGATGTTTCCCGAAACGAATTCGACGGGGAGCAATTCTTGTTGCGCGGGCGAACAGATTTCGCAAGCGGTTTGCGAAACGGGTTAGGCAGTCAGTGAACGATTTAGCCACCGCGGAATCGAATCGAGTCACGAATTGCAAGTCAATGAGCCGATTTCTGGCACGATTTCGCCGGATCGATCGTTATCGTGCCGCTACAAGTGGCAGTTCTGAATAATACGTTAAACGGTGGATCGAATCACATTACGCATACGACACGCTGAATCGTTGGCTGAAAACTAAATATAGAGCTGTATTTTGTCGACGTGGGAAACGTTCAGAGATTAATGGCATTTTTATTTAACGCGGTCTGAATCGTGGACATATTCGCTGCTTCCCCAGAGATGAATTTTAATACCGCGTTTACTCGAGAAGTAGAATTGATGATCAAGCGATGAAAATATTGGGAATTAATGTGACATGGGCAAATTAAACAAAATTGATTGATTATACCTTCGAATGAAACTTGAAACTACACATTAAACTTCGTTAAATTTGGAATGCTGGAATCAGTTATATCAAGTCAATTGACAGTCGAGCAACATCGATGTATCACTTTGAAAACGTTCAAATGGGCGTCAAAGCCCATATTGCACTGTCTGATGCCATTAATATCTCAATATCCAAGATACTAAATATTAAAATCGGAATACATTTCCATTCTTTAGCGACAAACCTCTCGATTCTAACATCTCCTATGGAACTAAATACGGATTCTATGTGAAACTCAGCCCAAGACCGAACGATAATCTCATTCTAACGAGAAGCCCATTATCCTTTGCTCGTCGATACAAAAGTTTGCCAACTGCTCGTCCTTCGTGGATCACCGGAATCGATTCGCGGAGTTACGCAAAAGCTAATCGACCACGGTTGGGTCGAGCGAACGCCGCGAGGTGTGTATCGCGATCGAGCCACAATCGGCGCAATTATCACGGCTGCGCAAAAAGCCGGCCGCAATGGCGAGGTCGTTTATAGTGCATGACGAACGACAATAACGATTTCGCGATAGAACTCGCCAGAAGTCTGCCCGCCGCGGCCGTAAAACTCCCTTTCGTTTCCTGTCGGGTCGAACTATTACGCGCGCCCAACCCTTCTCTCCTACCCTTCGTCTTTCTTCGCGGGTACCATTTCTCTCTCTCTCTCTCGCTCTCTCTCCCTCCTGGAAACGATTTCGCCGCGATTCGCAGGGCGATAAAACGAAACGAAACGGTTCGTGTTGCACGGTATCGACGGCGTGCAACTGTTGCGAGGATTATCGCGCGAATCGTGGAAAGCACGATGATCGAGGAAAGCGATCTGAGACGCCGCGGCTCGATACGAGAGAAATTTATGGCGCTCGGGATCTAGACGCGAAACAAGTGTTTTCCGCGAGGCGCAAGACGGGGCTTTTGTGCAGGTACCATTCGTTACGGCCTCCGACTTTGAAATATATTGTTGCAGCTGCGAGAGCAGGTCGAAAGTGTTCATCGACAATATTAAATAAATGGACGATGTACAGCTGGGAGGGGACAAGTATTTTTAGTAGGTTTAAGAAAATTGTGGAATATTATCGATGAGAAAATAATGAAAAGCAGTGTACTTAGACCGCGGTTAATTCTGAGTGGAAGACTTTCAAACGTCTTCGAACCACGTGTCTCCATTCCGCGCGTTTCCAATTACCCCCTCTATCACGAGTTTCAAGTACGATTTCCATATTCTATTCCACGTTTAAGTATCTCGCAAGGTATCTAAGCATCCGCGATCAAATTAATAAGACTAGATAGCACTCGAATCCCCACATGAGCCTCTCAAAAATCGCTCCTCACATGAAATAAAGTAACCAAAAGGAAGGTATTCGCGCACCACTAACGTTCTCCGTTCAATTCCACGTAAAAGTATACCCCGAACGTGATTTAATCGAGAGCTCGATTCTTCCAAACGATCGTAGCGAAAATCGACGCGACTAGTCTCGAAAAGAGAATCGACACGACGGGACTCTAAAATTTGGAGCGCGACTCTGAAATACGATTATCAATCACTGCGGCCCGGCTCCGATCGCGGCGCAAAAACACGCGCGCGCACGCGCAATTGGATAGCGCAACGCGCGGGTAATTGAGGGTTAATAAGGATATCCCAGCGAAGGGGCAACGTGTTCGACGCGTACCTGCGCGGACGAGAAGGGACGCCGTAAACGAAATAAAGAAACGGCGCACTGGCCGAGCGCGGCACACGAACTGAACACGAAAAACCGGCCTGGCCCCTTCGTGAAACTCCGTTGCCGGTCGCCTGGCGTCGTTCCGGCGTCTGCACCGTTCCGTTCGGTTCCGCTTGGTTCCGTCCGGTTCCACGGAAACCACGATACTGACGGGCCTGCCTCGAGCCTCTCCTGCGCGCTTCCCTCTTTGCCGCCCCCGTTTAACGTGCTCCCTATCGCTCTCTTTCTCTCTCTCTCTATCTGTCTCTCTCTTTCTCTCTCTATCTGTCTCTATCACGCTCTCTTTCTCTCTCACCCTCTCCTTTTTTTTCTCCTACACGTTCCTCCCCTCGATTCGACCACGTCTTCTTTGACCCTGTTTTTTTCCCTTTGTTTCCTCGCATTCGTGTCTTTTGTTGTTATTTCTGGTGTCCCTTTTTCGCGAACGCAAACGCGATGGTTATTCCCCCCTTCTCGATGTTTGCGCGAGTTGCTGATGGTCGTCGTAAAAGAGTTACGTGGGTTTTTTAACTTATCGTGGAGGAATGTTTGAACGAGGGGGTGGATTTTTGGTAGCGGTATTTGTGTTGCGAATTTTGGTGGTTGCTTGTCTATAGGGAATTTGTTGCGCAAGTTTTACCCGAATTCTTTACGATTCCTTTTAAACTATGATCAATTTTTTCTTATTCTATTATATTTTTCTCTCGTATTTTACTCTATTTTACAGCCTTACCTATTTATCAATGGCTTCTTACCGCAAACAGGTCCTCTTTACTTATCACAACACTCGAGTTACGCATAATCTTCACAAAATTGTTCCCCTCCACCCTTAATATACAATGAAAGTTACGGTTAGAACAAAACGTTACCACTCATCCAGTATATGTTTCCTCCATCACATTTCTTTAACCCCTTGACGAACGAGACGGTTATGACCGACGTTTTCCCGGTCATCTGCTAGTACAAAGTGGTTACAGCTGTCTCGCTCCGACGGAAGACAGCTGTGACCGCAAGCTTCTTCTTTTCGAAATAAAAGCGCAAAAAGTTGCCCCAAGTTGAGCAATGATATTACCAGATTGACGCACCGTGTTTTTGTGAGCAACGAAATGTTATACTATCACGAGTCTGTCGCGCGATCTGCTTCTAAAAATATTGCAGAGGAATAGAAAATTTTATATTTTTGCATTTGTGCCAGTTTGAGGTGAAGAACATTTATAGTGATTATAAAAATTGCCCACATGCGTCAACGATTGTTTTTGATCAGATTCCATATTTAATTTTCGCAATATCTAATTCTTGTCGTCAACATTTTTTAGGACACACTTGCCATTATTTTTTACTTTAAACACTAGCCAGATATCTTTCTTTATAATTTACAAGACATCAAATAAAACTCTCGATTAAAATCATAACTTTTTCCAAGCATTCTACGATCAAGCAAGTGTTCAAATACTTCCAAACAGGGTAGCAAACGCTAAAACAAATACGGTATCGTGCCAAAGTACATTTTACAACCACTATACATCGCAATAGCACAGTGTGTAATACAACAATACAACGCGTGCGTTTGTGAGCTCGACAAGTTTTCAGCGCCATCCGAAACTTGCTACGTGTCCACAGAAGGGTTGAAAACAACATTCCTCTACCAACCACCGACCCCGTAATTTTCTGACCCCATCGCCTAGCCGTGTCCACGAATTACTCGACCTTACCGCGCGACTCTCCTCGTTTTCCCTCGCAGTTCTTTTCACCTGGCCCCAACCACTCTGCCCCTTTTTCTCTCTCTCTCTCTCTCTCTCTATCTCTCTCTCTCACCCTCTCACCCTTTCTCTCCCTCTCTCTCGCCTCCTAGTTTCACACGACTTTCGGCCGCTGAGGACTGACCGAGACTGACGAACCGCCCCGCGAGCGAATGTGTCCGCGGGGGTGGCCGTCCTCCGCGGCTGCGCCCCTTTTTTCGCCGCTACCACCCCCCTCCAGCTGTCCCTCGGGCATCCAGGGCTCGTACGCAACGACACCGTACCAACACCTTCCGCGAACGGGACTAATTTCCCGGCTTTTCTATTTTTATTTTCCAGTTTTCTCGTAATTGGCTATTGACGATTCGTCACGCCGTTGGCGTTGCGAATTTCCTCGCGGTCGGTTTTGTAATCACTTCCACCCACTCGAGGTTACGCTGGTACGTTCTTCGGGAGAGACACCAGCGTGGATAGGCATAATTCGATGGTCTTTTCGGGGTACGTTCACGTATTTCGTGAGCAGGGGTTGTTGCTGAATTTGTTCGCGCGTGATAGAAGAGGGATGACTTCGTCGTTTCTCTATTTCTTCATTTTCTGGTGTATTGTAAATCGCAGAGCTTACTTAAATTGTTGAAAATATTTAGAATCGTGATTTCATGTGGGGGGTCTTCGCGTGCTCTACGATATGGCTCATTACGAGACCGTTTGATAAACCTGATTTTCGTGGAAACGACGCGGACAAATTAATCCGGCTCGAGAACGGAGTCACGCAGAAAAGTAGCCGGTGAAGCATTAATCGTCGTGCACGTTGCGAATCGCGGAGGGAAATTTTTAAACGACAAGCGCAAAGCCTTCCATTAACTCCACCGCACGTTATTTTACAATTATCGAGGATATCTACGTGAACTTTATTCGAGCCTCTTATTCCTCATCGCGCGCCATTAAATATTTCATGTCTGTTCCAAGAAATTCTATATTATATTTTGTTCGAACGTAATTTCTTGCAAAATCGATAGTCTGCGATTATCATAGGTCTACAAAAAATGTTTTAAACTAACAAAATAGCAAGGACGATTATTTATAAATTCTGATATCGTCACGCCATAAATTTGTTACAAAATCAATCGTTTACGATTATCACGAGTCTACAAAAATTCTCTTTTTAATGTAACAAAATAGAAAGGACGATTATTTATAAATTCCCCTGATATCGTCACGCCATAAATTTCTTTCGCCCCAAGATCCCGCCCCGTCGTAACCTCCTCGGCTAAAAAACAACGAGGTAGCGAACGGTTCTCATAAAAATTCAACGAACGCCATTTGCATACCGCGAAAAATCGACTTCAACTGCGGATCGAAGCCGCGTTCACCGAAAACCAGCTATAGCCTCGTTCGTGGCTGAGGAATCAGCTGAAATTGAAATGAGCGCTAGGAAAAGAAACAGGTAATTCGGGTCGAGAAAACTGGAACGTCCACGTTCCGCCCACGCGTCTCTATCCGCGATCGATAGTAACACGTCGCTTGGTCTACGCCGTTGACATAATCAATACGGACTGATATATCTGTAATAGGAGCGGAGGATAGCCGGTTGGGGAATGGTAAAAACGAGGAAAGGAATACCGATGATAGATCGTTGACGGACTGTAGAATGCGACAGACCCCTAAATTAGGGGTTGCGTGGTCGCCTAAATTATGTGCACCTCAGGGCAATTCTCATTTTGTTCTTATTGCTCTTCATGGTTCATTAAATAAAAGTGTTCTTTCTTTTTGATATATAAATAATGAATTTTCAATACAGAAAACATAAATGTTGCGTTTGCAGGAAGAAGCAATTATTATTAAGAAATGTAATTTCTTTTTTAAGATTGTCGTGAAGTGGTTAAACAAAATTGTGGAATTGTGTAGGCGCATAATTGAATTGTTTTTTTATAAATTAAATTTTTAACAGATTGTTAGCGAAGGATATGCAGTATTCATTGATTCGGAGAAGGAATATTCGATTTAAATGATTGTCGAATTATCGTATTTGTATATAGTGAATTGTTAGCAAAATATATTGTTTTATTCACTCGATAGCGATTATTATAGGCAAATATAGAGATTCTAAGTCCACGTTCTAAACAACCATCGACCGACGATAAGTTTTACCGACCATGGGTAGATTCGTAAGTAAATTAATGATTTACTGCCTCTTTCTAAATATCAATTGCACTCCCCGTATTTTTGTATTTTTTAATACTACTCGAATAATATTATAATTGAAATAGGCTACATATCATTTGCTTAGACAATTAACAGATGTTTCCTAACGAAGTATTACCGACTTACCCTCTACTACCCTAACTACCCTAAAGCGTGAAAATCGATATACATTAAATGAAAAAACATTGACAAATGAAACAATTATTAATCCCAAATTTTAACTCAAAACATTCAGAATACTCTCATGTAAAATATGAACTCGTACAAATTGTTTAATTATTGGTAAATCCAGAATTTTCCAACACCCAAACGAAACTACAAACCTCCGTTATGTTACTTTCATTATGCGATAACGATCGCAGTAAAATATTAGACACCTTTGCTTTCATTCATAAACATGCAACAATTACATTACCACATTACAACTAATTATTCTACTCGTGTCTTAACTGACTATTGTACATGCCTGCCTATCATAATTGCATGAAACGGTTAGTGAAAGTACAGTAAGCGCGACTTCAAATTACATCATTAATTCACAATCTGGCAAAAGCGTGTAATCTTCTTTTTTCAATCTGATCGACCTTCCAATACGCAAATAAAAAAAAGAAAATAAAAATAAAAAATATAAAACGCAGCGTACTTTGAGAATTCCACGTTAATTACACGAGACGCGCAAAAGTCCGGTTACAATAATTAGATTTAATTGAACGGCGAGCGTGGCTGCAAATTAATCCGACGATTTTACGGCTGTCACTTTGGCCTTGTTGAAACTGCTCGCACCGAGTCCGCGTATCGTGTACAAATATTATTCCAATCAGTCGTATTATCACCACGTAACACGCACACACGCGTGGAATAATCACGGCTGACTTCCAAACGTAGTAGCCTAATGCGTTTACGAAATCCATCAATTATTCATAAACTAGAGCCGTGTGGGCACAGAGAAGAAGGGAACTATGAATTTCTCCGACTTCTCAGGCTCCCTCTTATTAAACAACACGCACACCAAATATATAATCGACGTATACTCGATTTAGCTGGCTAATTGGGAAAAGGACGCACATTTTACAGAGTAATAATACCCTTACCGTATCTAGAAATCTTTCGCACCGTTTTTCATATTCATCGTGCTTTAATACACATAAACGCTTGTTGCTGCACATCGCGTTGCACTTGTTGATACCCACGAAAAAGCGTATCACGCTCGCGTTACTTAATTAACCGATGTCGCCGCTTTAATTCGATCGAAACGAAATTCGAACGCTGAATCGAATCACGAGCGCAAATCTACGTCCCGTCGCCACGGTTGGAGTCAAATCGAATCGCGGCGGTGTAAAAATGGCGGACAGAGGGGGATGAAGAGCGCGCGGCGTTGATTTACTCGCCTCTGTCGGTGGCAGCCGGGGCTTTATCTTCATCGTCGGTTCGCACGGCTTGTAACGGTGCTGGATTCCCTCGGGATCGTTCGCGTTAGTCGGCGCCGAGTGTGGGATGCAAATTCGGGCCGACGTACCCTCGGAATTCGAGGACGCTTCCGCCGTCTTGATCGCGCGCGGAGTTCACGCCGCATTTGCATCTGAATAAGAGCGAAAAGAACCGCGTAGACGCGGCTGGAATGCGTGCCCGCGTTTCAGAACGTTATAGTCGAGAGAAAAGTGGAGAGACAGTTCTTGTTGATCGAATGAAAGCCGAGGTACGATCACGATTGCCCATGCACGGACGTGACGTAGAACGACGCGGATCAAAGGGGTAGTTTGTGCGATGGTGGATTAGAAAAATGGAATAGATCGATGCATCGATGCTATGAGAAAGGTGGACGTTTGTAGCGAAAGTTTGTATGTTGATAAAGAAACTATTAATCATTATTTAACGTCTATCACGAACGACGCGGTTCAAAGGGGTAGTTTGTGCGGTGGTGGGTTAGAAGAATGGAATAGATCGATGCATCGATGCTATGAGAAAGGTGGACGTTTGTAGTGAAAGTTTGTATGTTGATAAAGAAACTATTAATCATTATTTAACGTCTATCACGAACGACGCGGTTCAAAGGGGTAGTTTGTGCAGTGGTGGATTAGAAAAATGGAATAGATCGATGCATCGATGCTATGAGAAAGGTGGACGTTTGTAGTGAAAGTTTATATGTTGATAAAGAAACTATTAATCATTATTTAACGTTTATCACGAACGACGCGGTTCAAAGGGGTAGTTTGTGCAGTGGTGGATTAGAAAAATGAAATAGATCGATGCATCGATGCTATGAGAAAGGTGGACGTTTGTAGCGAAAGTTTGTATGTTGATAATGAAACTATTAATCATTATTTAACGTTTATCACGATTGCCCGTGCACGGACGCGACGTAGGTCGCATCGAACGACGCGGTTCAAAGGGGTGGTTTGTGCGGTGGTGGGTTAGAAAAATGGAATAGATCGATGCATGAAAGGTGGACGTTTGTAGTGAAAGTTTGTATGTTGATAAAGAAACTATTAATCATTATTTAACGTTAGTGAAATTTTGTGGTATTGGAAGGTAATTAATTATGACTTAATGGCTTTTAATGCACGGCATGAAGAACACGTTGCGTTTGGCAAGTGAAACGAAATGGAAATTGATGTATTGACGCGACGAAGAAAACGAAAGTTCACTGTTTTATTAATATCTCCGTTTTTAGCAGAACATATGTTGGTTCTTTATTGCATATCATCTAATGTAGAAAGTGGTTGTTTAGTTAGGAAATACGGTATTAAAAGAGAGAATTGGAATGCCATAGAGATTTAAGATTGATGCAATTACTGGAATTAAAGAAACACTTTCTGTATCGCATTGGCGATGGTAGAAGATACAAATAATTAACGATACATATTATTAAAACCGCTTCAAAAGGAAACGGATCGCATGGATCATCGTCCATCGCCGCTATTACACTGTTCGCACACTCGTCGATATTGATCAATCGTGTTCCATATCCGAACAGATACGCGGTGCTTGCGAAATTGCTTCAAGACAGAGTCGTGGTCTGTACAGCGACGCACTTGAAATTTCTGCACATATAAGACGCGGTAGAAAGCAACGTAAGTGGTGTCTCAATTTGGATGGGTTCTGCAAACGCATTTCACTGACAGAAAATTATAAACACTGAAGGATTAGTTAATCTGCACCGTCTTACAGATGCTCTTCATATTTCTTTCGATAATTTCGTCTTAGATAATTAACCATAACTCTGCTCCAATTCGAGCAATGTTTACTTCACCTTCTCATCCAAATTCCGTTCAACTTGTACAAAAAAGTCCAGTTGCGACCACCTCTTCGTCTTCTTAAAAAGAAAGGAGTAGAATCCGACTGCGATCGCTCTTTCGTCCACGATCGACGTGCCCTACATTTAAATACGCGTACGGATCGGCTCGATTGCGAAACTGTCGCACGCAGAATCGCAGGAGCCGCCTCGTACGCCTCGTACGCGATGGACAAAGGCGTTCGCATCGAAGAGAGAGTAACCGACTAGCCCACAGTGCTCTCGGTAGAATAATTCATGGGTTCTCCGACATTTTCCATTGCCCCGCGAGCCGCACAATTCCGCTCACATAAAGCGAAACATTTTCATTCCGAATTACTCCGCAAAAATAAAAAAAAAAAAAACTCCACGAGAAGTGCATTATTTCAAAAATACTCAGGCTTCTCCAAAGTTTGCGAGCCAACTGAACCAGCAGAACTTTTTAAACCCACCCCACGCTTTAGCACGCGCGACGATCGATTCGATTGCAAAATCATTGGCCACGGAATCGCGGGAACCGATCGAAGCTATTCTCGCAGAGCGAGCAACAGCGAGGAGAGACGCAACGGAGGGAAACGGATACCGTGTTTGCATAACGAGCCGTCGATAAATCAATCTATTCGCGAAGAAGAGCACCGCGAGGGACGCCAGGCGGCGAGAACGAACAGCCGGGTCACGTGATTCCGTTTCGTGGCTCGTTTCGGTCATTTTTCCGGGGGATTCATGTTAATTGGCTGGGAGATCGCTGGCTGAATATTCAGCGGACGGACGTACAAGGGGAGAAAAGCAAGAGCCGCTGGCTGGAGTGAAACGGTAACGTCGCTGAGCACCGTTAAATCCGTTGTCCATAATACCGTCTTGATTGCCGTCCGATACGGCGGTTCGGTTGTTTTCAAGCGATTATCGAGGATTCTATTCGCGAGGGAAGAAAAATTAGTAATGGGGATACGTAATATTGTTCGATGAGAGATCGCGGGGGAATCGCGCGGAAAGGATTGCACAGGCGACCATTCGACGAAGAAACGACGCGGACTGAGATTTCTCCGGTGGACCGAGGGGCCTCGAGAAGTCGTTCGACGGAGTGCAAAACGTTTCCGCGTTGCTCGCCTCTCCACGGCAGATGCGTGCGAAAGGAACAACTGAACGCGAAAGTTCCCATTTATGACCGTGGCATTACGCTGGCATCGCGGTCCGGTTGAAACGCTAACGATCGAACCGTTTTCCCGTCTAAACGACGATGACTCCGCCGATTTCGTAATACGAGGGTGAAATGGCGCGCGCTGGTGACTTTCGCGAGCGCTGTCATCCACGAGGAAAGTCGAGGCGATCGATTAACGCGCTCCTGTCGCACTCGAGCGGGTCGAATTCGATCGTTTCGTATTAATTTTGACTCGTTGATCTCCCTTTTTAAATTTATGAATCGTGGGACGTGTTTTGGAGAACTTTCTGTCATTGTTCAACCACTACTTTTTACTTAAAAAGTATGATCTAGGAAGATATTAACCACTTGGAAGTTCTCGAAAATCGTAGAATAAAATTTTGAACCTGATCCAAAATCTGAACTGAAATAAAAATGACGATGGTGACACTAACCATTCTAGAAAAAAATCTTGTGCAATGGTTTAAAAAGCTATTCTAATATCTATCGATTATAGACGATAGCTTTGGTACAAGACAAGAGTCGACACTGGGTGTCATGCAGCTCAACAAAGTGTAAATAATAATCCTGGTTGCAATGTATTCGAGTCGTAACACAGTGAAGCGAAAAAAGAAGGGGAAGAGACGGAAGGGGAGAAGGAAAAAGATACGAAAGACTCGCGAGGGGTATTTTCTCGCCTTCGACCGAAGAAGCTTAATTGCGCGGATACCGTTCTAACGAAGTTGCGGGAAGAAGTTAATAAACTCCAGCAGAGCAATCAACGCCCATCCATCAGATAGTCCGCGCCGCGTAAACCATTGCTCGCGAGTAGCACGCTGCACCTCTTTCGAATGGTACGCTTCAATTCTTACTCCAATTTTACTTCTCCAGTGTTGCGTGTACGATGATACTAACACTTTATCGTCAACGCAAATATTCTATTCTATTTGTACTAATTCTTACGTGCTTCTACTCCTAAAAGCGTAAACGAAAATGGGACTTCTGGAGTGGCGAGTTTCGTATTCTTAAGAAATTTTATGAAACAACGTGCAGTAGCTCCGTTAAAAAAATTTTAATGAGACTGAATACAATAGAGGATATCTTGGAATATAAATTTACCAGAAAACTTCATTTGTTATTCGTTTATCTTTATTTGTTTGAACGCGACTTTGGTTTTAATGGCCGACCAGCCGAGCGCTGTCTGACTCCTCCCGCTTGATCTACTGCCGGACCCTTCTTACCTAATCTACCGCCGCGATCGTCACTTATATTAAAGGGGATACAAGATATTTATCATCCGCTTCTATTGTGCGCGTGCGTTTATTGTTTATTTTGTTCATTATCGATCATTGATTTATCCCGCGGAACCATCACCTGTCCCTATCGCGAGCGATCGATCAGATCAAAGCGTAGGGATCAGAGGAACGATCGTAGATCATTCGATCGACGTTTCTATACGCGTCGATCGTTAACTTGATCAAAGATCGGCGAAACCAGTTCCTTTATCGAGCGCTTTCGCGCTTTCCTAGCTTCTGTGTACTGTCAAACTTTCCTCCACTCTTTTGTTTCATCGTTGTAAACGCAAACAAGCTTTTAACACTGTAATTAATTGCTCGCTACCGTAAGAACATTTTTTTCTTTGATTAATAGCGACTGAATTCGTGTTTTACGATATCAGAGACACTCGCTGCTCCGAATGTCTTCATTTCAGACGTTCGCTTTCAATGCCTCGCCTGAAGAAACCTCAAACAGCACCATTCACAATACCATTCCAACCGAACGCGATCCAGATCACGATCGCCGCAATCGAGGTCACGCACGTCCGTAAAAATGGCGCGTTCACGCCACTCTCGTGGCTGTTAATCGAAGACACGATCGGGCCTCGAAAACAGAGGAGTCGAGGAGGCACGTTCCCTTAATTACCGCGTTAATCTTCTAACTAAGTAAGATACGATCGTGCGGTCGATCGACCAGATGTCTTCGATTTTCGACATGCAATTCAGATCAAAATAACGTCTGCACCTTTGTAAATCTCGATACTAATCAGAGTAAGCATATTTCTTACGAAATTGATGGAAATCTTCGAGATCTTTAAGTTGAAACTATGTAGCCTTTGTTTAATCCACGATCGAAAGCGATCTTGTCCCAGACTCTACCACGATAACACATACTGCGCTTTCTATGACGCCGATTACACCGATTTGCTCGTTTTCGTTCGCCAGAACGGCGCCCGCGCTCGAACAAGATCCTCTCGATCCTTGAATTATATCTCGATCGGCTGAAGCGTACTTATTAACCTCCTTAATCGTTGATCGTTCGTTAAGCACCGCGGAGAGCGCAAGAGGAGCGATGTAATTCTCGAGACGACTCCTACGAATAAGTCGCCTCGTCGATGCTCGCGAAAGCGATCTCTTGCAGTAATTCCTTTTTGCCCCCCGTGAAATATGTCTTCGGGAGCGTTCGTTCGCGGTCGCAAGATAAGTAGAGGGTAAAGTAACAATTCAAATTAACGCACACGCTCCCGCATCCTTCTTACCCCCACGTATCGCTCACTTTCTCAACTGACTGTCAAACAAGATCTGAAAAAAATTAGCCTACATAGCTATACATAGAACCACTCGACGCGTACTCACCAGCTCGCGTTCTCCAACGTCTCCCCGACTACGCTGCAACCCCCTTTCGCCTCCACCAGTTCCACACTTCACTTCACTTCACTTCACGGTCCACTTTCCATCGAAAGATGGCACTCGACACTCGACACCAGGCCAGGTTGGTCCACGCACAGCCCTAACAAGGCCGGAATCGGTCGGCGGACGCGCGCGATCGATCAACCGGAAACCTCGAGCCGTTATCGTCGCGGACTTTTATCGTCACGCCGCGCGGATAATGGACCAGCCGTCTGCTCCCTCGCAGCGAAGCCAGGCGCGCGTTAAATCGCGCAGAAATCCAGGTTGGACGTGCACCGACCTGAAGCCGCAGAACCCGCGTCCCTGACCCGCTCAACTGGCGGCCTCGATGAATCACGCGACCGGCAGATCCTCACCGAGACAAACAACGAAAGTTCCCAGCCGGCTGCACGGTCATGGGGGCTCACTTTCGAACAGGAGGAAGCTTTTGTTCCCCTCTGCCGCTTATTTCGTCGACACGATTCTCCTCTCCGCGATTCTCTGCGATCGCGCGGCGCTTTTTTCCACGTAGTATCGTGAGCTTCCTCGAGGCGTCTTCAGAGTACGATTCAGAGCTTCCCTTTAGCAGATTCTCGTTTTTTACTCGGTTTGGAAATTTTTTAAAAGGGTACGCCAGCTCTTTCAAGTCTCTGGATTGGTTGCAGAGCTTCCGTTTAATGTTCTGTAAGAGTTTTTTTAAATTTCTCTGGAACCTTTTGCGAGTCTATGAGCTTGATACGAAGTCTGTGCGTTTTCTTAGTTTTAACGCTTTTAGCACTAACGAGTTGCTTTTGTAAAGATTCATAAGCTCCTTCGACTTGGCTTTTATAGTCTCGCGAGCTTTCTTAATATATTTCTATAGCTTCCGTATAATTCTGTAAGCTTCTTCGGCTGGCTTAAGTAGTGTCTATAAAATTCCGTGAGCAAATTTTATTAATATCGATTCGAAGAAGAAAAATGGTATAATCTTCTTATCCTTAAGATCCTTCTTTATTATCTTTAATATTGTCGTGGTTCTTATCTTTTACAAGACTGTCCTTGATATTTCTTGTGACGATAAATTCATGCCTCAACGACGTTGATCTTAATTCTGGTAGTGATTTCAGTTGTTCAAGTGCGATTGCGATTGAACTGCTCCCTTTACGCTCAATTTTTAAACAATCTGACACACAAAACACACAAAAAATACCAACATCGTCGTTGAATTTCCAACGAGCAAGTCCACTTCGAGAGTATGCGCCTACAATTTATCAAAGACAAACGAGCTCGTTCGAAGTAATTACAATAAAATCGCGATTTGTTGCGTGTCAAATATTTACTCCCGTTTTCGAGCTACAAATCGCTACTACTGGATTATTCGACGTTACTTTTCGCCACTAATCGATCCTCTTTATCGTGTCGAAGATACATTATCTTCGCAGTGTCAATACAGTTTATTATCAGACCGCGGTTGCTCCGCTCTAAATAAATTAATCCCGCTGTTTGTTTCACGATTTTCCACCACGATCTTCTGTAACAGGCCACGCGAACCGGTTCTGCCACCGGTTATCTCAGTTCCCTTGTTAACCCAATTTTTCCTCGGGTGTCAATCACGCGATCGCTTAACTGCTGCGAAACAAAAAGCCAAAGTGTCGCCAGTCACCGATCCTTTCAGCGAGACCAAACAAAACGGCTTATCGAACTATCATCGTTCAAATCGTCCCGCTGTCTCCACCCGCGCGACACTTTTCGATCGCACCGCCAGTACCTGTCCTCCACTCGCGAACTTCGCTTTCAAACGATTTAACCCTTCGTTGCGCGTGGTCCTCGCGACAGTTCCATTCGTTGCCGCTTACTCTGCGCCTGGATTCCCACTGGCTCGTCAAGGAGGGATCGAGTAGCCGATCAGGTCGATCCTCGTCAGCTTATCGGAGCGGAGAAGCGACCGATCGAATCCTCTTCGAAGAACGTTCACCGCGAGAGATAGAGTAGTCGATCAAAGAGCCAGCCGAGAGCTCCTTGGACCGCTTCCTGTCGAGATAACCGACCCCGCGAACCCAACGGTGCTCTATCGTCACGGAGAACCTGTTGATCCTTTCGACGACCCTCACTCGGACAGGTTCCAGCGATCTCCATCGATGGCTGGCAATTTGTCGGTGGCAGATCTCGTCGAGCGCTGCGTTACGTGTCCTCGTATCCTGAGGGACGACCCTCCCGCGGTTGGGCCAGCGGATAAAGATCTGCGGTGACGGCGCTCGCGAAACGACAGATTAGTCAACAGCCGCCTCGAATTACGCGTTCGAGACTACTCGCCTGGAAGCGGATCCAAACTTGGCCATCCGACTTCGAGCTCGTCCAATCGTCCAACTTGGAGCTCGCAACGCGGTATCGCTTGGATCTTCCTAGAAAACGGTTGGCTTGTTCCGATCGAAGTTCAGCGAGCCGAGCACCGCGAGTGTCGCCCGTTTTCCCGGCGCGATTCGGTTCGCGGCTCGTGGATCGCGTTCAACTGGAATGAAAAGTGAAACGAGGGTCTCTCGCGACCGCCAGACTCCTCGGTGTCGGGGAATTTTAACGCGAGTATTATATTCTCAGTCAATGGTTCCGCGTTCGACTTCGTCCACGGTAATCAGACGTGTACCGTAGGATCTGTTGTGTTTGATACGGTATCTCGATCGTCAACGTTCCCACAGTCGACTCGCTTGCCCTCAACCTCATCACGGTATCAATCTTCCATCAAACCCGCGATCGCGTATCCCTTGCAACGAATCTACCTATTCCGTGATCCGCGTGAACTTGGAAGAACCGTCTAGAAACACGTAGCGAAGAACACGCTCCAACACTTTCGTCGCGATCCTCGACTTCTCCTCGAAGCGTCTCAAAAGATCCGTGCGATCCTCTCCATTGATACCATCCGCTGGTGTCCCATCGTGGAACTGTTCGACTACGTTCCCCAAACGGATCTCACAGCGAATCGAAGCATCACTTCGCGGTCGATTCGGCCAGCACGTGGGCCGCGCGTTTTCGAGCGCGTCCCCAACGGCGCTCGATCGGCTCGATCGGTAACGGAGGCGGCGTAGCGGCGTACGACGAGCCGGAAGCGGCCGCGTGACCAAAATGGCGGAAGGTCAGGGCTCCTGGCGCGCGTCGGTTGCCGGTGGCGGCGAGAAAATTGTCGCCGGGACGAGAGAAAAAGAGCCGCAGATCGGAAGCGCGTGGAAAGGATAATAGCGAGCGCACCGCGCAGGTAAGAGAGGTTTTCGAGCAACTACGAGCCGGTCGGAAGGCGGCGTGTCTTTCTCCCCTGCATCGTGCATCAGCTCGCACGGAGAGAGGGAAACGGCGAAACGATGGTAGGAGGCGAGGTGTACTGCAAAAAGCCAGCGGGGAGGGGAGACGTTGGTGAACGCGATAGATCCCCTGGTACCACGGAATCGGGACCGGGATCCTGTCGCTGTCGACGTCGTTGAGACGATGCCCCGAGGGTGTCGTTTCTGGAGAACGGCGAGTGACGCTGGGTAGCTTTGGGAGAGATGGATCGTTGAACGAACGATTCTTTCGAGGTGGAGTTTCGTTTTTAATTGTACTTGGTACCAGCGGTAGCACTGCTGGTACCATCGCTGGTACCGTTTTGGGTACCACACTGCGAACTCCATTCGCAAATCAAGTGACATCTTCGTCGTTGACAGAGAAAGTGTGGTAAAACAATGTACATGGGTTAGCCTCGCTGTCAGATGCTCGATAAATGATGTTTGCAGTGACGTTTAACCCGTGCACCGATAACGGTACACGCAGACACGCACGGCGTGGACGACGAGGTGTTGGTTGGACGAAACGGTTCGATCGTCAGCGGTTTAGCGCGCGTTTACCTCGCGATTGACTGGTTGGCGGAGACAATAAGAAGATTAATCGAAGCTGTAAAAGAGTTGATTGCTCGAACGTTGCATTCTTCGGAGCATTCCTCGTGCTCCGGACGGGAATGCCTCGCGTCCATCAACTGTTACTCGTCTTCGTTAACGTGGCTTCCGTATTACCTCGTTCGAAATCGAAAGAAACGTCTTAACGCGTTTAATTGCTGGTTAATTTACGGCTCGGCGGGAAAACGAGCCAAGACGTAACGGAGATTTAACGGCGATGCGTTCTTCGAGATAACGCTCCTCGAGGCATGCTCTAGTTCCGTGAAACTGTTGCGCCTCGAAATTGCGTGTCTGGTAGTCCATTGGACACGCCACAGTAATACGTTTTTTTCTTCCAGACGATCAGAATTTGGCGCTCGATCGCTGCAGCTGTAAGTGGTCTCGATCTGCACGCGACATCCTGTAGGATCGTCTGAGGATTGGGATCCACGAGGGAGGGTACAAGCAAGACCTCAAAGAAACAATGAAGTTTAAATTACTTTTGTAATTAAGTAGTATTAGATTAAATAAGATTAGAAATTGTTATACTTTATGGTAGAACATGTTACATTATTAATTGTTACAGTGATATATTTTTAAACTATGCTATACTGTAGATACAGATCATTGTAAAACATTCTATTGCATATAATCGAATAAACTAATTGTTAAATAAAAATGCAACAAGTTTCATCATTTTCCAAACTCTATCCTCGTCCAGCTATCTTTCCTTGTCATATTTCCATTAGTTAGAATAAGCATTTCCAAGAATTTCGGCACTTCCTGGAAATGACGTCATTTTCCAAGAAGTGACACATTAGAATACCTCCTCACCTATCATGTTCTCCTGATACTAAGTCGAAAAATCGGGTTCTCGTTCGATAAAGTCCGAAAACTTGGTATTTCCTGGAAAATGACGTCACTTCCAAGAACAGCTGAAATTCTCAGAACTATCGGTGACGTCATTTCCAAGAAGTGGCACGTTCGGATACCTCCTCGCATATCATGTTCTCCTGATACAAAGTTCTAAAATCCGGGCGTCACGCTTGAGTGAGCACCAGTAACTGGGATTTCCTGGAAAATGACGTCATTTCCAAGAATCGCCGAAATTCCAGGAATTCTCGATGACGTCAT
Source organism: Xylocopa violacea (assembly GCA_963969225.1). NCBI lineage: Eukaryota > Metazoa > Arthropoda > Insecta > Hymenoptera > Apidae > Xylocopa > Xylocopa violacea. The sequence continues at coordinate 16,945,474 of CAXAJV010000014.1, forward strand.
TTCCAAGAAGTGGCACTTGGGATACCTCCTCGCATATCATGTTCTCCTAATACAAAGTTCCAAAATCCGGGCGTCACGCTTGAGTGAGCACCAGAAACTGGGATTTCCTGGAAAATGACGTCACTTCTCAGAATCGCCGAAATTCCAGGAATTCTCGATGACGTCATTTCCAAGAAGTGGCACTTGGGATACCTCCTCGCATATCATGTTCTCCTAATACAAAGTTCCAAAATCCGGGCGTCACGCTTGAGTGAGCACCGATTTTTAGGACTTTGTATTAGGAGAACATGATATGCGAGGAGGTATCCCAAGTGCCACTTCTTGGAAATGACGTCATCGAGAATTCCTGGAATTTCGGCGATTCTTGGAAATGACGTCATTTTCCAGGAAATCCCAGTTTCTGGTGCTCACTCAAGCGTGACGCCTGAATTTTAGGACTTTGTATTAGGAGAACATGATATGCGAGGAGGTATCCCAAGTGCCACTTCTTGGAAATGACGTCATCGAGAATTCCTGGAATTTCGGCGATTCTTGGAAATGACGTCATTTTCCAGGAAATCCCAGTTGCTGGTGCTCACTCAAGCGTGACGCCCGAATTTTAGGACTTTGTATTAGGAGAACATGATATGCGAGGAGGTATCCCAAGTGCCACTTCTTGGAAAATACGTCATCGATAATTCCTGGAATTTCGAGGATTCCTGGAAGTGACGTCATTTTCCAGGAAATCCCAGTTTCTGGTGCTCACTCAAGCGTGACACCCGGATTTTGGGACTTTGTATTAGGAGAACATGATATGCGAGGAGGTATCCCAAGTGCCACTTCTTGGAAAATGACGTCATTTCCAAGAATCCCCGAAATTCCAGGAATTCTGGCAATTCTGAGAAGTGACGTCATTTTCCAGGAAATGCCGGAATTCTCGAAAATCGAGCGACGATTTCTGAACTTAGAAATAATTTATCAGTGTCCAGGATCACTTTTACGAGATTTTCTCGTTTAAGGAGTAGGGGATTGGTTTTTCTAGGAGTACTGGGCTGGTTATTAAATGATTAAACAATTAGTTAACAATAATAGAACGTTTAATAACTTAATAATCATAAAAATACTCTTACAAGTTAGTTATTATAAAATATGATAGTAAAAATATAAAGTAATGTATGTTGCATCAATTGAACTATCTGTTGGAGTTCTTCTTTGCTTCGGCTCTGAGGATGCTGAGGATTGGTCCATGAATTCGTAGCCCTTCTTGCAATGGCTTAAATCATCCAGTAATGCAGGAACACAGATGTTTTCGCAAATAAAAGTAGCAAGAAACCTGCTCACGCAATTAAATACATTAATGACTAATTATGAAGCCTGTGATCAGAATTGAATAGAAGAAATGAATAGATAGAAGCGAATAAAGTTATCAGAAGGTATCCATCAGTTAATTATATTATCTTACGCACAACGTGAAGCTTTATTCGATTATAATTCAACGTAGAGGATCGTACATACCTTCACTTCTTAAGTAAATGCCACTTGCGTTCTTCTGAATCCCAAATTTCGCACTGAAGCTAAAAGAAAAGGTTCGTCAATGCGTGCCTCGAGTTCGATACACCTCTGTGAAGCATCGATTCGTGATGTTCACATACTCGTTGGTTGGCCAATGTTCTGCAAAGGAAGAAACGTGTCAAAGACGAGACGCATTCGAGTAGCAATTTTACGCACAGCTGACTTCGCTAACCCTTTACTGTCGGTTGGATCCTGGCTAAAGCAACAGGTGGTCGTCGGTACCACGTGTCCATCTTGGAAACTTCTAGCAATCTTATGGTTGCAACAAATTCTAAACGCCAATCGATACGTAAAAATGTTACTTTAAATCAATCCGCCATATATATCGTTCAGAACTGAACAGAATTACATTTTTTGTTGAATAGTTTATTTGTCCACAAATTAAAAATTGAATTTTCGCAAGTTATTTGAATATAATAGCGTGAAAGTTTATTCTTGACTCGATGAAATTGATTTCTATCGATGCAACGATGCAATTAAAGAATGCGTCGAAAACGACGAACTGGTGCGCGCGAATAAAGTACAAAGTAGCCTTTACCAATCCTTTAGCAGCTCATATATTGTTCGATAGGGATTTTACAGGTGTACATTAATGGGAACAACATCTATGTGTGACTCGACGCGAATACAGCCGGAGGTTTGTGTCCGTCGCGCTACAAATCGTTTAATATGCGTTCGATACAATTTTGAACCATCTATTTTACTTTTATTTTTACTCTTTTCTTAATAATTGGTAGACTTCGTTCCTATACATACGGTAGACAGATATACAAAAACATCGTATCGTACAAAATAGTAGCAGTATTATCACCACCAGTTTCGTTCCCACGGGTTCTTCTCTTATGCACGGTAACTCTCTCATCGACCATCGATATTTCCAGCTTGTATCGTTCCACGTCTTTAACGAACCTTAGAAAAATACCACCCTCTGACCCTTCACTTGACCATCGTTCACCTTTTTTCTCTCATACGAACGTCTAATCCTTTCTTTGGTTTGGACAAATTTTAGACTCAATATAAATCGTTGTCGATTTAACCAGCTATGAAAACTGAAATTTCGTTCACAATTTTCATTTTAAATTACGAATCATTCGAATGTATATTATATTGTAAAATCCTCGAAATGATCTCTGAAAATATCGATGATACAAAAATATCACAATAAATAAAAGTCTGATAGGAGAAGTAACTAAAGTGTAATAAAATTAATAGAAAATAAATACCACCCTCGTCTCCGCGATGTTATCGAAACCCAATAAAAACATCATACAAAAATGTCTGCAGAATCCAATTTCTATGACTCGACCAACGATCCAATAGCCTTCGATTATTTCCCTCGATTAGCCAAATAAAGGGTTGAAATCTTTCCCCTCGGAGCAAGCAATCGAAAAGATTTGCAATGGTCGACGTTTTGCTCGTTCGCGCGTGTACACCCCTCGATCGTACATGTTTAATTCGTTCTATATCCTCCGTTCTCGACGATGCTCTCTAAAATGAAACCTATCAGTGGCGTTTATGGAAAAATTCGATGCTCTCTCGATTCGCACGATCGTCTAATCGACAACGATCAGTGAAAAGAAGAAAACGGAGTGAAGAAGATGGCACGTTTCGCACCCCTTCTAGTAATATGTACAAAAAAGCTTCATTTTAACCTTGCTCGCGTCTTTTCTTTTGTCATTTTTCGTTTTCTTGTTAAAATTCATATTTTGTTTTAAATACGACTGAAGAAATGGAACTTAAATACTTAACCCTTTAAAATTAAATTACTTTGGGTATTTTGTCTTTTAAACGCAACGAAATCGTTTGCTACACTAATTATATAAATGGTACTAAAAAAGGTTATTCGATAATTATAATATTAGCCACGATTGCAAAGTATTATAAAAACAATTGATCGATAATTAATAAAACGTATTTTCTACTCAGCGTGTCGTTCACTTTCATCGTTCCCCCAAAATTATACCGATTCCATCCGATTCTCAGTCAATCCTAAACGGATCAGAGGAAAAACAGGAGCTGAAGAACGACGCGTCTCCGCGCGAACAAGGAGGAAGAAAAGAAAGAAACGAAGAGCAGCCGGTTCTTCTTGAATGACCGAAAGGAGCAGACACGCCGGAATGTACTATGATCCATGATTTTTATTAAACAAATTAAATACAAAAGGTTTTGCGTTTTTTTCCTTGTTCCTCGCGTTCCGACCACGATCTCGCAGTCGCTCCGATTCTCGAGTTAATATAAATAATTAAAAACAACAGAAGAGAACGGGGCGGACGACGGGGCATTAAATAAGAAAATAAGAGAAGTCATCGAGGGGATGAAGAAGAAGAAGAAGAGGGGAAGAAACGGGAGGAAGAGGAGGCGGAAGGGCGGGCAGAGCTTCGTGGAAGAAGAAAGTTCAGAGGCTTCTATACATAATTGTGACTCTCTCTCTTTTTCTCTCGATAAACATTCTTGCACGCTCGCGTTACACAAACTCTACGACAAGGTGGATCGTTTCGTTCGAAAATTTGCCGGGGAAGAAGGAGGATTCGAGCTTCAGCAATTCAAGACTAAAACCCACAGTGGTCGCATGGGGCGCGTTCGACGCTCGACTGGCGCAAATGTCGCGTCGCGCAATTGTTTGCAGCTCAAGGGTGTGTCTGCGACGCGAACCAAAGACACCAACGTGTTCTGCGATTTTAATAAATTAGAGTTCTGATGTCACAGTATTTCTGTTTTTCATTCGAATGTGCACGCTATGCAACCACCGTGGGATTACGTAGTTTTCAAGGGTCTCTCGTACACCTCCCTTCCATTTCGATTTGCGAAGTTCGTTTGGAGAACAGTAACCCTAAAACACGACGTTTTAGAAAGGTTCACCATTATTACGACTAGAAAATCTTATGGCAGTCGTAGCGTAGATTCTAACGAATACATTTTGTTCATCGAATTTCAGCGACGAAACGAGCAAGTGAAATTAGAACGTCTGCAATGTCGTGTCGCGAATAAAATCTAAAAGGAGCATCGCGCGCTAGGGTTAAAGGTGTCCCCAACGGAATTACAAATCCTATTGACTGTTCGTCGATTTTACTCAACTCACTGGTCCAATCGAGAGCGATTCTGTCGATCGATCCGACTAAATTTCACGATAATCATGGAGCCGCGACGTATCGCCAATCGACGGGGGGCGTAAATGCAGCCTGGAATGGACCGTGTACTCTTGAACCGCCAAAGATGCAATGAAATAAAAAAAAAAAAAAAAAAAACAAAAAAACGAGCGAGGAAGATCTGTCGATAAAAGACAAGAATGGCGGTGGTGCATCTAACGAACGCTCGACTAACAAAAAAAAAATGAAACAGGAGAAAGGGAACGGGATTAGCAATCGTTTTCCTGTCTGTTTGCCGTTTGTTTCTTCCTTCTTATACGCTCGAGTTAACGAAGAACCTTGTGTGATCGATATTTAAATGCTGCTGGACACAACGCTCGCCATTATCAAACACTTCCATCGAGAACGTTCGATTAATAATATTTAAAAGTCATTAAAGGATATGTACAAAGAGATATTAATATGAATATGCAGTAAATGTCGCCGCTGCCGCTTGATCCGCGCGGAACCGAGCGATCGACGCGAGTTAATCGTCCTCCATCTCGATGCCTGGACGCGGATCGAGTGTGGCGAGGATCGACACGGTGTTCTATTCTATGTCTCTGCGTTTCTCCTACATTTCTCGAAGCGATTACGTTGATGTCAACGTTCCAGAATAGTCTGTTGCGTTTGGGAAGCATTTGTATCGAGCACGATTTACGATCGATGAGAAATAACTGTGTCTTTTAATTATTTACCAACTATACTATTTTTTAATCTACTTTTCTATTGAAACTTAGACTGGAGTTTTGTAAAGTTAACCACTGGAGATATATGATTAGATAACTTAAAAATTAATATTTTGCGTGAATAATTCTGCAATGGTGAAACGTTCAAAGTAGAAAAGTGCGAAATTTTTAAATACGATTCTCTTGGAAGTAATAAAAAGTTTAGCTAGATCGTGATCAGAGGAAGCTAATTTCTTTTAAAATACCAACTCAAAACGTTCGAGTTCTCGGTTTGTTACGTTGTCCCTTAAATAGATGATTCTCCTTGCATCCACTTTGGATACACATTTGGATTTACGAAATGTAGAAAAGTTTAAATCAAACTTTACGTTGAACACTGAAACAGGTCAGCAGTTAATCGACTTATCCACTCGTTAATTTCAGTTGTCCAATTGCATCGTTAAAGGAGCGACGCGCTCCAAAGATCTCGAGGATTAAATAACGAAGTTAGATACAAAATGGAGGCACCGTGTCGACCCTCGTGACTGCTGGTTGCTTTCCGCGCGCGTTTTGGCAGATCGTTCGTCGCGAAACGAGATGCCTCGGAAGTTAGGCCCTCTCTGCCCTGATACGATCGCGTCGTGTTCGATGTCGTCGACAGAAGACTCGAGACTTCGCTGAGAACGAACGAAAGTTTGGATCGTGGCGCGTTCTGTCGCGCAGAACGCGGATGTCTAACGCGAGTATCCAATTTTCTCGGCGGATATCGACGATCAGTCCGAGCTTGTCGACGAAAACACGCGATTTCGCGACGATTTTAATCTTGTAGCGGTCTTCAAGCCTTTGGGAACTCGTCATCTCGTCTCTTTTCCCTTGGCACAGAGGCTCGAAAGAGGCGGTTCGCGCTCGTTCTCTCTCTCACTCTCTTTCTCTCTCTCGCTCTCTCTCTCTCTTTCGCACGGCGCGGATTATACATATATAGATATATTTATATATTTATATATATTTATAATATATATACTTTTTAATATAAAACTAAAAGTACCGTGATACTGATAAAATTTCGGAAAATATTAGTTATCGACGAATGCGCATATTTTTTTTTTTCCGGTGCTCTCCGATAATATTATTCTTCGATAACGATAGATCGAATTTCGACGAACGTCGAGAAATATAAGTTACATAGCAGATCTAAAATTCGTTTTCGATTAATAATTAATTACCTCGGTAAAAATAAGTTGAGCATACGCGATGCAAATCGATTAATTATATCCTCTTAATTTTCCTTCCTGAAACGCTTAATACCTTGTTGTTATATTTGTTTTCACCCTTTATTCGTTCAATCGTTCATCCATCCATCCATCCGTTCGCGCTCTTTCTCGCACTTTCATTCGAACTCGCGTCTTGCGATTTTTAATTTCAATTTCTCTTTCTCTATCTCACTCTCTTTCGCTCATTTCGTTCCTATCGAATGTACACACTCGCGCTAGATAACATTAGACGCTGGGACGACGCGACGAGCGCAGCAAGCTCGCTCGTACGTCGCGGACGAACGTTCTAAAAGTGAAATACGTACTCGAAAGCCCAGGAACGATGTATACGCACACTTGGTCACAGCACACCCTCTCGCAAAAAAGACAACACTCTCCTCGTTAGTCCCTCGAAAAATACTTTGTACTTGTGATCGCGTCAACGGTAAAAACTCCGCGGAGCAACGCACGTCGAAGCCGTAAAAGTCGGGCGCCACCCCGAAACGCCGCCCCCGATAGAATTTCGCCCCTCGTCGGACGCGCGCGGCCAACATCCGCGCGAGGTTGCGCGGCGAGCGAAAGGAAATTCGCTCGAAAGCCCGTCGAACGTGCGCGATTGTACGCGTTCGAAACGACAGCAGCGAGGAGCCGCTCGTGGCTCGAAGCGTGGCTATGGAAATTTGAGGAGAAATCGAGACGTCCATCGACGTCTGACGCGCTCCAAAAGGAAACTCGAAAAGAAACGGCGTCGCTTTCGAACGACAATTCGCGTCGTTCGATTTGCTTTCGATTCTGTTGCTTCGATTCTCGCGTACGTATGATTCGTTTCGCTTCGCGCGCCAAAAAATCTTCCATTTCCAAGCACACACGTACACGCGCACGCACACGCCCACGCAAACACACGCACACGCGACTCTCGCTGAATTACAAGCTACGTTTAAACGCTACACGCTATGTACACCAAAAAAAAAAAGAAAAAAAAAGAAGAAGAAACGTATACTTAAGCTACTCTGGGCGTTCGGGGGTTTAGCCTAAAAAGTAATATAATACAGGACACGCCGTCATTCTTACTCCCTGCGACGATTACGCGGTATATATAACATCTTTGGACTCGATTTATTACACATTTATAGAGAAATTATTACTTATGACCGTAATTTCTCGCGCGCCTAGTCTCTCATTCTCTCTCTGAGTAGCCGGTACGTAAAACTGAACGTGGCACCTCTGCGTCGGACGAAACAACTCGTCCCTCTTTTGTTCCGGTCCGACACAAGTGTATTAACTAATGTCGTTCTTCGTGTTTTGTCTTTTCTCGTACTCCCTCCTCACCTGACGCGTATCCCTCTGGTTTACGTATGCGTGTTCCTCCGTTTTCCATCCGATAATCGGTGCTTCCATAGTGTATCCTGACGGGCGTAGCTCTTGAGATTCCAAACGCGTCTCCTCTCTTTTCACCCTCCATCTTTCTTCTTTCGCTTTCGTTTATCCTGGAAGACTGGCGCTTCTTCCTCTTCCTCGGAGTCGCGTTCTTCTCCAAAGGGAGTCCCTTCGTGTGGTTCGTCTACGCTTCGTTTTCCTCTTCCCTCCTCTTCCCTCCTCTGCCCTCTCGTTTTCGTTTTTCGTCTACGCGTCCCTTCTCAGAGCGAACCTTTCGGACAGCTCTCGCCCAAAGCATCCTGGGACCCTGAAAAGGTGCACAATTCGCGAATCGCATCGATTCCATTCGTCTAACACGTGGCACGTGGCGAGACGACCATGTTGGTTCCTCGTGGTCGCGCGAAACGACGACACAGTCCGCCGAGGAGACGAGGCGTTAAGGGTGGGCGGGGGAGCTCCTTGCACGCGGCATGGGACCACTTTAAACCGCCGACACTTGGGCGTCCTCGTCGTCTGAAAAATTGCAACGTTTCATTTAACCAGATTTCTTCGTCTACAACTCTGCGTTTCGTTCGCAAACGTCGAGTCGTATGTTTTCTACTGTTCGTCTACCCTGGCTGAATCGTATAGTCTCGATGCTGGTATCGGGGATGATTCTTTTAGTGGATCTTTTTCGATTTTTGCTCTTTGAAACGTATAAACGTGGTAATTGCGATTGAAAGGTAGGAGATTTTATATTATCGTGTGCACTCTCTTGAAACTGCAATTTCTACGTTCCGTATTGGTTCTTTTAGCAGGTGTGTATTCGACTACGATTGCTAAGAATTCGACTAGTGGCTAGTGAGGTAGTTAATTGCAGACTGTATTTAATTTCTATTTATCTTGCAGTGTGAAATTTTATATAATCACACTCATCCCTCGATATAGATCCCTAAATTTTATTCACTAGGACAAGTATTTAAAGTAGACAAGTCCTCTTTATTTAAATAAAAATGATCAAGGGATAAGTGTGCAGCAAATCTAAAATATTTTTCTATGCTGCAAAACGACAGAAGTTCTCGTTTCGTCAAACGCAATTCCATAGCGTACGTGACAATGCACAAAATAATCTCTACAAATGCATACTTACAGTCTCGTACAGAAACTACAGTTTCGCGGCAGCAGCTTGCATATCAAAATGAAAGAAAACTCTCGAGCTAAGTTCTAAACGTACACTACCATCCAAAGTTTCTCAAACTGTACAATACTTACGATATCGATCTTTTAAATTAATAATAAAAAAAAAACTAATTTCACACTTTCGACTGGTAGTGTAAATGGAAGTAAATCAATCGTGTCCGCCAAAGTAGACGCGAGTGTCTTCGTTCAACGAGAAACAAGATCAAACTACACGTGTCCAATGAGTATCGTAGAAATCCTTAGAGCAACCAGCTGCAAAATGTAACGTATTCTATACATACAACGTATTCGACGTCGAATTCGGTCGAAACAAAAGGGATCGTGAAGCGACGTGACGTGCAAATAGAGAAATAAAAAAAAAAAACGAGAGATTCACGCAAGCAAGCTGGACAAGCCTCGAACGTACAGGACACGAGACTATGCTGTACAATATGCAAGAAAAAAATGGGTGAAACACGAAACATCGCCACTGCAATCCGTCTAGAATCGCGCGATCGGTCTTGCGACAAGCTTTCAACAGCCAGTGCCACGGGACATCGATGCAACGATTAATTGCGACTCGTTCCAGATGCAATAAACGGTATCGTCGGTGGGTGAAACGTGGACTCGCTTCGTATGCATGAACAGAGTGATTTGCATCGAACTAGCGGAGACGAGATAAAAATAAATAAATAAATAAATAAGAGGGAAGAGGGAGACATTGAAAGAAAAATGCGAGACAGAACACGAAGTAAAGTTATGCACACACAGAGAACGCGTATGGTTACACAGGCACTTTGCATTAGAGAAATGTACAAGTGGACAGATGCGGATGTGTGTCGTTATTTACAGTTCGCTAAGATCGTCGTGGTGGAGGGGGGGATGAAAATATATAAGAGACATTTACATATCGAGTATCAAACAGCGACGACTCGGTGTGTGTCCATACATACATTTGTACTCGATCGACAGGGGATCGATTTTCCCCGATCGTGGCGTCCATCGGAGGGGAAGAAGAACCCCACGACGCGTAACGTCTGACAACGTTCCGCGTTTGGGCGAGGAGGAACTGTTCAGAGTTCTCGATTCGTGTGTCGGACAGTTGGAGAAGATAATCGTAATCGAGACACGCGTGTCGAGATGCGCGTCGATTCTCACGGTGAAAAATGTTATCGAAGAGGCGCGGCCGATGCGAGCAGATTTCATTTCTTCCCCCGCTTCGTATCGATGAAAATAAGATCTTATGCTAATTATTATTATCGTATCCGGGTGCTTCGAGTTTCTCAGACATGATACATTCCGAACTGTAAATTCTACGAGCTGCTTTAAATTACGCTGCAGGTGTTTGTGAAGATGAACGTTTGCATGTTGTGTGCACACTACGCAGCGTTTACATTTCTAATAAATGCGTAAGATTATGTGCGGTGAAAAATATAATGCATACAAAAGATTTTTAAAAACTTCGCTGGATACAATAAAAGCTCCTCGATGTGTCTGCGTTCAATTGCAGGCTTAATTCGTTCGAAATGATAAACGATTGAAAAACGGAACATTGATATCAGTATCATGCCTGAAAAAAGTAAAACGAAAATAAAAAACGAAACGAATCTCATCAATATGGCGCGGTGGATAAGCGAAATGCTGATAAAATCAAAGACTGCAGTTAACATTTTTCTCCGTGCATTGTCGGTGGTCAGTGATGGGACTGATACAATAATTATCGTTAATGATTACGCTACGACTAAAATAACTCTTCGACTCGCTTTAATACTTGGAGGATTCGCGTAATACTGATATCTATAAAAACGATCGAAAGTAAACCGTGTTGATACCATCAGCAGTGTACTGGTAACATTCACAAATAATACTGTAAATCTAAAAACATAGCTTTACGCTAATAAAAGAATACGATTAAAAACACTATAACGCGTTTCACAAAAATTACTCACAAAAAATAAAGTTGTTCTACACTTCTATACGATGGCTTCTTATATACAAAGCGAATGTAATTAAAAATATCATCCTCCCAAGAAAGTATTACTTGTACTTTACTATTTGCACTTGAACAAAGAAGCACACCTCGCAAAACCACGTAACAGTATCAACACTGTACGCATTTCGCGCCACGACATTCTCCTCGTGTCTCTTTGGCGAGCGTTCAAATTCACCTAAACCCTCTCTGTCCAACAATTACACGCGAAACTAGCGTCGTCGCTAAACTAACCCGTATCACTCCCATCACTAAGTCGCTAGTGGTCGGGAGCGCAAGCCTCGAGGACGAATAAACTCGTGAAACAAAAGAGAGAATGATCGTATAATACGTCTAGAAGAACGTGGTAGATAGAGTAGATTGTATTGTAGGTAGCGATTGTGTTTGGTTTGTACCATCTTCATGGTCGTTCCTGTAGGTAACACCCTCGTGGCTGTGGGCACGGCCAAGCCTGTGCAACCTCGCCATATGCGCTGCAACTTTGTACGCAGGCGGCTGACGGCACTGCGTACTACCGATTCCTGGACGCATCGTCGTCATCGACGTCATCGTAGTCATGGTAGTCATCGTCGTGATAATCGTCGTCCCTACGCCTGGGGGTGGTAGCGCCGCTGGTACTCCGAGACCCACGCCTACTCCTAATCCCGTAGTACCTGAAAACCCTCGACTCTCTTTCTCTCGGTCTCACACACCTACCGCTACTCGCCTCCTCCTCCTTAACAACAACCGCGCTACCCTTATCCTCTCCGCCATCATACGTGTAATTTCACCGCCGTCCGCGACTTCTGAACGAGCACGACTCGAGACTCGGGGTGGTTCGAGTGCTTCGAACGCGCTGGATGCTTCTTGGATGTAAATCGCGTCGCTTTTTAGAAACCTATAATTTATGTTCGTACGTTGTGATAAAGAGCAACGAAGTATTTCTTTTTTTTTTATTACGACTGTAGTTCGTAATTGAAGTAGGTAGTAATTCGCGATTGATTTATTTATTGACACTTTTCGCATCTGGGAATTCCTGCGACAAAGATTTACACCCAGAACGTTTGAAACTACCTTTGGTAACACGGGAACCGTAACGAGGAAGACGGGCGTAACCCTTTCGCCGACCCCGTTAATAAATTTCCTCTTTAAGTACTGTTTACACGGTTTGGTAATAAAAAGAAAGTTGACGGAGCAACGGGACTCGTCGTACTCGTTCGAAACGCGCTGTCGAGAGAAACGAACTGGTTTACGTGGAAACTGTACAAACACACTCGTTATTCACCGCTAGGTCAGCCCACAGAAGAGGAAAGCACAGAAAACCAGTTAATATGTACCCTGAAAAGAAGCCTCGGCACTCCGTTAATCCTGAGGAAACCGCGGCGCAAACGGGGGGAGGAACAGAGAGAAGAAAAAAAAAAAAGAAGAAGAAGAAAAGAGACAACGCACACACGGTCACACAACGGTCGATGCAACGCACACTTTTTCGACACGCACGCACAATTCTACGACGCACGTGTAGGAGCAGGCAACGATACTCACGTGATTGTGTTAGCGTGCACACGCCAACCCTTCGAGCAAACGATTAATACAGATTAAGCCGATGCAATCGCTGTACATATCAATGAATGCCTCAAGCCCGACGCGTTGCTTCCGCTAAGGTGCAGACCTCCATTTAACGATTGTTCTACCATTCATTCTAACGTTAACCTTCAACCAGTTACGTCAGTCTTTACCATCGCTGGCGAAGAGACGCGACATCGATTCGATGTGCATTCACTTCGAAATAAAGAGATCTCTTCAGTAGAAGAATAGAAATTTTAGAAAAAATATAGGACACAAATTATGTTATCCTTCCACCAAATTTTACGTTCATAAAATCTCTCTAATCGTTTCGAGATTTATGCAGTAGAAACTAATAGTTAAATTACAGACCATGCTTGCATGCAATTGTATTTGTATTTTCGTGTGCCGCAACTATTTTCCTAAATTTTCTATTATTTGTAGAACAGATGATCATTTTTTGCACATGATTTTTCTGCGACTTGCATTCCTCTAACTCTTAAAACACTTTGACGTCGCGTGACCAGTTGAAGGTTCGACAAATTAGTAACACCCTAACCGAACGTCTCCAATCTTCCGACAGGACCGTCACCAAAGATGTATTTACACATACACTACGATACTCGCGATTCTACGGGTGTCCGGAAGCAACGCGGATCGCAAACGTGTGAAACAGAGCTACGTGAGAGAAGAAAGAGAGTAATGCAGGCCAGTTGCAGGAGAGAAACTCAAGACAGGCAAGAGAATCGCGGACTCACCTTGAGGATTTTGGGGTTCGTGATGGTGATGATCGTAATAATGTTGGTGGTGGTGATGGTGGTGATGATGGTTGTGGTTGTGATTCTGGTTGTGGTTGGCAGGAAGCGGAGGTAACACTGCTACCGCGTGGGGGAACGGAGGTGCACCACCTCTCATAACAGACCCTGCACCACACACAGGCCACATACGAAATTTCTTTCTTTACAAAATTTACAATATCACGCACCGATTTACCGACGGTGGTAACGCTTTCTGTTTTTTTTTTTCACTTCTATATCCTCTCTTCGTTTCTACTTTTCTCTCCTGGTGGTTAATTATTTCGGGAACGAGGACGAATATGCCGAGAGTCGTGGTGGAGATGTCGATGGTGTCAAAGAAATTCGTACGACGTTCGTTCGCGGAAATGGGAGAACGTGGAAGCTGAAAGTTTCGGGTTCCCCTCTGAACGTAAAGGAGGATTCGTAGAGCGAGTGCCGCGAGCGGAGAGTTCGTACGAATCGGGTCGTAGGGTCGTATTATAAATATCTATGTGTGCGTGTATGCGTGGAAGAATGCCCCCTGCGTAAAGAAGCGAGTCTCTGTGAAAGAAGCTTGAAGCGGTAAATATGTACTGAAAGCAATTGGAACTCCCGGGATAGAAGCGTCTATAAAGCACGTTTACCTACGCTATCGGCGCAACGCTTGGCTAAACGGTAAATAAATAAAGTGTACCGTGGAGGACGGTAAAAAGAGCGTGTGTATATATATATGTATATATAATGCAACGTATATATAAGTAAGTAAGTATATGCTGCAGCTTAAGTTGCACGTAGTTATTTCTCTTTAAACTACCGTAAACGAGAGAGAATGAAGATGAGTGGCCATGGGACATACGTTTTCTTTTCAACGTTTGACTCGAATCGTGACCCTACTGTGAAACGAGTGATTCGGGGTGAGTAAAACGGGCTACGTCTGCGTGAAACGGCGAGCTGCAATAGGAAAATTGATTTTCGATTGCTTCGCCATCGAACGACGGGGAATAAAAAAAAATTAGAAAAAAAAATAAAATACAGTGTAATAAAAGTGAGAGACAGACGTTGACAATTACTCGAAGGGTACTCATATAGTCATCAAAAGACGTACAACAAATATCACACGTTTCCAAAGACGAATCATTCTCGTTTTCTAACTACCAAAAAATATATTACGAATACGTCACACACTACTTAAAAACAAAAATAGTGATTCTCTTTCTATACGATCACTTTTGCGATTACAATGGAAATAAAATAAAAAAATAAAAAAAAAAAAAACGAACTGGAAAACAGAGACTCATTTAACACCCAACCGTATCACGAAACGAACTTTCACGCAATTACTTGTGTCAATCAACGACATACACGGTATACACGTGTCGTCGACAACGACGACGCTCTTTGTGATAATAAAAAAGGAAAACAAAAGAGAAGAACAAAATTGAAAAGAAAAGAAAAAAAGGCAACTTCGTCTCGTTGGACCACTCCAGACTCTTTCTTTGGTTCTACTTTTCTAATCTACGGTCTACGGAACGGGCAAAATATAGGGAAGGTAGGTAATGAGCACGAGCTTTTGTGGAGTTTTTTTTTTTAGTTTTTTTTTCTTTTTTTTTGGTCACTTTTGGTTCAAGTTTACGTACCTTGCATGGCGGAGTGCCGTCTTTGAGGTGGCGGTGGACTACCACCAGCTTCTACGCTGCTTCCGCTGTGGCTGTCCAGCTGTGTACTGTGACCACTGTCACTGCTCGTCACCGAACCTACGCACACGTCCCCAAGACACTTCTATCACTACACATTCTAGCCCATTTTGTTGCCCTGATGCGCCCGCTAACTGCTAATTATCTAACAGAGATTAAATCGCGTACGTTCAGGTGCGTATAAATTCGTACCACTCTTTCTCTCTTTCTCTCGTTTTCTCTTCCATTTCTCTCTACTTCTCGCACGACAAATCGGAGACCGACAAACGCCAAGTGACGCCCACGGATCCGTCAACCTGGTCGTCATTTCAAATTACGCCCGCACAGCGTTTATTCTGTTTCATTTTTAGTTTTCTTTTTTCCGTTTCTTTCGATACACCAGAGAATCGTCCTACGATTAACGACTACTTTGCTACTTCTAGCGAGGAAGCAGCACGTACATCAAAGTTTCGTGTTAGATCTATCGAAGAAAAGATTGAGAATAGAAGAAATACTTGTTTCTGGGAAGTGAGATTTGTGTAGAAGAGAGACTACCAGAAACGGTCTGAAATCGATCACAGAAAATATACGAACATTGGTACAATTTTGATTTCTGGTTTGAATAAATAAAGAAATACGCTTGGTACTCGTTATTTGTTCAAACCACAGAGCTCGAAAGTGAAAATTATTATACTGATGCTAATTCTAATTCAGTTAGAGAATTTATCGAGACAGGTTGTGATAAAAAATCTGAAGTTACTATATCTATATATAAGTTACTGATGAAGAGTGATTTGGAAAAAAAAAATGAAAAAAAATAAACAGACTACACGATGTGATAGACGCGGCCGTATGTCCCATGGTGAATGATCTAAATTGAAGCTAGACGTGCTTCGCCCTGGGAATCGGTACCGTGGTGTGTAATAACACGGGACACGATAATAATATATCGATCGAAAAGAAAAACGAAGCGCGCGAGCTACGGAAATCGGCATACAAGATGCGTGTAAAATGGATAAGCTAAATATAAACATGGAACATTTATGAATTGCGTAAACGGCTGTGCAGCGTGCATATAAAATGAGATATATAGTTTCCTTAGATTTTTGCGAGACCTGACCAGTGTGTTACGGTCACGAGCAATGAAAGGTGCACTTGATGGTACTTCGCGAGACGTGTCTGGCTGTATCGTGTGTCGCAATAAAACAACGTTCAAAAATCAAATCGAAAAGAAGCACCGTGTGATATATCGTCTAACAGCTAGCAATATGTATAGAGACACAGAGAAAACTTGACATCGTAAAAGTATGTACGTGTGTAAGTTGTATACGTGTTGTATCGTGTATGTAACGTATGGCGTCGAGTGGGTGATATTTGAGACAGCATCTCGCTTCGAACCATTTTACGTGTGTCGAAATTAACCAACTTACCACTGGTCAACGTTTTTCTTAACGGTTGAAGATTGCTCAGGCTGGTTACGCTACTACTTTCAGCGCTGAGATCGACAGGCGGCGGTAAACCGGAAGGAGTATCGCTATGGGATCTCTCATGCATAGGAACTCGACTACCAGATCCTACTCTCCTGGGTGCGCCGGGACTAGGCTCCAGTCCGCTGGAATGCAACGCCAATCCTGGCACTGGAAGCGGCGGTGGACAGTGTTTAGGTTGGTACGGCCGAGTCTTGTGGGGATCCGAGAGCGCCAACATTTTCCGCACTGCCTGCGGCGATGCCGCTCCGAACTTTGTACCTGAAAATATTAATCGACCCCTTACTCGCCATTCCACGCGTACGTAACGCTAACAAGTTCATCGTCGTTCAAACTTTCGCAATGACGGACAAGTTGCCTCGCCAGCCTTTGCGTGATGCAACGTGGCGATGAAGATGTTAAATTTTGTATAAAATTTGTTGTGCGAACGAAGAAATTAAAAGATACCGTACCTTGTATACTCTTTCTACCTTCACTGGTGCTACTGGCACTACTCGTGGTGGACAGCGTCGGGGAAGGATGCCTTCTTCCTCTGCTCGAGCTGAGAGGTACCGCTGCGACTACCGCGACGGCTCCCGCGTGAGGTTCGCAGTCCACGGATAGAGCGTGTAAGCGTTCCTCGTCTGTTATCACTTTCATGTTGGCAAGGTACGCTTTCACTCTTCGAACCATCTGCGCCTCCTCGAACATTTTCTTCGGGTTCGGCGCGGCGGTCGATTTTTTTCGCCTCTTCACCGTCGCCGTTTGTCCTCCTGGACATTGCAACACTGTTAGCGAAAATTAATCATCACATTGTTGATCCTGTCTACCACGCATTCAACGTTACGTTACCTTGATTGCCGGTAGTCATCTGATTTAACGCAACCATGGCAGAGCTAGGTGGCTGACCGCCCCTTTCTAACATTATCGATAAATCGTAGGGCGAAGAGCACATGTTCGTTAACGTTCTCACTTCCTTCGCGATCATTCTCAATTTTTCGAAATTTACCAATCCTTCTACCCTAGAATCGTTGCCAAGGTGTATGAAAGTCAAGTCTTTCTTCACCACTGGATAAAATGGAATCTAGAATGAAACAAAAATACGTCTCTTCACCTCTCAAATTTTATCGATTAAAAGACAATTAAAATGTGAAGAGTAAGACGACAACATACTATGGGAGGTTGCGTTTGCTCGGATGCCACCAATTGTCGATACTTGCTCATATTTCGACTGGGATCCATTAATTCCTGCAAATCACTGAAGAGCCTTTGATATTTACTTGGCAGTTTCTCCCAGGAAGCTCTTAACCTCGATACAGCTCCGTGGCCCAAACCAGATACAATCGCAAACATGGAATTGAAATTTTTACATTCCTTACATTGTCCTGTTCGCGACGAAAAAGAACTTTTAGAAGGTATACATATTAAAAAAGCTGTCGATCGTAAAGAACTAGATAACTTACGGGCTATTTTGATAAATTGTTTTATTATTTTACTACGTCGAACGAGGTTATGTTCGGAACAAACTTCCGTCACAACCCAAAACATTTCTCTGTTGACTAGTTCTGCGAATTGCCTCAACATAGGCACTCCATATCTACTTTTTAATTCGAACAAATCGTCCACGTATTCCGTAGATTCAATTTGCCTGGTGATACCATTCAAATCAATACATCGTCCTCTCGTGAGAAACAAATCATAAGGTGGAAACAATATATCGTCGACTTACCTGAATATACTGAAATCTTGTAAGGTCAGTTGAATCGCAACTTCGACAGCGTTTAATTGCAAGAAGTGGACCTGAGACTCGCGTATCAGTTCTGGCGCTTGTTCGTCTGCCACGAGCGTTTCCGAGATGCTGTTGGTTTTTAAATAATACCGGGAACTCAGGCCAATTCGTTCCGCAAGATTTTGCAACTGATCGGGTAACCTACGCTGTTTAATCATGCCCCCTTCACCAACGCTAACTTCGGCTAAAGAGAAATTCGAACTGCTCTCGGTTATACCAAACTCTTGAAGAGCAAGCATTACCACCTGAAAGGATGCATTAGCATACAAATAGAAACCCTCGAGCGCAAGTATTGTTTAAGGTGTAAGTACGTATATACACGTATATATCTACCTCGTGTGCCGTTGTTTCTTTGTGAATAAGAAGATATTTACAAGTTTGATCGGCTTTGAAAACTTTCAAGACGTGTTCCGGATAGTCGGGCGCCCTTAAGTCATCGTAACAATACAACGACGTGAGGTCAGGATTACTTTTCGAATGATAAAGGTTAGTAGTGGTCTGTGAAACACCTCCTGTTCCCGGTGGTGTATGCGGAGGTGCGAGAGGGTCGTCTACATGTACACCGTCACTATAAAACGAATCATTTTCTCGTTTTTAAAATGTACATTTCCTTATTCAAAGCATTAAAAATAATAATGATAATGATAATAAAAAGTGTATACATATATTTCTGACTTACTTAATAGTATTCTTTGGCAGTATATTCATTTTCATAAGAGCTTTCTGTAATCTCCTTTTCGGCCCAAGGGTCATGAATCCTTTATGTTCCTTCTTAGCATCTTTACAAGGTGAAACATTAGAATCAGGAATTAACAGTGAAACACCGCCCACCATAGGATTCAACGTATTTACTGCAATGACCGGATCCACGTGCGTGGACAACCTTGCGCGAGGATCTGTTTGTAATCTCGAAATCTCAGGTTTGTTCGCTCTTCCCCGCGGCCTCGGCGAGTCATCTGGCATCTGAAGCATTTCTTTAAACGCTACAACAGTAATTCCATTGCTCGCATAAAAGAAAGATAACGCCATATGTATTGTCTCTACAAGATATCACATACCAAGTAAGTTCGATTTAACAGTTATACTGAGATGAGTGGATCCTTTTAAGATCTCGAGAGCCCTCGCATGATTCACGTGCTCGAAACTCTGTCCGTTCACTTCTAAGATCTGATCGCCACGTTTCAAACCAACATCCTCAGCTTTTGACTTTTTGTCGACTTTCGAAATAAAAATGCCAAAACCCCTTTCGTATCCCCCCAGTACACTAAAATGCAAGACCTCGTCCCTGGAAGGCCTTGCTAACGTTACATTCCGCGTTCTCGCTTTTGCTGCACACGCAATATTCAGTAATCTGGAATTCATTGAAGCTTGTATTAAAACAAGTACTGCAAGTCCATTATCACCAGTTTTTAAGATCCCTCCAAATAATGGATCTCTGTATCCAAGGCAGAGAATAAAGAGTAAAACAAAATAATATACTTAAATTGATACGTACCGTTGCTGTCCATGCATTTTCTCCCTTTCTAACCCAGTTTCAAACGCCTCCAAAAATTCCATCATAGCTGGATCAGTTTCAAAGTCCGTAAAATGATTATTCACCCAAAGAAGTACCACACGGGCAACTCTGTCTCTGACTTGAGCCTGATCAAACCACTCCAGCAATTGACTCGCAACTAATAAGGGACTATCGATAAATGTTCGATGAGTTAATAAGAAATCTTCTATATAAGTAGGATCGGTAATACTGTTTTCTTCGATAAGTTGTAACATTAAACGTTCAGGAGTCCCGCGAATAACTACATGACCCCTGCGTGCTCCGCCGTCTAAAGCACCTCTTAATTCTGTAACTAGAATCACTCTCCCATTTTCTTCGTGCCGCCTTGTATTTTCTTCTCCTTGATGTTGAATTCTAAAGTAGTCTGCTTGTGTGACACATACAAATTGGCAGTCATCGCATCTAAAACAGAAAACAAACTGTGTCAGCACAAACTGCCCTTTTCAACAGAAAGTATTCATAGACGTCTCTTCTGTAATATCCTAATATTAAAAACGGCACACTTTAAACATCGAACTCACTTTGTCCTCATGACACCTCTATGTAAAAGTCTTTCCATAGTGGGCAAGATTCCAAAACTGTCACCAAGGTGCAGTTGTTCGACATCTCCATTGCTATGCTCGATTTCAACAGCACCATTAATAAGCACGCTCCAACTATCCAGTTCTTCTCCATCGTTCAAGACTATCATACCGGCACGTTCAACCACAGCGAACACCATCACAGCGCACAGCGCTCTCCTTACCGCCAAAGTCATGTTTGTAAAGGCCTTCAGTTGTTGCGTGAATTCTAAAAGCGTTTCTATATCATCTTCTGTCCTTTCCATGGGATCCTTTTCTAAACATTCTCTGACGGGGTCACGGACAGTCAAGCTCTACAAACAGAAGACAATTCCAATTAATTCAACCCTTTCCCTATTCTAACCTTTTCACGGCGTACACTGCACAATAAAATGCACTTACATCCATGCTCTCCGCAAGATCTTCTTCTTCATCGCTGTCCACTATGGATTCGACAAGTCCTGAAAGGTCAACATCATCCGCATCTGGATCCGCATCCAATGAACCTTGCACAGATGTCATGGTGTCTGAACCGCTGTACGCTGAACTAGTGTCACTCGAATGGCTGCTCCTATTGGACTTTTGGTACAGCTCTGGCCTGCCTGTCAGGCCTTGAGGAAACTACGCAAAGAAGGGAAGATTGATCAATTAAACACCCTTTAACCCGTAAAACCTTATTATTGATTATTATTAAAATCAATATTTATAGGACAAATTTATTCTAGAAATATTTATAGCCGCGCATCGCGATATGTTATTGAACGTGACGTACATCGTAATAGTTTCACGTTAATTAAAGACGATGAACGTTCCACTCTGTTATTGCTACACTCTCGAATACGCAAACCAAATTGTTTACATTAACGCTCATGCCAGACGATCTGGATACAAAGCAACGCATTTTGCATCGTGATGTATCAGTGTATAATCACGGTTGTAAACAATGGCACGGTGCAGTCCAAGGAAAGATATCAGTGCACCGTTTGATCGTTTTACAAGAGAAAGGGCCTACGAGAGTAACGTGCAACAATCTATCATCCATACATCGATATCGATCTGTCAATCGGCCGGCAGAGGCTGCAAAGAACGGGATCAAGAAACATGTAGGACAAAAACATGGGCTCTCCCCGAGCGGTGCTCGTCTACGGAATAGTACCAGGAATGGGCGTGATGGAGACAGGCTCCGCTCGTCAGTTAGGTTAGTTTGCCAGACATGACATCACGCACGCAACATCGAGCGACGAGAGTGTAACACGCACCGCGAGAAAGAGACAGTAAATACTGGCACGTATACGTCTAAACAAAAACATCGTGACATCTGTCATCCCACGGTAATCGGCGGCGATCGTCCGCGATCGTCCGCGATAGCGAGGAGCGCGCGGAAAATCTCGCGTACGGGAAAAGTGTCGCGGCTAAAACCAAGGCCATTTTGAGCCGCGGGAGATCGTCAGACTCACTTGGTACATGCCGAAGGCGTCCATCCTGTCCTCTCGCTAATGGCACTCGCACGGTACGACCCTCTTCCGCGTTTCAGATCACGAGGAACAATGTAGAAAACAACCGCCGTCCTGCCACATTCTCTTCCCGTTGTTTATCCACCGATTCGATCGAACTCGCGAACCTCGCACCTCCCATTCGCGGGCGCATATGCGGCCGTACATACACGCAGCGCGACGTGACCTTCTTTGTGTGCGCGTTTACGAAGCTCGTGACGCGTATGGTGTGCCCCGTGTGTCGTGGGCCGTCAGCTTAACGGAGTAGCGGACATAGGACTGCCTCTCGTCCCTCCCCCACCCTTCGTCCAGCCGCCGGCATTCCCTTCGAAAGTGTGGGGTCACGTGACCCAACCGAGCGGCAAGCCTCAGGTCCGTCGCAACAGGGGGGCGCGCGTTGGGGGGCCCACCTGTAGCTTCTGACCGTGCCACTAACAAAACACTTCTCCCGATGACGCGCCGAAAATGTCCGTCAAAAAATTTCGCACCGCCCTACTTGCACCTCGTTAATAGTCAATTATCGGCCACATACGGTTTTCATGCGCGATCTCCTATGCCGTCGCACGACGCGCCCAGGTATTATACCATTCGAGCGACGAACGCACCGAAAGAGTCCTCTCGGAACCAGTCTGAGCGCTTTCGAAAAAATCCCAATTTACTCGACCGTGTTTGCAGTATCGTTTAAGCTACTGCGTCGCGTTTTGTATTCAAATTTCGAAGAGAAGAAACAGGTACGAAGAAACGCGCGCGCTCGGAAGAAAACTGCGATTCGATGAAACTCCGCAGATAAATCAATTTCTCATGAATAGCTAAACGCGCATCGATAAAGACGACCACTCATCGATCATGTTGCATCGAGAAATAATTCCTTATTACTCCGTTCCCGTAATTGATTAATAATTCCCTCGCCAGCATCTCCGGATCTCTGACCGCGCTGCTCGCGGCGCGACGTGTAACGCGGTACCTAAAGGCCGATCGTGTGAAACGAGCTTAAGGAGTCGACGGTCGGTCAATCGTCAGTCGGTAAGCGATTGAGGGAGAAGGAGGATGCACGGAGAAGAGAGTACCGGTCTGCTCAAAGCATCCAACGCAGCGGATAGTAACTGCTCAAAGGCCACTGGCCGACCCGACGGATGATTTATACGACCCGTTATGTCGTGCCCATGTCTCACTTTTCCTTTTGTCCCGCACCACCAGACTTTCCAAATTGCTTCTTCCATTCAGTTTCTTCCTACTCGAGCAGCCAACACCGGCATACCAGTGCATGCCGGTGATGTGCATTCCAGACACTCTTTAGGGGAGAGACACCAATGTGGATCATCTTACTCGCACGCGACGCAGCTTAACGAACTTTCGATCCGATGCACGGACGCGTACACCAAGACTTTAAGTCGAGGGAAAGCGGAACTTCGCTGACACTTTTTGTCACGCGCTACGTTCGAACGACGTTCGAGCTCGTTTCAATTTCGATTCGAATCATTCGTTACGGAAGAATTTTTAGACTTCCGTTCGCTCCTTCGATGGTAAAAACTCTGATCGGCTTTTTGGAACGAAGATCGCCTGATATTTAAAGAGTAAAATGGAACGAACGCCTACCGCGGCGGAGAGAGCAACTTTTGTTGACTACGACGCGCACGTAATTCGCATTCCGCGTTACGTTTTCCAGCGTTGGGAAATCTTTTTCTCGTTTCACGGGGATCAGCCGTTTCCTCGTCGCAACACGGCAAATTTTCCATAGATACGTGTCGACGCGAATAAGAAAATCTGCCAACTGATAAAACTTCTCTTCATGAGGGGCCGAGTGTGCATTTGAAATGCATGAGGAAACGCGCAACGAGGAAAGAAAGCTGCTTCAAAAGTTTTCCACTAACCGCTCTCGACGCGAACCACCGCGTCGCTCGCGTTTTTTTCATTTCTCTCCTGTCCCTTCTTCGATCAAAGAAAACACGTGGGCGTCTCGTATCTCTACCCGCGTCACGGATCGACGACGTCAAACTTTCTTTTAGCAGCATGCGCGTTGATGACGCACGACGAATGATCGCGAACCGCATAAGTGCATGAGTCGCAAACTAACGATAGATAACAGTCTTATCTTGACATTAGGTAACATCTGATGCATTTCGCTATCGATTATGCTAAATAGAAACTACGTACGACTAACCCTACCCTTGAAAATCGGGGGACAGTTATGAGTTACGATTTTACTAATTAACACGATTACAACACAAATAGTTAATCGTTCCAGAGCATGATGTAAGAGAGAAGCTTTTTACTTTACTTAACAGGCTGGCAAACATACCATTTCATAGTGAAGACTTGTCCCTCTAACTTGTGACTCACAACGGAGCTGCTACAATTTCAACTACAACTTACTTTTGTACATTCGTAGTGTTTGTCTAATAAATAAATTGATCTTTCAATTAATCGTACATAGTTTTATGTCATCAGCAGAGTTAAGCATTAAACGTTTCATTCACAACATGTGCAGAGAAAACTCCACTCCTCATATTGCCAGCACATCTCATGTTGCCTACGGTAAAACCTTGAACGCGCATTAGTCACAGACTAACCCTTCAAAGTGACTTATGGACACATCGGAAATTAAATCTGGCCTTTCCCAAACTCGTGTATTTATGACGCCACGGAGGTTAAGAGTTCTGCTCGAGAATGGAGCGCATCGTTGAAATTCTTCCTAAGGGAGGCGCGCTCGCAATTTCTACCTGTAGGGAG
This sequence comes from Xylocopa violacea, assembly GCA_963969225.1. Taxonomy (NCBI): domain Eukaryota; kingdom Metazoa; phylum Arthropoda; class Insecta; order Hymenoptera; family Apidae; genus Xylocopa; species Xylocopa violacea. The sequence goes on from CAXAJV010000014.1 coordinate 16,970,177, forward strand.
ACGAAAAAGAATTTGAAGACAGATGCTCACCGTGTCATCGAAGACCAGGTTGACCTGTCGATGGTCGGTTATGGGATGAGGGTGCGGCGGTCGATGCATCCTTCCTCCATGCACTTCCGGATAGTCGATCTGAAAAAGAAGAGAGGGATGAATAATTAGGAAAAATGGTTGAGCGAAAACGCCGAGAGAAAATGAACTTTTTCTCGAAGCTTTTAACGTCACGTCGGCTCGATAGTTCCAAGTGGCTGTTTTCATTCCTTTTTGCAATAATACGTTCACATTTCATGCATGAATCGCATTTTATCGATAATTTGATCCAACCGGTGCAATCTGCGCGCGCCTCTGTTCACGTTAACCTTTCACCTTTTGCAGAGCATCGAACACTGCACTCGACACCCTTTTCGAAGCTTAAAAATATAGGAATCGTTTGACGCTCGCCTCGAGCGAGAACGCTGCGACGAATTCCGCCCATTTACTTCAGACAAATCAGCTTACGCGAAACGGCGAGAGTCCGCAGAAAATCGTCTCGAGTTAACCAAGATTTTGACGCGTTTAAACCACGCGGGTCCGAGCGACGGGAATAAATGATCCTGCATTACGCGAAAACAGCTCGAATCCGTCTCAAATCAAATAACGCTTGTACAACTCGCAGCGAACGACATTTATAAAAGTAACTCCCCGTTCGAAATCCAATCTCCCGTGTTCGAGCAGGCAATTCGTCGCCCATCGTGGAACGAGCATCGACGTGGAAGCATGCTTCGAATTTCTTAAGTGACAAACATCTTCTCCCCGGGAAAAGCGGTCGCTGCGTCCCCAAGCCGCGCGCGCGTTCACAATCTAATCCGGTTCCACCTGCAATTTCTGCAGCTGCGTCAACTTGTCTACCCCTCGAGTTACGCCAAGGCTCGTGCCTTTCTTCCTCGGTCAACAGCGCCCGTTGTTCGAGGATGCGCGCGAATAAAAATGCAGGGCGCCTCGTAAATCATTATACGATAACGATAAGCGCGTGTTTTCTCCACGACTTCTTTATTACGGACAGGTAGTCGTTCGCAATATGAAAACACATCGACTAACCTACGCACAGTTGGTGCTCGAGGTGAAGTCAAGTGCCTTCCTTCTTTTGCGATGCAACTACTAAGTCTTTGCGACAGAGAGACGAGGAAACAGTGTCACTCTTGTTTCGAGAGAACAGAACACCAACAAATCTTGACTTCATGCTTTATTATCCATCGTATTTGCAGAATAATTACTATTTAGAGCAACTGATAAACGAACGTAACTTTGTTTCAACCGTTTCGTTTAACAACGCGGATGATATCGTTATTGTCAAGCTACTCGCGGACCACCCTGCGCATAAAACGAAGGAAAAAGAGGCGAGCAGGGAAGAAAAAAAAGCAGAAAGAAAGAACGCAGAGAGACAACGCGAGATGAGCGTGCCTCTGGGCCGGAACCCGTAGGCCGGACTTCCGGTAGATACGTCGATTATACTCGCCATTCACAGAACCGCTCCCTCGCGACTCGATTGTCGGAGGCGCGCAGCGTTCAGCCAATTTCGGGACGAAAGTTGAATTTCCACCCGGCTCGACGATACGCCGATTCGATTGGGAACAACCGATGCGAAACGCGGCGCGCACCTCGCGAAAAATATTGTTCGACGCGCCGGAAATTAACGAAACGCCTTCCTCCGGCGTTGGAAAACATCGTTGGATCCCCCTGTCTCGCTGGTTCCCGTGACACTGCCGCTCCCTGTCACGTATCGCGCGTTGTTTCGGCCGATTTTGTAACTTTTAATTGGCCCCCACCGACCCGTGATAATCGCCACGTAAAATCGGCTACGGGAGCTTTACGGTTCAGGATTTTAATGCGTGGCGGAGTAACGCAAATTCGTTCTGTTATTCATTACTCGAGACGCACTGCGTTTCGTGACCGCGAAGCTAGCTTAACCCTTTGCACTCGGCTCCTTCCTGGGGGTTAGCAATATCTTAGCAATATTCTAGCAGCAGTTTCTATCGTTAACGTCTCCCAGCGATAGAAAATTTCCATTTCAATAGAAAACTCGAGGAATGAAAACTAATTCTGATGTCCCTTCAGAGAGGACGCGTGTTTGCGCACGCGTGAAGACGGTGACATGGTCATAAAAGAGAGAATAGAATTGGGAGATTCTCTGAAAAAATTATTAATTGGAAGGATTCAATCGACGCGTAACCAGCGTATAATTAAAATTAATAATCGAGTGCGGTAAAGTAGAATTTCGAATGACGTTTCTGCAAATGGCCAACGGCTGCGGTCAGGATGTTATCGAGGACGGTCCGCTTTGTGCGCACACCTTCGTATCACGAGGAATGTAACGTAACGCAGTGACTAATTTAGATACAACGAAATTCCGGGAAATTTTTACGTTAAAACGAGTTACTCGAAACTATGTTTAAACCAAACTGTAAAATCACCGTCCTCCAATTTGTAGGGAAACTCGTTCCGCTTGGAATACCGTCTGAATTTCTTCCCACTCGGGAGTCTCCGGCCGGATAATGATGCAAGTATGTTAATTATCGATTACTCGAGCCTGTTCCCCTATAACCACCGTGCTTCTCCGCATCCACTTCATTCACGTCCTAAACCACAATTCACCGCTATATCAAAGACGCTACAGGTGAAAGTATGCGCGCACAGATTATTCCAACCACCGACCGCAAACAATTAGGAAGAGCAAACCATACTTTTCCAACTGAAAGATCGTCCTCCGCGGATCCACCATTAATAACTCGTCGACGAACTACGGAAGTTAACACGAAATTGATTTACAGAGAAAAACGGATCAGTTGCTAAGTAGATAACAATGATTTTTAGTAAAGGCAAATAAAAATACATCCTGCATATAGGTACAGTCTGTCGTTTACGTTTTTTAAGCGACTAGCGTGTATTTTGATTACGCTTTGCATACCTCATGATATTAAATCTGCAGAAAAAATCCGCGGTGTAATCAGCGATAAACTACAGTTTGTCGCTGCAGAACGCGGCTTGCTAATACGATGGAATATTTACAGGCCATTGTCTGTCCGTCATAATTTCCATGCATTCATCTTGAATATCGATATTTTTGGCTTTTAAAACCGCTCGAGCTTACGTCAGCTTTACGTACATAGTAGTTGCATACAAACGTTCGATATTCTTCTTTAACACATTCCGTGCCACGTGTATCACGATTGTCAGCGGAAATAAAAATTTCACCGAACGACTAAAGATATCGTTTTATATTTTGTTTAAGTGGCGCGAAAAATAAGGTCAGAGGTATCGAGAATTCAACGCGATCGCTGGTTTCCTCTAATAAAATTTGAGCCGTTCCAATGGAATTGCCTCGATGGAATCTTTGTTGCCTCGACTTCAAATTTTTCTCAAAACATTTGCTTCTCTTCAGTCACGAAACGCATTAAAATATGCGAGCGGAATTGCATCGAAACGTCGATCTGTATGCAAAATAACGAGCGTTATACCAACACGTATATTTAAATTAATGTACACTAAAGCATACGAATGTTCGCTTACTTTATATCATATATAAACAGTTTCCTCGAAAGAATTCGCGATTCAATAAAAAAATGTAGAAAAAGCAACCTGACTGCAGACTTAACCATCTGTACTTCCACTGACTCCATTACAAATACACCCTTAACATACTCCATTGTCCAAAAAGATTATTATTATTGTTGCAGTGCAATTAAAGAAACCGTGTTAATCCTAATTCGATAAAAATGGCTATCGACATCTTTGTTTCGATACCTTCACGATATGGGAGCATCCTTACACTCGTTCCGGACGCGAATTATAAACGCGAAGCGTCGCGAAACGCGTGACGCAACGAACGATGCAGAAAATGCGCACGCGGTTTGTCCCATCGTTACGTAATCCACGAATTATAAACAATTGGATGGTCGCGATTCGCAAACGCAGCTCGTTTGTCGTTCGTTCCCGCGAGCCGCGAACCATCGCAACTTTTCCACGGTCGCGCGAGGTTTGGCAACCGATTGCCCGTGACACTCTGAAACACTTTGGTATTTCGATGCCCGTGGTCAATGTTTTTTTGGAGCCAGCCTGTTGAAATTATTTTGCAACGATGATTCGCGCGCTGAATGGCTGATGACTGGTTGCTTCTTCGTATCTTGTTTCCCCCTCTGTTTTTTACGTTTATATGTAAACGACGATGATGATAAATGAGAGATCGTGGAAGGAAAACGCGATAAGTTTATTTCTGTTGGTTTTCTAATTTTTATGTCATCACAAAGAGAGAGAGAGAGAGTGAGGTAGATCGACGGAAGTACTTTTGATGTGAGATACTTGAACAGGTGCAAAACCTGTTGGGCCAGAAGATATAAAAATAGACGGCCAGAGAAATAATATGATAAATTCGAGCGAGACTGAGGAATAATTTGATAAGTTTAGGAAATTATTTTGCGAGCAGAATCGCTATTTTGTGTGATATTGTTCGAGGGAATTAGATACGAATAGAATTATGAAATTTGTATGGAAATTTCGGAGCAGATTAAAAGGGGAACACGCCTCCGCTAGATAAGTTAAAATATTTGTTAAATTCCATTCTGAAATAACAAATATTGTATTAGAGTCAAAGTAGAACGCATTAATAGAAGTCGAAGCGGTTACAACAGTAATCAATATGTTCTACAGTTACAAAAGCTAATAGTAATTTAGTTAATGCTCAAACATTCTCAAAACGCAAACAACCAGCCCCGAGTATGTGATTCATTGCCAACATCACCAACTAATGTAATCCGAACAATTCCCCTGCTAATTGGTACACTATAAATTTACAAAGTATACACACGTTGCATCACTCGTCTAACTTAATCACGATCAGTTACTAAATTAGCTCCGACTGATTCTCGCAACGCTTACCAACAGAATAATATCCAACCACTCCCACATTATCTCCCATACTTATGACGATTTGCTCGATAATTCGAGCTGTAATTAAATATATCTCCACTGGTGAAACAAAATTATCAACTCCCCATAATTTCAAATTCCACCACTCGCGATGTAATACATATATTGCAAAATTTAATACCAGTTGATCGAAATAATAATAAAATACAACAGTACGCGACGTGCGAACAGAACGATAAATACGCGTCGATGATTTTTAACCCTTTGCACTCTGCTCCTTCCCGGAAGAAGAATAGAAACCATTGCTAAAATAGCAATATTTTAGCAATATCTTAGCAATAATTTCTGTTGCTAACGTCTCCCAGCAACAAAAAATTTCCATTTCACTAAAAAACTTGAGGGAAGCATGCGTTTCTCAAAAGCTGTGGTGAAATAAGTTTGTCCTCCGCAATGACTAATCAACGCTGATGTCCCCTCAGAGGGGACATTTGAGTGCAAAGGGTTAAAAACTCGAGATCCGCACGATTTGCGACAGGACAATGTCTATCGAATCCTCGATCGATCTGCATGCCAAGGAGGAGCCTCGAGACCGCGGTTAAACGCGAGCTCCGTGCGAAAATTTCGTCCCCGCCGCGGCAATTACGCGCGGATCGTTCGATAACGAACGATCGGGCCTCGTCTTCTCGCATTCCTGCCCCTTTATCTTCCGTACGTCCTCGTTATATATTCACGCTCTGCGTGGGCCCTTCGGCTCCGCGTGGGCGAACGCATACACGCGCTCGCGCGATAAAGCAGACGGCTTCCACCACGGATGGGACACGCTGATCCGTTCCAGTTCGTTTTCAATAAACTTCGACGAAGGATAGGGTTATCGGGAGCCTGTTAATTATCAGTGTCAACGAGACGCGCGCGTTGCCGATGGGCGAAGACGGATGTCTCGTCGACCGACGTGGATTCCTCGTCGCGGCCGCGAAACACATTTTTTCATCCAGCTTAAGACAATCGAAGGGAGTTTAAATATTTTACGCGTCGTATCGCGAAGCAATGTTACGCTGCTTCCTTAAAGCGGATGTGGAACATTGCGTTTAAATAAAATATATATACCAGTTGTTTGTAAGATGCTACGATGACAAATGGACGTGGCGCGTATGACGCATAGTGTAAATAAGCGTTTGCAATTTATCATAATTTGCGAGGCTCGCATAATTTTAATAACGTTTACATAGATATCGTAACTTGCTAGCGGATACTTTTCGAGCTTGTAAAAGTAGAAAAAAGCGATCTTGTAGTGCTTTGGATATCCATCTTCGATTGATCTGTATTTACAATTGGAATTTTGCTAACTGCACAAACTTGCGCAAATAGATTTCCTACAGTAATTTGTAGGAGAACGAAGATTTGAAACTCGAAGCGTTAGAACAGTAGTTAGGCTTTCGTCACTGGGCGATGCGATAGCAAGTAGGGTGCCAGACATTCGGGGGTGTCATAAATAAGTCCTTTGTAGGAATTGCGACGTGGCTCAAGAGGCGCCTCCGTTTCGCGACTGGGATGGTTCATTCTTTGCGGAATCGTCGACGTGTGTGGACGTCTTAAAATACACAGTAGGCGCACAAAGTACCATGGCTACAAATACTACTGGCCTATCACGAGTAGTCATATTATCTAACGAAGCTTACTATCGCGGAATCACATTTTCGTACTCGTTACATCCTGGAGTTAATCGCTTCGATAAACTAGTGGTTCGTACTTTCTTAGGAATGTACACATGAAACTTGACCACTTCCTAAAGATCAACGTGTGCTCCAAATTTATAAACGAGGAGCGCAATAGCTATCTAAACCACAAAAGTTGTATCCTCGACGTATTTGAAAATAGAAATGACTATAGCGTCGATAGTTTTGAATGTAAGAATTCATTGTTGTATCGTCACTCGTTCAAAATTCTGCTTCGTTTGTTAATCCTTTGCATCCGGACGTTAGCAATGAAAATTGTTGCTAAAATAGCAATATTATTATACTTTCTATAGCTAACGTCTCCCAGCAATAGAAAATTTCCTGAAAACGTGCGTTTCTCAGGCAGCTGCAGTGGAATAAGTTTATCCTCCGCAATCGCTAATCAATGCTGACGTCCCCTCAGAGGGGGCATCCGAGCGCAAAGGGTTAATTCGTACGTGCTCGAGAAAAGTAAAAAGCCAAGGGAAACGAGGTTAACGCAAACGAAAGTACCTGTGCGCAAACGTTAATTACGACAATGCATTTACGGAGAGTAGAACGAGCAGAAATACTTGGTTCAGTTTACAATGTTGCAACGAACCAAACGACAAGATTTAATGCGAACGATCCTCGAGATCGCATCACTTCTTGGATTCACGTTCGCACAACGGGGCCCGATATAAACAGACGGTAAATTCCACGCGGAATCACCGATAACATTCTTTCTTGCTACAATTTGTAACGTCCAATTCTATTTACTAACAGAAAGCACCACCGTCGCGTAAATTCAGGCGCGTTCGCCGCGCGATTTGAACACAAACCCGTGGTCGCTAAATTTCCATGTAAATAATTCCGCGAAACATCCGCGGCGTATGTAAATGCAACGCGCACAATGTGGACTCGCGCGTTCGTGCGTTTCGTAAATCCGAGACCAACGGGACCGTTTTCATTACGCCGCGAAAAATATAAACGGTATTATCGTTTCGCGATTGCGAGATACGCGGAATTGCCTCTTAAGATACCGTGGTTGTTAAAAAACAAGCCAAGAGAGGAACGAAGCTGCGAGGCGAGCGGCGTACCTTTTTTATCTCGACAATCGTAATAAAAAATGTGATTGTTCTTTTTAATTACTGGAAGCACATGTAAGAACAATATAGTTAAGAGCGTGCGCGTGTGTGAGTATATCTGTACGATTAAATGCATACTTGAAGAATTGCATTAACACGCACTTCGCAGCAGTGCTATCAGAGGGTTGATATAAAAATCCTTAAAATTTGATCGTTGGAAAGTTTTCATTCTGATTTACGTCACTGTCGCAGTGAATGAGTAATGTATAGATATATCAGCCATTTGTGTAATCATTTAATGCGTGCTACATGTGGGTCCCATATGTAGTATCACTCTGTATCATGGAACCGAATCAACTCTATTTTCTCAAAACTCTGTTGTACCACTCTACTGTTTTTCCATTGATCGTAGAATGAAATAAAATAGTAATTCTTGAAGTTAAATAATGTTTTCATCTGAATACGTGGAAAATAAGACAAAACCAATTCAGCGTCGCAGTGAATTAGGATTTCCTATCCGTCCAATTTTTCCTCGCGCTTTAATTTTCAGATAACTCTCGATACGATCGCTTTCCTCGACGGAACGTAGGAGAATTATTCAGGCCAGCAGCCGATTTATCGTAACGAGTAAACACGGTGCAACCGCGCGCTATCGTCCGCGATACACAATTAGCGCCGAGTGGATTAATCACGAAACGAATATTTTTACCTCGTTCGAGACGATTGATAAGGGCCTCGGTGTGCCGGGCCAGCTCCTCGATAACGAGCGACCTTTCCTCTTCCTCACGACGACCCGAGGTCGTCCGGTTCGATTCAAGTGCTTCAACATTTTCGCCGATCAGAATTTCTCGCTTTCCGTCGCGCCGCTGTTTCTCCTTCCCATCACACCGCACTTATCGACGCACCTTTGTTCCTCCTCATCTGGCGCTCGTACAACGCGCACGAACGCCTATCGACGAATCCTCCGGAGCACAAATAATCGCGACGCGAGCCTCGACGGATCGGAGCACAGCGCGGGTTCACAGAGAATTCGGCGAATAAAATATCACCAATGGTCCCCCTTTCACTTTTCAACGCCCGGACGGATCCTAACGATCGTTTAAAACGAGCACACCGCGCGTAGGTACGCGTACCATCAATTGCACTCGATTGTCCTTTCACGTCGTGCTTTCACCTTTCCTCCCCGTTCCACGTTTCATAACCGAGCCACCAAAAAATGGTATCGATCGTCCGCACTCCGCCGCGCGATCGAAAACGATCGCGTCGCCCGTTTCCGTTCGATGGGGCTGCTTGCTCGTTGACCCACGCAGAGGAAACGTGTCAAGAGTAAAGCTGACGGCAGAGACGCGGCGGCGGCGGCGGCACCGTCCTCCTCCTTAAAATGGCACACTTCGAGACCTCGCTAATAAGTAACCGATAGTCGATAAAACGTTCGCGCAGCGGAATCGGCGCGGTATCCGGCGTCAAGGCCGGGGTATCTTTGGATTTCTGGTGAAACGAGAGCGAAACGGCGCCGGTTCTGGCTCGCGTTGGCAGGCTCGTCGAGAATAACCGACGCTCGGCTCCCGAGCGCATCGCGGGTCACGATAAACTGAATCGTGCACACGATTCTTGAGGGCCAAAGAGTGACTCGACTGGTCGTCACGTGACTACGCACGCAGTGACGTAGGGAGAGCGCCCGCGATACTTGGCGCTGTCAGATCGTATGGGACACACGTAAAATAGAACGCGAGATAGCGTTTATCGCGGGCTAATGGAGCGTTCAGCGATCGAACCTCGCGGCTCTGTCGGTGTGGCTATGAACGATGGCCGTGATCGATGGACTACGGTTCGGTTGTTCCTGGGAATTTCGCGTGGGAAATTTAGGAAATTTGCAAACCGGACGAGGTTTCGTTGGGAAACGGGGAAGATAGCGAGGCACTTTATCGAACAATTTTATGTTCGCCTGCTTTGTAAAAGAGGACTGGTTGAGATCGAGATTGGATATCGCTAAATCTGCATTCGGAGCCTAAGCAGAAAGATAAACTAGATTTCAAAATTACAAAATGTGCTAAAAATGCGATTAAGAGCGCGCGAAAATAACGCGAAACGTTCGAGACGATATTTTAGTCCACAGTTTGAGAATGAAAAATGATGATAAGGGACAAACGCTAAACTTTGTCGTACGAGCTATTTTCGCCTTTACGCGGGTTTCGTTTGCCAAGAAAAATTACCGCGTTGAAATACCACCAATTATTTATACGGTCTATATTTGTGCGAATTGAACATTCAACAAAAAGACGTGAAGAATTTCGAACATCATGAATGGATGTTCTCGAGACCCGCGCGCGCCGTTACGAGATTCCTTTGCGTAGGCAAAACTGTGCGTAACAATCTAAAAAAAGAACGAAAACTCTAAAAAAGAAATTTTACAATAAATTTTACACCGTCCCGCGGTCCATTTGATACCGGTCTTTTAAAAATAAACCGGAGGACCTTCGTACAAACGCAAACCGTCTCCTCTCGTTCCTATACCTTCTTCGTAGCGCTGAAATGCTGAAAGGCATTTCATCTCCGGAGACCTAGTATAAAAATAACTGTCACATACTTCATTATACGACTAGCAACGTCGTAAACTCTAGGAGGAAAAAGAAGCAGGTAAAACCCGACTACAAATGCGCACTAAAAGTGAACTACTCTCCGGAGTACTAAAAGAAAGTGTGTCGTATCCCGATCTCGTACGCGTTCTCACAAAATTCCTCTGCTCTGTGATTTTTACGAAAGCGGAGACACCGCGACACGTGGTCGAGGAACATGTGTCGCGTAGAAAGCGTAGCCGTATCTGGGGAAAATTTGGGACCGAGGTCGGTCTGGCTAGAGACCTCTCCGCGAGCACCAGCTCGATTTCTATGCAGTTCCTCCTCGAGTGGCCTGCTCGGAGGGAAAACAATTCCCGTTAACCGAATGGAAAAACAAGCGCAACCACTTGCACCTTATCCGAAGTGCAAGCCACCGTGCGACGGTGTACAAGGTTCTCAGGTGGTTGCAGATCCCTCAAGCGCAAAGAAGAGTACGCGAAACTCGGGACAAATACGAATTTCCAAGAAAGTTACCGGATAATGTATAACAGTATAACAATACAATGTAAAGAAACAACGTAGAATGCATTTTATGCAGAATGTACCCAAAAAATAAATAAAATCTCGCAGCCAGAGTCGCAAAGCCGGACTTAATTCCACCTGCCACTTCTCAAGCGGTCGCTCAACAATCTCGCGAGCCGTCCAGGCGGAATAAACCGTGGCAACCCTTCCCTGAACCGGCGAAAAACGAGTGTGCGCGCAAACGGGTGAAAAATGCCGACCTCTCCCTCGAAAACCTTCGACCGGGGGCGGCCACTGCGGTTGCTGAGGCCGCGTCCATCGAGGTGCCCTCGTGAAAAATCCCCGTGAAATATTTACACGGGCGCAGAATTATTAAGACGGATAACAGAGACGGAGATGCCCCGTGACGGATGCAGTAACACCGCGGGCCGCCGCCTCCGGGGGCCGCAGCTCCGCGAGGATTTGTACGCTCCTCGCTACACGGATGTACGACGGGCTAAAAATTTCCTCCCGGACGGGCCAACACGGCGTGCGAGCCAGCCAGCAGCCGGGCACGCATATTCATACGCGTTTCTCGACGGCTGTCTACTTTATTTTCGGTACTTCCTACGGCCCCTCGTGTCCCGACACCATTGGCGTCACAAGCCAGCCACGAAAAACTCGACGCGGGTACGGATGGCATCGGTCAGGCGCCAACCGAGGTGTGCGTACCATCGACGCCATGGGCAGAACCATTTGAATTGTTTAACGATAGTCTGACGAGAATAAATGTGTAACTGCTGTACAGTCAATAAAATATTGCTAACTTTTTACTTTGTCGCAGCATTGGTGTTTTTTCTTGTAATTCCCCTAGTTATAGGATTGTAGTTAGTCTTAGAATAATTGAAGCACCTTCCGAAAGGAATCCTGTTTATTTCAGTAGAACAAAAACAGTAGAATCAGTGTCTGTTGGAGCCAACGCCGAAGGGAGCAAGGAGGGACTTTTATATTGGAATTGACTTGGCCTGGTGAGTACGTGTTGAACTTGATCCCATCCCTGCTTAGCGGCGAGACGAGAAACGCGTCAGTGAAATTCCGCCCCGACGACGCCTGTTTCAACGCCGAAGCTCTTTCTGTTTCCCTCTTTTTTTCGCTTTTCTTCCGAGAACCGGGGATCGAGCGACGGTGTCGCGTTCTATTTGCTACTAGAAAATTCTAGCACACCAGACGCGGGTTTCAGGGGTTGGCGAAGAAAGGTGCCTCGCGATTTGGGGAACGGGCGATGGGCCGGGAAATTGTGGTCGAGCTGCTTAGAAAGGGAGTCTGGAATAACTTTGGGGCGCGCTTGCGGTGGTGCTTGCTTGGATAGGTTCTATTGAAGGATTCCGTGGATTTACGGTGTTTACTGTCCCAGCGAGGCGACTGATAAGCGGTTGCATTGTATTCGTGCAAACAGTGTCGCAGCAAATGCAACAAAATATTCGAAACACCGAATTTCATCCCCCTTTTATGCAAAGCATTCTCCTACACCTCGGAAGGTTCTAAGAAAATATGCTTTCGCGCGTGAATGCGCGAAAGGCGACCAAGTGAACACGACAATCCCTATCGACTCTCCAAGAATTCGCACAGCAGCTTCCCGTGACCCAGGGGTAAACTTCAAGATCCCTTTATCCAAAGATACTCCGTGAAACGCATCGACAATTGCTTCTACCTCAACCCTTGCAGCATGCAGGAACTCGCGAGCAGTTATCCGACCGCTCTGTTCGACTCGGTCGGTTCACTCGCGATTAATGGAGCCTCCGATCGCGGAAAATTTCTGAGGCCCCTCGCGCGGCACCGGGTAACACGTTCGAGCAAATTGGGCCACGTCCGCGTCACGAAACGGGCGAAGATTAACGGGTCGCAGCCAGCCGGATCGCGTACGCGATTTCGCCTAAGCCGAACGAGGAACGAAACGCGACTGGTGCCGCTTGTCTGCCGTACGGACGATAAGCGCGCTATCTTCTCCGCGGATGTTAATTTTTCTTCCTTTTCTGCCCCCCCTTGCCCCTCGCCATCGCGCGCCAACACGACGATCTCGCGCGAACGGAACGTCCCCCTATCTATCTGCATACGCGCGACCGGGTGTCAACCGCGAGAGCAGCCAGCGAGCGACTTAAAATACTGACCCTCTCGAAGCTGACTAACCAGACGCCGCGGAAACTTTCGATTCGATTCCGTTCGAAAAGCCGGGAAACAGCGACGTTCCATTTGCGGGGCGCATCGAGAAGAGGGCGAGTTGTGGCTGCTGAATCGTGCGTCTCGAGTAAATCCTTGGGGAAGATCGAAGATGACTGATGGTTTTAAGGGGTTGCGTTACATTATTATTTGCGTTATATTATTTTTATTGAGGACAGAGAGGGAGAAAGTGGGAAGACGAAGATACTCGCTGTTCTGCAATTTGGAGGCAGTGATTTGACGGAAATTCTGCAGATCGCACGGCTGTTGTTTCGAGCAAACGCGTGGACTGTGAAGAAATTGAGGAACGAAGGAATGAAAGGAGAAATGATGAGTCAAGTTTGATAGGTTTCATGGAAATGGTGTCTTCGTATGGGTCTCACGATTGGACTGTGGTAGCAGCATTCTTGCGAGTAGTTGGATAGTTAAAATTCGTAATTAATATGTAAGTAGCAACTGTGACTACTACATTATATCATATTTTGAAGAATTGCGCACCTACTTCCAAAGAAATCCTTATCAATTTCTATTACAACGAATGTAAACGTTGCCAAGAGTGTACGCATGGAAATCAAGTAATCTGACGTATGTATTTTAGAAATCTACGACCATTAGCATCCGTACTCTGTTCTTAATCTTCGTCGAGTTTGATGAAAAGAGTCATCTATCGCTAACAAAACCTAGTCAAAGCCTAATTATCTGATCTCTCATTAGAGGCGCGTAAAACGCTCGGGAGAAAGGACAGTGTGGTTTCTTCGTGATGAATGAGAAACGAAGATAGTTTTTCCAGAGTCATCAATTACTTTGCGGGAATACACATGAATTCATTGGTTACATTAATTGCGACTCATTTGTTACGTTGCACGTTACGCCATTAGTTACACCCAGTTCTGTCTATTTCGAAGATAGCTGTCTTTTGAAAAAAATTTTATCTTTCTGTTCCATTCGTCCTTCTGATTACCAAAATTTAAAAAATCTCGACGAAAATCAATCATTTCGCTTCGATCAGAATTCTTAGAGAAGTCGTTCGAAGCCTAGTCCGATGCAATTTTGTTGTTAAAGTTCACCACTGAATAAACATTTCCCAACGGCGACAGAAAACGACCAGTTTTTCTCGTGTTCGTTCGCGCGCAAGAAGTCACGAGCGTCGAGGGGCTCGATACGAGACGCGAAGAAAAGAGAAATGACATTTCTTGTTATTTGCAAGCTGCACAATTTCCTGTCCTCGATTACTGTTAATAAAACGCGAATTATCCGACCCCTTATTCGCCTCGCGCGTATAGAAATGTACGACGGACAGTCCTCGCCAGCCGTAGTACGTGCGACCACGAGCTATGAATGGAAAGTCGAGAATTTGACTCGCACAATTGCACGCGCATAAACGTCGCTACGTGCCTTTGTATAATAGAATCGATAGAGGCTCGGTATTTACACGTTCGCGAACACTTTGCACGATTAGAGCACACGTCTGTAGATTTACAAGACCCCTTTCGTATTTCCCTTGCGATTCTCGCGCTTTGCATTCCTCGACAACCACTGTGATACCGATCTTTTGTTTCTCATTTAAAATCGATCTGCAGTGAGCGTCGAAAGTATTCGGGTAGCAATATAATTTTGACTACTGTCTTGAATAAATGTGCAATAAAGTATGCACAAGACAAGTATGTGTTATACGGTAAGAATTTCTGGCGCCATGGTTTTACTGCTCATAAAAGATCCATTAAGAATTTATTATGAACAAAGCTGAGCCTTAAATTTATGGTGTTGTGGTATCATCAGAGAGTAAAGAAGTGTATGCGTGTGTACGTGCATTAAGATGTAGTGAATTATTGGAATGCAAATGCAGAACCTAAGCGTACTTAAACTTCTGGTCGGTAATGTAGGTCACCGCTGCAGGTAATAAAAACTCGCGTTATCAATTGCAGTTTAAAAGTGTACTTTTATAGATTTGTATTACGTATTCGATAAAAATGAACGTTTAAAATAATAAATTTGTTGAAGTAAAAGTTACATTACGTATACCGTGGAATAGAAATGATCGCAACTATCCAGGTTTAAGGAAGTCCTTCATGCTTCGCTAAACAAGTCTTCGCGATACAAGGACCTGCGATCGATTAAATTTCATAAGAAAATATCCGACGTGGCACTTCTCGAGTTAGGTTTCATAAAATCTTATTGTGTCTTGCAGCGACGTTTCCACTCTGTTGCCTCGATTATGAAATTCACTCGTATCTTCTCCAAATATTCGATAAGAACTCCTCCAGGCTCAAAATTAGTCACGTAAATCTATTTTTATCTGACTCTAAATGCACTGGAAGTATGAAGAACTCGCCTTATTCCTATTTTATAGCGAAGAACGCTAACATTTTTTCAATTCTCCTGGCACATCTGCATCGCATTCCGCTAAAAAAACTAAGCAATTTTCTAAGTGAAAAAGGAGCACTAATTATAGACTTAATCGTAAATTCTCTTTAGATCCGCGGTTTCATCCATCAATTTTTCCATGAAGATTATCTGAAGTACCTCAAGAGCTTTAATTCGAAGCGTTCAAGATGGTCGCGAGCACGCTATATTTCTTAATACATTTACTTCTTCCGAAGCGCTCGCGGAACATCTGCTATAAATCATACCTACTAAAACTACAACCACCTCTCACCAAACGGCGAGGAACGCGCGATAAAATGTCCGTAGCATAAATTCCAGCTATCATCGGGTCGATACTCGGTAATTACATTACTGTCTTTCGACGAAATATGCATCGCCCTATATACACACCTCCGTCCAAAAATATTAGAACGCTTGCAGCTTAGGATATTCTATTACATAAACTATCACACCTAACGCACGGCTAAAAAAAAAAAGAAAAAAAAAATCGCAAATCAGATGCATCGCGTCGACGGTCCCTCGAAACGCGACACGAAATCCGCGATAGATCGGGCCAGTGACCCCTGAAGCGATGGCAAACTCGGCCAACGGCGTGCAAAAAGCGACGCTCTCGCGATCGCGTCGCCTAAACGCGCGTGCATCACCCCGGTGGTGTCATGGCGGACGACGACGCGGCCCCTCGGATAGGAGAGATGCACACGCCGGATCTTTGATGCGCATTGTGCACCAGGCTAAGCGTAGCCTATAATCAGTCGAGCGTGTTGCGATAGCATTGGCTCCGGTCCACGTCGGACGCTGGTGCACGGCGTTCTGCGCGCTGGAACGTGGACAGGTTCTAGCCGACAGCAGAGCTGCAGGTGCGTCGAGAGAGCTGTGCAGCCGAGGGAAAAGATCTGGGTCGAGCGTTACGCGCTTCAACGGTGTTCCCGTGTTGCTACGATGGAACGTTAAACGCCTCGCTTTTTGTTCCTCGACGCTGTTTGCGAAATAATTTTACGCTTTGCTTATCGATCTCTTGGCTCTTCGCGCGGTTCCTCCAGATTCTGCGCGTCAAGCATGTCTGCGCTCTATGTCACCGTTGAAGGGCTAAGCGAAGAAGCGGGTAACGTTATTGATGCGTATCCGTGAACAATTTATGGACGCTCGAGCCAAAGAAACGGCGAGACAGTTGCGAAGCTTAATGCTTCCGGTCTCCTGGGTCGTAGTTAGGGATGTGTAGGTCCGATAGCTAATATTGATAGAGCAAGTCGGTACACTGATTGCGCTCCACTGCAACTATTTAAGGAACGTTGCGTTATTTATGGAATTCGAAGCCGTCGGTTCCTCGATAATGTTTTCCAGGAGGATTATCACCGCGTTCTCGATAAGTTTCTCGGAACGCCAGCCGTAACGGGGCGAGTTTCATCGCGTGAATGGTAAGTGCGAATAATTGCATAATTTACTTGCGAAACGTCGTTTTTCCACGCTCAAAGCGTGAACCTCGATAATTTACGGAACCGCGCGCGCGCGGGGTATCGCGTTTAAGGAATGTGGCATGAAATTCCGGCTGCGATGATAAACTTCGCGGTACCGAAATTATGTCATTTCAATTAGACGAGTCATTAATTGAGGAGAAAGTGAGAGATTCGCCGGAACGTTCGCGGACAGGCGCGTGCTTCCGCGCGCGTTCTGCAGTTTCCGGTGCTTCCGGTGAATAACGAGAAATATCCGGAAATCTTGTGGCGTACGTCCAGGGCTAAACACGCTAACAACTCTAGTAATTCGCTAATTAATTCCCCCATTAGTGACATAACTGTTCGTCCCGGGATTTCAGGTATTCAGGTAACGTTAATAAAGGGGCGCGTGTACTTTCACCTTGATAAAACCATTATCCGTGGGGAAAAGGCACGCGAGCACAATGAGTCCCGTTTAAATTGTTGTATAATTTTAGCAGTTTCCCACCGACCGATCGTAACTTTCCAAAAATTTCAATGCCCCTGGGATCGTCGGACCAATTCCAGCGTTCGAACAGAAACAGAGAGTTATTTACCATTCCTCGCGCCACGGTGATTAACGAGCATCGAAAAGGTTCCGCAAAATTTCAAACCAATCTTGTATCTCCCCAAAACTTTTACCAACTCGTTTGCATCGCGTAACTTTCCACACGATCGTATCTACGCGGATGAAAAAATGCTCGATTTCGCTGTTACACTGTCATCTAATTCCCGACGCTCGATCGATACTTCGCCGAGTTTGCTCGGGTTACACGCGGGGTAAACTAAATACCGCTAACCAAATCACCGAACGAATTACAAATCTAATCATTTCCAATCCACGTATCGCTCCGCGCGTAACCGAACGTTGACACGAATCGCATTCCACCGCTCTCTGCCCCATTAATTATACATACCCCGCTCGGAAATACGGCGAGCGAGCATCGTTCAGCCAAGAAAGCAATAGCGGCGCGTGTTTGCGCGAGCGCGCACGGATAAACGTGGCTCGATCCCGTCGCGTTGTTCAACGGCTCACTCGTGTCGTTTTAATTGGATTCCGACGGGCAAACTTTCCGCGTGGCGCGGGTGCAAAGGGCGCGGATCCAGTCGGCTGAAGTTCGAGGGAATTCCGTTTTCGTCCCCCCAGCGCGGGGCGAAGCGAGGCGACAGGAAGCGGAGGATGCGTTTGGGCCTCGAATTCGAATGGCAGCCAGGCGCCTGGCCGGAAGCGAGCCGTCTTGGAGCGTGGATTTAAAAAGAAAGGGAAATGGGACACCGCGCGGTCCGATTTAACTGCGGAAGTAAACCGGGTCGCGAATTAATCCGACACCGTCCGCTCGTCGACGATAATTAACCATTTCGCGACGCAGCGAAACGGGGAGAATTTTTTAAACATTCGACGAAATATTTTATTGAGGCTACGATTTGCGAGACTTTGTCAGAATTTGATCCACGATTTATCGGAGGACATGTTTTTAAATAATATCGATTTGATATTAAGAGAGACTGCTCCTCGAAAGAATGTTGGTAACAGCAAATTAGGTGTGCATAATTAACAAACATTTTATCCTCCTCATTTTGCCCTTAGCGATTCACTTTCGAGGAATTGCGGCAAAGGTGAGCAGATCGGTGACGTCAATCGCTTCCTTTAAATGGCAAAAAAACGGACACGTGGATCAAAGTCTGGACTCGGCTTGTATCAATAAAAACCCACGCGCCCCTCCGGCGACCATTTTCATAGCCGAGTGTATCGCGTTTTATTGGACGTTTAATTAATTACAGAAAGCGGATACCACGGAAGCGCGAACGTGTCTATCTAACAAATTGCGCGGACAGATAATCGCGTCCGTTGTAAGATACACGCTTTTTTTTTTTACATAACAACTCCTTTCGTTCGTCGATTCTAACCTCGCTCGC
This sequence comes from Xylocopa violacea, assembly GCA_963969225.1. NCBI lineage: Eukaryota > Metazoa > Arthropoda > Insecta > Hymenoptera > Apidae > Xylocopa > Xylocopa violacea. The sequence goes on from CAXAJV010000014.1 coordinate 16,988,905, forward strand.
GATTTTCCATTGAAACTCTAACCAAGAATCGAGATCGCGTCGGTTCTCGCGGAACGTGGCAGAATGGCGGATAAATACGCCATGGAACGACTCGATGGCGGCGCTCTTCTGTGGAGCAGCTACATTTTTGTCTGGCTCGGCGATTTATTTTAAGAAGCGAATCCGGCTCTTTAAACTTTCTTTTCCCGCTCTGACGGAGCATCGTGCACGTGCGTGCGAATCTAAGCAGACCCTTGTCACCCTCGCAGGGCTCATTAACCGCGAGCCGCTGCGAATCGTGCTCGCGTTTTCGCGCGACAACTCGCTCCAGCTGGTTAAATCAACCGTTCCTCCGCGCGATCGACTCGCGACCAGAGAGTGCGCAGAGAATCCCGGTGGCTCTTCCACGGCTTTCCTTTTACTTTCGACGATTTGCTCGGCTGTGACTCGCCGAGAATGCTATTCGTCACTTTTTAAATGGCGCGTACAAACGAAAGCGTTCCGCGGATCGAGCGTTCTCGTTTTTCGCGCGAGCGGACGACCGAATTGCTCGACGCTGTCCCTCGTTACCTCGAATTGCGATCGCTTTCGATGATTTTCGATCAGGCTGGGAAAATTGTTAAGTATCAGCCGGTTTCGCGAGATTTGTGTACCAGGATATAACGTTAAACGCTTGATACAGTGTATCTATTTGGAATTAATAGACCCTCTTTTGCTTTTATGTAATACTGGGTATAATATATTAGGGGCGTGTCTCGAACCAGTTCTGGAATCGTAAAAATATGTCTTGATATATTTAACTGTTCGCACGGTATGCTGATATATCGAAAAATGTGGACGTTAAATTAATATCACTTTCCCTCGGGGGTCTCTAAAATCGTTCCAATTAAAATTACAATTTGGGTTTCCAATTTGCGAAATTCTTTCCGTGTCACAGTTAATCGATTCGAAATTGAATGAACATCCACGAGTTCGAGCTCGAATCAATTTTCAACGATACCCCCATCGGGTGGTATCGTAATTGAACAATTAAAAATCTGCACCATGCGCGAGCAGCTCTCAATGAATCGAGTTGTACTACGCATCAGACGCCTGCAGCGTCTCGAGAGATAAAATCGAATTCCAACGAAAGACTCGGGCCAGTCTGCGGTCAGTTGAGTCACGGAATCAATTTTACACGAGCTTCCTTGGCGGCGGTGGGAGTATTCTTCTAACGAATTCTCATCCGCGAACGCTTACGCACCACGGATGTGGCCGCAAGCGTAGCGCGTCCTTTGCCACGCGTACGTGCGTTCAACATCCTCCGCGCCATGTGAAACCTCGTCACTGGTGTCTCGAGGATGAACGAGTTCACTTTTCGCGAACGCGTATTCCCCGTCCGCGTTCTTAATTAATTCCATGGCCACACACTCCATGGGAGACACGCGTCACTCCTACTAGTTTCGCACTGGGTGCTCGACAATTGGTGGAGAACCTAAGAAGCGGTCTTTCGAGTTGTCTCGAAGTGAAACGGAAGCTAACATCCTCCTTTTTTATATTCAATATGAAGAAAATTTAACGTCAGGCAGAATTCAATTAGAATTCTAATACAAGCCTTCGTTCGCCAAGTGAAATTCATCGACATGTAACGTGCTGTTACACACAATGTATAACACTGTTTGACCTACTGATATATGCACGACCCACATATGAAAACCGTAATTACGCGCGGCAAAAATTTCTAATACCGTTTGCAGACTTTCGTGCTGTCGGTGTTTCATATGGAAGCGTAATTAAATGTTTTGGAAAAAATTCGTCGTCGTTCAGAGGCAGAGAAAGAGTCGGTGCTGTAATTATGGCGTGTCACAAAGAGCGACGAGTAATACCAGCAATTTTCTTCGAAATTTTTTCATACGAATGCGCAAAAAATTAGTCCGCTATTAATTATCCGCGGTTTTTCGAGTTTAAGTCGCCAAGGCAACCCCAATTTCCACGGGACGACGAAAATCACTCAAGGTTTTACTTAAGCGACTAATTACGCTTGATAATAAGAATAGAATCATTCTATAATTAAGAATTACGAACTTACTGGATACGACGGCTCCAATTTTCACGAGATAACAAGAATTACTCGAAGCCTTAATTGCGCGAGTAATTACGCTTCGATATTCAGCAATCGAAGGAGAAAAAACGCACATTATCCACGAAATTATCCGCGAACTCGACAAATATCTCCAAAACTAATGCAAAAAAGACATTATCATCGTACAAACATACGATAGCAAAAAAATAATGTGAGAAACGACGAATTAATGCGATACGACGACCTCAATTTCCTCGAGATAACAAAAATTACTGGAAGCATTACTTAAGCGACTAATTATACTTTGATAATAAACGATCAAGAGGAGAAGAATCATCCGTAAACTCGACACGTACGAATCTGATAGAAAAAGTCAGCGAATCGAACGTTTCTCTGCTTCGAGAGAAAAGAAATTATTTTCTTTTCTCTCGAATCTCCTAATTGGATCAAAGAAATGATCCGAGCCGATTATTTGACGATCGCAGAATGACACGTACAATGACAGAGAGTCGATGTAAGACGTGTTTCTTTAAGAATAATCTCGGATCGACCCGAGGAAACGGCTTTACCAAAACGAAAGGGGCGAAGAAAAATTTGCAAGGCAAAGTTACGACTCGTTAAATCCGTCCTCCGGTTTCATTAATCTCGATGCGTTCGCGGTTCGATCGAGGCGACGTGTATTTACCATCGGAACAATTCCGGGGACTCGAGCCAGACGATGACGTTACAGCTAGGCGCCCGACGTCGATTCATCAGCGTCGATAAGCTTCTTGAAAAATGTATCTGTCGCCGCTGACGCCCCGTATCGAGGAATGAACCGAGAGCACACCCGTTACGCAATTAACGCCCGCATCCTGCGCAACGATCTACTTAAAAAAAAAAAAGGAAAGAGCGAATCGAGCTTTCGCGACTCGGAAGCCAGAGAACAGCGACGAGAAAATCGTAGAAAGCGTCGAATTTCGGAGTTCACGAGCGTGGAACTTTCTCCTACGATTCCCTCGCGCTCAGGTATCGCCGAACGAGACATTTATTTGACGGTTTTGGGTGAAACGAGAGGAAAAGACGCGGAGAAAGCGAAGGTAGTTGGAATAGTATTCGGTTTCCTGTTGCGGAACCATTTTGCGCGTAGCGTTATTTTCTAATGTAAAATAATTCTCTAGAGAAAGAATACAAATTGTACGAAATCTGTTGATCGAAAAGCCAAATTCTGAGCGATAAATTTCCTTCGTTGAGTTTGAAAAAGTAAAGAAGAAAAGGTAGACAATCGTCCATTGCACGCTTTGGAGTTTTCAAACGCCAAAAGAGGCCTGTGTCAAAAAAACTTTCAGCTGACCTAATTCGCATGTCGAAAGCAAAAAATTCTACGAAACCTGTTAATCGTAAGAGAAGAGCCTAATTTCCCTCGTCAAATTTCAAAAAGTAAAAAAGCGAAGAAAAACTGAGACTATAGAGTGAGACAATCATCCACTGCACGCTTTGGAGTTTTCAAATACCAAAAGAAGCCTGTGTCCAAAAAAACTTTCAGCTGACCTAATTCGCATGTCGAAAGCAAAAAATTCTACGAAATCTGTTAATCGTAAAAGAAGAGCTAAATTTCCATCGTCAAATTTGAAAAAGTAAAAAAGCGAAGAGAAACTGAGACTATAGAGTGAGACGATCATCCACTGCACGATTTGGAGTTTTCAAACGCCAAAAGAGGCCTGTGTCAAAAAAAAATCCCAGCTGACCTCTTTCGCATGGCGGAAGAAAAATTCTACGAAACCTGTTAATCGTAAGAGAAGAGCTAAATTTCCCTCGTCAAAAATGAAAAAATAAAAAACTAAGACTATAGAGTGAGACGATCATCCACTGCACGCTTCGGAGTTTTTCGAACGCGAAAAGAGGCCTGTGCCCGAAAAAAAAATCCCAGCTGGCCTCTTTCGCACGGCAGGCGCGAACAAAGAACCGCGAGATTAACCGTCGTACCGGCTAAAAACTAATTACCGCGCGCGGATCGAGAGGATCGGACGGGAAAAACTGGAGTAGCGCACAGTCATCGACCACGCGGGATCGCTTATTAATCGACGTCCACTTATCGACCCTTCGAGATACCACCGCCGCCGACCGAGACCGGCGAACACGCCTTCGGTTCCTGCTTTTCTTTCCACCGTGCACGCGGATAACCGAGCGGTATAAATAGTTCATTGTAATTGCCAATCGCGGCGTGTTATATCGGTCCGTTAATTCGTCGGCTTTTCAGACTATAACAGACGAACAGGGAGACCGCGAGAAGGGCGGAAAGAGAGAGATTCCGTAGCGATGGACGACTGAATAATTCGACGGATCGAACGATTTTAACTTCATTAACGGTGCTAAAAATGAAATAGGAAACTCATTTTTCTCCTTTACATTCGATGGAAACTTGTTCGCTTTACTGTGTCGATACATGTACGATGTACGTAAATGATTGCTTGGTAATTAGCGAATAGATTGAAGGATGGAAATGGAATTTGATTTCCTCATTTTCTGCTACGCAGCTTCGAGTACTAAATAATAAACACGACACTTCGAACAATCGTTCCCCGTCCGAATCGCATTCCGTCGAATCGAAAAGCTTCCGCGTAGGGGAGAGCGAGAATGGCGTCCACTCGAAATATGCATGTTCCAGCGAGTCCCGCTCGCCCAGCGGCTTTGATATTTCCGCTTTGAAATTTTCATTAACTTCAACAGTTTACCGATCAACAAGTCCAATTAAACGCGGCGTTCGCCATCGCGTAATCTGCGAGCTCGACGATTTTTATTCGCTCCACCCTTCTCGCGCCTGATGGACGCTCGAAGGCGGTTCGAGGGGTTGCTGCGTCGCCTCTGGAACGGTTTGCGCGTTCTCTTTCATTTTGTACTCGCTACTGTCGAAACGTAGAATGAATTTTTTGAACTAGTTCGCGAGGAACGATCTGCGCAGAAAATCTGAGGACAAGTCCATACGCGTAGCTCTGCAACTGGGGCGAAGTAACGCGATTCTTCCGATTCGAAACGTGCCAGATGAGTCAGCTGATCGACAAAGGCCACAGACGTGAGAGAGCTCCAACAGTTTCGTTATGATTCAACTCGAGCGCTGATGCGACGCGAAGTGTTGGATATCCGGCAGATACGATGCAATAAATCATACTATTCCTAACGTAATACAGAAATGTGTCACCGTGGTCTTTTTTTAATGCCCCGATAAGAAACGGGAAATGTCTCGTGACTAATGCTGGACAGATTAACGTAATTTTAATACGTATCTTGTGCCACTGGGAGACACTTGGTCGAGAGGCTGTCGTTCCTGTTTACGGTTGCATCTGTGCGATAAAACCGCGAGGCAATTATAAAGATTCCCTTCTCCATTCGCTAAGGATTCCAGCAATAACAAAAATGCAATCGTATATTTTCTACGACCAAATTATGCACATAAAAAAATATACATAAAATCTAACATCTCCGTGAATTATAAAAAGAAAAAAAGAGGCACCAGCGATCTTCCCTCAGCTTTTGCCGAGGGAGTAATCAATCACTCGAGATCGATATTAATTAAAAATCAATTCTCACCACGGATACACCACCGTCCGTGCATAATCAATAAAAAAAAAAAGGGAGGAGAGGAGTAAGGAAGCTTCTTTTATTTGCATCGAGGGCACTTCTCCGTGGTGGAACGTCGGAATTAAATCAACAGCCTGTTACAAACACTTCAGAGGCGAAGTGCTTTTGACGTCACGATATTAATGAGGAATAATTATAAGCGGATCTACTCGTCGCGCGGAGCAATTTACATAGATTTATTCGCGCGCGAATTTTACACCCGCCGACTTCCGATCGGATTCCTGTTGGGCACGGCTCGAAGACACCCAGTTTGCGAAACGGAATTCAGCAGCCACCGCGTGGAAAAGACTGTCGCCAGTGCGAACGCAGCGAGGGTAAAACGGGGCGCGAAAAAAATGTGGGCCAATTGGGCGAGGACTCGAACGTGGCGAGGCGCGTATTGAATTTTTCAATTTGCTTTGAAACGGTGTATATTTTGTTGGATACGCGATGGCAGCCGCGTTCTGGCAGAGCTTCCGGTATCGTTGACGCGTGTTCGCGCGGAAAACTAGGTTTTTCTTGGGAAGCTTTGCGTCACGGGATGATGAAGGAGGCGCGTTAGTTCATTTGAGCAGAGACATGCGATTTTCGTATCTGGAAAGCATGTCCTGTCGCTTGGACAAAGAGCTGTACGGTGTCGTACACTGGTTACTGTCCAGCGAAACCAGTCACTCTCCTGTCCCAGTATTTTAACCATACGTGGTGGATGTTGAGTCATTTTACTTGAAAATCCAAAGAAAGATTCTTTTTTCTCGGTGTTCAGTTCTACGACGTCTGCTAAATTTGACACGAGTCACAAGTAGATCGAATATTCACGCAAGATTGCGTTTCTGTCAACAGAATTCGTACGATACGAATGTAGACGTATTTACAAAAATGTTCGACTCAATTTTCACAAAATATTCTCTCTCGAATTTCGCAACAAAATAGGAAATACATTTCCTGTTGCGCGCTCTCTCCTGGATTATATAAAAAATATTTTCAAATATCGCGAACAGCGTTAATAAAATATTTCGAAATGTTTCTAGTTTAAGTTCGATGTTACAGCTGAATAATACCACGAGAGATTTTTCTCGATTACTTCTTTTGACTTGCCCCTCTTCCATTGAAACCGTCCAATCAACGTCCACCGTTCTCGTCAGTGGAGACGCAGAAACGTTGCGTATTAGCGATCACCGAGCTTCCAAATGGGGTGGAAAAAAAAAATCGCAGGCCAAATGCGCATCCAGACGTTCTCTGGAAAACCCTCCTCGAACAGAGTCCCGGGAAACGCGGAAGTAAATCGCGTAGGAAGATTAGAGCGAGCACTCTGCATTTTTCATTCGAGCCCCGTTTCGATGCAGGCCGATCATCGCTCTCGGCGCGTTATTACTCGCGGGCGAGTGATTCGTTCGCGTTTCAAGCTCGAGTCGATGGGGCTTTGCGCGATAATCTCCGATAACGCGCGCAAACGCATCCGGAGGTGAAAAAGCAGAGAGACTCGCTCGTTCCTGATAAGATTATTCCGATGTAGCGACGCTTACTTTCGTCTTGCGTAACTCGAATTTACGAGGCGAGTTTAAACAACGCGCGGCTAATAAATCAACGCGGTTTCATTGTAATTAACGTCCGTACACCGCGCTATAATATGGTCGTGCAACGCGTTTTTGTTATTCGAAATTCGCCAGTGAAAATTACGCTGCCGCCTGAATCCGCTGCGAGGACGCTCGCAGCGAACTCCGCAACTGTGTTTTAATTTGTGAATTGTACGAGTGTGCAGGAGTTGCTGGCCAACTTTGTCAGAAAGAGCGTAGAGCGCAGAGGGTCGAGCGTGCAATTCGAACGATCTGACCCAAGCTGGAGGAAGTCAAAGGAGCGTATAAACTGGACACGAGCGCGATGCATGGGAACGAAGAGGAAAAGCAAGAAAAACGAAAAAGAACCGCGACGACAGATCGAAATGGGAGGGAGGAGGAGAGGAGAAGGTCAAAGGTCGGACGTCCAATTCGTAGCGGGTCATAGGGACGCCTCGAGCGGCGCGTGAACCAGTGACGTCACTATCGAGTGTCCGCGTCCTGCCAATATTTTTCTACCGGCGACGCCGCGGCCGGAGAAATTCTTTTACGACGTCTGAACCGCCCTGTGATGAAAGGAAGAGGAAAAGAGAGGGTAGGGGGACATCGAGGGATGATATACGAGGAATTGCGAGTGAAAATCTGAAGCTTGTCGGAGGATCTGGAACGTTTCTCGCGTTACAGATTGATCGTCACCCTTTCTTCTATCTACTTGATTAAATATTTATTTTGATCCAAAGCAAACAGTAGAATTATACTTTCACCACGCATGAGTAGGTCTGATTCAGAGTCCTCTGTTGCTTGTACGTTCATATCTAATGCGACTTAAATTGTCAAAAGCTCAAGTGCTTTGTTGTCCGTGCGATATTTTATACAAGTAAGAAGAAATTTATAGATAAGAATGTGTTGATCGATTTGGAAAAATAAGATAGGAAATCTTGCGAACAGACACGCGTCTTTTAAATAGACCGTGTCGACGTGTTCTTTCACGATAAATAAATAATCCTAACGGAGCGCTGTATCTGCCTATACTTCATAAAATCATCGTAGAATATGCTTTACGTTCTCGTTCATAAAACATCGTTCATAGTTTCCAGAGTGATCGTTAATCCTATCGATTGACAGGATATATCCGGTTGCGAAACGAGCGAGGCAAAGTTGCAGAATTAACGAGATCGGCGCAAAACAAACGCAACATCTCGCGCTGGGATTAATTGCCGTTCGAAAAGGAATTATCGGAAAATTCACGGACTACGCCAGCTGCTCGCCTTTTGATATTTATTTGTTATCGACTGCTTTTTCTTGTCGCGGACGACAGGTTGACTCATGTAAGTACCTGCGATAATCGTCATCGCGAATCGAACCGTTTATTTCGTGCTGAACGTTTCTTTTGTCTCCTTTTCTTTTTCTGTTTCGTCTTTCTCGCGGACAGAAATGAACTGTGAGATAAATTCGTCGAAACCGTAGCAATTACGATAACGATTAAGTCACGGAAGGAAAGAATGGTCTTCGATCGCGTAATACTTTCACTGGCGCTCCACGGTTTCAGTAATTCGTACGATTATAAGAAAAGGAACCGCGACACGAAAAAGAAATTAATGGCTGGTAACGCCGCGAACGTTTCCAGCAAAAACTACCTAGTGAAAGCGGTCACACTTCCTCATGATACTTTATAATGCATCCCTCTCGACGTTAATCGCTTAATCTTAAAGCAAGTTGTAACGAAGTCCTATCGTAGAACACTGTGCCCGTAAATTAGCGCTTTCTACGTGTTACTAAATGAACATGTGTTATTCGCGCGCGTGAATTTATCGAATTTATTATCTACGATCGATATTACTCGATAACTTCAACAATTTCAGCACCGATCAGAGCAGATTTTGACCTCGATGGAAGATGGCCACGATCGAGGGCACGCAGAAGCAATTGAATTCGGTCAAAGAATAATTACTGTTAAAGCCAACGATACGACGTATAATGGAACGTTGTCGACCGAGGAGCCGAGATAATGCTAGAAAAAACAGTTGAAACAGACGAGAACAGGAAGTTGGTACACGATACACAGAGACGTATGTCCACGGTACAATGACAACGCGTTGCGTAATCCAAAGTGCAGTTTGCACTAGCGCGTACGTACCTTCGTGTTTTCAACTAAAATTTCTTCCTTTATACGTATTAACCGATTGCACTTTATAGTCGACTGCCTCAAACGAATTTAGACATTAATTCACATTGCAGATACAAAGAATTCTTCATCTAACTTTATCTCTTGAAAATATACATATTTACTCTTCTGTGAAGACTATCGCATGGCAATGATAGTTTTATTGCACCGTGATAAATACGCAGACATTTTTACGAAATAGAAATGATATTGCAGACAATTATTCGATTTTAAAGAAAACCAACCTCGCTAAAGAAAATATTTTTTTACTGGTTCGAAGAGTTTTAATCGAGTGAAACTTCTTCGATACCACAGAGTACAGTGCTTTTCATCGGTTCGATAACAATGTCGAAATACTCCTGACGAATCGTTCCGAGAAATCGTCTTCGAAATACCTTTCGAACAATTTCATCGATCCGATTCGATGCCAGCATTATCATCGCTGGCTCGTCACTCGATAACGAGTTCCCGTGAGTTGTCGACTCCATCGGGATGATTTATAGCCGAAGTTCGGCCGCGTTCACGACGGTGGCCGGATTTCAACTAATTTCCAACTGCGGAACTTTTCGAAGGTTCGATTAATGAGAACGGGATCGTTTAAAATTCATAGCCAGCTGATTAGTCGCGTTCCACGTTTCGCATTAAGAGAATTACAAGGCCGCGTGCGTTTAAACGTTTCTGCGTTGATCCGTCGCGGTTTCAACGTGGCCACGATGGGGGAAAGTTACGATGAATTTCAGATAAGGCGGGATTAAGGCACGATAAGAAAGAAACGGTGTGCTTGGGAATTCGAATTCGTGGAGGAGCGAGTTTCGTTCGCAAGAGTCTGCACCGGAAGCGTCACGGTTCATAGAGTTTTTCAGTTCGAACTGTTGCGTAAGGACGTGAATTGCTGATGTTTGTGGCAGTGCGTGGAATTTTCTAGCTACGTAATAATACGACGCGTCGAATGGATAGTAAATGGCTACGCCAAGGATTTAGTTATCCTGTAAGTCGAAGCGAATTTACGAATGACTAACAAATTTGTACACATCTAATACGTCAAAATGTATTAAAATGAGCAGGGCTCAAATTGATTACTCGATCACTTGTAATTGTAATATTTGTGATTTTTGGAGAATATATCATCGTCCAGAGCCAAGAATTTTCGAAAGTCCTTCCTCTTTCTATACTAGTAACTAAAATAAAGAAAAGTCGAATTCTTAATTTAAAAGTAATTTAAAAAAATTCCACGCTTTCTTAATTTTCCTATAAAGATTTGAATCGTTCCTGGAGATCGATCGATAAGCGCGCGACCTAGCGATCCATAGATCCCAAGATCTTGGAGGACGGTCGGTAAAACAGAGAATCGCGTCGTAGATGGCAGCACGAACCGGTCTGTTTCAGTCGGCGATAAAGGAAACGTCGAAACAGACCTGTTAAGCTCGCGAACGGAAGCTGGGATGAATTTAAAAGGTCGAAACAACAGCACCAGTCGGATAATTGGAGTCCGCTCCAGCGATTTCCAACAGATCCTCCGGGAGGCCGATTCTTCCGCGTCTTATTAGCAGAACTTTAATCAAGTAATCAAAACACTGTTTATAATCCTGCGAGCTGCAAATCCATTTAAACTTTTCAACTGCGCGACCTTAATGTAGTTGTCTCGAGAAATTCATATCTTTGACGCCACGACCCAGTTTCAAATTAGATTAAACAAGCGAACTTCCTGAGAATTAATTGCATCTACGCATGGGCTCGCGAAAAGTTGCTCCCTCGAATTAAATAAATTCAAATTCGATCAACTAAGAACCGTAATACATTAACATTTCAAATTAATACTTTTCATCTAATCCTCAGTATTTCCGTATTTCACAACTGCACTCGACTAATTACCCCCAAAAAATCAAGCACCCCTGCCTTTAACCGCCAGTCACCGACATGCAGAGTTCATCGTCGATCTCCACGTTCCTTCGTCAGAAAAAGGAATAAAGAAGGAAAGCAGAAAGCACTCCCGTGGTTCCTCGATTCGAATCCTCGAAATCCCCTATAATCGTCCGCGCGATCGCGATCGTCGTCGCGGATCGAGAGGAGGACGCGCGAAAACGCGACGCGGAGCACGAAAACTCGCGGGCAGAACGCATCGCGCTGAGAGAGGAGCTATCGATTAACTGTCTGCCGCGTTGCGTCTCGAGTCTGGACAGCATTGTCTTTCATTATGCGATATCGCCGCCGCGTCCGGAATAGTTGGTAGCAGCGGCAGCAGCAACGGAGGGCGGCCACGCGACGAGGGACGGCGAGCTCTTTCCGCTCTTTGCTGCGGCACGCGCGTTTCGCGAATGTGGGACAAACCGGTCGGAAAAAGAGAAATTCGCGTCGATTCCTTGCCACGGCTTCTATACGCGGTGCCCACTCTCCGCGATAGACCGTTATTCCCGTTGGCTTTCAGCCGACGCGCAAGGAGAATCGGAAAAAATACGCGAAAGCTACGGGCGCGCTCGCTCGCTCGCTGACAGGGAAACGGCGGAAAGTGTTACGCTCGTTGGACTTTGTTTGGGGAGAATGGTGGAATGAAATTTGGCACGACGCGGTTCGCTCTGGATGAGCTGCGCTGTTTGACGCGCGACGTACCGTTGCATGCGATTAGAATTGTAATTTTATACGCAGGGGATGATCGGGGGTAGTTCGTGTACAGGCGTACCGTTGGGGTTCTGTGAGAAATTTTTAACACAATTCCTTTTGTACGTATTACTTGCACAGGGGAATCGATAAACTTTTGTTCTTGTTTATCGTAATACGAATTGAATTTAGAAATTTGCGACGTGTGTGTATCTTACTAAAAATGTCATGCAAAAAGTAAAATTGAATCGTTTCAAAGATCCGCAGCTAGAAAGACAATTGTTTATACCAGTAAAAGGTAGATATAAATGTGTTGAAGAACGCTGGGGATTGAACAAATAAACGAATCACGTTAAAGGGTTAAACTACCCCTTCGTCTCGTGCAGCCCGATTCCGCGAGCTACTTCGATCGTTACCTCGAAATTTTATCGTCGTACGTGCAAGAAATTACAACGGAAGCCACGGTTCGAACCGTGGCGTCGGAGGGATGGGGGTGGCTCGTTTTCGAGCGTAAAAACCTCGCAAACTTCCGCGAGGCGAGTCCCTTCGCCGCGCCACGGCGAAACTTCGCGCGGAATTTTTCGCCGACGTGCAAATTACGACACTCGTCGTAAAACTAGCTGCGGAGCTTTCACGGGGTCTGTACGGCGTTTCTACTTACGACGATCATCTCGGAGGGCTCGAGGACGAAGCATTCGTTGGGTCTCCTGGCGCTGCCACCCGTCCGCTTGCCAAAGCTGCAACAGAAATGGGAGGCGACGCGGTTAAAATCCGGTCCTCGAGGTTCGCACGGCGGAAGGAGAACCTTCCTCGGGTACGATTTCCCGTAAAAGTGGCAATATTTATTCTCCCTTTCATTTCCGGTCGATAAACAACGCGAGAAACGAGATTACCTCTTATTTTTCTTACGATCCAGAGAAATCGTAACGCATCCTCCTCTTTCTTTGTCGAGGAAAGATGTATCGCGATCGTCTCGCGATTTTCTTTTCCTTTTTTGTTTTCAAGCAACTAATTCGTCTTATTTTAACGCGAAACGCTTTTTATGCGTTTCACGGTTCGGTGACTGCTATTTTTCGTTTTATCGACACGCGCGCGCGCTTTTATTCCTTTCACGGTTCCCCGTAAATAATGGATCGTCGAGCGGTGCCGTTTTGAATGCTCGAATACGCTCGTGTTATTTTTCGAGTGCTTTAATGGAGTTTACCACGGACATTCCGCTTTAAAATCCGAGCGCTATGAAAAGTTGGGAAATAGAGCCATTATGCCGGTTTTTAGCGATGGAAATGCATAACAGGTGCCCGAGAGGAGCGAAATACAGAGCCGCGTTCGAGAAGAATTTGAAAAGAGTAAGCGGTAGAAACGCTGGTGTAGAACGAGAATCTTTGGGGATACCACTTTTCTCCTGTAAAAATGCCACGACTCCGGATATAACATACAGCTTCTCTTAATTAGAGAAGCGAAAAACGTTTCTCCAATTGCGTACACGTCGATAATTACCTGCACCTAATACCCGCCGTGTACCGACGTCATAACACGGTGCAACTTCAATTTCATCGCGCACGCCCCTCGCTAAAGGGGTTGAAAGCGATAACCATCGAACGCACGCGCCATAAATTTCTTTTCGCTGCAACAATAACAGCCAACGGCGAGGACGAGAGGGGTGGGCCGCGTCGACACGGAAGCAGCGATCGGGGAAAACGCGCGGCCGCGTCGGGGAAAAATCGCGGCCGCTCGGCGTAATGGCCGGCTATCTCTAACGAGGGGCGGGCCAGGCCACCCTTAAACACACGTATCCCATTGTCGCGGCGGTTCTGGCTTTTAAATGTTTACGATCCGCCATCGACAGATGTTTCTCTCCCTGGCGAGGACCCGGCGCTCCTCGAATTAGCCACGAATACAGCCCCGGTCGGAAGCGCGCACCCGTCGATCAACAAAAATCTCCCGCGGCTACGCGAGAAGGTCGAGGGTCGAACAATGCCGACGGTATAATTTCCCCTTTGTCAGGGGGAACGCGTATTATTTCCGAGAGAAACATGTATAACAGCGACGTAGCAAGGTGGCCGCGAATTATCGGCGCAAATTTTCCGTACCCTGTTACGGTAATCCTATCGGCGCGAATCGAGATTTGCAACCGTTTGTTCGACTACCCTTTCGAATTAGAGCTGGCTGGCTTGATTTAGTTCAACGCTGGGCTGCTTTGTCGTTAATATGCGATACGGTAAACGGGTATTAATAATTGGTTGAATTATGTTTTACGAACACGATCCGTTGTTTGGTTTCTGTGGGGTAATAGAAAATTTGGTCCTGTTAATCAGCACCACGATATTACAGTTGTGGTTTCCCTATGTTTGCTCGAATCGCTAAATATCGATGTGTTTTTGCGTACTTTTTCGAACAGCATTTGTCCGGGACGATTACTGAATTCAGTTTCTGTGGAGGAATAGAAAATTTGGTTCTGTTAATCAGCACCACGATATTACAGTTGTGGTCTCTCTATGTTTGCTCGAATCGCTAAATATCGATGTATTTCTGCGCGCTTTTTCGAACAGCATTTGTCCGGGACGATTACTGAATTCAGTTTCTGTGGAGGAATAAAAAATTTGGTTCTGTTAATCAGCACCACGATATTACAGTTGTAGTTTCCCTATGTTCGCTCGAATCGCAAAATATCGATGTATTTCTGCACACTTTTTCGAACAGCATTTGACTGGGACTATTACTGAATTCATTCGGTCGAGAATTCATTTCTATTATGTCGTCGTTAATTCTGCGGTGGGCATTCATGCTGGCTAATGATTTATGTACTTCGTTAGACTACAGGTTCTATATAGTTGGATTACGTTAAGAGGATTAGTTAGATAATAGATCAGCAAGACTCTAAATATAATTCATCCAGGAGATTAATTCCGATATTCTATTTAGCTTTACTTCGGACAGCTTAAGATGATCATCGTCTAATTGGATCTAATGAATGTCTGATCAAAAAGTGTCTGCAACGAATTATTTCTTCCTTCCGCGTAGCTACATTTATGCGTGGCACTGCGTTTTGTATTCTTGGACGTGAAGGAAAATTATTGCGGGTCGAGTATATGCACGCTGATAAAATTGCACGGTTAAGTATAATTAAGCGCCGTGCAAATGTTTGACGACGTTAATCTTGATAATAGGATTGAACGGGGCATGTTATTCTTTTTTAATAATGTAAAATTTTTAATAATAAAAGCGTAAAGATATTTTACATTTCCTACCTGAAATTAAAGATAAATTTCTCTTTTTTTTTGGCGAAAGATAATTTTAAAAGGATTTCTGCCAATCTATTGACCTAAAATTGCGAAACCAAATGTATTCTTCTCTAGTGCAGAAGCAAAAATACTCGAGTATCAAGATGATAGCACTTTATCGAGAAGATAGTCGAACCATACTGAGAAATGGATTCATGGCTTTACGAAAAAAAGTGTGACTGCAGATATCGAGTCGATTGTGGTTGCGGTTATGAAAGGACATTGACTTTGCGCAAGGTTTCGCGAAGATAGCTTCAAAGATAACTTAAGATCGCTAAACGTGCATTAGTTTGGAAGAGTTTAAAAAAGCTGCTCAGCGTAATCTCAAAAACCGTGCAATTTTGTAAACTCCAACATTCAAAGTTTCAAACCAGACAGTCTCCTCAAAATCTGGTATTGAAATTTTTCCTCGACTCTGAACCCATCCAAATTTAATAAAACTCGTTAAAAATCGTTTCAAACAGACTGTCTAACACCTCTCAAAACTAGCTGCAAGAAAAATATCGAGATTCAAAACGCAGGTACATTTAACAATGACATGAAAAAAGTAAAACGTTTCTTGTTACGTCTCCGCAAGGAAAATTCTCCGATCACAATGTTTTCCAACTGCAGCTGACAGCAGAGTATGTAGTTCCATCCCATTTTCATTGAGATTAAACGTCAGCACGATCAAGTAACGAGAGATTTCTTCTAAAGCGCGACCTTTCTCGTGCAACCGTGTCGCGTGTTCGCTGTACATTAACAGCCTTAATTGGAAGCGAGATTCTACGAGAGCTGCGCACCTTTCAGAAATCGTAATGTATGAAGACGAATGGGTTAGCATCGGTAGGAAACGTGCAATGGGATTTTAGCCACCGTTTGGACGTTTTAACGTGGCATTTGACTATTAAGATTAACATTATAAACAAGCAGTAGTAATAAATACTGTACGCAATGACAACTTCTCAAATTTGGCCCTACAATATTTCACAAAAAGGAAACAAGTCTAACAAAAATTCGTCCAACACAGAAAATTCTAGTATTAACACTCTGACGTCAAATGGCGTTACGAACCACCCCTTTCTCGACCGAAGCGACGCTCCCTCAGCGACGTCTCGACGACTCCTTCCTTCTCGTTCAACGTCCTGGGGACGCGAGACACGCACCACCGACGTCGAGACGTACACCTGTCCACGCGTCGGCCCATAAATCTCTCGTGGCGTTAATACGAACGATACGACGTATCGACAGCCGTGTATCAAACGCGGCTCAACGAGGACCGACTAAGAATTACCCGGCGGAAGGAAGGTTGCCAAAGGTTCTCGACCTCCTCGAGCTCGTCTTACTTGAACCAGCGCCGCGCGCGTAACGCGTCACGTGTGCGTACAGCGCGGAAAATTGAATCCGACGCGGATCGCGCGGCCAGGCTTCTCGATCCCGCAACCCCATCACGAGCTAACCCCGCGACGTCGAGCGAGCTGGCACGTACCCGGGTGATTATGGTCGTTTCGTTTATGGATGAGCCTCGTTCGCGAGGTCTGACGCGCGCCGCGGTCGGGTTTCCTCTTTCTTCCTCCATTTTTTCACTCCGTTCGCTCGTTTTCGAAGTGTTCCTCGAATGGATCTTCGGTTTCATCCGCGACGGGGCAAGCGGTTCCTGATGGTTTTATAATTGGTGCAGAAGATTAGAATCCCTTCGGATTTCCTCCGGCGTGTTTACGCCGGACATTGTCTACCGAGGGAGGCTTTTAATGGAGCTTTATGGAAGACGTCGTGCTGGTAACTTAAACGTTCCACTTAATCGCGTCGTTTTTATCTCTCTAACAAGTAGAGTTTAATCTACAACTCGTTTCCTACCCCTGTTATTTGTTTAAACGGTTCCAATCAGTGTCCAGCAACGAGCAACCCGCATATAGTTCACGGAAATTCTTCGTGTAAATCATTTAAATCGGCCGAAGTCTCGACACCTTTTGTGCCCGAGAAAGGGGGTTAAAAATTTCGCTTAATTAATATCGCCGTCGCAGCGATTACTACGGATCGCGGAGCTCTCGATCTCGAGGCGCTTCAAAGAGAGACCACCTCTCGTCCCTGCTTTAAATAACACCGAAAAGTTTCCCAATCTCCCTTATATTACTCATTTCCACGGGCAAGTTTCTTAAATCGTTTTAATAAGCCGGGGGAATCTATGAAACTCGCGCGACGCGGCTAACGACCAGAATTAAAGTCCACGTTACGCTGCGCCATACTTTCATTCCGGATTTACGAGCGATTTCATCATCGGCGCCGTCTTACAGCGGGATTAGATTTAATGATATTTTACGATCGTTAAATGAAATCCTGTAAGGTCTGTTAACTGAAAGTTCCGCGGCCGGAATGCGGGATCCATCGACCGCGATGGCGGCTGCGATCCAACTATTTTAAAACGTTCTCCACATCGAACTCGATAGGTTATTTACGAGGCGTGTAAAATTCGCCAAACGTTGCCAATCCAGCGGTCATTCTCTCAGCGAATGAAGCAAAAACGACTACGCTACTGCATCCCCGTCACGTCGAGAATATTTCGAAAGAACGCTAGCGATTTCCCCTCAAAAACTGATCCAGCATCCGCGAAACGGCCCGCCGAGCCGTTCTCATGCCGGAACGGATTTCCTCGTTCGCTTCGTGACATTACGTACTCCATTTAACCGGACTTGCCCTCGAACTTAACCGACCTGATGAAATATTTCAACCTGCGCCGCTACGTGCAACCGCTATCGGTTCCGTTCGCCTCTCGTTCTTACGCTAGGTACCAGTGTTCTCTAACTGTTTCCAGCTGGTTACGAAACGACCAAAACGTGAAAAAGAAAAGTGTCGACCGGTGATGCGCCTTCCCACGGTCTCGTGCAACCGAGTACCGATTGCGTTGAATTTTTCTGCATCTCTGCGGTGCACCAGTTCCGACTAGTTTCGAGGGTTCGAGTTTCGAAACGCTACACGCGTCACACATCTATGAAAGATTCATTTTTATACATCTTTTGATCACATGAATTTTGTCTACGAAAATTTGATTGCCTTTGTGGGGAACTTTGGTTGTTCTTATGGGGGTGGGGGTTGTTCCTTTAGCTGTAACTTTTAGATTTTTTTGTGGGGGGGTTTGGGTTCACTTTTGGGGTTCACTCTTGGGGTGGGGTGCACTTTTGGGGTTGGGCGATCGCAAAGGATAGGGGTAGAGCGCTCTTAGGGGGTAAGGCCTTACAGGGGGCAGGGTTATCTTCAATGAGTTACAAGATAAGTATTTTTCATTAATACAATACAGTAAAATGATTTCAAAACAAGTAGTTTCCATTAACACAGTGAGAATGAAACGTAATTAAGAAAACATGATACAATCAACAAACTATTATCATAATGAAATGAAAAAATTTACAGATTTTACGACACGCGTAAGAATCAAGAGATTGAAAATCAATGTAAGTGACAAAACTCAAAATACTAAAATATATTATCAGCACAGCAAGTGTATATAATATATCCTCAATAATTTACAGAGTTTAGTAGTTACATTTTAGTGAAGTATTTTCTTTTAATTCAATTAAAAAAATGTATAAAACACTATTATACATATCCAAAAATGAGTACAATTTTTTACAATTTCTTATACTTTATTATATTTTATTACATTTTATTATACTTTATTATACTTTATTACACTTCACTTCACTTCACCACCACTTCACTTCACCACCACTTCACTTCACCACCACTACACCTCACCACCACTTCACTTCACCACCACTACACCTCACCACCACTACACCTCACCACCACTACACCTCACCTCACCTCACCTCACCACACCACACCACACCTCACCACACCACAACACACCACACCACACATATGGGGTTGGGTTAGGGTTACGCAGGGTAGGGCGATCGCCAGGGTAGGGGAAGAGCGCTCTTTGGGGCGTAAGGCCTTACGGAGGGCGGGGGTTACTCGGCGAAGGATCGCCTAAAATAATGGTCGAATGTGAAGCGCTCCAGCAGCCCACATCGACAACTTCGACCCCCCATGGCTCGCCTTATAAAGACTATGGTGTCAACTGTTTCTTGCGAGAATGCAAATTGTTAATTGCCATCTGGCGGCCGCGCTCGAAGCTCGCGATTTTCAGTCCAGCGGTGTGCTATGGTGGTGCTATGTGCTACGCGCTCGCCCCCGTTAATCGTAGGTTAGAAATTCCGATCGAAATAAATACCAACACGTATTCGACGCTTTCATTTCGATACTAAATATTTTTAGTAGCAGTACTTTTGATTACGTTATCTACACGGTGTAAAGAAAGAGTTTTCTTATCAAACGAATCGAGTATCGATACGAAAATACATATAAAATCAGCGCAGCCGGTGTATAATAATATGTTCAGTGAGTTACAAGGCGAGTATTTTTTCATTAATACAGTAAGATGATTTCAAAACAAGTATTTTTCATTAATACAGTAAGAGTAAAACGCAATTAAGAAAATATTATTATAGAATCAACAAACTATTATCATAATGAAATGAAAAAATTCGTAGGTTAGAAATTCCGATCGAAATAAATACCAACACGTATTCGACGCTTTCATTTCGATACTAAATATTTTTAGTGGCAGTACTTTTGATTACGTTATCTACACGGTGTAAAGAAAAAGTTTTCTTGTCAAACGAATCGAGTATCGATACGAAAATACATATAAAATCAGCGCAGCCGGTGTATAATAATATGTTCAATGAGTTACAAGGCGAGTATTTTTTCATTAATACAGTAAGATGATTTCAAAACAAGTATTTTTCATTAATACAGTAAGAGTAAAACGCAATTAAGAAAATATTATTATAGAATCAACAAACTATTATCATAATGAAATGAAAAAATTCGTAGGTTAGAAATTCCGATCGAAATAAATACCAACACGTATTCGACGCTTTCATTTCGATACTAAATATTTTTAGTGGCAGTACTTTTGATTACGTTATCTACACGGTGTAAAGAAAAAGTTTTCTTGTCAAACGAATCGAGTATCGATACGAAAATACATATAAAATCAGCGCAGCCAGTGTATAATAATATGTTCAGTGAGTTACAAGGCGAGTATTTTTTCATTAATACAGTAAGATGATTTCAAAACAAGTATTTTTCATTAATACAGTAAGAATGAAACGCAATTAAGAAGATATTATGATACAATCAACGAACTATTATCATAATGAAATGAAAAAATTTACAGATTTCACGAGACGCGTAAGAATCAAGAGATTGGAAATCAATATCGCAGGAATAGCATAACGCAGCATAACGCGACTACTTTCTTCGAATAGTAAACCCATATTGCTCGCTATACGATCACGTCGTCCTCCGATAAGATATAGCGAATACTGTAGCTGTATATATTACAGCATAACGTGACAGACGTTACGTTACGTTTTTCCGAAAGTGTACCCCTATCCATTGTTTTGTACGATTTGTAAATGATTTTCAATCATAAAAAAAAAAAATGAAACGAGGGAGGCTGGAGAAAAAAAAAACGGGCGGACGGATCGAAGTGGAGATATACGCGGAGGCTGTCTGTCGCGCTTTTATGGAGATTAATTGAAATATATTCAGATTGTAACGCGCGTCCGTCCGTAGGAATGCGTTACGCTGATTTACGAGAGGGGGTAAATTTTCGTTACGACGTCGCGTCGATAAAAGATGGCCCCGCCACCGTGCGCCAATTTCGCGTCGCGCGCAAAGGAAACGCCGATTTATGCGCGCCCGTTCATTCCAGGTTGTTGCATCGAAATTGCGTTAACATTAGCTCGGTGGACGGGATAGCGAAATGGGATCGAGCAGAGTGGCGTAATAACGCCTGTTAACTCTCCATTGTCCAGTGGAACTATTAAACATATGCAGGTGACGGGCACAAAGGAAGTCTGCGCTGCAGCGTTGATAATTCGCGTGTTAGATGTAGTCGTAATTAGTCGTTTCAACGTGACGCGCGTACACGTTTGTCGCTATCGCAGACTTTTACTCATCTCTATCGAATTGTCTTTAATTGAAACGGTCGACGATGGGACGGAGAAAAGACGCGTGGCGTTTGCAGATAGACCTTTGATATTAATTGGAAATCGCGAGCTCGTGGAAGTCTAATTTATGAAACAGCGTCGGGTCGCTGGGAATTTATCGGATAAAAATTTGATGAGAGAAGATGATTAATTTTGCATTTGGCAGGGCGCACAAGGACAGGATTTATCGCCCGAGTAATGCACGATGAGGTGATTTATGTCGCATCCGTGTTAATTTACGGCTACCGGGCCCGAAAATTAATTATCGCGTGTGGTTAACTTCCGTAAACACGGGCAACGATTCTGATTGATTTTTAATGAGGAAAAAATTGCCGCTGCGCGAAGCTGGACAATTTTTTGCCCGAATTGAGGCCGCGTGTAATTTAAAAATGATCGAGTACTTTTGACGGCGGGCGAGAAAATAATATCTGGAATCTTACGGATAAAAAATTTCAATCTTTTTTCGATAGCTACACGGAGTCAATGAATGATAATTAAATTACGAACTTAACGATCTTCGAGTATCTAATCTTATCGCTTCGATGGGTACACGGACCTTTTATTGCCCAGTATCTCCATTTTAATGATAAGATATCGAATTCTACTAAGTATGCGCTCGTTCGAACTATCTTGAGTACACTTCGCGCAATATTCTTTAGTAACTTAAGGTGGCGAACGCGACGACCGAACGTAATCTGTAACTCGTGTCGTCGTACAACCGGCGGGGACACATTTCGCAATGTTTCGAACACGAAAACAAGAGAAGAACGAAATAACAGGGCCCGTGTCTCGACATTAATTTTTCCCTCGTGATTGCGAAATACACGCGCGCTTAAACGCATCGAACGCGTTTCATCTCATTTCGGTTTAACGGATGCGTTTCAGTGATTGGATCAATATATCAACCCATGACGTGAACGTACGTCAGCCGTAGTGGAATGGGATATTTCCATGGCGTGTACAGTCAACCGTATCGAAAGCCAGCTAAAGAATTAATTCAGAATCCGGTTATATTACTGCCGCTAACTGCAGCTTAATCTACTCCCGAACGAAACACGATGACGCGAGTAACCTCTTCAAACCTCGTCTTTTTTCCTATAGAATTTAGTCATCAAATAATTCGTATTCCTACTTCTTTACGACAGACATTTATAGTTCGTCAAGTTTCATGACAACGACCAATGCGTATAAATTTTAATACTTTTAAATAACCGAAAAAACAGCTGCTTTGATTTAGACTTTGCATCACAAGCGACATCGACGTTCGAAAATGATTGAAAAAAATGGAAAAACGATTAGAACAACGATACATGTACATAGAAACGTATTTATGGACGATAATTTCTCGAACTAAAGTCGATATCCAGACTCACCACACGGAGAAACGTCTTCGCGGGAACGCAGGTGGCGGCGGTGGCTGGGCGCGATAGCTCCTATCGACTGACTCGCTCCTGAGGGCCTGGACGACCTTAGGCACGGCCCTGAACGGCTCCTGGGGAGCTTTGACGATCATACCAGAGGGCAGATTGCCATTTCCGACGGTGTCGTTGAAATTACTCGCCCCGACGCTTCCACCGCCGTGGAAACTGTTCCATCTCCTGACAGGACCTCTATTAGCAACATGGTGTCCGCTTCCTGGGCCGCTGGGGCCACGTAGTTGGCTCGTGTGCTTGTGCATCCTCCCTCGTTCTCTCTCTTTCCTTCACACACACGCAGACTGTCCTCTCTCTTTATGTACTCCTGTCTTTCTCAGCCCTGGATCCTCCAGGACTCGGACGACTCCTCTTTCGCCTCCATCTTTTTTTCTTCCTTTATCCCTCTCATTCGTCCCTAACGCTCTCGACTACATCCTTCAGGACTTCGCCCGTTGGCAACGTTCTTCGTTTTCTCTTTTCCGTTTGAATTGCGCGGAGATCTGTGACACGCGCGTGCGTGCGTGTGTGTGTGTGTGTACGTCTCTGTGGGGGTGGGCGTTCAATCAGAGAACGCTATCGAGCCGGCTCGCACAATAGGGATTTTCGCAGCGACGTTTTTTCGGTCGCTGAACGGCCCCGTCTGTTGAAAGGAATTCGAATTTTCGAGTTAGGCTTGGACCAGGTTCCGTGGGACGTCCGTGAACCAGGCTTTGCTCGACCATCGCTGCCAGAGGTTTAGAATAAGCCTCTGCGAGTTGATCATCCACTTAGGGATTAACCAGTGCCGCGCAGTGCGCTAGTTTTCAAGGTTCCGTGGAAACTCGTTAATTAGGTTAGACTGGAAGTCTTTTCGAGGGACGGTCAGCAGGTTTGCTTGTCTACATCGTTTAAGAGCATCGTTTTGGATCGGTCTAAGTGCATTATCAGACGATTACGTAATTTCAATCGTACGGTGGAAAAAGTCGATTGTAAACCGAATGATGATCGGATTTTGATGGTTGATTCAATCAACCGCGGTTCAATTATGTTGACTAATGAACCTCTAATCTCATTCGATCTATCTTTCCTATAAAATATCGACGTAACACGATACGTAACCAGAATTCACACAAATCACAGAGCTTACAAAAATTAACCCTTTGCACTCGGATGTCCCTTCTGAGGGGACATCAAAATTAATTAGTGACGCTTAACGTTTGCTTAACATTAAAAACCACTAACATAGAACTCAATGCATCGACTAATTGTTCCTCATATCGCCTAATATTAACCTCTGCCTCGCTGTTCTTACATTTGGTCCCATCTGGCGCCAAAAATATTCACCCCACTTCCCTACTGAACCATTTCTCCCCTAAGAAAAAAAAAGAAAGAAGAAAAAAGGAAAAACACAAACAGTTCAACAAAGCCCACGCGACTCCCGTCCGGAAATGATCGTCGACAGACTCGAGAATTCTCAGCCGGGGCTCGATCGTAATTAGAACGAAAACGCAGCCGCCTCCGCTTCCGTGTAGCCGTCGCGTAACGGAGGGCATTGTAAACCGGAGGAACGCTCGCAGCCAGGCTGTTCAAGGAGCCTCCGGTTCCCGACCGCGTACGCGTGTATAAATCCATCGAACAGAGAGTCGTCTGACACGATTTTATTGCGATCCGTTGTCACCAGTGTGTGCTCGTGTCCGCGGTCGACTCGAAGCAACGGGCGTCGCGATGTCGACGCCTTATCAATTTCCACGTTTGCACGGCGTCCCGATAACGAGCCAGGGGTTGGAAGGTGTCGACGATAAAATCCGTGGCGGCCATAAAGGAGTCGTGTGTCCGGGACGAGAGCGTAGCGTCGCGAGCGAGGAAGATAAGTCCTTTGATCCGTCTTACGATCTCGAGGACCGCTAGTCGATAAACGGCTCGATGCAGCGCCGATAGCGTCGACGATCGGGCCGATCGAGTGAGTCGCGATCGGGATACAAGGTGCCCTTTTATCCCGTTCCCTCGGCTATCCGTGAGAAACGGGGATACGGATGGGTTGCGAGTATCGAGCTCGCCAACGGAAGTGCGTTATTGGGAAAGTCGGTTCTCGGAAAAGTGGGCGGTTCGATGGGTGAGGAGCTGCTGGTTCTAGCTGGTGGAAGTATTTGTATTTTATGGCAGTTTCGTCGACGATGATTGCTTCGAAACGTGAATACGGTTCTGTTTATTGCGCCGCGATGTGTAATTCTGTGGCTCGCCGTTTCGAGTCAATTTTCTTTCGACACGAACATAACCGTAAAGCCCTCGTTTTATTTTGCTCCTCTAACGCGAAAGGTTTGGGATATCGGCGCGATTAAATCTGACGTTTCAATAGAAGGGAGAACGTAGTTTCGTTCCATTCCCATCGCTAATGTTATTCGTTTTATTATAGTCCTTGAGTAATTAACCTGGCGCGTCGCTACGAACTGATAACTCTCCCTTCTCGCGCTCTGCTGCGCGAGATATACGAGAGCTTTATCTACATCGCGCTTAGCAGACAACATAAATTAGTATCGTAAAAGCTAGGTTGTTTGAAAATAAAAAATTCCTACGTATTTTCTACTTCTCTCGAGGCTCTTTCCTAAACGCGTCTTACACAATACCACGGAGCAGGATTCGTAGGAAAAGGTTCTCACGCGAAGAGACGAAATCTCCGTTTAGCCGAGCAATGAAAGTTTCACACAAGAAGAGCGCATCGAGAAAATGTCGGGACCCCAGGATTTTTTGCAGCCTGCCCTTCCGTCATTCCTTTTCAATCGAATCCTTTATGTTCCTCCGAGGTTTCCATCCGAAGGCCAATACGGCAGGACTATTCATCGCGCGACAATTTGTCACGATCGCGACGTAACGAGGATTTAATCTCTCGACGGATCGTTCGTCTTGCGCGACAAACTGTTAAGAAGTTTGCGAAACGGGACGATTAAAGCGAGCCTCCAATTCGCGTGTTACGAAAAACTCGAGGCTCGAGTAACGGTGGATAAAAAATGGAGTCGTGCGATACGAATACGCTGCGATTAATCAAGTCCAGGCAGAAGCTTACATCACGAGCATAATGTCTTTTTCTACGACTAATAAACAGCTAGACCATCCACCGTTACCTTCTCAAATGGAACGAGCTATACCGCGTACGTTGAATAGAAAGCTACTAATTCATAAAAAGAACCGCTAAGATTCTCCTGGCGTTGTATCTTCATACGCGCGTACATTCAAACGCGTTTCGTCAAACCATTGCTCTTGCGGACGACGAATCCCGACACTTTCAACATTTTACCGTCATTTTCACTTAATCATTTGGGATCTTAAGTATTATCTTGTGACAACAGCGATAAAAAGAATTTGATGGAAACGACGTTGGCAACCGTCTTTCTAAATAACATTTCGACTACACAGTTTCATCTCTGCGTAAAAATGAATTCGACGACTCGCATGGTCGCTCAGGTCGAAGACGAGAAACTGCGGAACTAATCTCTCGTGGACGCAGAATCCTGACACTTTCAACGTAAATTTAACCATCATTTCGAATCTTAATCATTACCCTACTTTAATTTTGTAGCAAAAATGATAAAAGGGATTTGATGAAAGCATTAACTTCCTAAGTAACCAACTACGCGGTTTCACCTTCGCGTAAAAACAAATTC
Source organism: Xylocopa violacea (assembly GCA_963969225.1). Classification (NCBI taxonomy): domain Eukaryota; kingdom Metazoa; phylum Arthropoda; class Insecta; order Hymenoptera; family Apidae; genus Xylocopa; species Xylocopa violacea. The sequence continues at coordinate 17,015,230 of CAXAJV010000014.1, forward strand.
GACGACTCGTACGGTCGCTCAGGTCGAAGACGAGAAACTGCGACAACTAACCTCTCGTGGACGAAGAATTTCGACACTTTCAACGCACATTTAACCATCATTTCGAATCTTAATCATTACCCTACTTTAATTTTCTAACAAAAGTGATAAAAGGGATTTGATGAAAGCATTAACTTCCTAAGTAACCAACTACACGGTTTCACCTTCGCGTAAAAACAAATTCAGGTCGAAGACAAGAAACTGCGACAACTAATCTCTCGTGGACGAAGAATTTCGACACTTTCAACGCACATTTAACCATCATTTCGAATCTTAACTATTACCCTACTTTAATTTTGTAACAAAAGTGATGAAAGGGAACTTCCCAAGTAACCGATTACGTGGTTTTATCTTCTCGTAAAGACGGATTCGACGACTCGTACGGTCGCTCAGGTCGAAGACGAGATACTGCGGCGACTGATGGAATGCATCGCGGAAGGATCTGGATGTTCGTGCGAAACAACGAAAGTTTGTCGTCGAGTGAGCCAGCCGCGACCTGGTCGCCTCCGGCGCGGTGGCTCGAGTCCGAAAGACGCGGAGATTACCGGAGGACACAGCCGTGGGAAAGTCTTGGTAACGGTGCACGTTGAAGTGCATAAGAGGTCCCCGAGGAGGAATAGGTTTAAGGGGGCGGACGAGGCGGAGGCTGGCAGACCTTCTCGAGCCGGGCGTATAGAAATTCAGCGAGCTTGCAAAACCTCTTGAGCACGCGCTCGAGAAGCGGCTCGTCTTCCTCTCGTCGTAGACGCGCAGGGAAACGTATATACGGGGGGGTAGAAGAGGCGAATTCCTTTGTACGGAAGAGCGTGGCAGGGTCGGCAAATTGACCGGGGGATGAAGTAAAAATGCTGCCCCCGTGTTTCTCTTGTTCGCGGCGCGAGAGGCGCGAGTTCGACGAGCGATCGTTCCCGTTCGAAATTCTATTCGTTCGTCGCGGTGCGAGGGAAGATTAGAGCAGCCTAATTTGCGGAGGAAACGTTGTTGCTGTTCATTTTCGAAGAGACAGGCGAAGGAAGCGTGATTCACGATTTCGATTAACGCTCGAGGTTAAGGAAATCTCGAGGGTTTGTCGTATACAATAGATATAAATTATTTACACGGTGCTGTGTAAAAGTGTAAAACTTCGTTCAGCGAGGTAGAATCGATTTGGGAACGGAAAAGTGAGTCGAGTGAAAATAATCGAGTTGCAAATGAACGACTAAATAAGTTTAATTAAAACGAAGCAATGGTTTCTTCATACCGTCTGCTGCTTCTCGTTCCCAGATGGAATCCAGAACTCCTCGAGTAAACAGTTTACGGGGCGCAATAAAACGAGCGACATTTACAGTAGCCAGATGGAATAAAAGAGACGAAAAGCGATGGCTTGCGCGATATTCGCACGCATAAATAGAACTGTAATTAACGAAATGGCGAATGCTAGATGAGCGTCCTCTTTAAAAATGCACGGTTTCCACGCATAACGGGACACGATGAACTATATTACTTCGCGTAATTTGACTTTACGAAAAACTGGAAAAACTGTCACCAAATATTTCTATCATCTCTGTAATGAAATAAAATAAAAAGAAAAGTCTGAAAACAACTTTCTTCATTCGTATTCACTATTTCCTTTCCTTTTCTGACGCTTTTAGTTAATTCTAACATTAACTGGAAATGAATCTTAATTTGAACTGTGTGCCATGTTTCGTTCAAAGCACAAACAAGCCATGGCTAATTGAAATAAAACAAGTCGTAAACACAGTCGGCTGTCAGCAAGTTTTAAGTAGCGGGTTCTCTCGAGACAGAAGTAACCAGGCTCGTATACAGTAGCTTATTTTAAGGTCAGAAGTTCGAAATAGAATCGGAGATACTCCACGTAGTACTTAAAGCATCCATCTTTTTTCTTCCTCGATAATTCTTTCAAATTTCTTCTCTCGAAGCTTCAATGCTTCATCGTTAAATATTAACCCTTTGCACTCGGATGTCCCCTCTGAGGGGACATCGCAACGTTAAACCTATTCCATCGCAACTTCTTAAGAAATACGTATCCCTCAAGTTTTCTATCGAAATGGAAATTTTCTATTGCTGCGAAACGTTGGCAATAGAAACTATTGCTAAAATATAGCTCGAAGATTGCGATCTTAGCGATTCTAGTTTCTAACTTCTTTTTAAATTCCTTTGTCGCGCGCAAAACAAACGCAGTTACCTCGTTTATGAAGCGCCGTCGATTCTCAGTCAACTATAAAACGACAATACGAGCGACGAAAGTTCACCAGGAAGTTTCCCCGGCCATAAGCTTCGAGATGCAACACGGTGGTTGAAATATCACCGAAACTGGCCCACGGAGGCGAGCTGGGGCAAGTGCTCGTGAAACTTTCGCACGGCCATGTGAACAGCCGAGCTTTTTACCCGAGTCCCGTTAGCAGCCGTTTAAACATTCTAGCGCCAGGGCTCGAGTGTTTGCAAACGCGTCTACGCAAACGTACCCTGGAAAAGTTTCGCAGAGCGCACCGTGGACGAGCCCGTCCTCGACGAGAGGCCACCAGCAGCAGAGGACTCTGCCCCAGCCAGTTTCCGGTTGGCTTCGCCGGATCTCAGGTGCGAGGCTGCGTCGAATTTTCAGGTAAAACGACGCTTTTCGTCTCGAACGCGGAGACACCAGCACCTGTGCGAGCTGGACAATGAATTTCTCTGTACTGCTTCTTAGGAAACGTTGCTTCTCTCAATTTCATTCCTCTGACTCGTCGTTCTGACGACGCGTTTTAGAAAAACGATGGGTTATACGTTGACAGAGTCAGTCGTGAAGCAAAATTGTATTAGATTACTTTTGGAGTTTTAATAAATAAAGGATACTCTTATTTTGGTTGGAGAGATTCGAAGGTTTGTTCTGGTCTGATTGTTACACTCTTGTTTTCGAGTGAACTTTTTGCAAAGAATTTTGTTGGATGAAATTTTTTGCTCGCATTAGTAATTTCGAGTAATGTATGCAATTTTATGTTCCACTCGGAAAGCAAAGAGGCGAGAAGCAATTTGATATGCATGAAAGATATTCGACCACTGTTGGACCCAGCGTTAGTGTATGGAAACGCGTCTAGGCAAAAGTTCCAGCCTCGAAACCACTGAACCGTTCCAGAGGGGGTCGTAAGAATCGCAGGTGCGAGATTACACGGAATTTTCAGGTAAACCGACGACCCCTCGTTCCGCCTCCTCTCGAATCCAAAGGATTCCTCTCTGGTGGGTGAATTTTCGAGGGAAGTTTCTTCGAGCGCGAGGAAACAGGTCGCTCTTCTTTGACGCCACTCTGCTCGACCAGCCAATTTTAATTCATACTTTAAGACTAATTGCGAAAATCAAAGATAAATAGAAACGTTGCACTCCTTTTCTAACAGAGCGATTGGAAGCTGTGTACCCAGCGTTGCGAAACAGCTATTCAATCGTAACTGACTCACACGATCGGTATGTATTGTAAACGTAGACATGTCTCGCGTGATTCGTTTTTAAGATCGTTCTCAACGTATCCTGAGTTTAGACAAGAATTTCGTATTTATAGTACGCGCGCAGCTTCTCTGCTCTGGTACGAAGGAACGCGCGTTATTTCTGGAAAACGTTCGAAATATTGCGGGAATCTCGAATTAAATTAACCTCTCGCATCTTGCCTCTTATCAATTAAGACGAACGAAACTGCTCTGCTTCGAGCACGCGTATATAAATTACCGCGAACGCATCATTATCTAATTTCTCCTGTAATAACGACGAAAACTAAGCAGTGCGCTAAACGTTTAACACACACACGCTGGGAATTGCGCCCCAACTCGAGACCTAGCCGTGGACTTACTCGCGGAGATCAACTTCCCGAATGAAATTATTACGGTCTTAAGAAGTCTTATCGCGTTAAGCTCGATATCAGCGCGAACTTCGCGTTCAAGTTTAGTGGCGACTTGTCACGCGACCTGAAACGCTGAGAAACGAGCGTCGGTTTATCTGAAACACAGCAAACCGCGTTCGCATACCGACGCGAAGCGAACAAAAATTCGCGCCCCGCGTATCGAGCATCGCGTCGAACGTTGAAACGAAAAATTGGTGGACTCGAAACGCGACGAGAGGAGAGCATAAATTAATTCGCAGCTACGTGCGAGATAGCGCGAGCTTTTCGTCTTCTCCTCGTTTCACCTATCGCACGGCGACAGAACACAAATTCATCGCCGCCGCTTATCAGCCCTCGACTTCGTTCCGCGGCGAGGCACAATCGCGTTCCCGTGTTACAACACCGAAAGTTTCGTCCGCCACCGACAACTTCCACACGGGACAAAAGGAATCGCCGCGATAACGAAAAGTTGGTCGCGGTTGCGCGTTAACAAACCCTGGCGTCGTTTAACAGGGGACCAACCTGGCCAGTGAAACGATTCACCCCGTTGCCGTTTTTAGGGCGCGCCAAGGTGGGATGAGATTTCAGTTTCCATCTCGAGTACACGGACCGTGCTTCCTTGCTAAATTATTCGTAATGATTGCACTCGAAAGCGGCGTTTTTCTGAGGAAATGGCTACTCTGTAATTGCTGCAACGCGCGAGGTGTTCTCGATCGTGTGAGAGTTTTGGGTGAATGGGTCGTTTCGAGTAGGAAGTTCGAGGCTGATGATCTTCGCGGAGTTAATGCAGCACCTTGTATTAGCGAGATTCCAGTCTCTCGATGAGCGCCTCCGATACAAACGGCCCAGTGATCGACTAAAGTAAGTACAGCAGTTTCTATTAACCTCGAGATGCATGGCTGACGACGCAAAGCCACTATCCTAATCGACAATCCCGCAACGAAACGCTTTCGAACAGTGGAACGAGTGGGTACGAGTGCGTCTATACATCGTTCCGTGGCATTCAGCCCGCTACCAATTCCTCGCGCCGTTCCTTTGACTTACGAACTTGCTTGGTGAAATCTCGTGACCGAAACCAAGTCACGCGACCAAGTTGGATTGATTATCAGCGTCTGTTACGTCTTAACGAATCCGTTGAAACGCGAGGAACTGCGTCTCACCGTGAGCTTAGTTAAAAATAGTGGACGCGTCGTTTCTTGTGCCAGAGAAAGCAGAAATACAGTCACCAACGCTCGCTTCTGGTCCGTTTCAACCGGAAGCGACGCTAAGATTCAGACGATTCGAGGCACCAAGAACGACCACCATAAAACAGCCCATTGATTTCGCGTAAAGTGCGTGATAAACGAGTTGAACGCATGGCGTGCATTTTCCTGTCTGATTGCAGTGCACTGGCGACACTCGATTCGATGGGAGTGGCAGAATCGTTCGACGAGAAAGCGATCTGCTCCGCGCGCTGGCGAATCGGTAGATAACGCGAGCATGGTGATCGGTAGCTGCGCAAAAGGATAACGTTTGCGCGGGGAAAATATCGCTCGCTCACCCCTTCACGACTAGTCAATATTTGAATTACCAGGCGTAACATTTGCATTCGTTTCTGCAGAGATCGTCCGATCCACGCGTTACGTTCCACGCAATTCTGCTCGCGAGCTTTTCGCGACGTTCCGCCCCGTTTCCGCGACTTTTTCGCTTTCTTCTCGCTCGATTCGTCGATTCCGTTCGCTGGCGTCTAGTTTGCTGCTCGGATAAGACTAACGCGATCGGACGTTTTCTCTTGGGAATTTCTCGCGAGGGAGAGACGCGTCGCGTAACTTATTTTACGGCGCAGCTTGGTACGGGCTGCTCTCGAGCTCTCGAGCAGAAGTAATTCGGTGCCACTTTGTCGATGCGACTCTATTATTCACATGAATCCTTGAAACGTCTTTTCAAGTTTCTTCGTTCACCAGCGACAGTCGAGTCGGTTGGCTCGAAGTCGCTCGAATGCGAGGTGGTCGAGACCACTTCGCTCGATTCTAAACGTGTTCCAAGTTTCGAACGGTGTCGAGGGTCGTTCGATTCATCTGCTTCGACCAAGTAAATTTATTGCGAATACACGAGTCGTACGAGAAACACTGTGTCGCACAGCTATAGCACGCGTTCGTCGTTATGCGAGCTACTTGTATTTTCCAAATAACAATGAAAAATGTGAGCAAGATGGACGAAGGTAGACGTCGCGTTAAAAACCAGCTCGAAGCGTCCCCGCAGTCGCAACCAGAAATGTAACCGCGCGACGAGCAAAAAGCTTGGTTACACGCGGAGCTTAAATTCTCGAACGGAACTTTTGCTCGTGCTGTAATTATCTCTCGCTCGTAACCGGCCGTAACGAACTCGTGTTCGCGTTCGTCACTGTTGCATCGTAACCTGCCCCGTCGCGATAACTTTTATTATCTCCTATAAACCAGCACGTCGAGTCGATAAAAAAAGGAGGAAGGGAATCAATTTTAATAAACGACATTCCAGCCCGACAAAAACTAGATCGGACCGCGCAGCGGCGACATTTTTCCATCGAGCTCCCTTCCGATAGCTGTAACTTCTCCCCGCAATCGTCAAGCGTGCAACCGCCGCGCGTCCTCAGCGAAACAGAGCGTAACTCTGCCGCTCGGAGGAGACTTTATCAGCAATCCGTGGCTCATAAAATCGTTAACGGCGCTCGTTATCTTTTTCCGTCCGTAAAGCCGTTGTAATATCGGCGATAACGTTTCGACGGCGATCTCCCTCGTGGATGGCCCGCATAATCCCTCGACGCGGAGGCGAAACGGTAAGAAGTTTCCACACGGAAAGGAATGTAATCCGTTACCTCGGTAATTACCCTTCCGCGATACGGTTCACCATATTACGCAACGAGAAGGAAGAGACGCGGCTCTCCAAGGCGGGGAAACGGGGAGAAGCTTTTTATCAGAGATGGATGGACCTTGAAAGTTTCGAACGCGTCAGCCTTGGGAGTTTCGAATCCTTTTTTATCGACTGAGCAGTGGAGGAAGAGTTCAATAGACGAGGAAGTAGATGGTTCTTCATCTACGATATTGGAGGTATTCATTTTGCGACTCGAATACATCGACCCTTGCGGAACCGAAGTCATTTTTTACGCGAACTGCGCTGCGAATTCCACAACGATTGTTACCTCGGTTACGTTTCTCGTGCGAGGGGACCTGCAATTTTTCCAGAACTCGAAGCGATAACAGATATCGACGAGGGGAATAAATTTTGCGCGCTTCCGCGTACGCGAGACGGATGGAAAAATATAATTTCTTTAATGCAACTCCGCTAACACGATGTTCGATTAAATCTCGCAATTTCCCAGGAACATTGTTTTATTTTATCCTCTGGGTCACACGTGCACGAGAGACGCGTACATGGAAACCCGGTAGGTGTACGCTATGCCACGTGCAGCCCACGCGAAAGTCGAGCACGATATTAAAATTGAAACGTCCGTGAAAGAATTTTCGAGACGAGAAAACGAATCCGCGCGTGTGCCTGCACCGATGAATGGAGTCTCGAACACGTCTCCGTTGGAAAGTGCATCGATTTAAAATCCAATCTCTCTTAATCGTAGCTGGAAGAGCCGGAGAAAAGAACCGAATTAGAACTCGATCGCGGCTGAAAAGGGCCGAGAGGCTCGACGATTTTCATCCGTATCTCGTCCTCGTCGGAACAGGATCAGCAGAATAAACTGACGCGAACAGTTCCATTCTGATATTGTACGTAATCGTGGTTAATTACGAATCTCTGAAAATATTCGACGCGTCTGCATAAATTTGTTGAAAACACAACAATTATAATTTAATAGAGGATTAAGGATCCAGCTGGTGCAGAAACGGATAATTTTGTATGCAGATTGAGTGAAATGCCTTCGTATCGAGGTCGCGTCAATTATAATTTTCTCTATTTCACGATGATCCTATTTGCAACATTGCTAGACAGGAGGATCGTTAATTCGGAATAAAATACCACTGAAAATACCTAGCTAACAATATCAAATAGAATCTACAATGGAATTATCTGTTTAACGATTTCAATAGTTGTTTCCATGCTGCGCAACGATTAGGTTCGTTCGCACGATCGTTTGCAAACCTAACTTACAAACCCCGTTTCGCTAGAATCCCGACGGACCCAGATGAGAAGCGAAATTAGCGGAGAAGAAAGAGCGAGCGGTAAATGGCGCCACCCACGAGCAGGACGCTCCGCAAAGATGGCGCGTTGATGTCCGGCCTGCTCGATCCTCCGTCAAGTGGCGCGTAGAATATTCCTTGCTGTCGAGATGTTTTCGCGAGAAACAGTCGGCCAACAGCGGTATTGTCGTTAACAATGCCGAACGTTGCTAACGACAATGCCACGGGACGACAAAGGGGCCGCGAGATCGAAGAAAACGGCGGAGGCAGGGCCGTCGCGGACAAAAAGGCAAGAGGGTGAAGGGACAGCGCTGGCGGAGACCCGTGGACGTGAAAAAGGCGCGCAAAGAGGGAATCCTTGCCGCGCAAGGACAACGAGCCCGGCCATTGTTGCGCCCTGTCCTAATCCCGACGATCCTGCGACTTTCTCCAGCAGCTTCTCGGCTAACGAGCACCATTCCCATAAGTCTTTGCCACCGCGAGCCTCTTTCATCCATCCACCGCTGGTCGAAGGACCGCCGGGACTCAACGCGTCACCCGATTCGACATTGTTTTCGGGGCTTCCAGGGTGCAGGTTTCCGAGTTTCTGGTTCACCAGGAAGGAACATCGATGCAAATTGCGGCTGCAGATAAACGAGCTCCCTGTGGGCCGACTTTTGCTCATTCACGCGAGGATTTGCGTAATCTTCGGAGGAGCCGCTTTCTTGGCTAGCTTTCGGATGGACTATTGTTCGCCTCGCCAACGGAATCGGTCGGTAATGCGATTTCTTTTCAACGGGGCAGGTTTAGCGGTGCGTTCTGTTGCGCAAATTAGGTAATCGCGCGATGAATTGTTAACGGGATGGTGCGGAAGGTGAGAATGGCGAGCGAGTAAAACTAGACGTTCGCATAATGAACCTTTTGCTGGGATCTTTTTTCTGTTTTCAACTAGAAACGGTTCAGAGGGGTCGATCCACGTCGCACGCGGAGAGCCAGGAAGATGATCGCGCGGATTAATTAAAATAACACACTCCGCGCAGCGACCGTGCTCGAGTCACGGACCATTGACCATCAATCGGAACCTTTACACCCGCGGGACCCGAATAACTCAGACCCACGCCCGGGAGAATCTAAAATTGATTGACTCCATTAGAAGATTGCCCCGCCTAACCAAATAACGACGACCGAAAGTATCTCATCGTCCAACAACCCTTCGCCTACTTCCCTCGAAACGCTTCCTTCGATCAATCCCTCGAGCCACCCCTCGCTAAATTTCCCAGCCCTCGTTCGCCCATCCCGCTCGAAAACTGGTCCCTTCGTTCGTTCGCCACGATCTGCCCGTCGTAATCGAGGATAACCAACGCGCCGCGCCCCCGGATCGGACATCAGCGTCAAAGTCGATTTTACGGTCGATGTTCAGCGCGTCGAACATCGCCGTTGGATCGTTCGCGTAGTCGCATCGGGGCCAGCGATCCGGAGGGATGCGTTGCGAGCGACACGGCGGGTCGCGCGTTCGCAGATATTTATGGTCGCGTTCCGAATCGCGATACACGCGCGTTTCCGTTTCACGGGGGCGGATGGAAGGGAGACGGGGCTGGCGAACACCGAGCGAAGGGTGCAGAGAGCGCAGGGTGGCGCGCGTACCTCGCCAGCCGACAAAGGCCGCGCGCGCTCGACGCGGTGGAAAGCCGGTTAAACGGGGGCGGCAACCGGCCTTATGGGTTTCCAACGTTGCCCGTTGCGGTGCATCCGCTTCCCGTGCATCTCTGAATCGGTCGATCGCAGTCTCTGCTCTGACTCCTGTCCGCATCGGCGAATTACGTGGCCGAACGGATCCTGAAGTGGCCGGGAAAACGCATCGATCGCTGGCTGGCTCCTCGTTCCTACGACGCCTTTGTTCGACGAACGGTCCGGCTAGGTGCCGAGCCCCGTTTTCCGTTCGGCGGAATACTCGCCGCGTGGTTCGACGTCCTCCTGTGACGGAAGTTCGGGTCCCCTCGAGCGGAAAATTGAATCCCAGACGAGGTGGGACTCGGACGGGGGCGCACGGGTTCGATGGGACGGGGCGGGATGATGCGACGAGCGACACTTGCTTTTCTCACTTCGCGCGTTCTTCTTTCGCTTTTCTCGCGTCGATTCGAGGAATCGATCGATGATCAGCAGTGCCATTTTACCGGGAGCGTTTGACTATCCGTTTACGAGGAATTTAAAGGTACAGGGGATGTGAAATAAACAGTGTGACCTGCAGACGTGTGCGAGTTTCGAAGGAGATTATGCTGTACAATATTCGGACGGTGAAACGAATTTCTATTTTCATTCCATTTTCTTAATTGGTTTTATGAATATATATAAATGACATACGTTATGAATATGTATAATTTGCGTAAACATCCCATCTAATTAAGATGATGGGATTAAATATTTTATTGAAGTTCTGTAGTGGCCGGAATAATTAAACAGCCGATCTAAATGAAATTTTCTCTCCGTTCTTTCGAATCTCGTTAATGGCGGAGAAGTTTCTACAAAATGGTACCTGTCAATCCTCTGTTTCGAGTCGAACACGAAACCTAACATCTGTACGGGTTTCTAGCGCCGCGTTAGAAGACATAATGGGACTGCTACGAAAAAAACAGACGCGAATATTACCGTTACCAAATTAACTTAACTCCATTACCACTTGATACTCAAGCACGGGAACGTTCTTTAACTCCATGACGTGAACACGCAACAGCGAAACACACGCAACGTGTTCGTCCTAATTTCACCGAGAATTGCACACTTCAAAGACGGGAAAAATGAGCTCGAAAAAAAAGCAGGCTGAACCTTTCCACACAAACTTATCGTTTTCAAGAAATTCGTAACTCAAACGCAACGAACGCGTCGAGGGACAAACGAGTAGGTGTCTTCGAGCTTGCTTCTCATCTTCGACGCGCTGTCCACAAAATGGCGACCCAGTTGCAGGGCAGTTTGATGGAACGAAATGCGTCACAGTGACCCAGAAAATTTTATCGTCGATATATCTTCCCTTTTTAATGGAAATTTCATTTTTTCACGCGTCGTATCGTCGAGCAATTACACGTCAGCCACTGATAGTTAAATGTACTGTTAAATTGTTTCACGAATCTTTGGATTTATGTAGCGAAATTGAATTTTACTTCACGGAAACAAGTGGAAATAAATATCAGCCATTTGTAGAAGTACAGAATTCGAGAAGATACTAATAACGCGTCGGTGTAAATCACATCCAAAGCCATAAATAAATAATTTATAATCGTTCGATGAAAGGATTTACAGCGATTTTCATTTCGCTGTACGATTATATGTAGATTACAGGTCGCTACGTTTTTCACGATTAATAATTCATCTCTCGCGGATCGTATGACTACCCTGATTAATTTTGTTAATCAATTACCAGAATAATCAGAGTAATTAAATCCTGGCCAATTCCGTCGGTCGTTCGAGCGAACGCTGAAGCGAACGCACGGCCTTAAGGCAAGACTACACCGTTCGCTGTGGCCAAACACAATTGATTCAACGAAATTCAAAGCAAAGTGAACAATGGAATTTCGCCTTAAGGCTACGTGTGCCAGTTGAGCGTCAAACACCAGAGACGACCAAGATCCAATTATTTTCATCAAACACTTTGATTAACGTGTTTAATGCCGCGCGGCTAATCAGTGACCTATATTCCATTCTACACATCATATTACGCGTCCCTTTGCTAGCCAACAGACACAATAAACGTAACAACGTGCACGACTATCCAAACGACGCAAACCAGAAAGTCACTAGAATTTAACAAACCCCACTTAACCTGTTAGCGGACAACGTAATTCAGACTGCTCAATTTGCGTTCAATTTCGCCCCGAACTAACCGCGCGTAATCGCACCTTTAGCCAGCGTCGGAAGCCCTTTGCAAGCTCGAACCCGCACCGGAAAGGCACTCGAGAATCGATTACGATACGCGTGGCACGGCGCCACTTCGACGTTTCATTTTCACCCGCGGTTTCTCGCGACGGTTTGCCATGGTCGAGCGAGAATTGTCTGCGAAACGAAACCGCGGTTTCCACGAGCGGACGGAACAGTATCGAGCGACACGAAGGGCGAAACAGTTGCGAAAGATCGCAAGTTAGGGAAGGGCCAGAAGGTGGTCGAGAAAAGGGACGAGAGCCGGATAATGGTTTACGCCTGACGAGTATCTGCCCGTCTGTTGCTCTAATATTAGACCCCTCGCTGCCTAATGCGTTTCTTGCTCTACACCGCAAGGCTGCCCTCGATGATTTATCCCTGAGCGTCTTACGGGGGCACGTGTCTCTCGCTGCTGCGTGGCCTCCAACTTCAACGTTCGCCAAGGGACGCGGGTCTGCACGCGATGGTAATCAGAAGTCGTCGCGATTGTTGCGTGGTAATTTACGAGTGGACCCTAACAGCAATTTTCTGCGCGCCTTGGTACGCGAACTTTCGTTTGTTCTTATGGTGTTGGAGGTTGGTTCGTTTGTAGCTCTCCATTTTGAGGCGTCCCATTCTGAGGTGGAAAACTACAACGAATCCTCGTCATCTTTGACTCGAGATACCAGCGTGATTCTCCTCAAATCCCTGTTATCAAGTTAAAGACAATTAAATTTCCCTGTCGTCTGTTCGAACGAATCGGCTGCGTTCACCACAGCGACCCCAGATGGAAATTTTCCAAAATGGCGAAGGCGACACGCGCGTCGCGAGTGAAAGTGGAGGGTGTCGCGAGTAGATGCATGCGTCAGCTCGAGACACGTGGGGAATCGCGAGAGAACGATCCTGATCTCGCCTTGGAAGTCAGCTTCCATTCAGAAGCGACGAGGAGTTCCCACAGCATGGTTCACGAAGGAGGACGCATCCAGCGAGGTTCAACGCACCTAAACGACGTGCGACGAAAGGATCGAAGGAACGAAGGTGTCTTAGCGGAGGTTGCATAGCAATAATCTTCATATTTGGATGATTACATTTCTGGTGTCAGGTTTCGACACTTTCGACTGTTTCAAACAATTTCGAAGCTTGTTAATAATTGTATTAATATCTGTAAGACTTAAATGCAAATCTTTCTCTGACATAACGCAATGTTTTCTACAAAGAAGAGCACGCATCGTTTGTTACTTCACACGTAACACAAAATTGCTGCGTTATCGTGCTCGACAAACCACACAGCTGATATAACATAAATCGCGTACGCTACCTCCTATGGTAAATACCGTGTCTATAATAAGATAAAACGCGGCGATATTTTTAGTCGGGATATTAATATAGTCCACACGAACTGGTACGATCTTCCCTGGTAGGTTTACTATGCATGGTGTTAACGAAAAATACGAGGAACAGGGTAGTCCAGTAGAAATCGAGGACTTTTGAAAAGTTCTGCTCGAGAGATCGCGCTCCTCGCTAAATATTATTAAAGAAACATCGCTCGTTGCTCTAATTGCCACTTAAAAACCTGCTGAGACTGAAAACTGCTCTTCTCTATTCATAAACGTATTCTCATGCTAATGAAGCGTACTATAAATGTTTCATGTTCCGAAGATACATCGAATCAAAAGTGTAATGACTTATAAAAAGTTTGTACGCAACAGCTCAACTTAATTTTTAATTTTTATACCTTTTCCCTCAACTCGCGAACTCTTCTTTAAGAACACGATCAAATTTTTCATATATACAGCTAAAAGCGGCAAGAATCGCGTTATTGATCGGTCAGAAACCTCCCCACGGTAGACTTTATCATCTCTCTTCTCTCCGGAGCATTCAAATCATTTTTCACGATCAAGAACGCTCTCGTGAGAATTTGATCAACAGCTCGACTTCTAAAAGAGAAAAGAATTGACCAACGAGAAAGGTCGTAAAAGGCTCGCGAGCTCTTTCCTTAAGCTTGCTCTAAAGTAATCCAGTGAATCAGCCAATAAAAAAGAACGAGCAATGGCCAAAAGAATGAGATAAAATTGTTCTTTTTCTTCAGAATAATAGTAACTAATCTAATTGCGATTACATCGATTATTACTTCAATAAAAAAAAGCTATATTCGTATCTATAAGTCTAGTAGAAGTCGAGATAACGAAATATTTTTCGAGCAGTTGGATTGCGAATACAACTGTATATTTATCATCGCAAAAAGAATCAACGATCGTCGAACGTTCTTTATGAAACTGGAACGTAAACTACTTGTCATTGGCAGGGACAAAGAAAAGTGTAGGAAAACCAGTTTCGAAACGAGTAGCTCGCGCAATGAAAATACCGATCAGGAAATACCGTATCGATAAATTCGTTCACCTTCGTCGGTGAAATTGATCGGTCCGCGGGACAACGCGAGGACGCGACAGAAGGAAATACATAATGGATGAAAAAGAGGATCCGAGGAGCGGACACGGAGGTATAGACAAGCGAATCGATGGAGGAAGAGTCGAGTAACGGTGAAGTCCGCCAGCTTTATCTTTCCCGTTAAGCCGGGCTGTTCACTCGCGTTAAGAAGAAAAACGGGATTACCTTTTCCTTTCTCGATTATAAACCGCTGAAAATCTCCATTCGAAAGTTCGCTAGCGGTTCTTCGAAGCTATAAAACTCGCCGTTTCTCCCTCGCGACCTCCAACTCTACAATGGCGCCAGCCTTCCGTCCTCCATACTTTTTCCGCCCAAGACTAACTTATTAACGCTTTCAGGTAAGAAAAAAAATTCTTTATACGATACGTTGCTCCATTTACCGTTTCGTTCGATGGGAATCGATGAGAACAAGTTTTCTGGTCGTGCTCTATTTATATCGGCGTCTATAAACTATTCAGAAAAATGAAGCTAAAATGTTTTTGTTCGAATAAACTGTTACATTGAACTGGATTTACGATAACCGAACACTTCGTATTCCCTGTTACGACCAACGCTGCGAGGCTCGTAAAAACTTAATCGTTCTTTGCCCTTGCAGACGACTCGCAACGAAGACAATTGGAATTTTATATTCTCGCTGGACAATTAAACGGTAAAATTTGCGGGAAATGTCAAACCGTTTTCAGAAATGTCAAAGTTTGCGAGAATGTCACCGCCGCGTGACAAAGGTGGATACTGCGAGGAGCGTGACAAGGAAATTCCCTTTCGGGAACTTTTAACCAGGTAATATGAATTTCCCCGCTCGGCCAAGAATCGTCGCGAATTTACATAAAAGAACCGAGCAGCCTCGCTGCGAAATTTCCTCGCGTTTCAATAAGGACTTCAACCCCTTCGCGAGCGTGACGCGCGAGGTGAGCGTCGCAAATGAAATTTCAACCGGATAATTAAAAATACGTGAAATTTCCCCGCGACTCGAAAGCTCGGGAATTAGCGAGCAAACTCGATTTAAAACAAAACCGCAAAATGAAAACGAGATAGAATGGATCTAAAAAAGAGGAAAGCTCGATGGAAAGGAGACTTAAAAGATAAATCGCGCGATTTCTCGTTCGACTGAGAGATATTTAGAATTCTCGGATTGTAAAGTCTCGTCGAAGCGCGATTTGATATCTCGCTGTCGGTTCGATAAAATTATTTGAACGCGACTCGAAAAGAAGCGAAGAAAGTGACAATAGCCGAGATAGAGGCAAGGAACGAGCCGTCGTCTGGCTCGCGAGCGGAACTTTTCCATGGAAATGGAATATCAGAAGGTTCGTTCGCGAAGTGGAAAGAGAGACAATTCAATGCGTAGTCTCAAAGTATTGCCAGCCGGTTTCTAATGGTATTGCCACTCGATTTCAATTTCGTCTCAACAACGATTTCCATCTGTCACCGGCTACCCCGCCTCTCTGGAAAACTTTCGTAGAATGGAAATGGAATATACTGCGACGTCTATAGGTATACACAGAGGGGCGTGTCGTGAGCATCGGCAAATTGAATCAGGATCTAGCTTTAACGGTTAACTAAATCCGGCTGAAAATAAAGTCAAACAGGGACGTACGCGGTGAATAAATGATTCCAGACGAACTGCCACCTTGAAAAGCTTTCCTTCGCTCTTTCAGGATGAATTTTTCACGCGAGAAAGGGCGCAACCGCACTTTTCTGTTGGTTTCGACGAGACTGATTGTTGCCATCTCTCTTGGGCTTTGTAAAATTGTAAATTGCACAGAGAAAAGTTTTAACGTAATTATTTTCACTTAGTTTGAATAAAAGTGGACGAAATTCTCAGAGCACTGTAGCTTGAACGGAAAAGCGTAGAGTTTGTGAAAAAATTCTATGCAATTCCATACTTTTACGTCTCAAAAATCTAAATTTTGCCAACCAACTCTCACTGTCGTAACATATATAAAAACTTGATGCGAATTTACTCGAACTCGAGTGTCGCGAGCCATCTTATGTACACGACGACTCAGAAATCAAACAGCCCCGCACGGTATAGAATCGATAGCACTGGACATTTAATCGCAGGACTGACCAAGCAAACGTCGACAAGGCTGAAGTCCGTGAATACCACGAACGATGCCCGGGATGGTATCGAGCTGGCCAACAAATCGCAACGACGGCCAAGCGCGGCGCAGATTCCGCATGAATTCAATTTCATATCGGTGGAAGTTTCGCCACAGGACAGGCCAGATATCGCTGGTTCCAGCCAATGGCGATCGTTTTAACGCGAATCGATCACACTTCCCGCGCGAGTTGCAGCTTCTGTTATCTTACCAGCGACGTTTTCCAATTGGAATCGCGCCAGTTCCGCCCGAAAGAAACCCTTTCGAGCGGACGGCACCCTCTAAACACCCGCGCGCTGGCGTATCGGCCTGCTGTCGGCCATTAGCTACCTCGTAACTTGGCGAAACTCACGGCGAAGCCCATCGATCACCGCCAAACGATCCTGCACGACCGTCGTAAAAACGCGACTCTGTTTCGTCTGTTTGACCCAATTCCCCATTGGTCACGTTTTATTTTCCGCGCGCCCCCTCGGCCCGTTTGTTGGCATTCTTAAAAGGAATACTACGCGCAGACGGTGCCGTTTCCGTGTTTCGATTGAGAGCTTTGTTTGCGAAATCGCTGAATCGAGAATATGGAGACGCGAGAATTGGGAAATTGATGGGGAAGTTGAAGCGCAAGTATGGAAATTCTTTAATATTTCTCTCCACTCGTATTTGAAAATCGACAAGAGGGTGCGTTGATTTAATCTTGACGTGATTAATTTTTATCGACGACAGGGTTAGTTGTCTTTGTTGGTTAACGCGTGCAGCATTGTACAACGCTATATCTGTAACTGGAACGATGGACTTAATGGCCACGTCATCACGCTTCTATTTTCTTTGTTCTCAAACTTTTTACGTTCGAATTTGACGGACCAAATTTAGAGGCCTGAATTTCGACGCTCGAAAAATACGGGGCGTATCGCATTAAAGTGTTACGCGAAGCGTTTCCTCAGAAACTATTAGAGATAATGAGAAAATTCTTTCTGCGGCTTTTGTGTACCAATCGCTGAAGGCTTTCAAGCGACAGAAAACGATCTTCGTGTTCAATGCGTGGTCAAGAAGCATCTTCGGAGAATGAATGATTTAGAGCTCGAAAAAGATGGACGAATTTCTACGAAACAATCTGCAGTGCGAAGTTAATTAAATTATAACTCTTGCATCGAGTATTTCTCAGGAAAGTATTCGAGAGGGAATTATATTTACATCGAAAGATCCTGTTATTGCGAATTCACTTTCAGACGTCGAGTTAATGTCTTCTCGTTTAAAAGCGTATCGCTTCGCATCCGCCATTCCTCATCTCTAAATTGAAATCAAATATTTGCCACCGAAGGATGCGAATCGCGAGGTTCTTTGAAAGTGCTCGAGCAAGATGCCCGCACCGGTGGAAGAAAATATTTAGGCGCAGAAACGAGAGCATAAATTTTCCATCACTTTCCACCACTTTCCATCTTGATCGTCTACGCTTCCACTCGCCACAAATAAACGTAATACACGCGCGTGCTACCCTTTCAAATTAATTGAAGAGCTCGAAGAAATACTTAAAATCGACGAGAGTCTCGTTCACGTTAAACAAACTCGATATGCAAATTAAATTCAAGTTAAAAAGGAAAATTCACAAAACGCTCTACCGCAATAGACTTGTTCGAAACAGAACGATGTCTTTCGGGGTGAAGACTCGATACGATTAGAGAATAGGGTTGTTAACTTGTAGGCTGGTCGAATTTAAATTTGAATAGGAGAACATCAATCAGAAGTGGAAAGGTCGAGAGCTGACTAATGCAGGCGGAATTCCAACCCCTTTGGAGTTCACGATTCCCCGTACGAACGCCAGCCCTATCTCGCCGTTTCCATCAGTTTCCAGCCTCCAGGCGGTTCCATCCTGCGAATCCATTTGAAATTAAAACGCCTGCTAACAACGAAACGACTTATCATTCGGCGTACACCTTTGTACGCCTTATATCGCGTGGATCTTTCGTTTGTACGCGTTCCCTTGCATCGTGCGTCGGTGATCAGACAGACGTCCATTGAGAGGCGTACGACGAGCGAACAGAGAATACATTCTGCTTTACGTGAACATTTTGCGAAGAGATGATCGAATTCAAGCGAAATCGCAGCCTAAATTGTATTATTCGTAAATTACGTTGGCAGGGAGAGCACTTGTTCCGACCGAAGTCGACTAACATTTGCTTACAGACGTTAAAATACTCGACACGAGACGCTAATAGGATAGCAACTCGATGCACAATTGCACGACCGAATGTCTCGACAATCAAAACGCCGAGCAAACAACGCAGCGCGCGCTTCGCTGTTGTTTACATTTTAACGCAAATCCATTGGAACGCATTCGAGGCTCGGCTGGTACGCGACACACAAGCCATTACCATCGATAAACCGATTCAACGATACACCCTTTCTGAAGCGACTCGGTTTGAATCGTCGATGGCACTGCAAATTACTTCCAAATCGAGCCGCTTCCTAATAAAGGGTCGCGGATTACGGACCTACGTGCAAACGTCGCATCCTGGCGGCCCTGTTCGATAGGGCGACGCGTTTTTCAATGGGAATTGTGGCTCCGTGAATGAAACCCGTATCGACGAACGCGAAAGCCGCTCGGAACGATCGAACTCTGTTACGTTTACATTCACGCGCGGACCAAAGTTTCCTCTTTTTACCAATTAAATCGCAAACGCGTGTTTCTCCAAAAATCAAACACGCGTAAACTGCGCAATAACTAAAGCACGACCTATTGCAACGTATTTCTCAAAAACGGCTCGTTCCATTCGCATCGAACAGCATCGAATCCCAATTTCCCCAACCGTGATACACCCGTTCGAACCCCCTCGAAGCCCACGACTTCGCGTGATCCCAGCGAAAATCCACCCCATCAACCAACGAAAGCGCGCCGCGCGGTCTACTGGGATCAATATCTAAAAAACCGTATCCCTCTGCGTCCGCATACCTCCGCTTGACCGTACCCTCGAAAATTAGCCAAAGTCGTAGGTCGACCCTTTGAGAACCGCCGCGAGCGACCACCCCACGACGCGCGACGCAGGGCGCCCCGCCTGGTCGAGGCTCCCAATCGATTCGCAATTAAATCGCCTCTTAATAACGAGAAACGCGTACGCGTTCGCACGTGTTCCTGCGATGCTCGCAAGGTCCGAGGCGCGTGCAGCCAGTTAATCAACGGATGAACCGAAAGCCGAGGGTGTGTCGTTGGTGCTCGCGAACCATCAATTTCCCGCGTGTGTGCGCGTTGCTGCTGGAAATGCGCGGCGACGATTACACGCGAAGAGCCAGCTGCTATTAGGAGAGATCCACGGGGGTGTAAATCGCAGCGAGAAATATTGGAAGAAGTTGCAGGCTCACGGAGGATCTTGGCGGGTGATGAATTTGTTTAATAATTGGCCGACCGCTCGCGCGACGCCCTCGATGTCGATGGAGACGAGGGTGGATGCGAGGGGTGGTTGTCGATAGCGGAGAAGAATGGAAATGATGATGCGAATCGTGGAAAATTCTATGATTTCAGATGAGAATGCGATTCGATCGGTTTACAATTGTAAACTGAGGAAACGATGGAATTGAGGGAGCTAGACGTGGTTTAAGGATATCGCGACGAATCGATGTAACGATTCTGGAGTTGCTTGAAACGTATCGAATTGTCGAGATTCAATTGGCATCGATTTGTCTCGCGTCGATCGCGAAATATGGTTAGAATTCCAAAGAGGAACGGCGGGGCAGCCGTTCGCAACCAGCATTCGGTAAAGCGGATCGTAATTTGCTTATTAATGGGCGCTCTTTCATGGCCGACGAACGTGCGGCACCGTTCCCGCGATTAATTTCTATTTTTCTTCCCCCCAGCTGTTCTCGAATCCGCTTAACGCCACTCGACTATGAAAACGAAGCCGGCCATTTAAATGCAAAACAACGGCCAAGGAGCGTCGAAACGCGGTTCACGGACAAATGTTTCCCCCGAATTAATGCGTTTTTTGACGGTAATGATTCGTTGCTTGCCCTCCGTTCGTTCAGCCGTATTAGCGTCGCGACGCAGCGGCTTGTCCGCATTTAAATAACGTTGCACGCGATGATACGGGTGCGTTGGCGATTTTTGCGAACAACTTGCGACGACAGAGAAACCACGTCATGGTATTAACTGCGTGTAATTGCAAGTACTGACATTATGTGACATTCATAATTATTGATAAACAAGATGTGAATTTTGCTAATAATGACTACGACACGCGTAAACTACGATAAAAATAAGATGAAACGGAAGACAAAATATATGAATTCACATTTTTAAGGAAACACGAATCATTCGTAAGTCTAATCTAAAAGAGAATCATAGTCAGAATGGAAAGGGTTGAAACGAAAGAAAAGAAAGGAAAGTACTGAACGGATTTCTATAAAAATTCACGTTCACCCGGCTTTTACATAATTTGCCAAGAAACTTTTGCAAACTGTTCCTTCGATATTTTTCCACACGTCGATCTATATTTAGCTGGTCAAAGCCTAGGATTAATTAACACACCTTCGTAGCTGCTTAGCAGGGCAGCCGCATAGCTGAACGGGCATGTAAGGGGGCCGAAACTTTTAATGAACAAAAAATAGACAAGAGTTTTTTATTTAATGTTACGACGGACAAAGCGCGGACCAGCCGCGGGAGATAAAAAACGCGAATAAAATTTTACAGCCCGCGATTACACCGATTCCGCCCACGGATTTTTCATTAAAGCCCATTAGCGGTCGAAGGAAAGGGATTTGTTCCGTGATATTCTGCCCGTGGAAGATAAGGGCGATGATATCGAAGGTAACGCAATAACGAGGCAAATTTTAAGTGCGATAAAAAGATGATAATCGCACCGATTCTATCCGATTACTCTTAATTCCATTCCGATTATTCATTTTTATTACCAACACAGCTAGCGTAGCTTAAATTTGTTAGAGGAGGATGAAAAGGCAAATAAAAAACAACATTGCTTAGGAATAAATTAGCGAGACAATTAAGGAGATTACACGCGTGTACGATAATTGGATTCGTAAAAGTGAAAAAGAATACACTGTTAGTTTCCGCTACTAGGAAGCTTTAGAATCGCAGAATTCGAAATAATAAGTCGAGAGAACCCTAACAACTTCAATCGTCAATGCTCCCTCGTCTAATTAAAGGATCCTACGTTCGAGCGGAATAGAACGCGAAATTCTTAATTAGTCTCCGCTAAAACTCCAAGTTATATAATGTAACCAACTTTCAAGATACTAATCGTTTCTTCTGAATCAACGGCTAATTATGACTGTTACCTGCCAATTATTTCGACTAGCAGACGTAGAAACTCTGCTACGGAGAACGGGCGCGATCAAACGAACGCGAAAGAAGCCAACTTTTCAGACCGCAGAAGCGATCTAACTCGATCAATTAATTCAGAACGATTAAGTTGGAGAACGCACCACCGCGTGGATGCGCTTCGAAGAGGGTCGCAAAATAGAACCATCGCAGCGAGATCCACCGAAAATAGTCTGTCGTCGACGAACCTCCCTCGCTTCCCCCGAAATTAAAAATAAACCTTGATGCAATAAATCTCACGCGACGAACGATCAATTAGAATCGACGCGTGGCCGCAGCCACGCGCTCTGCGACTGTGGACCAAAGCGGAGGCTCGCCTCGAAAAGGTCAGTCCGCAGGGTACGTCAGAAAAAGGTAAAAGTGGAGGCAGGGAAGAGAGTTTGCGAAGCGTCCGATTGAAGTGGGACTCCGCAGCGAGGCTGCAACGGGGGTTGGATGGTATGTAAATGACGGAGGGGCATCTGGCCCAGGCAGGGTGGCTCCGCGCCGCGAAATCCTTTCGTCCCGCCGCGATATAACCGGCTAATATTTACGCAACGCGCGTTACGTCGCGATTCTGCACGGTGTCGCGTACGTGAAAAGCCGGCGAGCGAACAGCCAGTCGCAAATATTTACGGAGGGCATAGGCGAATCGACGGTGTATCCGCCTTCATGCTCCGCCAGAGGCAGATCCTCTCCCTTGACAGGCCACTGACCCAGCCAATCGGGGGGAGAACGAGTGGAAAAAATAGGTGGAAAAATCGATAATGCGACCGTTTCGCGCGCCGTCACTGTCGGTTAGAAAATTTATTCATTATCATCCCGACGCCGTTTCGAGTTTCCGACCCAGTTTTAATTACCACGGGGCGCGCTTTTGGGGAGGCGCGTCGCGAATATCGCGGATACCCCGTCGTTCGCATGAATCCCTTTGTGTTTGGGAATGAATCAAGAAGAAAGACGGACGGAAAGCGAAATTCGTTTCATGATTATTAATCGTCGAAATGAAAGATCGTTCCCGCACCCCTGAATCGACTACCCTCGTCGCGAGCGAGACTAAATTCTCCCCTCCTCGATGCGGACAAAGCACGCGTTAAACGCGACCGCCAAATGGCAATGAAAAATTGAACAGCTTTCGGATCGAGAAGCCTCGTTATCCCCGCTGCTTCGAGAGAACGGATCGTGTTTGACGACGCAACGCGATCGTGAAATTAAAATCGTCGATCGAAACGAAACGAGACGGTGAGACGGGTCGAAATTCGAGTACTCGCGACGATAATCACTTCTGATCGAACCCTTCCTCTTTCCCTCTTCATCCCCCTAGCAAAATTGTCGTCAAACCGCTCCGAGCTTCCGGTTAATTAATTCCATTAATTCGTCGTTAATTAATTATTGACATCAGAACCACCGTAATGGATTCCATCGATTTCCCTCGCGCTACGTTTAATTAATGCGCAAAACACCCGTGACACACCTCTGTTTCGATTCGAACTTCATTTTGCTATTTCGAAATAGATTTGAGCTTCGACCAACCAGAGCTGGTTAGTCGTTTCGGAAAATTTGATTGTTAATCATCAATTAATGCAAACGTAGACACTCGAGTCGAATATTTCCAGTTAAGAACAAGAATTCTCAAAAAAATCTTCCATTCCAACGAGAAATAAAAGTTCGCATGGCACATGCGATCTTTTCAACCCTTACTTCGTGTATTGTATTTTCAATCCTAAGTTTTTAGTTGTACTCATCCTTTTTCATAAAAAAATTCGAGCATTCGTGACAAGAAACGAATACAACAGTCGATGCATCCTTAATCCTCGATCGAGATTGTCGCAGAGGTAACAAATCTGACGCAGTCGATCGTTTTGAACGACGAAATGGAATTTGTCGATCGACAGGATGCGCGGTACGATCCCGAAATTCTCTGTTGCGCGATTCGAGCCTGAAATTCCGGCGATAACGAAAACAAAGCGGAGTGGCTTGCGGAGGGGGAGCAGAAAACACGTATTGGAATTCTTTGATTGGAATCTGCACGCCATATCGGTTTGTCGCGCGATTTTCACCCACGAAAGACGAATCGACGAATGGAGTTCCCTTTGCCACGCTTCCTGTCGAGCGCGATCGCACCCTGTAACTTCGAATCGATTGTTTGCGTTGAAAACGTGCACTTTTTGTAGCAAACTGTTTGCACTTAACCCTTCTACTACGTTTGAGTTTGACTAACTCGTTTGGATTCTTTCATATTTTGAATCCTATTTTATATTTTATTTCTCCTACTAAATATAAAATCATAATTATTGCCCTTTCAGTATGCAGTAACGCATGATGACATAAAAAAAGAGAATACTGCGTATTGCAATGGAAATTGCACTTTCGATTGCACGCGAGCAATGAATCATAGGTTCGCAGAAACGCGCCTACGTTTTTGCTCGAATTTCGAAACCGAGGCGGAGCTCAAAAATGGAAGGAAACGCTCTGAAACTTACATCACCTACTATTATTTAAAAATAATATCCTCGACCCTTATTCTTCCGAAATTCCAATTATTTGTATCCCATAAACGTTTTACTTCGCTCTGGGCAAGCAAAAAACGAAGTTGATCCAACAATCCGTGAAGTGGCGCGAAGTTTAAATAGCTGCGTTCCACGTTTCGATGACTCGCAGTGGCGCGCGGCTATCGTTGGCCCGCCTAATCTGTTTCGTGGCGTAGTAAACATTCTAAATTAAGTGGCGAGGCGGAGAGAAAAAAGGAGGAAGAGAAAGCAGGATGCGTCCGCCTCTGTTTTATATAACCAGACTGAGCTGTCGGGGAAGAGAAGCCAGCCCCTGCGACGAGTCGGAACGCTTCCTGAGAACACGTCGCACGTGTTCGTCCTTCGACAGGAAACAAGCAGGATAACCCTACTGGCCGACGTTGGCGACTTAATTGCCAGGCTCTCGTGGAACGTACGTCCTCGCGACCGACTCGACACACGTGTCGGAAGTCCAGGTTCCTCCAAGGAAACGGAAACGAGAAAGGGACGCGCGGAAAACTTGGTGAAAGATTCTTTTAGCGGCTCGTGTCGTCGATTTTCGGAGATTTTTAAACATAGCACGTGGAGGAAGGGATGTTTCGAGCTTCCCCAGAATCAGTTTTGAAAACACGGTGTTGTTAATACGAGTTTAGATTTGGGACAAATGAGTAACTGAAAATTGATTTCGTGTTGGCAGTTTCTTTCGGTTGTTGAATCAGTCTAATAAAGAAAAAGCAGTGAAATCAAATGGTACCACACTTTATCACCGTGTCTACGCAGGGATACGCAGAATACATAATAGAATTTGCCAAAGAGCGTAATGTATAACGAATAAAATTACAATAAAGCTACTCTCCGAGTGTTCCAATACCTCCAACGATCTCGCGTGAGCATTCAACGACGATGCTCTAAAAGTATTTGTCCACACGTGAAAACCGTTCTCCGGAAGCGAACGAAGCGACGCGGAATCGCCGCAGATTCGACGCGATGAAATTCGACGATCGCGAAAAAAGTAAACGCGAGAAGCCGACTCGCACCGTGGACGACGCACCATCGAGGATCGTGTCGATGAAACGTCGAGGCTCGTGTGCAAGAGTCACGGGAACGGCAGCATCGACGAGCAAAGTCAATTCCATCGGGCCTCGGACTCGATTAATTCACCGCGTATCGACGCTGCGCGCGAATCATCCAATTGCGGCGATCCCTTAATATTCGTAATGGCGAATCGAACGAAACCGCCTGTCGGTCGCGGCGAGTTGCCACCGAGAGGACGACGAAACGCGCTTACGTAACGAGCACCTACGCGTGTCGTTCGCGTGGTGTAATTAACCCCGTCTGACGACGATCGAGAGGTCAAATCTCGGAAATTCGAGCGTTCAGGAGCGCGCGAATATCGATCAGTGTGTCGCTAGTTGGGCAGAGGTCTGTCGAATGGAGGAGCGTTGAAAAAATCGCACGATACAGCGCCAGACGACCGATAAAATTTAATAGGAGCGATGAGTGACGCGCGAGATACGTCTTTTTGTTCTTCTCCGTTCTCGTTTAATAAGCCTGATTGTGTCGGAAAGAGCAAGATAAAATGCGTCTCTACGAGTGTACTATTCGTTCGATAAAGTTTATGAATGGCCCTCCTTCGCGATAGCACGACGGAACACGATGGAAACAGGAATTAGCGTTTTTGTATCGTTTTGGGGTTAAGCGATGTTGAGAGGAAACCAATTCGTTGTTGGCGAGCAGATCGGAAATAAGACGATTTGATGGATCGGGAATCTAATTATTTGCTACACGGAAGCTTCGTTCGTAGCGCGGATTTAAATAAATTCGAACGTCGCGCGTGGGGTGGCTCCGGCCGCCGGAAGATTCATCGAGAGGGTGTGAATCGACGAAGTGGAGCCCCAGACGTTGGAACTTCGTGTCAGAAAATCAGAGAACGCGAATATTAAGAGCAGCGTAGACGTAGAATTGACTTCGAAACGGAAAAAGTGACGAAATATAATTACTTTTCGCGAAGAAGGAGTTTGGATACGCGTTGCGGGTAAAGGTCGGATAGAATTTGAGAAAATGCCGCGATTAAAATGAGTAATCAGCGGAACGAAACGTCAAGACGAGCAGTAATTTTGAGTCGGTGGTAGATCCACGTAGCGTTAATTATCACTGGCTGACACGACGTATTGTTCGAGCACTGTCCGGGCGGCGTTTCTCCGCGGGGCGGGCGCGCGCTTCACTTCAGAGGAATAAGAGGCCGCGCGAACTCGCTCGTACGAGGCGAAAAAGCGAGAGAAACGAGGAAGCGGCGCAACGGCGTGTAACAAAACGCGAACCAGACCCGACACGGTTCTTGTACGCGAGAATCGACCGTCACCGTGCTTCGAGGACGTATCGAACGATAATGTAGCTGGCCTGCGCCTCGTGGAACGATTGGAGACAGATTTTCCGACAGATTTCTAGGAACTTGAGCAACTTTTCTATCGAAAGTCGTATCGATTAGCTAGATATTGAATAATATTACGCAAGGTACGTGGCACGATTCAATGACAATTTGCAATGTTCGTTTTGCTTTCGATCCCATTGAATAATCCGCCCACGCATTGTTCGACCTAGGCGGACCGTGTACCGTCGCCTTTAGAAATCTCCGACACGAGTCCAGGGTCGAGGAACGGCCAGAAGAAATGCCATTTCCACGCGTGTACCACACATGCGACGAGGAACTTCCGCTTACGAAACACCGAGTCCTTTTCTCGTCGCGGCTCCATTCCAGCTGCTGCTTTTCCGCGAAAGCGAGCATGGCGTTGGGGAAGGCACAATACGCGCGAAGCGTCGTTGCTGACTTGTTAAAACGAGAGCCAGTAGCTTTTTCGAATTCCGCAGCGTTTGAATAGGAAAGGAACCCGTGAGAAAAGTTGATCTTCGATTGTGAATCAATGTAGATTTAACCCTTTACACTGGGCTCCTTCCTGGACGTTAACAATAGAAAATGTCCATTTCAATAGAAAACTTCAGAGAAATATGCATTTCTTAAAAAGCTGCGATGGAATAAGTTTGTCCTTCGCAATCATTAATCAATGTTGATGTCTACTCAGAGGAGACACGCGAGTGCAAAGGGTTAAATGTTTCCTGCACTTTCTCCCATTTGTAGTCAGAAAACGTGTATCATCCATGTATCAGTTTTTACGTAACTTTGGAAATTAAAAGAAAAAGCGTGAAGCATGTACGGTGGACGAGGTGACGTAAAATTTGAGATTAAACAGGAAACGAAGATGGTTGGTGGCGGAAAACTCTAAAGAGAATTCACGCCTACGTTCCAAAGTCGCGGCGACGTTTGTAAGTCGATCCGAAGGGAAGCTATCGAGTGAACGAGAAAAGAAGACGCCTAGGAGGACGTATTTTCCAGCGGTTTCCCGGTCCGCGTGCGTTTTACGTCGCGTCGGAGGATCGTCGTCGAACCGTGACCAAAATGGCCGCGAAAAGCCATTCCGGCACGTCGAAATTGCGATTGCGCCAGCGAGTTACAGCGAACAACTGCGAGGTCGTTTTTCTGGATGCCTAATAGCATGGAAAATAAAGAGAGAGGATTAAAATGATCGAAAATTTATTGTCGCCGATCTCGCTTTGAAATTGAACTCATCCTGGTCCTATGTCGAATACGAGACTAACTTGTTTCGTGAAAATGCTCAAAGAGCGGGATATACAATAAATTGTTGGGTAACGAATCTGATTTCATTTATATTTATAGCTTTCGGTCGAGTTGCGTCGACTTTTCCGATTTTATTCGAACGTTCGATGCCTTCTGCGTACGTAGAGCTCTCATTTCGACTGCCGTTCCGTCGATCATTTACGCATTCACGCACAAACAGCCAAGCATGAGCAACCGCGCCATTCTGCCCTGCACGAGGAACTGTCGATACACTAGACTGCACTTGAAATGCCTGCTACATCCGCTGTGCGCGGTAATAAAAATGACCTCTATCGCATCCTGGACCCTACATTTGCAAATTAGTTCACTCAGCGGACGATTTCTAGAAAACTCATCGCAATATGCGACGATCCTACGTGCATACGATCCTACATGCACGCACAGAGTACACGTCGCAACAAAAACAGCAGGAAATAAAAAAACTCTAGCTATAGGCTACAGCTATGACGCAACCATGTCCATCATCCAAAGAAACGCAATTATAAACGCATTTTATTATTTTATATACGCCCAATGTCAGCGGGACGATGCAATTATCATTATCAGCCGCAACTTTTGTTAAACTCGCCGCCGTTCGCCGATAAAACCCGGTCGTAAGCGATTTTATAATCGCTCCCAAGCTATTCGAACCACCCCTAAAAACTCGAGGCGAGACCCGGCTGCTGTACGCCCTCGTCGAAACGACGGAACTTAACCGGATATAACTCCGTTTAATTTCAGCGGGACGGCCCGTTCCTCGCGATTCTACCCCTCGAACGATATCTGTAACGCGAAACGACGAGCGTTTCCAGGCTCGAAGGTGCCTCGCGCGAAAGCCAGGAGCCGA
This sequence comes from Xylocopa violacea, assembly GCA_963969225.1. Lineage (NCBI taxonomy): Eukaryota > Metazoa > Arthropoda > Insecta > Hymenoptera > Apidae > Xylocopa > Xylocopa violacea. The sequence goes on from CAXAJV010000014.1 coordinate 17,043,998, forward strand.
GGGGACGTAACGAACGCGCGTCGCGACGACCGTGTCGGGAGAATTGCATCGGCGTCGATAAAAATCAGAAACCGGCGAACCGGCTACTTTCGTAACTTCCGTTCTACGCGGTTACCAGCGTTCGCTGGCAACGCTCGCGGCCTAACCTGCGATGGGATAACCCGACGAGGAAGGTATCCGGCGCGCGATGATGCGCCACCGATTCAGATGAGATCTGCGGTGAAAGCGCTTTCGTTCGCGCGGCGATGTAATTGCCAGCGTGGATTTACACGCGTGCAAAGAAACGTGCGATCGGTGCGGTTCGCACGTCGAAGCCTGCGACGCGAAGGGAAATTCGGTTCGCGCGGCTGCGTTTGATAATGCGCGCGATTTCCTACGTGCGATTGCGGTCAGGGTGGGTGAAATAAGAAGGGATCATGATTTAGCAATGATTTAGTTAAATTCTACCTTCTTTTCGTCCTCGACGTTTAAGATTTGAACCTGCTGCCACTTTTGTCGGCGATGGTTCACGATTGCTGGGCAGAATTTGGAGCGACACTGGCAGCCATTTCCACCGCAGTGTTCGATAATCGTTGTGCAGACTAAATATACAGGAAAATTACGAATAAACCATTGTTTTTTGTACAGGAATTCGAATAACGTTCGATCGCTAAAAATTTGTTTGCCATCGCGCAATTGATGCAGCGTAAACACTGGAAAAAAGGATTGAGAGGTGATTCGAGCAGGAGCAACCAGGTCAGGACTCGAATTTCCACGAGCCATCCGGATCGAAATGCAATTAGAGGCGCACCGGTGGCTGTCAGGTCCGAATTGAACCGAATCGCTGCGGTAGCGTCGCAGGACAATATCATCTGGGTCAAGGATCGCGGACGCGTGCTGAAAAGTGCAAGTAACACCGCCGCGATACCGCGGGAAACCTCTCGTTGACACAGATACTTCTTTCGACCGCGGCGAAACGCGGGCAGAGAGCTGAGGCGAGGGACGATAGAAAAGAAACACGCCCAGCGTGGATCGTAATTTGCATCCCTTTGTTAGGCCTCCGTAGTCCCGCGAGAATTTCGTTTGACGTGAAAAAAAACCGTGGCACAAAAGGGAAGGGGGGCAGGAACGCGGGTTTAGGGCCAGTCGAAATTAATTTCGAATGCATTAACCTTTCCGGCGTGCATTGTGCACGATGGAGGAAAATAGCGGCGGGGACGACGGGCACGATGCACTTTTATCGGCTGGCAATATAAACGAGGGCGTGACTGGGAAGACCGGCATCGGCTTATGAACATTTTTATCACGGAAAGTGTGTCGGGACTGCGGCGGCCACCGTCAACTTTCTGAAATACGCGGCTAAAGTGTGTTTCGTTTAAATTTATCCGCTTTTACGGGACCGCCGTTGGAACGACGGCGAGTCTGAAAAGTGGCGGTGAAAATGAAACGTGCGTTTTTTATGGAATTAATAAAATTTTAGGAGGCGCTCGTCCGAGCGCGATGAAAAAGGGAGCCATCAAGGGTGGTCCCCAAGGCGGAGGCCACGGGGGACCAGTTTTTTTGATTAAAATAGAAATGGGTAATTATTTTGATTACGACGACTGTAATTGTGTCTGCGGTGAAGGAGGAGTCTTTAGAGGTGACCGTAGATTAAAAAATTTCCCGGTGTGACAACGTAAAAGTGCGCTGGTGACGCGTTAACGAACCAATGTGGAAAACAGGGATTATAAAGTGCAGAAGGAGCGCCATTTTTCTTCGCGAATTCATATTCACGACGAATAGCGATTAATTGGCTAATAAAATTATTAGAAGTAATTCGGGGAAAGAATTTCGTCGGATGATTAATTACGGAACGATTAACACGACCATCGTGTGTGTGTTTTTCGATTTAAATTATTTCGTCGTTTATATGCGCTCGACCTGTTTTAAATGAAATCTGCGCACTGTCAGAGCATCTAATTCCACGTAGCGTACTCTGTGGCGAAAGAAATGCCTGCAAGTTGACCATATATAGAGTGGATAACTCGGGGAGAAAGTTCAGAGATGCTTTTCTAATTGCAATTCGTTCTGCGAAGAATTTTCTCGTTGACGAAAGTGAGATAATTGTATTATATGGAACCACTGAAATCGAAATTAATAATTCATATCGAGTAACAAGGTGTTCGCAATTGCAGAGATTATGCGCCTCATTTTTAAAACATGAGACGTCTTTAAAAACATTACATAAAAATAAAGTAAAAAAATTTGCATTTGATAAAAATTGGTTCTCTTTTCACTGCGAGTAACCAATATCAATTCGCTACGCGTAATGATATCGTCGCCAACTATTTCGATCATTCGTTAATTATAATCCTTTGCGAAACACAGCGGCGAATACACCTGGAGTAAATTAGCTGACACTTTCAGCGCAGAATAGTGATTTTCGTCTATTGTTTCGTACAAGAGATGTTATAAAACACCGGTGTATTGCGTAACAACAATGGGGAACGACTGTTTCACGCTGAAAATGGTGGGCAAATTTATCGTTAATGCTCGCTACGGTAAAGGGTTGATTAGATAAGCAACCTAATTAAGAATTAATTATATAGGTTGTTAAATTGGCCCAAGAGCACACTGCGTGATAAAATCTAACGTATTCGATCCGTCCTACTATGTTTAGAAATACCACGAAATGTCTCGATAAAACCGACTCCATTAACTCGCTTCTACTAATATCTCCTCGTAATTAATGGTGCGCCTAACTACCTAACTTGTTTTGCACGTTCTATACAGAATCTTTATTTTCGCCCGACATCGACTTGTTAATCAAGATACATGGCTTTATCCAGGCTAAGGAAAGGAGCCCAGCAGGTGATCGATAGATAATCGAGAGGAATTTAACCCTGTTATCAAGTTTCTTCCGAACAATTTCCTGCTACCTTCATTTTCTTTTCAAGAGGAAAAGTATAATGGCGCGTACACGTTCCAAATTAGACGCGTGTAGTACATAGAATTACCGATTTCAGTGTACACGCGTTATTATTTCTATGTAAGCGACATTGAAAGTATGAGAAAATTTTTAACAGACAACAGCTGTATATGTTAACAGCCTGTTAAATATCTCTGTTATTCAATCGAATAAATCGGATATTCATGTATTCGTCTAACTATAATACTATCGTCGATAATTAATGAACAACGCAGCACTGGATTTGATAATATAACTCTGATTCGTGTGAATTAGGAAACCATCGTTGTTTAAACAAATATCTTGCTGTTTATCAGCTTATTAAAATGTCTTACCATTTTTCACGTTACCTTGCTTTAACGCTAATGTATACACTGTAGCAGTAAAGCCGTATCTAATAAAAGGGTCGATAAGGGTGAAAAGACCAAGTCATCATTACGTAAGTATCACCTCGCAAGAGCTGACATTAGACTCGCCAAAAGGATACTCTTAAAACTTACTATAAAACATTCACGCCGCATAAACGATACCAGATTAACCCTTACACGACTACGACACTCATCCTTCGAGCGTTCCGCTGTAAACAAACAACGACCTCGTTTCTCGTTCACTTTCGAACGTTCCACGAATCGTGTGCACACGCAACATCGTACGACGTACATGCCTCGCAGCGTCCTCTGTAAAGAGGCGCATAATTCCCCGAATTTAAAGTCGAAGCGCGTCAAGGTGCGCAGAGGCGAGCGCCTCGCGTAAGGGTTAATCGTCGTTAAAACACGAGGTTCGTCCCTCGCGTTGCGTTCTTTATCCCTTACCCACACACTCTCTCTCTCTCTCTCTCACTCGCTCTTGTCTTCCAGCCTTCGCAGCCGTGGTAAATATAATCTAAAACGACGATCGATCAACCTGGTTCACGGATCGTGGATGCACACGCGTCGTCCAGCGGGCCAAATAACCTGTCCGTCGCAGCTGCTCCGGGTAATCCACAGATGATTGCACTTCTCCACGGGAAAACAAACACACAGAGTGGCCGCGGGGAGCCGAGTCAACAAACCGCGGCTAACGAGGTACTGCGCGCGCGAATCACCGCGATACTCGCCGGGTGTGCACGCGCGACATTGGACGGTCCGGCGAGTGCGTGACACGTACCACGAGACGCGCACCGACGCACGAACGAGCACGTTAATTCTCACCCCCGAAGCACGCGCCGCGGCGTCCGAAACTATACTGCCACTCCCGCGCTGCCACTCATCGCGCTACGTCGGCGACGCATGCGCGCCCTGTCGGCCGCCAGCGGTACTAGCGTTCGAAATTCCCATTAGGCTCCAATTTTGAAATTTCTTTCTAGTTGATTCGCGATTTTCAATGCATTCCGTTTGAACATAATTCCTCGTGAAGGGAATTTTCTTTTTCAAGCTGTTTCTGTTTGAATTTTTGTAAAGATCGATGATTAATGGGGTTTTAGTAAATTTACTATGGGAGAATCGTCTCGTTACTCTCTGTAGGTTCTAATTTTGAAATTTCCTTTCGCTTAATTCGCGATTTTAATTATCTTTCCTCTTGCATCGTACAAAGTGTACGTGTACGAAAGGAATTTTCTTTTTGTAGTTGTTTCTGTTCGAATTTTTGTAAAGATCGATGATCAATGGGGTTTTAGTAAATTTATTATGGGAGAATCGTCTCGTTACTCTCAGTAGGTTCCAATTTTGAAATTTCCTTTCGCTTAATTCGCGATTTTAATTATCTTTCCTCTTGCATCGTATGAAGTGTACGTGTACGAAAGGAATTTTCTTTTTGCAGTTGTTTCTGTTTGAATTTTTGTAAAGATCGATGATCAATGGGGTTTTAGTAAATTTATTATGGGAGAATCGTCTCGTTACTCTCAGTAGGTTCCAATTTTGAAATTTCCTTTCGCTTAATTCGCGATTTTAATTATCTTTCCTCTTGCATCGTATGAAGTGTACGTGTACGAAAGGAATTTTCTTTTTGCAGTTGTTTCTGTTTGAATTTTTATGAAGATCGATGATTAATGGGATCGCAGTAAATTTAGTGTGAGAAAATCGTCTCGTTACGTGAACACTTATGTAAGGGAATTATCGACGTATTATATACGTAGCGGATCATAAGACGTAGCATAATTATATACGTAGCAGATTGACGAATAGGCATCGGTTTATTGGATTATGTAAATGGATAATGAGAATTACGCGTTAAATCGCTAATAGAAGGAAGATGTACAAGTTCGTTATCGACCGATCGGATAACTTTGCTCGGTTTCATTAAAATTTTTCATTATTCAAAATGTGTCTGAAGTTAATCGATTCGTTCGCTCCTCGTCCCTCGCCATTTCGAGTGAAATTTTAGTAACGCCTCCACTGTGTGTTCGCAGGTTAAAATAAACCTACCTAAACCGTGCAACGCGAGACAGCTCGGCATTGTTTGCACGTCGCGTGAAAGTCGTCCGATTCCGAACGGCTGAAAGATTAATTTCGACAAGCAAACCCGCCTTTTTCCGTCTCATCCCAGGGAAATTTAATAACTCGCGGACACAGAAGTGAGCTTCGAGTAGTGCTCGAGCGTGGCGGTCGTTCGACGCGATGCTCGCAGCCAAGGGTAGGGACGGGAAGAAAACGAGAAAAAAGGGGATGAGAAAATACGAAACGAAACAAAAAGGGAAAGCGAGTGAAAAGGGAGGTGGAGGAGGAGGAGGAGGAGGAGGAAGAGGGCGAGATTCTGCTGTCACTGCAGGAAGGTCGGCCCGCGTTCCAGCTTCATACGGAAACGAGTAAATTTTCCACTGCAAATAAAACTTCCAGCGAAAGGGTCCACCGTCGCCGATTAAAGCGGCGGAGGAGAAAAATGAGATACGTAAAAGCTTTCCGCGGCCGCTGTTTGCCTTTCCCGTTTCACCCGTTCCTCGCGAGCGCGCGAACAAAAAAATACCACACGCACTTCCTCCCCGTCGTCGATTCACCGTCGCTGATTCCAACCACGGCAAGAAGCAATTAAAAAAGCGATTAACCGCGAGGATGCTGCGACCTCGCGATCAAAAGTTTCGTTCAAGGCCACTCTAACTTTACGGCTCTCGATTTATTAATGGACGCGTACAGACACGGATGATGCGTTCTTTAATCGTGAATGCTGTTACTCGATCTCAGCTTTTTATACCCGTGAATGGCATTTACGTGCAGCGGTGTAAATAACGTATCATCTGATGAGAACGTATCGCTTTGATTCACGATTTTAATTACGCGAGATACGCAAAATATCGGAAACCGGTACTTTTAAACAAAACAAACGAAATAGCTCGACGAGAAGAAATGAATTAGAATTACTCGTCGAGGACTCTTTACAACGCGAAACACGGTTCTACTCCCACGTTTCTTTTGAAAAAAAAAACACTTTAATACAATGAAACTAGCGAAGGGTGAACCGAAGCCCGCCGGTTCTATTTGCAACGGCTCAATTATTTCAGATGCAACACCCACAGCCTTCTCAAGGCCGAGATACGGACGAAATGAAATTCTTCCGAGCCACATTTCATTAAAAGACATTAAGAATGGCCTGTGCCGTGCAAATGAAATCGCAATTATGCATCCGACCGTAACTTACAGACCCTAACAAAGAGATTCTGAGGGCTGTTTCGCCTTCCCGCTTCAAATTACTAGTATTTCGTCCAAACTGCCGGCATGCATTTGTTTAACACCATCGTTACTAGAGAAGAAACGTGGTAATTAAATTTTCATTAGACGAGAAAAAATTCTGCACACACTTCTCTGTCGCTGTTGCTCTTTTTAAACCACGAATCGTATCGATACGATTCCATGCGATGAGAATTTATACAAATATTTTCTTTCGTGCAGTAAGTCTTGTACGAAAGTAAATTTGAAACAGTCGCGCGTACCAAATTAAATTAAAACACGCCACAGTAGCTGGTCAAGGAACCAGAAAAGAAACGGAGTAATTCATTAATTAGAGAATTTTTTAATGAATTTAACTTGATACGAAAGGGGTAACTCGACGTACTGGAAGATACGTTTGAAAAGTCAACAAGGAAGACATTTAACACCGCACAGAGTTTCATAAAAGTCAAAGGTAATTCTTCAACGAGAATAAGGCGACCACAAATTAAATCCTCCCGTCGAAATAAAAATAGAACACCAGAGCATCGTAGAAATCTTATTGAGAAACCTTAGAGGCGCGTTACCAAGGGATGACACCTTCTGAATGAATATGCATGCATATCGCAGATATTTACGACAGCAGGTTCTATTATATTTATTTCTAAATAAAATATACAATTTTAAATATTAGTTTTATTCTTTTACCTTACGTGAAACATCGAGCACCGTTCTCTCTGAATTTATTGCAACAAAGATATGATTTCTTGCCCCCAGCGTATAAATGCATAATCGATAGGCTACGAAATGACGGAAGTACGAAGGGTTTCATCGAGAACGACGTATCCTGCGCTTTATCTCGTTACATTTTGGATCGATAAGTGACTATCAGAGACACCACTCTGAACAGTGGGGTCGTATTTTAGAAGTTTCGATTTTTGCAATACCTATTCGAATTAACCGATCGATTCTTGGTCTTCGCGTGCCGTGAAACTAAAAATTTGGAGACGCACAATACATTTGAAACGAAAAATCTAGTGGAGACGTCGGTTTGTGCCGCAAGCAATCAACTTCGAAGAACGGATGCAAGGAAAATCCGTCTAGAATTAGTCTAGGCTAATTAATATAGCGTAACGTATCAACTTGCCCTACATACTGGTAATCTGCAAAAAAAGCTGTCGAGAAAAGCGAAGCGTATAAATAGTTAAGGAAACGAGGTTATCTTCCCTTCAAGTGACGTAATGCGTAATCAAAGTAATTTAGAGTATGATATACGCAAGTTCTATGTAATTTCTCCGAGCAGTAGAAATGAATCACCACGAACACTTAAATCTCGTTCGATTCGATCGAGTTACTTAAGAGTTTATCCAAATTCAATTACTTCCAGCAAACCATGCTCAAATAGTAAACCCCCAAACCATCGTCGTCCTTTATTCACTCTACGCGACAGAATAAGAACGCACTTGTCACACAAATCACGCATGTATGCCATCCGACTTAAAATTCAAAGCGCACGATGCATTTCACATCGTTAAAAATGTATTTCGAGCCAAAGAACAGTTGAACGAACTTCGACTCGATTTGAGACTCGAAAATAACAGGTTCGCATTCCCAAAATACGATCTTAATTCGCCCGAGTCGAGCAAACTCGACGAATCCGAACAAGGTTTCGTTTTCCAGCCTGGAGAGTTGAATCAATTAAAAATAACGCCGGAGCATAATTTCAGACGCGAGCACTCTGTTATATTAAAGGGTCGAGCAAGCAGCTTTACACGTATAATGCAGACCTGATTATATTACGCGTGGTCAGCGTCGCAAAAATTTCTCTGTATCAACCTGGCCATATGTCAGAGCTAGTCGCCCCAGTCTCCCCTACTCGCTCCAACGAGTTGCTCTCCGCATAGAGGATAGAGGATTCATTATTCCTCGACCAGTTCTGGTAATTCGTGTCAATCCACGTAATGCTCCTCATATCCCGTGCGCGTACACCTTCCGTTTCTATTTCCAGCCGGAGAGCTGCTTCCATTTCGATGGCACGCAACGCGCACAGTTTTGCTCGAGTTTTAACCCCCACGATGCCTCTCGCTGTAACTTTCGAATCACGTATCAGCTGCGCGCGTACAGTTTCGTTACGTACAGATTTTAATCGGGAAAAGCGATACGCGATATTACTAATTGCGACTCGCATTAAGATCGAACGAGAACCACTCTTGTCGAGCAGCTGCACGCAGGACGTTGAAGGGAAGCGAACGTTCGTCTTTCGGATCCATCACGATCTTTCCAACTCGGTTTTCCCGAGTTTGTCGAATTTACGGTGAGATAGAGAAATTCGTGGCTGTTAGTCGTGGGTTTAAAAATGAAAATTGTGGCGATGGTTTCGAAGAAAGGTGCGATATTGACGAAGACCGTCGCGAAACGCAACCTCGTGCAACGTTGCATCCAAAGGTATGCATAACAAGACCGCATGTCGGCGTTAGAATATCGCACGGGGCAAATATTATCGCAATCACGCCTCTGATTACAGTTTGTTCGCGCCAGGGCAATCAAGCCTCGACGCGTACGCGTCCTGCCTTCTCTCTCGTGAAATTTGGGTTAGGTAACGACGTGTCTACGTGTTCTTTTCCCTTTCGAACCTCGGGTAAATCCGAACTATCCCTCCGCAAATTCTCAATCAACTGTCGGAAGATTAATTGGGTTCGTCACGAAGCAAGGTTCTTCGTGATTTCATGCGAAATTTAGCGTATCGATGTTAGAATCCAGTGACTTTGCTCATCCGACTTCCAATTCTAGAAGAGCTCCAACTAACCGTGGAGTAAATCGAGCGAAATTCTGTCTTTCGACTCCTATATCGTAAATCAATAACCTCGCAGACAGTTCATTATTTTATGACACCATTTTCCTTCCATACACCAAACGTAAAATATTAAACAGAGCAATTGGAAACACATCTCGACAGATTCTTTGTGACAGACAAATGCGACACTGGTTACCTAAAATTCCTGCAGTTCAATTTCTTAAAAACCAATAAAAATAAACTTCGCGTGCAGCGATAGGTACACAAAAGAGCTCGACGCAATCAGAAGTTACAATGATCCTCCCAAATGAACAAAACAAACGCTTCAACGCGTGTTAGTAAACACGACGAAGTCGTAACTCGTTTAAAGCCGCTGAATTTACACACGCGGTGTTATTCAAACGTGAAAGCCAGTCATCGTGGAATAATTCCGTAACTTTACGCGGAGCATACTCGAACGTGCACGATAACGGGTGTTAAAAGGTAGCACGAAACAGCAAACGACGAGCCTCTGCTCGCCAATGCACGCCATCGACAGTCGATTCCTTGGAGAATCGGCCACCCTGCCTCCAACGGCTGCTCCCTCATTAATGAAGATTTAATTAGCGTTGGTTCGCCTTTTTATCCGGACGATAGTCGCTTCCGGTTCCGCTTCCTTGGTCTTCCGTATCGAGTAAACGAGCGAATTCGAATCGTTCCTCGAGAGCATTATCCTGTCGGCCGTAATCACCGCAGGAACTATCCAATCGATACGAGAATCTCGAGTCTTATATACCATTAAACGGAATCCGAAATGTAAATTAAAACGAGCGAACCGGTGCTCAACGAGAAGCGGTCGTTTCGACAGTTTACGCGGTTTACTCGTTCCGCTGGTGTCTGTTCTCGGTTGTTCGACGGATCGTCGTGTCGTCACGTTCTCATAGTGAGCGTGGTTGCGAATAAATTAATATAAAAGCGGAAGGGAAACGTGGAAACGCGCGACACTCTTCTTGGAAACGACCATTAGCGAGCAACTTCGAGAAAGGTAGCTTTCGACGAATTGGTCTTCGAATCTCGTTGGTTCTCAAGAAATTTGCGCGGAAGTATTCAACGTAAATTAAGATTCGCGGGGAAAGAAAGTAGGAACGTCAACGCGGGGTCTTTTTCATAGGAACGAACCTAGGTGGAATCGCGAAATCTGGTTCCAGCTGTGGAGGAAGCTTGAAAGGGACTCTTTTTTTTTTCTCTCCTCCCGGCGCTCGCTCTTTTTGCCTAAGAAAGCTGGTTCCCTTGAATCTGCTGATAACAAAAGTTCCATTAGCAGATCCATCTTTACTTTGGCAAAACAACCTCCGCAATCCTGGTGCTTCACTCTTTGCCAAATAAAAAGGCGGGCAGAAAGAGAGGAGGTGCCGCTCGCTCTATATCCCACGTAAAAGAGTCACGTTTGAGCATTTCGAGGATTATTAAAGACGAGAAACGAGACGTTCATCGTTCTGATTCTGGCGAGCGTTATCCGATTCGAGGCAAAAGCGAGAGCGTGGAGGTACGCTGCGAAGTCGGGCGAAAGGATGTCCCTCGATGACAGTTCTTATCGACTCGTTCCATGCAACCCTTTCAATTAAATTGAACAGAGCGAATAATACAGCCGGGAGTTTTCTCCCGCGATGAAACGCGCCACCTGCGCCTCTCCCTTCGATTCGACACCGATTTTATAAAGCAGAAAGCGTTTTGTATTCATGAAATATTTATTGTTCTCCCATCGTTGTTTGCGTAATATTCATAAAATATTTACCGCGCTCAATATTCATGAAACCTCCTACGGTCTAGTAAAAATTTTCACGATTTCCCGCCCCCGATGTTTGGAAACGATTTCTCTCTCTGTGCTCACACGGGAGACAAGTCATACTCTATGCACGATCGATCAGAATTGAAGGAATATTTACGATTTTCCCATTGCTCAGCGATGGAAACGATTTTTCCCAAGGTCCAACTTCAGAGCTACCATAAGAAATTTACAAAGAACCTCAGGAGGACGTCCCATTGAAATTGTTCAATTAACTTCGACGTTACGAAAGGAATAGGGCAATTAGGTCGTTGACAGACGCGATCGAGCGGAATCGGAAGCGTTATGGAACTGTTTTCACACTACGCTGAGAGGCTGATAATTTATTCAATGTACATGCCTATACGGGCGGACGAGACGATTTAGGCAGCTGATGAGAGAAGCTACGGGGCTAGACGGTTCGATAAGACGACCTGGAATCATGCAGGTAGGTAGCTACAGTGTCACTCAAACGTGGCGTTCGATTTCAAGCGGCTTCCTTCGTACACGAAGTTTCAAAATCAAATAGAAAAAATGATGTTAAAGTTGGCACGATGGAAGCTTCGAGTCTCTCGAGTAAAGAGAAAAGTAACAGATCCTTGGAGCAGTAAATGTTACGGAATAACAAAAACTTTTACGACGAAATTCTTCGCGTTTCCTAACCACCTTTATTGCCCCGTGTTACTCATTTTTATCCTCGAGGCTGGTCCTTCCTCGCGCGTTTCGCGTTGCACGATTCACGGCTCCTGTTTTCCCGCCTCTTATTACAAACGGAACGCGGCGTCAAGTGCGGTTCCAGGTACGATCGTTGCGAGTTGCGATCCGGAATGCAACATAATTTTTGTGGCGAAGCCAAAAAAAAAAAAACAGTGCCAATTGCGCGATCGTGGAATACCTTGCGCGATTGTGGAACATGACAATTGTGAAATACGACGAAGTCAGTTTTACGACCGCTTTCTACTTGTTTTTTATCTAGTACTTATCAAGAAAATTGAACACGAATCCTTCTACCAGTCTGTAATTCCACAATTTTCTCGATGTGGAGTCGTTTCCCGTTGAAAAGCTCGAGCGATCAATGAAAAGTTGAAGGATTCTCGTTGATCGATGGTAGCGGTGAAGCTGCTTTAATTGCAAGGAAATATTTTTCCTCGACGATTGAATTAGCCGCGGTCAGAGGATTTTCCGGGGAAACTGAGCGCCATCATCAATTACGAAACCGATCGCGTCGTTTACTCAACCGTAAACAGCATCGATTCTTCGCAACTTCGGAACTGGGCGATGCCTTTCCAGAGAGGTGTTGAGAATTCCTCGGCTCTGTATTTCCACCTAACAATCGGTGATAATTTTCTTCCGTTTCGCGATCGCTCGTTTTATCGCGTAAAGTCAATGGACTCTCGCCTCTGCTCTCTTTTTCACACCCTCCGCGCGTTCTCCACTGTTTCGTTCGCCTTGTCTTCATCCCTTTACTCTCTTTTCTCGCGTACACAACCGAGCAGAGTTACGAATGGCAACTCGAATACGAACAAGAGAGTTAAACGAACGTGGCGCGCAATTTTTCAATTTATGGGTCGAAATTAACCGTGGATTGTCGCGAGTGTAACAATTCGTCGCGCCACGGTACTGGAAATTCATTATCGATTCTTCTCGCGATGGAAAATAAATAACGACGGTACGTGACGAGGAAAACGCGAATGCAAATAAAAAGGTCTGCTTTAAATAACAAGTAGTAGAGACAACAAAAGAGATAATAAAAGGCTCGCTTTTGTGAACTAGTTGCTTGTCATAAAAATGTAAAAAAAAAAATGTAGAATTAATTCATTGCAATTTCATCACTTTCTGCATGTGCACGTGTATGTGCACCTACATGCGTCATCTTCGCTTACTTATTAAATATCTAAGACTCATTCCATACAATTTTGCCAGCTATTTCTCACGATTTCCGCATTCTTCATCCCTCGTTAATCCTCCGCCCCTCTAATTTCGTCGCGTGACCACCATACTTGTCAGACTCTCTATTGAAACGTGCTCCAGAAGCACGTAACGCGTTGCAAGTAAAGACACAGCTACGGGGACATTGTGTTCCCGAGTGCATGAAAATTTGATATCCACGTTACGCGCACCCAGATTTCCTGTATCTTTTCCCGTTATTAATCCACCGTCGCGTCCCACGGTGACGCGAGATTGGCTTGTTTTCCAGCGTGAATAGAAACCATCTCGTCCCGCCGCGCGATGGAAATGAAAATTGAATCAACACCTGTAACCGTTGAATTTAATCGAACGAAAACAGCCGGGTGCTTCGCGATCGAACGCACTTTTTGCTCGACGCTCGTGACGATTCCTGTTCGTCTTTCATAAACGTCTAGCGCGGGGTTAACTTTTATTGAGAGGATGTAAGAATAACGGCGCACGTTTGCTTCCGGAACGCAGACCTAATGGAACGATAATACGATCTCCAAGAGTTACTGATGTTGGCGAGCTGTTCCTCGCGAGACGTTGAAGATAATTGGTGGAATCGAGCGAAACGAGTGCCCAGTATCTGACAAATAGTCGCTTTCGAAAGATAGTTACACGAAACCCTGCTCTTTTTCGTCAGAGTCAAGCATTCGAAGGAAATTTTAATTAAGATCCATGTTGGTAAGAAAATATTTCAATACGAGATGGATACGATGACTGAAAAGTTTGCTCGCTCGTAATAAGACTCGCGACAAAGTTTTCGAACACCGACTCGCAGTAATAATTAATACCGAAACTTGCTTTCGGTGGATAGTTTAGGAAAATGTACACCGTGTAACGTTCCCGATGCGCGAGCGAGAACGATCCTCGTCCCAAGTCGTTAATTGTCTTAGGCTTTGTTAAACGGGACGTCAAAGTAGTAATTGTCGATCGAGCTTGCCTCGAAATTCTGCGAATCGGCGTCTCGCGAAATTAAGTGCTAGCCGATTAATTGGATCCCGGTCGTGTCTCGACGACACTGCTTCGAATTAGGATTTTATTCGGCGAAGAGGGCTTATCGGGGTCGAAAGGGGCCTCTTGGGAATGACTCGAGGAAAGGCAAATAAATTACCGTCGAAGCATTCTAATTTCTATTTACGTAGAGCTTGAAGAAGAAACAATTGCCAAGCATTCTGCAACGTTCGAAACCAAAACACCTTTCACTTTTTAATCATTCTTTACCTTCGTCCTCATTAAATACAACGCCCCACCCAACGTCCACGCGTTCGTCTCGATTACAGTTATTCCCCAAACAATTTACCAACATCGTCGCCGTTGTTCGCAAATCGAATCACGTTCGAAACATCCCCGCACGACAACTTTAACGCGGAACAGTTCGAACAGCTCTCCTCGGAGCGTGAAAATTCGGGGCAAACTCGTGACAGCGTCCAGCGCCAAAGCTCAAAGCTGCGCGATTTAATTGGTCCCTTGGCCTGTTTCAAGGGGAAACAGCTAATTGCGTTAGGGAAAAAAAGGGGAAAAGAAGGAGGAAAAAAAAAAAAAAGGACGGTTCTCAGTTCGTTAAGCTAACGACGTATCCGCGCGGCCGGAGATGATGCGCGAGATTATAAAACGCGTTTGTCTCTGGATTATGACATCGAGGGGTGCCTCGCTGCTGGATGGAAAGCCGCGAGTGAACGTGCGCAACCTGACCAAGTGCACTGGTGCATTGCAACTAGACCGGTGTATAAATTATCGGGGTTTCTTAACCGTGCTCCGAATGCATCCTCTTATCACCAGCTGAACACGATCGCGGCACGACACGCAACTACGCCACCGTGAGAATTCTGCGCCGCGAAGCGTTGATGCGCCTCGCGTTCAAATCCGAGACAGGGACCAGCAGAGAATCGAAGAACGACGGATTTCTGTCCTCTTTCGTATTGACTTTTAGATGTTTCCAAACGATATTGTAAAATATAAAGTAAGATGGTTTCGTTTATAACAAATCTTTTGCAACTAGAACTTTTGATAGATGAAAAATTTCGGTTGCGTAAAATCTCCGGGCACGTTGGTAAAAGTATCGCGGAGCCAACGCGGGTTTGGGAACTTTCGTCCTAATGCGAATTAAAACCCACCCCAAACCGCGTCGCGTCGACAGCTAAAACCTAAAATTCTCCCCAACTTCGCCACTCTGCATTCGCGTCGCGTCGCCGCGACTTAACACTCGGCTTCTCGCGAGTTTTCCCTTTTTCGAAGCCAGCCCATCGATCATAATAACGGGTCAGAGTATGCGTTTCTCTCGCGTGCGGTACGTGTGCGCTGTTTAAGCCCCGCGCACGCTTGCAGATATCGTCTGGAGGCAGCCGTTCATAAACTAAATTCTCATAGGTAAAATTATATCTATGGCTCGCAAATTATTCTAAAAACAGGAAAATTCTATGGTCGCAAAGCACACAATACTTTTAGCCAGAAATTTGCAGCCGCGATAACTCGCACACTTTCAACAGAAGAAGCTTTACACGGTTTCTGCGTAAGGAGTAAACAGAACGAAAACCGCAGACCTCGGTTTCGCTCTCTCGTATCGATCCATTTAATCGATTACCTCGTTAGTTTCACGAGTCTCGATAAACGCACACATCCTCAGCTCTTACCAAGTTTCTGCCACAAATTCGAACCGATCCGATCGACGTTTAGCCCGATGCCAGACCCGAAATGCCCCTCTCAGCTTGAGTCACGATACACCCTTACGCCAAGCGTGTACAGGGCGTGACGGTCGCTTGATCGTCGCCAATTCGCCTCGTCGTCATCGTGGCCGTTTTCGCAAGCATGTGTCGCGAGGTATCCAAATGGCGGAGGTGCCGGATATCGACCTGGCCGACGTCTAGACCAGACCTCACAATTAGCCAGGACGCGCGCCAGCAGTGCCGTGTTACCAACGACGGTACCGTTACGAAAGTGACTTTTTTCCCTTCCTCTTCTTTCATCCTCGACACGAGGATGTCGAGGAGTCGCGGCGCGGACGGGCGATCGTCGCATCGAAACAGGCGCACCGTGTCGAATCGAATCGCGTGCGGGATCGCGTGAACGGGCCGCCATCGACAATGATCGCGTGCTTTTCACGGGTCTGGACGCGAAACGGATTCGCGAAATAGAGATTCTGGTAGACAATCGACCAGACAATCTGTACGAGAGGGGGCTAACGGCGGAAGAGGGATAGAATTCGAAGCGGATAATGCTAATGGACGCCGCGAAAGGGGCATGTAAATTGTTTCGGGGGTGAGTTATGGCGTCTCGATGCTTGGAATTGAAAATAGAAACGGGAAGCAGGACGATGGGTATTATTTTTCGCCCGTATTGTTGGAGAAGTTAAGATTGCTCGGGAGCGAGCAGAAATTGGTGGTTCGTATAATTGTAGTGGCGAATGAATATATAAATATTCAGATTGCTGGTGAAATGTTAGAGTAAAACTCCTGCTGGATCCTTTTTTCGTGCACTTTGTTATGGCATCGAATCTCGTCGAATTGATCTTGTAAATTAAGTCCTTTTGAGAAAATATGAAATCGTCTATTTTTATTAGACGAAAATTTACTTACTTCTTCTATGCATCCTGATGCATCCTGATGCATTCGTGTAAAGGATTTGATTCGGTTGGTATTTTTCACTTACCTGAAACAGAGAAAATTGACAGAAATATTATTAAAACAACTCGAAGTATTTCTCGCGGATTGCGAGAGATCTTGCTTCTTTAAACCTTCCATTTCTCGCCTCTATTTTTCAATTCGAATCGTCCTATTTAAATGAAATTAAATTCCTTTCAATCGGGACACGAGAAGTCCCGAGAGAAGAAAATTTTATTCAATTATAAACGTATTACACAGTGGGTCGCGATATACATATTCCCTGGGAACTTTCCGCATAATTTGCTTCCCACTTTCGATATAACGAACCTGTCGATAACAGAGCCTCGAAATAACCGCGATGCAGAACTAGGTGAAAAAGAAATCGCCGAGCGATTCGTTCAATGGATCAGTGGGTGACTCTCCGAGAAAGTGTTCCACGACTTCTGCACGAAACGCGGGCCATCGTGAACGATCGACGGAAAAACGTTATTGTTTAAACAATATCGGGTCCAGTATCTCCATCCGACTTATTTGGACGCCGCGAGCGTGTCAATAACAGCTGTGCGAAATAACGTTGAGGCTCCATATCAGCGAAAGAAGAACAAAACCAACGTCACAGAGAATATTTTCCCAAGTGAAAATATTGAAAACTTTTTCGGAGAGGAAAAAAGCAAACAACAAATATTGACGGGTAATAAAATAAATACCGTTGAAGTCGATATCTGTGTTTCGAGCGCGTGGAGCTTTCAAAGACGTAGTATTTGAAACGTGAAAATAACGTCACGTCTAAAGCGACGTAAAAAATATAGAGAAAAAAATGCAAAATAATGGAACACGAATTTGAGTGAGATATAGAATTATGGGAACGATACGACGCGAAGAAATAGAATCTGAAGTAAAACGCAAAATAGAGAAACGCGATTGGATTTGTACCTTATGCAACCAGTTTTAATTCGATACCAGTAAGAAATAATTATCTTGCCAGGTTTTATATTACTTTCTCGGTAATCCATATATTTTTATTCGCTTCTAACGTGGCCTCCCGTTTCTTCGCTCGCCGTCAATTCGTTTCATTCAGTTTCCCATCGATTTTCGTTAATTATTTCCGATACTCGATACGCATTGGGCGAATCTGTTTTCATTAATTAAATCATGTACGCCTTCCACAACTTAGAGATTATTATACAGAATTTTGTTCACGTACAGGGAGCCCACGGAATCGATACTTGTTGCAACCGGGATTCGAGGCATTATGAAATATAATTCGCGTCCGTTTTCAATGGATGCGAATAATATTCGTGCGTGTAACAGCCACGCAGAGAGACGTAACGCGCGTGTCCCGTTTTTAAACACAATGCGAGTGCATTTCGCGAATAAATAATCGGAAATTTCACGGAGCTTTATCTGTCCAGCCGTTATAACGAAATATGATTTCCTGCGAGCCCTCGTTCTGCATATTTATGCACTAAATTTCGGTCAATTATTTGGAGCAACCCTCGCGGAATAACAATCGTCTAATTTTTCAACAATTTTACAGCAACATTTTCTTCTTTCCTGTTTCTCATTTTACATAAAGCATCAACGCTTACAACCACCACTGCTATTAATATTTCCTTCTGGATGCATCATTTCTTAATAAATACATTCGTAAGCCAGAAAAGACGTATTACAATTAAAAAAATAATCAATCTATCAGAAATCTAAACCACTTCCGCGCGATCCAAAATCAATCCACCATTCTCTGGACGCCATTCCAAGATCCGTTCGCGAGAACAGATGAAAAGCGAAAGCTCGATCGATAATCCATTGATATAAACGATCCCAGCGAAGAGATACCGCGATGAAACCAACCCCGCGAGTCTCACCCTGCCCCAGCAGCGTTTCCGCCCCGCGCCAGCCGACATTCTCCGTGGCTTAACACGGGAACACCTCGGCCCTCCGACGAGAACAATCCCAGTCGAGGCTGAAAGAAGCCTCGATCGATAAGCCAGCGATATGAACAATCTCTAGGAGCAAATTTTCCTTTCAGATACACCGGCGTCGCCGCGCGCCGCGGCAAAACCGGTCTGGCTCTCTTGCATTCTGCGTGCGCGGCTTTATATCGAGGCGAACTACCCCTCGCTACGATCAGTCAGAGAAGAAGAGGGAGAAGGAGAGAGAGAAAGAGAGAGAGAGAGAAGGAGGGAGCGCTGTATGGCAAAAGGTGAAAAGGAATCCAATCGATAAGTGGCGAGTACGAAAAAGACGCTTTCATCGAAGGAAGTTAATAAGCCGCCGCTCGCCGTCTCTTTCCATCCCCTTCCCTCCCCCAACCCCCAACGCTCTGACCTTCCCGAGGGAGAAAAATGCCTAACGACCAGCAAATTTCCACGGGAGGATTTTCCACGGCTGGAAGACCGGATATAACGACGTATTACGACCCACGCGACCGACGCTATACGAGGCCGCTCATAAATATCCGAACGCTTTGGTCGGTTCGTGGCAATGGTACATGAATGTCACAGGGACGCGTGAATTGATGACGGACTTCTGGGTAATGGAAATGTTTGTCGATGATTTTCGATGGACTCGATGAATTGTGGGTTTACACTTTTCGTTCGATGCGAATTGGTGATTCGATGGTGTACGCGATTGATTGCGTTAATTGCTGGAGAAGATATAGTGGATGGAACCAACTCAATCTTGAAGAACGGAATTGAATTCGAATTTAAGTTTCGAATGCAGAGTACCATTTTTTATGAATAGGAGTAAAAAGTAATCGAGGGTAGTTTGAACACTCCATTGTTCCAAACTGTTCCATTCCACCTTCAAATAAAATTTACCCTGGTTTCGCACGCGATTAATTGTGCTAATTTCTAGAGAAGATAGCAGTACACGGAACTAATTCAATCTTGAAGAACAGAACTGAATTAGAATTCGACTTTTAAACGCAGAGCTCTTATTAAATTAAAAAATAATCGAGGGTAGTTTAATCACTCCATTGTTCCAAACTATTCCATTCCATATTCAAATAAAATTTACCCTGGTTTCGCACGCGATTAATTGTGCTAATTACTAAAGAAGATAACAGTGCATGGAACTAATTCAATCTTGAAGAACAGAGAACCAAATTCAAATTCAATTTTCAAACGCAGAGCACTATTTCCACGAATGGAAATAAAAAATAATGGAGGGTAGTTCGAACACTCCATTGTTCCAAACTGTTCCATTCCACCTTCAAATAAAATTTACCCTGGTTTCGCACGCGATTAATTGTGCTAATTACTAAAGAAGATAACAGTGCATAGAACTAATTCAATCTTGAAGAACAGAGAACCAAATTCAAATTCAATTTTCAAACGCAGAGCACTATTTCCACGAATGGAAATAAAAAATAATGGAGGGTAGTTCGAACACTCCATTGTTCCAAACTGTTCCATTCCACCTTCAAATAAAATTTACCCTGGTTTCGCACGCGATTAATTGTGCTAATTACTAAAGAAGATAACAGTGCATGGAACTAATTCAATCTTGAAGAACAGAGAACCAAATTCAAATTCAATTTTCAAACGCAGAGCACTATTTCCACGGATGGAAATAAAAAATAATGGAGGGTAGTTCGAACACTCCATTGTTCCAAACAGTTTCGTTCCAGCTTCCCTTTAAATAAAATTTACCCTGGTTCCGAGGTATATACACGTGCCGCGTATATATCGTCCTCGTGGGTACACCTAGCCCACGACGAAGTGGTCGATTCCTGCGGATGCAGATGGCCAACACGTGCCTCGCCTCTGATATTAGGACCTCTGAGTCGTCCTTCCACGGTATATCTCTCCTTGAACCGAAAAAGCGGCGGGCGTCGATCGGAAAAAACGGATCGGCTTTTTTTTATCGCTCTACCTACCCGCTGGCCCGTTCGCCACATAATAGGATCGAAAGATAAGTGTACTCGACGACGGTCCACCCGATCCCTTGACGGAGGAACCGTGAAACGAGGGTTGGGGTGGTGGTTCTCCGCGAACGTGTTGCCACAACGAAGGAGCCGTACGTGAGGGTTTCTTCGCGCGGAGATTGAGATTCGTATGATTTATCGCTCTAACGAGGGGACGTCACGAGGTAAGTGAAACGACTTCCAGCTCGATCTCGAACTTTGATATCAAAGGTCGAGGGAAAGTATTTCGTGCTGTTTCTTCTTTCTTCGAGATTGTTTATCGATGATTCGATGTGTTAGACGTAAATGGTGTAGTTTCTGACGAGTTTGGTTTAAGAACGAATTTCATCGCGGTAGAAGAAGAAAATTAGACTTTATTGCTCAGTTTTCTAGTTTAATTGGGCATCGGTTGTTTCATTAAAGCGATACTCTCTCGGAGAGGTAATTAACAATGTAAACCGTATAATTCGACTATATTTAAGCTTAAAGTTGTAAAGCGGAACCTTGGTGGTGTAAATAGGGTGCTTTAAAGTCGTGCTACTTCTTTCCTTCCCCTGTAATTATATTCTAATTGGTGTACTCCATAACAAAATATCTTTCCTTGGAAACACAAGCCATGGAATATTATAAAGAAGAGCATTAATATCTCCAATTTATAGGTTCACATGCGTGCACCGTGTATCTACATAACTGAACATAAGTAGAATACGCGTGCACCAGGGATCGCGATATCGGTCCAATTTACATTTAATTTACGCCACAAACAGCCATTCAGATTGTAACGTATCAGCGCCAAAATAATTATCCAACGCGTTACATATCCCTCGATTAAAAGGGGCTAAAAATTCTGGGACGTAATTAAAGGAGAAAGTAATAAGCAATAACCAACGCGGCAGTGGAATTAAAAAGCGGAGAAACGGCAAACCGTGGAACTGTGCAAAAGTCGAGCACAGAACCATTAGATTAAATTTCCACGACTTTGACTTCGCGTTCATTGGTGAAATGAAAAAACTCGCTTCCTAAAACTATTCTCGCTCTTCCAGATTTCTGAGAACCGCGTTAAACGGAACAGCGAAAAGTTCTTGAAAATTCCACAAACTCTCACTGCACTTCGAGACCTCGGAAAGTTGCACAAACAATTATTAAAGAGGATGTTCGGCTGTTTTTAATTCGTAGAAAATTATACAGTGTTTGAAGAATTGAATTTCGAGCGGATGCACTGAAATATTTTGCAAGCTTCAAGCACCGACGAGGGTATATGAATATGGCTGGCGAATTTAACGTTACGAGACATGGGACAGTTCTGCCAGTTAACGCGATTAATTGCTTTCCGTCTCCTTTATACTCTTACGTTCCTAAGCGTGGGAAAAGTGAGGAAACCTTTGTCCACGATTAGCACCACTTTACACCATAGCTAATGAACCATCATGAATATAAAACATCTGCGCGAAACCTGAAATTCACAAAGCCACCAGTCCACGAATTACAGTTTCGTTTTTACCTTTTGTATTGATCGCGCTGTGCACACGAATCTCGTTAAAAAATTTCTACTCACTACACGATAAAAAATCGCGAGGAACCTCAGTTTCAGCGAACGAAACGAAGGGAAAATATATATACACTTGGAGCCAATAAGTCGTCAACTATCCGAGCAACGCGTTTCTCTCGACACTCTCGTCTCACGCACTGAATTTCGAAATTGAGAGACTTCGAGGGGGTCTCGAGTAGCCGTAGAACACACGGCGACTACACGCGGTCCAAGAATGTATTTTTTTCCCTCCTTTTTTTTTTTCTTTCTTTCATTCAGAGAGGCCAAAGGCAAAAGCGACGTCGTGAAAAGCGGCTTTGTGAGGCAGTCTCGGCGAGAGGGGTTCCGAGTTTTCTAAAGGCACTCGACTAGCACTCGATGCTGCCACGGCTACGGCCAAGGAGCACCTCGTTCAAAGATAAACTGCACACCTTTTGCTTTCGATTCTCTAACGTTGACCTCGGCTTGCGTTGCTTGGCGGGAAACATTTCTTTTGCCTAGGAGAAGCATGAATACCGTAGAAACGAACGAAATCGCATGATTAACGAAAAATTTCATGAGGGGGATGGTTTACTTTGCGCGATCAATTGTTTAGGGGTTGTTCGAGGCATGGAGTGACGCCTGTGGTCGAATTCGTAAATTATGCAAGCGATGAGATGCAGCGTTCTACTTTATCGTGACGAGGTAACCGTTTTTCATCGATCGCTGGTCAGTCCTCCGCCTTTTTTACCGACGGAATCTTAGTTTGCGTGGAACTAGGGAAATTTAAGTACATTGAGGAATATTAGTAAAGAATTATACTGCCAAGAACATTAAGTCTCTAATAAAAATAGAGAATGCATACAAAACGCAGCACATTAAAATGTTATTCCTCAAAGATGAGCTACGACAACCGCAATTACCCACTATTTTCTGATCCCCAGTCACGCACGAATACTGACCACTTTTTTAAAACTTTGTTGACAGTTTAAGTTACCTCGGGACGCGAGGATTAAAAGATACTTTACACTCAAATTTCAAGCTACTCGTAAAAAAGTTTACGTGACTAAAACTGTTACCCAACGCGTCTTCTAGATTTCCATATTCAATTACTGTTTCTAGGAACGGAATAACATATCGCCCTACATGCTCTTATATCATGTTTAGCGTAAATAGAAGATATAACAGAGCTTCGACTGAACGCTGGCTGTACGCGACGCACACGTAACAACCTGGAAGGGAGTAAGATTTCCAAGCGAAGGGTGGCCACCGTGGCGCCGAATGAGTCACTCGATCGTGTTTCTGGGGAGTCACGGGTAGGGCGGTTTCGCGAATCGATTTCGATCGTCATTTCCGGGGCGAGGGCTGAAATCGGAAAGCGAGGAACCCCGACCGCTGGCTTCCCAACGACTGCCACCCGACAGTTCAAGTTCCAGTTCCAGTTCCAGTTTCAGTTTCACCGTTCGGTGTCCAAGGCTAACATTCCAGGCTTGGTATTACCTCTCGAACGAGGAAACCTGGTCGAGTTAGATTACAAACCGAGTTTGCGTACAAAACACGATCCTCAGCCACTGGCGATCCACCATCGCGTCTGCCACGCAACCAGAGACAACGGAACATCCTCGTATCGTTCGAATTCAAGTATCCGCGTCTGTGACGCGTCCTTGTTCCGCGACGTCGACGGACATACTCTTGCCTGAACTTCGATGCACGACAATCCTCGTCATCGACAACAACAGCGGTAACAAACCACTTCAACGCCGCTAAGATCGTCGCTAAGATTCAACACGATCGTGAGACGTTTCTCTCGTCTCTCGCGTGGCAAGTACGAACGCAAGTACGACGGATCTCCTCGAAGAGGAACGATCGACGTCAACGCTAACAGTGGTTCGAGCCTCGCGGTCCCGATCCCAGCCATCCCGCGGCAAATGCCGTTGCAGCGGCCTCACGGAGGAGGCTGTTGCAGCCAGAAAGAGGGACGCGCAACAGGCAAACAAACGCAATAAGTCCCCGGCTACTTTCTAGCCCGCGGCCAGCCGCCGCGGAAACACCGATCCGTTCTTTCTCGCGCGGCTCGGCCATCGCGAAACTCTCCTGCGCAGGTACACACCGTCGTTTCGCCGGATCCTCCGCGTCACGATCCATCGGCTGGCTTTCGCGCCGATCCCTAGCGTCTGCCTATCGAATGGAACCGTCCAATACTAATTCCCACTATTTTTCTCCCCGTTACGGCTTCTCGATTCCCTCTTTTCCCGCGTGAGAACGATATTTCCGACTTCTTGTCCCCTTGGAATGTTTCACGACTCGAATCGCGCGCCTCGAGAGATCGCACGACGGACACAGTTCGTTAGTCGCGCGCAATTTGGACTACATTTTTTACGCGCTCGTCAGCGGTTTACCTTCGCTCGGGGTGTAAATAAAAACGGAGCGGGAAGGCAAAGGGTTAACTCTGTGGCGTTGAATCGAGCGGACTGCAGAGGCGCGAGACGAGAATCTCGAGAAGCAGTTCGAGGGTCCTTCGAACGCGGGACAAGTTCTGAAAACTCGACACGCGTCCATGGCGACCCGCGTGGAGATTTTAGTCGACTCGTCGGAGATATTATCCTTGCGTCGTTTAAACTCGCATCGATAATCGATGCAGCCGTGTCCTTCGCGACTAAGTACTCGCGGCGAAAGCAGGGATCGAAAACACAAAGAAATGTCAACTTAATATCACGTTCGACGTCGAACGACTGGACGATCTTTGAAACGACAAATGATCTTCTCTCGTTTCCCGTCGATGCGCGGCTGTCCGATATAAAATGCCGGGCAATTTTAGCGGCAGGCAATTTTATCCCATCGTCGACATATTTTTACGCATCCCAGTTTTCGCTGGTCGATATAATTCACTCCCACGCGGTTTCGTAAGTTCATAATCAAACAAACCCTGCATCGCATTAAGAGACGCTTTTCTTAAGCTCTGCCATTATGGACGGTGTTTAAAAAGGGAACCGTGTTCGATATTAGACCAAAGCAGCAGACCTGGATCGAGATATAATTGTGCAGAGTGCTCGACTACGCGTGGACCAAAATACGAAGACAGTGGCGCTGGAGAATCAAGCGAGACGAGAACGAGGAAGGAGAAAATTGCGTTCGAAGCTGCCTCTCGGAGAACAGGCGTCTTTTAAAATCCTCGCGGCGCGCTCGCGCTAATGGCGAGGCTCCATAAGACAGCACGACGCGTAACGAAATTCCGCGTAGCTGCACGCGCAGATAACCACGTTGCACCAGCTTATAGGCTTTTAGCATTAGCGCACGCGTCCGCGAAGGATGTTCCAAGTCGCTTCGCTCGCAGACGAAGCCTCGAACACGACTTCGTCGCTCCTGATTCTCTTCTTACTTCGTGGAATAACCTGTTCCACTTGGATCCATCTGCAGTTGAACGTGAACGCAGCCAGCAAGGAAAGCGTTTGGACGTTACGAATCATTGGCCTCCGTTGAAAACACTTTCGCGAGATCAGCGAGAAATCGCGGATCGTTTGTACAATAATTAACGATACGACTGAATCTTTCATGCTGCATTTATTGCGAATCGTCGTCGTAATAATGGTTTATGCACGACGAGACACGTCGACGCGTAGCAGCGGGAATCGCGATTTCTACCATGGAGCACCAAAGGCCGTTTCCAGCGGACAACGCGGCAAGTTTCGCAATTCGAACGGAGATTTATTTCGCGAATGGAAAGAAAGACCGTTCCATTGTAGCGACGATAAAGCTTTCGCGGGAACTTTTATCCGCGAGCGCGCAAGTGGAGCACGCGGCTGAGCAAGAATTAATGCACGGCATTCCTTCGCGTCGTGCGGTTTTCAGCGACCGAAACCGTATCCACGCGGTGGCGACCCACGGGAAAGTTAATTAAAACTCTCGATGCTGCAAAAACCGCGGACGAAATGTCAACTAGCAGCGATCGTAATTATATCCTTGTCTTTGCGCCGTCACCGTTCACGTGTCCCGCTGTCGGGACGCTTCGAGAGGGAAATAAGGGGGCAGGGAAAAAATGAAGCGGCAGAGGAGGAGTGGCTGGAAATGATTGAGGCCTCGAGAAGAAGCAGCGCGAAGAGGAAATTTAAAAAACGAGAAATTTCTGGCTTTCGTATAATTTTTTCTCGATTTTACTTCATCTCTCCTCCTCGTTTTACAACGAAGAGACGTTGCGCGTATTTATAATTCCTCAGATTTCTCGATGCGACTATAGAGGAGCAACGGGGCTGGTTGAATCCACGTTTCGAAGTATCGATTGTCTGCTATATATTGCTCGAGTGGTTAATCCAATTACTCTAATTAGAGCGACAAAGAGCGCGGGCACTTTCTCAATAATTCTGATCATTTTTCGTCACGGCGATTCCGGGCACCCACGCGCAGCCCTTGACATTTAGGCGTCTCGAACGTAAAATAAAAAACTGTTCATTTCGCTCCGTGTAACCGCATCAAACCAATATTCGATATTTCTGCGCGATATAATAAAGGAGGGTCATGGAACAGGAAACATAATTTATACGAATTACGACTCTCGATAGGGTATCGAAAGGGAACCACAGTTGCACCCCTGCTTTTAACCCTTCATCTTGCCCAAAGGGATGTGTATAGAAAAACACCCCTAGTGTCAATAAAAACCAGTTAAAATAGCATGAAAAAATTAAAAAAAAAACCAGACAACCCTTTCTCGCGATAAATCATCCCTCCGCAAGATAAAAGTGCGACGCGTCGCTGCAATCAGGATTCCCCAGCGCAGTTTTCCGGCAACTTCTCGAGAGTTACGCGAGCACGCGTAACCAGCCAAGTAAAATCAATGCCCGGAGATAAATCATCGAACAACGGGCATTATTCTTCGGCCCCTGGGAAGTTCGAGTTAATTTAACGCAATTAACCAGGCGCGCTCGGCTCGGCCGTATAACTCCATTAACAAAGACCATTCAGCAGAATGAAACAGGCTCGTTCGTCGATACGCCCAGCCGACTATTTCCATGGAGCCGCAGGAAACGTTATCAACCGTGTTGTCAACTTATTTCCAATTACCCAGCATTATGCTGGGCAAAGGAGGGTGAAGCCGCGCGCGTTCGTCTTGATTGCACGCGCACGTGCGTCTGCATACGGAACGCTTCAAACCATCCCCCAGGTTTCATCCCTTTCTTCGATTCAATTCAAATTAATGCTACACATCCGTTGGACATCGCCACGCTTGTTTCTTTCATTTTCGTCGATCTTCAACCGCAGAATGTTCCCAATTAAAACCAACGATTGAAGGATGCGTCGTATAAAAATGCAGCAACGTTCCATCACTTTTCTCGTTGACACCATAAAATTTCGAACAACAACCGACGAAGTCGAACCCTCCGACTCTAAATGTCATCGTTTAAACTAAAACGCGCGAGCGATCCCAAAGTTTCGAGCAGCACGCGCCTCGACACGGACCACCAGCAAACTGGCGAGCTGGCCCACAAAAGGCAGTTTATGAAAAGCGTGGGAGAGGGCCGTGTGTATCAGCCGCGTGAAACGAAATTAGGGGCGTCATTCATCCCTGTTTCGGTCGAGCTGCGACACAGACCGGCAACGTGCGGTGAAAAAGCGAGAGAAACGAACGGTAGTCGGTTGAAACGTGACTGCTAGACGCGCGCCCGTATGCATATTTGATGCTGGCTACCTTTGGCCGCGATAAAACGCCTAATACGATTACGGCATTGTGTTCTGGACGATGCAAAAGTAATGGGGACTTTTCCAGCGGCGGAGGGACGCTGGAACGTGAAATGGGTACCGTTCTCTGGGATCGATAAGAAGACGTTGGTTCGAGCTTCGGTGCTCTGGAATTTCAGCTGGCGATGGCACAGTCTCGCTGAGAATCGGGGAGCGAGTTTCAGAGGCAGCTTCTGATGTTATGCAATTACACGACAAGTCGTGTGCATGTTCTTGAAAGCGAAAAATTTATTCTATAAACGCGTTTTGTCTAGAAAAATTGAACCCAATACTCGTCGAGTTGTCTCTCTTTCGAGAATTTTCAGTTTCACGCATTTATCCGACGTGATTTTAAGATCTAATGGACTTGGTAAAAATTGCGATCGAGTGGCTGATAGGACGAGCTTTAAGTGATTCATAGACACGCTTGCAGTTAAAAAGATGCATCGGCACACGAGGGATAGAGAACGCTGTCTAATAATAAATGTCAGGGATGTGGACCAGAATAATTAATGAAGATGAGTCTTTCATGACCCGGCATCGCGCAGTTATCACTCTTGCGGCTTTCGTGCGCAGCTCATCTCCCGTTCGAGGAATTAACCACTCGACTTTCTCCGAGCCGATGCTATTAAGTATTCACTCGCTAAGCGATCGAATCCGATTCTGTTTGGACTTGCAATTATACGGATGCCCGAGTAGAAATAGAAAGTGTGCAGAGCGCTAATGACGCTTCGAAAAATAGCCGCCAAATAAAAGTGGAACGATTCTGAACTGTGAAAGCACTGGGTTACCAAGGAACGTTGCTCCTCGTCGCTAATTAGAAATATAATTATTCGATGCTTCCTACTTTCGAACGTTTCCTTCTCAAGGTACGCGCGTGCACGCGTCGCGAGCGAATGGAAAAGCCTCCATCAGACTTTGAAAACAGACGACGACAATTGGAAGAAAAGGATTTCTCTTGACGAGACGTGCCCGTTCCGTTGACATTTTATACCCGATCTCGAATAGAAGCGGCAGTAAAACGCGCCGGAATTATTCATAGAACGACGTGCATTTCTATGCGGCGTGCAGCATTATAACGAAAGGATGTTAATCGCCCGAAGCGGGACATTTCCACGAAGTCCGAATAGAATGTCCGTTCCTAATATTCTCGAGGAGCATCGGCGAGTGAAAGGCAGGCTGTGCGGCTACTGGTCGTAAATAGGTGGAAAAATACTCGTGATTATAAATCCTTCGACCATAGATAATGAAAGATAAATGAAAATTGACCTATTCGGTTGCGAACGTGGACGCGATAAGATCTTCGATTCGACGTACAGCGATTAATTTACAGCTAGGCTCGAAAACAGCGTGCTTTTGAAATTTGCCTGAATACTCGTCGAGTTTTACGGGAGGGGTATATATAAACCAGCTCTCTATCCAAGCCTTTCGTTTTGCTCTAAAGCCGCGTGATCGATCCTGAAACAGAGTGACCCCGACTTTTCCTACGGTGTCCTCCGTGAACCGAGCGATTTTCCAGTCCCATTCACGGTGGCCTCTCGCAACGACACCACCGTGAACCAACGAGAAGAAAAAGAAGAGAAAATAGAGGAGCGAAGTTAAAAGAAGACCGAGCCACGATTGATCGACGCGTGACACTCGCGTGGTGCATTCTTCGTCGATGCAACCTTCGTACTAATTGCGCGTGGACGGCAAGTCGGGTCTCGCGAACAATTCTTAGATATTTCCTACAGCATACGATAGCTACGCTAAAATTGCTAGGCTTCGTACAAAATTTGTATTATCGTAATATCGCGCAGATTTAAATTATCCTCCGCGATCGCTGATCGGATTTAACCACGAATGTTCCCAAATTCGCGAACCAAAGCGGAACACGCTGAACGCGTTCGTACGTCGAGAGAGATGGAGGCTCTCCAGAAAAACTGCTGACGCGTTTCTGCGTCAAAGGTATTCAAATTTTCCATTTTAAAAGGCCGCGCTCGGGATTAACCAGCGGGGCGGTTATATCAGGTTTTGTACAACGTTTCTCGAGGCTCGCATGCGTCATTCGATAGCAACAGAAATTAACAAATCGAGTGTCGACGTGGAGAAAAAATGCTCGCCTCGGGGAACGTTCCTTTGCGATGGGAAAATATTTACCTGAATTAAAGCGAGGTGTGCGAGATAGAGCGTTGCGAAAGAAGCGATTCGAAGAAACGATAGAGCTTCCAACCGGATCTGATAAAAGGCATCGCGGCCACGCCGAAGAATTGAGGAGTAACGAAGGCGAGCTTGCTCGCGAGACAGTGTAATACGCTATAAAATGCTCGCGATGGCTCCGCGGCCAATCGGCCGTTCCGCTGCACTTCGATGCACTCTGGCTTTGTGCACCGCTACACCGTGCTCCCATTGTCGTGAGATCGAGCGCGCAACGCGACATTCCTTCGAGGATCGGAAAAATTCACGTTTCCTCTTCCTTCTCGTGGCTTCGAGAAGCGTGCGCGCGGTTTAGCGACCCCGAACAGAGCGAAAAATGACGCGTTAACGAGAGGAGAAAATTGAATCGCCAGCGAAGGGGTGGGAAATAGGGGTTGAACTGGATTACAATTGGTTTGAAACGAAAAATAAAATTGTACGGCTGACTCATTTGGATTTATCGAGGATCGCGTGGTTTATATCGGATTAGGATGTGGGTTGGAGATGCTGGACGGTTTAGTAAGCGATAATGTCAGTCGTGTGGGCGATCTTCTATTTTGGGGTAGCGTTAATTCTGTCGCAAGTGATGTGGCTGCGTGTCGCTTTAAAAATTAGATAATTGACTAAAGGTGTATGTAGGTTATTTGAGAAAATGTGGGCGGTCATTAGCGGAGTGTTTATGTTTATGTTTTCGAAGAGAGTGGGTGTTGCTTTTGAACAATGAGTATCTACGCCCTCACTCTCTGCCGAAACCAAACAAAAACACCCACGTTGCATTGTCTTATCGTATTGAATCAATTTTTAAAGGAACTCTTAACTTTCGAATAGCAACAAAATACAGAAATTCAAGAGGGGCCATTTATGAAGATGTTCGAACGTTTCAGTTTGATATTCGAGTCCTACTTCCAAAGGTACGTTAGACTCGCGATACTTAGCTCACGAATGCACCATGACTTCGTCCATGATGGCGAGTTTTGAGAATTCAGAAATTACCCTTATAATGCCCCCGAGATTGCAGTAATACGTTTCATTCGCGAAATTATACCTCTCTTTACTTCCGTCAGCGGAGTATCCGTTAGCCCAGAGATGCACAGGCACGTCGTAGTTCTAGTACGTTGCTTCTACTTCATTGCGCGTCGATGTATTTCTTATGTAACGACGGTAATGCGCGTTTCCACTAAATTTCCTGATTCTCTGGCACTAGGTCGATTCGAGGAAGAATCGAATAAAATTAAGAAGCTCTGAAAGTCTGAGCAAAATCCTTCCCTCCTCGAAAAGTATCGACGACGCTGGCGATAAAACGAGCATCGTACAACCCAGGGATGTTCTTAAAACCCGAAAAGGAGGAAAAACGCGGTGGCGTTATAAAAGCGAATTGGCAGACAGAGGGGCATTCGAGCTCCCTGTACGAGCATTGATTTCAGATGGGAACGTTATTGGAACCATAACGAGCCCGCAGTGCCCCAAAAAGTTTGCATCGAACGATCGTTACTCGGGCATTAGCCCACACCTTCTCGGAAGCCAGGGGCAAAAATACGGCGGTTCGATCGACTGGTTCCACTTCGTTAATACCGCCCCGTCGTGCGTCGCCACCGAAAAAGGACAGGGAGCCGCCTGCCGGTTAATTAAAAACGCAAACTTTCGTCCCGACCAGCGGTATTTCTGTCAAAGGTAAAACGCACGACCCAGGAAAGCCCCTTCCGACAAAGAGCCCCTTGGATGCGACATTTTTTTCAATTTTCGCCGCCAGTTTTTCCCCTGCGCGCCGCGCGTTCCCATCTCGATCAAGGAGGACCAACGAGCTGATTAAAAACCTCGATGCAACTCCTTGGATCGTCTGCGTCAGCGATTTCGGCAACACGCTCGAGCGCAGGTAAATCATGAAATTTTACAAATGAAATTCCCAGTCGAAAAGTGTCGCGTAAAATGAACGTCGAACGGTTCGAATGGTTCTCCAGGGGGAAAGGACTCGTTAAGAGGGCATTGAAGAGTCGCTCGACTTCCGTCGTTCGCTGGCGACTTTCAAAATGGAAGCCCCGCGCTCGTCTCGTTTCGCGGGGATTTCGCAAAGTTTCGCTCGAATGCAAAATAACGAAACGGGGAGGCCTGCGAGTTTCGCGTGGGTGCCACGAGGCCGAATCCTTATATTAAAAAAGTTCCCGGCCTGGGCAACCCTCGCGAAGCTCGCCACCCGGTTTTCCACCCTCCTGGACAAATTGCCGGGAAAAGTTTCCGCGCGACCGCGAATACGTGGTTGCACGCGAGGGTTACGCCTTCGGGAACAGCCAATGTCACAGTGACGTATAATTCACCGATTCGGAGGAATTCTGTCGGTACCAAACTGGCTTTGCACTGGCTTTGCACTGGCTTTGCACTGGCTTTGCACTGGCTTTCACGTGCTTGCATTCTGCGAAACGTAATTAATTTTCGAGGAACATTTTTCAACGGAATTCTATTTCCACTTTATCAGTGCGATTACTTGAAACCAGGTATTCATTCGTTCGCTACATTCTACTGATTTTATAGAAAGACGAAACAGTGGCGCTGGAAGCAGTTCGACTTTCAGCCATCGACGTCATACCTCGCCTTCGTTTCGCTCAAAAGTCGCTACACGTTTTCACGTATGCATGCACGCACTATTCACACGTCGCATCCCATGGATACTAAACGCTCCCGCACCGATGCTACATGAAAATTAATGTCCCGGTTAATCAGATCTTTGAAGCGACCCGAGGCCTCAATGGAACGCGTCTCTCATTCTTCCGCGCGGCTCCGTTAAACGGTCCATTTCTATAGAATTCATTAACGGAGGGGCACAATAAATGTAACGTTCATTGAGAACGCGCATCGCACAAGCGGCCCGTTTATCGATCAATTATTCATGAGCGAAAGTAACCTTCGCGTTTTCCCGGAAAGATACGATCTTCCCCGTGGAGGACCGTCGATTCAGCTTTTCAGATGGTCCGAAATCACGAGGGAAGATAAACGAGGAAACGATCCAACCAGCCCTCGACCGTTCTCTCGATGGACTAATGGAAACGATCGTCCAGCGTGAAATCCGACGGGAATCAACCCTTTGAACCGGGTAATTCGCGTGGCTACACGGTGTTGACAAGAGCACGTCTACTGACGTTCTACCGACGTCGCTGTTACCGCGACATTGAGTCAAACGCGAAATTAGAGCACGACGGGTCACGATAAGATCCCCGAACAACTGAATGCTCGAGAAGGGGATGGAAACGGAACGAAACGGGAAGGAAGCGAAAACACAGCGGCGGGGAGTCCGTGTGGACAGACACGCTGCACTCGAGAACAATATAACCCTTCCGGTTCGCGTGGATCCGCGAATGTTTGCAATCGGTCGCAGCCCGCACTCGATGCGTCCCGCACAAAGGGTACGTCGCGTCCGTGAAAGGGCGCTGGCGCACACAGGGCGCGA
Source organism: Xylocopa violacea (assembly GCA_963969225.1). Taxonomy (NCBI): domain Eukaryota; kingdom Metazoa; phylum Arthropoda; class Insecta; order Hymenoptera; family Apidae; genus Xylocopa; species Xylocopa violacea. The sequence continues at coordinate 17,077,431 of CAXAJV010000014.1, forward strand.
GGCCTAAGTGGCTGCAAACATTTCATCGAATTCGCCGGTCCCGAGGGCCTCCTGGCCGAGGCGAGCCTCGAAATAACACAAAGGATAATAAACCAGCGAGACAATGGAGCCAAAGACCCTTCTCCTCCGTCAACTTTTTTCATTCCCGTCGCCCTCCGCGCACCACCGCCGCTACCACCCCCTTTAACCGCCGTTTTTACCCATTATGCGGCCGAGGGACGATCGCACGAGTTCACCGCATCTGTTAATCGCGGCACGCGCGGCTGGCCTCGTGCCTTGCGTGTTGGCGAAACCGCGAGGAGGACACGCTCGGCCACGTGGCCCGCGAGCGGATCGGCCGTCGATACGGGCTGAGGTCGCGATACCGTGAGGCGCTGGTCGCGGCTCTCCCTGGAATTCCAATGTCGTCGGGAAAAAGAGGAACGTTCGACGTACGCCAGGGATATACAGGGTGTCTTCGAGTGTGTGTCGTGATACGCGCGAGTTGACGGAGGATTACTTCGCGATAGCGATGCGTGCGAGTAACTTCCTCGCGATAAGGGGTAGCAACGATACGCGATTCACATAGGCCTGCGTTTACCTGTTTCGTGGCCGCTCGCGTGTCCGCGATGTACCACAGCGAATCGAACGACGAACCGTGGGTCGTGTACGAGAGATTATCGTTGAATGCTCGTAGTTCTTTTGGGTTAGTGTGTCACGGCTATTTGCGCACCGATCTGGGGTAGATTTTGTCGAGTTTGTTTGGTGTAGCGAGTATAGTGGGATTTTCTGTGCGACCAAGGGAAGAGATCGGTGTTATCCTAATATGTGCTTTCTGCGATATTCACTCTCGATGGATAGAGCGTTTATCGGTGATATTTATTATTTAACGTCGAAACAATACCGCGAACCCGTGAATCTCTAATCCGGAATTTCAATTTGCAGAGCTGTACAGCGGTCGAAAATATCGCTCGAACGCCGCGCAACGCGTTTAACCGATACGCGTTCCCGCCTATAAATTGTGCCCAACTAATTCGCCAGAATGGCACGGAAACGCGGAATAACGCCGCGTTCCCTCCTATTTAATTATGGAATTCCGGCTGGCATTGTCCGGCTAACAACGCCACGCGGCCGCCAACGAGATTCACGTGCCAATGGATCGGCATCACGCGGATATGAACACGACCGCGTGCACGTGTTTTACACTTTTGGAATCCCATTCAAAGGCACCCCGTGACGCCGCCAGACCAATGCAGGGCTTTGCGAGAGAGAAGTGTTATCAACCTTGACCCAGACTTTCCAGCCGAGTGGAAATTCGCGGAGAGTTGAACGACTCGTCGATGAAAAGATGACGATGCACCAAAAATATTCGAAACGCACTGGTTTCGTTTGGTTTTTAATGATTTTCACGTTGGTGCGCATTGGTGCAAGGATAAATAGCGTGATTAGTTCGAACGATTTTTTAGCTCGAAAAGCATTTTTCTCTGAAATTGAATTCATGAGATACAAGGAAACGTTGCTTTTTCCAAATGAAAAGATTGCATTTCCATAGATGATTTGTATTTCAAGTTGACAATTGGAGGCCAGGCAAATATAGAAATTGGCAGGAGTCCAGAAGCGATTTTAAAGATACGTGTCCTCGTTGTACATTGCGTGATCCGAATAGGAATTAGGCGGACTTGAAACTGATAGTTCATGGCAAAGGAAGCAGAGACGACAGTCAAATCTCAGAGGTTATTCCTCTGACCTTTTCATTGCAAATTGACTTCGATCGACATCGCTAATTTATGACGAGACGAATCTAGACTATCAACGACCATCTAGCACAAATGAAATAAAAAGTTTACTTGCTAAACATCAGAGTATTACCAAGAATGCCAGCTCTACTAATGTTCGCGCATCACGCGAAGCAATCTTCGAACCAATTGCGTTTATTACAGCTACTTCGAAGCTGACAGAAGACAAGACATTCGCTAATCGCTTTTTCACGCAACGATACAGCCGCTGAAAATCCAGCAGCGCGAAACAGTTGGCGGCTCTCCGCATTCCACCGAGTCTGGAAACGTGGAAAATACCGTTGCAACAGGAAGCGCGGAAAGAATCGGGAGGAACGACTGCTCGTAAAACGATCGAACCTCGAAAATTAGAGGATCAGAAGCTGGAAGGGAATCGTCGTGGAACGCGCTCGCGAGACGAGTCTCAGCGATGCGCTTCGCTCGGTGCATTTCGCGGAAACGTACGCGGGCTACGTGCCGCGAAATCCTGACTGAGATGCAGAGGACTCGCTCCCCGATTCCTCTGTCCTCGATATCGCGTTCCTCTCCTTAGAACTCGATAAGTAACTCGCGTTTCGACTTTTCGAGGTAACTTCGTTTCGCGACAGTAGGTCGAACCGTCGAAACAGCGGCCAGGGCATGAATAATGCACGCCACGGGCTTCGCGAGCGGAGTCTTCGATGAAAATTCGATCCCGTCGCGGTGGAATAAATTGCATCTACTTCTCCCCCCTTTTTTGTCTACTCGTCGTCGGGCAATTTGCTGTCTACCGTTCTGGGCAGATCGGTGGAACCTGTCGACGGAATCCGCTGCAGAGAATTTTCGACCACCGGTTCTCGCGTTTCATCATTCGATCGGCGTGAATCACTTTTCTGTATTTACCGTGTGATACTCCATTTGTGAGGCATTTCACAGCTATTCCCTTTTCTCGAAATTACAAAAAAGTAACGAGAAATGTAGAAGAAGCAGCTTCTAAAAATGGATAAAGCAAACTACCCCTAAAGCGATTAGAAATGAATGAATCCTTGGTTCCTGGATTACGAGGAACCTCGATTCCTTTGTTTCAAAACTACAAAAGTAACTAGAAATGTAGAAGAAGCAGCCTCTAAAAATGGATAGAACAAACTACCCCTAAAGCGATTAGAAATAAATGAATCTTCGGTTCCTGAATCGCGAGGAACCTCGATTCCCTTGTTTCAAAATTACAAAAGTAGCCAGGAATGTGAAAAAAAACAGCCGTTAAAAATGAATAAAGCAAACTACCCTTGAAACAATTGGAAGTAAATGAATCCTCGGTTTCTGAATCGCGAGAAACCTCGATTCCCTTGTTTCAAAATTACAAAAGTAATTAGAAATGTAGAAGAAGCAGCCTCTAAAAATGGATAGAGCAAACTACCCCTAAAGCGATTAGAAATGAATGAATCTTCGGTTCCTGGATTACGAGGAACCTCGATTCCCTTGTTTCAAAATTACAAAAATAACTAGAAATGTAGAAGAAACAGCCGTTAAAAATGAATAAAGCAAACTACCCTTGAAACAATTGGAAGTAAATGAATCCTCGGTTCCTGGATCGCGAGAAACCTCGACGCGAAAAGACGCCAGCTCGAGGCGAGACGAGGAAACAGGAACCGCAACCGATCCCTAACAAATCGCATTGTACACAACCGTAGCGATTAGCAAACCCTGTCCACTGTCGAAGGAAGATTCTATCGGCTGCGTGAGACGTGACGGGGCTGTTTCTCGTACGGTGTCCAAAGCAATAGTACGCCGGGCATTTAATTTAGTTAGAAGATCGATAGGGTGTGGAACAGTACGTGGTGGCGGTAAACAAGGCTTTCTCGTCGACCCTCCTTCGCATTTACGCGGCGCTCCGTGTGCCCATCGGGACCCTCTTCTACAGGGCGATCAACAACGCGCGTTACTATTATTAGAGGACGCGGCGAGCCCCGTCGCTTTATCGGTAGAACGTCGAAGATCGAAATCTAAATTGGCGGCTGCGACTTCGCCTTTCAGCTCTGGCTTTCTTACCTGATCAAAAATTGAGCCCGCGCCGATGGCGGCGGCGGAAACAGCGATCAGGGTAGCCGCGTCGCGTAATTGCACGCGCGCAGGGGTGGCTGACAATCGATGCCGTCGAGTTTCGACCGCGACACCATCGTTTCACGGAAATCTTCGACCCATGATCTCGCGTAGCCGCGACGCAGATGCTTTGCAATTACCGGAAATGTAAATTATGTAAACGATGACTCCTCTGACGAATTATTTGAAACATTATTGGTACTCGTAAAGGCTGGTTGTTGATTCAAATTCAGTCAACCCGTTCGCTTTTTACATTTCATCTAGACAAACACGGAAAAGCACCATTCTTTCGCCAGTAATTGGACATTATCGTATTTCGCCATCTGGCTGCGAAAATATTTGATCAAAAATTGCGATCGTAATTCATTTGTCCTACCTTGTTGAACACATTTACAACGTTAGATAATCGCGGTACGGATAATAAAATTGAACGTTTCGTGTCTTGGATAAAAAGTAAAGCGTTTCCCTTTAACTGGATTACGATAAATACAATTTCGCAATGCAAAATTCGCGTTAAACGCGCGCGATATGTGTTTTCCTCAGCAGACAGTATCTTTTATGCGTCATTCGTGTGTAAAGTCTGGAAAATGTTTCTCGTATTACGTAATCGGCATTCCTGCATGAACGTTTTAAGTAAGAGAATATGAAGAGAATACTGTGCAGTCAATTTGACGATACTATTACGCGTTACATACCAAAACGCGCGTAATGGACGTTTCATAAAAATAGAAATTCACTGAACCGCAAGGATCGACCTGAACGCAACAATATTTTTAGTTGCTACCTAATATCTTGTTCAGCGTTGGATTTTCATAAATTGCAGGAAGGATGTTGCATTGTGTACACATCGCGTCAAATCTACATCTAAGAAGGAAAAATTTGTATCTCCATTATAACTTGAAAACTACGCGACGTCTGAAACCTTGTATCTTTTAGATTTCAAATAAAACTAGCGATTCTATTTGTTGAATTACCTCGACGATGTAAGATATCATTTTTCTTGAGAAATGTTAAACATTTCTCGAATCAAAACGTATGTTTATTCTTTCGATGCTATGCGAATTTTATAAAATGGCGCAACAAAAACGCACGAAACGAGTTCTCGTTGAAGAGGCGCGCGTATTGTCATTGAATTGTAAGGAACGCAAACGCGCGCAACAACCCAACTGTTTTCGTTTAAAAACGGCTGTTATCAAACAGAAATTCTTCGTTTCCTTTCGAGGCACGTCCTCAGAATGAACGCAAACGTTCTTAATTACCGTGACAACGCGCGTAACACGAACACATCGTGGTATTATACGAAAAACATGGTTAACAATAACGGAAGTGCACGCGCGTGAAATAAAAGCTTCCCGGTAAATCATTTCCCGAGCTAAATTTATTCATCGTGCCTACGGGAAAGCTGACAGGAGAAAAAGGAACCAAGCTCTGCCCTCCCACCTTTTTCGCTCTCGCGTTTTATCCTTTTTTTTTTTTATTATCAAGTTTCCACGAAACGTAGATATAAAGTAAAACACAGAGCGGCTCCACGCGACCAATAGGAAATCGATAAGTTATTCTATAAACGTTTTCAAAGGAATGGTCGATGGATTGGTGCCATTAGAACGCAGTTAAAAGCGCGGTGAATTTCGATGTCGAAACACACACGAGGGTGTAACCTACCGTGGACAGCTTTCCACCTGGGGATATTTAATTATAAAAAAAAAGAGCTGACGGGAACCCTAGACAGGGTGCCGACACCCTTTATCGAAATAGGAAATTGAGGACGCCACGTGGAAGTAATGAAAGCAGGATCGACCCCACCCGTTCCCAATTTCTTCCTTCAATTTATGATCGTCATCAGGGGTGTTCTATTCTTCGAATTCGGCCGATTAATTGAACGTTGCGTCCTTTTTTGCGCAACGAGCACGTGACGACTTTGTTGAACGATGGACAACCCCCTCAATTACGTAGACTTATGTAGACAAATTAAAGAGTATTACAATACTGCATAGGCTGTGCAGGAGCGAGTATTCATTTTGAAAAACTCCTAGGGGTGATTCGAGAAGTGAACAACAGAGGGTGGTTCGAGAAGTCAACATATTTTCACAAAAGACTCAGGGCAATAACCTGTTCGGTCCACGAGATGACGTCGCAATTACGAGGATCGATGCCACGCGCCACCCCCTAACTGATTACACGATCCACCCAGTCCCCTTTGAGAATTCCGTGAATCTTTTATGCGAATGCTTCCCCTTTAGAGGAAGCTGCACCAAAGTGTCAGCGGAACAGAATGAAAATTGCTTTCGTACCACGACGACGAGACGTCGTTTACACTTCCAACCGTGTCAAACGAAACAACTGAAAGGTGCCGCGTACTGAGGGGTTGATTAAAGAAATCGAACGAATTTCACGTTCGAGGTCAACGAATGGGCTGCCAGGTTCGATCGCCAAACCGCGACGGAAAGCCCCGGTTTCTGGGTGGGACAGACGCGACATCGGGGCCAGATTTTCAGCGTATCCGCTTTTCAGCCCCTCCGTAATGAGATCCGCTCGCGTGGTCGTCGAGTTGGGCCTGGAACGTGACGCTTGGCAGAGACGGTGTCACGTGCACGCTGTCGTGACAGCAAACGTGAAGCAAACGTGGAGCAACGAAAACCACCGCGATCAATAATTCCGGAAAGGCCCGCGGAGCTCGATTGTCTTCGACTCCGCGGCCCATCGCGCCTCGAAACCCGCGGCCACCCCTTCGACGAGCCTTCGCGATACGCTTCGGCATCCCGTTGCGTCCTCGCGGTCGCGTTCTTCCGTGTGGTTCGTTCTGATGAATGGATACGTGTGCACGGTACTTCGCCTCGGTCCGCACGAGTTCCATGTACTCGCGATAAACGTGAGATGTGGGTGCTCGCAGATGGTCTCGTTTCCTTTCTCCCTTTATCTCGTTTTTTTTGAATTAGTCAGGAAATTTACTGCACGACTGCAACGAAGTAAGATCGAAAGTGTGCTCTGTGAGACACTTTATTGCTGTGCGTGTAATGGCACGCGTAGCGAGCGTAACATTAAGCTTCTTTTCATTTTACCCACCCTGACCGATGGTGGTCACAGTGCAGATGAACTGTACCCACGAAAATGAAAAGTTGATTACTTTTTAATCGAATCCAAGGATACGAGATAACGCGAAGGAATGATAGCATTGCTAGTTCGAAAAAGGGGGGTGAAGGGAACAATAGCGGGGGAATTGAATAAAATACGAGCTCTGGAGGAATGGGTTTATGAGACGCCAGGTGATTTATAAAGCCAACACCTTCCAGTGGGACCTCTGCTTTGATAAAAACGGGACGCGAGTCTTAATTAATGCGGGAGGATTTCGTCGACGAGTATTTTCGTCCGGGCGACGCGGAAAAAAATGATTCGGCTGCTTTTCTCCCCTTTTTTTCTCTCTTTTCTTCCATTACGCGCCAGTTCACGAACGAGAGAAGTTCTCGCTCGCTCCGCGGGCGCTGCGTGTTTCTTTTTGAATTAAAGCGCACACACTTGACACGGTTATTACTTTTCACTTTAATAATCCGCCACTCTCCCGGCCTGGTTATTATATTCGGCACTTAGATTTCACTGGAGGCGTAAATTACAGCCTCGCGCGCCCTTATTAAAGTAATTATTTATTTAGCATTCGTGGAGGTTGCACTCGAGCGGATTACTACTATGTTCGAGTTAACGCATGCCAGGGCAAAGGAAAACCGTCCGGCTGTGTTTCGTAACATTACTAATTACCAGCCAGCTATTTTCAAAGAGCGGATAGTGAAATGCGATTTAATAATTTTGTGTAATTAAATAAACGCGGAGTGAAGTAACGTGGTGGTAAAAAGGTAAGGCAAAAATGGAATGGTGGATACGATATGGTGACGAAAATACCGCTGTGTTACGTTGAAATATGTATATGATACCTACGTCACGAAAAAATGATCGTTCGTTAATAAATTAACGAGGAAAGTCAAACTATCGTATCGAATGTTTCTGATATTTTCGATAACATGAACCTTCTCCGTTTCATCTTTTAATTATTTAGACTACGACACGTTTAAACAATTGTTGCAATTGTTTCTTACATATTCGTTAACACGAATCTAAAATACGAATAGGAGAGGAAAAAGAATAATGGTCTGTCCAATAATACTGGATTAGTTTTCCACCAGGAAGTTGCGGCTTTAAGCGTATTATAATTTATGGAGGAACGGATGTGAAAGATCCTCCGAGGATCTATGTTACGATCTATAGTTTTGCATTACAACGCAATTAGTGCTTTACAATTCCTCGGAATTAATTATTTTACAAGAAGCGTTCCTATTGCCAACAGAAATGATAAGTCGATAAGTGTTTCGTTTAATCCTCCACGAAATTTCAATAAAAAGTTGACAAAATAGAAAGAAAGGAGAACAGCTTGAAGGATGAACACTCGAAATACATCGCAGAGTTGATTCGAATACCGTAATTTACTGAATGAATTTTAATAGAATTTTCGAGCGACGAGCAACCAGTAAGCATCAAGCTCGAAACAGGAGATTGAATTAAAATCCCTTCCGTGTATTTACAACCACGTGATTACTCGCGAGGAGGTAAAATACGAGCGGAACACCGGACAGAGAAAGCCACGAGAATCCCAGCAGCGACTTGATGGCGGCCCATCAACGTCTGGCATTGTGGCCAGATAAAGAGCACGGTTAAAGTTAAATTAAAGGCTCCTCACCGGTCATCCTGGGTGACAGTAATGTCAGGCGGGGGCGCAGAAGGCGAGGCACCGTCTGGAGCATCCAGTTTGCCGGCTTTTTTCCTCCCTGTTCCCTTGACTTCAAAACGGTCCAACGAAACGCTGGAGGATCACGCGACCACCACGATCAACGGCACGATCTCTCACACGAACGACATCGCGGCTTTCATCGACTTGTTCTAACTTCTATTCCTCCTCACTTCCGTCCTCAACTAGGACAAACTCCAATACGGGTCGCGCGGACGCGATATCGCCACAGGAAACACAATTAATCGAACAGTAATTAACGTTCACCATCCAACGTTCGCAAGATTCAACTCTCGCTAGACGAGTCGAGGATATTACAGTTCAGCATAATTTCCGGCAAGATCTCACTGTTATTTTCGATCCGCCGCTTCCTCGAGCATTCGCACACCACTCGTGCGCACTTCGTACCGCGTATTACGGACGATCAGCCAAACTGTTAAACGAGACCTCCGCGACTGTTCCACCAGTTCCTCGAACGTAAGACCGTTCGTTAAAGACGAGCCTCCGGGTCAACCGAGCTCGTGCCCTATTCCGCGACGAATGGTCCCTCCAGCGCGACGCGCCCTCGAGCAGCGACGGGCCGTTGGCTCGATTATTAGATTTATCGCGGAATGTCTCTGCCTCTCTCTCTCTCTCTCTCTCTCTCGGTTAAGAGCTGGCTCCGCTGTTAGGTGAAAGCGAACGGCAATTATCGTCGTCGAACGTGGACACAAAGGGGCTACAGTTCGCCGTGTGCTCCATGGCGCGTCATCGTAAGCTGGAGCGGAGGGTGCTGCACGCTCGTGGATCGTTGCGGGTTTTCGTGGACAGAGAGAGGTCTAACGCCTGCTGGTCTATGCGCTATTGGACTGGTTCGGTTGGACTGCAGAGGAGTCGGTCGGGCGGGTTGGCGAGAGTGTCGAGCAGGCTCTGGCCAGAAGGTTGGATGCACCCGGGTGAGGGGCTGGTTGGCCGCTCCCGCCTTGGCGTTTCCGCGTGCACGCGGGTCACTGGTCCCACGGGATTTCGGTATGCGTGGCGAGCGCTCGCCTCGAAACGAGTTCCACTCGGGCTGGGCTCGTCCCTCGCGGTGATCTACGCGCCACTTTTTGGCGTGCGCGGAGCGAAACGCTCGTTAAGATCGACGGCCGCGATAATCCCGCCTCGCGGCGCACGTATCGAACTGGATTATCAACGGGCTCGCGAATCGCGCGGTCCGCCAAGGCTTGTTTATCGTCGACTCCTCGCGGACGTTAACGTCAGGTCGTTGGTTAACCGCGTCGACGAGAGGACACCCTCGTTCGTTCGAGTCGCTCGGGAGGATTCGCGTCGAACGGTGGGGCAAAGGGTGCCCCGTTTCCTTCCTCGTTCCTCGGGAATGCTTCTCGTCGAAACTCGCGACGATCGTCCCTCGACGCGAGGTGTCTCGTTTCGATCCAGCTCCGGTGGAAAATTACCAGCGAGACGATCGAGTCGGACGCTCGCTCGAGAAAGGGATCCGCTTCGGGACAGCACTCTTCAGGAATCCATCGAACGATTCGTAACTGGAGGAAATACTCGGGGCTCTTTCACCGGATCAGCTTTCCTGCGTTGCTCTCCTTTTCCACGGTGGCAGCGGACCATCGGCGGGCTCATCGACCAAGGGACCGCTCCTCGGGTCTCCGTGAAAGTTCCTGGCGACTGAAACCCAACGCGGCGGACGCGACTCGCGGAGGAGGACTCCGATCGACTTTTCCGCTGGCGAGTTCGCCGTGTCAGGACGCTGGCTGGCGGCCTCTCCGCGACGGCCACGATTCGCCCAGCGGGAGAGCAATTGCGTCAGAGGTGCGAAGAAGATGCACACCACCGCGTATGACGCGCGCGTTCGTATATACGTGCGTCTCACCGCGTACGTGCACGTTGAAGAGGAGGTCCAAGGGTACGCGCTCTCGCCCCTGTTGTTTTACTCGCGCCACCCGAGCGCTGCGAAAAGGGAATCCACGGGGCGAGGGGGTGAGTGTGCCGCGCGCACGTGCAGTGCCGGAAAGGCCACGCTCTTTTCTTTCTTATCCCGAAAATCGATCGCTGGAACACGCTGCATCGAGGATGACAGACACCGTGGGACACGCGTGCACCGCCGATCGCCCGATAGGACGCACTCTGCACACTCGATCTCGCCGCACGTTCGATTTTCCCTGTTCCCGCGAAACTTGTCGTCGTCTACGGATCGTAAGCGTCAATCGGACGGATGAATCCTCGTCCCACCTTTCCCCTTTTTGCTGGCGACGTTCCTGACGGAGAACACGCGCGCTACATGTCCGTGTAAGGAAACGTACTTCCCACCGGGGAGGGAACGCGGATGGGAATCGCAGGGATTGGAATGCGATTCGCGGGCGCAGTCGGTATTAATCGGAACGCTCGCCAGCCACCACGATATACTCGAGAAGACTGGAGTCTCTCTCTTGGTAGGTGAGGCCCTCCCTTCTTTCTCCCTTGTACGTTTTCAGTGTTGTACCGAGCGCCTCGTGGGCACCGGTGTAAGCGACCGCGTGTGCCCCTCGACTCGCGTGCCGTTCAGACTCTGACGAACGTGGGGACAGAGTGGCTCCGATCGAATTTTGTTCGTTCAGCCTATCGTTGTTGGGTGCGTGAAATTTGTTACGAGTGAAATCGTTCGAAAATTTATACTGTCGAGAGCGATACGTGGGAGGGTTGATTCTGTTTTGGAGACAAATTCATTTTTCGGAGTGGAGTAGTCGAAGAAAATGTAATATTGGGTGATTTGTGAGGTGGGATTTTGAGAAGAGAAAAGGGGTTTGATCGATGGAAATTCTCCAAGAATCACAGATTTCCATATTTTTTGCCATTTCTCTAAAACGTAATCAAATTTACACGAAGAAAGCCCCGGTTTTCGTGCCATTAGTACGGCCCTGTAACATTTCCCTCTCTCTTCCGATCCCTCTCGCTCTTACGCGTTACTCTACCTACTACGTTACTCTCGTCGTCGTTCCCTGTCGCTCCAGAGAACCTCTCTCTGTTTGTTAACTCGTACTCTCGTCTCTGTTCGACACGCGTGACACCGCCTTCCTCTGTCCTTCTTCGCTGCTCGGAGGTAGAACTCTACTCGGGTTGGTTCGTAAATTCTCGGCACGATTACGAGATGGCATTGCGGTTTGGTGGGGTAAAGTAGCAAGAACGATAGCTTACCGCACGAGCTAGAGAAGGACGGTGGCGCCATGAAAGAAACGGAGCGAGTGAGTAAGCGTGCACGATGAGTAGTGTCGAGCGAGTAAAGCCAACGCTGGATACCGTTGGCGCGAGCGAGACGACGAGACGTAGGAGAAGGTGAGGAAGTGAATGAGCGTAGATAAGAAGGAGTACGAGCGTATGAGTAGAAAAATAAGGAAGAAACGCAGTAGTAGCGTATGTACGACGAAGAGGGGAGCAGGGGACATAGAAAGAAACTGCGTGAAGAAGTAGAACGTACGGCAATATTGTGGTAAAGGTATTGCAATCTGAAAGGACAGATAGACCTCTGTGTATTCGCTGAAAAAGGAATGCACCTTTTTAATTCCAGCTAAGTTAATTATTAAACAAACATTTCTTGCACGTTCCATTACGTGCTGCACGAGAGATAATTTTTAACAGGCAATTTGAAACCACTCTTAGTTTCCACCTTATTTTGACTTGTAGAATCACCCCTTAAAACGTCTCCCAAGGGTGGCTGAGCACCCTACGTGTACAGTAAGGGATAAATAGGAAGCGGTGGAAACGAAATAAAAAGGAAGGGAGACGTAGCGAGACAGATGAGATACGCAGAAGGGAATAGACGGAATGAAGACAGAAGTGCATTAAGGGGCAATGAAAGAGGAGCACGACCAACAGAGGAAAGGGTGGGATTCATAGAGAGGCGGCGAGCACAGAGGAATGGAATACTTGAAACGTAACCACGCCCGTGGTTAGTCAGCAAATTTTTCTGTTTACGTCCAACAGCAGCAGCTTGTAGATACATTTGATTTTGCACTGACGTTCTGCAAAAGTGGCTATTAAAAAATACACCTAATTATTGGTAAAAGACAAAATATAACAATCTTCACATTTTTTGTTTGATTTAAACTGATGCGGTGAAAATTTGCTTTCCTATTTTGCAGCGATTGAACTTTATTAAAAGTAGATTATCTAATGCCTGATTCGACGCTACGATGCTCGTATACGTATGCACGTTGCAGGTATACCTTGAAGGAACGAGGTTACACGATTAATGAGAATTTCCGTGGTTCGAGGGACACAAAGAGAGAAAACTGCGACCGTAACCCTGGTACAGAACGATTTACGAGCCTACTCCGCGCGTGTATGCGATACACACTACGACCGTGAAGTTGCAAAATCTGCTCGTATGACACTGCATAAAAAGCATGCGCTCAGGACATTTCGTATAAAAACCGTGCTAATTACTTTTCAATTTTATCCACGTCCACGTTCTATTGTCCAGTGATTTCGAGATCATCGATTAAACACGCGGCGATGATAATCCTTATTCACAACGCTACCTTTCGTATCAAATTCAGTGGAACAGAACAGAAGAGAACAACCTAGAAACGTATTACCATACTTTGCAATCGAACGGTCTGCAAACAAATTGCACATCATTATCGGAACGCTTACTGTAATTGAATTAATATTGCAGTGCATAATTCAAGTTCTCAAATATCCAGAACAGTGCGTACAATTATTGCCTCTGGCACATGAAAATTTCATAGAAATTATTTCTAAACAATCGTTAACACGGTTAAAAAGCTTGCAGATTAGAAGCTGAACGAATTATTTTACAAGAATGAAGATTCGAGTAATTTGAGTTCTAATAATTTACAGTTGTTACAGATAATGACTTGATTTAATAAAATAATTGTAACATCTGCCATTTCTTTTTTTTTACGTAATAATTCTGTTCGAGTATTTACAGCTACACGCGTTTCTCACCTTTACCACTCCGAAAGCAAGAGAAAGGAAAAAGAAGCAGAGGAAAGAGCATAAACATGGCTGGAGAGATTCAACGCGAACTGCATGGACGCGTTACAATGGAAATCCGACCTAATTGCAATAAACCAAGCGATCAGTTGATGACTGGATCTACGAGGTGATTTTACGGGAGGATTTATCGTGGAAACACAGTGAAGCCTGTGGATGAAATTACAAATGCTGAATTATGATTACAATAACAGGAATTTATGGGGCACGGTCGGAGCGCTCCAAAACACTGGCACGCGAATTTATCGTGTACCGAGAGTTACGAGTGGTGCATTTGCAATGTAAATCTTATGTGAAATTAAAGCAAACCAACCGGGGCCGGATGTCGTACAAATAAATCTGCGCGAGTAGTTTTGTTCGAGACGAAAATCTGTCTTCTGTGTGCGCGCGTTTTCACGAGTGATAAAGTCGAGACGCATTCGTACATATTTGTAGAGCTAGTCCCCCATATCAGTTGTATTTGAAATAATTTTTGAAAGGAACAAAACAATATACGATCATCCGCAATAAACGAAGATTCTTAAATTATGCGACGCTTCGTTACAAATCTCCACGCATCGATGTTACAGTTGCGAAATGCAAACTTAAATTCGTGGCGTACCAAAATGGCAACCACTTAGAGGACCAACTTTTGAGACATCGTGATGCAACGAAGTTGAACAGAAATAAATAAATTAAACGAGGTAAAGATTGCCTTACCTTGAACGAGGCAGGAACATCGAACCATCGATGAACACAGAACCGGAGAGCAGTATGTACCAGCTTGTGGCCAATTCGCCAGTGCTGAAATATCAGAAGAAACTTATAATGGATCCAAGATTAATACAACAGTACATTTAACATTCGAAATGATCGAACTTAATTTTATAGGTAGAAAATAATAGTGATCGACTATTAGTAAAATTCTCATTTTCACAAATGACTGCGCACACCGGAAATACGGAGAATAGCAATTAATTTTACGACTGGAAGGTTATTAAAGAAATGTTTTTAAAATACGTTTCATCGCCTTGTACTGCTTTAAGAAATAAGCACAACGTTTATATCATTGGTAAATGTACATTCTAATTATCACGTCGAAATGAAATATACTGTGTTAATCTAAAAAGATGCGGGACTTAATATTCCGCTGGTCTGAAGTATTGGACGTTGGTTTACGTCTTCTATCTTACTCTCGAAACAAATTCCAGATATATATAGTGGAACGAGCGTTCTACTTACTTGCAAATACTTGTTACATTACATTCTTTTTTCACGAAGGTAAAATATGTTTCCCTTTCACCAACTACCACAACCTACTCGCTCTTTAAAATCGCGGGAACTAACGCGAACGTTCGAACGAAAACGTTAGTGACATCTACGAACGTTTTTTGGAACACTGCTGTTCTCTGTATAAGGTAAGATAGAAAAACGTCGATAAAGCAGCACCGTGTAAAAATTGCTGTCGATAAAGAAATTTCCTGCGTCATTTTTATCGCGTCCTCCACTGTGCGGTTTCAGGTAATGTAGAAAACGTTTTCACGAAGAAAGTATGAATTAATATCGTAAAATATGAGCGCCCATATTCAAATAAAGTTGCTATATCTTTCATACTCATACCTCTGTTTAAAACACAATTTTTCGATGAAGAAATAAGCTAAATTCCATATTTATTAACATTATAGTGATTTGAGAAGATTCAAAGTTTCCCAAGTCTTGAAAGTTCGAACTTCCCTTCATATAAAGCATTAACTTACACCGTTAATGACTTCGCATAACGAATAAAGAAAACACTTACTAATAAAGAACGTGATTCGCATGGTGCCTCTCGTATCGCACAATTTTGCAAAGTCCACGGAGAATGGAATCTCTGCACGGACGTAACGCTTCCAGGCCCAGCAGACCATAGTATATGATCTGTAGATCCTGAAACAAAGGGAAAAATACCAATTGCAAACAAACAGTAAAACAGAGAGCGATAAATACAAATTTTAATCAAACAGAATCTCCACACAATACGATTTCCGTCTCAGTTAACAAAGGAAAGCTTTCTTGAGCCTGATGCAAGTTTAAAAAGCAAAAGATACAGTAATTATGATATACGCCGCACAAAAATCATCAAAAAGAATTCGCGACGCTCAGTTCCCCATAATCATCTCGTAGTTATCCTAAGGAAGCTGAAAACAAACCGAAATATCGCATTTATTTCAGCAGCTCTTGTCGCGAGGAATGCTTCGCGCACCCGATGCTCGCGAAAGGTGCTTTCAAGGCGGATTGCCGTGTTTGCGAAGTTCTCGCGCAAGTGTTTCTCGCCAGAATCGTACCGTTCGAGTTCAGTGCCGGCGATCGGCGTATCGATGATAGGAGCGAGGCAATCAACAAACTCGAACGAGGCGCGCGCCAACGCAATTGCCCCTGATGCGACCCTAATGTGCCCTGTTATCGTGCACCGCGATCTACCGTGGCAACGTTATCCAAATTGATCATACGAGCCGTGCTTATTAACCGCGCTGACACGATCGGATGAATTTAATAAAACGGTTCCTTTTCCCTCGCCCCTTCGCACATCCTCAACCCTTTCGCTGCTTTCGCGCACCGATATCGAGATAACCGCTAAGAATTCCAATGACAACGACGTCTCTCTGCGTACATGAAAGTTAGAGCTCCCAAAATGCAAAAGAGCAGATTGGAAATCGTTTGGATAAAAAGGACATCGATTGTACGAAATACGCGCGCCCCGCATCCGACTGATTTAAAAGCAAACTAATCAGGGATCGACCACCGTCCAGCACCATAAATACGAGGGCTTCAGGGTTGGAAGAGCCGAGGTTTCGAGCGGTCTGTGCGCGATGCGTTTCCCGCGGATTGCGTTTAACGGAGCGTAATTGTAGTCAAAGCTGGAAAAGTTAATACAGTTGAATGTACTTCGAGCGAGGGCGTAATTGCCGAGCGCATTGTCCGATCTCGCATTACTCTCGAATACGCGGAACGGAAGGGGTGAGAAATAAATTTCAGCCTGTTCGAGCGATCTCCGTATCCTTGAAATAATAGAAAAAGAGCGTGGTGGTACAATAGCGATGATCGAAGCGGTGGAAGGACTCGATGAATCGACGAGCAGGGTGTTCCAAAAAATTTTCAATTACCGCGCTGCGATTAACAAAAGCACGCGTGTCCGTATTTTCGCGTGAAAAAGATTGCTCTCCCCCTTTCGAAATGACTGAAAAATATCGATGAAATCGATTTTCCTTCGTTCGCTCGTTGCGATGACGTTCAGTTTCTACGAGCTCGCGAAGGAGACCTCGAACATGAAATAAAAACGGCTGGTTCATTAGGCGAACAGAGGCGAACGGGACAAGTATGGATCGATGATGCAAGGGATCGAGAAGGAGTAAGGATTCAATTTCCACGCTTGATTTGCCGCTGGACGAGCCGGTCGATCGACTTTCCATAGAGAAAGAACGGGGAAACTTTCGTCGTACGTGGCTCGCAAGTTCACCAGACGGGCAACGAGCGCGGCGTAGTCCGCGATAATTAAAGCAGTGACACGCGACGCGTATTATAACGCGGACAGACTTTCGCGATAATCGATGTTACGTGATCGAGGCGAACCTTATCGGAACCGACGCTGGAAGACTGGCGTTCCCTTCCGCGAGCGCAATTTGACGAGCGTGCAATTTAGCGAAACTTCTCAGATCGTTAGTCTCAGATCATCCCCTTCGTGGGCCGGGAATATTCCATTCTGCGAGCTCTCTTGTAAACTTCGAGCCAAGTTTCGCGCGTTTCCGTTCCAATATGGGTAACTGGTGCCCTGTTTATGCGCACGAGGCTGAACGTTCACGATATTGTTATTATTATCCTTTTACTGTTACTTTTTATATTATTTTTTAATACTATTAGCGAGATACTTGCTGGATTACCAGTTAGACAGTTTTCTACTAAAATACAAAGCAGAGTAGGTAAATAAATATTAATGAAATTCGTAATGAGTGTTAGAACTTGTTTCGAGCATCTATTGCAGGTGAGCATACGTGGCAATACTTTTGAAAAGGGGTATACATCAGCAGAATATATTTTTCCACCCCTAAAATGTAAAATATCTGACATTATGCCGAGGCTGCGCATAGGTGCTCGCACAATTCTATTACGAATTCTTCTCCCATCGCTTTTATTACAGGAACTCGTGGGTTTTTATTAGCAATTCTTGTCCCATCACTTTTATCGTATTACCCAACCTGAACGGAATACACAAACGAAGTGCTTAACTGTGGCAACGCGATTGCACGAGGAGCAAGGCAACTGTATCGCGGTCGAAACGCTAAACAAAGCAAAACGCTCGCTTAGAACCTAAAAATCGTTTGAAATTTCGTGTCTGTAGCAGAAAGTTCGCCGTATCGCGCCCTCGCGATTAATCATTCCACCTGCCACGTGTATTTCGATAGCGTCACGCTAGATGCCTAATCGAATTCATCCGTCTGCCTCGATGCACGTTTAATCGAACTCGCAAACTTCGCGGCCTCGTTCCGCGGGAATTATTTGCAACGCCAGCCACGATCGACATTAACGACTCGCTGGAACATCGATCCAGCCACGCAGGCCACCAGAAGCAGAATTTAAAAGCAACGTATTTCTGAAATCCTCGTTCGAGGAAAGAATCACGACGAAAGTAAGGATGCTCGTTACTCGTACGGAAGATATCGTCCCATCCTATCTCGCGTTTCTGCTCGTTCCGCGACGAGCAAGACGAGACGCACGAAATCGGCTGGAAACTGAGCCAAGAGAGACACGATTCCAAGCAACAAGTTGTCCAACCTCCTCCTTCGTAGGATCCTCTCGAAGACGATAACCCGGCCATAAAATCAATCCTTATTACGAGAACAACGACGTGGATTCGAGCAGCGTGCGTCGCAAAGCCGAGGCTGCGGGACGTTCAACCGATATTGCGCGTAACGCCGGCTGATTTATGTAATCCCCGAAATTACCCTTCCAAAAACGCCATAAAATCGGCTCCACTAATGTAACGCAATGGTCGCGCTGACCATGGGTGCTGGCTGCGATAAGGGACCCATAAGAGGCTCTCGACCACCGTTCTGGCGTTGCACGCCCGTTTTTCCCCCTCGCGATCCAAGCCAAGACAAATGTGCCTTCCAGGGAAATTCGAAACTAAACACAGTCGTTGGGGAACGGTTCAACAGGCTGGAATGGAAGACAATGCTGGAAAACGCGCCGCGGAGACGCTTTCCATCGTGTCTATCGTCCACCTTTACCTTCTACGGTCGGATAATCGCACGAAAACAGGTGACCACGAATAAAGGAGAAGCTCCTTAAGGTCCCTTATCGCGTTTCACTTCTTAGGGACCGAGATTTACGTCGTTTGAATTTTAAACAAACCTGCTCCCGCTTCGCACTGACTTCCGCCTTTGCACGTTACGCTTAATCGGACGGTGGAATTACTTCTGGGCAAATTATGGTCGGCTGTACTCACGAAAGCAGAACTACGAGCGTACATGCGATTTTTTTCGTAAATTCCATCTTGAAATATGGAACTCGATGGGCGTAAATGGATTTTCGAACGTTGGCTGTCGATCTGCAGAAGGTGGCTTGAAATGTACAAATTTCATCCCTTCTCGTCCCCGTTCTTGTTCGCGCAACGTGCGATACGAAATTTCAGATTCGTCACTGGGAATGTTTAAATAGCACCTCGTAGATATTTAAAAAACCTGCGCTAAAAGCCTCGCAACTTGAAATGTTCAGTTTTTAAATTATTCTTCGCGCGACGCACTGCGTGCGCGTGTCCAAAGCATCGCGCAGCGTACGGTCATTAAATATTCTCATTAGATTCCGTAGCTTACGCAAATGCACATTTTCGTAAAAACCGGATAGCGAAATGGAACGTGCACAGAGATTTATTTATCGCGTTATCGTTCCCAGCGTTTTTCTAACTAAAGCGCGAATGCTATCTGCGTCTGGTTGTAAACCATATCAAATATGCAAAAATATTTGATGCAAACTTCAGCCACAGTGACTGAAAAAAACATTCGTATACCACACGTTCCTAAATTCTACTGACGAAATCTTTTTCATCATTTGGCAAACAAATCGAGAGCTGCATTATACATTTGATTAAAAAGGGGTAGTTTCTTCCATTTACACTGTTGTGATAAAATTAAGTTCTAAAAAATGCAATTCAAAATCATAATCCGCGAATTATTCTCCACGAACCATGAACGTTCCAAACATACTACGATCTCTCTTCGAATTTTGCTTCGACTCGCAAAATTACGTCCAAACCAGCGACACCCTTCGAGCGAGCAACGAAAGAGTAACAATGTCGCGTCGAGCGGACCTCAAGGGTGAGTTTACCCGTCAGACAGGGTGGAACTAAGAGTGTGACCGGGGTGAGGCTCGCGAGCAAAGGTATTCTACGGCGCCCATCCGTCTCTGAGAGCACGCGGAGCGTTCCGCGCGAGTCGAAGCGGTTTCGAGCCCGCGCGCACTGGCCCCTCGTTCTGTCTCCGCCTTTTTCTACCTTTTTCGTGGGAAAAGTGGAGCGAACACCGGACGACCTTCACGTACGGATCGCGTGAACCCGCGTTACGAGCCGCGTCTCTCGTAAGATTTTAAAAGGGGTTCCGTGGAATCGCGTAAATATCAATTATTTCGACCCCTCGAGGGACCGTCGTACGTAACAGGGAAACGAAATTTCTATCTATTATGGAACGCTGCATTTCGCTGTATGAAGATGGATTAGGGTCACCGCCAATGGTGGCGAGGGGTCTCTTTCTCGCTTTTTCATTATTGATTCGAAACCGTACGTGCTCCATCGACAGAAAGTTGGTATGGAAGTTGGTACGTTGGTTGAAATTATCATTTGCGGTGAGTTTTTTGCGGCATTCGGTGGAATCGATAAAATAAAATCGTGGAGCAATTAAAACAGGCGAACGGGAAGTCGTCAGAGCGGGTGTTGCGAACGCAAACGCGCCACGATCGCACGTAGATTTGTATCGTCACTGCGGGACAAATCGACGATTTCCTCGACGGAATCAAGGAACATTTAATTGAACTCTATCATGAAACGGGGGAAGGTCTCGACAGCTTGAAATTAAGTCTATCAAATTGTTCAATTGACCGTTTAGACGCGCCGTGAAAGCAGCAGAAATATTTCTTACATTTCTGACGACTTACTCGAGCTCTTCGCGGAACTTTATGGCTCGCTAAAGAAATTTTAATCAAGTTTCTGACAGTCATAACAATATATCAATTACCACGTGCTATTCGTTGCATTAATTACGCAAAATTCAATACTCTCCTTTCATTTTCTATCGTGTTTTGAAACTTCCACAACTATTTCTAAACGCATAAAATATTCCACGATATAATTACTCCAAAATCGCCATATCACGAACAGAAGTAACAAAACCGATCACTGACTCCCCAATTGATACTACTCGATAAAGTGTCGCGAAATTATATCGCGTTGCACTCCAAGAGACGTAATAAGCAAGTGTAATCAGCGCGTTCAGGGTACCAGTTTCCTAGCTGAAGTTGCGCGGGACTAAATGGAGCTTGAAATTACATTCTTCGTGGAGCTGTTACGAGGTACGCAACGAAAGGGCAAGTAACCCGTATATTATTCAAAACTCGTCCTTACGGTACGAATAAGCCTCACCTTTCAGGAAAAACGGCGATCGCGCTTGGCGCACAACTGGCTGGAAAAGAAACGAGAGAAAATCGTTCTCAGGGGGAGAGCTCGTACCAAACCGAGTGAATTGTTCCACTAATAAAAACACACTGCTCTCGTTCTCTTAATCGCTCGTACACACGGCTGCTTCGGAATATTCATGATTTTCCGTTACGAAGAGTACACGCTCCTCGAACTTTCGAAATGTTTGTTACCAGCTACCGAATTGATATTCCCGTTTATTTTTTCTTTTTCATCCTTCGCGCGATACTTGAAATCGACCATACACGCGGTGTAAATGAAAAATAAACCGGACGAGTCGAGAGTGAAATGAAAAGTTCATCGTCGACGGTAAATATTCGCGTTCCTTAACGTTCAGCAGAGCTTCTGCGAATTTCGTCAGACAGAATCGCATTTATCATCGATTTAAACGTGGAAGATTCAGGATAGCCGATTTTTTCTCCGCCACGAGACGGTATTCTTATTATTTACAAGTATCAAAATACTATAAATTCTCGCGAGATAAAAATACGAATCTCGATACCGAGGTAACGATAAAATTCAGCCAGCCGATCGATAAATCAGCCGAAGGATTGAAAATAGACGCTGAAGGTTTCTATCCAAGCAAAAGCGCGTCGAAAAATCCGAGCGTTCGTAACTCATCGTCGAACGTCCCAACTTCGCCTTTTCCCAGACGCGAGTGATCGATCGGGACTACAATCGAACGGAACAAACGCGCGAGCAAAGATAATAAAGTTTGACAGTTTTGTTAACGACAAATACACGGTTATATCGTGGCAGACGAAGCGCGCACGATGAGCGCGAAACGCGTTTCCGGAAGAATGAAATTTCAAAGACTCGCGGCAGCTTGTTCCACTGTTTCCGTGAATAAAGAGAATCGAACGGAATAGGGGAAAAAAGGAACGGGGAGTGGAGGACAAATAGAAAAAAAAGGGGAAGAAAAGCTGTCAATTATATTCATCTGTTGAGGACGTCGCTGCAGACGCCATTGTTGTTTAACGCTGCACTACGCGATGCAATTTTAAAATCGCACACCTTTAACACTGTCTTTAACGTTCAGATCGAAAATTTATACTTGTGCAATCGCAAATTATTCGCAAACCAAGGTTGCGTTTTGGTTACTCAAAAATCTAAATCGACTGGGACTAAAAGAAATCTGCATTCATCTTAAAAGTGAAGCAACCATCTGTTCGTAATTTTCAAGTTAAAAAAGCGAATAGAAACGAATTTCTATTTCAATTACGTCCCGCGCGTATGACGTTCAATAAAAATGCGGAGCTAAAAAATGGTTGAGCGATAAAAAATAATTTGGGCAATAAAGGGTTAGAGCTGGCGGGGTGGCCCGCTCGCGGTCGATAATTCGCACAATATCTGAGACTTTCATTGTGCACGAAATCGCGGCGGTTTCCCTGAATTTCGATGTCTCCCCATTTAACCGCGGTTTGCATTGGTGCACGCGCGACACTGCACGCGGCAGCCATTCTCCGCGTTCGCCTCGCGACTCGAGCGGTTGCAAATTAGCACGAAAATAACGAAGGGAGCAGAAGGACGTCTGGGAAACGTTCGCGCCATGGAATTCGACGATTTTTCCCTTTTACTCTCTTTCTCCCGCCGTTTCCTTCTTTTTTTTCCCCCGTGAAAATGCGTGACTCAGGAATTTTTCTTAATTGGCCCGGACGACGACGACGACGACGATCGATACGTCGGTCACGCGACGACGTTAACAGTTGCTAAATATTCTACGGATAATTGCTTTAATCTGCGTGACATTTTCACCGATCGCAGACAAACGCGGGGGAAAAAATCGGCGAATTTCCGAAAAATCGATGAGACGCGATTGCAACCGGTCGAAGGATGAATATTAATGCAATTTCGAGATGCGCTTCAATTGCGTAAGGCTTACTTTTTATTCGGCGTATAAACCAGATTGGATGGAAGATTATTAAATTTAATATTCATGGAAATTCTAATTTCCATGTTTGTCCGACGCGAAGAAGATTAAAATGTTATTAAATCACGAGTCCGGCTGGTATTCGTGAAATTTCGCATTGCCACGCTAAGAAAATTACTCGGATAAGTTTATCCTGGTGTAAAGATAGATTCTTTAGATCGAAATAGAAATTCATTGTCTCTGGTTGGCGGCACAACTTTCAGAAGCTGGGCATTCACCGGTCTGAAGCAAAATCTCTGTCATGAACTCTCATTTATATGTTTAGAACTCACGGAGCTCGGATTCCGCGAAATCTAAAATGGAATAATTTCATACACAGAGCCCTCGCGGTCCAAGAACGCGAAGCCACGCATAATCAAATATTGTGTTTGCATCACCCGTTTCGAACCGATTTCATTTCATTTCCTGCACGTAACGTACACCCGTACTTGTCAAATTTCGAACATTTCGTCGATGAAAGTTCAATGGAAGATCGTGTAAAAATCCGGTTGCGATCAAAGCGAAGACTGCTCTCGGCTCTAATTAACCAACGAATCGCTTGTAATTATTTTTATAAACGACACTGCCGTCTACGATACTCGAAGCATTTAATTGGCAATTACACGGAATCTATAGAGAAATAAAAAAAATATCTCCGATCGAATTATTTCTCTGCGAATGCGGCGATTTTTATTGAAACGCTGCCAATTTTTCCTTTTTTTATCGCCTTTGCTACACGCGTAACAGAGCATTTCATCGCGAAAAATCGTTCGATCGCGTTGATGGATCGAACCACGGGGAAAGAGACGCTGCGATGGAACAAAGCAAGCCAGTTTTTCCGATCGCAATCAACCGTTCGACGTTCGAATTAGAAACGTACGATTGGTAGTTAGTTCGGCTCCTGATGAAACAAAGAGAGGCGAAGGCAGTTAAGAATAAAAAGGGGCTCGCCGTGGAATATTTAACGATCTCGAAATAACTGCAACAATTTTCCTTCCATTCAACCCTTCTGTCCCAATGAAATCTTACCGTTTAACAGGATTTAAATATCGACCAATTTCTTTTCACACTGTTTAACCCTTTCTTCGTGCTTAAAGAAAGAAAGAATGAGGAAATTTTAAGTTCCACTCGTGATACCAGCATTAAAATGAACTGGACAGTCTGTGCTATGACGCGACAAGTATTTTTATAAATAATCGTATCGTGTATTGATGAAAATAATTTTTCTACGACACGCTTCAGATTTAATTTTTCGAGCGCATGTAAATCTCACGAACCAGAACAATTTTCGATATCAGAAAGTTCTGAATACGGGTTTTTAGTTATGTGAATGTTTAAGAAGCCATGAATACCGTTATGCAATTAAAACTCTTGTTTATTCAACATTAATGATAAGAAAACCGCGATTTCCATTCGGCACGATGAAGTCCCGTTGGTCGTCAAAGGATCACCACGGGACTCCAATACTTCGAAACTATTTGTTCACAGCATTGTCGGATAAAGACGTAAAAAAGTCCTGGCAAGAAGTTTTAACGACACTAGTTGCAGAATTGTTAAAGCTTGTCCATTTGCGACGACGCGACAGTTTCTTTAACCATGAAACTTTCTCCGCGAACTGTCTCAGCAACAAATCATTCGGACTCGCATAAATTTTATTTAAACTGAAAGTGAAAATCTAAAATTCAAAGCATCTCGCAAAAAGCACCATAATTATTCGTGTCACGATCTGATTAAACGGGTTACGAATTAAATGAATCATATGGAAAATGTATAAATCCTTGTAAATCTCAGCCATCTATATTGGGAAGTAAAAAATCTTGAAGCGAGAAAAGTAATTTAATCGGAGAAGAAACGATGCTTCTTTTTTCGATGAGATTTCCAGAATTCCATCCGAGAAGGTCCCGATAGGATTATAGGAAGATAAGACGCGGCGGATTATTCGTTTGGAAAGTTCAAGCATTGCTACAACTCGAGGATATCGACGACGCCCTTTAACCTTTCGACCACTGCAAAACGTACCCGCGAATGCGTTATTATGCGTGCACGGTTGCATAAAATCGTGTATTATAGAGATAGCGACATTACTGGATGGTCGATTCGGGAATATTCTTATTAGTTTTGCTCGCAGAAAATCCACAGGTAGAATCGTGAATATTTTATACAATTTTTTAGAATCCGATGAATATTTCATTCTACAGATGTATATACAAGGAGACATATCTCGTATGATTTTAGTAACACCGCGAGAGATATTTAGAATCACAAATAATATTTGTAGCGAAAATGTAGTTTCTGCTAGAATTGGAAAAAGCTTAGATAACCACGGATGCAACGAGTACGTTTCTTGTTACGATTAGAAATTCCTTGAGGAATCTCTGATACGCGTGTGTGTTTTATCTGTCTCATACGTGCAGCACGGTGAAAGTTACGACTAACCAGAGACAATTTACTTTCATATTTTAACCATCTGTTGAAAGTTCAATTTGATTAACGAACGTCGCTTGACAGTAATCGTTCGATAAGAACGCGCGTGCTAACAACTTGTAAATTGATTACAAGTTTGTCGGAATTAATTGCAGCGAGTAATTAAATTCGAAAAGATTCAGAGATCGAAGAGCTGCGAACTCGAACGTTCGAAGGCGTTCGAAGACTCGGAGGTGAAAAAATGAACGAATTCGTGAAATTCGATTGACTCACTTGAAGCGTTCGTCTTTCCGGATCGCGGCAGAGCGCCCTGACGAAATGTGGATCCAAATAGTCCGTCATAGTAGCCTACTTATAGACTACTCTGCGATCCTTATCCTGCGTGCTCCTGAGTCCTGCTGAAGGACCTCTTGCTGGACATCGCCACTGAAATGGTCGCGACGTCTGACTCTCTAGCCTTCTCGAGGGCCGTGCGATTTGTTTTCGGCCATTCAAGCGGCCGATCGTTTCGTCTTCGCGAAATGTTTCACTTTCATTCTCATTTTTCTTCCCACGGTTATTTCGTTCCGATCGAAATTTTCACGTACGTTCGAAATTACAGCTGTTCATGCGCGGTGTCGCGAAAGGTGCTCAGACGAGGATCTAATCTCCCGTTCCTCGACAGCAGTGGCCATTTTTCTGCAGTGCCTTGGTTG
Source organism: Xylocopa violacea (assembly GCA_963969225.1). Lineage (NCBI taxonomy): Eukaryota > Metazoa > Arthropoda > Insecta > Hymenoptera > Apidae > Xylocopa > Xylocopa violacea. The sequence goes on from CAXAJV010000014.1 coordinate 17,103,748, forward strand.
GAGGTGACGAATTCTGTAAGAATAAAGGTAAGTTGCGTTAGAAAAATAGTGGGAATTATTTTTTTACGAATGATAACAGATAAAATAGCAATATTCTAGTAATATTTTAGTAATAATTTCTATGGCTAACGTCTTCCAGCGATAGAAAATCTCCGCTTCAAAGCTGCGATGGAATAAGTTCAGCCTTCGTAATCACTAATCAATGCTGATGTCCCCTCAGAGGGGACATCCGAGTGCAAAGGGTTAAGTATTCCGCTAACTAAATTTGTATAAATATAGGATCGTGTCGTTTGAAGTTAAAGCACATTAATCAACCGTCGGCGAATCTCAGTTTCGAATGCTCTCTTGCAGAGCCTTATCCTACTTTCTCTTCTCCGTGAAGATCAATTAAAGTTCCTACTGAACTGAATCGTCCCCTACTTATTTTCCCAGGTTTGATCCGGACTCTCTTTCGTCGAACGGCATCAACTCGCGTTCGATCGGAACAGGCACGCGCGACTTCCTTATCGCGGCCATAAACCAGTCCGAGATGATTATCCCTGTTACATATTCAACCTTGCTGAATATTCACTGCAACTCGCAGCAGCGGATTAACACGTTTCCAGGCCGTCAGAGGCGAACTTAGAATCAACTTCCACGTCCGATGTACTCGTTTCCAGTCGCTCGAGCCGAGCCAATTGCAAGTCAAATCGTTCCCAAACGATCGCGATCGAACCTACGTAGCTACTTGCTCGTGGTATCGCGAGAAACGAACGAAGACAGTGGCTAATTTCATGCATAATCAATAGACCGAACGGCAGACTCTTCCAACGCGCGGCACTGTTCCGCGAACAGTCCCCAAACTTCTTCGAGCACCGTCGAAATCTCGAGAAGAAATCGAATGCTAAACAACGGCTGCTCGCTCGGGCAAGCTCCGCGATGGAGGGACGATAGTACGGCTACGAAAGAGTACCGTTACGAATTATGAATGAATCGCGAAACAACGTGCAGGATGAATTATAAGCGCGACGGAAGTCGCTCGTTAAGGCGTGTTGCACCTGCGGATAGATGCGGTGAAACGATAGCGCGGCTGGTGGAAATAGGCGCGTCGACCTTTCCACGATCGGCTGTTTCGTCGCTCGATGGACCAGCCACGGGTGCCGAAATGGACGCGTACGAAACGGACGTGGAAAATGGAACGCGGGGGAGTGATGGAGGCATCGATCTCCCGGTTCGTTCCCCGACCTTGGCGTATGGTAGCGTCACGCGAGCCACATACCTAACTAGCTTCGCCCTGTCGAGGCCACGCCAGGAAGGACCGGATACCGCGATCGACGGACCATGAAACGGGCCATTCGATCCGCGTGGAACGAGACCAGGTCGCGGGTACATCGCGATCTGATCCGCGAGAGACGCGTCCATCCCGCAAATCAACTTGATGGACTGCCAGACGCATCCCACCGACGGACGCTGAATCAGCGAGGTGTTCAACTTTTTCACGCGAACCACGCGCGCACGGAAGTAATATCGACGGAGTTTTCGGTTCTTGACTTAAAGATTTTATTGGAAGCGGTACGCGTGTATATTTGGAGACGCGAAACGGGATTTAATACCAATCGATGGAGATAACAGATGGTAGATGTGGGTTTTTACACGTTAAATATTTTGCTCGACGTCAACGGAATATGATTTCAAGTGGACGTAACGTTTCATCCAATTACAGATATTGCACTTCCTGCTGAAGAGCGCAAAAATAGCTCCGTTCAGTCGGAAACGATCGATCGATCTATACGATACATCTAGCCACTCTTCGACTCCCCCTCCTCCGCTTTTCCGTCGCGGAACAATCTACATTTCCCTTTATATTTAATGCAAATACTTAAAACATCGAGCGTAATTTCTGCAAATATTAGAACTCCCTCCGAGCTTCTCCAACTTTGCGTTTAATATTAAACGCCTTCCATAATTTATAGCCGCGTGAAAAATGTACACCCTGCCAGTCCCCTTTTAATTTTGCAAATGTGCACAGTCGTACCACGCTTTGTACTTTCTGTATAATTGAAACGGTGATTACCCGAATTTCTAACACAGATTTTATCCGTTGCATTAAAGTTTTGCTTGAAACGATGCTTCTTGAACGAAGAGTGCCAACGGGAAATCTTCAGAGAAAAGTCAATTTCAAGTAGAATGCGCAAGATGAATGAAACTCCTGATTAAAACCGACTCGTCCTCGCCAGACGTAGCAAGTTTCCGATTGAATAGTGCCCGATAGTCCACGGAATGTCTCTGTCGCGATCGACCAGGGGCGACGTTGATTTTTTCCAGCCAATTCCGGCGCGATTCTATCAACGGGACACAATTTCGCGGGATCTAAAATGGTGAACCGCGTGTATAACAGCGGCCTACGGGGATTTGCCGTTCCTGTCGTTGCAGAAAACGGAGACAGAACGCGGAGACTGATAATAAGCTGTGCCGGGGCGGACTTTCGTAACAATGGTTCTCCAGTGAGACACTTTTAATCTTCGATACGCCGGCTGGTGAACTTCTGTGCGAACCCTAGACTGGCTTACTGATTGAAAATACCAATTTTTCTCCGAGGACCATCGACTCTCTTCCCTACATATACATATTCATCGTTCAATCGCGCGGAAGTGGTTTGTTTACATTATTCGTTTAGAAATCGAACGTTCCTCACGCGTTTCCATCCGCGATACGACTACGCGAGATGGACGACACTGCCTCGCTGATAAAAACATTTCAAGGCAAAGGCGCGAAACGCGTCGAACTCGAAAAATTGAGAATTTCAGTCACAACCGTGGTCGACGATAAAATCGAGCGGGAGGGCAAACGTACGAGGTGAACAGTTTTCAATTTCGCAGCTAGCCAACGCGTCGAACGGGGACGGTTCCCGTCGTTCTAGTTCGGGCAGAAAATTAAATCGTACGATCGATAAAAATGAGAGGAATCGCAGGAAACGTCGCGAAGAAGCGGCGAGGCTCGCGAGGAGGAACGGCTAACGTCGACCTTGCTGATCGTTTCTGTTTGGACTCCTATTACTCGTTTTATCCGTCCTCCGCTTCTTCATCTTCCCGTAGTCCACCCTGCTCTTTCTTCCTTTCGAAAAGAAACTCGCCGAGCCGGCATCTCGTTCACAACCCGTCCGTACCCGTATACGTACAGCTCGCGTAAAACGGAATGTCGAGGAAGAAAACCGTGCGTGTAGGCACCGTAAGAAACGTCCCCAGGACCGAGGACTGGCCTTTTCACTGCGCCACCTCGATTATCAACTGTGGCCATCGATTTCGTGGCTTTTTTCAGCATTAACTTGGATTAAATCATCGTTAGAGACGCGAAATAAATTGTTCTTTACGATATTTGTTAAAACAAACCATAATGTCTATACAGATAGTGATGTACTGGTATCTCGTACGTTCACAGCACATAATTGTACATAATTGTAAGAAAATTTTTCTTCGTTTCGCTTTTGGTTGATCACGAGCCTTCTTTTCTACGTACAATACGGTCCAATTAAGGTTTTTCTTTTCCATATCGTAGCGTAAACTCGTGCCGCACGGATCGCAAACAAACATCCAGCCTTTTTACCTATCACAAGCTAGTCAGATTCGCGGCAATATGCGTGCGAAGAGATTTCACCGCTTCTCAGCCGAGATACCATCACGCCTCTCGTCGTAATTGCAGGATTTCATGTTCGGAGAATGATACAAAGATTACTTAATTAATTACGGCCATTTAGATGATCGCGAGAGAAGGACTATCTCCGCGAGTTCCTCCGCGTGTTTCTCCATTCTTCTCCGTCCCTCCACCGACGCTACACTTCTTAATTGCTTTCTGAAACGCGCTTCAACGTGTCTAATGTCTGGCCTTATGCAGTTCCGCTATAACTCATCTGTCGAGCTCCTCTGATGATAATGCCGCGGCGCGACGTGGAAAAGGAAAGGAAAAAAGGGGAAACGAAGAATGCACCTGGCTCGCGCGATTAAATTCATTCGCGGAACGTCAGCTAGCTGTCCATGCGTCTAAGTGGCATTCCGCGAAACTGGAGATGGTAATTATGCAGGCCCGCTAATGCGCTCGATGCTGCGCCCGTCCGTCTAACCTGCGGCTCCCGTTCAGTTTAGCACGCGTGATGAACTTTCGGAGCTTGGCCTATATACACGGGTATTTTTATCGGTGACTGGTTAACGCGTCTCGTTAAAGACTCCGTGTGTCGGACCAACGCGAAGGGAGCACGAGGAATTGCTCGACAACGTAACACTTTTCGACCGCTATCGCTGCTGGTCCCTTTGGTCCGATACGATCGAAAAGAATTCACGGCTAGGCGCTTGGAGGAAAGGTTAACGGGGTGTCTTTATCTGGTTCTACTCCCTCGTTACACGTGCGCGATTAACCGTTTGCAGTCCGAATTATTCTTCAATTTAGTAGCTCAGTCGCCAACAATTCCCTACTATTTCAAGTGTTTCGTTTGAAATTCGCTTGAAATTTACTTGGAAATGTTGTCAGTTGCATGACAATCCCTCGACTGTTAGTTGCAAACTCTAAAACAACTCTAAAACTTTTCTTGTTTAGCGATGTCGAGTCACGCTCGACAGAGGACCGCAAAGGGTTAAACTGACCATCTCGCTTCGAGTCACGGAGACTCGTCACTTTGATACGAATTAGCGAACGATGATAAATGTTTTTCCCTGCTTTTTCGAATGGATCGATGTGTTGCGAAGGCTGGTGTTTAATTTGGAGATATCGCGTCGTGGATTGCATCAAACGTTTCTTCGGATTTTAGGGTGCAACGACGTGTTCTGCTCTTACATCAAACGCAGCAGCATTTTACCGCGAACGGAGGAAATTGTCGATACGAATCAATTGGACCTACATTGGTAAGGAAACTAGATAATAGTCATTCCGTGGCATTCGATTATCTGCGGGGCGGTTTCTGGAACGTATCGATAACATTTGACATGTTCGATAAAGAAACCGCTTTTTCCAACGATTCTCGTACGATATTGCGTTCCACATACGACCCGACGTTACGTTTCGTCATTCCGTGAATCATCTATAGACGTGGATGAATTCTAATCGCATTAAAGCGTATCCATCGCCATTCACGCTTTAATTTGCAGAACTGTGTCGAATAAATTAATAGTTTATCAATGAGAACAGGCGCGAGTGAAGTGCGCGAACGCGATGGCGAATAATTATACGACGACGCGTTGCAAAATTGTTTTAATCGAATCTCCGTAATTTATAATTCACGCGTTTCCTTTTGCAACGCGAGCATCCCACTGGTATTAATTTCGCTTTGCATTCGCCAGCGTTCGCGATCCTTTATGAGATCTTGTTCCTTTGAACGGCTCGGGAACGACGGCTGTTTATACGGATTTAACGAAAGGGATTTTTGTCGAACGATTGTTAAACAAAAGATATATTTCGCAGTTTAGTTGGCCATAAATTTTAGAGGGATTTATCGCGGACGTTGCAGCACAGTTCTAGCTACGAGTCGCAAGTTTAAGAAAACCGGAGGCAAGTCGTTGATCATTTTAATGACCCACGAATTATCATAAGTAGAGGTATAAGCATAGCATGACCGTCACAGGAAAGACTACGAGAGATACCACGTGAAATGGAGGAACGTTACGCTCACCGTTACAGCCATGACTCGTACAGAGAGGCATCAAATATTATTCGCAATATTTCATCGATCATTTTTCCTCGTGGTAAATATTCGTTTACAATTCCAATTAGAAAGAACCTGCAACCGTTAACCATTTCTCTCTACAATTGGAGATCGTCGAATAAAACCGTCGCGCGCGACGACAAACTCATTAATTGCCCCAATCCAAGATCGTATCTATTTTAATCTCCAAACAAATAGTCACCGCGTTCGAATATTTCACGTTTCTTTATTAGACTATTAAGCGTTGCATCAGATAACGGTTCGATTACCCGAAAATCCCAGAGCACGTTCGTATCGCGTGAGAATATATCGAACCGTAACCACGATAATTGCACCAGTTACTCGCGCGATTTCGATCGGACGAGACTCGAAAGGGACGCGAGTCTCTCCGGCTGATTTCGAATCGCATCGTCCATCCCTTCGTTCGAATTGATAACGACGCGGTCGTAGGTGTCCGCGCGGTTAGCTACTTTCTTTATAGGGTTTCATAATGATTGACAGTGCGAAGCGGGACGGGTGCGCGTTTGTCAGCGGTTTGTCGCCGCCTCTACACCGCGGTGAGCCGAACGAGCGATCTAGATTGAACTCAGAGATGCTGTCAACGATACCGCGGACACCGTTCGTTGTCACAAAGAACCGTTTGTGCGCGACTGCACACGGTGTCACACTTACCCCGCGTTTCGTGCATAGTTGCGGTACGTGCCGCGTTTTGCAACCCCTTCCCTCGTCTTCGCGACCCCGTGCTAACACGACGGTAACGCGGAGCGTACCTGTTACGACTACCCCCTTTTTGCTGGCTTCGACGCGCTCGTTTCGGAAGTAGAGTCATTGCTTTACTTCGTCGAGAGCGATTTCGAGCGTCGAAAGTAAAAAGAGGGGACGATGATTAGATATCGTATGAATTGAATTGCAAAGTCAGACAAAAACCGTGTGTACCCAATTCTAAATGCAAGTAAATAACTACAATTCGCAGCGCAACCTGATGTCGAACGAGCCGCGACGGCAGCGTAATAAAAATAATTCGTCCATCTCGCGGGAACGTTCCAATTCGAACGTGGCTCGAGAAACCGCGAAGAAAAACACGGTCGAACGAGCGGAACGGTCCCCATCGACGGCCTCGCAACGCGGGCATCGTCCTTTTCGTCTTTCCTTTCCGCGAGCTGTTTCCTAACGCGATTACGAAAGAATCCCGTTACGCGAATCATCCTAGATTTCTAGGACGCCGGCAGCGAGCGTTAATCGGCTCCGTCCGCGCTGAAACGCGGCTATCGAACGTCTTTGATAGCCAACCGAAGGGGGTCGACCTCCGAAGAGGGATCCTTGGCCTACTGCCGCGCGTCTCCGTCGCTGTCAACGTAATAAACCCGACCGCCGCCATTAACACTGGCCAACACACCCCACACCGTCGCGATTAGAAACGCAACGAGCGACCTACGCCACCGTAATGCGCGTACATCCTCATTAAACCGAGCGTCCCTCCCGCTTATCTGCGCGGCTGTGTTTCTTTTTTATAACATTTTATTAATTCGACTTTGCTCGAGCGGCAACCGACGCGACTCAGCTAGTAGTACAACTACGAAACAGGCTGCCCTCCTTACTCATTGTTGGCTGAAACCTTCGACCCCTTCTCCTCTCGCCAAATATTTTGAAACGATTCTGACTCTGTTGTCTGTGCAAGCAATTCTCTTGGGAGAAGTTAAGCGATCTGATGCTTTATTTTTTATTATTATTCGCTGCTGGCTGAAACCTTCGATCCCTTCTCTTTTCGCTAAATGTTTTGAAACGATTCTGACTCTGTTGTCTATGCAAGCAATTCTCTTGGGAGAAGTTAAGCGATCTGATGCTTTGTTTTTTATTATTATTCGCTGCTGGCTGAAACCTTCGATACCTTCTCTTTTCGCTAAATATTTTGAAACATTTCTGACTTTGTTATCTCTGCAAGAAATTCTCTTGGGAGAAGTTAAGAGATACGATGTTTTATTTTTGATTATCTAATTTTTAAATTGAGCAGCAATCATTGGACTCGCGAACGCAAACGCGAACGTACGCGGATATCGGAGAAAAAAATTCGCTAGCTTTCCACGAAGGAAATAATTGCCTCGCAAGCTAAATGTTTCACGGGAAAAGTTAGGGTGGAACGATTCTGCCGGCAACTGTTTAACTGGCTCGATTAGAATCTAAATGTTGCCGGGTTGTTGATGGCGCTCGTTTTCGCGAAAATAGCAGAGGAGCCTGCTCGTAACCCAATTGCGTACGGCTTTATTTCCGCCTCGTTTATTGCATTATCGCGTTAATTACATCGAAAAGTTGATTATCCGGCACGGGCTGACAAAACAAAAATTGTCGGCCGTTTTATAATCATGTAGATTTAACTGCGAGTCGGTGGCGTTCGATGGAGAACTCTCGTTTCCATGCGTGCGAGTCGAGAAGGAAAATCGAGAACCGTGGATGGAAAACGCGTTAATAGCGTGCAGTTGGGAAAATTCGCGAGGTAATCGCCCCGAGGAAAGCCCGTTGCCATACTTCTCTGTGAATTCTGTGCAATTCTGCGGACGGCTCTTAGAAACTCCTCAACAATGGACAATGCGTAACCGAGTAACGTGCAGCTTATTTGGAACGATTCTTTGTCGCGCTCGATGCAGCTACGCGCAATTTTATCCGTTTTACAACAAAATTGCAAAAATCTCTACATTGTTTGCGACGGAAATGTAGCATCGACATCTGGGATGGTTCGAGAGAAAACGGCTCGTAACACTTTGTACAGTCCACTTCGTAAACCGTGATTGCTATCAATCATTTGCATAGAAAGACGGTCACGTCGACCGTTTCGGATTTGCTTATTCATGTACTGAACGCAATAATGCAAGCGCACAATGAATCGGCGAATCGTTTACAATTTTTATCTGAATGGATGTAGATCGCGTATTGTCTTTCAATTTTCAGCGAGGTATAGCTGCGCCGCTTTCTATCTTCGTATTGTTTTTCATCGTCGTAAACGCGGCACTTTGCTACTGTATTTTTCCACGCAGCGTGTCTCACAGATTTTCTAAATTATAGATAGCATCCCAATAAATTGACTCGAAGAAACAAGTACAAACTAATAGACATAAGCATCGTTCTTAATAAGCTACCACTCGACGACTTGAACAAACTTCAACCGACCTTACTCCACTTCGCCTATTTAAAAGAGTCGATCGATAAAAGCTAGATCCGTCTTCCACGGATAGAATTGATCGCTAAATAAGTCAGCTCTGCCTCTGAAATTAAAATCCGCCACCGCGCGGAATAATAACGAGCGATTCAAGGCGGAAATAATTCAAGAACCCGTTTTCTAACGCGAGCCAGCAAGGTCTCGAAAGCGACGCGAACCGCTGCTGCAACTTTTAATATTTACGCGGCCGAAAGCGAAGTCGAAAGCTGCGGCTAAAAGAGGAGCCAAGCCCGTCGTCGGGCATTTTTAATTCCCCGCGAAAAACCTAAAACAACCCGAAGGTGTACGCGACTTTTTCGGCCGCGGAATCCCGGGGATCAAAACCGTGGAACGCGCCTCGAGTGCAAGCGCGAAGGGTGAATAAGGGTGAATAAGGGTGGTCGACCCTCACCGATCTCCACCGCGCTCTTTCTCCCTTCCCTCTTGAAGCCACGTCGAGTCCTCGAGGGCACCTGCGACAGGTACTTGGTTCGCGTGGAGAACGGCACTTCGTGTACACTTCAGAGTCGACGCCATGGCTGTATATTGTTATCGTACTACGATTTTTAATAAATTTCCACGTGCAACTGCGGTAACTCTTCGCGAGCGGAGTCGCGTTCTAAGACTCTGAACGAACCAGTTGCAACAAACGCTACTCGTACTTTAGACGTGTATCGTATTAATTGAAAAGTCTTGTAATGAAAGAAATACAGGAGGTATCTGAAATAAATTACGTATTGCAATGTAATACAGCTGGTTCTACAAAACTATCAGTCTACATGGCTGTAATGATGTTGTTTCAAGTCGTGGTCATAGATAGGGTAATGGAAGTAGTTACAAAATGTTTGCATTAAAGTTACTACCTATTCTCAGTATCTTTAGCTTATCGCGTACGACGTAAACAAGACAGGTAACATCCTGATTACATATTTGCACAAGATAATTAATACAGCGCATAAATCAACCTGAAAGCTTCTAACGATTTTCCGTCCTGCTGAGGAACTATCGTATCCAGCAGTTGGAATATTCGTAACTAACAGAATTTTCCAGATTTCCATTCGCGTTTTTATCTAACGAACCGTTGTGCGCGCAAAACCAGCATTTCCTATACGCGTTTCCTACGCGAAAGTGAGAAGAAGGGTGAGTAATTCAAATCGATTGTACAATTATCAGAAGACTTTCGTCTCGTTCCATAACATCAAACGGAAAATATACAACGTACGGGCCGATCGAACGCGAAAGCAAATAAGTTTCCCAAGTCGGTAGGCAATACTTTCGCCCCGCGGAAGATTCATATCCCGGGGACGTAAATAACGGTCAGAGGAAGACCTTGTTTGCTTGCGGATCACGCAAAGATGATCAAAAGGAAACATGGAATATTCACAGCCTTCCCGTGGCATCGAACCTACCGTAATAACCATTTCTTACTGGCTACTGCGTCGTTGGTCCCAGGTCCCGAGCAAAGGGGGAGGGAAAAATCGAGTTGAAAACGGGTCTGCTGCTGGAAAACGCATGGCCACTCTCTCTGCACACCTAATCATGATGCGTGGGATAATTCTCATCGTGTTATTATCGTCGTTCATGGCGTACGCACGCGTTCCTCCTGCAGACCGTCGATATACACCCCTCTTCAAAACTATCGCTTTATTCTATGCTTAATTATAACGAGCGCCTAAGAAACTTTACGGTAGCAGTCGCGAATTTCAATAAACGTTGCTCGTACTAATAGTTCAATAAGTATCTCGTTAATGATATTGAAGAATAATTATAAAACTGCAATTTCCCTGGAATCCACGTCTTAGATCCCTGAAAGGGTTGATTCTCGCGCGATAAAAGAATCGATACGCACAATGCGCTTCTCGAGCTCTGTTACAACTTACTAGCGCAATAATTATCTCGTCTTGCTCGTGTTCTGAAGCTGTCCGTCTCTTAGCAATGTTGCACAGCGGATATGAGATGGAGTATCGACCAGAGGAAGCACAATGGCCAGCAACATTGTACGACAACGCGACACGCGTTTTTCCTCTTAAAAGCGCAACGCAGATACGGGTTTCTTTAGCTGGAAGCGTTTGCGTCCGACGGAGATTCCCATCACTTTTACATCAACGTAACGAGTCGCTTCTATTCGCATCAGAATTTTTGCAACGATACGATCCAACTTCCGGCGAGCCGCTTTCTTTTTACTTTTGCCCCATCAACCGGTTCGGTACGCGTCGCTGATACTGGCGCACGGCCCTGGTATCGCATTTGCAATTTTGACATAATTGAGCTACCAGCCGCAGTCATAATGTACCGTTCACACGAATATTATCGTCCGTTCAAACGCTGCTGGAACGTCACTTTATTCGAAACACGAAACTGCTAATTTCCCACAGTTATCATCAGTCTGTCGAGCGACAGTTGTACACTTTCGGATGGAACCCCTATTTTTTTTTTTTTTTTTTTTAAGTGGCTCAACGTTCTGGTAAACATCGCACTGGGGCATAGTTCATCGAAATTCGAATAACACGTGGATACTCGCTATTGCACTCGCAGCAGAAATACAACGTTACGCTCGCATGATCGAACAGTGGAACAAATATGTGCATATAATCCATCACTCCTCGTGTCCAAACTTTCTGGCCAACGAAAATCGCTGATCGAAATATACCTGACTCGCCTAACGTGCTAACATCATCCATATTAACGACTCGTCTAACCAACATTCGAGAAAACGAGAATATTAATAACCCACGAATCTGGATTTAAAAGAACGTGTTTCACGGTTTTAAAAGGAGCTTGTTACAGTGCTTGCTATACAAATATTCGCCTATCCCACTTAAATAGATAGCTACACGCGATACGTCCTTTCCGGAATCCACCCTGAAACGCAGCACTCTTCAGACGCCAAACATTCGAACAATGTCGACTACCCTAGCGATGGGAAAGTCCGGACGTAAAAATAGGACACCCTTTGTACGCTCACGCACCAGTCGGCACCAAGTGCCGAGGTAAAAAGTCGTTTCCGTTTGACCATCTGCCGATTTCAGGAGGGAAACGCCACGGGTACCCTCATAGGAGGTCGCATAATTCATTTCGCATCGAGCAAAAGCGACCTTGGAGATTCACGCGAGTCCTCCACGGATTGCGAGCGATTCTTGGGGACGACGCCCGTCTCGACGACTCGTCATACAGCGAATAAAAACGTATGGTGCTGGCCCACAAATGCGAGAATCGAGGGTCTTTTTGAGGGTTCCACTCGAACGTTGCGTACGACAGTGGAACGCGTGTTTCTATCTATCTAACGCGAGCGATTCTGTTCTACGTGTGTAATAAATGGAGCGCGTGTTCGTTCGAAAATGAACGATCTTCATTATACTTCCTCCCTTTTCATTTTCTCTGTCGTCGATGAACTAATTGAACAACGCCGAGGGCTTGAAAGAACCAAGGAAGACAGGATTAAAGCAGAACGGAGAGTGATCAAAGAGATCCAACGTGGTGCATAAACAAGTCAACCTGCTTGCTTTGAAGGATCACGCAATAGATCAAACGCGTGGTTTCAGCGAGACAATGACCTCAAACACGCGTCTAGACTCTATCGTCCGCATCCGAACGATCCATCCAATTCTGTATTAAACCATGCGCATGAAATCGAAAGGATACACACAGGAAAAGCGATATTTTCAAGACAATTCAATCAATTCGAACTCGATTTCCAATAAGTGAACGTGCGAACTCTTATGACTAATGGAACTAGTTCGATGAGAGTAGAACCACCTTCGTGTCCCTCGATCGAACGCCGCATTCCACGAAGCCACCGCGTGCTCCTCTAAAATTCTAAACTCGTTCGAATACTTACGAGCACGATTGTATGTAATTTGATGACTTATACAGGAAATTCGCCAGCGGTAAGCTGTAGTTTGAATAAATTACGATCGGATCGTAGCGCGAGCCATGCGAACAGCTCATCGTCTCGCGGTTTATCCGCCATCGCGACAACTTCACCGCGGCGTGAATTCTAAAGAGAAAAGCGTCACCTCCTCCAGCGAATTTCCCCCGAACGGTGAAAGAGTTTCGTCGTCGACTAACCGCCGATCGAACTGCGAAAAACTGAAGAGGATAAGGCGAGAAAGGTGGAAAACGGCGAGCCTGGTCGAAGGTCGTTATGTTTTATGGAACCAACGGGTACCATCAACTCGCGATAAATTTAGATGGCTCGCGGCAGCTTATTTCTTCTTATGGGTGTACCAGGCTGGGATGCCCGCCATACCACTTTCTTGGTTGTAACACAGTTTCTGACGTTTACGCACTTGTTACTTGCACGCCACCAAAGTGATATTAAAACGTAATCGAACATCCGATACTTCTGCGGTAAAAGTCTCGCTTCCGCGGTGAAATTTTGGAGTGCACATTCGTTTCGCCTTACAAGTCGAACCCAAATCCTTTCGTCTCGATTTCAGACAACGCTGAAAGCAAATCTGTTTGCGCAACGCTCCTGCAAATTTACTACTTTATCGTGCGCGACGTGTTCGATGCCCCGCTAAAGGGGATTACGCGATCGGATCTGTCCGGAAAGCGGGGAAATTCGCTGTCCTAAGTACACAAGAAGGTCGATGACAAGAAGGATGGTCGAGTAGTTGGCAAGCAATAATCAGGCATAGTGGATGGCCGTGCAATCAATATTACGTCCAGGATAATCGACGAGCATGACTAAAGCTTCGCGACTAGCGTTTCACGTTTCAATTGTCCCCGTGCGTTGGCCGACGCGGTGCGTCCGCGACGGACGTAGAACCGTGACCGCATGATGCATGGCTTCGGTCAGGAAACGGCACGACTAGTATCCTCTTTACTTTTTCCGACTGGTTGGAAAAACCGTGTACTCCTTTATTCGTACGTCCACCATCATTCAGAATCTTCGAACGTGTAATTTCGCTCGTTCGAGCCGTTAATGGTAAAAATTATCGATTACCAAGCGTACACCATTGTCGTATGACGCAGAAAAGAACTCTGACTTATGTAACGCGATAGAATTGTTACGCAGTTGTTGCGATTATATAATATTCCTTCGATTCGCGATAAATGAACGCTCCAGAGATAAAATATTGCATTTCCTCGATGAAAATCTTTCGCAACGAAACGCGAGATAACCAATTACTCAGCTTCCGGCTGGAAACAACGAAAAGTTTACAGCCATTACGAGAGAGCGCTGTTTTTAAACGATTCTAATTTTTCGGTGCGAGATGAGGGACTCGCGCGTTTATCACGATTTACACCGGTTCGAGAATATTTATTCTGCCTAGTTACCACGATTTTATCGTAAGCGCGGGTTTCATCGGCAGATTACCAATCGCGTTACAAGCCTACCTTTATTTAACATCGCCCAGTGGACGGAAAATAATGAACAGTTCTGGGCATATGAGAGGTGTTGCCAGAGGATAACTGGGAAGGGGGTGAAAAATAAAGCGAGACGATCTAAACACGCGAAAAAAGCACGGGCGTAATGAGTTTTCATCAAGCTCGGAATTGCGAGCGCGTGATGCATGGCTTCCGTTTGGAGACAGCATGAAAATCAGCTTTATCAGTTCGCCTTGCTTCCTTACCGTTTACCCTTCCATTTCCCCCGTGGAAAGATTAAAAAGTTACCAAGCGCTATTTCACTCGTGCGACGGCGCATTAAATTAAAAAAAAAAAAGTACGGCTCTTCCTATTACGGGGCGTAAAAAATTTCCAATTTGTCGCTCTTCAGAGGTGCGTCCAGCTTTTTCGAAGTCCCGTGGTCTAGAAATGTGTCGATTGAAAAACTGCGCGCCGAAACTTTTTGATCTATCGTGTTACTCGTACCGAAATCATATAATTTTACGATCCATAAAGAGCGTTTGAATGCAGAAATTTGACGATAATAAAATGTTTAACGACGCGAGGGGAATATTTTTAACTTTACGACCCTCTGCGCGGGGTTTCTTTTAAAATACCACTGTGATCTCATTTGAAAAAAGGAGGAGAAGAAGCGGAATTCTTCGCTCGGAATCGGAGGACGTTGTTTTCGCAAGAACCGCTGTTAACATTCGCTGTAATAAGCTGAAAGATTGTATCGCGTCCATCTAATAGCATCGTATTGTGAGAACTTTCATCAGCAAATGAAAGGGTATGAAAAACTTGAATTACGAAGAAAATTGCAAGCAAATTGTTTTGATTATGACAGAAAATCAATGAAATCGATTCATCCCTTGTACTTCATCTCTACCATTTCAGTTCTCAACAAGCAATTACTCGAATCCGTACACTTTCCATCACATTTTACTATCCGTCGTCTTTTTATTTCCATTCTCGCAGAAATTAATCGTTCCGCGCCTCCATTAATCATTCGACACAGAAACACCCGTAGAATTTAAATCCCACTGATTGGATATCGTGTACCTATTAAAACGATGGTTATTAAACATACCGAAACGAGCTTCCTGTTTTCCATTCCATTTGTAAGGTTCCGATATTGACATGTACTAAGTACACGTGCAGAAGGAAGCGAGTTGTGTTTAATTATTTGCTTGGAATTCATTCCCAGAAATGAATGCTAATGCTGATTGCATTCATTCAAGTTACAGGGAAATCATTAAGAATATAGGTGTGTATAGTATTCTCAATATTCAGTGTGAAACGAAAGCTAATTAACAGTATTTTTTATAGCAAATTATTGTAATTTATACAGTAATTCAAGTTGTTCAAACTATCCGAGATGCTCTGCGAAAAACACTTTGTCGCTACACATGTAGCATCACTTTTCCTTTCAGCTCCTAATTGGTAGATATCGAAGGGTAGAGGAAACTTTTAGGCACTTAACGAATGTTCGTAACGAAAGAATGCACGTTGAACAATGCTCACGTTCAACGTTTGTACGGGGGTTAATTAAAAATGCATAGTTCGTCACTTTTTCACCGTCGACTTTTTCGACGCGCCGAAGAGTTTCATATTTTCGATAGACGACCATGTCTAGCCAACTGGATACTTTAAATTCCGAACAACGATCGATGAAACTGCTTTCTCCCTATCCGCCCGTCCGCTTTTCTTTTATTCCTCACGAAGCGGCAAGGTGTAGCGAAGTTTCCCGTGCTTATTCTCAACTTCGTTCATCCCTTTATATTCCTCCGCGTCGCGCGAATCTTGGAAAAAGTTCGCCCTTAATTATCTTTATTTCCAGCAACGTTTGTTCCGTGCGCGACTCCCATTCGAGCAGACGGAAACAACTTTCGCAAAGGAAATAGAATTCTCAAACGCAAAAATCGATTATCGTTACAACGATTCCGACTCGATCCGGCGATTCAACCCAGTTTCCACCGTCCTGAAAATTCGGAGCTGCACTCCGGCTAATCTAGTAGCTAGGACGCGATACCAATACCGAATGCGATCGATACGATGCAATAAAAGAGATTCGACGATGCTGCCAGTATGTTAGCCGTTTAATAAACTCTCCAAACAATTCGATCAATTTCCTTTATCGAAAACTTCCGATCTTCCCGTTCTACAAATGCCCCAATGAAACACACGACCCCACAAAGTGTACAATAAAAATATGTCAAGTGCGTACAGCTATCAGTGATCAATTTATCGCTGTATAATCAATCATACGCCATCAACATCCACGCAGCAATTAATGCTGCGATATTATATGGATATTATCCACAAATTCAGCAAAGGGTGTTGGAAAATCTTGAAAGATCTTAAAAAATCTTCATCCCCCTTAATTCTTAAGGCTGCCTCAAGTCAGACGTTGTCCTTGTCCGACCAAAAATCGAGCTTCGCCGAGTTAAACTTATTCCTTGTGTAGGATTAACGATGCACGGGGGTCGGCGGGCATGTTCGGGGCCCCGTCTCGCCGCGCAATGGTCAGTGAACCCTCCCTTAACACGAATCGATAACACGTCGCTTTGAATAGGAGCACGCGAGGTCGTCGAGAGTGGCACGCGAACGACTCACCTGCTCTACGATCGAATTCCAGGCTCCAGGGCACCTGGCACCCGGCAAGAAAGTTAATTGTCTCGGTTACGCGGCGCGTCCAACGCGGAGCACCCATCGAGGGGTGCGAGAATAAAGGAAGAGAGCACCACGCGAGGAAGGAACCGGTGTCGAGAGGCGTTTTAGCTAACGGATACGCGCCAAAGTCTTCGTCGAAGTAATGACGCTTCCAAGCCGGAAGTAATTAAAGGAAGAGCTGTGTCTACGCGCGTCTACTGGATGTCTGTCCCGCCATGTTCGAACGCGCATTATTCGGTCGTCGAAAGAAACCGTGTTTCCCTTTTCACGCGCGCACTTTGGTTTTCTACAGTCTAGAGAAACGTAGCGAGGATGGTTTCACTCGAATGAATTTATCCTCCCCTCCTCGCAGTCGAAATTAAGACCAACGCAGATTCCATCTAATGGGATGTGTAAACGGTGGACTATAAAAAACATAGGGGAAACTGAAAGTTCACGCAAGTGTGAACGATATCGTATGCCATTTATAATTGAGGCGATCCTCGGTGTGCGAAATGGAGAAGTTGAACATTCGTTCGTGGAATGCTCAACAGTGCGTGGAGAGATCGGGCCGGACTAGAAGTGGCGTGACCACGTGGCGAACGACAAGTGAAATGGTAATCGTGCAATTAGCGCAACTGTTTTAAAATCGTTGAGGAGTTCGTTCGAGCTGCGTGGAACCCTTTCGAGAAACTCGTCGTACGAGTGAAATATTGATTGATCGACACGGGTATCCACGATACGTTCACTTAAATTCATGCTCTCGCTTCGTTTGGAATTCATTTTTATACGATCTATTCTGGCGCTTATTATGCACTTTACATTTGGCATCGTGACGTTAAATAATAGCGTCTAAGTGAACTAAATGTCGCCGCATCGAGCGTACGGGTAAGCGAAATGAAGTGTACAATAAAGGTGTCGTCTTCTGAAATTTATGGACCCGTGTATCGCGTACTTTTTTGGGCGATAGAACACGATGAGTTATCGTACGTGGGGTGTTAAGTTTCCCACAGACTTGCTGGGTAACAAAGGGTTCGGACGCGATAAATTATCATCAACCTCTTGCAATAAAGGCAATTTACGAAACCAAAACCTTCTACGCACGCGGACGCGTACGATCCTCTATTTAGCCATGTAGAGACAGAAATGGCCCCTAAATTGATGATGTTTGGAAGGGTTGACGCCACGAAAACGGTGCAGCATATTTCACCTACACTCGCGTTCGACGTGCATCCGCGTGTCCTTTCAAGAATTTCGTCAGCGATGACATTTCTCCTCGCTGAATGTACCGTGCGCGATGATTACGCTGCTCACGATCGATCTCTGGTGGCTCGATCGCGGTTGAATGTCGTGCACCGGCTACCACGATTTAATGCCACTCCATAGACACTTCGACGGTCGTTGTTCCAGCGACAATGAACCGTGCCGATACGTGGCCGCGCATATTTAGCCGACCACTTCCGGTTCCTCGTGCCATCGACAGGGACACATCCCTCGAAAACACGCCGCCGTGCTACGTGCTTCAAGAACCGTCGTGTCAAGGAGAGAGTATCTTTTCTACGCGTCTCTTTATTGTGCGTCTTAATGGACACGTTGCGTAATATTTTTAATCATTCTCTTCTAACGTCCCAATTTTCTACACATTTTAATATTAGACCTCGTGAATTTGACCTCATCGATTATTCAGTACGATACAATAATCTTATTTTTCAAACAAAACGGAATAGTAACACCTTGCTTCGTTTTGAACGACACGGAAAAAGCGCATCAAACGTCGAAGCTGTTACGTACGTAGAAATATGAATGAGACATCATTCGTAACCGCAATAAGCAATATGCAAATTAACGTGAAAACGAACGTGTCGCAGGCGCAAGTATGGCGGCGTTATGCAGCCACGTAATTAAGCTTTCACCCCGTCCCTTTATGTCAAAGGATTCGTACGGCAGAGTTGCAGGTGCGTGATTAAGACCTTACAGGTGCGTCGTCGTTAAATCTACGACTTTCCAGTTCCGTGGTAACGAGGGTTAAATGAACTATGAACGAGAACTTCTTGGGAACGTGTATTCTCATAAACATTTAATGCGACGAATGCCGAGCGAATGAAATTCCTCGAATGAAAATAGGTGGCAGCCGAAAAACACGAAAATCCGTGTGCAAACACGCCCTTAACGAGTGTGAATCCAATCGACGGAGGCTTCAAAAATGTTCGGAATTTCGGCTGACAGAAATCGATACGGTTTTTTCCATGCATACCGCGTCCACATGTCGCACGCTGGCCAATTTCGTCGACCTGGATGGACAACTTTATCAAGAGACGTGTCCGCAGATTTTTTCTTCCAACCTTATTTCGTCTACATAGTTTTGCAATTTCTAGAACCGATATCAAATAGCGACGATAACGATAGAAATTGGATAAATGTGTTTTAATATTTAACCACGTTACGGCGATGGAGATATTTTTGTCCACCCCTCGTCGTCCCCTAAAAATAAAAATCGATATTTCCATTTCGCGCAGATGGGTTCTACAAATTTCTGGCCAGCGTGCATCGATACGAAGGATAAGTAAATTCGAAGATGCAAAATTTCCGCGACCCTGTTACGCCGCGACGAGATTTGACGGGGGATCGGGAAATTGCCATGAAATTACTCGAAAATTGATGCAACACGCCCTTAACGCGTGAACGCGTTACCACATCCGTTCCGTCGAGGGATCCCGAGTTTTTCTCCGCCCCCGTTTTCCCCTCGCTTTTTCTAAAACGGTATGGCCGTCCAGAATTTTCATCCACCAGCGTAATTCAGGCATAGAGCCACGCCTAACCGTCTAGCGGCATAATGGAAGTCTCGATTGAATTTCGCCGATCTGCGTGCAAATTTCGTCGCTCGTTGGCCGTAAAATCGAACGAATTGAATAAACGTGTAATTTACGCGCGATGTTGATACCATCGGCGATTTAATGAAATCTAGATGGAAAATTGGAGTTTGGATTACCGTCTACACGCAACAGACGATCGATAAGTTTATGCGAACGTTTACTTCGATACGATCTTGGTTCCGAATTACTTAACCCTGAATTAACACTTTTTATCACTTTCAAATCGCCGTACGGAAGTTAGAAACAAAATAAAAAAGAGATAGGATGTTTCGTTCAAAACGAAATGATATAAAGTATGTTGCATCAACGATTACTCCATAGATATTGCTGTTTACAAAGAATTATACTCGTAATCGCGAAGGTGAATCGTGTACGAAAGTCCATGAATTTTCCGATTGAATTTTACCTGGAATAATAAGTTTCGCGTCGGGTAAGGACTTCTTCGATCGGTTTATTAAACTCTGCCAACTTTCGATTCAATTTCGCAAAAAATGAACGTCGACGAGCAACGATCTGTCGTCCGTTTCACCGTCGATGCCACTTGCACAACCTGTCGAACTTTCCTTCGCTCTCCAACGATTTTCAGCTACGATTTTATATAATCCGAGCGACGAATTACGCGCTCGCCAAGACGCTGTTTACACCCGCCAGTGGAACTGTGCTAAATCCCCGCGAAAGTAGCAGAACGTCGTGTGCCACGAAGCACAATGGCCAGGTGAGGTTGCACAACATTAGGGCCCTACTGTCGTTGAGCAGTCTCTGGAACTGGGAGCGAGTTAGCAACGGCGAAACGAAGACTCGAGCGAGGATAAAGGAGGATGTTGAAAGATGGCCAGCTTCGACATCGCGTGGAAGCGAACAATTTTCGCGAGACGTTCGATACATAACAGCACCATCGAAGGATATCGTCTAAATACTGTTCGTCGAAGAAACGGTAGCAAAGTTATGAAAACTGAACGCAATTATCGTGAAAAGGCGGCCGTGATCGAACTCGCGTATGCGTTTATGTTTCGTAAGACGTTTATTTGTATGCATGCGAAGCATTTGCAATGAAACAGACACTTTGGCGCTATGCAGACCACGCTTTTGATTTCAAGGCGCAGCAGCATCACGTTCCACTGATTATCGAAGAGACAAAACTGGAGTGTACTCCAATAACATTTTACTTAATCGAAAATAAATTGTTATGTATTATTGGAAACTATTGTAACGTGTGCATATGGATGTAAAGTAAACGAATGCGTTCTGGTATCATTAAACTTATTGCACCCTGGATACGATCAATTACAACCTTCGACCAACTTACTCATTCTTCGCAATCTTCCCATCGCGTTCCCAACAAATAAATTTTCTGTTCCTCGATAAAATACGTATTCTTAAATTCCCCGCGAATTTCTCCCCGATCTCTCGTTTCCACGCAGACTAAAAATGGCCACTCATTAACATCCACCTTAACCAGTTCGCGGCACTCTCAATGTTTATCATCGACGCGTGGAAAAGCTCGAAACGAGCCAGCCATCGAGCTGTTCATCACCTTCGAAGGGTCCTTGCTTCCGGCCAATTGTACCGCTCGATCGCTTCCGGTCTCACGCGTCGCATAACTTCTCGACGCTCGCGTCATTCCCGTTCGTTTCTTCTGTCGTGTCTCCGCCGTTTAGCCGCGCGCAGATTCCGCAGAATTCCGCAGCCTTTTAGCCGCCCAGTAATTCTGACGTGAATTACCCCCGCGGAATTTCTGCGCGGACCCCTGAGACACTGGTCGCAAGAACACGGGTGGCTAAAAGGACGATGGAGGAGGGAGACGCGCTTGATTGTATTTTCACTGTCGTTGGATTAATTCGCTGCTCGCTCGGACGGAAAATTAGACAGTGGGGTGGAGAGAGCATTGTTTCAGATCGTCAGAGGAGCTGGGGAAGGCACCAGGTATTCCAAGCGATCTCTGAGGGAGTCCCCTTAGAGAGATGGAACCTATAGTGATTTGCAAAAAGTTGGTTGGGTCGGGAAACTCGTTGGCGTTGCGAAATTTCGGTGGCAAAAAATTGTCAACCTGTCGACGTTTTCATAATTGGATTTTTTTAATAGAGTTAACTATATTTTTTATAAGAATCATTAAGAAATCTGCAGCGTTGTTTGTAATGATACATTTCGCGAAGTAGCATCGACGGCACCTACTTTTTCATTTTGCTTTTTTTGATTTTCAGTGGCTCTTCGCGTTCCCATGTCATCCCCCTGGACTATAAAGACACTGATTATACGCGTGCATCAAACGCGATGGCTGGATGTGGCAGGTAAATGACCGTGCATCGCATATTATGCAGTGCAACTGACTGTAAATACGTGGAGCAATTTACATTGCTTAAAATGACACAAATAACCCAGCGAAGCGTTATTATCTACGTTAAAGGCCATATTTCTTTCTGTGCGCCTGACTTTTCTTAGAGATATACGCGGAACGGGTTATTATCGAGTTAGGATTAATTACGATAAGTATTTTGCTAGAACTTGGAATTCAAATTAGAAGTCGTTCAATTGATCGAGAAAGGCATGCGAGGCGAATTAATCTATTATTATTTTGGACCGTGAACCTTCTAATCGGTGTATTTAAAAGATACACCGAGAACAATCGAAAGCAATTTACGTTCGAACACACGCTTCATTGTGAAACCTGAATCCGCAATAATTTGCCTAGCAATGTACGCACGAATCAGCATACCTGTACATTTATTGCACGTGTACGCACGCGGCGCGGCGATTAGAATGCGTTTAAACGGGTTGATTTATGCGAGCAGGATTGTGACACGCGGCACGCGTAGGACTCGTTCCGTTTTCGTAATGGAGCTGAATGAGTGGGTGGATAGAAAAATTCCAAGGTCGAATTTCTAAAAAACCTCCTTAAATAATCGGAACACTCTCTACTTGTCGATCGATGATCTTGGAAACGATTAGACATTTATTACATAAAACAATTAGCGCAACAGTAAGACGATACTTACATTCTCAAAGCTCTGAAAAGAAAATGTACGCCCAGCTAAAGTGGCCAGAAAAAATAGCGAGGCATTCTTCGCGCGTGAGATCCTCCAATTATCGTCGAAAACAGCGTAGCTTAAAAAGGACCATTAAAATATCTAACTCGATTAACTCGCGTCCAAATTACAAGGCACTTAGTGTACTGAGAAAAAACCTCATTTACTCTCGATATTTGGTTCACCTTTCACGCACGGGCTCCGTTAATAATTACACGAGTTAGAGGAGGCACCGTTCAAGAGGAAAAGAAAAAACGAGACACGAGTGCGATACTTCGTTCGGCTAATTCGCGTGCTACGACTTAAAGCCCATCGAAAACCTATACTATTCCATTACACCATGCTGGATAATGAAAATTAATCCGTTACGTGAAAAAACTGCCAACTATTTCATCGATCTGCCTTCGTCGCAGAAAATGAGAAGTGAATTTAAAGAGCAAAAAACGACCAGTCGTGTAAATAATTCGCGAGCTCCGCGATTTGTTTCCACGGAATACCCAGACCCACGTAGACCATCATCAACCCCCGCAGAAGTCCGCGCTACGTCTCTGACCAACGGAAGGCGACGGTGGCTCGTCAGAGGGAGAGCAAACAGCGTTCCCGATTTTGGTCAGGCAGCCATCTGACAGTCGACGTGCAATCTAAATAAAACGGTTGAGCGATCCTTTAAAGTCGCAGGTGTAACAACGCAAACGAATATGGTAGCGGCTAGAGCCGAAGAGGAGGAAGATGGAACGGCGAAGAGGAAGCGGCGCGCTGGGACAGGAAGCAGAAGGAAGACAGGGGAACACTTTGATACGAGCTGCGCGAGCGGGAACGGGATGGTGAATGTCTAGATATAAGGAGAGAGATAACGGAAGAAGGGGAAGAGTGCACGTTAAGACAGGTGGTGCGGATAATAACGTCTAACGGAAAACGTAGGCTGTGGGTCACAATAGTCGCTTGCATGCAGTCGCGGTTCGTCTTTCGAAGTCGTACAGGATGACTCAGGAATGGGTGATCTAATTTCGATGGTTTCGCTTTGGTGGCCGCGAGGATAATTCGATATGAGAGAGCATCAGAAGAAATATGCGCGTAATTTTACGCAATGGTGACCGTAAGGGATTGCTGTAGAGCTGCTTCATCTAATCTAGTCCAGCTTAACTTCCATAGGATGACTCAGAAATAGGCGATCCAGTTTTTCGGAGGTTCGAACTAGGACGGTTGTTAGCGAGATAAAAAGAAGTCGATTTACGAGCCGAGAACACGTAATACTTTAGGCATGCATGGGTGACCGCTATTGGAGCACCTTTCTGAAGAAAATATTAGGCTCCTCTTGCATCGCATGAAAAGAGCGCCTGGAAAATTGTTTAGATTCCACGCAAGACTGAAATAAACACTGTAAAGTTCACTTAAATTGAAAACGATACTCGTTGACTACAAGTATTGAATTTATATCAATGAAAATTGATACCACCAAGTTGCTACTAGCGATCTAGTGACACTAAATTGAGACGTTACTTAATACACTGCAACGTGCGCGAAGCGTGAACACTCCTGGGTATTAGACCATTTGATAGACAGAAAATGGCTGAACGAACCGCAACTGAATCGTGACCACGCTATCGATTTCGATAAGGATCGAGCCAATCAATCATAAATCGATCGCAACACTTGTTTGGAACCTGTACGAGACGAAAATCGTGCCAAATACGTGTAAACGACCAAATAAAGAGACGATCATCCGGTGCATCGATTTGCATTGGCTATTCGAATGATTATATAAGAAACACGGGAAAGAAGCGAATACTCGAGCGGTAGAAAGTGTGCTCCGATCGCAATCATCTCCCCGCGGACAAAAGAGCGTGGGTCCCAAGGGTTAGAAAACTATTAAGCCGCTAATTACCGCGCTGGAACGTTTCAAGTTCTCCCCATTTCCCGCGAGAAATTACTGAAACGCGACTGCGGAGGAGAGAAGAAGGAGAAAAAAAAAAATCCCACTTCCGTTAGGCTGTCCTTCTAGCCGCGATCTTGCTTCGAGGTAACCCATATGACGAGCCACCCATACACGTTGGCTCCTACGTTGCATCTGTACGCTTGCATACATTACAGCGTGCACACGCGTGCGAGTCAGAAGCCTTTACGTTATATCGGATTGACGAGGGCGGCTCGAAGGGTTGGTGCACGCCATCGCCAGCGGCCAATCGATCCGCTGCCTTTCCTTTCTTTTCCGTCGACTGTTTCTTTGAATAACTCGTTTTCATTGCCAGACGATGCGGCTGATTTGAGCAATTTCCAATCTGCTCGAGCGCAATCGCTCGCGAAAATATTCGCGAGACACGTCTCGCAAATTGTACGAGAGAAATTCGAAGTCTAAGATGAAAGTCTTCGAAAGAATATGTCGTCTGGAGTGATGAGGACAGTTTCGAGATTATGTTAGTGAAATCAGAATATAATTATTAACGATCATCACGGAAGACAAAGAACAAATCGAGTAAACCGACGAATGCAGTGTTACAAGTGTAACACGTCTCTCAGAAAGTTTAACAATAAGACGACAATGAAATTCTTACAACTCGTTAAAGCTGCTACCGTGTCTAGTATAGAATTTATACGCTGTCATGGCGCATATTTATGGAGAAAATTCAGCTATCTAGAAATACTAACCGACCCGACACCGTATAAAGTCGTAACAAAGATTTATATTCAGAATGGGAAACTACAGGACTCTCGTGTTTACCAGACATAACGAAAAGACTGCATAATTGAGGATGGACAGCGCAACCCGTGTTCGTCTTATCCAATGTAATCAAAATATGAAAGAAAACCGTGCACTTAGACGCTTTCATGGAAAGAAACAAGCAGCTTGCACGTTTTCTCTTGCCTCAGCGAAATTAAAAACTGTTCAGCAGGGTTTCACGCGTAATTTGTAGAAACTACGTGTCATCAACACTTTAGAGTTTTACTCGAGACTACGAAGTTCGTGTTTCAAGCTAATTGCGTTTCGTTGAATTCGTTTCAAAATACGCTTTACGATTGCGCGTTACGAAATTGTATAAACAAACATTTTCAATATTTTACATTAATAATTGAAAATTAAATATTATTAAAAACCTGCATACGCCGTACAAAAAAAGGAACGTACCGTGAACTCGGTGAAAAATCTGTATCGGATCGTTTCCTCGCATTTTTGCGCCCGCCAAAGGCAGCAAACCCGAATCGATTGCGAGCCGTCTGTTCCAAAAGGAGGAGCGAAACATTTTTCGACGGACGAGCTATACACACGGCTCCTCTTATTCCTTGCTGCTGCAGCTCAGACCTTTCCAGTCCGTGATCTCTCATTCAGAGCATTTTCTGTCACGAAAGGCGAACGCAATCTTCCGCCTTTCTTCTTCGAGGAACCGCTTCCTCGGGACCTCACGTGGACGCCGTGTCACTTATCGATCGTACAGGTGGTGCAAAGCAATCTTAGAGAAAATCGATGCGCGTGCAACCGTCGGACGTCTGACAGTACCAGGCATCATTTATGGAGCGGAATTCGTTATTAGCAGCTAGAAATGTCCGACGTAACGCGCTTCCTTTTCCGATTAACTCGAGACTGGGAAAGTCTGTCGAGTAATAATCCTACCGAAAGTTGGGACGAAGGTACGTCTGTTCAGATACGTTTGAGAGATGTTCAGTAGCTTCGACTGCTTTCTAATGCTGCTGCACCAACAAAAGTTAAGTATTCCATTGCATAAAATAACCGAAAGCGTCTTCGAACGCTAGAAAGTTCGAGTCGAAGTGCTGAAAAACTAGTCGTTTCCAGCGTCTACTCGGGCGTCGAGGCAACAAAGTAACGTTCCAGAAGGTGGCAAGAAAAAACAATGGCGGAAATTATAGCTACTGCTCCGAAAGGAGGCGCGAGAGGTAGCGCGCGATATTTCACCGAGCCCGTTTAACCGTTCAATTAATTGCAATTCCGCCAACAACATTTCCACTTCTCGGGGGCGTAGCGACGCACCAGACGGTCGTTCTCGAAAAGAAAAACACGAAAAAAAACAGTGGAAAAAAAACAGTCCCCAGAGAAATCAGAGTCATCGGCGCGTCGTTGCACCCACACGCTCGATTACGGAGGATGCACTTAAATCTCTCCCACCTCATCCGCGGACTCCGCGAGCGTGTAAAAAAAAAAAGCGAGTACACGCGTCGCAACGCGAGGCGAAAGAGAGAAGAGGCGCGCGTAAGAAACGGCGGCGCGAGTGAAAGACAACTCGAGATTTCACGTTCGAAAGGCGGTAACGACACGGCAACGAACCACCCTGTAATTTTTTTTCTCCTCGCGTCTCCCGGGCAGCGAATCATAAACGGGAGAAGCGGCCAGACGGGCGCATTGTCCCTTTCTCGTAGTGCATTACGTAAATGAGGGTACACCCGTGACCATTGTACTCGATCCTTGCCGAGTCACGACGGCGGTGTCCTTCCGGTTCTAATCATCGCGCGAAGAAGAGCACGCGCGAGAGCTCTGCACGCTCGCGTCGCGTCGCGCCGCTTCTCGACACCTTTTTTTTTTCCATCCACCGTGCGTTTATTCGCGTCATTTCGTTGTTCCCGCTCGAGCGTGACTTTTTGTCGACGGCTTTCGTCGCGATTCGCTGCCGGGAACCAGCGTGTTACTCCGCTTTTTTTCCCGCTTCCATCGGGAATTATTCGGCGACAGCTTTATCTCCGTTATTGTTTCATCGACGTTTCTCGTTTAACCGCGAGGAGGACCGCGTCGATCGGTTTTAAATGATTTTTCTACCAACGGGTCATTGGTCGATACTTTTCATTGAACGATTAACGAGAATGCGTGAATTAATTCGATTGTAAAGTGTGAATTGTTTCGCGGATGAAATGATTTCCTGGAGTTGTTGGACAAAGAAAAGGTACAGCTACAACGTGTCGTTACATATCGTTAAGCCGTTAGCTTAATGAGATTAATCAATGACGATCGTCCAACGCGAGTGAATCACCGTGATATATTGTTATTATTAACGAGCACGGAAAGTGCAATTTCAGTCGAATTCGAAGAAATTTGCCATGCGTCATCGAATTATACGTCACGTTCTTGACATTATTTAATGAAACACTTCCAACACCGCGCATAAACGCTGTCTTTCAGATCGTTAGCACCTGTACAGCTTGTAGTGTCTTAACACCAAGTCGAAGATTACGCAAACGAGTGATCCTAAACCCTACAACACTCGAGGCTACTCATTGCCAGCTTCCACATCGAAAGAGCTATTAAGCCGTATAAATTATTTGCATCGCGTGAAATTATCTTTATTACAGATCTTGTTCGCAATCTCTTACTGACGATTCCCTCGCAGAAGGGAAGAACAACTTTGTTTAATTTCGACGAACCTTTTGCCGTCATTTTTCTCACCGCACCCGATGCATTAGAGCATCTGCTCGAAGCGTCTAGCGTCTGGCTCGTTTAACGTCCCCATTACGTGAACGCAGACCTATCAGCTTCTCTCTTATGCAAAAGCGACGCTAGCTACCCGTTAAAGAAGAAGTTTTCCTTTTAGACGCTCGTCCTAGATTTCAAAATTTCCGAAAGGCTGTCCGCGCTCGTTTGTTCCAGTTCATGGACGACTCTATGCAAATCCCGTCGACGAGAGGCTTCGAATGTCGCGCGACTAACCGAACGCGATGTTCGAATTCGAGCTGAAACGGATCTGCCTTCAAGTGATACTCTTTCATTCGAAACTTGTCCACGACGCTTCAAAGTTCTCAGCTCCGCTGATTTCTATCTTTCTTTACACGTCCCTCGTCGACCAAACTGCTCAACGACGTTTCATTTCCATTCTTTCGAACGAAATTAAGTATTTTTTTGAAGAAATTACAGAAATACTTGGAACTCCTGTTCCGTGAGCCTCTCAGTGACGATTAGAGTATTAACTGGTATTACGCTCTACCAGATTCGCGATATTAAACTATTATAGATGTAAATGACACTATACCAAGCGTGAGCAGTGATTCTGACCCCACTGGTCCCGCTAATACGTACGTGTAACACGACTGACCAATTGGAAATGGTTCAATCTACTGCAATCACTTTTCATTGGACGGTCGTTGCCATGCGTGTTAATAAAGCTGGTAAGATCGGAACTACTGCTCGCGTTTCTACGCAAGTTTCATTTACCAATCTTCATAAATCGAAACCCCCGATCGGAACTGCAATTAAACTTCGTTACGAGTTTATTATAATACACCTTCGCTGGATCGTAGCGAAGGTAAGGGATTAAGTAGCCTGAGTTTTCCAAGTGGCCTCCCAGTCGATTTTGCGGACGTTAAACTCGCAATTACGGAAGACGTAAATCCTTAAACAAGCATTACTTTCTTTTTACGGTAAGAAAGTACGGGGCATCAAGAATTATTCGAGCCTGTTCCACGTCCATCGAGTCGGGCATTAACATCCATCCATATAACGCACACTAAAACAACATTACTTGTGGAACTATTTAATAATGGAACACAGAAGGCTGGGCCGTTCGAGTCACGGCCAGACGAGCGATAATACACTGTTCGAAGTGGAATTCTAATCGGACCATCGACTTCTAACTGTTTCCCAGATACAGAGGAGTTCCCTGGTTCCCTGTAACCGGCCAGCGGAACCCCGTAATCTCCACGGGAACGTGACCAGTATAACCCAATTCACCGAGGACAGAGTAACCTTAATCGTTCGCTTCTAAGCAGATGGCCACACAGGTATTGATACAAGGCGCAACAGCTGGACACCTGCTGCTCCTCGCGAAACCTTCTCTTCTTCCATCTAAACTGCACGCAACCGAGGAGCAACGAGGGCCAACCGGCTCATTGTGTCACGCTACACCATCGGTATATGTACCAAGTTTGAGCAACGAACGGAGAGAACCAGGATGCGGCGACGAGGCAACGACAAAACCGGCGACTTTCTCCGTGCCGGGTTTATTTCGCGTGCGCGGGCGACTTCCTGCAACCAGGGAAAACAATCGAGCGTTCTCCCGCGGAGAATCGCCGATGAATGGAAGAAAAGAATGAATCGAGTACGAACTTTCTTTCGTTTAATTGCCGGGACCCCGTATCGGTGTGACTAGAATTTTTCCGCTTGGATCGACCCCGGTTTCCTTTCCGCCTGAAGCACGCGGAAGTCACCGGTTATCCGTGCGTCCGTTCAGAATTATGTACATAATCGTGTCTGCCATTTCGAAATGTGCGAACTTCTAAAGGCAAGAACGGTGTGACGTTATTTTTGGAGTTGCATTACTGAAAGACGCCTGGACACGACTCGAGGAAAAGAACGAACGATTTCACCTAACGCACATACGACAAAATGTCCCCTTAGGCAGTCGAATATTCGACGATGACCTCACGATCGTTATCCTAACTCGAGAGTCCCATCGATAGAAATACTGGACATTCTCCGCCATTTTCAAAAGCAGGATCGTTCTATCCAATTATTCCGAAACGAGATACTTTTATCTAATCAACTGCACAATAGACTGGAATGGTAATCAAATACCGTCTTTAATCAGTAACGTATTTTCCAGTTGGAGTGACTGTCGCGTGTCTATTTTCGGAGCACAACAATATAAAATACTGGTGCTCCGAAAAAGGAAAAGATTCTGTTTCAGTAATTTATTGTTAGCAAACTAGGTTACTCCATTAAATTAAGATACCATCGTTGATACTATGCAGACTTATGTGCTCCAATACGCAAATACATGATTTCTAATATCAATATTAATATACGTACGTATATAAAAACTAATATGAATACTCATATATACATTAATTTTCGCGTTAATCGCGATCCACTAAATTATTACGCCATTTACAGATTTCTATTTATTCAACATTTTCCACAAGCTATTTATCATTCCAAAATACCTCTTCACTGTGATTATACTCGAAGAGCATTCATTCAATTCGTAATAACCTCCAAAACTGAAACAATAGCACCTTGCATCATCTCCAAAACGAAAAACAGATCGAACGTCGAAACACGAATAAAATGGTGCAGCGCAAAAAACAATGAAGTAGGCGTGTTACAACTGTGCATATTCAAATTGCCCCGGCAGGAAGCGTTTGACAACACGCTCCTGTATCCTCAATCGATATTTAAGCGCTTCAAGGATGTCTCTCGTAGATGAATACAACCATGATCTCCATCCTTGACACGTTTTTACATCGATGGGCGGACTGCGGGGAGATCGTGGACTCGAAAAGCTACGCGCGGGTAGAATTGGCCAGTTTTTCGCACCTCTACGTACGTATAGGTTGGCGATTCTAGAGCACGCGAGGATGTTGAAATATCAGGCATGGCAGGACGCGTGCATCGTTGAAGGATCTAGAAACGAAACAGTGCATCACGCGGCGCGCGTTTCTGCTTAATACACCACCCACGTTTAAAACATTCCATAGTCGTGTCGCTAACATCCTCTGTACCACAAGAATCGCGTACGTCTCTTGGATTCGCGAATACCACCGAGAAAACCCGACGATTGTTGCCTTTTGACGCGAGTCCGCGACCGTGCTGTTATCGTGGTCATTGTTGTCTCTCTCGATTTCGATTTCTCCTTGACTTTTCGAAATGTTACCTGCCCTCGCTCGAGTAAGGTGGTGACGTTGCGATAAACATCGGGTGCGCGACGACTGATGTAAATATTGCGAATAACAACTCCGAGAAACAATGTTTGCGTTGTGAATGAGATAGTGAACGGTATCCGTGCGTATTACAAATAATACGTGTACACGCTGCACATTTTAATACGAAGTTTTTTGTACTGTGGAATTGTGAAATATACAAGCAAAAAACATCTCGTTGCTAAATATACAAATAACCATTGCATGTTACGGAAAAATGGCGCGCGGTTACATTACTAGGAATCATTTTGCAAATACATATTAGAAAGAATACTAAGCACTTAGAAAGAAATATAATTTACTGTTACAAAATATCTAGGTTTCTGTAATACCTAACATTATCTTATCCTTCTAGCAGAATAACATTCTTATAAAATGTAAAAATGCTTTCAAGAACCTAATTGCACCTTTATCAAGATAAAAAATATTAATTATCGATATATACAAACACAACGAGCGCCATATTTCTTACCCACCCACATCGAACTCATTATCAATTATCTTTGTTACATTCACGATTCAAGAGGTTAATCGTGAAATTTACAGGTGCAAAATTGACGTAACCGTTGCCATGAGGTTTTACACTGTTCTATATATCTAAAGCAGCATAGATTCTTCTTTCTATCTGTAATGCGTATCGAAATATTATAATATGTTAAAAAAAAATATGGCGATCATGGCGCGCGAAATAGATGACGTATGTTCGATATGTCATCGGGGATCCTCTCGCACGCGGAAACTGGTTTACAAGATACAACGATTACCAAGCGAGATACTAGGAATCCGAAACTCGCAGTTTCTTCGAGAGTCAACGTACCTCCCCCCTTTTTAACCAAGGAACGTTCAGGTTCGCTCCTCCGCCACGGAGGCCACGCAATCAGACAATTTTTTCGAGGTTCGCATGAAACAGGTATTCGGAGCGGTTACTGGAAGGTAGCGCGTATCGAAGGTAACACGCAAGACGTCGACACAAATGAGGATTACCCCGGACGGAACGTGGATCCCGCGTTTTCATATCGCTCCGAATATTTTCGCGTTTCATGCGTGTCCCCAAGGAAACGAGCAGCCTAACGCGGGAACGCTTCAAAACGGATAGAGATTCTCCGTCAGGTGCTGATCGCGCGAGATAGAACCGTTACCGCCAGCAAGCTGCCACGATTTTCGGAAACGTTTGCACGCGCAGGGAACAAGCGATATCAGTGATCGCGTTTTCCACGAACGTGCGTAAACACGCGTGACTCGTAAACCGCATTCCGTGCGAGAGGACACGGGCGAACTTTGGCCAGAAAGACTGGCCACAGTTTTCGCCAAAATGAAAAGGAGTACTCACCGTGCGGGCAAGCGTCGTTCCCACCGGCAATAATCCACGTGCTGAGAACACACTGGATAACACAACGTACACACAGGCAAAAACACTCGCGGCAGTAAACTACGACGATGGCGGGAGGAAACGTCAGTGAATATCAGCAGCGCGTATGCGAACGATACACGAGGAGACACGTTCTACCGATACACTTCGAAAAGCAAAAGGCGCGACGGAAAAAAGATGGAAAAACCGCGAACCGTGTAAAAGGACGTTCGCTCGTGACCGTCTCGCGTGGCCGGCTGTGACTCTACTCCGGTTCGCTTCGGCTTCGGCGCGACAGTCCGGCCCCCCACCAACCACCATTCCCCCCACCACCGCCGTCACGACGTCTACTTCCAGTTTGTACTTCCGATCTTCTCGGCAAACTTCGGTCATTTTCGCCGCGATCGGCGGTCTGCAGGGTCAAACATGATAAAAAAACTATCACTTACAATTTTCTTTTCATTAAATCGAACGTATATAATGCAATTATATACCTTCCAGGTACAATATTAAAGAAGAAGGAACATTTTAAAAATACTATTGGTACAGAAAATAATTATTAAATAGAAGTGGTGCGATTACATCGGTAGTGTGAAGACTTAAACTCATTTTTTTTCCAAAATACTGATTGTATTATCTAATGTCTTTTAAATGTTAGAAGTATTGCACATTACAACCAATTCGATTTGTTAGGAAATATTGTAAGATAAAAGATATAGTAAAGTGGAAAATTGAAATATTTTATTTAAAAAATTACATTTGTCATATTGCCTTTTTACTTTTATTGTCACCATTCTCTGAATATACATCTTTTTTCAATTCATAAATCTGGAAGAAAAAGCGAAAATTATAACTAATACTTCAAGCAATGATATGAAAATACTCGTATAAAAACGATGCATTATTAATACTTGTATGTATGCTTCAGTCAATGTTATCATCTGTGGCAAAATTTGAGTTACATGCAAATCTTGTAACTCATACCACTGACCAGTTGCTCTATGTAAAATATGAACTCTATATGTTCCTTGACCAGGTTCACCATCGTGAACTATATTTGCAACTAGATCATATGTTGTAAATGGATGCTTTTGTTTCACTTCAGGTGTTAAAATATCTCCAAAATCTACATTTCTAGAAACAATATATATAGTTTCTTTAATCATAAATCATTGTGTTTAACTGTATTATTCGAATACAAAATATTACTTACTTAACTGGAAAATTAACTATGGTAGGATTTTTTTCTACAAAGAATGTGTTCTTTGTAAACCTCTATGTAGGAAAAAACGAGCATATTCAATTATTCTAATAATTTTTTAATAAAATGTGCACAACATATAATACTCACTTTTATATAAAGTATGAGGTAAGGCGGAAGTTCTGTTATTTCAAATCTTTTCATAAAATTCTCTTTGTAAGTTTTATATTCTTTTTCGGTTACAGCATTAAATTTATTTAATAATGTATATAAATTGACCTATAAAATGAATTTATTCTGTGACAACTTGTGATGGTTACAGCTTATAACTCTGTACTTACTTGAGGAATAATATTTTCGGTAAACTGGTCTTTAAAAAGTGGTGGAGGTGGGAGATCACACGTTAAATATAAAAATGGGCTCTCTGTTACAGTCTCTCCATATTCTACAGTATGAAGCAATTCGCTTCTTTGACTTTCTTCCAATTCAAGCGGAGGTATTTTTCTTGTATATATTCGCATATGACCCAAAAATGTTTTATATACTATACTAGAATCACGTTTTTTTGTACCATTTAATGCCAAATGAAGGGCATTTAAAAACCACGAAAGAAAATCAATTGGATCACCTAAAAAAATGTTCATTCTTATATACAAAACTTGGTAATAAAAAAACTTCTGTCGTATCATGATGCATTATATACCCTGCTCAGTAAATTGGAATCTCTTTTTACTCCATAAAACAACGGCTTGTAACATCTCATGTGGACTAACATGAGCTTTAAAGTTACGTGGATTCCATAGTTTTCTCATCAACTCTCCAAATCTTTGGACTAAAAGATAGGAAGAATCTCCAGGTGGCCTTTTAACGTGAGAATAGTTACATTCTCTTAAAAAGAAATCTCTTAAAGGTGTGACATGAGAAAGTGCCTAAAATATTGAACTATTACTATTCAATCATAAAAATCGAACAAGTTTACAAACAGGTTTAAATAACTCACTTGTAAAATAACATTACAGTAATCATTTGCTTTAATATTATTCATTCCAACAATACCAGGGGAATATAAAGAACCATCTATGGCTCTGGATAATTTATCACTCTTATCTAATTGAGCAATTTGTGCTTTGTCAAATGTTGGATTCAAAACATATTTTATATCATCCAATGATGAATCTGAATAATCATTGTTTGTGATGAAACATTTATATTTCTTAACCAGCAATAGATCAGTAAAGTGATAATATTTGCTTACCAATAATTTCATAATTGTCGGGTAAACAATAAAATTTTAATGTATGAAGATTTAGAAATACATGATGGCTTTCAGCCACGCTATGTGTATACGCATGAGTGTTAGTACCTCTACCCTGAAAGTACTTTCCACACACAAGGCACGCGTATACGTTAATTCTTGACAATGATACTGAACATAATTTTTCAAAATCGAAGTCTAAAAATTGACGATTTATTGTATCTAAATAAGGACATAGTCTCGGTGAATCAGAATTTGTTTTGGCAATTTTAACATTTTCTGTAATGAAGGAAAAGGAATTTTATCTTAGATTACTTTTAGGTTAGAACCATTACATATACGATAACTTTAAATATAAAATAAATATTTTTGAAAAATTAAAGTCATTTAACTTAGAATCGAATTCACTAGTGCCTAGACAATGCGTAATTTCATTCAAAATAATAATATATGTGATAACACTGATTGTAATAAAGAAAACAGCACTTAACCTTAAAACTCGAAAACATAAATAACGATGTTTTCAACATTTTGTTATTTATATAATAAGTATGAGATTAACAATATGATTAATTCTTCCAGAGATGCAATTATAAATACTCACTGTAAATTTCTTCGCCCGAGTTACTTCCTTGTGTCGCTAATTTTCGTTTTTGTGGGTTCTCCTGTTTATTCAACGCCATTTTCATTACAGAGTCAAACAAATTATTTTTAAACAACGCGCGGGATGGAATATCTTGTATTTGCTTGCGCAAAGAATTATATTAAATAACACATTTTGTTTGCTAATTTTTTAAGATTAATTTGAAAAGTCTGTATG
The DNA here is from genome assembly GCA_963969225.1 of Xylocopa violacea. Classification (NCBI taxonomy): domain Eukaryota; kingdom Metazoa; phylum Arthropoda; class Insecta; order Hymenoptera; family Apidae; genus Xylocopa; species Xylocopa violacea. Next base: position 17,139,743 of record CAXAJV010000014.1, read on the forward strand.
TCTTAAAAATTGCGCACGATTTAATAAATTAACGTTTATATAATATTTTGCTTTAATATTGAGAATAGAATAATATTATCGATACGTTTGCTCTTTCATTTCTTAACAAATTATTATCGGAAAACTTGGAAAACTGACAATAAACTTGTTAGAATAAACATGCGTATCGCGTATCATTTGAAAATGCAATTGCAAAGTATATTTCGATCTTCGAGAACTCGTAGCAATCGATCAAAAGAATGTTTAGCGCGCCATCTGCGAAACAGATTCTTTTTAGATGAAAAGAGAGCAGCTGAAGCTAATTCCCCCGCTACGGATGCCAGAACTGATTGTAAGAAGCTCCCCGATGGTGTGAACGCAGATTCATTTGACAAATATCCCCGGATAATGCATACTTATAAAGTAGACGAATTTTAAACTAAATATCCGTAGGAGACGAGTCAGGAAATGTCGTAATGCATGACACAAGTCTTTTCGATCACGTAAAGAACCTTTCCCGTTGGTTTTTTTAAAGTACAATCGTTCCGATCGGCCCTTCGGGTCGTCCGTTTAGTCTGGCAACGAGACGATCTTCTTCGTTCTGTTGATATGGCCGTCGTCGAGGAATTTGATTATTTATGTCGTCTATGCGCAGCGAAAACTGGTATCCTAATGGGATTGCCGATCTTCGAAGCCGGTGATCAGATGCGGAACATTGACAAGAAAATAGCCGCGTGTCTGCCAGTGCAGGTAAAATCATGCACAAACGATAGAGGTCCAATTTCACTGCAATCTTCACTGCTCTGTCTCTCACCCCCTCTTTCTAATTTAACTATAAATAGAGGAAGAAAATTGGTGCAAGGTTTCACGATCTTCTTTGTAACCAAGGACCAGTACATTAACTTCAATCATGTACAATTTATAAAAAAATCTGAGGATTATGATACCAGTTGATATACTATCTGAAACGAAAAAAAAAATGTTAGTGTTGTCAACTGATTGATTATTTTTAGGTGTCTATGACCGATCAATTGCCAAAAGTGGTGTGCGAAGAGTGTGCTTATAAATTGGACCAGTTATTTGACTTTCGCGAAAAGTGTTTACATACAGAAGGGATGTTCATGGAAATGTTAAAGGAAATTGCCAAGGAAGAGGTTGTTCGTATATCAAAGCGGAACCTGTTAGAGGAGGAGGAAATTAACAGGATTCAAAGGAACATCGATAGAATACAGAACACTATCGAGAATGTACAGAATCATCCTAAGCGCACAGGGGAAACTACACTACACACGATGCAAGTTATGGATGAAATGGACTTGACTGGCGGTGAACAAGTTGTTACACAAGAAGAAATGGGACAACAAGATGCAGATATCGAGGTTACTGGTATCGACTGCTTAGATGGAGATACCGTCAGAATGGTCGATGAACATATACGAGAAGTAAATGAATGAATAAAATCTTCTTTTATTCTGATATGTTCTAATATGTTTGCTGAAATACACTGTATTATATTTATTATACTAATATTTTCAGTACTAATTATTTCTGAGTGTATGGTATACATAATGGAACCATAACATGTTATTATTAATACAAATTAAATGTATCTTTTTATTGCAGGTCTCCAATCATCAAATAGCAATGCACCTTGAGGGTGATATGACTGTAGTTGGAAATTTAACAGTAAGCGGTCACTTGAGTCAATTAGGAATAAATTATGTTACTTCGATAAATCCTGAAGACCAGAATCGAGAACAAATTGTACATTACTGCGACAGTGTAAAGTACGAATCTGTACAAATAAAACAAGAGTACCATAGATTGCAAGATAGATTAACTGCAAAAGACCCTGCTAATGTACTTGAGAACAATGTAAGTTAATTTGAAATGGCTTGTAATATTAACTTGAAGAGGTTAGGCACAATGGTGTTCAACTTCTCAATGGCAAATAATTAATATAACTTCTTTGAATAAAGAATTCTATCTATAGGTACCGCATGAGAGTTTTGCTTCTGCTCAACCAGAAACCGCAAGCGATATAGAAGAAACACGTGTAGGTGAAAGTGAAACACCTAGGCATACAACACCCCAAGCAAATACTATGACATCAACGAGTCAAGTAACCACTGGAAATCCAGAAATTTTAGTAGAATATACGAAACGAGCAAAGCACGCGCTATTAGAATCAACATTAAATAATCCCACAGTTGACGAAACAGGATCGCACTGGTACGTATGTCCATTTTGTAATGAAGCAACATTAGGCTCGAGCAACATGATAGCGCATTTCGAGCAATATTTCTGTTGCTGTCCTTGCGGTTTATATTATACAAGCGTAGAAGCGTTAAATGTACATAAAGAAAGATGTGATGTACATAAAGATAAGTCGATTAGTAAAGAGAAAGAAATTATAGAATCAGAATTAGCGCCTCCTCAAAATGACGTAAACATAGAAGAAAAAAAACAAACAACGGTTAGGCAAAAGTGGACTCCAAAGATTTGCACTCATTGTGGCAAACAATACCGGACAAATTACAAATTACAAGAGCACATGCGAAAACATACTGGTGAAAAGCCGTTTCAGTGTGTGACTTGTGAGAAAGCGTTTCGCAGCAAAATTGGTCTCGCACAGCATACGGCTACGCATACCGGACAATTCGACTATAATTGTTCCACGTGCGGTAAAGGTTTTCAGTCTAAAAGCTACCTTGTCCTTCACCAAAGAGTGCACTCAGACCTGAAGCCATTTCCGTGCAACACTTGTGGACAACATTTCAAAACAAAACAATCGTTATTAGATCATGAGAACAGACATCTAGGCGTTAAACCGTACGTCTGCGAAATTTGCGGCAGAGGTTTCATAACTAAGGGACTCTGTAAGAGCCATCAGAAAATACACTCAGGCATGGATAACCGTCAGTATCCATGTGTGGTGTGCAATAAGATGTTCGTTAGTAAAAGTTATCTCAACACACATTTACGCATTCACACCGGTGAGAAACCGTACTTATGCGAGGTCTGCGGTAAAGGATTCTTAACGCGAGTTGATCTCAAGATTCATTCGACGATGCATACCGGAGAGAAAAGCTTTAAATGCGATATGTGCGGAAAGGTGTTCGCCAGAAGGGCAGCGTTAAGATGTCACAGAAGGTTGCACACCGGAGAACGACCTTACAGATGCGACGTATGCGGCAAAACGTTTACACAATTCACCCCGATGGCCATTCATAAGAGATTACATACCGGGGAGAGACCGTACGAGTGTGACGCGTGTGGCAAAACGTTCGTGTCGAGATCGACCATGATGTGCCATAAAAAAAAGCACCATGGCACGGCACCTGTGCAAAAAGAAGAACCAGTTCCTCGTCAGAATGAAGTGAAAAATGTTTTACCAGCTGAAATTGTGCTTCGAGATTCCCAAGAAGGGATTCAAATTACCGCAGACTGAGGCGTACCATCGAAATTGAAGAAATTTTAAAGCGAACACAAACAACGCATGATAGAGAACAAAAGTATCGAGTTTGCATTTTATAAGGAGCGGCATTAGTCACCACGATGTATTCCTTTATTGTAGCACATATATGTTAAAATTGTATACAAAGAATATATTTTCGAGAATTCTTTGCAAGGGGTAATGTTTTCTGAAGTTACACATAGATATAAAAAGCGAAGTGAAACTGAATAATCATTTACATCATTTTTTTTTTTTATGTCGGTATTGATAGTATTTTACCGAAGTATGTTACTATTTTTAAACTGTCTACTTTATTTTTATTTATAATTTGCTTTATTTAAAATTTCGAAGATCAGCGGTTACTGTTAATTAAGCGTCAAAAGTATAGTCAGTCTTAAGTTATGAAAGTGATAAATATTACTTGCAAGCTTTTTTAGTCCATATACATACCGACATTATAGAAACTGGTTTCCAGCTTGAAGTAATACATTTCTTCGACGACGTATATTAAAATGATTATTAAAATTTTTAACATATTTTACAAACAGGAAGAGTACTATATATGTTATATAGTTCCGTAATTTCTGATCACATAATGTATAGATGTATTTCAACGAACAGCTCAAATTATTTACTAAAGATATTTGAAACTTACAAAAGAAAGTACAGATGAATTGATTCGAATAATTTATTTTTAATGCATTTCTATGAAATGCAACACGCGTTGTCAACAAAATAACATTTAATGTTATTTATTTAGGAACGTATTCAAGCATATTGAAAAAGGGTGATCCGTTTTATTACTCATGTAAAAATTTACATGTTATATCCTATGTGCGTTAGAAATTGTCATAAACGCCACGAACAAAACGAAAAGATGTATCTACTAGCTATATATAATACAAAATATGATTATCGTAAAGAAAGTGAAATATTTTCTTATTTTAATATACTAGCAAAACATTCAAATATTATTTATCAAACGAAAGGCTGATAGCTATTCTTATTGCAGAGAAATGCTATAGAACGGTGGTTATACCTTATTAACTATATACATAGTTTTTTAAACTTAACAGAAAAGTTAAGTTACATATATAATTACTTTTAACACAGTGCATATTTCTGTGGCAACTCGGCGCAATTCTTTTTTAAACAAAACAGCTTTCAGCACGACACACAGTAGACATTGTGATATATAATAATAATAAAATTATTACATTATTTGTAAAATTGTGATGATTGTAATATTATTGACAAATCTCTCGGAACGAAAATATAAAAAACAATCAGTTTTAGAATCATTTACGAATTTGATATACCCAAGCACGTTGTTAATACTTTTTCATTTACTACTGTTTTATCTTAACAATTAGGTGAAACCAAATTAATAGAAAAATATCGATCGATTTTATTAAAAATTCTTTTTATTTTGGAACGGTATTAAATAATAATGTATTAATGACAACAGCTGCTAAATCGATATTTGATTTGAAACTGTTGTTTAGCAGCAATAACATAATACCGGGCATTAAGCCCGTGTGATTTGTTTTCCTTTTTTTTTTTTTAATGGACATAAACTTGATTTTTTTTTTCATTTGTAACTACATTGTTATACTGACCTGTTATGCAGCTATTACATATGTACACTCATGTGTATGCATAATTATGTATGTATGCACGTGTGTGTGTGTCTAGCGTGCTAACAACTTCCATTATACAATCGCTGTTTCGTATTTGCCTACATCGTTCTACAATTGACAACAAATATTTAATTAAGATTTATTTAGATTAAATGTTTAATCTATAATTTGACATTAACTACCTATGCAAGGCATCGATGACAATACATCTGTTTCGTTACTTCTTTTTTTCTTCTATACTATTATAACTATATATATATATATATATAGGGGGCCCCTAAAATTACCGGGGAGTGCCGTGTAGCGACCATCAAATTCCGTGATTTATACGTCAACTTTATCGCAACTTATTCAAGCATACACTCTGCATTCCCCCGTGAAGCTTTTGTTGATACAAAATACATATAAAATTGTAAATAGCCGCGATAAAAAGGAAAACTCATAGAAAAATGTAACACTTGTAAGATACAAAATACGTCCATCGTTGTTTTAACACGCGTATGTAATTTCTTGTTCATATACAAGTATCGATGATCCCGTTCCTATATTTTCCCTTTCTGTTACTATTACTTCCCATCATCGTGTAAAACGTTCTTGTAAGCGTGCAAATAGGGGCCCTCGCTAAGTCGGTGGTCAATAGGTGTCAACAAATTCTCTAATATTGAATTACACGTGTATCTTACAAAGCACCACGATCTAGAGCTCTACAATACATATAGGATGTCGTTTACTTAATACGAAACTACAAACAGGGAAATCGGACGTACACATCTTGCACTTTATGTTTCTCCATCGGTTAGCTTATGCGCATGTGGATAGAACTTTTATTGTGACGATAAATACTGATAAATAGCAGTGATTAACGACCTTAAAGAAAAATTTATACAACTAGTAGTGATAATTATAATATGTATATTTTATATAAGCGCATTATTTTGAACATCCTATATATATTTCGTTCAGTTGTGTCGTACAATAATAACCATACGTTTTTATCCGAGATTTGATTTGGGCACAATGTAAAATTAGAAATCTTTTTGCAGAATCAATATAACATCGAATGCAACGGAATTAATAATTAACGAGAGTGCACGTTCACTCTTCGGATATTATTTAATCATACAGTTGTAGCTTTTCTTCTTTTTGCAAACGTCACATTTACTAGACGAATACTGACTTAAAGTTGAGTTGAAAATTTCGTATATATATAATTATATTGATCCCAAAACTGATTTTTAACTGCTACGCTTATATATATACATATATATATACATAAACTTAGTATAGTCACAGCGATATATTTATAGAGATGAAAAACGATTATTTTTAGGAACACAAAAGGATCATTCGAAGAAAACGTTATCATAATATTATTAATAAATTTAATTGAACAAAGTTTTATAATACAATTGTAAAGAAAGTCGATCTCGAGAGAAAATAAAAAAATATACGCGATCCGTTGAAATACAAAAATTTTGCCTGATTAAATTATAAATACAGGATCAAACTTCCCCCCTTTCTTCTTTTTCTTTAGTCTCGACAGGAAACTTTAGTAAATATTTTCCGGGTTATTCAACTTTTCATATTTTTAGCTGTAGTTGTATATAACGTGTACGAAGACTGTAAAAATCGTCTGCTTTCAACAAATATTATAGAAAACTAATAAAAAAAAAGAAGCAATGCTTGGGAATAGTATATAAGTAGTATTTAAAGAAAATGTAGTATCTAAGAGAACATTAGGAAATTTGATATTGTATTCACGAATACCAGGCACGAGAAAACGAAATACGTAGCCACGTAAACTTTATTTTATTTACAGATTTTTTTTATCGATTGAGAACGATTTGTTCGTACTTTTTAACGATCAAAGAACGATATAATATTACACAGTCCGACGTATACAAATAAGAAAAACTGTAATTCGCGAACTTAATACAAATTAGAAATTATATGGTTTTCATAAAACATAAAGAGGATTGTCGCGTTCTAAGCGGTAAAAAAAGAAACAAGATATCAACGACTACTGGAAAAGTATTATTTTCTTTGCTTGCCATATGTTCACAGAATGTGGTATCGGGCTGTGAAAGCTTCGTGATCATTCGTGACACCGTGCTTGCACTAACGCTACAAAGACAGAAATCTAAGGAACTAATGAAGTAAATGATGTTTCGCCATTAAGTAGCGACAATACGATCGGAAAAGAATTATGCGGACCAAAATGTTTTACACACTCACAGATTTGAGCACCTATGTTTAATTTAAAAATCATTCCCTTTTCCTTATAATTGTACCATTTTCTTTTATAATTTACCGTTGCGTGTTTTATTCTTCTTGTACAATGTTTTTTTTTACCATTTCAACACTTCTCAATGATTATTTAGCAACAAAAAATTGCCACGAATATTAAATTACTCACAATTGTAACAGCGATGTAGTCCATCAGTCTTTCTCTCATTTCAATATCTGTCATGGTTCATTTCTTTATTATATATTCAATATAATATGCACGCATTCTTGTGTCTGTGGTGGTCTGAGACATTCATGAGACTAAAGAGCACAACAGCCAATGTCAACTATTGAAGAAGCGTTTCTTTTTTTCTTCTTTCTTTTATGCCACGCGTGAGAAACAGATAAACGTTACGGAATAAGAGGAAAAGAGCGTGTTGGTCCTCTTGATGTCGAATTATTGTATAAATATTTGTTTGCATTCAAACAGTTTTACGCTTCTATATTCTCATGAATGCATAGTTCGTAAATTACATACAACAGTCATTAGAAATATTGTAGTATCTATGCTTGATAAAAGTTACCCCATCCTTATAGTCAACACTAAAGAATATACCAAACTACATTATACACCTCGAAGTGAAGGATGTCTCTATAGCTATTAAGGGTTCTCTTGGTTTCTTAAATTTATATTACTGTTTACCAACTGGACGACTTTAATTACAAACATTTTAGTTAGAAACGTATATTTGTATTAAATTACACGTTTCCATTAAAATATCAGAGGTACGAACTATAGAATCCCGAAAGTAGCGGTGACACCTACCACAGACACTGATAGAACAATTTTCTTCTCTACCTTTTAATCAGTACTTTCGCTTGTTCGATAATTTTTTTTCTAATTCCACGTTAATCAGTTATTCATATAAAAGTGAACGTAATCGCATGACATCAGAATAAATTCTTCTAACAATGTGCCGTATGTAATCAAGCAATATCAGTGTACAGCGTTAAAATTACTGCCTCTTTTATGTTTCATAGAAGTTATTTTATTTTATTACAAATTATAATTATTATTTTTTTTAATTTTTATCTGCACGCGATAAATATCAAACGCGTATCATACCTTTTCTTAACAAAATCATTGACGCGCGAATAGAAAGAAATATTTCATAAATAAATTTATAACAATTACATCGGGGACAAAAAACACTTTTGTGTGTATGCGCGCATTTTTCAGAGGAAATCTCTTCTGTCTGATAAGTGAAATACTTTTGCACAGCAAAATATTGTTCGGTATATTGTAATTCCGTTAACAGTATCAAATGGATTTGATTGTTCGTCTAATTTAGTATAGTGGTGGGTGGACACGATCGAATTTAAAATGTAAACAAAGTCATTTGCGCATATACCTACTATTATTGCTCCAAAACTACAGCACTCATAAATGGGTCCAAAATGTTGATCATTGTGTACAACTTTTCTTCATCACAGGGTATATATATGGTAAATTTAAGTATACCACCCTAAAATAAGTTGTCTTTATCGGCTATACTACAGATTGGTAGGATATTACTTAAAATTGAGTATGAAAATAATTGAAATGTCTGTTTAAATGTTTACTACTTTCTTACGCAAAAACTAACTAGTCTCTCGATTCAAATGCCACATCTTGAACGACAAATGAAATAATTCCAACTAACAGACATTTCATATGTTACAACATCATCTTTAAAAGGCAATAAATTATTTGATTTGAAATTTGCATTGTTTCAAATGAAAATGATGATTTACTCACGATGCTACTTAACGGCGAGCGTCTGTTTAAGGTGGCGCATGAGGTGACTGCCGACGTCGTGAACCTCAGGCCATTGTTTGAGCACAAATATTATGCCCAACACAACAAACGTAGTTGTTAATATGCGCACCCTGCACATGAAACAATGAGGCTTAGTACAGCTGCAACAGAGATGTGAAAACAAAATAAAACAATGAGTGTGCGAAATTAAAATCGGATGACGAGTTACGCGATGAAGTATGAATCGATATGTACGTGATTAACGGAAAAACTAAGTAAGAAGTAATGACGAAAAGGAAGCATATGTCGGCCAAAAGAAGTATGAATCATTACTCTGTGTAATGCGCAGAAAATGGGGAGTACTGAATTATGTATGTTAAAATAAAGTGGACAAGTTTTAGTAGAAATAGTTTAAGCTGGAATCGATGTTAAAGTTTCATGTTTAAATAGATTGTGCCAATATTCCCTGAAAAAAGTAAAAATGAAACCTATAAATAGGAAATAACTGTACCTGGTCCTAAGGAAAGGCATCATTATACCAGCACCTGTTGCGACAAGAAGTAGAATAACTTGCAACACCGTTAATACTACATTTATGAGTTTTACAACCAACGCTCTCGCGTTGCTATTATCCAGCCCATCCAGGGTGCCGTACTGCTGATGCTGTTGTTGATGTTCCATTTTACATATTTTCGTTTGACAACTCTCCAACATTTCGTGTATGTCCCTTAAACGGTCTTCACTCTGATATTGCACTTTCTCTTCCATGTCCGTTATAGTCTGTTTCAAGTTTTCTACCTCGTTCTGATGCAGTTCTGTTAGATCGTTAATTTGCTCTTCCAGACGCTCGCATCTGAAACGTTCCTCTTGCAAAGAGTTGGAAAGATATGTCACCTCTTGTTGTAAACTCTAAAATTGTTTACACGGAAAATTAATTATCGACACAGTAACATATGCAAATATGTTGTACTAGGTCGTAACGTACACACAAATTACCGTGTCATATGTAAATATAAATATTTCAAAAAGCATGGAAGACTTAATATTTCAGTAATCTGTGGATAATAAAAATAAAGAACATGTTGATAAGAAGGAAAGTAATTGTGAACAATGTATGCTATGAAAACATTTAAAATAGTCCATTAACGTTAGTTTACGCAGTACGAAATAATATTATCGCATTCGTGCCCACCGTGCTTATTCACTGATATTACGAACGTAATCCAAAAACAAATAAGTGTACGTGTTCCGCTGGTAACGACCATGAAAACCGAAGGCAAATACGCGATACGTATGCATATGAGTTAATTACAAGATTAACCGCATGACTAGGTAAAATTAGCTTCACTCCTCGAGTTTTGCACTTTTTTTAGAACAAAGATTAAAAATTAGCAACGAAAGTATACATTACGACCTAATAGTCATCATCTCAGTTATACTTTCTGCTGTCATGTTCTAATTGCCGGAAACAAACCTTTAGACCTTCCAATTTATCCTTCATCCTCTCCAAGTTCTCTCGATGCTCTTGTAATTCGGTGAAAATCGACTTGAGACTAAGCGAAGCATTATTATTACTGTGACACGTGTGTGCTTGTCCTCTGCTACCTGGCCCGCTTTCACTCGTAACACTAGAGCACTCTGATCCTTCTTCGGATGGAAATTTCATTGCCGTAGCGCTGTGAGTTGATCCCAGGCTACAACCACCGGGAAGTGTCGCTGATCCGTGATGCGTCTTTTCATCTTCAACACTAGCGTTATCTCCATTACCTGCACGCGGTGTATCGTTTACATAAAAAGTCGAGCCATCTGCAGGGACACAGACGTCGCAAGTTAGAAATGTTATCCAATACCAAATCACTCTGCCTTTTTTTGTTAACAATTAATCGATTTTTACAATTCTTCACAAACTGGAACACATCTGTTCCCCTAATATCGTTATCGAGAATTTCGAAGCATTTTCTGTCGCACATACATGTGAACTGTGTGTTGTAGTTGTAAAACATTTCGTAAAATGAATAGAAAATTTACATTTCCTCCACAATTTCTGTTCTTTAAAGTTGTCATATATTGTCATGTGAGTTTATAGCCGATGTATTGGATAACTAATATCGAAGAAAGCTAACATTTGGATTTTCGTGAAAGCCACTAAAAATCGCAAGGCAAAATTATTAACACAAAACGATAATAAATAAATGAAGCTTACAATATGTAAACACAACATTCTCGTATAAAAATTATCTGTATCTAATAAAATTCCAATTTTTATTCCTTGTCATATGCAACAATAGAGAGTAATAGTGTTAGAAGTTATTGTTAAATTAATACAAAAAATTAATACATGTATGCTACACATACTAAAAAGAGAGAGTAGGATGATTATATAAAGAGGAAACATATAATGGAAAAAATGCAGCCAAAATGTTACTTACTACTTTCAACTGCCACGACAGCGCAAAATATTAAACAATGTTTATTCTTCAATGTTGAAATATGTCGGAAAAATATCGTACTATTACTACAGTATAGTAAACATTTTCCATTAATATACTTAATATTATTTTAGTGTTCAAATGTATAAGATTATCTCTTTAAAACAATAAATGGTATTACTGATGAAAGTAGAATAATTTCGATAGTGTATTTACATATGCATACATAATTAAATAATTAAGAAAACGTGCATACTATAGCTTGTAGTACAACATTTTATTAGCATGAAGCAGTATGTGCTTAGTGTAAGTGCTCTTATAACATAAAATATTTAATTGACAGTTTTAATAGTAAATGTAAATATTATTTGAAAATTAAACAATAGATAAGAATTGAGCATTATCAGAATAATTAATTAACTAGATTGTAGTCTTTAACAAAAATTACTCACGGGATAAGGTATTTATATTATCAGCACTGCCAAATTTGTTTTTTATTAAATAATGTGCAAATTCCCTTGGTTTGGACATTACACTTCTGAAAAACATGAAGATATAAAGACAGCTGTCTCACTTGTGGTTTAACCATTCAATAATTGCTGTATAAAATAATCACACATTTTACGCGGTAATTCATGAAAATAAGTATAATACGAAAATGACCATTGAAATCTATTTTCACGTTAACACTCACCCTGAAAAACCACTGATTCCAACCCTAATATTGCCGCCTACGTTCCTGAAAGTAAATCTTAAATTAGACGAAAGTATCATACTTTATATTTAGTACAGAAAAGGGCAAATTAAAGAAGAAGAAAAGGAGATGAGCAGATTGTACCAATAGTATATTATATTACATTTGAAGTCACATTTTTGTAAAACTGAAAACCAATTTAACATACTAAACAGAGTACTTTAATTTCCTATGTACCTTTCACCAATATAAAATGCTGTTTGAGATAAAAATATATTTCATAAATACGAAAAACCAACATACTTCAGTCCTTGTCCCATGTCGCGAAGTACTTCTCTAGGTTGTCTATGACTTGTAGGTGCGCCATTTAATTCATATTCTCTTAATTTTTTTGTGTAACTATCCAATTTCTTCTGAAGCTGAGCAATACTGTGCGCTGATTTTTGATTTTTCTTCTCGAATACTGCTTTGATTCGAGTAAGCTGCTGCTTGTCTGCATTAGCAGCTAATTTTAAATATTCATTCACATTTTCTGTAAGTAAATATGTAACAGTTACATACTACAGTATTGATCGCTGTTGCATGTTACATTTTCTTATAATTCAGGTAATAATGTCTTACAACTCTAGCATGCAATGAGTTACAATGGTACACTAATTATCTTGTTAATTGATGAAAATTACCATCACGCGTGGTTTGTTCTATTCTTATAAGCTCTCGAGTTTTAGCAATTTTACTTTGGATTTGCTCAATTGCTTGACAAACACGAGCAGAATTAGAGTCAACATCGTCACTTATTAATTCAGAGGATCCATTTGATAGGAACGATTGTGTTGCATGATATTGTTCCTGTAAATAAATTTACTTTTATATCAAAATGTACAAATATAATTAACAAGTGCGACAAATAATTGTAAATACGTATAAAAATAAGTTGTGTCTGAAAAAGTATATTTCCATGAACGTGTAGCACTACACAATAACATGTACTTTGATCTTTGTTTTTATAGATACTAACATATACAGCTTCAAAGTTACTCGCAGCATTATGAAAATAACTACTTTATTTCTTAACCTGTAAACCTAATTGCACAGTTGTGATTGATGACCTTGTAGTACAGTGTAATTGATACTGCATGTGCATCTACTCATTACATAAGTATCTTAATATAAACATGTACAATCGTATAAACAATAGAAAAAGCAATGTTATCGATTTTGTCAATTGCATACTAATCATATACAATATACATACAAGTTTTTAATATTAATATTACAAAATGATTCCTACAAAATCGAGACTTAAAAAGATGGAAACTAAACGTTTTGAAACTGCAGATAGGTAACATTGCAACAAATGAATTACATACTCCTTCTTCATCGGTCTGTAGGTGAATATTTGGCACAAACTCGTCTTGTTCGGCAGTGATTAGATTGGTATTTGGTTCGTCCATAGCATCTACTCGAATCACAGTTCCTGGTGATTTTTGTCTACTACCTTTCATAATGAGGCTGCCACCGCCACCACTACTTCCACTGCCTGTACTACCCTCCCCTGTTTGGGAACTGCGAAGTCAAATTTAATTTTGTACTGTGCTCCTTCTATTTATTTATTTTTTTTTATTTTACTCTTATTTTTCTAGGAACTTATTTTTCATATTTGTAGATACAAAACATTATATCGAAGCATAAAGCTTAAGGTTTCAGTTTCATGTAAAATACTATAAAAAAAAAATAAGAATATTTAATGTTACAATCTAGGCGTGCGCGTGTATTGACGCGTCTAGGAAAATAAATCGGAACCTTACAGTGAAGCATTACGCGCTTTTGGAGTGTGCTCCGAAGTAGCCGATAATTGTTGTTGAGACGAGGTCAATGTATTTCCTCTGTTCGGTGATGTAGTGCGTGAACTAGTCTTACTCGACGTTGATACCATCAAATTAGCCATTCCTTTTTTTCTGCAAAAATCATTAACTAACTACTTTAACATTATTGCATTTTCAATATAAAGTACAAAAACTTAATACGCTATATACAAAAGGCTCGAGGGAAAAATGAGAATCCATTTTTGGTAGATTTCACTTTAGCTAAGATATCTTATCAACTTTTGCTTCTTCAGGGTATTTTAGGGTATCGACAGATATACATGGCTTATATTGTTAAGATATTATTTATCTCAATTGTTTTATAAATGGTTGTATTAACTTATTGTATTAACTTATAACGTAACTGTATTTAAACTCAAGGAAGGCATTATCAGTATGATAGTAATCAGCACTAAGTAGCATTAGTAATTATACAGCAAATACAAAATAACATCTAATTTTCAATTATGAATTTCTCTAGTCTATTCAATTGCACATTCATAGTACTGTTACAATCAAAACAATAATGTGGAGACTATTGATGTGTATGTATCTAAATAAATAATTTTATACTTTTGCTTCGGTGACAATGTCTATTTTGCTATAATGCACAAAAGAATTAAGATATAACATCACTTTTAAAACAATACTTTGCATTATTCATTGTGATAACATTATTATCACTCATATGTATGCAACGTATTTTCCTTATCAGGTTTTATCTCGGTAGGAAACATACGTTTTAATCGAATATTATCAAAATTAATAATGAGGTTTCTTGTGAAGTGTGTGATATACACAAAATATAATTTATGGTATTACAAATAAATCAATGATACGGTAATTAATTAAATGGTGCTGCAAATAAAAATAAAAATATGTAGTACAGAACAACTTTATGTTATTAGACCCCTATATACCTATTTTGAGCTTCAATTTTCTCTAGGAGTGATATTATCTAATCTAAATCTTGTATGTGTAGCAGATTATATGTGTTCCCCAAAAAATAGTATGTAGTACGTAGGGTGCATAGCTGGAACATCGGTGCTGTTCATCTTTGTAATGGAATATATTTGAGATTTATTAGTGTCATTACAGTGTTTATCTATAATACAGAGTAATTAATGCTCATGATAAATGTACTGGCCTACTTTTCTGACATTAAAAAAAATCCATACTAAGTGTAATTATGTTTAAATAGGAAATCGCTATTATCCTTTCATATTACAGTTCAAATGAACAATGTTATCAGAAACATATGTTCAATTTGTTAAGTAAATGGAATAACAAATTGTACAGAGGGCAATAGTAAAGTTTTGTTGTGCATTCAGGAAAACATTTGAGAGAGAATTGCAGTTACTTCTTTCACATTCTATCACCTTTAACTCAATCCTTTAATTGATGAATCACTCTGATTATCATAAATAGACCACCGGTATCGCTGTCGAAGTATGACGAATATATTGCGCGAAAAACGTGTGTCACATAGAATGATTTAAATGACTTTATTTCATTTCTCAACCAGTTAAATCGAAGTTAATACAGAATTTCACATTTTTTGCCCTCGAAAAGTTTTGTTTGTTACAATTCTTCGCGATATGTCATACTGTGCATAACATCTAGAGATGTTTAAATTCACCGAAATTTTAAGAGAAGAAGAAATCTAACACCGATACAAACAAGAAAATGTCGACTGAAAGCTTTTAAAATGACACAAATTTCGCTGTTCAGCACAGTCCTCACACAAACCAGGAATTTCTAACGGAAATAACAATGTTACTCTGCGCGCATTAGAAATATGTAAAATGTGAAGAGTCTTGATTAAATCTTCCATGCGAAGCCCTTCGTTAATAAGCTGCGAATGTAAAAACACAAAAATCTGCGCCACGAACGGGTGGAAATTTGGTGTACGCATGTTTGCGCATAGGGCACCGATGATATTTAACAATCTGTGATACTACGTTACTATCGCGACTCGTTCCAACACATATGATATCGCCTGCAATCGTGTAGCCTCGAGAGACACATACGAGGTAATTGTCCCATCCCTGTCACGCTGAAATATGGGGTACAACGATCGAATAAAAACAAACGATCTGTCAAGATTCGACGGTCCATTCGACATTCGATTCCTCTTAAAATATTCGTTACTTACCTTCTTTACCGTCCGATAAACGTAGCTCTTGGCTGAAGCATGTTTTGTTCAATGCAATCGTCGGACACTAATGCACAAAGAGGGTCGTTTCGCGTACTGCGTTTTCTCTATCGTTTCTAGTCGATCGAAGGATAGCTGTTGTTATCGTTTTTCACGGGTGTGTCATCGCTCACCGTTCGACATCGTCGCACTGGCCACTGTGATATTAACAAACG
The DNA here is from genome assembly GCA_963969225.1 of Xylocopa violacea. NCBI lineage: Eukaryota > Metazoa > Arthropoda > Insecta > Hymenoptera > Apidae > Xylocopa > Xylocopa violacea. The sequence goes on from CAXAJV010000014.1 coordinate 17,156,201, forward strand.
GTATACACTGTGTCGTCCTCAGGCACTTAATCGACGTTAAACTCATTCAGAAACATCGCGAAACGGGCACAAGATGCGACACATTCGGCGAAACCGCTTGGTTCTTCGCACAACTCGACAGTGGAATCTGCCAAACGGAACATAGAGGCAACGAACGTAGAGGTGGGGATAAACACACAACCGATATTACCACTTGCACCGAGTGATCTCTCGATTCCTAGGGATATTTCCTAGTGACACGCGATTCGTCGGTGTCCCACCACCGTAGCTATCGCAACGCAGCGTTATCACAACATTTACATAAGTTATAGCAGTTTTATATTTAATATATTACCAATTATGGCACAATACGATCGAACGGGTCCCGCTAAAATTGCAAAGCTGCGTGAACGCGACGCGTAACTTTGTTTCTTGCGTGTCGGTATTTTTGTTTCGACTCCAGCGGTTTTCAACGCGACCTTAAACAAGAGCAAACGTTTTTCGGAGATTAAGATTTACAAGGGGAATAAAAGTGATTTATTTATGTAACATCTCACACGCGAAACTGCGAAGATACGTAGAAATTCGCGTTGCATCGAACTGCTCGACGATTTATGTAACTGTACGATTTTCTGCGATGCTGTGCTGAAACGCGAGTCGCAGAACTTTCGTTTAGGCAAAGGAAACTTTCTTGACAGCACGCGTGCGATGCTTCCGGCCAAATCAGATGAAAACTTCGGAATACTTGTTAGCCAGCAACGCGTACGATACTGTCCTTGTAAATTGCCGTGCACTCGGACATCTTCGGCTAGATTCGGAGTAAATGAATACTGCGCAAACAGAAAACGCATTAGACCAGAATGATTTATTTTCGAAATCAAAGGCTTATTTTTGAGGAATATACATCCAAACAATCGGAGTTCGGCACTTTATCGGTATCTATATTTAACGCTGTGACCGGGGCTTTCGCAATAGTAACGTGAAACAAGGGTGTCATTGAAAATGCCAAACGGTTTTTTATAGAATACGTTCTCACTGACAGTCACTTAGTCGTTTAAGCTTATCGACAAGCGAGTTTCCGAAGGAATTTCTGTACTGCGGGCTAACGAAATCTAACAAGCTGTACGGCGTTTCGAAGTGCTCGTTCCCTCTGCTCGACGTGTCGTCGTGATCATTACCGACGATGGTAAAGCCAGCGCTCGACAGTTCTACGCAGATCTTCGATCCTTCTAACGTGGTCAAATTTAAATAGAACAACTGATTACTGTTTCGCAATTTCTCTGATAGTTTGATGTCCTTTACATGGTGCTTCACGTCGCCGATAATCGCTTGCGCCTCGAGCCGCCACTGTTCTTTGTTCAACACCTCATTGCTCGATTCTTCCTTCATTCTCGCGTTTCGACAGCGTCAAAGAACGTCCCTCTACCGACGCATGTAATATTCTAGGCGAGCTGGCAATGTTACAGTTTCGTCAACGTTATTGCGGCTCGCGCTCGAACAATGCTCGCGTACTGTGCGCTAAAGTGGCACGTGAACAGGTTAGGACGAGGGTCAAAGACCAAGATCAAATGATTATGTAATTATCTGGCAATGGTTATTTGCGCCTAAGGGGTGTACAGTATCGTTCTTCGGTGACGACAGCGACTACAATCCGTGGTCAGTTTTAGTCCTTGCGCGGTTTATGAATTATATCGTACATACATTCGATCCCACGTACTCACCGGTACATGTGCACCGAATGCACTCCGAGCACTGACTATAGATCCTCCCTGTGGAGCGCCTCGACGCTCGCAGCGCCATCTGTGAGCGCCCCCTCTCACTAAATTTACCGCAATATTGAACTAATAAGCGGGAAAACTTGTTATGTCACGGGCGAGGTGAAATATTAATGCGATAACGATTTAAACGATCCCCCAGTTTGTTGTTACGTAAAGTTATTATCTTTCTCTTTATTCTCAGCAGAGCCCTGACGGGCCTCGAAAGGCTGGCTCGATTATGTCACAACGAAAGAGCTATTTACGGCAACAATGGGTCTTACAACCCTCAAATTCTGCACAATTAAACGTAGAACTGAAAAAATGAAACGTGCCCTCATTTTGTGTCCCCATTTCGCAACTACTCGACAGACACCAAAGAAACGTGACGCCATCGTAATGAGGCTCACGTACATTTATCAATTTCATCTACAGAATGCGACGTGCAATTGGAATAGGTCATACCTCCTATTGTCGAGCACAGAAGACTTTTTAATACGTACGGTCACGTAATAGCGTTCCATTATTCTCTGCATCGTTGTAATCTTTCATTTTTTTAAAGATTACGCGTATCGCACTATATCAGACTTTACAGATTAGATTAATTTCATTCAGAAAGTTTAGCGAATCTCTCGAGTCGAACGATTAAGTTCGGCGTCTGTTTTACATGAAGCGTCTTCTTTCCTAACGGAAACGATTCACCCAAGCAGCTTCGCGCACGAAAATCGAAGGCAGACAATCGATTTTCAACCCGATTTGAGCGTCAGTTCACGCCTTGAATGCGTTTGTGAGTTCGCGTAACTCGACCGTACGATTATTAATGACGATCGAGTCGATACTGCGGGGCATGACAAGAGAACCTACGAGGAGGTTGCGACAGCTGCCTTAGCCACGTAGAGATGAAGACGGGCCAAGCTGAAACTGGGAGATGTGGGATCAGCTGCCGGAGCTGATACTGACGCAGATATTCAGCCACCTCGGTCGTGGGGACCGTGCCAATGTTGCACAAGTCTGTCAGTCATGGAACCGTGCGCTTTCCTCGCCAGTTCTTTGGCGTTCCGTCACAGTCCTCATCGATCGTGATCTGCGTGGTGACTTCCCGCTGGCGGGAGAACTGGCCGTACGCAAACATTTATAAACAAACCAAAATAAAATACAATAAAACGAAACGTCGAAACGATGCGTCCCTTTGCACGATGATTTACGATCGATTAACGAAATGCGTCCTGATATTGGAATTAAATCGAAGCTTTCGATACTCGGAGGCTAATTGTCAGTATTTCCGCTCAGAGTTCCATTGTTGCCGAGTTACATTTTACGAATAACAAATCTATCCAGTGTCTTAATTAATTTTCTTCGACCGACAATCCGACGTGCTTAAGAAAATTGCCATTACACGGTAAATGTATTGTGTTTAGGCAAAGTACGGGCAGCACATGCGAAGCTTGGAACTGGCCTGGACACGGCCGTACATCTTGCCAAGAGAAGCGCGCATTACTCGCAATATTCAAGCCGAGGCAGGCGCTGACTTCCTTACGGTTGTACGAGCCAAGAACGTTCAATTGAAGAAATTGATACTCACGGATTGGATTTTCAGCTGCAAATGGGGGAACAGGGGCAAACTGTTGTACGCTCTCGCGAACTTTTTAGGGTAATCAAGTACACAAAACGGAATACCAGATAGAGATCATTCGTTATTAAAATTTCTTTATTTAAATAGTACAATACATTAGTTCTCAAAAACCGAGAGTAGAAAAACAAAAGTAATTCATCGTCTCTATCTTTGAAACCGCCTTTTCCCAGTTCGAAAGCAATTATTCACACCGTTTCGACGGTAAAAATTCCCCAATCAGTTCCCGGTGATCTAATCATTATTCATTTACACAGCTGTCAGCACAATCTGGAAACACTAAGCCTGCTGAACGCGAATCTCGGAGTGAGCGACGTTTTACGACTTCTCGCCAGCGTTTCCAGAGGCTCGAACGAGCACCTCGCGTATCTAGATCTTCGAGGTGCATTCCGGGAATGGCAGGCGCCCCACAGTAATCCGAGGCACGTCAAGTAGGACAGAGGGACTTCATTTAACCGATCGAAATTTCACTTGAACGCTCGATTCGCCGGACTTTTGTCAGATCTCCTATTATCGAGCTTCAATCTAATTGTAGAGCGTCTCAGGACGGATAGAACAACTGGAAAAAAATGCAAGAACTGCAGATTGGTCGAGTACACGTGCACTTGGCAAACTCTCGACTGAGCACATTTCATTATTTTCAGCTGACACTGGCCACTGTTTTGTGTAATTCGATAAGAATATTCGACAGCTGAAAGTAATTAGAAGTCGAAGGATTTATTTTCAGAATGCATCTATACGATCTCAACGTCCATTTTTTGCACTAATTGCTTTAAATTCAAGATTTCGAGCATGTACAATTTACTCTACGTTTCTAAATTATCTCTGCATATTGAATAACCTGTTATCAGTTCTACCGCCCACGTTCGATTGGGACTTAATCAAGCGCACGTGTACTTATTTAAACTCATTCGTCTCGAAGACGTGACCTTAAACGAAGAATTTCTATTCTGCTCATTTTCAACTCTGGTCCACCCTGCGTCCAGAATCATTCTGCATAAACTTCTATCATTTTGCTTATGTACTTAATTGGATCCTACTAATTTGCATGAAAAATTGTCAACAATAGGGGAACGAACAAAGTTCTCGTTGCAAATGACCGACCCAATTCTTCCAATTGTTCCGTCCTTCCATTCATCCGATACGTTCGGTCGAGCGAAGTTCTACCATAGCTCGATCGATCCGCTCTCGTTCCTAGAATTTTCCTCCCGTTCCTAAAGAAACTCTCATAGGTATCTACGTCTGCTCGGTCGATTTCGCGCGTTGACGATGCTCAGGCTCGATTACCCGGCCCTGTCCGATCAGACTCTGAACGCCCTGACCAACGCCGCGCCAAGGGTGCTGAAAACGCTGCACGTATCGGTGAGGGACTCCGATTCCAGACACCACACGATCGCTGACACCGCCTGGCACAATCTGGTGCTCGTCTGCCCGGAGCTGACCGTGTCTTACACTATAGGTACAATATAATACAGAGAGTGACGTAAAAGTAATCATTGATTTCCGTCCGCTCGCGATTTTAGCCGAGCGACGTCGGGTCGAACGTGCTTACGCACATGATTCTATTACGTTTTGCAATTCGCGGAGGTTTCCATTGTGTTCCAAGCAATATATAACCGAGTATGTATTTTAGAACCGGGATTTCACGGTGAACGATCACCTCCGCGTTACACCTTGCTCGTTGCCCAACTTACGTCAACAATTCTGATATCTCCAATTATTCTGCCTCTGATAAGATTGCCGAGAGGAGGTTCATTAATGATCGCGAACGATCGATCGCGAAGCGAGTTGAGTTTCTTTTTTTTTCAATCGCTTCGAACTGGAAATATGTAGTTGTCGACGCGTTACCCTGAGATCGAATTTAAGTCTAATTAATGCTTCCATTCGTAGTTAACGCCACGGGTCGTGTCGTAAAAATCGTCGCACGCGTCGAGAATAGGTGATCCTATGCACCATTTAGCTTGTTAAGTTTGATTTTCAGTTAACATCTCCCATTACGAAGATATGTGCTACTTGCTGCTGCCCAGTGTGCCATTGGCTAGGTTTCAAATGTTCAGCGGGCACGTGTGGGATCAGAGTAGATCTCGCAATTTCAGAAGCACCGTCGGACTGCTTATTACCCATTACACCAACACGCTCGGTATAATAAATTCTCGCTAATCCTACACACGTTTTTGTTCTCTATCCGCGGAATATTTGCCCACGCGGAACTCCTCTGCTCTATTTCTTCACGAGCTAACCGCGGTCACGATCTGGCACTTCGCGGCTGTTCTTTACTCCTTCGACTGCGTAATTCCGCGTTATTCGGACGAATTATCGCCAATATTTTTGGCAATAATCTTCGAAAATTTCCGATATCGTACTAATTTTAAATATTATCACATCTGCGCTCTCTTCTCGATTTCGGTGTGCTCGAGGTCGTGGTGGAACGCGTGGAAAAATCGATCGACGAGCTATCTGCGACTATTTCCGTACGTTTTTGGAAAATTTCGAAATTTAGACTGGTTTAGAGCAACCAGTGAGCAACCAGTATTTCTGAATTATTACTCGTTAAATACGTACTGCAGACGAGGAATCGTTTTCTTCCCGGTTGCATCACGATTTTGTAAACACCCTGTATATTCTTATCTTTTTTAAACGGAGCAATTAAAAACATTTAAAGTTGTTTGAAAAATTGTTAAGTATCCGGTAGCTGTCAGAATGCGATACATAATGGTTGAAGAATATGACACACGTGTTGTTACAGCGGAGGTAATGTTGCAATTGAGAAACAATCGCGAGATGCTCGACGACTTACTCGTCTCCATGTTAGTGAGTTGTAAACAGTTAACAAGATTACAGTACGACGGTATAATAAGAAGTCTTGATACTTTGCGGGACATCTGTCAGCTACAAGCTGAAAGCAAGACTCGTAAGAATCCAGACAACTCTTCTAATTTAATAATATCAATCTTCGCTGTTAAGTCTCTGCTTTATGTCCTTATTTATGCACAAAAATTAAATGAAAATTAACGCAATGATATTTACCATCATTTTAGGAAGAATTGATCTAATTAATTTAGAAAAAATTCATATTTAAAACGAATAGGTTTTCGCACGATCCACGTGAAACCACGGAACGTCAACGCTCGGAATCGCGCCATATTGAACGACATCAACTATAATTACGACCACAAGATGATGGAACAAGGAGTAGATTTTCGTATCGAGGACCCAGCGTCAGTCTTGGTGTTCTACTGAAACGTCAACTTCTCAGCTGTCCACCTGTATCTGTCCTACTTGTGTCCTTCTTCATTGCAGCCAAAGAAATAAAACGATATCCGTCCTCCATCTTGTTACGAATTCATTCCTCATTCTTTCTTTTTCTTAATTGCACACGTTTCTATTGATAACTCGAGGTGTTCGAGGAGGTCATCTGATTTGTTTATTTTTACCGATAAAAGATTGTCGAGTAGCGATTGCGCCAAGCAACAATACTGAACGAAACAATGAATTTACAGTATCTCGAAATTATATTCAGTTTTTATTATCGATACGCGGAATAGCTGACAATCACATCGATTAAATTCTTTCAATAATAAATACGATATTCTAAAAAAGTCCCGCAGTAACAACTTGTAAAAGTATCTAAAAACCTTAAATATATATGTATAAAATAATTAAAAAGTCGCTTTAGCCAGTATCATCAATTCTTCTCGTTCACTTCACGACAGCGTACAGTCTTTCTCTTCTTAATCAAGCACAACGGTGCAATGCGAATCTGAACGGTATTTGCACATATATAAAAGAGTGTAAAAAAGTGTAAATCTAAACTGGTATTAAATATACTTATCACATTACACCAAGTACTCGCGGTTTTCTATAAATCTTCTAATCGATTGTGAGTCTTTCGCTTTCAATTTGATTACATTTCAATCGTACTCATTGTTAGTAGCGCTCGCTATCTAAAACGGTGAAGATAATAATCTGTATAAATTCTTATACAGGTAACTCACAATCGATTCAGAAATAGAGTATTTCTGTCATGGTAACTTTCCATGCGCTTAGCTGTCGGCGAGGAAAGTATTTTTTTATAAGATCTTGCGCAACGCTAAAGAATAGTGTACGATTCTACGCTTTTATAATGCAACTAATTGTACGTTTGCAACGGTCTGTTGCATTTTAATACTAAACAGTATCAAGGACGGCTTTATTACCGCAGAGGCCAGCAAAGCTGCTAGCTCTGCGCGTCTAACCATTGTGTGCTGTTGAAACGGTCAAGAACAGTGTTTAGCATTGTTGCTCGCGAGCCAAACAATGCAACGTACGTTTTAAAATTCGTCGACAAATTATTGCAAGACTCGGTAATTCTACGATTAATATACAAAGTATATTCCTTATAAAATTTTAGCAAAAGTTAATAAACACCCTATTCCTGTTATCAAATGATTCCAAACAGTGTACAAGTGTTAAAACTTATCACTTCAGAAGTTGTGATGGATCTATAATACAAATCAAAGTCTCGCAAACATCATCTGCCATATCGCTCTCCTCTTCGATCGCAGAAGAAAATTTATTTTTCTTTATCAAAAAAGAGGAAGATACCGGTAAATTACACTCAGAAGAAAATAGCACGCAATATCTTGTTGACAGAACTTGCGACAAAGGCTGCCATCTTCAAAACGATCGATTTCGACCCTTCAGCGGCTACTCCACCTAAGATGGGCGGCGATTATATCTGTAAGGATCGGCCTGATTTCACGAGAGTCTTCGAAGAGCACCTCAAGGGTCGTAAGTTGCACGAGGATGTCCCAGTATTAAACGATCGATCTGTGCCAATCTGCTCGACGAGTAGAAATAAGCAACACTGGATGTGCTATACGCGTCGGCTATTTTTATCGGCACAGATCCTGACACAGTTCGAAAATCGAATTTCATTCGGGTACCAGGGAGGCTGCATCGATTTTCGTTTCACGCGTATTATTTTAAGATTCTTCGCGAATAAAGTTCCATGCAGTGGGATATCCCATAATTATATTATAGCATTCGTTCGTTGCAAGGTTGTTCGTTTTAGCCCACTGCACAAAACCCAATTCCTTCCATTAATTTGAAGCGATTAACACTCGACTCTTTCCAAGACGTTACCACTAGAAACTATTACTAAAATAGCAATTTTAGTAATATTTTAGCAACAGTTTCTATTTCTAAATGGCCCAACCAATAGAAAACTTCAGGGAAACATGCATTTCTCAAAAACCTGCGGTGGAATAAGATTATATGCTTCCTTCAGAGGGGACATCTGACTGCAAAGGGTTAACGAAACAATAAATCTCAAATATTCAAATCATGAATACCAGGAATATCTGAGAAACGAATCTCAGTGCTTCGACCCGTTACATCCGTCACGCGGCGCCAAGTAGCCTGAAGAACCGTTCTTCCGGTACCAATAATTAAGCCCCTATCGTCCCCAGGAATCTCTTCCACGTTTGACCCGCGGTTACGGCTCAGCGACAGGATTTCATGTGCGTGTTCAAGACGGTCCTGGTGACGAACCCTTTCCCGCATCGTGGACAAACGTACGGTCGTTCACCCGTGTGGTAACGCTTGTGAACCACCAGCGTGGACCTCTGCGTGAACGCCTTCCCGCACTGGTCGCAGGAGTACTTTCTCTCGCCTGTGTGCGTCACGTTGTGCGTCCTGAGCAGCGTCTCGCAAGCGAAACACTTGCCGCACACCTCGCAGGTGTACGGTTTCTCGCCAGTGTGCGAGCGATTGTGGATCTCGAGGCCCTTGGCCGTCTTCAGCTCCTTGCCGCACAGGGCGCACAAGTATCGACGCCTCTCGTAATTCGGCACGTCGCCGTGTGCCTTCACCTTGTGCTGCTTCAGGACCGACTTGTACTTGTACACCTTGCCGCAGACGTCGCATTTGTGCTCGATGCTCTGCGGGTCGGCCTCCTCGAGCTTGTCCCCGGCCAGGCTCGTCTGCTCGTAGTGGTAGAGGCGATTGTGCTCCTTCAAACTGCGCGAATTCGAGAAATTGCTGGGTTGTGAGTGTTGCTGGGTAGGGGATGATCTGAGAGAGGCGTGTTTAAGGGTGGTTCGATAGATCAAGGAATACTTTGATGGCTCTTTTCTAGCTTAGTACGCTTGAAACTTGGACGTTCCTGTATTCTTTCGTTAATGAAGACTCTGTTCGTTAATATTTACGAAGCAAGAGATACTCATTTGAAAGCGAGTCTGTGCGAAATCAGTTGAATTGATGGTATCTCTGGAGACTGTGTATGTGAAAAAGAAGCGCGTGCAGAGAAGATACTTGGAAACCTCTTTCGTAATCTGAACGCTCTGGTTTTAATACAATGCCGCTTTCATACCTGTACACATCGTTGAACGTGCTACCACAGGCGTTGCACTGTTGGTACTGCATGAAATTATGCATGGTCGTGTGGGTCATCAGGGAGTCCTTGTCCTCGAAGCTCTCGCTGCAGATTTCGCAAGTGAACTTCACTTCTCTGTGATGTCGTTTCGAGTGCCTGTCCACGTCGCTGGCACTCACCCCCATGAAACTGCACTGCGCGCAGGGGATCGTTTTGGGTGTGTGCGATTTCTTCACGTGGGCGTTCAGCATGAACTGCTGGGGATACGTCTTCCCACAGGTGACACACTTGAAAGGCCTGTGGATGCCGTGCACGATCCTCAAGTGCGCCACTAGTCTGGTTACGAAGTGAAACTTCTCCTGGCAAAGGTCGCACGTCTTCTCGTTTCCTTCGTATCTGGAAAGTTCAATTTCAAATCGTTTGTTTCTTAGCCAGTCATTGCGACCCTTCGATTGTTACTCATTTTTCATCACGCGGAGATTGATTAGAAATTAAAGATAATTTGGATAAGAATTTTATTGTTTAAGTTAGGTTTTATCAAAATTTGATGAATTTAATTAATCTACTTTTTTAAATAGTTGAAATTTGAATGTTTGATTAGTTAATGACGTACTGATCGTACAAGATATGTGGGAAACTCACTTCTGTCCAGGATCGAGAAGAATATCCTCGTTCTTGATGCTGAAATCTTCGCAGCCGTTAAGCTCGTCGTGAACGTCGCTCCAGTGGCTGGAACGTGGTAACCTTCATTGACAAAAATACACATTTACACAAAGCATCACGTGTGCTTTAAAAAAGTGAACATTGAAATCGGTACATTGGAGGAGGATGCTTTCGTAAATGCGCGTACTTAAACCGACATTGAAATACAATCCTCGATAAAGCCAATCGTAGATAAAATATATCACAATCCTCAATAAAGTACAAAATTCTATTCAAAATGGTGGTCACTCTTTTATTAGAAAAACAAACAACATAGTTCCGTAACAGAAAACTACGAACTGATCGATCCATCTCTCCCCAGAGCGTCGTCCCGATCGCAGTCAAGTTTTCTCGTGCATCCTGCGGTGTTTCTTCAGAAAACTTCCGGAAACGAACCCCTTGCCGCAGTCCGCGCACTGGTACGGCCTCTCGCCCGAGTGGTACCTCAGATGCAAGATCAAAGAGGTCCTCTGCGTGAACCTCCTGCCGCAGTGCGAGCAACCGTACGGTCTCTCCCCAGTGTGCACCCTTCGGTGAATGCTCAGGTTCTCCTTGCTGGAGAACTGTTTGTCGCACAAGTCGCACCTAACGATTTTCTCGTTGACGTGGCCTCGTCTGTGCACCATCAGCCTCCTCTTCGAGGAGAGCACCGCGCCGCACAGATCGCACAGATGCCTCGTTTTCTCGTACAGTCCGTGGCGTTGCTTCAGATGCTTCTCCAGGAACGACTTGCGCGTGAAACCTTCGAGGCAGATCGTGCAGAGGTGCCTCTTTTTCGCGTCGTTCCTCGACTCCACGGGAAGAGTACCCGCGTGTTGCGTCCTCACGTGATTGGTCAGGTTCTTCTTGTAAGGGTAGGATTTGCTGCAGTGGTCGCATCGATACACCTGCTTCCGTGTGTGAACGTTCACGTGCTCCAAGTACTCCGTTCTCAGATAGAAGCCTTTTTGACATTGTTCGCACCTGAACGAGTAGTCTTTGGTGTGGCGTCGACGGTGACTCTCCAGGTTCGATTTCTGGTTCGATCTGTAGTTGCACAGGTCGCAAGCGAACCGCTTCGAACCGGTGTGAATTAATTTGTGCCGCGCTATGTTCATGGGGCTCCTGAACGTTTTGCCGCACTCGTCGCAGCTGAAGGCCCTGTCGATCCCGTGGAGATTCTTCAGGTGCTCCACCAGCTTCCTCGTGTGGCAGAAACAGGCGCCGCACTTAACGCACTCGTGAATCGCTCGCGAAGTTGCTCTTCGTGGCCTGAAACAGAGCCGTTCATGAACTAGACGTATCAATTAACGCGAGAAGCGAGTGATTATTGTAATAATTATTTGTGATGACGAGATACTTGTTTCGAGATCAATTTCTATTGGTACTTTTACTACATACCTACCGATATCTGATGACGCATTGGTTTCTAGATGAATGCAATGAAATTTTGGGGAGTTTGTTTGTTTGTTTGGAAATTAGATGCAATTAATGTGTAGAAAACGTTTGGAAGATGAGAATCTGTACGATGGAAAAATTGAACACCTTTTTTCAATATTTTATAACTAATTATTAAACGTACATAAAGTTTCGTACTGTCTTCGCAAAAGTTTTGCAGTACGCGTACAGAAATGAATATTCATTTAATATTCAAATCCCGAAGACTGATGTATTCTTTCGTTAACGATTATAAATTCAATTATTGTTCGATATTTTAGTTTTACAAAACTTTACAAAACTTCGACTTCGATTTTCAACATGGAACTGATAATTCGACGTTCGAAAAAACAACATCATCGTAACACATAATTGTAATTAAAGTCTGATTTGCGTACAAAGTTTGTATAAGATTCCCTACGAGTAAAAATTATGCTACTATTAAGCTACTATTAAGAAAATAAACAACGGATAATAATGATCTTTCTTAAAACGATGCAATTTATATATTTCCCTCGTCGAAGATCCTCTTTTAACATCTTAATTAATATAAACTCTAACGAATTTTCTTTTTCCTTGTGAAACTCTCATTCAACGCAACAATGATTTTATTAGAGGCTTCTAAACGTAGACTATGCTTTAGTAATTAAAAAATTTGTTCGCTTTTGCGGTACCATTTTCTCTCTCGATTAGTATCCATTTAAAATATTTAGACTACAAAACACAACAATTCTCCATTTACCTCAGGAACAACCAAACTCATAAAAATTTTATTTCAAGTGACAGAAGACACACTATTCTGGCTCTAGTATAATTAGATGTATCAAAACCCGTAAAAATGGCGGACTTAATGATTCCATACCTCATTACGATTTCTTTATAAAAATGATGCAGTGAAAATGGGTTTCTATTTATTACAAAAATCACAGTACAGCAACGAGTAGAGTGCCTTTTCAAGGAACCATCAACTTGGCGGGTGTAGCAGAACTATCGTCCAACCACGGTTGTTCCAGAGTTAAAAGGAACCAATTTTGGTAAAAAGAAAAGAATAACGACGAATTAAAAGCTAGAAATATATCGTGATAATCGAACGCCTTTGCACAATATCAATAAAATATCACTTCCAAAGGAAAGCACAATCGAAACATCCTAAAACACTTCAGAAGCCTCGGACATCGCGACGTCCACGAGGACCAGGACCACCAGCGCCTGAAGAGTCCAAGATAAACGTCCACCATCGCACCGTCCACTAAACTCTCACCCACTAAGTCTCCTTTTTCTCCACTGTCGCGTCGCTCAGATTTTGCGTGAAGTCCATGATAAGCTTCCTGATGGAGATCACAGGAAGCGGTGGCAGGGGTCCCGGGTGCCGCTTCCTGTGGCAGATCAGTCCTGGTTTCTGGGCGAACTTCTGCCCGCATATATCACAAGTGTACGGCCTCTGGCCAGTGTGTATCAGTATGTGTTGCTCCTGAGCGGTCCTCCTCGGGAACCTTTTACCGCAAACGGGACAGGCGTACGGCCTGATACCCTCGTGGATCCTCAGATGGAGGTCCAGGTCCCTCTTCTGGCCGAAGGTCTTGCCGCAAGTCGGGCAGACCACCTTCTCCTTCCTCTTGTGCCACAACAAGTGCTGCTCCAGGTTGTTCTGCGTCGTCATGCAACGTTTGCACAGGCTGCACTCGTACGCGGGCTTGTTGTGCTTGTACTTCATGTGCGCCCTCAGGGACGGCAGGCTCCTGCACGCGTAGCCGCAAACGGTGCAAATAATGGGCGGCGCCGTGCTGTGCATTTGCTTCTTGTGCTGGACCATGTCGTTCCTGATCTTGAACTTCTTCCCGCAAACCGAGCAGGAATAGTCGAAGCTGCTGGTGTGCCTGCGAACGAAATGGTCCTTCAGCGTCCACCTGTTGGTGCTTTTGTACTCGCAGATGCTGCACGGGAACAAGACCGGACCGTGGACCTGTTCCGAGTGCTGCTTCAAGTCTTTTCGCAGTCTGAACGTCTGGTCGCAGGACTCGCAGCGGTGTCTGTGCTGGTTCATGTGCGACGCCAGGAACGACTTCCGGTTGAACTGTTTGTTGCAGAAATCGCACTCGAACAGTTCCGTTTGCCTCTTTGGTCTCTTCCTCTCGGTGGGTCTCGTCTCAACGGGTTTCTTCGCCTCGATCGGCACCTTCGACTGGGCAGGTTTGCTGGCTTCAGCGGATCTCTTCGTTTTGAAGCCACGAGACGCTAGCATGCGATTTTTTAAATTCAACCTCCTGACTCTCTCCCTTTGTCGACGCTGCTCCTTCTTGGCCAACGTGAACGAGTTCTCCATCGCGAGGACGCAAGACTCGTCCAGAGGGTTCACGTCGCTACCGTTCAGCGGATCCATCGCAGGGGAACTAAAACAGATTAAAATCGTCCCCGTTAGGCTTTCGCACCTATTGAATGTTACTTGACAATGCTTCTATATGGAGAGCTTACTTACTTGAAATATTTTTAGCAGATGAACATTTCACGATTTAGTTAGACTTTCGTTTAGGAATCTAAATGTTTGCGCAATTAACGTTTACGGTATTAAATCGTAAATGATACCATTTCGATCGATTCGTTTGTATGGCTAAGGCAAATCGTGTGTATTCGATATTCTGTAATTATTTATCGTATAGCGATTATGTTTCTATTTGGATTATCACATGTAGCTGGAAAAATAAGAATCTTGTGTCATACTTACGTATCATTCTATATTTTTTTATCAAAGTCGAAGGATTTCCTAACGAGAGCTCGGTTAAAATTGATTGCAATTTTATTAAAAAATTCATAATACAGTAAATAGTACAAACAACATTCGTAGAAAACATGTAAAATCCATGCTTCGTCAATAAAGAAACACAGGTGTATCGTTAAAAATCTTAAAGATACTTGTAAAAATTCACGGGTTTCCTCTTGTTACAAAATAGCTTCAGTAAAATCGGCAGTGAAAAGAGAATCTGCAAAGTATTTAAAAACCAGCGTATAAATCTTCATCAACAATTCGCAGAAACATCCGCAATGATGACTTTCATGAAACACGATTAATCGATGAAGTCAAACTCTTTCCATTGTGCATAAAAATTAATTTTGTTTCCAGATCCAAATTATATACTCTTCAACAAAAGGTAAGTTTCTTCCATATCCTAATATACAGCTCTACTCATAACTATTCCAAGAATACATATATCTCATACAAAAATTTTCCTAGACTATTTTATTGTCAATTAGTTGAGTAATCAAAGAACTAATTTCATTGTTTGTACTCGTTCAGTACAAACAACAAAACTTTACTCTGCGAGCTAACCCTTCAACACGCATCTCAAATCCAAATTACCAAAGCAACGTCCATCGATTTCCCAAATCATGGAATAATTACGAGTATACATATTTCTCGATAATGCATTTGTGAGACGTAATTAATAGCCCTCTGAACGAGATCCATCCGCAAACTATTCCCTCTCACAGCCTTCCTTTACATAAACCCTGAATCGCATCGAAACCGCACACGATGAAGGTCGTTTATTCATTCGATTTTAATGATCGTGTTCTTCATCGTGTACTCCTTCGTGAACTCCGTGACGATGTTCTTGATGGAGACGACGGGCAATGGCGGCAGCGGACCAGGATGCCGTTTCCTGTGGCAGATCAGTCCCGGTTTCTGCGCGAACGTCTGTCCGCAGATGTCGCAGACGTACGGCCTCTTCCCAGTGTGGATGAGCACGTGCTGTTCCTGGGCGGTTTGCCGTCTGAACGACTTCCCGCAGACGGGACAGGGAAAGGGTTTGACGCCCGTGTGCACACGCATGTGCGAGTCGAGGTCGCGGCCACGGAACCTTTTCCCGCACGTGGGGCACAACACTTTCTCCCTGGTCTCGTGCCAGGTGAGATGCTGCTCGAGGTTCTCCTGGGTCGTCATGCCTCTCCTGCAGATCCGGCAGACGAACTCGGGCTTGTAGTGTCTGTACTTCATGTGCGCCTTCAACGCGTGCAGGTTCTTGCTGAAATGGCCGCACACGTCGCAGACGATGGGCGGCGCGTCGCTGTGGTTCTGTTTCACGTGATGGTTCAGGGCCTTCTTGATCTTGAACTGCTTGCCGCAGGTGTCGCAGGCGAAGTTGTAGCTGGTCGTGTGCAGGCGTATGTAGTGGTTCTTCAGGGTGCCCTTGTTGTTGCTCTTGTACTCGCAGACGCTGCAGTCGTACACTTGGCGCCGATGGATCTTCTCCGTGTGAGAGGCCAGGTATCTGCGGAGCCTGAAGGTCTTTGGACAGTCGGGACACTTGTGCTTGTGCTTCTTCAGGTGCTCCGCGAGGTTGCTCTTCCTGAGGAACTTGCGCTGGCAGTGGTCGCACTCCAAGCGAACGACTCGACTCCTCTGCTTCGACTGCTGACCTGGGCTGGTTCGAAGGGGTAGCCTGGAGTTTGTGTCTTGCGATCTCTTCGCGTTGCCCTCGTCTTGGTTCGCGGGCACCGCGTCGAAGCTCTCTTTCACGATCCAGTTTACGTAACCCTCGGGGAAGTCCAGCGGCGAGTCCGACTGGGAATCAGGCTTGAATTCTTCGCTCAGAGGGTCTAGAATCCTAAAACAGGAAAGTACGTAGATCGTATTAAACCTGGGAGTCCGAATGAATGAAGGAATTCTTAATGGATAAATGCAGAGATGGTTGAAAGTAAGGCATCACCGCGTCACTAGAACTCTAAAATTATTCTTTTTTTCTTTGGCAAGCATTTTATTAACTGCAGATCTCGTTTCTCGAACTTTACACAACGCGTTAGGTCTTGGTTAATCGCTTAAACCTAAACGGCGTTCCGTGGCGTCCGAAGGCTCTTTGAGAAATGAAATCTTAGAAATTCTAGTATCTCTGTGCCCATCATACCTGCTCGCTCTTCTAAACGATCCGTAACAGTCCAGTACAGCCTGGAAATGTATAAAATTGATTATTATCGTCAAAGAACGCGATGATTTAATACAACAGATATACTTATCTTGCGGATTCTAACGTGTTCGGTTTACTCTATTCTTTTCACAGGCATAGTTCGCGTTCTCTTCGACGGCGGCGGGGAATGATCGTTAAACAACAAATTTCCTTTATTCAAACTCAACAAAGGTACAATGTCTCTTTATTCCGTTCTTAAATTCGTCCACGGCTGACAATCATTGCGGGGTAGTTGAAGAGATCGGGCTGAGTAAAAATATTTATTTCAAACTCAAAGCTATACACAGCGTGTACGTGTCCTTACGAACGTATTACACTAGGGTATTGATTTTTAGAAAAATAGCCGTCCGTAGGCGTGCTTTCTACCACGCGGGTTTCCTTTCTCGCTCTTTCACTCTCTCTTTCTCTCTCCTAATCTGTCACACACTCTTTCTCTCCTCGATTTGTTACATTTACACCCTTGGAAAAATCACTAGCAACATGGTCGAAGGGGTAGATGCGGCGTGGGGGACGTATTTGTTGCGTTCGCAGATTCAGAAAAACCGGGGCTGGGTACCGTGTCATATACGTTATGTTACAGTTACTCTTAGAAGGACTAGCTCTCGCGGATAGTGTCACCGAGACATATCACAACGTGTTACGTATCAATGAGTTCGCGTTGGCGACGAGCGGCCATTAGTGACGCGCGGACAGGATGACGGTGTTGGCGTGTCCCTCCGTATTCCTCTATTGCTTCCCGAAATGTCCCTTTTTACGCAATGCGATGAATCGTACAGACTAACGAGATGAAGTTGATCGCTGTTCTATCTTTATTTGGCCGAAATATCACGCAGACAATTGAAAATGGTCGACTACCATCGTCGCGCAGCTTCGACAGAAGAGTAGGTGTTCGCTTGGTCGAAGTAAACCGCGAGAGATCTGTTCGGGTCAGGGATGGCAGCATCGCGCGTCTACTGGTTACATCGATTAACGGAATTGGCTGATGGGTGGGTGTCCTCTAACGTATCTAGAACAGCGATGTCATCTTTGTCTTCGCTATGTTCTCTTTCTTCTCTGTCATACAGCGTAAGATCACGCGATGGACATAAGATACGATCTGACATTCAGAAATGGTGCCCATCAGCCTACTGCGTTGGCTCGTCCACACGCCACTGCCTGTACGAACGTTGGCAAGAAAATGTCCCTGACCGGATAGATCCTCTCTGGCTTCTACCTCAGTTTTAGTCTCATCCCAAGTCATTAGCATCTGTCGAGCTGTTAAGAAACACCATTTCGTTCTAACGCGCGAACGATTCGCTCCAGACACGTCCAATTTCGTTCCTATGGCTCCGGAAGCAAGTTGGTCACCTCGCTCTACTCCACTATTACGTTATATACGACCTTGGCTGTTTACTCGTTAATTTCACGCGCTAATGACTACACGTATCAGGAACAAAGCACGCGAGGAGCCTCATTCTCGTACATGCCTCACCGCCGGAGCAATTATTTGGACATGCCTGGATTCACTTTAGCTGGGAGCACGCGTTGAAGAGTCTTAGATAATTCAATTGCAATCTTTACAATGAGTATAGGAAACTTTCTTCTTTGTTAGCGCATTATACGTTCATAGTAATATTAATTGTAGATGTTTTTTTTTTGTTTTGTTCCAAGAATGGAACCGGTTATTAAAGTGGGCAACGTAAAAATGGTCTCCAGAGTTCGCAGGTAAAGTGAAAGGAAAATTGAAAAAGGGATCCTATGTTCTCCTTTGCTCCGTGTCTTTCTTTCTTCACGTAAATCTTCAATTTACACAAGGCTGTTATTATATTGTACATCTTATATCTTTAAAACTTACAATTATGCGCGTGGCGTCTAAAAAATAATCATCGTTCGCCCAAGTGTCCTCGATCTATCAATCTCGATGGTATACAAAGTATTCTGGAGTTCGGTGATCCGCGAATTATTCGTGATGCTGTTGTTTCGATGAGAAAATCTCGCTCTTACTCGTTGTTGAAGCATACATTCGTAATTGCTGAACTGCCAGTTCGTACAAATAATTGTGTACACAATAATGTGTACTCTTCGACAGACAGAAACGTAAATGACAAAAATTTTGTCTACCAACTAAAATATTTAAACGTAAAAATGACTGAAAAATTGTAATCGATCGAGACACAGGGTGATCCAAAATCGATGTTCAAAAATTTGCAACTATACTTTACATTTCGTAACTAAAAAATCTGCTTGCGAGTATAAAATCTCGCTAATCGAAGTAGTATCAATTTTAGTGATTTTGCGATGGAATATTCTAAACCTCTAATCAACTATAAACCCGAATTCATAAAGATCTTCTCCATATCTCCAAAAAGTACAAACAATCGTAACTATTCAAACGTCACTTTTGAATAACCCAGTACAATGTTAATAATAATGCAACAACAACATTTTTCTAAGAAAATGTACAATTATATTCAATTATACTGTGCGACAACCCAATCTATCCTTCAACGACGAGCAGACTGAAGTCGATCGAAGTTTTACCGATCCATCGTTTCGTCGTGTTCACCTCTACTGAAATTCTCTGTTATCAGACGCCATACGGATACGCGAATAAACTCAAGTATCCCCAAATCGATCAAGATAATTACAGTATTCTTCGCATCTTCCATTCGCGATCGAAACAATAGCCGATTAAGTATTAAAGCGTGAGAAACGCGGCCGAAGAAACGATCGACGCCTCGAGTCGAACAGGACTCGGAACAACCGATCTCGAACGATTCTACGCTTCCTCCTCGATCCTTTCCTCGTTCTCGCGGGCGTTTATCTCCTGCACGTACCCCTCCGTGAACTCTTTCACGATGTCCGCGATTGGCATCACGGGCAACGGCGGGTGAGGGCCAGGGTGCGTTTTTCTGTGGCAAATCAGCCCGGGCTTCTGCGTGAACGCCTTGCCGCAGATGTCGCAAACGAACGGCCTCTTCCCCGTGTGGATGAGCAAATGTTGACGCAGCTGGGATCTCCTCGCGAACGGTTTGTTGCAAATCAAACAGGAATGTGGCTTGCACCCAGTGTGCACCGCCATGTGCCTCTTGAACGAGTCCTTCTTCGTGAACGTCTTCCCGCACTCGGCGCATACGATCTTCTCCCTCTTCTCGTGCTGCGTCAGCAGATGCTGGTCCAGGTTCTCCTGCGTGACCATGCGCCTCTTGCATATGTGGCACTCGTATTTCGGCTTGTAATGCGCCCATTTCTGGTGCACGTAGAGGGAGCCGCTGTTTTGGCACAATTTCCCGCACACGTCGCAGTTGATCGGCTTCTCCTTGTGATGGAACCGCACGTGGTTTGTCAGGTCGCCTTTCACCTTGAACTTCTTCGGGCAGAACTTGCACTGGTGCTCGTACCGGTCCGTGTGCTTTCTGATGAAGTGCGACTGCAACGAGTGCTTCGATCTGCAGACGAACCCGCAGGCGGCGCACGGGAACAGCATGTTGTTCGGACGTTTTCGAGACCACGTTTCGTGTTTCCGTTCCAAGTGCGCCGCGAACAGGCTCTTCTTCAGTGTCCTGTAGTCGCAGACCGCGCATATGTACGCCCCGTCCTCCTGTATGCACACCTTCTTCTTGTGCGTCCACGCGACGTGCTTCCTGAACGAGATGGCCGAGCTGAACATCTCCGAGCAGACTTTACACTTCAGCGCTCCACCCGAATTTCGGGAGACCTTTCTGCGGGTCTTCGTCGGGGTCGCGTGGTTGTTGGCCGACTCTAGAATCTCCTCCTCCAGATATTCCACCTGCTCCACCTGATCCTGATCCCCTTGATCCTCCTGATCGACCTGCTCCAGCTGCTCTTGATCGTTGTACACTTCCGGCTCCTCCTGCTCCTCTTGCTGGTACTCCACCACTTCCTTCCCGTCCTCCACTTCGGTGGACGTCAGCTTCTCTATGGTAACCATGCTACCCTGAACCTTCACCTGGTACAGATCCCCTATCGTCTTGTCGTTCTCACCGTCGATGGTCCCGTTCAAGATGATCGGCTTAACGTCCTCCTCCTCTTCCCTCTGCTCGGAGCTTCCGTTCAGGAGGTGCTCCTCCTCGTACAGTTTCTCGTCGCTGGAGTCGTACTGCAGGTCCTCGTCGTTGCCGTACAGACACTCGACCTTGACGAGGTCCTGCTTCTCATCCTCGTTCCCCGTCTCGTCTATCTGCTCGGGTATGTCCTCGTCGGCCAACGGCGTGTCGCCTTCAGGTACAAACGCGTAATACGGCTTTCCGTCGAACTCCAGGATCTGCCATTTTTTCATCACGACCGATTCCTTGTCGAAGATAAAGAGACCGCGTGAATGGAGGCTGTCGAGCTCGTACCTGAAACATCAACGAGGTCATTAACACGCTACCCGGACGCTTGTTGGTCAGCAAGCTTTCAAGCGATTTCTTTCGTTATTATCGTACGCGCCTGGCCCGATCGAACGTCGTCGCGCGGCTGTTAGCACGTCAAACAAAGAGTAGTTAGCGCATGGTGCTCGTATGCGAAGCGATTACGATTTAGGAGAGGGCGGGCTACGGTCTCGTTTAGACGCTACTCGGGGATTAATGGAGAAGTACGCTCGAACGGTCAGGGTGAAGCACGGTTGGAACGGTGCGACGTCTATCGTCCACGTACGTTGGGAAAATAATACTTTATTTCGAGTACGCGAGCTGAGTGTTACAAGAACTTCGAGCATTTGAGAAAGTACATGGTATTGAGCATTTTGTAGAAAAATATTCTCGCCAGGAACACGATGAACTCCGTAGAACGTTCGGACTGTCCTGCCACCTTAAATTTAATACAATCATTTAAAATTACTTAATACAATTCGATAGCCCACAGATTCGTGGGCGATAATATCAAATTCTTAAACAGTGCCAGAAATCTCTTCGGCCTCCTTTCAGATATCTTCAAGGTCTCGACGCAATTTACAATACGAAAAGAAAATAAAAGAAAACGATAAACTCTCTGTAAAATCGGACACAAGGCTGTCGAGAAACACGGCTCCTTCATTTCTTCATGAACTCCTTCAGGATGTGATCGATGTGCATCACGGGGAGGGGCGGTAAAATCCCAGAGTGTATCTTCCTGTGGCATATGAGTCCAGCCTTCTGAGCGAACGACTTCCCGCACACGTCGCACACGTAGATCCTCTCCCCCGTGTGCAACAGCAAATGCTGGCTCAAACTGCTGTGCGTGGTGAACGCCCTGGCGCAGACGGAGCAGCTGTACGGTTTGTCCCCGGTGTGTATTCTCATGTGCTTCCTGAAATCGTGGTTCTCGAAGAACGTTTTCCCGCACTCCTCGCAGACGGACTTCTCCTTCTTCTCGTGCTGAGTCAGCACGTGCTGGTCCAGGTTCTCTTTGGTCACCAGCCTTCTACGGCACACTGGACACTCGTACTTCGCCTTGTAGTGGGCGTGTTTCTGGTGGGTGTACAGGCTGTGGCTGTTTCGACAGGTTTTGCCGCACACGTCGCACATGACTGGAGGCTCGCGATGATTCAGCCTCGTGTGAGTGGTCAGGTCGCCCTTGATCTTGAACGCTTTGCCGCATTGCTCGCAGGAGAACTCGTAGTGCTGGGTGTGCTTGCGCACGAAGTGGGACCTCAGCGTCTCCTTTCGAGAGCAGATCAGACCGCAGATGATGCAAGGGAACTTCCCTTTGCCACTGAATTTGCTCTCGCCGGAACCCTCGTGGCTTTGAGCCAGGTGAGCGATCATGGTCGAGCGTTTGTTGCAACGGAAGTCGCAGGTGGTGCACGAGAGAGCTTCCTGCTTCTGCGACGCTAGTCCCGCGAGGGAAGACTCTATCGGATATGCTTCTTTTTTATCTTGATGCTCGTGCGCGAGCTTGTGTCTCTTTAACAAATACTTCTTTTTAAACTGTTTCTGGCAAACGTCGCAGGCAGCCAGGGTTTTAGACTGGTCTCTTAGGAGCGGTGGTTCCGTGTCTTTTCTAGTTTCTTCGGTGGCAGATGGTTTCGAAACGGAGTTGCAATGTAATTGGTCTAGTCCTTCCCTAAAACAGGAAAACGATTAAAGTTTATTAAGGTTCTAAAGGGGGTGGTAGCAGGTATCGATAAATTACTTACAGTCGAAGTTAATAGTCACGATGAGTTTTTGGCGTGAAAAGAGTAAAACTATCACACGCTTGTGATTAAGTGATTAGTAATTCTATTTTTGGAGGTAAATCGTGGTTCACTCATTTATTTGGTGGAATGAAAGAAATCGTACAGACAGTATTATTATTCGTGAATGCGACGTACTTTCAGTGAAGTATATTTGCATATTTTTTATTATACTGAAACGTAGCTTACGAATCGTAAAATATTAATAAATAAATGGATTTCGGAGAACTTTTTTCTGCTACGAAAAATATCATTTAATGCTTTATCGGAGAGGAAACGACAGTTTCGCGTCCTGATTAGAAGCACCGACAAAATTGTTGTCTGAACGTTTGTTCAAGATCATCGAATAATATTATGCAACGTATTTTTAACTGCATCATCGACGGTGTAATCAAGCGGCAAAAACCCATAATAGAAGCAATCGTTTCTCTTTATGGTAATCCAAGGATGCACAATTATTGATTAATTGTTAGAGATGAACCTGCCGTTAGTATCTTCCCGAAATAGTTGTACTGAATCCCCTGAAACATAAAATCGTAAATATAATTAAATGTAAAATTACTTGATACCATTAGAATCGTGATTTACTTACGCGATTACCTCTACAAATATTTGAAAACATTAAATCTGAAGTATTCATAATTAAATACAATACAATACTTATCCTGTTTAATAAACTTCATTCATATAAAAAAGTGCACTTCTCGCATCTTCTTAGTTCCACAAATTGAGTCAATTTTCATTTGCGATCGCATATATTAACGCACTGAATGAAAACTAATTACATTGGAAGAAGAAAGCAATATTAAATCGGGTGCTGCAGATTGTTCCATTGAAATTAAATTAGAAACGTTTGGTCAGTGTGTCTATATTATATTAATTAGTCATATTATACACACAATTCGATGGCATCATGAACCATATCAATTTATTTTAAATAATCACCAGCAATCGCGAATAAGAAGTTTAGATATCGTACTCAAAAATATAAATCTGTTACGAGATTGTGTTGAAAATAAATTCGTATAATCTCTTCTTGTATACAATATATTTCACAGTATTCTCATACGCGCCCCGGATCTCTTCCCCGGATGATTTATTCCTCTGAAAATCGTTACAGTCGGACGATGCATCGATTAAAAGCATTTCCCCCCCCTCTCGTCGATTACATGCATAGAAGTGGATAAAGATACGAGGAAGTAAATGCTTCAGGATCTGAACCTTAACGTACATTCGAGCCCAATGAGCTAAATCATTACAATTGCGCAATATTACATGATCAACGATTCAACATTTTCCAACTCCTTCGTCTTCGTCGCTGGACGTTTGGAACAGCAATTAAGACAGCGTTCTGGTAATGATTCAAGGAAGACCTATTTTCCTCTTCGCAATCGCGTCAACAATAGAAACTTAATTTAACCAACCAACGTAACCTCCTCGTGAAAGGAACACGAGAGTCAATTCCAGGGGGAGAAGCAACTCCCGCGTATCCTCTGCGTCACCTCGAACGTTAAATCTACACGTAGCGCGATCATTCCTTCTTCATGAAGTCACTGAGGATGTGTTCTATGTGGACGACGGGTAGCGGCGGGTGCACACCAGGATGGGACTTCCGGTGGCAGATCAGGCCAGGCTTTTGCGTGAACGTTTTCCCGCAAATATCACAGATGTACGGTCGCTTCCCCGTGTGGATGAGCAAGTGTTGCCTGTAGGCAGTGCGACGCGCGAAAGCCTTGCCGCAGATGTGGCAATCGTACGGCCTGTCCCCCGTGTGCGTCATCATGTGCTGTTTCAAGCGGTGATTCTCGGTGAACGATTTCCCGCACTCCTCGCAGACGAAGCTCTCCCGCCTCTCGTGCTGCAGCAGGATGTGCTGGTCGAGGTTCTCCTGAGTGACCATGCGCCGCTTGCAGATCTCGCACTCGTACTTCGGCTTGAAGTGCGCCCACTTCTGGTGCACGTACAGGGAGTTGCTGTTCGAGCAGGTCTTCCCGCAGACGTCGCAGACGATGGGCCCCTCCTTGTGCTTGAACCGCACGTGCAGCCTCATGTCGCCTTTCACCTTGAACTTCTTCCCGCAGTACTCGCAGTCGTACTTGTACTCGGACGCGTGTTTGCGCTCGCGGTGCTCCTTCAGTCTGCGCCGATTCTGCGACTTGAACTCGCACACGTCGCACGAGTACTCCTCCGGCTCGGTCGTGTACCTGTAACTGCTCCTCCTTCTGCCTATGCGCTTCGTCGAGTGCTTTCTGCTGATGTGCGAGTGCAGGGTGGACTTGTTGGTGCTCTCGTAGTTGCAGAAGTTGCAGGCGTACGTCAGGCTCTCGGAGTCCTTCACCTCCTGCTCCTCCGTCTTGTGCTCCAACGCCACGTGCATCTTGAACGCCACCAGGCTGCGGCATATCTTGAAGCACACCTTGCACTTGTAACGCTGGGCCTGCTCGTGAACCGCGTTCCTGTGACGCTTCAGCATCTGCATCACTGGGAAGCATATGTTGCACTCCTCGCAGGCGTACACTTTATTGTCGTCGCAGTCCTCGTTTATCAACGGGACGTCGTCCATGTTCTTCTTCTTCAGCTTGATCGAGCACAAACTGTTGTCAGCCGTCTCCTCCTCGGCTGGGATCATGTAGATCTCTTCCGTCTCCTCGTTGTTCTTCGAAACCTCGTCCGTCGACTTGGCGGCCGGCTTCTCGCGTTCCGAGAGCTTCGACGTTTGGCTCGCCGGAAGGAAGGCATAGTAGAGGCAACCCTCAACGTCCACTACTTGCCACGGTTGCATCGGAATCGATTCCTTGCCGTATATAAAACGTCCGTCCTCGTTTAGCATCCTGAAAAGCACAGAACAGTCAGTTAGGCACCTCACAAACGACCACCTGGATTATTTTAACAGCAATTTGCAATCGTACTGTGCCATCTGCGTTTTTCTTTTATTCTTTCCTTCCTTTTCTCTCTCGTTTTTTTTTTTTTTGTTTTTTTTTTGGTACATGTATTATAAATGCAATTCTTATATCCGACATTTGTTGTCGTTACAATTACGTGCGTGTTATATACTTGTCCACGATGTATCTAACGTAAACTTTCTATCCGGAGGAAGAAATTGTTAACGGGGTATTGATTGAACGAAAATCGAGGAATTCCTCTTGGTTTTTCAACGCTGTAATGAAGACGACGCCGAGAGTGCTCGTCGTTGAATAGAACACCTCTTAAGCTTCAGTTCAAAGTTGGATGTATTACATAAAAAAGATCTTGCGATAAGTGTTTTACAGATATGCAGGTATGTACAGTCGAGTGTTTGCGAGACAAAAGCAAGCTAATCGAGAACGAACTAAACGTCGACGAATACGGAGCAGACCTGTCTTTACAAATAATTTAATGCGACGATCTAAAATCCGAACAGAGATTCGAACGAGCGCTTGCACATTTCCAAAATACAGTACATGTAATTCCCTCTATAGACACTTAAAAGTTTCCATGAACGCGTGTAGTCTGTGTATGCATCGCGTGTCGTAACAGCAGCTAACAAGCTAGTAGAAACAATACGGTCGACGTGCTGTCGCATTAACGTAACACCTTAAAAGTAGCTTAACTCCTTAAATAGTACAGATCAGGAAGCGTTAATTACATAAAACTGTTCGTTACACATCTGTCCTCGGTTCCAACCTCGCGACTAAACGAAGAGCTATCCATTCGTCGTCTACGCGATTAAACGTTTCAGTTATTCATAACGTCGGTCAGTATGTGGTCGATCAACACTCTTGGTAGCGGGGGATGCGATCCGGGATGGGACTTCCTGTGACTGATCAGTCCGGGTTTCTGCGTGAACGCCTTTCCGCAAATGTCGCAGACGTAAGGCCTGATCCCAGTGTGGATCAGCAGGTGTTGCTTCAACGCTGTTCTGCGCGCGAACGATTTGCTGCAAATGGTGCAGGTGTACGGTTTGTCGCCAGTGTGGATCCTCATGTGGACCTTCAGCCTGCTGTTCCTGGAGAACGTTTTGCCGCACTCCTCGCAGACGACGCTCTCCCTCTTCTCGTGCTGTCGGATCATGTGCTCGTTCAGGTTCTCCTGCGTGACCATCCGTCTCTTGCACACCTGGCACTCGTACTTCGCCTTGTAATGCGCGAACTTCTGGTGCACGTACAGGGAGTTGCTGTTCAGGCAAGTTTTCCCGCATACGTCGCAGATGACGGGTTGCTCCTTGTGGCTGAAGCGTATGTGATTCGTCAAGTCGCCTTTCACCTTGAACTTCTTGCTGCAGGTCTCGCAGGAGAACTTGAAGTCGTCTGAGTGTTTCCTGGCCATGTGCACCTTCAGCTCGTACTTGTTCTTGTTCTTGTAGTCGCATTGGTTGCAGTAGAACAGCGGTGGCTGACCGTCAGGTGTACTGTACTTCGGCTCCTTGTGCTTCCTTTGAATGTGCGAGTACAAAGACGACTTCTTCCTAGCCTTGAACGCGCATTCGCTGCACGAATACACTTCGAGCTCTTCGGGCTTGTGCTGACGTTTATGCGAGTACAGAGTGCTCTTCTTCGAACATTTGAAATCGCACTGATTGCACTGTTCCTCGATAGGCTTCTTGGCCTGTTTCTTGCCAGCGCGAGTGGTCATCGACGATTCGCTCGCACATTCGGACGTCGCGCAGGAATCGGCGGAAGTGGTTTTATTCTGATCTTGCGGACAAGTTTCCTTTGGATCTTCCGGTTTTGAAGGTTCCTCGTCGGTGGTTTTAGCTACTTTACACGTCTTCTTCGTCGTGCAAGTCCTCTTGGGCGTGTGATGATTCTGCGCTACATGGGAAACGAGCGCGCAGCTTCTTTTGCACAGGAAACTGCAATCGTTGCACCTGAAATTTTGCGTCTTCTTATCTCTATGCACCTCCATATGTTTGTTCAGATTGGACTGACTGTCCGACGTTTGACTACAAATTATACAGGAAATTAGTTTCGAATCCTCTTTGATCGATTTGTGCTTCTTCTTTATGTGAACCGTCAGAGTAGACTTCCTGTTGCAGCCGAAGTCGCAGGACGTGCAGTTGTACTTCCGTTTCTCTACTGGCTTCTGCGATCGTCTTCGACTTTGCGAAGCCAATTTCAACCGGTGCCTGGCGTTCAATCGTTTTCTACGCAGACGAGACTTCAGATTGTGAGACACCTTGTGCCTCTTCAGCATTCTCTCCGTGGGGAACTTCACGCCACATTTCTTGCAAGTGCAAAAGCCAATCGACACCTCGCACAGGTGCACCAGGGTGCCGTAGCTATTGTCAGTGGTCTCTGGCTCCTCCTTCTCCACTTTCACGGTTATCGCGGAGGATTTCGCGTCCTCTTCGGATTTCTTCGCATCGTCCGACGCTGGTACCAGCGAATAGTGCAATTTACCACTAGAATCGACGTACTGCCAAAGGTGCATGGGTACGGAGTCTTTCCCAACGACGAATCGTCCGGAGGCGTCCGCGGTGAGGATCTTCTTTCTGCACCCTCCTCGCCTAAAACACAATGGAAACGGGTTTATTAATTTCGAGATACTTCACTCGCCATTTTGGTACACAGACGTTACTTACTGCTGATCTAAGACGTCTTTACAGATTTCTATGCGATTGTTTCTAAATAGAAGTCTATGGTACGTGAAGTTTGCGAGGCACGGGTTAAAAGTGACATTTTTATTCTGAACTATAGCTTTTCGTTTTGGGATTACATTGCCTTTATTGTTACCGTTGTACTCCATTTCGTACGAATCGCGATTAAAATTCATCAACTGGTGTGCTGCACAAAATTGAAAAATGGAACAGCACATATGCGATAAATGAGTATACAAACAGTTAGATGGTTGCATTTACAGTGCGAAGCATATAGATTACAGCGTATATTTACAAAAATATTAACGGTGCAATTTATTTAATATTCCTGAAAATATTCATTTTCTATGTTTCGTTAACTTCACGCTGTACATGCAGGCTGTTTCACAGTCTTCTTCGTACTTAACACTAGTCATTTCACGCATGCACACTGATATCGTAAAATAATACTATATTCTTGAATATTGGATCACGCGCTCTTTTTATACAATCATATTGCACACATCGATCTCAGTTCAGTTTGCACGGCTCGTCCACTGAGTGAATCAAAATGGCACGGACCATTCAAGTACGAAAACAAGGAGTCTGTTTGGAATTCAGCGGTGATTCTTCTTCTTACCAAGAGGAATCGGTGGCGATGATAAATGGGCGTCTGGATGCTTCTTTCGATGCTCTATCATGTAGTATCTCCTCTTGAACGACTGTCCGCAAAGGTCGCACATGTGTGGTTTCTCCGCAGAATGCGTCGTCAAGTGCGCCTTCCTTATGTGAGACGTACGGAAGTTCTTCTTGCAAATGTGACACGTGTACGGTTTTGCAGTGGTGTGCACAGTCAGATGGGTCGCTAGATACCTCTTCGAGGTGAACACTTTCCCGCATTCCTTGCACTCGTACGTTTTACTGTGCTGTCGCATGTGGTTGTCCAAATTTTCCTGAGTCAACAGCTTCCTGTTGCAGACGCTGCACTGGAATTTGTACTCGTTCAAGTGGCTCACTTTTCTGTGCTTGTACAACGAGTAATCGCTCGTGTAGAACTTCCCGCAAATGTCGCACATGTGCTGGGAGTTGCCGTGGATTCCAGTGTGGAACTTCAGGTCCCACTCCATCTTGAAACGTTTCCCACAGTGCTCACAGCCGAATTTATAGTCGTCCGTGTGCTTCCTGATGTAATGGGACTTGAGGTTGTACTTCGTTCTCGCGCGATAG
Source organism: Xylocopa violacea (assembly GCA_963969225.1). NCBI lineage: Eukaryota > Metazoa > Arthropoda > Insecta > Hymenoptera > Apidae > Xylocopa > Xylocopa violacea. Next base: position 17,185,909 of record CAXAJV010000014.1, read on the forward strand.
TCGCATTTGCTGCAGCAGTGCAGCAGACTCGAATCGACGTCCTGGTGGAGCAGCTTGTGAATCTTCACCTCGGATTTGAACTTGAACGTTTTATCGCAATTCGAGCATTTGAAAGGTCGATGGGAGCTGTGCTTGCTGAAAATGTGTCGGAGAATTCTGCTCTTCTGTTCGAAGGTCGTCTGACAAATGTTGCAGGCGTAGGTGCCATCGAGGAGCTCTTCGTACAGATCCTCCTCTTTCGCGCAGTCTTTTTCTTCACTTTGTAATTTCTCTTTCACTTTTACTGGTAACAGTATTTTGTTATCTAAAGGCAGAAGTTCGTTCGAACAATTCCTCTTTTCATCGTTGATTTCTTCCTGTTCGAGATTCGTACGATTTGCAGAAATACTTTTCGTTTCAGCGTGATAGGAAGAGGTGTTCAGGCACAACGATCGAAACGCGATTCTCTTTTGAAGAATGCTTGAAGGTTTCCTCTGGCTACCAGCTATGGCTTTGTTCCTCGGGGTTAAATGCTGCGTTGATTTCCTAAAACATGAATTAAACATGTCAGTAAAAGGGATTCGTTCTACAGTTTTGAACAAACTTCTGGTACTCTGAACCATCGGAAGATAAAACATGTATATGTAAAAATGAAGTAATGATCCATGCACGAATTATCGATTGCATATCCTTACAGTTAACAATACATCTCTTTGATGGTACTGTACGATCCAGAGCTTTACAATTGGTTCTTCATACGTAAAAATTACCTGGAATATTTACGAGTGCAGTTGTTTGTTCTCGTGAATCATTTAATGTCACACCAGGGAAATTAAAGTAAATTTTTGTTGCAATTTTTCTAAAGTACTCGCCTTATATTATATAAAAATATCTTTTGAAACTTTTAATAGCAATTTTTAGCATACTTAAACAATTCTTCTGAAATTATTGGTGACGGAAAAGGGGTGACACCTTCTATTTCTTCTTTATGTTTGATCGAAGTAACTAAAATGAGATTTTAAGTCGACAGCAGTTTTGCTTCTTCTTCTCATTCTGCAGGAAGAAACAATGTATCTATCTATAAATGTAAGAAATGAAATATTTATCCTTTATGTGTACACTCATTTAATTTCAAATATCTGTTCAACATTATCCATATTTAATCAGAAGACATTGGTTTAGACGTACACATAACATTTGCAATGCTTGTCGTTTCAATGCGCAAAAAAATATTTGCCATTGCAATACTTACATTACGTACACGCAACATTACTTTCATTTGAAATTCTTTGTTGATTTCCAGAAAACACTAGTGGCACAGAATTTCCGAAAATACGCCACGATGCGTAAATTTCCATTTCAGAGAACATTCATTCACTTTGTACTTACAATCAATTTTCGTCATCACTTACAACTATTACAATAAATCATATCGATATTCCTTTTCGTGGTTAAAAATAAACAATATTTGTCTAACAAAATTAAAAAATATCTTCGTTGCACTGAAATCGATACTTCATTTCCAATGTTAACATTCGTTTCTAATCACATCGAACTAACACTATTCGTGTCTTCTTTCACACATACGTTCCAAATGATTGACATTCACAGTTACAGCTAACATTCTTATCATTAGTTGCGTTCAGCAACGATCATTTTTCATCGCGGATATTTGGTGTATTATTAAAATGAAAAAGGAAATGCAGAGGAACAAAGGAAGAAAATATTGCAGATCATCTAATAAAAACTGAATCGTAGTACAAGTTTAGTCTTTGTGCGACCCTCTGTGCTTTAGAAACGAGGCTTTGTATTTGAACACGGCGTCGCAAACGTCGCATTTGAAGCTCAGCGAGTGCCGTCGCAGGTGCTTTTTGAGCGACCTCCAACTATCGAATCGCCATCTGCACTTGGGACACTTGAACCGTTTCACGTCGGACTTCTTTTTCCTCGTGGACTTGGCCCTCAGCACGACCTTCCCGTGCGAGGTGGTCTTATACTCAGACATGTCCAGGTCGCTTCTGATTCGTTCGTAAAACACGCAACAATCGGACCTGCGGTTCTTGCTCATGGTGCGATGCACTCGCAGGAAGAACTCGTTCTGGTACACTTTCCCGCAGACGTCGCAGCGGCATGGCGCCACCACGTGTTTCATCTGGTGCCTCGTGTAGTCGGAGTTCAGCTTGAACATCTTTGGACACTGGGCACATTTGAAGTTGTAGTAGTCCGAGTGTTTTCTGATGTGATGACGCCTCAGGCTCTGGCTTCTCTTCGACATGAAACCGCACTCGGAGCACTCGTACATCTTGCCGCTGTCCTCGTGCCGCATCATGTGCAGCCGCAACGTCTTCTTCGTCTTCAACAGCTGATGGCACACCACGCACTCGAAGTTCAACTCGACGTAGTGGGTCGCCATGTGCCTGCGCAAAGCGCACTTCTGCCTGAAGGTTTTGAGGCAATGGTCGCACGTGAATACTTTCGTCGTCGACGTCTCTGGCTTGGTGCATTCTTCGAATAGCTGCGACAATTGCAACGGTAGCTGAACAGGCAATCCTGGGGAAAACGGAGGTTTCACTAGCCAAGGCTTTTGATTCAGTTCAGACTGCTCGAGTAACTCTTCGGTTGTCTCTTCAGGCACGTCTGGCGCTTCCGTCTTGATGTTAATCTCCGACGTGATAGACTCTTCCGCGTGTTGTTTCGGTGGTATGCTGTGAATGACGGGCAGGAGGAAATACTTGTCAACACTTTGCACAACGAGGAACGTTTGCTCGAGCGGGTCGCGCGGTGTTTGCCTAAAAACGAGAAAAAAAGAATGAAAAGCGTTAACTTGGATGAAGTGCTCGCGGTGACGATACAGAGAAACATAGAGATGATACAGAGAGACATCTGGTATGAGAGAAATTAACGATCGACTTATGCTTCCTCCGAAGACTGTCTTACACAGCTGCAGAAAAGTACGTTAGATATGGTTCGTGTTTTACTGGAAACAAATTCAGAATTAAAACAACCTGTCGTTACAGATAAAAACGTTCCATTGTTTCTCTCTTCGTTTTTCTTAAATAATTATATGTCCTTACGTTTCCTTAGCACGGTCATACTGAAATTCACGTACATGGAAACCAAATACAGAACGTGGACACCTATTCATGCGAGAGAAACAGATACGATTGCAGTTGCCATGCACGGATAGCTAATATCTGTTCGCCCACCGCTAAAAAGAAGAATCTTAAGTTAGCAGCACGTTAAAAATGTTCAAAGTAAAGGGTTGTTCTGGCTGAAAAATTCTTCTTCTGTACAAGATACCGTTGACAGTACAATCCGCAAGAACCAAGATAGATTACATACATCTTTTATATATGTATACATATATTTCTTTCTTCAAATTTACAAGCGATATAAATTTCCTCCGTAAGAATATCAATATCTATATTACAGGTTTCACGTTACATTTATATTGATATACATATATAAAAACCGTCTCATCGTAAATGATTTACAAAGCCTTGATTTCAGTTAAGTCTCAACTCGTTTCCGCTATCGTCTTTATACAGCGTCCCCCTCGCCGGTTTCTAGCCTTCGTGATCACATTTTTAAAATAAACGTATTAACATTTCGTACTAGAAAAGAATATTTTTATTCTGTATATTACATTAACCCTATACTATACAATACATTAGCCTGTTAAACGAATCGAAGGCAACGAACATCAAATATCGTGACAATTATATCCTTTTTTTTATCAAAACGAATTGAAAATTGAATAAAAAATAACTACGTATATTTCTTTGAAAATAAAAGTTCCAAGATCCCAAGAGTTTCCACCTCGTTTCCGAAAATTGAAACATTGCGCTCGCAAGTCCCAAAGTTTTAACAAAACTATTTTGCCGCGTATGATTCGAGGATATTTGGTATTAAAAACGAAGAAGAAATAAAAATATACTTTCTTTCGTGGCAACGTACCATCGTTGAAATGGTACAGGTCCTCAGCATTAGGACACGATAAACTTTTCCACTAAAATAAAACAGCAATGAATAAAGTGGTAATATCACTGACTAATGGAACAGAAGGTGTGCGGTCTGAACAATTCAGGACACTCTAGGATACAGCTGGTGTTAACACGGTTAATAACAATTTGGTCAGAGATAAATTTACCGTGGTCCTTAACGATCTAGATTCAACTAGCAAACTGTCTTACGCGCACGTATGCGCCGCATCCAGTCGAACAGTTTCCCAAAAGTAAAAAGAAAGAAAGATAGATGGAGGCTTACGTATCTCGTGGTCTGATGAACACAGTGCAGCCGTACGATTCTTACAACGCTCCCCAAAATTCGATGATTCAATGGAACACTTAATTAACTCGCAGAGTGCTTCGATGCGAAATGAAATATCACCGTGACGGTATCGAATCGAGCGAACGATCCTTCGTGAGGTCGGTGCCCTCGGCTAACATACTCTCCATACGCTCTAACGTAACATAAAGAAATGTACAAAAAATGTGTTCTCGCCGCACCATCGTTCACCCATCGCGTGCGTTACTTGCTGCTTTTGTTCACGATTATTTTGTCTTGCACACCGTAGAGCAGATTGGTGATCTTAATCGGCGGCGGCGGCGGATGGATCCCAGGGTGCTTTCTGCGGTGCAGCATCATGGGCGACCTCTGCGTGAAGCTCTGCCCGCAAATGTCGCAGACGTACGGCCGTTCGCCGACGTGCGTCAGCAGATGGATCTTCTGGGAGCTGAGACAGCCGAACGTTTTCCCGCAAATGGCGCACAGATAAGACTTCTCCCCGGAGTGGGTCCTGAGATGCTTCGTGAGGCCGTATTTGGTTTTGAACTCCATGCCGCACTGCTCGCACACGTACTTGATCTTGTGCAGTTCCATGTGGGTCTCGAGGTTCTTCTGCGTCTTGAACTTCTTCTTGCAGGTCTGACACTGAAACTTCTTCACCTTCGTCTTGTGCTTGTAGTGCTTGTGAAAGTAGAGGGAGCTCTTGCTGGGGTAGCGGGACCCGCATATGTCGCAGACGCACGACTCCGTGTCGTGGTCCTTCACGTGGGTCGTGTAGTCCGACTGCACCTTGAACTTCTTCCCGCACTGCTCGCATTTGTAGTTGTAGTCCTCCGTGTGCTTTCTGATGTAGTGAATCTTCAGGTAAGGCTTGGTGCGCGCCTTGAAGTCGCAGAGGCTGCACGCGTGCAGGTTCACCGGCTCGTCGTGCACCTCCATGTGCCTGCCCAAATGGGCGGTGGTTTTGAACCCCTTCCCGCAGATGGTGCACTTGTGCGGCCTCGAGTTGCTGTGCTTGTACATGTGTCTGGTGTGCTTGCTCTTGCGATCGAACGACGCGTAACAGATCTCGCAAGTGTGCAGCTTCTTCTTCGGCGCCTCCTCTTTGTCGAACGCGTCCTCCTCCTTCTCCAGCTCCTGGCTCTTTCGGAAATCCAACGGCGTGTCGTCGAGATCGTCGAACGGGTCGCTGCTACTCGCCAGCTCGTTCTCCTTCGTCTTCTCCTCCGGTTCGCTCGGCTTCGTCGACTGTTCCGCATCTTTTGGCGACTGCGCGCCCGTTTCTTCGTTGGGCGGCGGTTCCTTCATCATGAACACGCTCAGCGACGTCGGTATCCGAAAGTAATTATCTTCTAGTTTCACTATCAGAAAAGTCGGAGCGAGTGGGTCTAGCGCATTGTACCTAAAAAACCACAAAGCTAGTCAGTCGATTACAGTCTTGGGATCAGGTGGGAGGATATAGTGTGATTTCTTTTTTTTTTCTTTTCTTTCTCTTTTTCGCTAAATCGCGTTTGATAGGCATGCACTGATGTGTGTCTAAAATCGGCAGACCTTTTAAGAAACTCGTTATTCGGCAAATTTCTTAAAAATTTATTCGCTCTTCCTTTAAAGCCCCGACTCGCTCGGATGCGTACGATTAGCTATCGCAATGTACTGTTCGAGTGTGATCACTGCGTTAGGGAACTCACGTATGTTTACGCTGTTGAGGAAAGAATATTCAATTATTTTTGCAATAATATGATTAGTAATACAGTGGTAATAAAATGACGATGCAATCGTGTATCACAGCATTATTGTAATATAATTTTCTTCACAAATCTGCCATGTCTCCTTCGTATACTCTCCACCAAATATTTTAAACTAACACAACCCTTGTCTGTTGTATAAAAATTTTAGACTGAAGCAGGATGATTAACTCGTTAGTACATTTCATACGTAGTTTAAAATTACTATGGCTTTATTCTTAAAGATAGCAATCTATGTATATATAATACAAATATACAAAAATGTTAGTCTCTAGAGTTTAGTAATCCTTACAGATGAAAAAAGTGCGCTTATTTATTACAAATATTTGTATGTACACCACTTGACATAATATCATGGATTGCAACTGAAAAACAACTTCGTTCATTCTATAGGAAAGGAAGCTGCCAATTTATAATTACCAAATAAATATCTTCTTCGTAGAATCAATCGATAACTCAACAACTCTGCACATTTCCTCGAAAGTCGTTGCTTAAAAATTACCTGTTGAACATTGCAGAATAAACTCAGACTTACAAAACACCGAAATCGTTGTGGAAATCTTCGTTGTTACAGTCGAGTCTCGTTAATGCAACGAAAAACGTCAAATCACTCATCCGAAGCGCAAACCTCGCACAAGCTCGATCACTTACATCAAGTACCTCAGCCGTGACTCAAGTACAACGCGATCAAGCGAATCACTCTTCCCTTTCGACGAGCAACGTGATTCCAGATCGATCATAATCTCGCGTTCAACACGCAGCTCTTGTCGATCTGGTCGCTCTGCAGTTTCTGCAGATAACTCCTGGCCAATTCGGCAATCTGTGGATGAGTCGAGCGCAACGGTGGCAGTGGTCCAGGATGATGCCTCCTGTGCCTCAAAAGGCTGGAACGCTGCGTGAAATCCTCCTCGCAGACGTCGCATTTGTACGGCCTGATCCCAGCGTGCGTCAAAACGTGCTGGTAGAAGTTGCTGCTGGAGGGAAACTCCTTCTGGCAGAGAATGCAAGTGGAGATCTTCGCCTGGCCGTGTTTGAACCTCTTGTGGCTCATCAATTCCCGCGTTCCGCGGTACTCCTTGCCGCACTCCTCGCATTTGAAGCCTTTCTCGTGGAGCCTCAAGTGGTTGTCCAGCCTGCTCCTGTGATGGAACTTCTTGCGGCACAGATGGCAAGTGTGCTCGTACTTCACTTCTTTGTTCCGTTTCTGGTGCCTCCACTCGTGGCCCTTCACGTCCTTCACCTCCTTCCCGCAGAACCGACAGATTTGCAACTCTGAGACGTGCGTCCTCTTCATGTGATGCGTCAGGTCTATCTTCAGCTTGTAGCTGCGGCCGCAGTGCTCGCAGACGTACTTCGACTCGTAGTCGCTGTGGGTGCGCAGATTGTGCCTCTTCAGGCTGTCCTCGCTTTTGTACTTCACGTGACAGATCTCGCACTCGAAGAAGTAGTCCGGTCGATGGATCAGCTTGTGCTCTTCCAGAGCTCGAGCTGTATGGCAGGCCCTTTTGCACATGTCGCATTTGTACGGCTTCCGGTGCACGTAAGTTACATGATTTTCCACCTTCCTCGCGTTGTCGAAACGCTTCTCGCAGAACGGACAAGTGTTTCTGATTTTGTCCAGAACTTGGTCCACTTCAGCCTCGTCTTTCTTCAGGGCAGCTGATTCGGATTCTTTTTTGAATAAAGTAGTTGGAGTTTTTATTCTTGATTTGCTCGCGTGTCGTCTGGTACTTTGTGGAGTTTCAGAATCGTTGTCGAGTTCGATGGAACTGTGTTCCGGAGATTCTTCCGTGGGATCTTCGTTTGGCATTTGTTTCGATCTTCTTTTGGGCGTTTCGTTGTTCTCCAGCTTCCGTGAATCGACGACTGTTAAATGGTAAGACGAATTTCGGTCTGGGTTTCTTTGCTGTCGTGCGACAGGTTCTTCTCTGAAACAAGGATAGTACGTGTCAATGTACGAGAAGTATGCAGGGTTTAGTGCAACGTTACTGTAATGTAATATTACTTCTAGAATTTGAAATCACTATCTACTTAAGAAATAGAAATGTTAAGAAGAAGCAATTTCTCGATAGTCGTACAAAATTGTATTTTCAAGATGAAGACGACATTTTCTTCTTTTTTTCAGATAATGTATGTAAAAATACAATTTACTGTAACTAACATCTGAGATATATTAAAAATGTAACTTACTTTTCCCTCGTTTAGTGCACACTTTAGCGTACAAACATTTTCATACTTAAATGCTTATATTTTCACGTGAGTCGTAAGAAACCGTCAGACATTCGTATCACTTTTCTATTTCAAACCACAATAAATTTAATTGAATATTAATATAAAAGAAAATCTGTACCAATGATCATTTGTTATTAAAAATCTTTACTGAAAATAGTTATACTCTAAGATATTACGATGTCACGAAGCAACGTGGCGTACATATGGTTTTTCACAGGTTTTATTACAAAAACAGTCTCTGTCTGTGTCATAACATGTATCAGAAGAAAATGAATGATTCGACAAAAAAAAAAAAAGTGAAACATAAAAACATAACATGTTTCAGATATAAGAAATAAAATATATTTATATAACCATTATTACTGAACAACCATCTCTTTCCCATAAAGTATATATTATACTTTCCAACTTGAACACTTTGCGTAACAACTGAGTTGCACACACTCGTTTAAAATTACCCCAACAACTATCGCATATGTTAAGACAAACCAACAATAATATAGTAAAATAATAAAGTAAATTTCTTCAATATATTGTATAACTTAAATATACGAGAACATGATCCTATACTTCCTTTGGAATGCTACTAACAAAGAAGCATATCAACATCTTTAGAAAACTCTCTCAGTATAACATAAATCTCTTTCTCAACTGTTAACCGTGATATAACTTCGTAACGACGTTTCGTATCTAAAATTCACGAAAGCTTCTCCAAAATCTGCTTGGCGATGTTCGCGATCGGTGTACTCTCGGTGTAAGGCGGTAGGGGTCCGGGGTGAGTCTTGCGGTGTCTCAGAACGCTCGATCTTTGGGTGAAATCCTCCCCGCAGACGTCGCACTTGTACGGCCTGATTCCAGCGTGGGTGAGCACGTGTTGATAGAAACTGGTCCTGCTGAACGACTTCTCGCAAATGCTACACCTCGCGGTAGGTTTGTGCTTGCGTTCCTTGTGGTACGAGAGCGAGGTCTGCGACTTGCAGGTTTCTCCGCAGAGATTGCACTTGAAACCGTCCTTGTGCAGCAGCAGGTGATTGTCCAAGTTGTTGCGAGTCGAGAACCTCTTGGAGCAAAGGTGGCAACGATAGCGAAGGGTGATCGCCTTCTTGGCCGCCCTCTCGTGCACCCACTCGTGGTGGCCGATGTCCTTCACGATTTTCCCGCAGGACTTGCAGATGTGGCTCGAACTCGGATGAATCCTCTCGATGTGCTTGCTCAGGTCGAACTTCAGTTTGTAACGTTTCCCGCAGTAGTCGCACATGTACTTTGGCTCCACGTTGCTGTGCACGCGAATCTGATGATTCTTCAAGCCAGCCTCCCGCTTGTATCTCAAATGACAGATGGGGCATTCCAAGTAGTAATCGTCTTCGTGAGACCTTTGATGAGTTAGCAGGCTCTGCCTCGTCGAGTATCGCTTGTTGCACTTGTCGCAGCTCAGAGTTTTCTTGTGTATCGAGCGCAAGTGTCTTCCCATTAGTCTGCGGGTCTTGAAGACCTTCTGGCAAACTGGGCAGACGCTTCTCACGTATTGCGGCGGTGGATTCGCCCATTGAATTTCCGTCTCCTTCTCTTCTTCCATCTCTAGCTCCGTCGTTTCCGTTCCCTTTTCTTCTGTGTCGACCTTTGGTTTATTTTCTATCTGCATCCCTTGACTTTTGTCCCACGCTAATTCCTCCAACGGTACCACGCGTCCCTCCGTAGTTGCAACCTGTGCCGCATTACCAATCTCCGTAGCATCATTTCCCGTCTGCTGAATGTTTGCCAGCTGCTTCATTTGACTACCAGTCAATATTATGAACAGTTGCGTGTCCTCTTTCTTTTTCTCGTGTACCTGTTTCTGTGCACAGGTGTACGACACTACGTGCTTGTCACCTATCTGAGTCGTCGCGCTATTGTTCCACACCACGGTGTTCTCCAGTCTTGCCAATGGGTTCGCATCCAAGTGCACAGGCAACCCGACTTTCTTCACGTCGTACGTTAAGTTACCGTCGTTCCCAGCGATCGGTGTCAAAATATTCTTCGCCGTGTACTGCCCAGAAACGTCAACCATCTCCATCGGTACCAACGTGTTCTTAATCTCGTTACTCAGCGGATCTCTGACTGGGATCAACAGCTGTGTCACAGAATCTATGCCTGGATCCTCCTTGATCTTACAAGGTGAATTGCAAGAGGAGCTACTAACGTTGCCTAACAGTAAACCGCTGTTAACATTGCTTAATGGTAGACCATTGTTAATATTGCTTAACGACAAACCACTGTTAATATTGCTTACTGGTAGACCGCTCCTGAGATTGTTCAATGGTAACCCACCGTTCACGGTGCTCGCTGATAAGCCACTGTTAATGTAGCTCAACGTCAAGCTGTTGTTAACGTTGGTTATTTGAAAACTGTTATTGACCATCGTCTGATTAGGAATCATCCCAACGTTCGTCCCAATCAATCCTGATGGGACGCTGGTCAACCTGTTCGCGTTTTTTATCAACACCACCTCTTTGTTACACGTGCCAACAGGGTTGTGCGGTTTTGGGCGTATCTTAATGTTCCCATCCGGTCCCGCGGCTGGAATAACTTTAAAATTGTGCGGCACTTGATTAGTCTGTTTCGAGTCGGTTGCAGCGAGTCTGCGACATACTTTAACGACTGGTTGCTTCGAGTCCTGTGCCTTGGACACTTCCGTGGTCGTCGACATCCTGAAACACCGATTCGTTTAGTCAGTCGTAAGAAAGAATCAGCTGGGGTCGGATGAACAAAAATCAGATGGAAATTGAACGGATCTGTTCGCAAAAGGCAATTGAGCCTGCGACAGTCGATATCTTATTTGCGTTCGTGTGTTTTCGTAGATTTCGTTAAGTTAGTAGCTCTTCGAACGACACAATAGACGCATAGGTGAGGGTACAAGTGGATAAATAAAAATTACACGTCGAGTGTATAACAATGATTAAAAAGGATTTAATTGGAGGAACAAACGATCCGGTACAAGTATTAAATGCGAATGACAATATGGTATCTTGAAGTTAATATGGATTCGTAATGCCTGTTACTTACACATCGACAATAAACGTGATCGTAACTCCTATGAAACATTTAACATCAGTGGAACTCGTTTACATTCGTTCTTACAATCGACACAAAACTCACTGATGAGATCTGCACTACTTGCTTCTTACTCTTCTGTAAGAGCTGTACAGTCGTTCTTTATTTCGTACTATCGGATTGTCTATTATATGATACAGTGATTATATTGTATCAGTACATCCAACTATTTACACAAGTCTTACGTAAAATTTATGTGAGTATCGTAGCTGATGGCTTTAGAATTTTGCACTTGGTCTGGTAAAATTCACAGACAGTTGGCTAATCACGAAGGAGTTGATGCATCATTAGGACACGATAATGTAATAATACTGCAAATTTTCGAATGGCCAAATACACTTGCGAACTTGGAAATTTCCTGCGAAATCATCGAGGTTTGAGATAAGGAAGTCAACTCTTATTCCGTTGTAAAGATATGGTCCTTTATAAATAAAGTTGCTGAACACGTGTGAAGGATGACAAAAACATAATTGAAGAAAATGTATTTCGAAGTGCGATGCAGTCGGATGAAGTAAAACGTGACCAAGTTTGTCTAAACAGAATTCAGTTAACCATTTTCTGTTTCCAAGATAAGTCTACAAATCAAAATGAGAGGAAAATGAAAAATAACAATTGTGTTTGACATTGCTTCTCGAGAAGGCAATTTTGAAATCCATCAAACATGTGTGCATTAATGATAGGAGCTCATTTCGAGACTAGACTTTTGTTACACTAGTAACCAGATGTTACCATTAATCTACGCCCAGTCAACAGTTTCAAAATTACTCAAGAAAACAGAACCCCAAACATAATTTTATTCTTTATTTCCGAGCTACTTTTGTTCCTCGAATTGTCAGTGATCAACTTTCTACCAACAATTGCCAAATATATTGTACAATCCCACCTTTTATGCCACGTATCTCTCCCAACATTTCCTGCAGTTCACAACGACAACCATAAAAGAATGTCAAATCTCCAAGTAGCATAAATCTTTGACTCCTCTAATGCTCGTTACTTCCTACTCTGCTGAGCACCAAAGGTGGAGGTGGTGGGTGATCTCCTGGATGTTTGCGGCGATGCGTCATCATGCTGCTCCTCTGAGTGAACCTCGAACCACAGAGATCGCACACGTACGGTCTTTCCCCCGTGTGGGTCAGCTTGTGCACCCTGAGCGAGGTGGATCTGGCGAACGCCTTCAAGCACACTTTGCACTGGTACGGTTTCTCGCCAGTGTGCTTGCGAAGGTGCAACTTCAACGAATTGTTCGACGTTAAATTCTTACCGCATTGGGGACAGAGGTAGGTCTGAGAGTGCAGGGCGGTGTGGTTGCGAAGGTTGTACTCAGAGGCGAAGGTCTTGTCGCAGACGTCGCACTTGTGGCGCTTGGCCTCGGCTTGACTGTGCATGTGCTGATAGAAATCGCTTCTGGACTCGAACTTCTTCTCGCAGAGTGTCCTCAGCAAGTCGGATCCGTCCTTGGGATTCTTGTGTTTCATCAGCAGATGGTTCTCCAGACTGTTCCACGCTTTGAACCTTCTGCGACAGAAGTTGCAACGATGCTGGGGGCTGACCTTCTTCTGACTGGTCTGCTCGTGCTTCAATTCGTGCTGCACGATGTCTTTCACGGCTATCCCGCAAAATCTGCAGATGTACGTGTTGTTCATGTGAGACCTCTCGATGTGGTTGCTCAGATCCTTCTTCAGCTTGAACCGTTTGCCGCAGTAGTCGCACGTGAACTTTGGGTCTATGTTGCTGTGCTCGCGGGCCTGGTGGTTCTTCAAGCCTATCGTGGTCTTGTACTGCAACTGGCATATCGAACATTGGTAGAACGAGACCACTTCGTGTGTCTTTTGATGCTCCTCCAACGCGAAGTCGGAGAAGTAACTCTTTCGACACTTGTCGCACTTGTACGGTTTCTTGTGAGTCCTGATAGCGTGGTTCTGCATTTCTTCCTCGTCTTTGAAACACTTCTGGCAAATCGGGCAAACGTTTCGCAGAGTGTCCAATATCTGATCCATTTCTCCTTTTGGTGCATCCATTACTGGCGCGCTCGTTGCTGCTTCTCCTTCCAATGTCGTCTTTTCTCGTTGCTTGATCTCGTTTCTTCCTTGCAGCTTCACTTTTTCCTCGGTTACCATCCTCCTCTTCTCGTCGTTCTCTTTCTCCTCTTCCTTTTTGCAATTCCACGAAGGCAACAACGACACCTGTTTCTCCAAGCTCATCGTTTCCACCGGTTTAGTCCGAGGCTTATTACTCTCGGACCACCTCGATACCGTCTCGTTTATAGGCACTACCACATTTTTTATTTCGTAAGACACTAATCCATCCAACCCCTCGACTGGTACCAACACACTTTTGATTATGTTCAAACCGGACGCGTCCCTCGCTTCGACTGGTACCAGCATGTTCCTCATCTCCATCGACAGGGGGTCCCTAACGGGCACCAACATCGTCTTCGTCGTGTCCACTCGCCCTAGAGAGAAACCATCGACGGTCTCGCTTTCGTCGACTTGCAGTTTCCCCTCGCTATCGTCGTCCTCGCAGTCCAACTCGACCTTCCACGGCGTCGAGTCGTGCACGATCGGACCGGAAGCTGGAACAGTAACTTGGAACGGCACCCGATCATTTCTACCCTGGCCCAGAGACGTTCCCGTGATCGACGAACTCCTGAAACACCCATTCGTTTAGTCAGTCGTAAGAAGATGATCGAGCAAGGTAGGTTTACACAAAACAAAATGGGAGACAGAGGAAATCGGTAGGATCTGTAAGAGGACCGCTTCCTTTCGTATCGTTCGAGGTCTCGTTCGAGAATATGTTGGCACGCGTTAGAGGAGGGTAGGGGGTGTGCGATGTAGACGTGAAAGACAATGAATGTACCACACAGTGAGAACGATCGAGCTCTTTCTGAAAAGGATTTAATTAAAGGAACAAAGTATTCAGTACAAGCAATGAATGCGTCGCACATTGCACTGAAACGGTCCGATCTCCGGGTTAATTGTGAATTTACAGTCAGTGTCTACTTACATCAGTAAAATTGTCACAGCTTCTAGAACAACCGACGTTTATGGAACTCGCTTCAGCATTCTCTCACTCTCTCATTCCGTTTCTTATAATCGACACGTGAAATTCGTAAGGCTCGAATCATATTTAACGATCTACACCGCCGCCTATTTGCACTTGCACCCTCCGTATCCTTTCTGCCGCTTGCCGCGTTTAACAGTAACCCTTTGCTTAAGTACATCTCACGTTATATACACGTTCAAGTCTTATTAAAATGTTTTCTTCCCCCTTCTTTTTCTTTTCATTTATCTCTAACGAAGCAGTTTTTCTTGTTAGTTTTCTACAACCACCTGTTCACGACGCTACAGAGTTCGTAAAAACATCAGTGTATACTGTGCACCCTGTCGGTACGACGCTCTCTAACTTGAGGACTTAACAATAAACGATAACGTTAAAAGCTTAACGGATATCTGCGAAACGCACGGCGTACAATCTGTCTCCGCAAAACTCCAGGTTTATAATACGTAAAGCAGCGTTTATTCAAGTATAAAAATATCATTATCGTTATAAATAATCTTCCACCCTTCTTCAAGCGGATAAAAGATAATCGTTCGCGCTATCGTGCGAAACGATCGAACTGTTCCGTGGAAACGCGGGTAAACTTACGGTCGGAAATGCGAACGAAAGAAAAAGAAAAAAGAAATCTTAGAAGCGTAATGCAGTCGGGCGAAGCGTAACGTAACGATTTGGGCACGTGAAAGCGGGATTCTATTAAGTCGTTCGTGTTTCCTCGTGGCTCCGTTCCCAAACCTTCCCAGGACCATTCACGTTCCCATCTTCCTTCGTTTCTCAACTTCCTTCGAAATATCTTGCGCGTTTGCAAGACGCACACGATTTATATCCACCGTTCTTGAGTTTTCAAAGTTGCTCCTCCGAGTGCTGTTCTGTCTGCACGGATGAAACACGTAGTCTCTGCTCCGAGTGCCTGAATCAGTGCATTCCAAATGAAGATCTGTCCAAACGAAGAAGCGTTCGACTAAACTTTACACTGGTAGCGATCTCTCATTTGCGTGCTTCCAATCGTGCAGGCTTTATATCGTAATTGGTCGTAGACTGAACGTCCTCTTCTCACATCTCGATGACTGAACTCTGCAGTGCGCTTTGCTCGTTGATAGTACTATTTTAGAAAGACTTTTTTAACCATGGTGAAGCCGCAAATTCCACATTTTTCAGGCGTAGATGTTTTGTACTTGACCATGCAACGTTCGTGATCTATCTACGCGTCGAAGTTGCAGTCGAAACGATCTTCACCAGTCTGGATATGTTACTTTTTGTCGTACGATAAGTTCACTCGTACCGAGGATAACGATGGTTGCGTTCTTGAACGAGAGATCTCGACCTTCGATTGCGACGAACGATGCAAACCTTCAGCTGGCGATGCGTTCGCATCGTTCGTCGGAACTTCTTCCAGATCGTTAGGCATTTCTTCGGCTGGAGTAAACGGCACGGAACACTGTGGCGACCCTGAACAAGGATACAAAAGGGGAACAATCGAACCGTAGCTCGCGACGAGCGGAAGGCATGAGAAATTGGTCGATCGGAGCAGATAGTCGCTGACGCACGGTTCGTTCTTATCGGTGGATTATTGTTCTTTTATTAAACGTATAGTAACGAGTATCAATAGTCGTAATTAACATGGAACTAGCAGTCGGTATACTCTCTCATTCGAACGAGCTTCGGATCGTCCGCTGCCGCATAAAAAACACGAATCGAAGCGCACAGTTGCAAAACCGATTATACGTAGTTTTAGGTAGGAAAACCTTTCGAGAAAGTGGTACAATTTCTTAAACGAAGAACTCACCGTCGTGTGAACGCAACTTATTAATACCATAAATGAGAATGATGAGAAAAACTGCGAAAAGTAACGGGAACGCGTAACAATGGATGAACGAAAGATACAATTTCAACGGCGGATGCGTGTGCACACACTGTTCGAAACGAATATCGTGAACCATAGGAGAAAAGATTCGTTCGATCGGTTTCATTCGTACGCTCCTTCGTCAACAACTCCTCCCTTGTTGGTCGAAACTGATCCACGCACTTCGTTTCGTCGCTGACCACGACGACCCCTGTCGGTCGCGGTACATCGTTTCCGATATCAGCACCAATGGAACAACTAGTGGTCACGACGGCAACGACGACGACGCGGTACCAAGATGGTGGTGTCCACCGCTCGCTGTTCGTTCACAGAGTTCTACCCTCGTAGGTGAAGGCACTCGCGATTAAACGCAGGTCGACTTCTGGTGGGCAGTCAGATTACCCTGGCAGGAGAAGCCGCGGTTGCAGATCTGGCACACGTACGGCCGTTCGCCAGTGTGCCCCCGCCTGTGGATGGTCAACGTGGACCTCTGGGAGAACGCTTTCGGGCACTGATCGCACTTGTACGGTTTCTCGCCGGTGTGAACCCTCCTGTGCATCCTGAGGTTCTCCGAGTCGGTGAAACCCTTGCCGCAGATGTCGCAGACGTACGGTTTCTCGCCGGTGTGGATGCGTCTGTGCTTCTTCAGGTGTTCCGCGCTGCTCAGACTCTTCCCGCAGTAGTCGCAGAGGTACAGTTTCGTCGGGTTGTGGCTCTCCTTGTGGCGGAAGAGCGACCGCTTGGTGGCCAGTACACGGCCGCAAATGTCGCACGCGGTGCTGGTCACCTTGTTCGCTTTCATCTCTGGGTGCATGCGTCTACAGTGGGCGGAGAGCTGTCGCCTCAGGTAGAACGCGCTGCCGCACAACTGGCAAACGAAAGGCTTGTCCCCGGAGTGTATGTTGTAGTGTTCCTGGAGGTCGATCGCTTTGCGGAAACGTTTGTCGCAGTCGTTGCACTGGAACGGCAGATCGGCCTTGTCCGTGTGCCGCAGCATGTGAATGCTCAACGCTGCCAGCACGGTGGTCTCGTAGTCGCACTCCTTGCACATGTAGCTCGGGTAGAAGTGGGTCTTCTCGTGCCTGGTCAGGTCGCGGAACAGACGGAACTTCTTGGGGCAGTGCTTGCAGGTCAGATCGCCGACCGTGTGCCGCATCAGGTGCTTCTGGTAGTTGCTCTTGTGTCGGAACACCTTGTTGCAGGTCTTGCAGAGGAACTCCAACTCTTGCTTCTCCTTCTTCACTTTCATGTTGCTGGACCGATTGACGGACGCGTTGCCAGCCTTGCGGCCGCTCTTGCGACCGGTGTGCTTCTTCATGTGCTTGCGCAGGTTCACGTACGTCCTGAACACCCTCCCGCACTGAGCGCACGTGTTCTTGCGTTTACCCTTGTGCTCGAGCTCGTGAGTGTCCAGCAACGCCTGAGAGGCGAAGAACACGCCGCACAGCTTGCAGTGGTATGCCAGAGGCAGGTCTTCCTCGTCGATCTCGTCGTTCACCTCTTGCTTGATGAAGTGCTCCTCCGGGTTCACGGGCGGAGCGTCGGCCGTGTTGTCGCCGCTGGCCACATCCGGCCGTTTCGCGTTCGTGGCCGCCGTGCCCTCCGACTGACTCGGGTCCTTCTTCATCAGCTCGAGCTTCGTCAACATCGCCATCGGGTAATACTCTTCGGAAAACGGTAGCTGGTTGTACCTGGAATGTAAAAATTCGAAGGGCCACATCAGTATCGGGTGTTGTCCTCGTCGAGCGATCGGAGTCTTTCTGCGCTCGGAACGCGTTCTCAATTCGCATACCTGGAAGCGAACGGCCGATTCGATCGAGCACGCTCTACGGTTTCAACGTGACGCCCCTGAATAGATTGGCGAATTTTAGAGGAGTCTCTAAGTTCGTTACGCAAAATTACGTGTCACGCTGGAAAACGTCCTGATAATGGTAGAATGGAAAACGAAATAATAAATTCCAAAGAGAGAGAGAGAGAGAGAGAGAGAGTGCGTTGAAGTTACGGTTTTGGTCGTTTCATTCGACAAAATTGTACATACAACGGTAATTAATTGACTCGAGAAGATGCTACGATCCGGGTAGACGGTTTTCGAACTATTCGACGGGTGATTCGAGGTTGCTTGTACATTTTCTCTCCTTTCACATTGCATATGTACAATAATGTAAAACAACGTGATACCGCGAGGAATGTAGGGCCACGAATCTGATACGTTTCCGAGGCAGACGAAGCTAAAATCGACATTCTCGCCTGTAGAGGTGTACAAAAGAAACATATGATACAATTATAACTGAAGATTCTCAGCTCGTAACCTTTGGTGCCGTTAAAAATTTCTTTCAACACATTATAACCAATGCTTCCTTTCAATGACAGCTTTATTTGATCGCATCTAAAATCTGGTGTCAATACCATGTAATGGAAAATTAAAAACAAATTTACAATCAGGTATGAAAGTAGCGTTTAAAACTGCGAAATCCTTGTGAACTGAAAATGGTCCGTAATTACAGGACGTCCCCGAACAGAGGGCGTTTCTCATTGACACAGATATCACTTAGAAACGTGACCCACGAACGATCACTCCGTTTGGTCCCCGGTTACGTTCGTCGTGTGCACTTTGTTGTGAGCGTTTAACGACGACCTGGAAACGAACGACTTGTTGCACAATTCACACTGGTACGGTCTCTGACCGGTGTGATAACGTTTGTGAATGACCAGCGTGGAGTGTTGCGTGAACGATTTCCCGCACGTGTCACACGTATACGGTTTCTCTCCCGTGTGGGTCCTTTTGTGAACCCTCAGGGTGCTCCTTTTGCGGAACGCTTTCCCACAGACGTCGCAGACCAGCTGTTTCTCCCCGCTGTGAAGCTGCAGATGATCCTGCAGGGATCCCTTGGAGGACACCGATTTCCCGCAGAAATGGCAGTCGAATTTGTTCTCGCCCATGTGCGATTTCACGTGAAACACCAGGGAGTTCTTGTACACGAACGTCTTGCCGCAGAACTCGCACTGGTGCAGCACGGGCTTGAAGTTCGGATCGTGGACCTTCAGGTGGTTCGCGAGAGTGTGATTGTTTGGGAAGGACTTGTCGCAGGTCTGGCAAACGTGCTCCTTCGCTCCGTGTTTCACGTTCATGTGACAGTGCAGCTCGGCGTTCGTGAAGAACCCCTTGTTGCAGATTTCGCAGAACCTGGTGTACTTGTCGAAGTGGCGCATCCGATGGATGGTCATTTGGAAAGCTTGCACGAACGCGTGGCCGCACACGTCGCATACGAATTTCTTTTCCCGGGTGTGGATTCTCCTATGGACGGCTAGAGTGTTGGTTCTCTTGAAAGATTTACCGCATATGTCGCATTGATAAGGACGGACGTCGCTGTGCGTCACCATGTGGGCCTCGTATCGATACTTCGCCTTGAAAACCTTTTTGCACACCTCGCATTCGTGGATTTTCTTCGACGAGTATTGTTCCCAAAGGTTAGCGTCCGTCTCTTTCGCGGATGATTCTAATTTCGTCGTTTCCTTCGACTCCTCTTCGTTCGAGATTTTAAGCGGATCTTCGCCCGTTGGGCAACCTTCCGAATTTTCCTGTTGTTGGCTCGTCGAGTAGTCGTCCTGTTTTACGACCGCGTATATTATTAACGGCTTTGCTGCGACTACAGTATGCACTGGTGGTATCGTCTCCGTACTTGATGTTGGTGATCTGCGAAGAAAATGAAAAAAAAAGTGCCGTCAATAACGATTCTTGTCTCATTAGTTTAGATCTAACGACAACTTCGACTTTATGGGAGGAACTGTATTTTATTAACAGAAACAATCGGATACACTGAACGTACAGAAGAATATAAAAGGTTGGACTTTGAATTGCTTCTCGTATTCGTTCCTCTTCTTTCTTCTTGCACGTATGTCATGATCCCATCTCTTGAAAACTTGTTCTCCGTACTCACGAAGACGTTACATTTGTACAGAGTCGTTCAGAATGAAGGAAAACGTTTTTACAAGGATAAAATTTTTGTATTATATTGCTCGTATGAATATACAGAATGTGTGATCTGTTCGTGTTACAACGTAGTTGTTTCTCCCGATTCGTAGTTAAAACTAGTTTATATTTCACTTATATATAATAGTTCTCTTTCTTCCCCGAGGAAATTGACATACGACGATTTACAAAATCATTTGTATTATCGTGTTTAACTTTGAATAAAAGGAAGTAAGAGCTTAAGTATCTAATCTACTACAATTTTTACAACAATATATTCATACAATCCTAAAAAAATAGGTTTAAAACTATGCACGTTTCTCCATTTTTCTCATATACCAGTGATTTTTAGCTGATGTTTAAAATCAATCTGTGTACTGTTTCATAAAAATAACGGTATTAAGTAAAAACAAATATTTTCTTTCGTACAAGATCGTTCTTTTTCTCTTCTCGATATTTTTCGTGCATGGTCTAAGATATTTGTTAAAAAAATTAAAAATATAAAAAATGTGAACACACGAAATATGTATATTACGATTACTATACACAAATTTTCACTTATGTGCACATGTGCGTTGTTATCTCTGATAAGATACGTTTTTATAAAAACAAATTACCTCTTCACTTCATTCTAGAAAATTGTATGAACGTATTAAAACCCCTGTGTATTAAACAACAAAATGATATGCATAAAGAAGAAATATGCATCGACGTTAAATTCTAGTTTACGATGTATGTAAATTTTTTCGTTTCGTAATGAATTGGCAATAAACTTCGATCTATACATCTTAATAAATAATTCATGATCGTTCTTTCTATCGCATATCATTCCTTCTTTTCATGACACATTAATCATACACAAAGAGTATCCCATTTTAAATCAATGCACATGAATACTGTGTCAAAATTATAAATTGTAATTAGCGACACTCAAAAAGGTTTCAGATTAAAATTATAATTCGAGAAAGACGCATTCGCTCCTTGATAAAAGTAACTTTAAAACCATCAGACAGTCTCTACTCTTTTTAATCAGAATTGTTGGCCTGTATCTTTAATTTCTACGAAAAAAAATTAAAATATCTGTGCCACTCAGAGTCTCGACGATATTCGCCTGTGTCGATTAGAACGGGACACCCTGTACATACTTCAAATTAGGCCAGCATTCCAAAGTTATTAAACACGAACACAAAGACTTATACATACAGAATATATTCTTGCTGTAATTAAGTTTTTAATTAGTTTTTGTACATCATGGCACATTTTAAGATACTATTACCTCTCGTTTCATTTGTATCACTTCTTAATGTAATAAAAATAAAACATTGGATATTTTTCTATATTTCCTGACAATAGTTGTAACTCTATCACAAATAGGTAGTTCTGGAGTATTTAATGTTTATATTCACGCAGAGAAATTTTGATAGTACAAATTCGTTTTCCGAGAATTAAGACTTACGAAGTATATTGATAGACCTGAGTAAAAAATCTACTATTCGTTGTGTTGACTACCCCCCGCACTGATGTTTTATAAAGATTCAACGCTGCGTTTTACTACAACGCATCAAGAAATAAAAGAAATGTACAAAAATCCTAGCGAAATGCATTCGAAATAAAAGTCTTCGTTGCTACAAATTCTAAAGATAGAATTTTAACAGTCAAATAAACTAAATAAAACATAAGATTAAGTGTAATTGCACGTAACTTAATAATTCAGACTACTTTTTTTTCCAAACAATCGTATATAAACGAATTAAACAAACGAATTAATGATTGTATTTGATTAATTTTCGTCTCTAAAATACGTCGTATAAAACCTCAAATATCACAGAAAACAACAAATATTTCATACCATTCTATGAACTGTTCAATATAATAAAACTACAGAAAACTCATTATGGTAGCCAACACTACAAAAACATAATTTAACGTATTGTGGATTGAATCAATGATTAATGATAAGTGGTTCAAAAGGTTCGTAGATCGCATCATCCCTTAATAAGATTCATGAATCTGGTCTTCAATGTATTAACACATGTATATAACTCTAAACAAATGCCTCATATCGTACTACTATAGTATCCTCGATAATACACGATGCTCTAAGACGAACAGTACAATCGAGAAAGAAACTACTCTGCCTGCAAGAATAAATAAAAAATACAATTTTTATGTTTCAACCCTCGTTTCAATAAATAAAATTGTATTCTTCACTTTCAACTTACTTCTGCATGCATAAAATATAACACTTTGTTCTCTCGTTTGCACTATCCGTTCGAAACACCCTGAATAACAATGTTAAAAAATAAATGATGCGAAGTTTATCGTTTCTACGAGCCAATCGACAAAAACCTGAGAAGTTAATGAAAGGAGACCTCGATACTAACAAATTACCGTCCGTGTACACATAGTTTGTGCGTTTCAATATTCGTGCACATCTGTCTATCAGCGACATATTGCACAGATTATAAAAGTTAAAATATCTTCTTATCCGTTACCGTTTAAAGCGTTACCTGGCCCCAGAGGAAGGTTTCGAGCAAATAGCCACGGACTGTAACGTGTTGAAAAGAGTCGAGTGCTATGTACAAACTCTATAAACTTCATTGCATCGAGCGCTGCTTGACGCTCTAATCTTGGGTCCTGCTGTATCATGGAAGTGACTATAATAGTACTATAACAAAAATTTTCATCGATTACACTTATCTCTCTTATTCTATAAGAGGCATGCCTCTGAAGAGTTCGACACGCAGACTTTGGTTCACTTCCTTTCGTTGTGCAACTTCATGTGCGACTTCAACGAGCCCTGCTGCGTGAACCTCTTCTGGCACACCTTGCACTCGTACGGCCTCTCGCCGGTATGCGTTCTCAAGTGTACAATTAAATATTTGTGAATACTGAAACCCTTACCGCACACTTCACAAATATGCGGCTTCTCGCCCGTGTGTATGCGCATGTGGACTTGCAGATAAGACTTGCTGGAAACCGATTTCCCGCAAATCTCGCAAGTGCTCAGGTTCTCCCCCGTGTGTATCTTGAGATGCACCTTCAGAGCCGTCTTCCAGTAGCTCTCGAAGTTGCAGACGTTGCACTTGTACTTCTCGCGTTCGCCGTGGGACTTCATGTGTAAGTTCAAGTAAGAAGCACTCGCGTAGGAAGTGTTGCACACCTTGCAGACGTGCGGTTTCTCGCCGGTGTGGGTGACCAAGTGCCTTTCCAGCGTTTGGTTCGTGTAGAAACCTTTACCACAGATCTCGCAGTAGCTCACGTACTCCCCGTTGTGCTTCTTCTTGTGCAGACGCAGATCATACCCGGACACCTTCGAGATACCGCATATGTCACACGTGAAACGCTTGTTGTGCTGCTTCAAATGCGTCTTCAAGAACTGCTCCGTCTTAAAGAACTTGTTGCAGAGCATACACTGGTACGGCTTCTCCTTCTGATGCACCTTGATCATGTGCTTCTTCAACTTCTCGCGAGTCGTGAAGCTCTTGTCGCATTCCTTGCACCGAGTGCCGTACTCTCCGTTCTTTTCGTGGTTCTGTCTGTGCTTTATGAATCGAAACCTTCTGTTTATTCTTTTGTTACAGACTTCGCACTCGTAAACGGATTCCTCGTCTTCCAGAATCAACTTCATGTCCGCGTCGCTGTCCTCCAGTGTCTCGGTTACTATTTCCTGATGGCTGATCTCTTCGAACTCCTCGACCGTGCAAACGTCGCTTTCGTACTTGACCAATCCCATTTTCTCGAGGGTTTCTATCGCGTCTATCGTCTCTTCCTCGTCGATTTCCAGGCACCTGCAACGGACAAGATTAGTCAACATTGTGATACACAATGGGACGCGTTTTTATGGAAGGTAACATGGTTAGCATGTTCTCGTATAAAGTCAGGTTTCTTCCGTTTAGGTTTTTGAGCTGGTCACGATTTTTCTTCTGGTTGTGACGAGTCAACACCGGTTACACGCTTCGAAGAACCCGACCGAATCTTATGGGAACCGTTTAAACACTTTCATGTTGAACTTCTGCGTGAATGGATTTTAACGAGTGTACGCGAGCTTTGCGCGAAAAAAATAATCAAATATACGAAGAATTATCGATAGAGAAAATCCAATGTTTAAGAACACCACTGCGAGTCTTTGGTGCTCCATTTTTGTCTCCAATAGATACGACGCACTGATATGATCTTTTACTCGTGACATTTTTGTACCATCTTTTTACAAAATTACGAATATCTTTGCGTTTGCATAGATGATACTCTGTTTTATAAAATTTTAAACCCGTTTTCTAACTCTATTTCTATTACTGGTTCTTTTCTAAAATAACTTACTGCAACGACTACTGTTTTTCTACATGCTTTTTTTATTCAGAAATATATTAGCTACTTACCGGCTATTTTTGGAGTACGACTATTCTAAGCAACAAAATGTTCTAGTCTATTAAGCTAATATTAATATTTATTAATCAAAAAATCAGTTTCAATGAAATTTGATATCGTTTAAATTTTATTAAAATTATGTTCGATATTCTCAAGTTCTTAGCACAAGTATTAAAATATTACAAGCAGTGGGATAATTTATACCTATATACCACTAATTTTATTACATTATGTACAGTACGCGAGATTTGCCTATCGTTAATTAATAGTCGAAATCACGATTGGTATAATGAAAACATTGACAGTTTTACAACAATTTACCCAACATTAGAAGGACTAACTTCCAACACATCGATATTTGGAATCAATCGTACAACTATAAACGCAATAAAATGATTTTCGCAATGCATTAACAATAATAAAAACCAAGAACTTACTGACATCCCTTAAAGTTTCGACATTCGGGACAACTGCGTACCTTTTCTCCTGCGATAACGAATTTGCAAGTACCCGTAACAAATAAATCGGAACCAACAGAGTGAGTGAATAATGAAACATGCCCATCACAATTCCCAAAATCGTCAAGTGCCTCGTAGTGAGAGAGCCAACAATATTAACATCGATTTTAATATTCAACAAAAATCCAAGACACCGTTATCTTTGTTCATTTAGTGGCCTCGTGCCGACGCAAATGGGCGCTCAGGGTGCCCCGTTGGGTGAAGCGTTTCTCGCAGATTTTGCATTTGTAAGGCCTTTCGCCAGTGTGAGTCCTTCGATGCTTGATCAGGTACTTTCTCGAACTGAACGCTTTCCCGCAAAATTCACAGATCTCCGGTTTCTCGCCGGTGTGAATCCTGATGTGAATCTTCATGTACTGTCTTCTGATCAATTTCCCGCAGACTTCGCAGGCCACCTGGCTTTCCCCCGTGTGCGTCCACAAGTGTTCCTTGTAACAGTAACTGTAGAACGTCTCAAACCCGCAGATCTCGCATCTGTACTTCTTCCTGCTCTCGGGCTGGCTGTGAATCTTCATGTGACTCCTCAGGTACACTCGATTACCGAACGACTTGTGACAAATCTCGCACGTGCAAGGCTTGTCGTTGCTGTGCACGCTCATGTGCGTCTTCAAGGTCGCCTTCAAGTAGAACCCCTTGTTGCACACTTGGCAGAACTCGGTGAACTCCTTATTGTGCCTTCTGATGTGTATCTTCAGGTAGTACTCCGAGGTCAATTTGGCGCCGCACACGTGGCATATGTGAGGCGCCCCGTGCAACGTTTTGTGGACATTCAGATACTTCTTCTTCTTGAAGACCTTGTGGCACACGTTGCACTCTATCGGGCCCGTGGACACGCTCTGCTCCTTTCGTTTCAGTTTCATCGCTTTATCTTTCGGCTTGCCACGTTGCTTGCTCTCCGCAGCTGTGGTTAATTCGCCGCAGCATCGAACCCGTCGATGCTTGAACAATTGCAGTTTCTTCGCGAAACTCTCGCAGCACAGATCGCAAGTGTATTTCTTTTCCGCCTTTCTCAACGCCTCGCGAGTTCGTAGGATCGACTGCTCGGTTCTGTGCACCAACAGAACAGCCTCCGTGTCGAACTCTTCGTCGCAAGACTCGCATCGATGCAAACCCTCCTGAACGACGCAGGAGTCATCGATCGCATCCTTGACTACGACAAACAACCGATTTTCCTCATTGGACGATTTAAGAGATCGACTCGGCCTGGCTGGCATCGTCTTCACGCATTTCGGTCTGCAAAAAGACAACAGAGCGTGAGCGGACGCTTAGAATCGGACGCTTGCACGCATAGAACCGGGACATTAAGGGAGTTAATGCGCTTTGAAGAGACCTCGGCGGTTAGGACAGCGGCAGCGGGAAGTGAAAGTGTTTGATAATGTATTTGACTCTGCACATCTAAGCTAACGCTAACTCTTTTCCTCGTCGTTGATATTAAACGAACACTCTTCTGAGGTGGTACGAAATCTCCTTTAACTAAGCTGAAGCGAAAGTTACAATTCAGATACGGAAAAGCGAAGCTATTTACTGCATAAGGTCAGTGAAAGTGCGATCAACGATTCGTACGCGTTCAAGTGAATATCTTTGAAAAAATTGTTCGTGTAAATAACATGAGATATGACATTTTCTCGTCTACGCGCGTTGCGGAGAATGCGTCCGACATGTGTGAATATGCGTGGATATGCGGAACTACGTAACTTATGATCTCTCCCCTTCTCTCAAGACTGTTTATTTACTATTCTCACGATTAGAAATGTTTATCTAGAACGAACGACTAAAGTTCCCGACTTGACTATCGGCATAAATTAACGTGTGAACAACTAAATAAAGTTTTGTGTGTGTTAATATAATGCAAAATCTTTATTGTATTATTTATTTGTATGAATTTGTTTACAAAAGAAAACTATTATCCTACCCAATTCGGACAATAAAACAAATATTCGAGACATCGTAGAAGTTATTATGATAGCTCAGCAGTCTCATACGCTCATTCAACTCACACAGTGTCTGATTTAATATATACAAAAGTCTATGGCTATGAACAGTTTTTGAGTCAAGTTCTCCGCGGGAACTTGCTGTGAATTAGAGAATTGTAAATTTAGATGTCGAACTTACATTCTCACCTCAATGAAAACAAAAATGTTAAAGTTAAGGAATATTTTAATTACTGTAAATATAATACTATCTACATTAAAAAAAAAAAGGTGGTTCACTAAAGCGACGAATCACGCTACAATTACCGACTACAAGGATAAACAAAAATTACTATCCCCCTTGATTCGCACGAAATACAACACGGAAAAGCTACGTGATAAATAAGGCGTTCCCTAATGTAT
This sequence comes from Xylocopa violacea, assembly GCA_963969225.1. NCBI lineage: Eukaryota > Metazoa > Arthropoda > Insecta > Hymenoptera > Apidae > Xylocopa > Xylocopa violacea. The sequence continues at coordinate 17,213,328 of CAXAJV010000014.1, forward strand.
GTGATGCAATTATACTTGCGTTATAAGTTAAGAGTAGTGCAATGTCATGAATGAGAATAACGTTCGATAGAAAAAAAAAAAAAAAACTTATTTGTCTCTTAAGATAATTGCTACATACATCATAATTGCTTTGTGTACTCAACACAAAAAGACGATATCACAAATTAAAGTACTGATTCTCACATAATCCTATTCGTGTATAATATATTCTGTGTGATTGTATTCACGCTTAATTTATTTGCACTTATTTAAGCGTTATCATAATTACTATTGCTCGAAGGCTGTCCTACTGGTTGAAATAATGATTTATACCATATATACGTTAACTTCATAACTTTTATACGTCGCAACTCGTTAATTCGGACATCATAAATGCACATTCTTCTCCCCTTTACGGGAGAATGCACCGCTTAACAACTAAGGCACTATCGTATCTTTATCGATCACTAATTTAAAGCACCTCTCGCAAGATTCTATAATAGCTGTATATATACACTCACCAAGAATCCGGTAAATCACATGTGCGTATAAAATGAAAGCTGAGTATTCGAGAAATATAATGTAAAAAATATTTCGATGCGTGGACGGCTATGTTTCGTAAAATTACACGTAAAAAATTTTCCTCCGACGCTTGCGCGATAATCAAGTATAAAACACGAAAATTTTTAATATATAACGTTGGTTATTCTCTCTTATACATTCGCGATTTTCGTATTTTATACGTACGCTCGACGACTGTCGTGTTGAAGTTACGAAAAAATGATCAAGAGAAATTTAAACGTTAATAAAATGGAATTCTCTTTAGGATACACCTATTATCTTTACATTTGGTTTTTATATATAATAAGATCGTCGTATAAAACAATTAAATGCAAATGTAAAAAAAGACATGGACTATTAAAATCTTCAGCCGAGATTCCAATGCAGTTCCTCATTTTAAACACGGTATCGAGGAAATCGCATAGCATGCGCGTAGCGTTTCATGCAATGTCTTCAAGACTTGAACTCTTGGTACGTTGCTACACAACTCGTAGCAAACTGGACTTTCGTATATTCTCTCACAAGACGCCCAGTGTCTCGTCAATATACAATTTACGTTTCAAAATTGCGAATGATGATTAAATATGGAACTAGTCGCGCGCAAAATAAATGCTCCAAATACTAACACGAAATATTTCTCTCGATATTTCAATTGTTCCGCTGCCACGATAGCATTTTCGTATAAAAATAAACGAGCATTCGAATTTCAATTACGATCGACTGAATACTCAATCATAAATGACTTAAATACCCCATATACCATATCTAAACGTAAGTAACTTCCACCCGCTCTGCTAGTGAACAGCTCCCCCAAAAAGGCTTCGATTATTTCAGTTTAGCTACTCCATTGTCGCGCGAATAAACCTAACTAGGTAACAGTATAGTTATCGTGTCAAGAGACTGCTCCTCGCGCTGAGCCTCTTGCTCCTGTTGCAACTGTTGTTGCTGTTGTTGCTGTCGCGCGCTTTGTTTGGCGTGCGTCTTCAGATGAGAGTTCAGCATCGTTTTCGAGGCAAACGATTTGTGGCAGCACGTGCAGGGGTACGGTCGGTCGCCAGTGTGGCCTCTGAGGTGCACCACAAGCGTGGTGCGTTGGGTGAATCGTTTCTCGCAATGGGTGCACTTGTGCGGTCTCTCTCCTGTGTGCGTGCGCCGATGTACGCTCAAATAGTTCTGCGAGATGAACCCTTTGCCGCAAAGATCGCAGACGTGCGGTTTCTCGCCTGTATGCTTGCGCAGATGCACGGTCAAGTAAGTCTTGCTGGAGACCGCTTTGCCGCAAACCGGGCAAACGTACTCGTTCTGAGGTCCCACGTTCCCGTGCGTTTTCATATGCACCAACAGCACCTGCCTCCGAGAGAAACGTTTGTTGCACAGTTCGCAATGATGCTTCCTTTGGGGTGGTACGTAGTCAGGCTGATGCAACTTGGCGTGCAACCTCAGCCCTTGGCGATAACGGAACGTGGCGTTACAGATTTCGCATTGAAATGGTTTCTCGTTGCAATGCATGGTCTGGTGTTCCTCGTAGCTGCTGGCGGAGACAAAGATGGCACCGCATATCTCGCATTCGTATTCGATATTGTGTCGCTTTTTATGAGCTATCATGCCATCTCGGTCGCAAACCTCGGAAACGTGAGGTTCGTTCGTTTCGTGTTCTAATTGGTGCTCCTTGAACGCGGACGTCGTGGCGAAGCTGCAACCGCAGTGCTCGCAAACGAGCTGATCGTCTTCTAACTGTATCTCATCGCCTTCGTGCAGTTTTAGGTGCAACGCGAGGGCTTCCTCGGAAACGATACTGTCTCCGCAGAGATTGCACTGTACGATATCATCGGAGATGATTATCTTGCTTTCTACCTTGGGCACGTGCAAACGATCTGTGATGAGCAGCTGCTCTGTGTCGTCTTCCTGATCGAATATGTCGCTCGGGCCGCACTCTTCCTGATCCTCAGGTAGCATCTCAAGCTTTGACACAAAATATCTGGAAAGAAGAGAGACACAAAACGGAGGTCAATCAATGTACTATTCGTGTTCGATCGTTATACTTTACTCTTTCCTCTTAGGGGGCTTGTTATCATTTGTTATATCTTTCGGGGGCAAGTACTCAAACATCCGTAAATATCTTTACGAGATTTAATACTTCATAAAGTGCCTCGGTGCTTTCCAGTATTTCCTTTATCAAATTAATATGTTTAAGCTTCCTTTCTGCTCGTTGTAAATTTATATCACGCATCTGTTTCAAAATCATTAACAATATTCAATTCGGAAGTATATTATTCGATGGCATCGCAATACACTTCTGATTAGTCATTTCAATACTCGACTCTTTATTCAAATCGAGACTTTCAACTAGTTTTCTACGTCATGCTCGATTTTATACTTGTACATCGCTTAATCATACAAATTAATAAATAAAATGATTAATTGAGGACATTGATCGTAGTGTTCATATATGGGCAGTAAGCGCAAAAAAATAACTATCATACGTTGTATTATATTTTTTATCAACAAGAACACCGTTAGATAATTAACAACTTGTACAATAATTATAGCACGTTTATACTTTAGCTGAAGTCAATTCTTTGTCGTACACTTACCACATGCTGTACTGTTTTACCGACGATCCAACCATGATACTATCCGCCATTTTGAATTTATATACCAGTTTATAATTCAATACTTACATCAGATTTTAATATCTCTTTCCCTCTCATTACCATGTATTAATATTGATGGAAATAAATTTAAGAAACGTCGACTATTTATTCGTAACGCAAGTATCAGAATTAATTGCTGTTTTAAACTTACAAATTATCCTTTACAAAAAATTCTGATCTTTATCTCGATTAGTAATTAATAACACGATTATACAGCCAGATCAGATCGTTTAGTAACATTGTTGCAAAACATTAATTACATAAAGGCCTTCCAAACTTGACACAATAAAAATCAGAATTAATATTGTATTTCTTTTAATACCATACCTTTTATTTTAGTATAATTAAAAAACAAATCACTAGAGTAAAGACAGAAAAGAAATACTATTAGAAAATAGTTATTCGACTCTCTAATAACATTGAAAACTTTAATTAGACGAAAAATTACATTCAGGAGTGATAAAGTTCTCAGAAATCTTGTAGCAACGATTACGTCCAACGATTAATTACAACTATATTATTAATAATATCAATAATAGCAGAGATCTTATTTTTACGTGGTTACATAGAAATATTTAAGCGTCTTCATACTTACGTTTTACGATATTCATAATATGTAGTGACCCTGTACTTACATTAATTAGAGGCACATGAATTCATTTTCAATGCTGAAATGCTAACTGTATCACATCCATCTATTGGTTTAACCAAGGGTAAAAGTAGTCGTATACTCGCAGAGCAATTCTATGCTAATGCTTCTCTATCTAATATAACGATATTTTAACATCGAATAACTTCTAACACTTTACACGCTATTGCTTAGCATAATTAGCATCTCTATTTGAAATGTCCTTTTCCATTTTGTCGATTAAAATTTGTCAAAAATTCCATTTTTTAGGCACATTAAAAGTTAGTTCGTCGAACAGGTACTAATTTTAGTTGAAGCAAATTTCGCGCTTGAAACTGACATTTTCAAATGAAATTAAAAAATATGAAATGTAATAATCGAAAAATTATTCTACCGTTTAAAATATTCAGAATATATCACGAACGAACAATATCACAGTGACGACATGCATGTTATACGTAAGATTAATTAACTAGTAATGTTTTTATGCATTCTTATTAATAATTAACAAATTCGATAGAATTAAAAAAATGCAGTGAATTTCCACTATTGTTAAACTTTGTAGAGATATTAACACAATAATCCTGACGAAATTTCTAGTATGCATTATACTTTGTTAAGGCGATCTATTTGTAAGCGATTCTGAGGCACTTTGCGATTAATTTAAAAAGAAAAGTTATCGTTCTCGAATGAAATAAAAACTTTCAATCGAATCTTCAACGCGAAGGATTCAACTTGCTATCTAATAAATTCCTATTCCTATCAACTAGAAACAAATACAAATACTGAATTGTTCTTTTTTTTTTCTCTCTTGTTCTATCACAACACAGAGACTAAACATTTAATCAACAAGTAAATGTTAACTTAAAGAAATAATGAACTATCGTAACAGAGCACGGAGAGGGTAATCTCGCGTGCATTTTTAACGTATACCCGTTAAAACGTTCCTCGTCGCGTTGCACGACGATTAGGTTCAGTGCTTTTTCATGTGATTCAGCATGATGGTTCTGGTAACGAATCCTTTACCGCACAACGTGCACGTGTAAGGACGTTCTCCCGTGTGATACCGGCGATGAACGGTAAGCGTGGATGCCTGTGTGAACGATTTCCCGCACATGGCACAAAGATACGGCCTCTCCCCCGTATGAATACGTTGATGTACCACGTAGTACTTCCGATGCGTGAAACCTTTGCCGCAGACGTCGCAAACGAGCGGCCTGGACCTGTGTACAGCCTTATGGGTAGTCAGGGATTCGATGCTAGCGAACTGTTTCGAGCACGAGTCGCACGGATACGATACCACCGCCGATTTGTTCGGCGCCGCGACGGTACCGCTAATACTGCTAGTGACCGGATCACCGGAAGACACAATGGTGTCGTTTAGTCTGTCGTTGCAGGTCAGTACCGGCTTGTGAGTTTTCGCGTGATGATTGTACAAGTTTCTAGTCTCGAAGCGCATCAAACACCTAGGACAGGAGTAAGGTTTCTCCTGGCCGATCTCGTGCATTCTTCGGTGACGCTCGAGTAGCGTGCGATATCGGAAACTGGCTTGGCAACGATCGCAGGCGAACGTCTTCTCGACGTTCACCTGCGAGGTCGATACCGTTGGGATCGGCGCGCAGGATGTCGGCGGCGCGGAATGCGTAACCTCGTGCATCCTTAAGTGACTCAGAGCAAAGAAAGTCCGCGAGCAAATGGTACACGAGTACCTCATCGGGGTCTCGATACTGTGCTCGAATTCTGGTAGGGCTGGATGACTGGTTCTTATATGGTAATTCAGTTTCATGGCGCTTCGAAACTCAAGGCCACAGGTGGAGCAGGGGTAGGACTCTGTAATTATTTGTACGTGATCCAGGAGCGTCTGATCAGAACAAATAGATTGCAAGTGGGATGGGACAGTTTGGTACGTCGAGGACATCATCGACGACTGATTGGAGAACATAGAGTTGTTCTGAAGCAAGGTACAAGTGACGGGTAAACCGGTATCCCCCGTCTCGGGCGATGGAGAAAGTATTTGACGTAGCATCCCCGACAATCCGCCGAACGTCTCGTTTCCTTCCCTGAAATCGATAAAACCCAAGGACAATGCACCAGCGAACAGCACTAAAGTATACACAGGCATTTTGTCTTTGATTCGTTCTTGTGATCTTGCTCTCCCTCTCTTTTTCTTTTGCAACAGGGTGGCGGTGAGAATAGATAAGAAAAGCGAAGAAAGAGAATCCACGCTGCGTGATTACTTTTGCAAAGTGAATCGTGCAAAGTGCTTGGACACTGTGGTTTTACTTCGAGAGATACAGCAAGTACAGAGTGCGATGAGAGTGAAAGTGCGGATCGAGCTTAGAGAGTTTTGTCGTCATCGGTCTCTGTTAAACATCTTCACGATCTTCTTCGTATATTCCATTCGTAAGATAAAAGTATATTGGTTTCGGAAAATCGTAAAGAATGTTTTGTTCGTACTTTTATTTTACCTTTCAAGTTCTTATCAAATCTTGTCCTTCGATAATTTCCATAATCAACTCTATCATTCTAAAATCTATTTTAACGTTCCATATATAAATAGGCCGTTAAATAAAAATGTTATGCTTGTTATTTCTCGCTATTTTATTATATTAAATGAATTAACGTAATTGAAATGATGCAATCGCGCGTTTCACTTATATGTTAAATTACCTCTCGCCCCTTCACATCTCTAGACTCATAATGAAGTAATTGGCACAAACTGAGAAAGAAATTAAAGATTTCTACAGCAAACCAGCAGAAAAAAACAAAAGAGTTAAGCTACAAAACTTGGCGAAGAAGTTAGAGGAAAACAAACCCTTGCTAAAAATTATTATCTTTACTAAGATACAATATAATTAGAGAAATCAAATTAATGTAGTATTAAATGAAATTGGATTCTCACCTTTAGAATGGTATCCAATATCCGCGGCAGTGTCTTCTTGTCTTCTTTCACTACAAACTTCTGTTCGATAACAGTCTCCGTAAAAAATCGTTCTCCCCGAAAACGTGAACAATATCGAAACGTTCAAAAACATGAACACACCATGGTAAAACATAGCAAAAACATGATAAACATGAAATGTTTCAAACACCGTAATCATTCTATTTCTAAATCGCAACTTGTAATATACTTGCGCAAGTATATCTAGCCTGCATCAGTTTCTCACGTACTAATGCAAATGCACTGCGCAAATGAAACAATGTGAAATATAATATAAAAATTAGCTTTCCTCGGTGGCGCGTAAACGCAGCCCGCGATTCTATGTAAACGCGGAAAAAGGCAAAATGTTGCACAATAGTTTGGCTGTTTATTTCTTCCGAACAGCAAACAAAATGATGCACGCGCAATGCTGTAATGCGCGATTAAAATTCGTATGATTGAAATGCAGCGAATTTTCAGCACAAATTGTGCTGAAACGCGCATTTATGGAGGCCGAAGAACAAAATCACGAATTTCTCTGGCCGCATCGCGTAAAATGTAAACACGAAATACAAAGTAAATTTCATTAAATATAAATTGCACATAATAAACTATTAGCTAAACGAAAGTTTGACAATATGTATAAAAGTATGATACTCGCCTTAAACGACATATTGCCCGAGGTCCTCTTCATGTTTGTTTATTATTCTTCAACTCTTCTCACATCTTGATAAATCATTACTCTAATTGTTTTATTCTTTTTCATTCGAATAAATGAACTTATTTAGAGTCGTAAAACACTTGAATACATTAAACTAGCATCTAACAAAGATGCAAGCCATAAATGGTATCGATTGAAACCGAGCTCATGGCAAGAACACCAGACGATTACCAGCGGGTTTTGAGCGCAGTTAAGAGAACGATAGCACTTATAAACTAACCGATGTACTAAATGTAACTATATATGGTCCTGACGATAATGTAAAAGCGTAGGCATTGGAAAGCACGAAGACGACAAGAAACGGTATTTGGTATTTCTCTTCTTTTTTTCTTTGCTTTTTACGAATTATAACGGCTTGGTGACACTTTGATACGCACCAAGCATCTATTATATCGTGACGTTAGCTTACGAAATATTAGTCTGTGATTTTTGGTCGACCTATTGTTGGCCGGTGTGCGGCATTTTGTGCCTTCACGTAAGCGTGGGATGTTGATACTGACAACATGTAAACATCTGGTTCTCAATTGAACAGAGGGATGTACTAGCTGTATTTACACGTTAAGCAACGTATAACGAACGATTCACTTACATATACACGGTTGAAAGACAAGTCGCAGAAACGTTAATAGACTTAATAGACTAAAACACGTAGTTAACAGAATCCCTCTGTTCATTTATTGTACACGTATCAATAATAACTAGGGTAGAGTTCATTTAAATAAGAGAACTGTGATAAAACAACACATTCTACCATCATGTGTGAACAAGAATGTCAATTGTTACATTAAGACCACTCTTACCGAAACGAACTCCAAGTACATGCTATCACATGTAAGAATACCGACATATTTTGCAATTTGTTTATACAGTGAATATATTTTTTAAACAAATTGTTGCTTCCAAAATAGGCATTTACTATACAGTACAAGATTATTTTTTTTGTATTTATGCACGATCAAATTGTTTCGGAAAAATGAAACGTATCAAAATTCAGATTATTTACGTACATCACGAAAGCAGGTACCAAATTGCAAAATACAGAGAGCCAAAGATGGTTGTGGGGTGTGTATTAACTTACCTTGTTATTCCACTGCACCTTATTCGTTCGAACAAGGTGGCTAACTCTTTTATGTTCATTTATAAAAAAACAAGCCGAATAGTAATACAAAAACTATATTTTTTACTCCAGCTATAGTATAACAGTTATTTTTAAAAAGAATACAAATATATTATTTTTTAATACGTTATAAATATCACAAAATTACCACTCTACTAATATTAAATTTTGTTGAATAATCATTTAACTTTCGAGTATAAAAATGAAAATAAAGTAAAAATGAAACTATGAAATATGATCTTAAATCCTGTAATATTTACCATAGAAAGTATCACGTCAAAATAAATAAAGAATTTATCTTAGAAGATACATAACTATTAAATTTGCATAAAAGAAGAACTATTAGAATGTCCGTGTATATGTTCGTGATCTCCACAACAAAATGGCACCTTTGGCCCTTAAAACATAAAATATGGATAAAAGACTCACCCAGATTTGGGATCCCCATCGGCTGATTGTGGAATTGGCATCTCAGGCATATCTGAGATCTTCTGTTGCTGTAATCCTGAAGGACCTGCTTCATCGCACGCCAGGGAAACATTTACAAAGGTTGTAGGCTCTATCGTTCTATTACTGGGATCTTCTTCGCTTTCTTCTTTCACAGGTAGGCCTGAAAAAAAAAAAAAATAACATGCACAGGTCTGTTCTCCAGACTGTTCTCTACAAAATTTCACTGTGACAAAATATCTGTTACAGATATTAGCTATGAGACCTACCATCATCTCCGTCACATTCTTCATCAGAGTTTTCTTCATCTTCACTGCTTTCCTCTTCTTCCTCTTGTTGAGTAGTACTCGTTTGATTCTGTGATATTTGGTTATGCGTAGTTTGCGAACTTGGACCAGGTACCGCCTGAACGGTTTGTACAGAACTACCACTTGTGTCCATAGGAACTGAGGTTATTTGTTGTTGATTGGCACTGGATATTATCATTGGCATACCCAGGCCTATGTTGTCCATCATACCCATCCCCATATTATTTTGATGCTCTCCCACTTGCTGCATTACATTGCCATCTAACCTGTTCTCTGTACTCTGTTCTTGTTTCATTACACTCTGTAATTTAGCATGGAAAATAAACTACATTAACTTCACCGTACTATTTATGACTACACTGAAATAATTTTTGTGAGTATGAAGCATGTATAACCTTCAAATGCTTTGGTTATACTAAAATTACTATATGTACAGTATATATTTTAAATAAGAAAATAAATATAAAAAATTAAAATACACAAGCGGTTGAATAGTTTAAAAACTTACAAAATAGTGGAAATTAAAATATTTTTATCACTAAGAATAACAGTATCTAAGGTAAACACAAAACTGAATGTAAAAAAAAAAGACACATCTATACTTTCAGATTTTGTTATATAGGGTGTTCTGTGTGTAAAGGTAATGATAAAAATTTAATACTTTGTGAAAATTGTGTTACATTTAAGTGAAAGTACAAATTACCGGATTCAGTACGTTGGTAACGTAACCCTGCTTGTCCTCTATACTGACTTCCCCTAGCCATTGTAAAAGTTGTTTTTCTGCGTTAACCGTTGTATTCCAAAATTGATAAAATAATTCTACTTTATACACACAGTCGTCGCATATTTTTTTGGGTAACTTGTCTTCTCTTGCAACCTGTAACCATATAATTCAATTTATTAAATAGATTGTATATTAATCCCAAAAGTATTCTACTTATATAGCGATATTATTTTCTTTCCATAGTCGATTATAATATCTAATGAGCGACATAAATGAATAGTCAGTATGTTAAAAATAAGAACAAGTAATAATTGAATCTAGTACATAAATATGCTTACTATTTTATCTTGAATTCATTTACATAACGAAGGTACAAGAAACATGGCCAATTGGAAAGTATTGTGTATGAATATATTTAAAATAATAATCATTTACATGATTATTAAAAAAAAATGCTCATTTAAAGTCCACAAATAGAAACTCAGGCTCATGTCTGAAGTATGTGAAATAAATAATCAATTGGACTTTTAGTAATGTCAATTTCAAAGTAGTATGTCGTTATATTGAAAACTACAATGAATCTACCAATGGAATGATGTTAAAAATTGAAGAAGTTAGTTACAAGTATTTTATAATGAAAACAGTGATGAAAACAAGATGTCGAAAAGGAAGAGGATTATTCAATTACAGTTGCCGTAAATAGAGAAGCAATATTGCGGACTACCCTAATCGAGCAAATGCACGGAGAGCTTATTATTCAGCTGATGAAGATAAATTTTGGGTAGATCCGCAATTCATTAAGGTAGGGAAAAAAGCGCGGCAAAATTTTATTGAATAATTCGTGGCGTCGTGGACGAGTCGAAGGCATTGCAAAAGAGAGAAAAGGAGAGATAAATAGTACAAGACCAGCGTACAATTACGTGGATATCGTTACTCCGGAGTTTATAAATTTCTTGTCTATAGGGCGATCTTTGAAACAATTGGGAGCAAACATATCTACTGGGAGATCGAAAAGTTGTGGACGATCAAAGAAACGCGGTGTAGCTATGAAAATGCACAAGATGGCGGATCGCCATTGTCGGGGCGATGGCGTAGTTGGCTTACCTTGACCGGTAGGCAGGCGGCTATCTTGAGAAATATTTGCCGTACGTCTCCTTCACCCTCGAAAATCGGCACCGAAACACGGTCCTTCACAAGACACAGCCGACACAGGTCCAGATAATCGAGGGAGGACATTTTACCATGTAAAACGCCAGCTCGAGACGCAAAACCGCGCCCGTAGACGCGAACGCTGTTTCAATCCAAGCCGGAGAAGACCCCGCGTTCTTCGGTACGCGTCGTTTGCTCACTGTACGTCGGTTAACTTCGGCGATACTCGAACACCTTCGACTGTTTCCGTGCAACTTCGGAAATGCTCGACGGAACGATTACGTATCGATCACGTCCCGGCCGGAGCCAACTGCTTTTACACACGACAGTTTTGAACATCGCGGAGATTTCTCTCTTTCAAATTCGTCGTTGTTTAATATGGATTGACTACAATATCATCGCGAAATCATTGCCACACAAGAGAAATTCGATCTTTCACGGTACCAATTACATTTTTTAGTTCATTCTATTCCTCAATATGTTTTGCATCGTACTTGCATTAAATCGTAATACTGCAAGATGGCTGCAAGCTGCGCCAATTTTATATTCCATTTTGAATGATAAACTCTTTTACGCAATAAACCAGGGTATCATGTATAGCAAACTTGTCTTTGATGCATACCAATTGATCGTTCAGGTGTTTAAGAGGTCGGTCGAGTTAATGCGAACGTATCAAATTTTCATGTACAATTACTCCCACTTCTAAGTATAGGTACCATCACGCATGATCAAATAGACGAAGCACACTTGTCGATGAATAATAAGAATAAATCAGACCGGCAGAAGGAATATATAATTACACTTACTAGTAATTTTCTTAGACTTTAGTTCTTTATTCAATCGTAAAAGTGAAACGCGTACTTTATATTATCTCTTCGCATTGTATGTTTTCTTATGCACATTCGAATATTGGGTAATGGTCACGTGACTGATTAGGAAATGACAGGAAGCATATTTTTAATCATTTCGTCGGCAACGTCATTTGTATAAAATGAAACTGTATAAGATAAAAAGTAACTTTATAGCCACGAACTTGTTTACTTCTTCCAAAGACTTGTTGTCTACATAAAATACAATTTGTCCACACAATATATAATTCTATTCTCTCTCACGGACAAATTAATTTTAGTACCCAGTGTAATCGACAGAAATGTTTGATATCAAAAGATAAAAAGAGACATAGTCGTGCAAAAACAAACATCACGGAGGCAGCACAGTGCTGCCACGCTTCAACATCATTAAAGCTATGTAACTTACCCTCGTACCGTCCCGTTAAAGATATCAATGACCTGCCCCGTCTTTTCCTTGAGTTGTATGAACTCAACTATATATAAAAGTTTGATTTAAATTGCACCTTGTGCTGCTTTCCAAAGTTTTTGTCGTTTACAACGTGTTTACCCGATCAAATGCTTTTGTACTCTTCTCTGTAGGAATGTTTAGAATATCTACAGTATGTTTACTAATATCTACACGACATTTGGTACGTATTTTAGTGCTTGATAGGACAGGACTTTCATTACTTGTTAAATGTATTGGGAAACAAAAATGACGGCATTCGTTTTAGATAAAAAAAACTGCTTTATTGTGGCAGAGCACATGTATTATCATATATCAGCATATAATTAGGAAGTCCATAGTAATTTACAAATTACGATCCACTTAAACGTCGGTACACGTGGCGGTGTATGCAGGCAGATTTGGGAACCGATTTCGATCACACGCATGCTGTTACCGTGCTTATTTTCTTCTCATCGTCTCTTCGATCGATCAGCTTTTATTATTTCGTTTAACATTCATTTATTTTTTCGATACTTTTTTTTTGGATAGGGAAAGGAAGAAGGGGGACCTTCTAAAGATACTTGCAACGACAGTGCATTAAATATAATACATGAGAACGAGGGATATGTGGTCTTCTTCCATTCGATTTTCGAGAAAATTGTACCCGTACGAGCCATTGGGATTTTTATCCCCATTATCTCTCTCTTTCCCTTTCGATGAGGACCTTGTTTCGCATCTTACAAGTAATCGTGATTATCGCAAGTGACAGTACTTCCAGGCATATGTCTTCAATGAACAGATTCTGTTATTCGTGTTATTAATTTTAAGAAAGAATGAGAACCGAAGTAAGAAAGCCTCGCATATCAGCGAATAATATATTTCTTTGGAACACTGTCCGATCCGAGAAAGCATTCGTCTTCAATCCTCCTATTATTATGTACACCTTAAAGAGTCTTGTGTTTTTATTTATTTAAATCTTTTATTGATTTATTTAATAGATGGTATTTGTTTCTTTTCCGTTTCGAGTCGACAACTCTCTTAATAAAATTGTTCGTATTAATTACGTACGTGTATATATAATACAAAAGTGCGATTTAAATTTTCAGAGAAAAGAACTAACGTTTGAATTCAATGGTAAAGGAGACACGATGAAATTAACGTTCTTAATGACATTAAACTATCTTACGGATATAGATTATAGATAGACGCACCTAAATATTAGATACGAAATCTGTTGCTATAAATTTTTCGGTGAAATGATTATAAAAATTAATAAAATCGTAGTGAAAAATTTAATAGGAGGACTAATCGTTAAAAGAACTCGAAAATACAACATGCCAGATTTTGTTGTTTCTTCTTGCTCTCGCATGTTTAGCTTTTCAAGTTTTTCTTCCATTTTTCTTCTGTTTTTCTTTTTTTTTTTTCGTACGACTCTCGTAATTCTTTCGCAGCTTGAAGTTCGCGTCGTCAATGAAACCGCGATAAAACTGTATTATTTCGATGCTCATATATAGTTAATTAATTAGTTAAATTCGTAACTATTTTACTTACACTTTATGCTATAACAATAATAGCAAAATTGCGTGAATGTGTGTCTAAATTTTCTTGTTTAATTTCATATCTCTCCGAGTTGTCGTAATGTAAATTTACAGCTATTATAAATATTATTGTTTATATTCGTGTAAGGTAACATTAATGGTAATCATCGTGTTCGTTATCTACTAATACAAAGATAAAAATGCGGGAAGTTGAAATTTCGCGGGCTAGCCGCAGAATATATTCGTGTATGTCATACGTACATGCATTTTAGAGCTTTGTCGCAATAGTCGCTTGTACAGAATTGAAATTAACAGAACATGTCATCGACAACCACAATGTTAAACTAAAACTATTACGAGATTTCATCTATCTTACATTTTTCGAAGTATCGACATAAAGATGGTGATAAAAATGAAACTCGCCTTACGCTTTCGCTACGAATGTTATAAACATAACGCAATTAATTACTAAAACATTAAGTGTGACACGTTCTCGTAATTTCATTTTCTGTTTTGAAATTTCAAAGGCCAATCAACAGTTTATTAAATTTTTAAGCCAATCACGTATTCAACACGTTTATTAAACCGATCGAATCGTCGAATGTGGGAAACAAGCGGAGTGAAAATTCTTGCACTTCTCGTACGTTTTCGTTACAGTGGTGTCTGTTAATCGTTACTGAACATTTAATATCGAGATAATTCGAAATCCTTGAAATTTTCAATCGATGCAAACTACGTTACGCTAAAGAGGTATTTATAATAATTACCTTCGAGAACTTTTTGAGCCGTCACGTATCGAGAGACGTCAGACACCATGCAAAAATTTTTCACCCGTTTCTCTCTTTGTCAGGTATATGTATATATATATCAGAACGATTGATTTTTTTTTTTATTTAAACTTCGCTTTTTTTTTTCCTCGTTAAATACTTAACGTCATCTCGCTTATCCAGCAATACTGGGACTAATTAAGCTAGCGTTGGTCGAAGATCGTTGACAATTTATGCATATTTAGTACATTTCACACCATATCGATACAAGACCTCGTTTTAACAAGCTAAAAATGATGAAACATCGATGGGAGAAGGATGGTAGGAAAACACAATTCTCTATCGCGATCTGAACGAAGCATATGTGTGTCTGACTCTGAACGGTATAATCTCCTTCGCACGCGCTACGCGTCTCGTAAGTTTTGATACACCTTGACGATTCACAGTGAGTGCTACTATACTTGGAAAATCGTACCTTTTAAATTATTCGTTATTATAGTTTCCCTCTCTTAAACAAGGAGCCGAATGTCTATTATATGCAAGACTTTTGTTAACATTAGTAAAATTTCATCAGTTCGCAGTTACTCGTATCCGCTTTTATTCTCGTTTGTTCGCGTCGGATACGAAATGAAAGTTGTAAACGTATAAACTTGTAGTCAACTTTTGGCATAGAATAACAATAACGTGTAATCAATGAAAAATAATGTTCCACGACGAATGTAAACCTCCTTGATGAGTTTTAGTTATCAGTGAATTCTATCTGTTTGTATGGCCATTTGTACTGCAGTAATCTTGAAAATTGTATATCGTACAATTAGTCGTACTTCGAATCAATTATAACTGAAGGGTTTGCAGTAGGATCGCGATGATCTCGATGGAATTGCTAAAAACTAGAAAAAAAATTATTCATTATACGATATCGCTATTGTTCTATTAAAATAGACTATAAACGAAAGATTTGTACCATTTTTTAAAACCATTTCCTTTAAATATGATAAATTAACACACATGCCTCTTCTGCAAACTCTTCAAGCATTTTAAGGGCATCTTAAAATGTGACAAAACAACGTGTTATCAATCGTAGATCGTTTGCTATAGACTATGGTCTGTCGATGAAACTTTGTTAATGGAAACTATCTATAACTCGTTATTCATCGATCTTTAAATATACTTTTCACTACTTCTTTAGTAATACGTTTTACCAAAGTAATACAAGGATTCGAACATGCATAAGAAAACGACGGCACTTTAATATAATTCGTGACATTACCTTGAGCTTGCATCTTGTGGTAATATTTTGGATTGATTTTTTTTTTTTAATTTTTTCTTCTTTTTTTTTTCAATAATTATACCAGTCCACGTTTTCTAGTAAGCCACTCAGAATCGATCAGTTGGTGTAAACAAGCTTCCTATATACTCGCCTGTTTTTCATCAATATCTGTCTATTAATGGCGAAGTGAATTCAGTTTTCACGATCACGGCCATTTCATTATTATCTTTTAATCTGATATTCAGCTAGTTCCGAATTATTTTTTACACTCTAACTGTCCCTGTGTGAACCTTACAATTTAAGGTGTGGAACAGAGAGATATGCAACATTACTTATTAATTTAGTGACGAACTGTCGGTATTTATCGTAAAACGAATTTTACTCGATTTATCCTGCGTAAGCGTTTTCATTATGTATCGTAAACGTGTCTTCGCCTTTACAACACTAAAAATCAACGATAAAAACGAAACGGTACTCGTAACTTGCTACAGACTCGAAGATGTTAAAGGGTTATACAAGCTCACTTATTAATTACGGAATCTTGCTATAAATATAAAATATTATCTGAAAGTCTATATACTCCTTGTACTATCTTAACACGCTATAACGTCCATTTGAGAATAAAAAAATGTATATCGGATTATTAGAAATTTTATTCTCACAGGGGAATAATTTCTTTTTAAACGTTATTATAATAAATCTCTAATTTTTAATGGTACTTGGGCGAGAAAGGGCGGGGAGGGGGTGAATGATCGTAGACTTAGGGCAGGGTAATTAATTAGCGTTCGTGATTTCGAAAAGGCTACCGTCCTTTATCTGCTAGTCGGTGTAAACGATAAAAAAATCATTTGTTCGTTAAGAGGAGTGTACAAAATAAAATCCTCCTCGATCGAAAGAATGTGAAATGCGATTTCAACCCTCTATAACCAGAACTTTTTACCCGCAACTAAATACATTCTGACTGATTGCAGTTTTTGATTTTGATTAAAAAATGAGGTACCGGTGATGCTGTGAGTGGGATGTTTGGTATCAGTACAACGATATGGCGATGAAATGCTAATATTGGTACAACGGTGAAGAGCATTAAGTAATATTTGAAAAATCTGGATGCATGGTGTAACTTTCAACTAGTAAGTCACACGATGTTATAGAGGGTTAACCGTAGATTCCTCGAATTCGTTTCAATGTGATACTCGCATGTTCGCGTAACTTTTCTAATGAATCGTGAAAATTGTCCATCCCAATCGACGCGATCGTTGTTTGTTCCTACCCTAATTATGTTACAAGTGGAATTCGTTCGTTCGATCATTCTGTCGTAGCGAGTGTTAACGAAGTCACAATAACTGTATCGATTCTTCGAATTTTTCTCGTCACTTCCCAGAACAGAACTTTTACCAATAAAAATGGGATCCCGCGGTCGAATAAAACGTTCGATACATAAGTACGGCTGGTTCATCGAATCGCGAACACTTCCGCTTTGGTGACCACACTTTCCTCAGCCTCGATTACGGTCTATCGTTTTCATTAACCCTTGCAACGTAAATTATCTTGGCAACTTAGGTGTGCTTTGGATTCGACTTCACGGGATAAAGTTAGTTAGAAAAATTGCTACACGAGTACTTTACCGAGTTTCAAACATTTAAGAAATGAAAATAACGAAATTGAAGGAAAAGGTACAACACTTGGAATAATTACTGCATCACTTTCCGATGTGAACAACGAGCACAATTTGCATAGCAATGTGATTGTGCAAAATGATTTATGTCTAATATGTCTTAGCCGAGGTAATCAATTTTTTATGATTCAAACAAAAAACACGGATTAATCTTTTCGCGTATCAGGAGTATTTTCTGTATTATAATTTTATTCTCGATTCTCGTATCTCGACGTTAGAGCATAGATCTTCTTCGACGTCGAGAAACATTACTTTGTGAGATTTCGTGTAATTTTTCGATCGACGTAACTTTGTTGGCTGTCTTCATACTCGAGGGGTGGATAACCTGAGTGGACTTAAAAGTCGACGAGTAGAAGGGATCGACTCGTAACGAAAGTGATGCAATAAGATAACGAAAGAAGCAAGAACGAGAGGAGAAGAAAATAAAATGGACAAAAGGAAGATCGTTTAAAAAATGCCTGTCGCATTGGGCTTCTCCTTTTTGTTTCTTTTTGCGTTGGCCGTTCTGCAATTCACTCGGAAGGCCGAGCCGGGGCAAACGAAGTTTCACTACTTACGCTACGCGTGTGTGTGCAATCCAGTGTGTGTACGTCTTAAAAATACTCGAATACGTTCTACTTGTCGATAAAAGGCAAGAGAATTGTTCCGCTCGTGTTCGACTATAGTATGACGCGTTTATCTATTCGGAAATACGTGCTTCGTGTCTCGATGGATTGACTTTTCGTAGGTAAACTGTAACCAATAAAGATCGAGGGACGATATTTAATTCTCGTGATCTACGGCTTTTTGGATTGGTTACCTTCGTTAGATAATATATATATATATGTATGTATATATATATGTATATATATATATTTTTTATTATTTTGGTTTAAATTTTAATCATTTCCGATCGAGCGTCCGTGCGTGACGAGATCTACGATAGCTAGAATTCTATGTAGTTACGGCCACGATCTCTCAACGATCTGGATCGTTAATTAAACGGTAATTAAGTGGAAAATCGATAATGGGATTTTTGTCATGTACGCGCACTCACATGATAAATAATATAATGTTTATCTCGCAAGTATGTATTTATACACATCGTAAGATCGAAACGCCTTAATTCCGTACACCTAGATTCGTACGTGTAATATCTATAGTTCATTATATACAAATTGTAAAATGCTTTCTTAATGAAAAAAGTCGTGTTTATCCTGTGTATATGTCTTTTGGTGTGTATATATTTGTTTATAATATATATATCTTTCTTCCTTGTAGCAGTGTGAACGCAGATATATATATATATATATATGTATATATATGTATATATATATGTATATATATATATATAGTTTTTTTTCTCTTTCTCTCCCTCTCTCGCGTGCTTATTTGTTTTTTTTTTATTTTTTTTTGTTTGTTTGTTTGTTAATGCTTCTTGTCTACGGAACACATGATCACTCGCACATCCCTCTTTTGTTTGTACATGCACAACACTTGCTTCTGAGAATTAGTTCACCGCCTGATTGCATTTCTGACAAGATTCTTGCTCTTCTTTTTCTCATTGCAATGAAATAATTCGATGGAAGATCGTACTGTCTAATTAGTCTTACAACGCACGGAATATCTTTGGCGAGTTCGTATGCAGGAATAGTGATTTGTGAATTACTGGAAGAACAAGTAGAAATAATAGGAAGCACTCGAATTCCATTCCCTTCGGTTCATAGTCAGTTTACTATGAATACATTTTCAATCAATTTTTGTTCAATTGTCGATTGTACGAAATTGTTAATCGAGTATTCGTGAAATCGTTAATTTTCTCTAGTACTAATAATTTCTTATGCTCAACGTTAATGAAACTTCAGTCGATTGTTAAAGTGCTCGATTAGAATCTTGTCATTCCTGCGATTGTTTCGCAATAACCGTGCCATCCATGAACCATAGTTATTCGGAGTATTGCAGTTTTCGATCTTGTCTCGAACAGAAAACTCTGAGTTAAGGACATATTTGTTCTGTCAATCTTCAATTTTTACAGATCGAATTCATACTCTACCTTATACTATATGTTAAACAAACCAAACATAAAACAGCTCAACATTCTATCCTAAGTAAAACATCTAACAATTATCCAATTTTCCTCGCCAATTTATAAACAGAACGAAACATAAAACCCAGTACGGACCTCGAAACATTTTCTTGGAAGCTCTTTGGAAGCTGTTAAATAATTTTTACCGCTATCCCAATTGTATCGACTCTCCCCCTTTTTTTCTAATCTCTCGTTTCAACATCGGCAGTTGACTTTTCACGAATATCGTAACATAAAACTGTAGTCCTCGAACAAAATGTTTCCAGGCGAGTGCCGGTTGCAACAATTAATATCTCCCGTCGTCCTACTCCGATCCCGCGGTTTATGGAACGGTTGATCGCGGTCGTCGTAAGTGAGAGGCGGTAAGTCGCGTTTCCTAGGATTAAATTCGTTGAAGCGGTCGCCGGCAAAAGCTCTCTCTCTCTCTCTCTCTCTCTCTTTCTCTCCCCTTCTCGTTTCAACCCCTACGAATCTGTCTGTCCCTCTTCCGTCCGCGCGAAGACGGGCGAGAGCCTCAAACGGACACCCGTCGCGGTAGTAGTTGCTGCGATAGCGTACTGACGGCGGTCGACGGTCGTCAGATGCTGGCTCGATGTTGATGCAAGGGTGGCAGTTGCAGCAACGGCGTCAAAGGCGGCGGGCGTAGCTCGCTGCGCATATCCAACGTCGACAGCTGCTGCATCGGCAGCAGGTGCGAGATCTTACCGGGCGAGCGACGGACCGTGAACCGTGGTCTCCGTCGTTTCTTCTGGAATCCGCTGCAGCGGCAGCT
Organism: Xylocopa violacea; assembly: GCA_963969225.1. Classification (NCBI taxonomy): domain Eukaryota; kingdom Metazoa; phylum Arthropoda; class Insecta; order Hymenoptera; family Apidae; genus Xylocopa; species Xylocopa violacea. Next base: position 17,233,901 of record CAXAJV010000014.1, read on the forward strand.
GCAGACCGACGTGTCGTCGTCCAACGATATCGTGTCACCGTGGTTGCCTACTTGGCCCGATAGTATCGAGCCGTTCGCCGTTATTACGTCGCCCTCCAGGCGCACTGCTCCTTGCGCAGCCTGCGTCATAATAATTATCTTTTTTGCCACACGTTTCGAAATCGTTACGCGCCGCGAACGGCGCTCGTCCGTCGGTTTCGCGGGCTATTATCGGCCGGTGGTTCACGTTTCTGCCCGTTAGACGGACGGGGGTGGATCCGGTCGGGAGCTACGTGGGGTTTGTTGGGACGCTTTTCTTGTATTGATTCGGGGTAGGTAGCGCGCGGGGTTCAGGGTACGCTGGAGGCTGGCTACCAACCCTTTGCGGCCCGGCGTCACGTGCAACGTGGCTCTCGTCAAATAAAAGAGGGAAAAGAAATGCCCGCCGCGTTTGAGGGATTAGGCGAACGTTTGTGGGATTATCGTTGATACTCTACGAGGGTGGGTTGTTTTAATTCTGGAGTTAATGATACCGATTCCGTTCGATATTTCTGTAAAAACGCGCTGTGATTCAGAGTTCTTTCGCTCGTCGAGAGACATTGATAACAGAGATGAATCATTCTTTAGCCTCGTACGCCTTTGCGTACGAGATATGTGGACCGCAAAGGGTTATCGAGTTTCTATTGCCATTGTATTTCTTAGGGAACTTCCGAGCGAAAAGGCATCGCGAGTCCTTTCGAATATTAAAAACTGAAAGAAAGTGGTTATTCTAGAAACATTGAAAAGAATTTTCACGATCACGTGAAAACCGCTGCATCGTCTCCTTACCTGTAGAGCCTCGGCTTCGTCCCGCCTTTCGTCCTCCGTATTCATCGTGACGAATCTCAGCACCAATAAATTGAGGGAGGCGGCGACGATGGCCAAGCCGAATAAAATGAATATCAGGGCGAACATCACGTACTCCGGCTTGTTGTTGAGCGCGTTATCCTTTTGCAACGCGACCATGTCGCCGAAGCCGATGGTCGTCAATGTGATGAAACAATAGTAGATGGAGTCGAAGTATGACCAGCCTTCGTACCGTGAGAACGCCGCGGCACCTCCCGCAATTGTTAAGCAAGATAAAGTCGTCACCACGCAGATAAGATTTGTGTCTGAGGCCTGAAAAATCGTACGATTTTTACGACTCTTCACCGCGACGGTACATGGCATTTGTTATTAAGGAAATGAAATAGCAATTGTGCCATTAATCATAGCGTATCGTGTCAAATGAAGGCTACAATACAACGAATATAGTATTCATTCGTAACGTTTTATACCGATATATTCCCTCGATAGCGAGATTATCCTCAGGGAACTTACTTCAGAAACTTTATCGTTAGGAAGAAAGAAGTTTCACAGCAAGTTGTTATAAAACTGGAGAATTTGAAAAAACTTTATCTTTTAAAAATGTTCAGCGAAGTTTCTCCAGAATTTCTCCGTATAGTTAAGATTAATCAAACTTTGTTGTAAAATTAATTAATTGGCTAGAGTGGATTGATTTTTCCACTGTCTTTATCGGATATGAAACGGTGGTTAATTTCGCATTAATTATTGAAGGAGTAGTAAAGTTTATGGTTATTTACCCGGACATCCTTACAGTGAAGAAGTGTCTTTACGTTCTGTATTACGACGGACGAGAACTTATTCAGACGCTCTCCTATGCTCTGGAACATTACGAGTCCTAACGGGATACCGACGATCGCGTAGAACATCGTGAACAGCTTACCGCTTATGGTGTTTGGCGTCGAATGTCCGTAACCTAAAAATTCAGCGATAAGTATATCGTGAAAGCCATTTGGCAAATTTAGCGATCCGATTTGTCGCGAAAATCAGGCGCTTGGCAACAAATTTATAAATTTAGGGGCGCTGGTGAACAATTTAAGGGATGATTCGAAAATAGAAAAGGACCAATTTGCGTTTGAGGTTTCCTTCGACCCAGATCATAGGTTTACAGTTGCTTTGGACAATGTTAGGAAGGGAAGAGATCAATTAAAACGTACCGATAGTGGTGAGGACCGTGGTCGCATAGTAAAACGCTCCGGCGAATTTCCACTGTTGACCAGCTTTGTGAGGTTCCGTCTTCAGCACCACTGTTTCCATGATCTTGAAGTCGTCCTCGCTTATATTGTACTTGCGTATAACCATCTTTTCAATGGCTGTTAACATAACGTTAAAAGATATTGCTTTACACAAGTTTTATTGCCACGATTGAATAATTCTTCGAAACTTTCACATTTTTCTTTAACATTTCCAATTTCTAAAATGAGTATATAACGGAGAACTTGAATTACGTGGGAAATGTTAGTTGGAAGGAAAGAAACAGTTGCAAAGTTTGTTTTCAGTTTGTAAGGCGACAGAAAATCGATACTTTTAACAAAATTACACGTCGAGTCCCACCAGTCGTTTTCTCTTGACCCAATCTGAACTTCGTCTTTGAATGTGACACGAGCCATTTCGAGTCATGAAAGTTCAAGGGGTATTGTTATCCCCATTCATTTCGTGATGCTCGATAAATTACCAATTAATAATAAAAATTTTATTGCAGTACATTACTGCATTAACCGCGATCATTTTCAAAGTCACGAGCATATCTCGAAGTCCTCCTGAACGTATCGGATAATCGAAACTGTCGCGCGATACCCCCGTCCATAATTCAACGAATTCTTAATCGACTCGCCAGGAAGAAAGGTTGACATTGCAGTTGAAAAATGAATTAAATACATACGCCATACGAGACACATACCAATAAAGATTTTGTTAAAAATTTCAGAGTCTCCGATAATTTATGGACGGAAGTATGCGTATTGTCGACTAGGAATGTACCCTCCAATGCTTCCTTGCGTCGTTTCTCCGTCTCGGACTCGAGAACGTCGAAGATTGCAGCGCCGACAAGGAGGTAGGTGAACGTGAAGACGATCAACGATAGGGTCCGGACGTTTTGCTTCTTCATTCTCTAGTGAGCCACATGCTCACTAGCAGGGCCCCGGCCCTAACTACTTGCATCGCTCAGTGGGGTACGATTTGGTGTGCCGGGCCCATGACGACCCCTTCCACTTTCTGATGATGCTCGGGGGGCCCTTCCTCTCTTTACCGAGCGCTACAGACCCGGCACGCGACTCCTTTTCTTCAGGGTGTCTTCTTCCTTGCAGAGACTACCTTGCAGCCGCTTTCGTTCATCTGAAACAGTTTCGTTCTGAGCGTGCATCTGCCAAACGTCCCGCGGTTAGCTAAAACTACGGTACGAGCGTTCAACTAATAGCTGTGGAGTTAGATTAGAAAAGTTCCAGCCGATAATCGGTTCTTCGGCTTAATTAGCGCTTAGCGAAAGGTTAACCCGCGAGTAATCCCTGCGAGGAATTCCGCGAAGGGAAAATTTACTTCCCTCGTGAAACGTACGATAAATGGCTGCGCGATTTCGTCCAACGATCGCGCCGATCCACGCGACGCAGAAATGTGCAGGTTATATCGCGGAACACGATTATCCGGACGATTTCGAGACGGACGTAAGTGGCGTTCACCGCGACTACTCCTCGCGAGCGACGCTAATAAGCAAACGACTTCCACGCTGATAAAACGAGGCGAGCGGTCACGCGAACCACGAAAGGGGCCTCCTCTCGAGCAAACTCCGGACGTCCGTATTGGTTTTGTAGTTCGAGTGCCGGCAAAGGATCTCTTCTCAAACGTTCTCTTTCGTACGTTAGTCGCGGTACGGCGTTAGGGGTTCCGTGGATATAAAAAGGCATAATCGTCCTTGCCGCTAAAACGGGATTCTTTTGAGAATCGTCCTTTTCTCCTTCGAGCGAGTTCAACCGAGGGATATCCGTGATGAGGCCAGGTCGAGCAAAAAATCTGCTGATATAGACGTACTCACCTGCAGCCTGTTCCGGGTTCTCCTTTACGTACGACAAAAGGTTGAGCAGAATGATATGGCAGTGCTTTCGCTGCTCCCACTGCCACGTTCCCTCCATTCCTCAGCTTAGCGCCCAACGGTTTCAGTGCCGACTGAAATGGAACAGTAGGATTTTGATAAGTTTCCGCTGTTCACTTTTCGTACGGTCGTAATAACTCTTCTGATTATCGTCGCACGATTTAATCCTCTGTAATCTCATATGACTTAGGAGTTACACGTCGTAGCGACTACATTCTTTACGTCGATATTTCACTCGCTATTGTACTTTACCGTTCAACTATGATAGCATTTCTATTTTATCAAGTCTTCGTCTTTATTGTAATCCGTGAATCTCGTTTTAATCCCCGTCAAAACGTTACGACTTGACTCGTATTTTGAAAGGGAGCAATTCGATGCGTATCGCTAATTTAATTATCCCAGGTACCATTTTGGCGACGAGCACAATTAATTCAAGCGATCGTATAATTGTATTTAAGAATTTAATAACAGCGCAACAGCATCAAATTCTTATCTCGAGAATGCGTCGTTTAACTCGTTTACAGGAATTCTGTACAGACACGATTCCCCTTAATTGTTTCGCGAACAAAGGAATCGAGTATTACGTATTATTAAACGAATAACGAACCGTTCATAAGTATGACGAAAGTATGCCGTCCCCGAGGACCGCCCGTTCGTTGCGATTATTTCCTTAAATGTCAAAGACTGCGCCCCAGATAAGAAATCGAGCAAAAGTTGCAAGTCGGTGATCCTTTAATCCATTTCGCATCGACCTTTCCCTCTCGGATCGGCGCGTTTCCTGCCCGCATCGGTTCCACGAACTCTCATCTTAATGGATATCGATTAACGCAACGAGAACGATACGCCAAAGAATCATAACGTCGTGTCGTACAAAAAGTTGAGCAAAGGTAAAAATGAACTCGTACACTTTAGCTACTGTTCAAAGCTTGCCTGGGTGGCAAATGAGTATCCCCTCTATCAATAAACAAAAGTACAATCTTCGAAATAGATAAATGATTGTAATTTTTGGCATGGAACGCGCACTCGTAGCGGTGCCGTTCGATTAATCGTGTATTTAACACGGTCTGTCTTTACGCGAGGGGTAAGCGCGGTTGCTTCGTCCATTTGCCGACGGATTTTCTAAGCTGCGTATCGCGAATCCATGAATAATGGTTATCCCAGCGTCACGGTTGAGTACGGCGTCATTATTGTTCCTCCTCAGCCTATTAAATCTGGATTTTCGCTAATAGTCCGCGCTTTGTGACGGGGGCGGCGTCACGTTTGTCAGCTAGGATGAGCCACGTTTTACTTTGTGTCGACGCGCGTTTATCGGCAAAAGTCAACGCCGGACGTTTGCGTAACCGCGGTTTCAGCCATCGTATGCCGTTGTCACGTGCTTAATTATATTCCTGTCGCGCGCACCGTGATCTGCCTTTCATCGCCTCGCCTCGATATTTCACGCCGGCTGCGAATCGTTTCGCTCGAGGTGAAAGAGGGAGCAGAGAGGGAGAGGAGGAACGGACGAGTTAGAAGGAGCGTAATTATAATTTGCCATTAACACACATTTCGTTAACGTTCGTACATTATCAGGAAGATCGGGTTCAGTCTTATTTGTGAATGCACAGAAGAACAAATGATAGAATAAGGGTTGCAGAATGCCTAAATGTAGGTGGTATCGAGACAGTACTCGAATTGGTCCGTTTAGAACGCACAGAAACTGTATCGGATAAATGTTTAGTTTTCTGTGAAGTTTTAATGAGGTCCAATTACAATCTTTAATTATCTGAACGCCAAATAGTATCGGGGGTATCAAGGGTTGGACTTAATCGAGGTTTATCCGGGAGAGCTTTTATCTGAAAGTATTTACTGTACAGGGGAAACAGTTGAAAGGGAATTTCACAGAGAGCAAGCAGATAAGACCATTGCGAAGTAACTCGAGTTAAAATAAGCGAAACGCGAGATGCAACCCCACGAGTTTAAATCCAGCTTCCTTCCTTTTTGAGTAGTTGACGATCGTGCACCCAGCATCGCTAGTGTCGTCTTTCTTCGCTTATTGTTCAATACCTCGATACTTTTAAGCAACACACGGAATCTATTTAATCTTCTTCAATTTATCTGCAATTTTTATCTTTATTTCGAATTTTTCGTACAATTCTGTCTTTCGAATCTCTGTTTAATAGATAATAATTTTTGTAAAATTGTACGCGTCAAACTTTCTTTTTGCTCACAGCCCTAAACGTCGTCTAAAATATCGACTCGTTAATAATTAGCTTGTTGCAAAGTGCCAAGCCTCTCGGCGAAGTGCATTCTTGGTAAACGACTGGCGTGGTTGTAAATTTTCCGGCTGCATTCGAGGGCGCAGGCAGACAGAAGCCTGGAACACCTGGGCTAGAAACTTCTAAGGTTAATTTTGCAAGGACGATTCGTGATTGCTCGTATAATCTCGCTGCTAGCTAATTCGTTCTCCTGACAGAATTTAGTCTGCTGAATTTCCGGTTTTGCGGCACGAAATCTCAGGTGGTACATAAAATTTGTAACGTGGAATGGCGAGGGTACACAGAGATCTGTGTCGAGCGTATCTGTCTCGCTGTTGTGTGCTTTCTTCGTCCTGCTATTTCCAATCCAATTAATTTTTTCTATAATATCGTTGCAAGAGGGATGACACAACTTTCACAGTGTAATCCGAACGAAACTCGAAACTAATTGACAATGAAACTCGACAGGTATTTTCATATCGCTGTCAGAAATCCGCAAGCCCCTCTGAAGAATTTTCTTGTGGACTTCCTCGGAAGTTCGAGTTATTTGCTCCAGCGTAGACGCCATTGTTTCTGTCGTTTTCAACGACGGACTTTGTCGTCCGAATGGAAACCTCGTTAACACTAATGAGCTGAATTTCGTGTCCTGTAACTAGGAATCAGTATAAGAGCATCGTCCAATGACCGGATTTGCGAGCACCTTTTGGAATACGACTCCGACATCGTTGTTACATAACTGACAGTAACGTTAACACAAGCGACTGTGGCGAAGTTAGTTTATAATCAGAGCTCCCGTTCCAACGTTAAAAGCGCATTATGCTGCTCTCGCCCCTCTAACTCTAAAATGAAACACGACGTACAGCCAGGGCACATTGACACTCTCCCTTGGAAACTTTACTTCAACTCGGTCTAAGAAGTCTGTCCACGGTGTCTTTCCAGACGAGCTTAATGAATGAAACATTGGGTTACGATTGTCATTTATAAATTATAAGTATTTGATATTATTCAGTTTCGTGCTTTATTCATTTCATTTGTCTTTGAGAATAAGTAGATTTATATTTTTTAATCTTCACTTTTGGCTTTTAAATATTAGATAAAGTAGGTCATACTGTACATTAATTAACTTTGGGCTACATTGAGCGGTTCATATTTTTATAATTAAATAAGTGAAGCTAAACTGTAAAATCTCAGCGAAACGTAATACTTTTGGCTCGTTAGGGGTTCTTCGTATTTTAACATTTAGCTCATTTCATGTTACAATAGAAAGCTTAATTAACAAAACGGAGATAATTCGGGATACTTTTATTGTTTTTTCTTTTTTTTGAAACACGATGCAAGTTATTTTGCAGCTGTTGCTGATTTATTTATAATTACATGCAAAGCTTTCTCGTTAATCGTATCATCCCTTCAATTGATCAAGTAAATTGTTATATATAAGAACTGACTACATCGTTTCAAACAATACACCCATTTCTGCGTTCCATAAAAAAGAGAACCCAGCCAAAAGTACGATAATGTTAACTCGCTATTCTCGTTACTATATTATAAAGTATGTCTCCCAAGGGATGCTCACTGCGTGACTGGAATACCAGGACCACCTGTACTTTCTTTCCTCCCGACGTTCCAATCGTAAGTTTCAGTTCCGAACCAATTTCAATTCTCGTGATTCGAAACTTCAGAAACAAAATGTCTGCCCACGAAGTTCCCGAGAAACTGTGATAGATTCATAAAATTTCGTTCACCATTCAGAGTCGCGAAGGGCGCAGAATTTTTAAAAATTTTCACCCACGCTCTTTGAGATCCGTCATCCATCGAAGTTAATTAAATTTAATTAAGACACTGTATCGATGCTGCTGCATTCGTGATACAAATAATCTCATCGTCAGAGCGAACTGTAAGCACATTCGTTCCATTTGTCGAATGAAATTCCAGATGGAACTTTGCAAAAGATAACGGAACTATAAAGTTGATTAAACAGATAAAAGGGAGAAATATATAAAGTCTTTGAATAGAATCCTTAACATTGCTCTGCGACAACTTCTGTCTTTATTATAGGTCACTTTTTCATGCTGTTTCACTACTGGCATCGTTATAACTGTTGTCATTTCCTCCGTAGCTTTCATATAACAGTTTCCTCCTCTCCATCGGCCGTTTTTTTCATACGATCAAAGGAATCGATCGAGTTTCTTCCGTGTCTCTGTATTCACTTTTTTCGACGGACGCCGTTGAAAGCATTCTCCCTCCTTTTTCTTACGAAAGCAGCCATTTGCGTCCAATTTCTTCCCGCTCGCGGATCGCTCGTTCTTTTTACGAGTTCCCAATAAAATCGTCACATTAAGATCTTCTCGTTTTATCAGCCGAACTACGAGGAACGCTGGGGGTTACTTTCATTACGCCTCATAATCGACCCGCATCTTATCTTTTCACACGTTCCAACCTCTCGTTTAAGTTTCGTACTCCTCGTCTATCTCCTCGGAACTTTACTCCTTCCCTCGAGTGAATACTGCCAATTTTCACTCATTTGTCGATGTTCTTGCCACGTTATCCCCGCCCTACGCGGCTCAACTGTCTTGACTAATGTAAGAGAAACTCGGAGGGTTTACGACGGTCCTTTGTCTTTCGTCACCACGGGACGCGATGGCGAAGGAGAACGAAAGAAGCAAACACTCGAGGGTGTCGTAAATTAGGAATCCTCCTCAGCGCTGCGTCATGGTCGAAAAAGTACATACCGACGAAAAAAAGATTAATAGACGGGATATTTTAGTTAAGGGTGGCAGCGTTGCTTCTGCGGAACTTCTGTTCCTCCATTTCCGTGTAATCCTCGATTTCCATTGAAAACAATTTGCCTAGGCGAGTCAGAGCATCGCATGTTGCATAAAATATTACGTTACTTCCGCTATTAGGTATGGGCGAAGCGAGGCAGGAAAAGCGCGCATGGATGAGAAAGGTCCCTGTAAATATCAGGTTCCGCGGAAAGTTTTGCCATTTTTTCGATAACTCGCCCCTAGCGGGCAAATGCAGTATATCAATAAGTACTGGAGGCATATTGAAAATACCTCTTTCTTTTGTATTAAACTTCTATTAATTACGGAATATAATTTTATAATATTTAAATCAAATTCTGTTCTCTATCACTCGATCGCTCTTTTGTTCCATTATCGTTCGTTCCACAAATTCCACACGAGACACTCGTTTGCTCGCGATACTTATCCGTTTCACTTCCTTATCACTTCGTTTTGTCGAACGCGACCAGTCACCCTTTCATCGACAGCCACGGAGAGTTATCCCTCCACCAAGTCGCCGTTTCTTCGGATGTATTTTGTTCCGCCACTTTTTCCGCTTCTGCCCGCTTCCTTCCACCGGCGTTTCATATTTCTTCGCCGTCGCCTCGTTTCCCTTCCGCTTATCCTGCTTATTCCGTTTCCCCCGCCCCTGTCCCGCTTCTTAGTCCCGTACCGAAATTACCCTGGCCTCGGATAAACGCAGGAGAGCTTTGGAAATCCGCTGCCAAGGGAATTTGCAATGGTAAGCGATCGCGCGACTTAAGATCAGGATCTCCGTCCATCTTTTTTTCGCGACCACGGACTCGCCGCCATTTCCGTCCTCCTCTCTCCGCTCTTTTTGCTGGTCTTCACGATTTCTCGTCTATCGAGGACACTGTTTGCTGCCATCGAGATCTATTTACCGTGGATTTTATTGCGAATTTTATCCTCGAATTTGTGATACAGAAGATTTAGATTTTTCAGCGCGGAGAATAATTCAGTCGAAATGCTGTTCTCCAAGAACATTCATCGCGATTCCAAGCTATTCCTGCTCCGCGTCGCAAACACAGTTCCCATTACAGCTCCGTGGACGCAACGTTTTTATACCCCACACAACCAGCCGTTTCAGAAAACATCTTCGCCAAACGATTTATCCAGCTCGCACCGTACACGTGCTTTCACACATTTAGAAGCTCTTATATGAAGCTCTATATTCCCAAAACACTAACACGCGCGCGCGTCATTCGAAATTGAGCCATACACCTCAGTCATTCGGTTGAAACGCGCTCCTCAGCGCTTAAGTTCATTCATACCGAATATGTATTCATACTGCTCATTCATACCGTATGGGCACTTGTCACTCGCATTACCATACGCTGCGTAACACATTTATGTAACGCCATGTAGATTCCTCGTACCCCTCTGCAACTTGTTTTCATCGTTTCATCTGCGAACGCCCGCAATATTTCACAGTCGCCACGTCGATTCTAGTCGTCGATAGTACTGTTTGTAAACGCGATAGATTAAATTATTGAGAACAGCAGCTGTTGACGACGAGCAGGTTCAATTTAGAGAATGTCACAGCAGCTGAGCAACCTCGATTTTCTCAAGATGATTGCACACACCGAGGCGCAAAATGTAGCTGCTGCTTGATCCTCTGCATCATCCCCCAGAATTAGGGATATAAGTGTAGGCAATTCCGCAAGCGACGAACTCGCTGGCGAACCGTTCCTCCTTGCGATTTAAATTAACGCTCGAGTCCAGATTGGCATCTCCGTGTCTTATTGAATTTGCGATAAATTGCCTTCAGAACTCTCGTCCGTGTTTAGAGGTAACCCTAACCTCGGTATCCCATCCCTTTTCTCTTTTTTCTTTCGCGCGTCAAGTTGTCACCGTTGCTAACTTCCTTTCGATTGGCGCGTCGAAAGATGTGGGCAGCCCTTATTCTCCCGGTAGATTGTCATGGAAATGTCGTGGTCCCCGCATCAATCGAACGATCGCGACCGTTATCGCAGAAACGATTTTTCACTCGTACAAAGGGCGAAATTGCTGCGCGTTGATATCTCGAGGTTGCTTCGAGAGGCGTCCATGGATTTGATCGATTTCGATGGGATGTGAATTGGTTTCGTGAACTGGAAAGGAGGTACCATTCTTTTTCATTACATGGACCTTTTAAGTTAACAAATCTGACTACTTTTCGCAAGCACAGTAGAAGCTACAGCCACGCGTTTGTTCCACGGAACGTCGTCCTTTTCGATTTTCATTTGGAGCGCGGCTAAACCCATTCGCGAGTGGTACAATTAGTTCGTCGATCGTTTTCGTTGGTGCCGTTTTGAGGAATGAATGGCGATACGCAGCCAGCGCAGGATGCTTCGTAAAATCGAACCACGGCACCGCAGCATCGCACACGCTGCATTGCGCATCGTCGATCTCCTTGTTCGCAAAAGTGTGCACCCTGTTACGACGCGTGCACATCTGCGTGTAACGCGTCTCCCTAGCACGGAAATCCTGGTACGTATGTACCGGATGTTCCGTATGTTTGTCTGCGGAATTACCGCTATTCATTCCTTTGAATTCGATGGGGGCTGCGAAATTGATTGCGTAAATTCGTTTCGAAGTCGGAGAAATTGTAGGATGCGCCGTGGCATGAAAAAGGGAGTCCTTGGTGGAACAAATTCTCACCGAGTATTCCAAGTGTTGTAACGATAAATTTCATCGCGCTTTCTTAATTCGTCGAGGAAATTTATTCGTTACGAATGAAAATCTTTAATCCTTTTGTCTCATCAGAATATCATTAAACTTTCGATATTATATAAAGTCCTCCTCATCATTTTCGTTATTAATAAATTATTCGCACTCTCTCGCTAACATTAATCGTAAAATACTGTCGAAAGAATGAAAATATTATTCGAACTCAAATGTATCGTCGCTAATTTTCAATTGATCCTGAAGGGTAGCTACGTGGATATCGAAACGATAACTAAGTTAGTTTCCCGGTATTGGTTTGTTGGTGGCGCAACCCTATTCGGACAGCCGGTTTAATGGGGCCAATTGTTACATGGCCGCATCGTCCAATAATATTGGTTATTATTTCTTTGATTGAGCCCTCCAGGAACTTGTTTATTCCTGTTAGGAACTTGTTACCTCTACTGAATTAGCCGCAACAATGACCCGCTATGCCAATTGAAAGGACCAGTCTTTTAATCCGCCTACGTTTGATCTGAATATCCACTACTCCTTAGATTAGCATCTGTTCTACAGCTCTATCTGATAGTGCTGCTTACGATAATTGGTTTCTTTCTATTCGATTAACATATCGCGAATAATTATGCCGCATAACAGAAAAATATGTCGTGTCTAGTATAATTTTCCAACAATTCGAATTGCTGAACGATTGCTGTTAATATCTACAGAGTATGTATATATAGTATGCTTGAAGAGTGATTCTTGCCTCTTCGAAGACAATAATCGTCTTCGACAGTCCACTGTCTGCTTATAATCGGCTCGTACTACTTGCTCACTAGGCACGAACAGGATCGCGTGTGCATTCAAAGCGTAGTTCTCTGGTGTACATGCAGCGGCTCATTATCTGACGACAGCAGATTGCAACGCGAACGAGAGAACGTTAATTACAGTTTGCCATGAATTCTTGTTAATTCGACAAATGAATGAAATAATGCTACTGAGAGAATTAACGCGATGCGCGGCGCACGCCGGCTTATTTATCCTTCGTATCAACCGGAAAATACGATCGCCAGGACGCGATTAAATAATTCGACGCGAACTTTTAGAGTTTATCGTTAACGATGAAGTCGCGAGCAATCTTTGCTGCGCGTGGATGCGTTTCGTTTAGCATTCGCGCGGAACGATGGCAGCGTAACACCCGAAAGCTCTCGAAATCAATAGTATCCCGTCTCGCGCGTGGAATATCTCCGTAAAGTGTCTTGAGATTGTCCCCAATCAGGCTAATGAAAGAGAGAGAGGGAGAGAGGGGAGTAACTTTCACCGGAACCAATTTCAGCCGCTCGAGCGTGCACACCGCCGCGTTGAATAGTTGCAGATATGGCTGATGAACTGGGTGGCATTATACGAACGCAGCCGCGCCAACTGATACGCGAGACGATCGAGATAGATGGCGGATTATGAGGGTCGACCGTATTTTATGCGCACGTTCCGCCGCGAAGTAACTGTCGCGTGAACCTGACGACGAACCCGCGGAACGCCGCCGCTCCTGCGGATCTCTAATTGCGAAACTGTCCTACGAGCAAGCGTAGCCAACCGTTCGATGCGTTTCGTTTGTTTAAAACAATCGAGGGACGGAAAGGATTGCCTCGTGGCAGAGGGACAGCGAAGGCTTGAATTGCAAATATTATTATAAAGGATAATAGCATCGAGACGCAAACGTTTTCACGTCCCGCGAATCGGGGAGAATAAATAAAAGATGAAGCGTTTAAAAAAGATTGCGGTTCGTGCGCTCTTCGCGGCTGCTCGCGGCTTTAAAGCTGCAAAAACGAGTACGTATACAAAATAATGAAAAAACTTGAAACCCGCGTCAAAAGTCTACGAACAAGTCCGGCTTTTATGCTCCTCCGTTCTGAAGTGGCAGGTGAAAAGGGAAGAAAAATGGAAATTGTTATTTTATTTTCAGCTACGCGGGATACTGTTCACTCGCGTCCGTCCTTTAATCGAAAGAGATTAAACGTAGTTCCCGCGTAATCGAATATAAATGAGGGTTTGTTAAGGCTGTTACTCTTACTTTCCTCGTTCACGAGGCACCGATCCGTAGGATGTGAGTAATGAAACGGGATCAAATGAGATGAAATTCACGTACCACCATGGATTTTCCTTCACGGTCTCGCCTAGGCGCACATCTCTAGGCGCGAGGATAGAGAAAGCTCGACTGCTGCTGTGTTCCTCTCGCGATTCAATTACATTAGAGGATGCTAAGAATTCTTTTTCCAACGGGATCCTGGGACACTGTCGCAGACGAATAAGCATCGACATTCCTTTTTCATTTCGAGTGAAACATGACTTTGGCCCCATAGAACCGCTGCTGTTAACGTTCACCAGTAGAAACCTCTTTTGGGTTGCAAATAGAACATTTCTAAAATTTGACGAAACGATGCATTTTTTCGACAAATGACGTATATTAACGGCTTCTCAAATTTAGTGAAAAATATGGTCGCTAAAAGTGGAACACGATCGAGTTAGAAACCATCGAAGTACAGTAGCAGGGTTAGTACACACGGAGAGACAAACGTTTGATCGAGCTCATTTGAAAAATGTTCCTCTTACTGATCAACAATTGAAAAAGCGTTTTCACGAAGGACACTCGCAGGTGGACAACGTTAATGACTGAAGCGGTCTGTCCAAAATAACACCGCTCTCTATTCTTCCCTTTCGAGTTTTGTCTCGCTGTAAAAACACCGCGGAGTGGTGTCTAAACGTTTCGAAATTTTCTATATCATTCGTCGGGTCTTCGGTGGTTTTTTGCCGTGAAAACAGAGCTTAAGAGAAAAAGGCGTAGACGAGTAGGTAACTAACCTCGTCCAGCTGGTTGAAAGCACTTCGACCCCTCACGAACGACTGCTCTAACGATTAATGGTCGGATGGGGAAAGAAGCCTTCGAGTTTTTAGCCTCTGTTATATTTCTCTCCTCGTAACGCGTTTGTATCTCCTTCGCGTGTCCGCTGTACGTCTTGGAGCGTTCTTTTTTCCCTCAAAAATCGAATTACCCCGAAATCAGCGAGTTGAACGCTTGGATAGGAGACTCGAATCAAGGAGATTTAAGATTAGACTTTGTTAATCGCTTTTAGGTGGCTGCTTAGCAAACGACACGTAATATATGAATGGTAAAACATTGTCGTTGTAAACTGAGTTGGTTAAAACGAGTAGAAACGAGAATTGCGAGTAGGGTTAAAGATAATCGTGTGACGCGCCGATATGTAACCATTTTAAGAACTCGAACTCTTGCCACTTCGGTGGAGCTTAACGGAATCAGGCCAAAGATAAGGAGAGAATAACTGTTTGGTGTAAAAAGCGTAGTCGGATCTTTGGAATGATTCCAAGGAGGTGGATATTACTTGGTGGATAGGGGAACAGAGGAATCGGCAGCAGCCACTTGTTAATTACTTCGTCTGCATTTGAAAACAACGGTTTAATCCCGAAAAGAATATAATCGGTGCCAAGGTTCGTATCCAGGCAGGCAGTTCGCTTGCGAGGCGAGCAATTAATTAATCTAAAAGATAGTAAACTTCAGGCGAGGGTGGTAACAGACAATATTCCGAACGCGACAGCTTCGCGTTTCCTCCAGATCGCTTTTGAAGCTTTTCGTTCATCCATATTCGTAAACGACACGATTGGCTTTTAATCTCGATCTCAATTGGTCTCAAATGTGATCTTAAAATGTATGACAATGAAACAGTTAGGTTATTGTCTTGCTTTCACGCGCGCTGTTACAACACTGTGCGGACTTAATATTTTCTGAACGCATTTCCGATCTTTGGAGTTCTCGCTGCTTCGAAATCGCATCCAACTCGAACAATAACGGTAACGAACTGCGATATCGAACGTATTACACTAATAACCTATATAATACCCTCATCCACGAAGGCGGGACATATTTTTCGAAGCACGACGCACGTTTTTAATAGGAACTGCATTGTACGACCCTTTCGGAGTGTAACATATGACGCACTGCAGTACTGTACCAGTTTCGCGAGCATTTTCATTTTTACGGCGCCTACGTTCTCACGTATTCTCTTTTTATCATCTCCTTCAGCAATTGTTCGAACTGATTCCCATTATTCCTTCCCCCGTATTAAATGGATTACGAATTAAACCGCTACCCTTGAGCGACGAGAGCGAACATTTTAAAACGGATATTTAATTCTGCGGTAAAAAAAAACTTTAATAGTAAACGCTGCCGACGAACAGTTCACGTCGTTAGCGGATAAAAGAACCAGGAAATATATAGTTCCTACAGAAAGTAGCATAGTTCCACAGACTAAAAAGTACAGTCTCGTGACGCCAAATGTTGAAGAGAAAAGTCGGAATTTTCAATGCAAAAATTCTACAATTTTGCTACAAGTCACTTGTATATTTGTATTATAAAAATACTCCCACTCCTCTTGGCAGTTCGCGATAAGTCTGCGACACATCTTATCGACTCGTCGAGGGTAACACCCCTCTTTATTCAGTCTCGTTCGCTGCGAACAACGACTTCAATCGCGTCTATCGTTAAGTCGTCCTCCTCGCCTAATCATACGGCGAATTCGATGGAACATCAGGATGCGAAGCGGTGATACGCGAGTGCAACAAGTCTTCCCATTAATAAGCAGCTGGGCCACCCCTACCGACGACGCGCGAGCGAGCCTGGTCACGCCAGCCAGACTGCTAGAACAGGGACTGAAAGGGTGGCAAGGGGCGGAAGGGACGCGAGAATGCATGGTACGAAGGACGGAAGGAGGGTGTAGGTCGAAGCGTTGCAGTCACGCTGGTGCCGCGTGACTGAACGTCAGAGTGGGGCAGGAATTACGAGTCGTTGCCTGAAATGAGAATGAGGGATGCAACAGGGATGTAAGATATACGCGTTGTCTTCGCGTCTTCTGTACGGCTCTACCCAATCACGACAGAGCGGCTGCCTTTCGTCTGCGGTGCTCCCAGTTTGCCTTTGGAGAACGCTCTCCTTTTCCATCCTTTGTTGCATTTCTTCATACACTCGTGTTCCTTTCTTCATTCTTCGTCGTCGCATTTTGTGCGACTTCTGGTGTATTAGGATCCTTTTAGTATCTTTCGCTTTGAGCTTCTCTAAATAGAAAGTCTCGCCATCTCTGGGTGATAGAAATTTTAAGAGGTTCTTCTGAAAACAATGATGAGACGATTGTTAGGAATAATAAAATTGCGTTTGAAGTTTAGTTTCTGAAATATCCAACAAAGTGAACTGTTTGCAATTGTTCGACGTGTATCGGAACGATTAAATTATCCGGCTGATTCGTAGATTAAGCACAAAGCTACGCTTGTAAATCTCGAAAGGTTCAAGCCCCAGTTTTTAAAGGTGAAACTGTATCGCAATCAGCCAGAAAAATCGCTGCGGTAGGCAGGCAGCTGATTACAAATGAATGAGGATTCTCGAATTACAAAAGTTCCGTTGCCATTGCAACGGTAACGCAGCGCGGAAAATATGCTCCGTCTTAATAACGCAACACCCAGACCAGTCGTATCTCCGGGAAAGATTTTTCGTCTTCGCCGTTGCGAGCGCCTTTGAAACAAAGGCAATTCCCCGTTGCCTCCTTTTTTCAACCGCAATTTAGTTCCTGCCCGATTGCGCGGCCAGGTAACAGTGAACTGTTTCAAGTTAAATGGAGATTTTAAGGTCGGGACAACTCTAACAGGTAAAAACAGCTGGTCGAAATGGCGCGTCTTTTGTTTTAATAACTCCGTTTATAGTTCGCGAGTGTACTTGGGCTCGCTCTCTTCGAATTACCCCGCATTATCTTCGCATAGATAAAGAATCAACGGAGTTGGTAAAATTTCTTTACGTCTGCTGCACATTATTTACGCAGTGGTAGTCGTATCTTGTAACTTCGAGTTCCTTGTTTCCCAGTTTCAGTAATTTTGCGCGTTTTAGCGTTTCGAAGGCTAGAAAGCCAGCCTTGATTTCTCTTTCTATGTTTGTACATATTTCTACAAGAGGAGAACACGAATTCCGTACGTGTGCACCAAGTATTCCGCCAGACTTTCCCAGAGATCCGTTCTCCGAGTGGAAACGTCTGTCTATTCTTGCTCGCACTTTCCATCTGTTAACTGCAATGGCGGGGTATGTATTTTTTATTGGGCTGCTGCGAAACTATGGTGTCGTGGAAGTAGCGAATAAAAACCGAACATCTCGCGCATTCACCAGCCTGAAGCATATTTTACAGTTTGTTACACGATTCTTTCAGCTTTACAATTTTCCCAGCTTTTCGCGACGCTTCGAAGCGGAGAGGAAGCTGGTGCAAAAAAATTGTCCGATTTAAAAAATTGAAAATCAAAGTAAGTACAAACGAATGGAAATATAGTTTATTGTAGCGAAAAATTGTTCTCGAAATACATTTCGATTGTGCACGGTTTACAGAATGAAATACTTTGGCATCGAAGCCATTATTGTAATCGAAGCGAAAATGTTTGAACAAAAGTGTACGCTCCGTAATGGATGTTCGATATTCGTTTAAAAGTACGCAAATATTTGCATCATTTTCGCGGTAATTCGAAAGAAATTACCAGTATTTCTTCTCTGAAATTTCTATTTATTGCACCTTCGGACAGGCTAAAGAACATCAGCAGAGTTTTCGCGTTCGCTCATTAATTAGAATGCTATTCTCTTATGAATGATAAAGCCGGGGTGCAATAATAATGAGCGTTTTGTGTTGCCAAGCGTGCTAATAAATTTCCGTAATACCAGAGGAAACGGGAGTTTCCACAGGGAAAACCGTGGGATCCGTTCTTCGATTTGTAGATGAAGGCATTTCGAAATACGTCTTCGTTTTGAAACTTTGTCAACGTCAATCTTGCATCGCTTTCGAACATATTTCTTGGTCACGAATTGATAATATTTCTATCATTTAAAAAATTGAAATATATGATAAAAAAAGAATTTGAACAATGTTCTATAGTTTCTAGAGCATGTAACCACCCTCCGTCGAAAAAGAGTTCTCAGCGTTCTATATCTAATTCCTCGAGCGAAGCACTTGAGAAATGTGTAAAAGCGGAACACATATGTTGCTGTTTATTGTCGTAATATCAATGTTGAATACTAGCCAAGAAGCAATCCCTGCAATCGATTTGTTCAGGCTACAAATCGCCAAGTTTCCGAGCTATTTTTAGAAACTTTTGTACAACTTTCGAAAGAAACGTCGCGATTACAGTCGCCGATAGGGCATTTCGCGTGCTGCACTCGAATCGCAGAGACTTACAGAGAAATTTTTCAAGCATCTTTTCTGCTGAAACTTAACTGCAAACAACCTTTATAAAAATACGTAACTTCATTCTAGTTCTTGATAGAATTTACTGCGAAAAGTATTCTCTCTTTCCATTATTAGTTTATTATTTCTAATTTTCACGACGTTATCAATGAATAACTGACGCGAAGAACGTGCGAGTCACGCATAATTTTGCATCACGATGCGACAGCGAAATCTTACCCATAATCTGGAAGCTTCGCGTTTCCTGTCGAAGCTTCGCGCAACGTGCATGCCGCGAGATCCAAAGGATTCTGCGAACGTGTGAAATTTTTGAAATTCGAGTATTGTACACTATATTTCGAAGCATAGTCATATGTATACGATGTACAAAGTGTTTACAAAGAATTTGCGTAGCATTTGAAAATCTTCTACGCGATAAACATATTTCTTCGACATATAATAACAATTTATCGACCATTATAGATTAATTTTAGACTTCGATAGATACTCTCTTACGTAGATTAACGAGAGACACGCACGTTTCCTAAATAAGGGTTGCAATTGCAATTATACGCGCACGTCTTCTTCACCAGTCTCTTTCCTCTAACAATTTCTTCTAAACGCGGCCAGAGAAAGACCTGTTCCGATTCCGTGAACCACCCTGTATACACGTGTACATATATCGATTGGATCGCAGGGTGAAAGGACGCCGGGCGCCACGGCGTTCTCCTTCTAACCCCTCTAGACAACAACGACCGAATATAGCTCACCCGATATAGGAGCTAATGAACCAATTACGCGTAATAGGGCCGCCGCCTTCGAGGAACGACTGTCTCGGCTTTCTTCGTTCCTTCGGGAACCTTCGTCATTCAAATAATGCCCTCAATTATGGCCACTGTTCCGCTCTTAATCGGTTTCGCGGTGCATCCGTATCGAACAAAGATCGATCAGCCCTTTATTTATACTGTCCCACATAACGAATGTTGTTATTCACGTCGCGACCACCACGATTTCTACGAACAATTCGTATTTCGCCATCGAGGTACCCCGTCGAGAACCGAAATACGTCCTCGCTGATTTCATAAACACGTTATCCCACGGGTTTCCCGATTGGACTCGCTGGGATCCTCTCGTTCGCAAAAGAAACAGCAAAACACGCGACGTTTCGCAGCGAGTTTTTCATCCCCGGAAAGGAGGATTAACGGAAGACGAGGCTCTCCAAGATAATCCTTATTATTTCAATCTTCCAATCGTAATCCTTACGATTATATAAATATCCAGTTCCACTCTAATTATCGTATTACGAGCTCGCGATGGGTTACTTTCCTGGACTGAGACGAAAATCAGGAGCGACGAAACTGCGTTCGACACTTTGCTTCCTCTTAGAATACGAGCGGATTTTCGAACGCAATTTTATTATCCTCGACTTTGTCTTGTTTCAGTCCACGGGAAACGACGCTTCGAAGTCTCCCGCTGGATCGACGGGACCGTCCTACGTTCGTATACTTCTTGCGAAACTCGTAGAGCGAGAGACAACCCTTCCAGTTGTCTCAGAAATTTACTCGCGCGCAGCCTCCGCGCAACGCGGGGGATGCTTTAGCGGAAGCTGAGGGAAATCGAATATCCGCGCGAATTATTTCGCGTAGTCGCGGTAAACAAAGCGATCCGAGCGCGAAATAACACTCGAAATTTAAGAGCCAAGGCACTCGAAAGACGCGCGGATATTGGCTGGCGAGACAGCGGGCTCGTTTCGCTCGCGGCTCGAAAGGGAAATCGTTTATTCCCGCGGACAAGAGACCGTTTCTTTTTTCCAACCCCCAGGCTGGCTCGCGGTTCGCTGCGTCGTAGTTTTAATTAGTACGCTCGCGAGGGGCGGGGAGAAAAAAAAAAGGCCTAACGCAGCCAGCGGAAAAGAGAGGAGAAGCTTTATTCGCGGGCGAACAAAAAGCGCGAGCGAATTATTTCGTTGACAACGGAGCTAGGCCGCGACAAAAGTTTGTTAGGAAGTTCATTCATTTTCTTCTGTACACTTTCGACGACAACAGCGCGCGACAATTAATTCACATCCGGTATTCATTCGACAACTCGTAACGAAACGCGAATGCAGAGTGTCAAAACGCGCATAAATTGTGCTCGTTCGGTTTACCCCTAGCTGGACACCTTCCAATATTAACTCGCGAGCTGAACCGTTCAGAATCATTTTCTGTGTCGATCTTTTCCTGTTCTAGTATCGATTTTAGGTTTCGTCTGAATACTTTATATCGCGTGGACTGTTGGTTCTAATTTACTCGTCCGTTCTACGTTCTCAGAATAGAGAATTCAGAAATAATTAAAATCGTCCGAGTACGCGCAACCTGTCTACCAACAGCGATAAGATGGTGGTGGTTTGATGATCTCATTAATCGCAATATCCCTCGTCGAGGAACCACCCTGAAATGTAGTATTCTTGAGTGTTTTCGACTTCAAGGCTGCAAAAGTTTTCCCGCATACCACCGTAGAGACGAACGAAGTCGAAGAGTTACGAACTGCGTGGGAGGAGTTCTCGACTTCTGTAATGAATGATTCCTCAGCGATTTACAGCGGTGTGCCGATCGTTTCGTAGAGTATCGACTCTGCTTCGAAGAACAGCGAAATCTTCGCACAATTCCCTCCTCGAATGCGATCGTGTCGCAGAGCAATGTTCGTAAAAAATGTTCGACGAAGCACCTTCATCTTCGAGAGATAGTCACCGATGAAATCGGGATCTCGACGACGAGTGGTACCCAGATATTTAATGTCCACGTAGACCGATCCCGTATACATTAGCCGACATATCCAGCAACTTGGCAGCGATAACAATGGCCCTTTGTTCGTCCAACCTATAGTTGTCTTGCCTCGCCGATGCCGCATACGCTGTAAAGCTCGACAAAAAGGATAGCATTATCGGTAATGTCCGCTGCAAGCGCGAATTACTTCGAACGAAAATGCTCGGACGTGTTCGGACCAGCAATTCGTTCAAGTATCCCCGTGGAAGCACCGAAATGATAACCCAACTCCTCGACGCGTGAATTTACGCATTGTTTCGCGTTTTCGAAAAGATTTCTGTCCTCTCGCTCGAAACATGAACGAAACGTCGAAGACTCTAAGAATTCATGTGCGAGGAACAATTCGTATTGAGAGAGTTTCTATTCGTTTCGAGTTCTCTACTTTGGAGGCTTTGCAGAATAATAAGTATAGTTATTGTCGTGGGTATCTTAGTCATTGTTCTATAAAAGCGTTGTGTATGTATGATGAGCAATGTTGTATAATTTATTTTTAGAACAATAGACGTGAAATTGGTATCAACTTTGCTTGACGAACAATCGCCTCGAGATTACCGCATCGATTCGCGTACATCGTACTGGTCCCTTCATAATCGATTCCCTTTATGGAAAGCCCTATTTGGGATATTGCTTCGTGACCACGTAGGGTTAGAGCTACTTTCCGAAATTAATAATCAGCTTTAATTCGATCCATCCGAGCTTAATTTCGCGTGCACGATACCGCGTGGTCGTTAACTAGCCGCCATAGAAGGACTCTGGATCATGACGAATAGTCGAGTTTCCTGAACTTTCACTTGAAAGAATATCAGAATATACAAACTGTTGCTTCAAGATGTAATTCTAGAAATTAAAACGAGACTACTGGTAATTTGCAACAAAATTTTCTTCCGTCAAAGGACATCATCCTGAAATAAACGACGCCAAGTGAATTGTTGGACCTAAATGAAACGACCAGAGACACGTGGTACGCCCGCGTTGGAAAATAGCACTGGGACCTCTCATGGTCCAGCTGTGCAAAGTTCAACTAATTACACTTTGATCGGCTTAATTCCCTTCTGCGTGAAAGAACCGCGAATTTCGTATCTCTTCTCGCGTGCCAGGGTTCCTTTGAAACGTTCCGGTTAACAGGCAGCCGTAACGAACCCTGTTTGCGTGCGAAATCGCTGCTTAATTTCCTGTAAAAACTGATAGGATTATGAGCGATTTCCATAAAAGGGAATTTCGTGTCATTGAATACACCCCGTGAATAATTATTCCCTTTTTAGCGGTAGTTTTTTTAAGCGAATTATAGCGAGCCAACGCGGGGCCTAAATCTACTGAAAGCTTTTAGGACAAGGGTGGGCAACCTTTGGGGAGCCATATCGTATCAATGATATATAGTCCAGGGTCGCACTTAAGACTTTCACGGTGATGCATGCGCTGTCTATTTAAAATACAACGTCCCTGTGCGTTAATACTCCTCCATGTAACATTTATGTTTAATTACATGGATTCTTTAACTTCTATAAACTAAATTCCATCAATTTTTTACGCTCGATCCGTGAACGAAAGTTCGATAAGTTCGAAAGCATCGGAGAACACGCGTTTTCTCACCAGGCTTCGGTAAAAATCAATTGGGCTGATCAAAACGGAAGTAATTCCACTTGCGCGCCGCTCGAGCCATCGATAATGCCTCGTACTCGATTACTTCGGAGAATTTGCGCTCGGAATTGCATAATCATCATGTGCGTAAGCGTTATCGGCGTTGAAGCCGGATGAACTTAAAATATATTCATACTTGACCGACTTTAATTAGAATGCATGTAAATTAACGGTAAGCGGATGCGCGTGTTTAATCAATATTCAAAGTCGCGGAATTATAACGTCGAGGGCCGGAAATTCCAGCAAAAATTAACGCCGCTTCGATTCGAATCGTCAACTACGCGCGCGAAATTAAATCATTAATGGCGGATACGCATTTTATCGGTCGTAGAACTTTGGATGATCGTCTCGTCGCGATATGTGTTAACTGGTCACTGTTCACTGGTCTGCGAGGTTCATCATGCGCTCAGCTTTAACGCGTTGTTTTACATTATTATAAACTTTAATGGAAGAACTTGAAAAGAGTTTTTAGAGTTCTTAAACAGGAATTGAAAGTTTGATCGAGGAAATTGCTGGTGTTAGTCGAGTAAGTCCCCGCCTCGGATACAATTTCAGAAGTTCGACTACCCGCTACGATCATATCGAACGCGGCTTTCATGGTAAATATTACTTGTACGTACAACGAAGATTTTCATGGAACGACGTGGCTACGTAACGATGTATAGATCAAGTATTGGATACTGAACTTTTCCAACGTGATGTATCCTTCCCTATTTTCTTCCAAAAATTAATTCCAACGCGTCGTTGCAAGAATTTAAGTTTTAATTCGACTTTTCGTATGACGAGTTGGAAATTCATTCACCTCACTTTACCCCACTTCATTCGCTTTAATTAGTACCGTTAACAATTGTTAATTCCACTGCCACTTTGTCTCCATTCATTCTGTTTCCACTTTGTTCAATATTTTTTAAAAATAATTATCGCTTTAAACTTCTCACAATGAATACGCTTGGTTAGAAATAAAAAAATAGAGTTATTTAAACTACACGCATCTGTCCTTCACCTCGATCACTTTCATTGGCCCCACTTTCGTTCCATTCAAGCAACGTCATACGACAGCCTACATTTATTCACACGTATTCATCCATAATTTGTATCGTTTGAGATATGTTTTAAATTTAAACATTTTAATAATATTGCCTGTGCCCCTCTTGGCCCTGGAGACCAGCGAAGGAACTAACGTTGTAGCGCCAAGAATAGATGTCCCAGTTGCGAGATAGAGAACCTATTTACGTGCAAAATTTAAGACAAATCCGTCCCCAAGTAATATCACTTACGTACACTATGAATAGAGTCGAAAGACCGATATCGATGGCGCGTTTCATCAATTGTTCGATAGCTTGGCTAAATGTATCAACCGGGGAGGCAATTTAGCTCGGCTCCGTTCTGTAACACGTGAGCGATGCCTCCCCGGCTCATACAAATGTGTATGAATACATCGCGTACGTATCGAGCATACGAGCGTATCGTGTAACATCGATTTTCAAAACGTTCCGTCGAGAACGCTATTTTATCACGCTTTTTCATTCAGCCACTTCTACCGAACGTGGAAAATTAATATCGAAGGTCAATATTGTAACTGAAACTTCGATTCGTTAAACTTCGATCAAAGGTTACTTCAGGTTTAAGGGATTAACTGCATGCCTTTGGTATTCTCAGAGTATTCTCGTCGTTAGATTTGTACTATGAATAAAGTAGGTTCGAAACTCCTCAAACGATATCAATTTGCCCTGGCCTCACGATCTGCCGTCAGCAACGCTCCCTTTTTTCTAATAACTATCCCTAGTACCTAACACTCGAGACACGCCGCCGTTTCTTAAGGGATTAAATGCATGTCTTTGGTATTCTCAGAGTATTCTCGACGTTAGATTTGTACTATGAATAAAATAGGTTTGAAAATTCGTGAACTGGTTCGAAACTCCTCAAACGCTATCAATTTGCCCTGGCTTTACGATCTGCCGTCAGCAACGCTCCCTTTTTTCTAATAACTACCCCTAGTACCTAATACTCGAGACACGCCGCCGTTTCTTCCCTCCGAATACAACTTCCGAACGCGAACAAACCAATATCCAGCTCAATCTAACCGCGCACCGCCTCCAGCACGCTCCTGCATCGACCTAATCCGAACTAAAACCGCCAGCAAAAACCCGAATCCCCCTAAAACCGTTTACCTCTCGTCCAACTATTCCCTCGCGCGGCTCTGCCATCCCGACTTACAATCTGTCACGCGAGAGCATAGCCGCGGCTGGTTGCGGAAGTTGCTGCCTAATGGGGGGAAAATGGCGATAATCTAAACACACGGGGGGTGCCTCGGGTTGTTCCGCGCGCGAGTATCAAATTTTTCCATTAAACGCTTTGTTTTCGAGAAAATCAGGCTCGAGAGTTCGTCGAGTGCACGTGCACTCGGTTAACCCTCGGGTGAACGCGTTCAGCGCGGACGTCGCCGGGGTATCGATAAGTCCTATTTTCACAGACGGGCATCAATAATGCACCGATACCTCTTAAAAATGAATTCCTCTGGTATTCAACTAATTTCAGTTACATCGAACAACTGGTGCGCGTACAGCGACGGAAATCACTCTGCTACGTACGACGAAGCATCGCAAATACGTAGCATCGTCACGCCTTTAAAATGACCACCCTAAAATTTTCTATCAATAATCGCCAGCCTTCGTTATCGACCCACGTTTGCCTTTTTTATATGTCACAGACTAAGTGATTAATACGGCCGTTATTTATAACGCTCGCCCCCTATAAATAACATTAATAACCCACCCTCGATCGCTCTTAACACCGTCGATCTAATAGCGCTCGATTTTTGATGTCGTTACTCGCAATTATAAGTAACGCTCGAATTAACCGCTTATACGGTCCATGGCGTATGCAAATTAATTTCGCGCTGGCACAAAGCAGACGAGGCACCCCCTCGCGCGACAGACTCCACTGCTGTCTGCGACCACCCATCGCTCTCGCCTCGATCGGATCGCCAGCCGTCAGACTTCGCGAAACCAGTCGCGGAAAGGGGTGCTTGGTTGCGCGTCGCGACGATCCAGCGGAATCCCCCTGCAAAGGGCATTAATTTCCGCGTTGCTCGAGGGGGCGGGCCAATTCGCTCGATCCTCCCGTCGATGGACACACAATCGCACGCGTATCCGGCACTCGGTTTCCCGTCGCGTCGCCCCAGGATCCCGCGGCGAATAACAGGACGAAGGATGACGAGCTATCGAGGGACGCGGTGCAAGAGCGAGCGCGGCCAGATGAGGGGGCGGCTGGGAGGGCGGATGGCGGCTTACGAGGCCGTGGCCCATTTCCACGCAGTGACGTCAACCCGTATCCCCGGATACGTCACCGGATCCGATAAATGCGTTAAGTTTTACCCACCACGGGGGGCCTGTGTACGTGATCGGTTCGTTTCGATGCGCTCCGGGCGAGGCGTACGATCGTGCCGTGCGAAGATCAACGGGGTTAGAGCGGTCTCGTATGTCCCGCGCCAAATTCGATCCAGGGGTGGTTTCGACCAGCCGCTCGAGCGCTTGTTACGAGCCGCGATTTTTAATCAGACGAGCCGCGCAATAAATCGAAGCGTTTCGGATGACAGTGATTAACCTCGAACTAGCTTCCGTTTCGCAAGTCGAGAGTGGGAGTGGTTTCGTGGCGCGCGACTGGGTATGCGTGGTGACTTAGGTTGACGGAATGTCTGGAAGCAAGTAGAGTGACTGCTTGCGAGTTTGGGACCAAGGATTTGGCGACAGGATCGTGTGACTGAGAGTGATAAGGGGAGCGTGGACGTGAGGGGTGTTTGTGGAATTGATGCGTGAGGAATGCATGGGGAACAGGGTGAACCTTGAGAGCGAATGAGTTGAAGTTTATCTACACAATTTTTCTGGATTTTGTTCGACTTCGTTGGTACATGATTCGATATTCTTCTTCGAGTCTCTTGCACGATCACTCATCGATACAGCTTCCGCGAACACGTATATCCGAGGCAATTGTTGGCTGGCAGCCGCGCTGGTAGACTACCCCTCGATTGGAAGCGGACAATCGCCAGAGAACAGAGCGGCTTATCGTGGCATTAGAACGCGATGTTGTCAGTTCAGCTCCGTTGTCGTACGGCGTACCCAACCGAACAATTCGGCTGTTTCGGCGGTTAATTCGCGTTTAATCTGTTCCTTGCGACTTTTGGCGAGCAACGAAACGAAACGTCCGCTGAACAGACCGCTGCGAGGCTGGATTCTCGCTGCATTTTCAGTCGTTCGCATGACGATCGACGCGAGCGGTGTCGAGCAACCTGGAAATCGGCTCGAGTATGGTTTATGATAGCAGGGTGGGCGATCGAGGAGGTGAATTTAACAGTGGAATGGATCGGAGGAAATTTGTCATGGCCGCCAGGGGATATTGATGTTTGTTTGCGGCTCGTGATGGATGGTCTACTTTTGAGCCATTTCTTTTTCACTTTCTTCCTTTTTTTTTTTTTTTACGAAGAGTTATTGTTACGGAACGTGGCTCCGTGATATATCGTTCGAGGGAGTTGTCGAATCTCATCGCCCTTTAAGCTTTTCAAATAATTACGCGTCGTTCGATTTGCTATTTTTAAGGCGCGCTCCTTTAATCTTTGTCTCTCGGATCAAATGGAAACACCCGGTGTACCGTGAAAGGGGAGAAAGAGATGTTTAAAGAAAGTAAGACGTTCTGCAAGTAGTTCCCCGCTTAAGTTTTCCAGTGAGAATAATTTCTCCCTCCGCTCGAAGAATTTCCATTGGATACCATTCACCTCGATTTGTTCGTCATTATTTTCTCCTGCTTCATCCTCGATAATTGATTCCCCTGAAAGCTTTTCGATGCTCGTTCTGCAGATCGATAACGCATTATCGTTAGTATCTACATTAGTACCGTTTGGTCTACAAAAACTGGACGCGATTCGACTATTTTTTTATATAGCTCCAAGTTACTCTGGAACGTATTTTACAAACACCTTGTTCATTTCTCTGTTGACATTTCGTTAGGAAGCATCACAATTTTACACATATTTTCAATATATAATACGCTTCAGTGCGTGTGCGCTGCGTTACGTTCAATTTTATCGCAATTTTTTCTTTAAAAGTGAAATATTTGCTGGCATAAAAAGGAATTTTCATTTCACACTTGCTACTCGCTAGATTAGGGTACTTGTAATATCTCTTGCTCCAAAAACTAGAATTTTCCTCATCACAGCTGCGCCCAGTACCGTCTGGAATATATTTTTATTAACACGTTCACGGCCAGAAGCGTCCACCCCCTTTGACGCGTGTAATATGAAAATTTAACGCGAGGTATTACATTTGAAGAAAATTTTTCGTCAGCCCTTAATAACAAACATCGCGCATGCACGGCGGCATGCGCTACTTTTCTAATTCGTCTCCTCATTCGCATGAAACGCGATTAATTAATTCCACGCGTTCGACGAAATCAGTCGAAAGTTTAACGAAAGGGAATCGATCGCACGGTTTTTCCAGCCTCGATTGATAATTAACGAGAGGCGTAATTACCGCGCGCGGCAGCCATTCAACGGTCTAATTGTGATTTTAGCTAGGAAATACTATACCGCGGTTAGATTATCGTTTCCATGCAAATTAAACGGGAATCGTCTCCTATCTGTCGGCTGTCCCTGATCGCATGTAGAATATTCAACAGGAATACACTCGACGGCACAATGGTCGGTCCGCAGGAATTTCCTGGAATCGAAAGCAGGTGTAATATTCGGCAAGTGCCCCAGAAATTTCCGGGTGAAAGGTTATCCGTACGTGTGAACGCAGCACGCCGATGCTGATCAATTATTTCGTGCATCTGGCACGGTTCGGATCGCGCAATCTAATTGAGCGAGCTTGCTTAGTCGAGTCGACGCAAACCCAGTTTTTCCTTTCTTTAAATCTTTTAATATACCTTAATTACTGAGAAGACATCCTAGTCTTCCTAAACCTATCTCATTGTCGTGAAATCGCTGTCTTTCTGTTCCATCGATTCATCTTGTTTTGTGATTTCTCGCATTTTTAAAAGCTTGACTCTTCACAGTTTTCTTCTCATATTTACTGAACTTCAGTCTTCTTGTGTTTTCAACGTGAATAGTACATTTATGTACGCATGTATGTACGCTCGAGTAACGCGATTAAGGGCTACGTCGGAAGAAATAAAAAATTACAAAAATCAGGGATCACTTTCAGTGCTGTTCGCAATGAGCGAAATGTCCTGAAGGCTTCTACCTCTGGACACAGAATACATATTATAACCGGATAGCAGAGATAACGAGATGCGTAAAATCAACAGCTCGATCGATCGTTCCGATCATGCAACGCGATATGCGGAGCCCAGTGGCATTTTGCATATATGCAAACAATTTCGGTATCCACAGGCCAACCGAAACTAATTTTAATATTAGTCGAAATGCAATAAAGCGGTGAAATCATGCCAGTTGTAGAGCCTCCAACTCTCGACAAAAATGGCTACCAACCCCTTATAAAAGAGCCCATTAATCTCCACGGAAAAAAT
The DNA here is from genome assembly GCA_963969225.1 of Xylocopa violacea. Lineage (NCBI taxonomy): Eukaryota > Metazoa > Arthropoda > Insecta > Hymenoptera > Apidae > Xylocopa > Xylocopa violacea. The sequence continues at coordinate 17,263,748 of CAXAJV010000014.1, forward strand.
CAGTATTAGATATAAAATATCGATACTAAAAAACATCGAAATGGAAATATTTGTGATGGTTGTTATTTGGATCGGAATATCCGTACACGCCACATCGGTTTTGGTCGCGAGCAAACATTGTTATAACTGTGGATCCAAGAGGAATAAAATGATGTGAAAATTATGTTATGAGTCGTGGATTGTATTTGAAGTAATCTCTTTTGAATCAGATATAAAATATGGTAAATATATTTGGAGGGAAGCTTCGCAGCGTGGTCTCGAAAAGATACGATACACTTATATTCATTCGCGCAAATATGAATTCGATGCTCCACGGATGCGACCCTTACTTTTTTTAGAACAATAAATCCCCGAAAAAAGAACTGGCGAGATGGAATAGGTATTTCTGGAAGGAGGCCAGTAGTAAACCATTCGAAGAATACGGTGGTATCGGTGGACGTCGTAAACGGACCAAGTTTTTATATTTTCGTTTCAGATATTTAATAAAAATTCTTCTCCAGTCGTCGCGTCCTGTGCGGGTCAACCATGCAGGTATATACGTTCTTTATGGTCTTCAAATATAGAAACCGTCGACGAACGAATTATTTTTTAAGAGAACTCGAATCTTCGCGCTGTTCCCATATTTAATACAAAAATTAGGAACAAATGGACCGACAGATAAGAATATTAATTATTTCTACATTTTTAACCCTTTGCACTGGACGACTTTTTTGGTCGCGCATCGTATTCTCTGTCGCTAATCTCTTCGTGAATACAATCGATCTCGTTTCCCAACAATTGAAAATCAATTTTGTCTTCACTCTTGCTAATTCCACCTTCCAAATTCATTTTTGCAGGGCTTCGAAACTTAAGATTAGTCGACGAAGAACTCGACTGGCGATCGAGAGTCGCCTCTCGAGCGCAAAGGGTTAATATTTCAATTTCGACGCTGGATCGCGAGAAAAAGGGACGAGTGCCTCATATTTAAAAATGTCCCCGAAAACCAGAGAATTAGAACATCTGCTGACTCCGGCACGAGCGACACGCACGCAACGAACGCGTTAATATCAATAAAAACCCTTTCGAAAGGTCGCTTATCGCGTCCACTTGACAACACATCGGGGTTAATGCGGCTCGTACAGCTGTCGCTGATAAAATTATCGCCGGGGGCGAATTGATTGCCTTTAAAAAACGCTCGACGGTGTTCAGAACCGGTACGAGTCCGTGTCCACGTCGATATCGCGCGTAAATTCGACGGAATTTCAGTCAGAATGCAACTGGTCGCGAGAATCACCCCCTCGCCTGCCTTTTCATTATCTCGTTCTCGCGTTATCGGAATGCGTTCGAAGAATGGAAAGAAAAAGAAAAAAAAAGAATACAAAAAACGAATTATTAGGATCGGTCCTCGGCAGTTCCGAAATCACGAGATCGATGGAATTCGTCGCGTTCCGGGTGCAATCAATAGCTAGGAGGAATACCTATCCATCCATCGCGTTGCGGAACAACGCGCAGAGGAATGCTTTCGGTCGTTCGCAAAGGTTTCGAGCTCGCACGCAGAAAATTACACTCGACACGATGACGCACGGAATTCGTGAAATATAAGGTTGATTCCGCGTCGCGGGAAGCAGAGGGAAATCGCGACGACGCGAGCGCGAATAAAATTTCATCGCCACGTGGACCGAATTTACGAGGATACGCGTATTCCTCGTATCTCTCGCTTCCGCAATATCGTTCGCCCTCCCCTATTTTTTTCTGCTACCGATTAAAATGAAGTTTCGCGATATTCAGCGGTTCGACTCTTAGAAGATATCGCGTATCGTTCTTCAGGGGTGAGGCGCGCGATACCTGTCAGAAAAAAGGGAAGAGCAATTACCGTCAACTTCGATTAATTGATCGATACATCACGAGTAACGCGAATTAGCGAAACGTGAATTTGTCGTGATTTTTCTTCAAACGAATCGAGCTTTCAGTTTGATTGAGCGAAAGCTCTTAGCGAGCGAATTCAACTATTTAATTGAAGCGTGATTTGAATAAAATATTTGAATTCCACGTCGTGTTAATCGCGATTAAATTACCAAATTTAACGTTTGTATTTTTTTAAAGGTTCTTCTTCCGCATTCGAGGAGATCGAATTCGACTTCGGGACGAACAGACGACGCGAATAAATTCCCCTGAAAATTCAGGACCAAAAATGGAGGCACGATACCTTTAATCGCTCTGACACAATTCGATCACTGTGCTCAAAGTGTGTTCAAAGTGTGTTTAAATATTCATAGAGCGTTTTAACTTGCTTAACACATCTGAACCCCTATTTATCTCTGAAAAATTGCCGTTAGTTTGCACGACTTATCAGATCCCTCATGCGAGCAGTCCGTTATCAGCAGTGCTTCGAGCCTTCTAATAAAAGCGGTACTTATGGAGGATAATATCGCTAAATGAGCGGTTCTTTCACAGATCGTGACAAATTCATTTAAGTGCGCATTAGCTGGCGGGTCTATAAATAACCGTGCCGCAAGTGGTCGTTTCACGTGAGTACGAATTACGTGGTTCCTTTTCGTACAGGAAATTCGTACCGAGGTCGGTCAATAAATAAGAGTCGCACGCTCCTTTGTTTTGAAAGGGGCGGGCGCCGAGGAACATCTTGAAAATCCGTACGAGGCATTTTCACCGACAAAAACCACCCTTTTCCATGTGCTACTCTTTGTAACCGTTGCTTACTCATTCTATCGTTGCTATTCTTCGCATTCTCGTGCCAATCTTTTTCATTGCCGCGACACTCCTGCGACATCCGTGCGTTGTTTTTACAACTGGATCTCCCCTTTTTGGTATGCACGCTTCGTTTCTTCTATTCCTGAAACTCCGTCCCGTGTATTCTTCTGTTCCTCGTCCTCCATTTCCGAAAATTCCACTCCCTCGAAGTTTTCTTGGAAACCTGGATCCTCCTGTTACAAGGATTGAACCCGCAACCCCCTCGCTGTAATACGATTACTTCCAGCAGTGTGAAATTTGTATAAACCCCGATGTTTTTTTCATTAAGCTAGATTGCAAAGTTAACAATTTAAAGTTGGAATTTTGTTCGTTCTATTGTCATTGTAATTAAGTGATAGCTTAAGTGTAGCTGTCGTTGTTTAGTCCTGAGTTAAACCGTCTACAATTTACTGCCCTTAATCTGTCTCTATCGTCTGATCGTTGCAAGTAGCCGACAACAACAGTGCAGTAAGACACGCAGCTGATTTAATATTGCACGAACAGCTCGATTGTCCACCTGCTTCCTAGATCCAGCGTTCCTTCGTCAATAAAATCACCGTGAACGATACAAAAATACCGTTTCGCAAGTGAAACGTGAAGAAGAATTTATATTTTCAATTCACACTTCGACAGTCTCGCACGAGGGATTCGAATACAACAACCTTACGGAACTCCTTACTCGATCGAATCGTTTCTCAACTCGCACGACCAGCTCAACCAAAGGAGAACCAACAGAATCTCCACCCGATGGCCGTGCAATTGGACCATTCCAATTCGCGTCCAACCGCGCGATCCGTAATGGCGAGCAACACGAGACGATCGCCCCGTTCCTTCGGTTTGATTATCCCCGGGACGGGGTTAAAAAAAAGCGAAGGGGGCACGTGCAGGATGGAGCTCGATGGTGTGATAACAGAGCCGCATTGCGGCACACAACCACCCCATGCCTGGAGCCCAGAGCGTTGCCCGTAGCGGGTGTACAAATTCCTCCTGGCTCCCCGCTCTTTCGACCGCCAACGTTACCCATTCAACCACCCCCGTGGCCCAGCCGCGTCGATATATACCGCGGTTCAACGTGCTCCACGCATGGTCGATTATTGTTAAGGGTGGACTAGAACCTCCTGAAAGGATTTAACAATCGATACGAAGGAACGCGTGGCGATAAGTACTCGAAAATTTAGATAGAAGTTGATTTTATCGTGGAAATTTGTCTGTCACGGTTTGTTTGAAACACTTGTTGTGGCATCGAAGTGTGATATTGCAGCGGAGAAGCTGTTTTTTGGTAGAACGTGCTTCACGCATGGCTGATTATTGTTAAGGGTGGATTAGAACTCCTTGGAAGGGTTTAACAATCGATACGAAGGAACGCGTGGCGATAAGTACTCGAAAATTTAGATAGAAGTTGATTTTATCGTGGAAATTTGTCTGTCACGGTTTGTTTGAAACACTTGTTGTGGCATCGAAGTGTGATATTGCAGCGGAGAAGCTGTTTTTTGGTAGAACGTGCTTCATGCATGGTCGATTATTGTTAAGGGTGGACTAGAACCTCCTGAAAGGATTTAACAATCGATACGAAGGAACGCGTGGCGATAAGTACTCGAAAATTTAGGTAGAAGTTGATTTTTTCGTGGAAATTTGTCTGTCACGATTTGCTCGAAACACTTGTTGTGGCATCGAAGTGTGATATTGCAGTGGAGAAGCTGTTTTTTGGTAGAACGTGCTTCACGCATGGTTGATTATTGTTAAGGTTGGACTAGAACCTCCTGGATGGATTTATCAATTGATACGAAGACACGCGTGGCGAAAATTAAGACAGAAGTCGATTTTTTCATGAAAATTCATCTGTCACGATTTGCTCGAAACACTTGTTGTGGCATCGAAGTGTGATATTGCAGCGGAGAAGCTGTTTTTTGGTAGAACGTGCTTCACGCATGGCTGATTATTGTTAAGGGTGGACTACAACCACCTGAAAGCATTTATCAATCGATACGAAGACACGCGTGGCGAAAATTAAGACAGAGATCGATTTTTTCATGAAAATTCATCTGTCACGATTTGCTCGAAACGCTTGTTGTAGCATCGAAGTGTGACATCACAGCGTAGAAGCTGTTTCCTGGTAGAAAAACTTCGATTATCGCACGTTGGCGTGATAAATCCGTTATTTTTCGAGCGTGCAACCTCCCTTCATCCTTGGGGAAGAACGATGCGCCGCAAAAAGCGCGGCTCGAACGCGAAGCGGTGTTACACGGATCGACTGATGCTAGAGCTCGTGGAAAAACTCTTACGGGGTTGGCTCGTTGTTTTCCATGGATTCTCCGGTTCGTACTGTTGCTTCGCACGAGCGCAACAACACGACTTGCGAGCAGCTCCCGTTAATTGCTCGAAACCGAGCGCAAGCTGCGCCTCTTCAGCTTGTAGGCTCATTAAACGCAGCGGCGAGCGTAAACCAGGCGACAAAACGCGCGATAAATATTCTCGAATCCTCTTGAATCGTTGCCTCGTTGCTTGGAAATTGATGATTGCTGGGATGGCCAGGCAGGTGTTTAGCAAGCGAACCCTGCGATAACTGCACGCAACTCGAGGATGCGTGCGACTATTTATGAGTATCGCGGTGAAGAAATACTAGTAAGATTATAAAACATGTCTGCTGTTGGCTTTTTATTAACTGGAATTGGAAAATGAAATGTGTCGTGACCTGTGCGAGGAGCAGATCTCGATTTTTTAAATTGAAAAAGGACTTAGATAACTGAATTCGGATTAGAAATTGGAGTTTGCGTCTGTCCAATTGCTGCGCCGATAGATTTGTACCTTTACAACCTTTTCAATCCTGAACGGAACGCGGATGAAAGCGTACGATATATATTTTTTGGTGCAGCTTGCAATTTCAACATGTAAATACCTGCTTGTATACCTTAGAGACCGTTCGAGCACGTATCTCTGAAAGTGTTTAGACTGAAGTACGCGCGATGGTAACGTTAGTTCAGTCAGCGAAAATTGTCTATTATTTTTAAAGTTCTGCTCGTCAACTCGTTCAATTTATTCGCGAGAAAAAGCGTGTGCGCAGAAGAGACTGTGAATTAGGTGAATAAATTATCGAATGCTGTATCTACTGTTGATTTACGGCCAATATGCAATTGTAATTTAGCGCAACTATTTAACAGTAATGTTATTGGTTTCATCGCGCTGGGAACAGGGTGTTGTTTGACTGCCCCGCTGAAAACTCGATGATTACAGTGGAATATTAATTATTCGGTGGTTTCGTTAGTTTCTAATTAAAGAACAGCAGCGGGTGGCTCGCGTACCGAGATACACCGCGATTTTAAATAACGAGACCGAGACGAGGAAAGCTCATTAGAATTTTTACACGGGACAACCGTGCGTATCTGCGCGCGCGCGCGCGCAGCTCAGAGTCGGTAAATAACAGCGCACGCAGGAGCTGCTCTGACGGGGGTGCGATAATTAAAATCGATTTATTATTTGAACTTTGACTAATTAACCGTCGCCCAGTGATTAACTGTTTATTTTTTAACGTCAAAACAGCCCCGCCGAGCGGAACGTGAATTATTAAACGGGAACAAAGGGGGATGATGTTACGCGAGGAACGCGATATTCATTTTCAATGGTTTTCCTGTTTAAAAAGGAGGTGAGGAACGAGGAACTAATAAACGGGGAAAAAAATTGAGGGAGCAAACGATATCGTTAGAAGAGGGACCGAGCGTTTTAACGAGCCATCTGTTTGACAAGGTACAAGCCGATGGATTACGGGGAAGGTGAATATTATTAATTACATTAACGCTCGATCAGTGGCTAATTAGGGATTGCATCAACGCCATGCATGTCAGCGTCGTGATTTATCACGAATGGGAGTGCGATGACGTCGAGAGTGAGAACGGCACACGGATACGCTGGAAATTTGTGTAACTTTCAATTTCGTGTTAAAGTAAAGGGTTAATTAGCAATAATTCCGAACGACTGATCGAATAAATTTCAGTGACAAGTATAAATCGAGATACAAGAATTCACAACCTGACACTTTGGAACTTAATTCCTAACTTGACACAAGTGCCATGTCTCGAAGTATCATCGATATTAAAAAAAAAAATACCTCGACTCGTATCGACGCGTTGCACGTAAACCTCCTCCACTCCCAGCACACCGTTAATCACCATAATAAAAACGTTCCCTCGGACCCATTAAAATGCGCGTCGCTCGAATGCCAGCCATAGATCACGCTGCTCGAAGAATAGCAAACTCGCCACAGAGATTCGCGGTTCGTCGACGATTCCAGTTGCACACGATTCGATCGTGCGTTGCACGCGAGAAGGAAAACAGTTCGCAGGAATTGACGATGTATTTAAAATACGACTATAACCGATTCATGCGAAATCGATCAAGCGCGCAACTGTGACGACGACGTAACTCGTCTGAAACATCTGCGAAAGGCTATAAACTTGACAATTTTCTGATACTGTCACGTATGGGAGGGAGTTTTCTGCGCGCGTACAGTCTTGTCTCGAGAGGAGGGAAGAAAAATTCGAGTTACGGGAACTCGTCCACTGGGAGCAGGCCCGTGTGCTCTAAGTGGAGGAGCGGGTAGCGGCTGACGATGGCGCGCGCTGGGAGAAATCGCGACGGGACAGCGAGAAGAAAGAGGGTCGAGGAGAGAAAAGGGTGGAGGACGTTATCTCTTGTAATTAAACGTTCTCGAGCGCGCTATCGATCGGTACTCGCCGAATTAACTCCGCTCCCGGTGTGTTCTCAGCGAGGACACACCGCTGGACCGACGTGGCACGTGTGCGCGCGGCCTTTTTGTCGTCCCTGGCGTACGTGTATCGGTCGAACGCGCGCGTCGCCGCCTTCGTTAACGAAATCTTGCTAACGAACAGTTTGCTGCCTAATCTTGTTTGAAAATGCCGCCCGCTCGTGGCCTCTCTGCAGAACGAGAGCCTTTCATTTTTATCTCCCACCCGCGAGGCTCGCCGTTCTTTTTTCCACCCTCTCTCTCTCTCTCTCTCTCTCTCTCTCTCTCGCCCCCTATTTCATTCTTTCTTTCCTTCGCCGCTCGACCGTGGCGCAAATTGACTGCACCCCTTTCTCGTGGACCAATAAATTGCTCCGGCCGAACGCGGACTCGATTTCCCCTGGACTCTGTCGCGGGTATATTCGTGAACTGTCCTTTGTGCGAGCTGCTGGTGACAGCTCTGTCGCAGGGGTTGCTGGGAGCCCGCGGAAGAGTTAGGGTGACGGCGGGCGACTTTCAGTTGGGGTTGTTTTCGCCGCATCCGCTCGCGTTTTTCAAGCGTCTCACAGTTTTTTTTATAAATAATTTAGGGTGGCCAGGATGCGTTTAATGTATGGTTCAAAGGGTGCCTCGTTTTATTTACTTGGTTCAGTTTTATCTAGTTCCAAGGAACTTCTCTAAAGTCTCGAACCGCTGTACCACTTTCTGTCGATGATGGCCGCCGATTCGGATCGAACATCGCGCCTCGTAGATCGCGCCACGACTGTTGGAAGGAGTCACGTAGCAGTCGTGCCGTTGTGTCGCCGATTCCGTGGCGATTTCGACGTGGCGCGGCTGCCTCTGTGTACTGATTACCCCGTAATTATGCGCGTGCAGCAACGCGTGATCCTGATTAACCATATCACGTAGACTTAGGGCGCAGCGGGATTGGGAATGCTTCCAAAAGTGATTAAGGCTCGCATGGCGAGGCTGCGGTTAAGGTATATCGGTAATCTAATACGGGACAATCCGAAGCTAATTCAATTTATATCGGCCAACTCGACGAACGTGAATGATAAGGCTCACCGGAGGGCAACGACGCTTTATTACGTTTATCTCTGCTCCTCGTGCCCGCCATCGTTCGTGGCGACTATCGAATATGAGGGATCAGAGGGAAAAACGATCCACGATAGGTTTTCGCTCTAATGGCGCCTCTGGAGTTCTTCACTGCTACGTTCGCCACTCGTTTTTCAATCAATAGTACCGCGCGATGCTTCAGACTGTCCTAATAATTTTATAGATTTAAAATTACAGACGAATATTTTATAAAATTAGAAGTCGTCTCTGTTGCGCGCCATTCGCATGTTTCTATTCTATCTGAACGATAAAAAAGGAAACACTGCGTGAACGAAGAGTCGCGGAGAACAAGCACAATATTTATCGCAGACGGTCACGCTAATTGCAAGAATTACCGTTCGTCTGTAAAGAAATGCCTTTCTTTAAATGGCCGGATGAAAGAGGAGATCCTTCAGATACTTTTAATTAACTTCCACCGAAGTTTGTTTCCCGTTCAAGACGCTAAATAAATTCTGGGTACAAGCTGGCTGTGGAGCATACACGACCTCGGCCACTCTATCAGAAGTGGAGGAGAGCTACCCGCTGTTTGTGGAGCAACTCTAGCTACCGTGGTTAGAGAACTTGTGCTTCTATTCTATCCAAATGAATTGTCTTTTTGGACAATGAGACGAAACTCTTTGTGCCCCGACTCGTCAGCCTGGAATTGAAACTCTGCGTGGCTGGCACGTAATGGCCTGGCTCCTCCAGGAATCGGACTCGCTTTCAGGAGTTTCGACGGACCGTTACGTCGATTTTTTTCGCCCGATTACCATTGAACTAACGAATACGAAAACGATACGAGAACAATTATCATGATTTCGTAACGCGCGTATAAAGTGCGTCTCGTTCGATAATATTTTCAGAACCGCACTCCGCGTTTCGTCGAGCGGGGGTGGCTTCGTGCCTCCGAAACGATCGCGCAGCTGCCTCTTCCCAGCGCAGCCGGAAACGGAGTAGCTGCGAAAACAGGTTTCCGTTTCGTAATTGAAGTTCGAGCGCCGGCTCCGTGGCCGCCTCTGAATCACTTACACAATCTGGAAGTATAATCGATGTACTTGTTGCATAGTCGATACGGGCAAGATGTTTTTTGGTCGACCGCTCGCGGAACGAGGGGATGATTGATCGCTGCGAACATGCACTTGATAGTTTTTTAAGAGACGTTCCCGAGTACCAGCCGAGCGCCTTCAAAGATTTGATATACGCGAAACTAACCCGCTCAATAATTCGTGCAGCGTCCGATAATCTGCAACGTTAGCAAGCGCAGCGGTGGCTATAAACAACCCCTAGAAATTTTACCCAGCCGAGCGTACAAATATCTTTTATCGACGGAACTGGACGAAAGTCATTCGAATTGAATTGCCTTCACGTTTTCTAATGGCGATTGCGAGTCCCTCAAACGAACTCGCCCGAGCCACTCTAATTCCAGCTTAGATAATCCAGTTTCGAAGTTAATCGAAGTCCACTCGCGGAGCGGATTCCTCGATAAATCGTGTATCAGACACGAAAGTTAAGGCACTAAACTCGCTCGCGCGAAACAAACCGTTAAATTTATGCGTCGCACTTCACCGGTTCATTGACTTCGGTGCCCGATCACCTGAGAATCTCCGGTCGGATATTAAACTTTCTGAATGGTTCTGGGAGCGGGAACACCTAAGTTCGGTCTAGAATTTCTCTTGAGAGACACGTGTTCCCGTGTTGTTTCGCAGTCGGCAGTCGAAACGCGATGAAACGCGTGTTTCCTAAATTTCATCAAATTTAATCTTATTTCGCGAACCTTATTAACCGTCTCGTTGCGTCATTTAAATTGCTTTCGCAACTGGTCCAACGAAAAGAAATTCCTTGCTTTGCTCTGAAAGCTGATAATCAACAAGAACGATTGCTGTCATTGCTACAAATATTATCAAATATTAATGGAATACAGTTATCGTGGAAGCAGATAAAAATATTTAACTAAACAGTCCAGTTTTTCGAGGGAAAGTTTGTTCATCCTCGAAATCCGGATACGCGCTGTAACAGGTACAAATCTGTTCTGCTCGGTTATCGATATTCACTGTCCATCACGTGGCGTGCACGTTGAAAAGTGAAGTACTCGACAAGAGAGCAACTAAACAACCATTTTTCAGTTAAATGAGTGCAAATATTGCGGAGCTACGCCATCGAGCCAGTCTCCCTTTTATTTTACCACATACCGTCGCTTTTTTTACCCGCACAACCTGTCCACTCTGATTGACGTCCCTCGCGTCTAAACAATAAGAACGAACTTGATAATCAGGAATCTGGCACTTTTGTTTACCGCTTCGTAGAGGCGGAATGAAAAATTTGGCGCTTTCGAGGGACTGTAGAGCGACGCGGAGAAATTATTCACGAAAATGGCGGACAAAGTAATTCAGAAATGGAACGTTGCGATGCACCGCGGGGAAAAATGTTTTGTATTTAGCTGAACGAAAATTTGTATCGGGAAACGTGTTCACGCGAACCAACGTTGTATCTTACGACGAGGATATAAATTGCGGAACGGATAAACAAGTATATTAGCAGTGACGCATGATTGGGAAACGTGATTGAAGGCCATAATTCAACAGAATGACCGAGTAAATGTTTGCGCGAGATAAAGGATTGTCGTTCTGCACACGTTATAACTTCGAAATCAGTAAACAGCGACAGTGAACGCGCAAAAGGTTCATTCCTTTTTATTTCGCACGAATTACACCGCGTACGTTACAGCGAACCTACGAATGTAAAAGAAACGGTGATTTAAATTAAAGCATGAATATGCATAAACCACGGATGCCATGCTAATTGAATTTCTGATGGACATTTTTCACTCGTGTATGCGTGAACGCGTTCTACGAAACCGAGAATAGTCCATGAGTATTCATGCATTTAAATAAAAAACAATTGACTTGTAAAAACTTCGATTTGCATTTGAAGGGTAGAAGGAGGAGGGTGAAATCGCGAGGAATGTAACTTGACCAATTTGCAGGAGGGTTTCATTCATAAAAATTGCGCAGACTTGACGTTTAACCATTAGAGTGGTCCTCCATTTCCGTAACCCAAAGAATACCCTCTAAAAAGCCCAGCTATCATAGAAAAAGGAAGCCCCTGGTAAAGGAAAGCTGCTTACCTTCATCCCTTAAACCATTAAACTCCTTCAAACTCCGCACTACGGTTTCGCATACGCAAACCTCGAAATCCACCCGCGATCGTCCCCCGAAACCCCCATCGGCCCCGCAACTACCCCCACCCGATCCCCAATCCAACGCCTCGATTTTCATTAAGGAAAGCTGGCTCATTAAAAAAAACCTCCCTTCCCCGGGACACGTTCCGCGGGGAGCTCATTCACGAAAATTCTCATCTCACCCTGTCCCACATCCTGTCCCGCATAGCGTCGAGCAGCGTCCCGTCGACGGCCTTCGGTCGGCGAAACCGGAGCTCGATGACGCTAGACGAGACGCAAGCGGCGCGTCGTCGCGAACCAGCGAGCAGCCAACCCCGAATGAGAGGCCGCGGCGGTGGTGGTGGTCGTGATGGTGGTGGTGCCCCGAAGAAGATAGCGCGGTGGTGGCGATGCTCGAGGTGGGGTTGGCGGTTCGAGCGCACGGCGTGCGTCATCGTCCGGGCCGTCGTGTGTGAACGTACCTTAAAAGCGGCTGAATGGGTGCTGTATTTTCACGTAAGAGCGGTTTGTTGGCCGCGAGGGGCAGGGGGATGGCTGGCCTGGTTTCATTGAACCTGCACCGGCGTACACCTAGACTGGCCGCAGCGCGGATCGGTGCGCTCGAAGCGGCGAGGGAGGTCGGCGGTCGGTGGGGGCGTCCGGGGTGGAGGCTATGCATAGCCCGCGACGTGTCTATATATAGGTCGTGCTTTCTATAAATAGAACCCAGACTCGCCCCCACCAACGGCGTCGACCGAGAGGGAAACGCGTACAGGCGAACCACGGAGATGCACACCCTTGGTGGGGGTGATAAAAACGCGGAAGAAGAGGGGGCTGCCACGGTGGGGGTCGGAAGGTGGAAAGACGCGAGGAGCGGCACACAGCCGGAGGAAGGAACGCGATGGCGAATTTCCGGCGGAACGTGACGACAATCCGCCGGCGAAATGTGACGGTGGCTCGTTTACTTCGGTTGATACGCGTGTGCGTGCGCGCGCGCGCGCGCCAGACGCTGGGGTTATAGCGTGGTCTCGACATTTTCGAGCGGACAACGCGGAGGAAATTCGATTCGATTCGCTTTCGGGGATCCTTCCGATGGATAACGCTGAGAGTGGAATTTTCAAAAAATTCCTGACCTATTTTGCGCGCCGCCTACGTGCGTCACTGTTCGAACGTACGCGGTGGCTACACGCGTACGAGCGCGTTCCACATTTGTGTGAGGTTTTCGAAAATTCCGTTGGAAGTTGCGTTTTCGAGTGGGGCTACGTAAATTGATTCCGGTGCACGCGCACTGATGGTGAAAGCCTGTAAGACATCGAGACGCGTGGCGATATCTTGCGGGGTTGGCGAGAGCACCCCCGCGTTGCACTGGCTTAGGGGCTTGCACCGAGAGTGCGCGTGCACCCGATAAACCTTCGAAGTCGTCCCTCTCGAAAATAACATCCGAAACGGAATTTTGTTGTCCCTTATGGTCCCAAGCGAGATGCTACTCGCGCTACAATTTTATGGAACCGGGCCATCCATCCCAAAAACGTCTGGAACGTTACGGTAGTAGCGACGTATGGGGCTATTTAGCTTAAAGTGAAAATTATGGGCGCGAAGAAACATAGTTCTCCCAAGGTGGCCACTGCCCGAAATGTCTCGGGCGAAATTTCACCAACCGGTGTTAGGGTTGTTCGTAGGGGTGGACGAGGTGGACGAGGAGGACGAGGAGGACGAGAAGGAAGCAGGCCACGAGTCGTCGCGACCACGAGGGTCGCTGTAACGACTAAATATATAGAGAGGCACCTCTCCAGCAGTCACCCCTTTTCATCCATCGCATCGGGCCACCCCACCGTGGCGCTACTTCGTCGCCAGTGGGCCGGCGTACCCCGCCGCCACTGCGGATCGACTTCTCCGCGCCGCAAAATACTTTTTACTTGCTCGCCTGCGTATTAATGGGCCGCCCGTCGAAAATAGGCGCCGCGACGCGGCTGCCCTCCACCCCCTCGCCGCCGCCCTCTTCTCACCCCTCTGAATCTCGCCCTTCTTTCCGTCCGCGGCAGCTCTGCCCTGTGATACGGCCGCGTATCGGGTTTTTAGGCTTCGCTTTGTTTTCTCTTATTTCTTTCCGCCAGCACTTAGCTGCATCCGCGCGGCAGTCCGTTTGAGACGGTCCCTTTTAGCGTGAATGCGCCCCCGTCCTTCCACTGATAACGGTCTCTTTCAAAGGAACCGTACGTGGACCCTAGAACGTCGCGAAGGTTGCCGCGCACTCTCCTCTGTGGATTCTTTCGGGGATGATTACGATCTCGCTTGATAGTCCCCGCTGAAATATCCTCTTTTTCTCCCTCTCTCTCTTTCTTTCTCTCTCTGCGCCTCGCGAGTATTTAGCGGGCTCTAATTGTCACGTTTAAATATACAATCTCATAGTCTCGGTGTACGCGATTTGAACGAGACGAACCTTTGAAATGTATCGAGCGGAATAATTAGGAAGTTTCATCAACGAAATGGACACAACATAGAAAACGAAGAAATCGACATTTCCGACCCAGTTCGAACGAACATCTGTGTCACGTAATTATGTCTTTCAATTAACACGAGTTCTTTATTTTCGGCTTCATTAGCATCGCGTTTGTTCGTCGCATTTGCATACGTCAGAGTGTATCAATCAATTTTCAGTTTGCATACCTTTCCGCGAGCACAAATTTTCATGGACACGCGAAGAGTGATTAACACGCATATTTGTCTGGCATTTTCGAAGCAATTCGGGCTGTTTATTCGTCCACAAATTTAGAAGAAATGGGACGTCCGAATAATATTCGGACACGTACTCCAGGTCCCGATTTTTCCGGGCTTTAATCAAACCAGCCTGGCAGAAAATGGATCGCGTGCCAATCAATTGATTTATTAGCGAGGATGGCCCGTCGTTAAATCGACAAAAGGAGCAAAGTGGCGAGGTCCAAAAAAAAAAAAGAAAAAAAGAACGCGAGAGCACGATGCGTTCAGGTTGACGACGGTGTCCATTTCGAACACGCGTCACGCGTTCGTATTAAACGTGCCGCTATGAAATCCCGACTCGAGCGCCAGATTAGCCCCGAAATTGTTTTCGAATAATGCCTCGTTAAAGCCACCGCGCACACCCAAACGGGTAGCCCACTTTTTTCTTCTTCCTCCTCTCGCTCGATTCGCATTAATGGACACCACGGTCGGCGTAATTGCCTGCTTGCGTGCGTTTCGATTTCACGTGGAACGCGAGGAATGTTGATTGCACGGTTTTACGCGAAGGAATCAATTAATTCTCAAAAGTAGACGCGGCTACGCGACCGTTCGAATAGAAATTGCGGTGTTTCTGGCGTCGAGGTTTCTCTCGTCACGCTTCAGATCATTTTTTTTTCTTTAGTCGGAACGAATAATTAAAATAGTCCTAACGACGATGATTTATGCGTAATAAAACGATAATCGTAAATCAGAATCCGTTTATAATCGAACATCTTTGCCCTATTTATTCTACTCGATCTGATTCAGTCTACAGCATGATGTTAGCTGAATAGCTGAATCGAAAGTGGAACAAAAATGGTAGTCGTGGTCCAAGTCAGTTCGCAAATCAATCGGAGTTAAAGGAAATTTATGGTATTTGTGCAACTTGCTTGCTGTGCACAGGCACGTACCAAACGAATGGTCTTGGAAATTTACAGAAGAGGTTTACAGAATGCTTGTGAAACGATCCAATAGCTTATGAAACGTACATAATTTAAATGCTTCAGGAATGTTATCAGACTTTCGCGTGGAAACAAAATTAATAGATACGCGTGTCAACTTTTGCAATGAATTATTTCAAATATCTGTCAAACATTTTATCTTCGTGAGAAATGTTGTACGATTACTGCGCTAAATCACTATGCAAACAATGACGAAACATAACTCGTTCCCACGAAGCGTAAGAGTGACGAGGAACTAATAAGGGCAACGATTTTATCGATATTTCCGTGAAAGTATCCCGTAAAACACGGGGTACTCGACATTTTCATGGTCCTTTCATAAATTACCGTACCTAAGATATGCTGCAGTCTGCGTTCTAAAGTGTCCGATTTCTCGATGGTAGCTGAGAATGAATTACGATACGGTGCATCCTACGCTATAACTTCAGCCGAGAAACCATTTCGAATATGAGGACAACGTGTTGTGCTCGAATTATCGATTCGCTTCTACTTTTGCAGACGTCCGATGCACATCCTTTACAATGGCACGCTAAACGCATATGGTATGCGTCGAACCCCTTAAAGATCTTGAATAATTTCAAAAATCACCCTCACCTTTTTTTCTATCGGTGAATCGACACCGATTGAATGAAACTGATCGTCGCCAATTAGCGAATACGTGTGCCACGATAACTCTTGAAACAAAGTATAGTTTCAGTGTCGGTGATTCGAATTTTTAAACGATGATTACTAAAATTTCTACTTATTTGAAGTTTCTGTTGCCAGAACTTTTTGTCACATGCAACTTACGTGAATCTAACACATACTCGTAGGAAGCAGACGATCCTACCTGCAACAGAAACGAGAATTAATCAGACATTTTACCACATAATTGTATGTAACGTTATAAAAAAGGTACACGATTTACGCCTTGCGTGTACTGTAAATATGCATCGAAGGTATACATAGATACAAAAACATCTTGCAAAAAGCAGGGGTAGAATATTCAGACGACGCGAGACAAGAAAAAGTGGGAGCATCTTTCAGGCTTGTACATCGTACACTTACTTCGAACGAAAATCCTATTAGGCGTAAGAAAAAGGGATACCTCGCACGATGAAAAATGGCGCACATCGCGCATCGCCCGGAGCAACCCTCAGGCGCCCAGGACTGCGAGCACCGGTCAGGGTGCGGTAAATAATAGCGAGGATGACGAGGAACAACCACCTCGATGGCGTCATCGCTATCAAACGCCAGTAACAAATTATCGGCGTCGATTCTTTACAAAAGACCTTAACTGCAACGCGGGAAAATTGAAAATCGATCCCGAAGCTAGTCCAAGGTCACGCTTTTCTCTCACTCGAGCCCTGCGAGGGGTGCCACGGAATTAACTGGAGCGCAAACAATAAATATATCTCGAAAACCGCATATCTTTCAGGAAAAGCGCGCGAACACATTTCGAAGCTGACAAGCTACATTTTAACCAATAATTATTACGCTGAAGAAGAACAGTAATTAGAAGGACGAAAACGATGCTTAAAGCCAAATCCTTTTCCTGAGAAAATTCCTGGTTGCTCTGGACGACCGAACCTTCGAATGGAAAATAAAATCGTAAGAGACACGAGGGACTCGACCGTTCCGGGGGTTGCTCGTGCCTCGCGCTCGTGACCCAAGCGTTCCAGCGGAAGTACGCAGAGTTCGCGACAAGAAGATGGCACGAGGTCGAGCAGAGACCCGTCTGGAGGCGGCACGCGGATGATGGAGTGCCGTCAATAACGTCGGCTGTCCGAAGTGTACTTTTATCGGCACCCGGCCCGAAAATATCCGCTCGCGTAAATGGATGGCTCCGCGTGTATCCCAACATTTAACGTATTGATCAACGAAGATGCGATAAATAGAGGCGCCGCGGGGCACGCCACGAGCCTGATTAAACTTCACTCTCCGCTAATGCTTTATAAATAGGCGACGCTTCTTCCCAACCCTCTTGCCACCCCCTTCATCCGCTTCGCTCATCTTATGCGCGGTCACGGTGACGAGAGGTGTCGCGTAGTCCTCTGCCACGATTTAGTGTAAGATCGTTCAAAATGGCGAGGAATGGAGTAACAGAAACTTTATTCCAGAACGTGAAACGCAGCAATGAAGAAATTGTTGGACGATGCCTCCAATTTAAATCGAGGAACGCTAATTTCACTTCGTATTCCGCTACCATGTTTCACAAAATGTTTCCAATCCCTTGTACAATGATTTAGTATAAGATCGTTCAAAATGACGAGGACTGGAGTAACAGAAAAATTGATCTAGAACGCGAAATAGTGGCTTGTGAGAAAAATGATGAAAAAATTGTTGAACGATGCCTCCAATTTTAATCGAGGAACGCTAATTTCACTTCGTATTCCGTTACCATATTTCACAAAATGTTTCCAATCCCCTGTACATCGATTTAGTACAAGATCGTTCAAAATGGCGAGGGTTGAAGTCACAGAAACTACATTCGAGAATGTGAAATAGTGGTTCGTGAGAGAAACGATGAAAAAATTGTTGAACGATGCCTCCAATTTAAATCGAGGAACGCAAATTTCACTTCGTATCCCGCTGCCAGTATTTCACAAAATGTTTTCAATCCCCTGTACGATTATTTTTGGGAGAATTCGCGAAACTCGCGCGCATCGAACGAGGCTCCGCCGCGAAACATGACCGAAACGCGAGAATATTCCCCGCGCGGGTTAATAATTCGCGTTGCTATTATGCCGACAGAGAAATTTTAGCCTAACAAGGGGAACGAAGTGCCCGAGAGTTTGGAATTCACGGAATCGTGGATGCCAAAGGCATGCGTTACAGGGACTGAAAATTGGACTCGAGAAATTCGGCTTCGGGACGAGTATTGATTTTCTTAATGGCTCGACTAAATTAAAAGAGGAAAGCAGCGAAGCATACTCGATTCGACGTCTAATTTTTCATAAAATGGAAATGTAGCCATGAGAAGGTATTAAGTAACTAAAAATAATAAAAATACACGTCGAGTGTTTACTTATTGCTCGTTCAACGTTTGAGACTCATTTTAATGTCTCTTAAAAGCCTTTCTTTGAGGAATTATATTAATTTTACTAAATACCATATGAGTCACTGATGTAGATTTTGTGAAAAGCACAGATATCGTTCGTTTCGCGTAAATTGTAACAGATCAAACCGAATTCTTCCGCGTATCTGCTCGATCTCCAGCTGATAGACGTTTCAGGCCTGTGCAAAGTCGCAGGCAATAATTTTCTCCCGTCGATCGTTTTCCATTTCCGGCTCCGGCGTGGAATTCCGAAAATACCCAGATTAACGGAAAGGCAAAACCGGCTAGACGCGTTATCGACAATAACTGTTTCGCATTTTAATTGAATCGTTTTTATCGGCTCTAGCACACAAAGAACCACGATTCCGTGAAGCTAAAAAAACAACGTAAAATAAAAATGGAAAATCACAGTTCGGAGATCGAGTTAGAGAATCGTGGTGCTTTTTCATGGCTCGAAGAATTGCACTGTTTCAGAGATATCCGACATTGTTGTATTAAAATAATACTTTTGTTGCGTCTCGACAATAATGTCGAATCGTTTCGCGAGAAGTTAACAATCGGCAAAATATTCTACGCGAGATATGATACAGTAAACAAAAATCATTTCTGGTAGCTCCGACACGCAGAGTAAATATTATATCCTGGTCCAGGTTGCATTGTTTGCGAAATACGGTAAATTAAAATAACCGAGTATGCTTACCGTACAGTGGATATTTATATTCTGGTTTACACTGCATTCCTACCCTTGCGATGGCAATAATACGACCGAAATATGTTTTACGTTCGTCTGCTCCAATTTTGATGCCTCCATTTTTAAACGGCTTTATCGTTTTATTTTGACATCGCGCAGCAACGTGCGCTAGTATTATTAAACACATCTATTCCCATCCGCTTTCATCAACGTTCCAAAATTCCAAAAGTGAATCGACCAGTCCTCGATTTTTCGAAACAAAAACAGAAAGAGTAGCCCAGTATCCACCCCCGTTTAATTCTTGCGCGCGAGCAACCATTTCGCGATGAAATTCGACGAGTCGTCCGTTAATTGACGAGATGAAAAAGAAAGAGGCGACGGGACGAGTTCGCCGTCACCTCGAAACACCGTCCCCGTATCCGTGCTAATTTTTCCACCGGGCAAACAAGCATCGATAGGGTAAGCGACGCGCGACGAGGCACGGTTAAAAGTCGCCTCCTCGTCAACCGGGTCGCCGCCACCCCTCGATCCAGCAGTGATATATAAACTTGCAAATGTCACGAGAGCATCGATACATCTTTCACGGTTTTTTGTTCCGGCTGTGAATAGGCTATTCGCGGAGGCGTAGGTCGGATCGATCGCCGAGTAAAAGTGAAAGGACGTCCCACGAGCTGCGTCGCGGGGGTTTGTGAAGTCGTGCGTCGAGGCAGGAGCACTCGTCCGGGTACGGAACCGAGGTTTCCACCCCGCGTTTCCATCGTGTATTCGAACGATTTTCGCGCTCGTGCGTGACCTGGCACTTCTGACGAAGCAAACGCGAAGGGACGATAACAAACGGAATGGTATCTTGGAGATTGTGGAAATAGAAATTGGACGAATGGCGCGTCTCTAAGCGTTTCGTTTCCCAACGCGACTGTGGCCATCCGCGAGCGTGGCTGCAATTCTTATTCCTCGATCTTTGAAGCTTTTCGCTTTGTCGCGCTTTAAAAAGAGTTTCGTCTTGGGTCTGTGAGAGGAATCTAAAGAAGTACGAAAAGATACTGGAAATTAGTTGTGTTGTTTTATAGAAAACGAGGCTTCGAGGAAGGGCCAATTCGTGGTAGCTAATTTTTAGCCCCATCCGGTTCCAGTTACGTATTCGCATGCCAACAAACGTTCGACGATTAACCCGCTTTATTTTCGCATAAATGGCGTGTTCGACGAACTACGCCGACTACGTACAGCGGAGTTATTTAGTGAACCGAGGTCGTTCGTACGCGTGAGAAAACGCCATTACGGCTGCCGCTAAAATTACGGAAAAATCCTGCGGTTTACCTAATATAATATGCAACTCGCGATAGACGCACGTACGCCAGCCACGCCTTTTTCGTCTCGCCACTAAACAAGGGAAATATTTAAATAAAGCGCTCCAATTTCCATAATTATTCGCATTAATCCGCCCCGCCAATATAATGTCCCATAATTTGGCTCGCGTCCTACATCAGCGGCGGGTTGTTCGATAAAAAATTTAAAAGGTAATTCCAGCGGCCACGATAACGCCAGAACTCTCGCTCCGCCAAAATCGTCGTCATTTCCATCCGAGTTCACCGATTCGCGATACGATTTAACACAGGGGATCACTTTGAACACTTTGAGAAAACTTTTCCTCAATCTTTAAGAAAAAAAGAATAATAAAAACTAACTACTGCAACCGATGCAATTTAATCGAGGTTCGTTTTAACTTCGCGATAGATAAGTCAATTTGCATTATTTCTAATCGAGTACCAAAAGGGGGGACATTTTGACCATTTGACATTTTAAGCAGCGAAAAGAGTCGACGATCAGAAGCGGCAGAGAAGAATCGCGTCCCCTGTTTAATAGCGAGAAATAGTCGACGATCGAAAGCAGGCGGGGAAGAAAAGAAGAAAAAATAGGTGGGTGTCGCAGTTGCGTGGCTCACCCACTGCTGCCACCCACGGCTCGATACGCCACCCTCGCGGACTCCAGGGTGCATCGTTAAAATCGGATCTGCAACGTAAACCCAATATTCGCGGGAGCGTGACTGGTTCTGGTTAGCCAGCGCGCGATTTCGCCACCCCTTTTTCCACGCGACTTCGATCTCGAAGACGCGAGATCCTCGACGCGCGAGAACAGTTCCGCGGGATCCCACTTGGGATCACGGAAACGTGGCGAATGCTAATGGAGCGACTTACAGTCTGCGATTTATACGCGGGGCTGGTAGCGAGCGTTCGAGAACCGTCGAAATCGCTTTTTTACCACCGCTGGGATCCAGGTTGATGCACGCTGACTGGCTCGCCGTGGATTGGCTTTGTTTCAGCAGTCGAGAATCGTACTTTCTATATTGATGACTCGAAAACGTAATACGTTTGATATTGGGTGACTTTTGTTGGAAATTAATTAGAATGGTAGCGAATGGGCGTTTTTGTGGGGCATGGATGTCAGAGTAGTATTGTAAAGGTGTTTGGTGAGGAACAGAGGAAGGTTTTGTGTTTTTGTTATGTTTTTTTTAGAGACATTTGATCGTACATATATAAAAAAGGGTAATGAATATGGATAGTAACCAGTAATTAGTATTATATTTGGATCTGGACTTTGTGTATTTAATTCTGTTAATCGTGAGTTCGTGTCAGAAACCACTAAATACAGCAGCAAAGTAATTTTGGTTCTTTCATCGGAAATTGTTTTGAAAGAATTTTCTGAAGATGGCAGGTTAACTGAAGAAATTTATAAATTTTATCGGCACGTCTCCCCTGATTAAGGCTGCACTCTACTTTCAGCTTAAAAATTATAATTTCTCGCCTGTTAGAAGAAGACTCTTGCTTCTTAAAAGTTTGGAACAGCTTAGCCAATGAAAGTGGAGATCAGCTTGAGATTAACCGAGCGATATTCTAATTGTACCATAAAATTCTGGTACGAATTTATGATTGCGCTCTTTGGTTAACGAGTTTCATTTTTTGCATCCATTTCACGATAATGAATTTATTTATTACTAATTTGCAAGTATAATTTTCGAGAAGGTAGGAAAATTGTTTATTATTTTAAAACATATTCTGGTCGATTATTTCCAGTTTCATAATTTTTACTCCAGACCGTTTTTCAAAAGTGAAAATCTGTAATTAGCAATGCAGATTGCGCATTGGCTGTAGTTATACGTAACTTTTACCGTTCGCGCGTACGTCGACGTTGCGTTAATAAATTCGTTCAAAAATTCCGTGCGGAGCATTGTTGTCCGTGGCATCGTTTTTCCAAGCAGTTAATCAACTTTCTTCGTCAAATTGCGCCAATAGTTCGTGTTTAATTGGAAATGACGTGAAGCACAAAGGAATGCAAATCCTCGATTAATTACCATTTTTCTTCGAGCCATCCTGGAAGAAAGTTCTTCCAAATGACTCGCTAACCAAAGCTCCTCCTCCCCTTTCATACCTTCGACCCTCCTCTTTCCACCGCTCTTTTCTGATAATTATTTACTTTCGTTCTGTACTTTCTAACTGCGGTTCATCCTAATGCTTGAATAGATTCCACTGATCACGCGTAATTCTGTCCGCGCAGTTTAGCCGAAATTACTGTATCGACTAGCGGATAATTATTCTATTGGAAAATGGTCCAATATTTAGCAATAACGTTAATCAATTGTCAATTCTGTTAATGACCACATCTGTGTGTGCATATACTTATTAATAATGTCAATATTACCACAATCAATGATAATCGCAACCGTATCGAAACATTATCCAAATTGCCTAAAATCGTTATCGTTTATCCGAATCGTTTTCCTCAACTTTTTAATCGTCAAGCAGAGTCTCTATGATCGTTCTCACTCATACGTCCTTATTTCTCTTCGCCAATAATTCCGTCGTTTCAGTTACTTTACATCACGTAGAAACGCGAGCAACAATAATGGCCCCACCAGCTTCACCGACGCGAGCACGTGTCGCGGTTGACCAATGAGAAATTATGGCAGTAGATAAAGCCACGTGCGATCAGACAGCCACGCCACATGTTTATATTAACGAATCCAATAGAGTCGAAATGTTTCCTCGCATCCACACACGAAGAATACATCGTTCCTGTTCTAAACCAAGCAGAAACGTGCCTTAACATTTCTAACGAGACTCCACCTTTTAATTTCTCGTTTAAAAAATGAATATTCGACTCGAGTCTATTTCCACTCAGCAGAAATCCGGAAGATAGCATTACAGTCATCAAATCCTCGAACGTGGATCCGTCTGCGAGAGTCGTGAAATATCCAGGAGGAAGTTCCAATTAGCCAGTCTGATCGACCGTCAATGTTTAATAAAAGTTCGATTCCTAATGTCGCGGGTCCTCCTGAAAGATTCCACGCGGTTCCCGTGCGAAATGCATTATTTTTGTCGGTCGAGAGACGCCAACGATACGCGCGCGGCTAAATGCCCTTAATCGGACGGATGTGGCTGAATTCTGCAAAGCGATCGTATCGATTGACTGCCGCCGCGGTCCCGAGCACTTCCCGCTGAATTAATTATGACTGCTCGCGCTGATGTCGAGGGGAGCGTTCAGCGAGCTTTCGAGTGGGTTACACTTCGGACCCAGCCAGAAATGTTCTGGGGAAATTCGCTTCGAACTTATGCAGAATCATTCAAAAGCGACTGGAGATCGGTAGAGTCTTTTTCCTTTTGTCTTCGAAGCGATCGTATCGACGACTGTTCGAATACGAAATTAGACAACTTTAAAATCCATCACATTGGTATTCGCAATCTTCAGCCATCGCGTGCGATGTAATTTTATATTTGTGTAATTTACAATATGTCTATTCTGTTTGCAATTTTACATTCTTTTTCATCTCGAGCAGAAGTAGTATTTTAATTTAATCGCGTCAAGTTTTAGCGACGAAAACGACAGAACTAAAACCCAGCGACTTGGCAACAAATATAAGTCCCGCGAAAGAAGCTGTAACGAACGCGAGAAAGCAAAGAAGGGGTTGAAAAGGAACGTGGGAACCGGTCAGCGGACTCGTTTCGACGATGGACCAAGGCGTAACTCCTCGCGAAACGTCCATAGAGTAAACTCGCTCGCAACTCGGCGCAAAGGTTGTTATTTCTTGGTCGCTGGCTGGCAGAAATTTCGCCGAAGAAAGGAAGTCTTCGGCCGCCTTTCCTCACGGCCGATTACACCCTAACGAGAGCAATCATCGCTCATTTTCCCCCGCCAGCCACGGAAGCTTACAAGTTTGCCGCGCGACCTTATCTCGACGAATATGAATAGAACGTCGGAGTCTTTATCTTCGATCTATCGATCGTCCGGGGTTGTCCCGCGAGACACGGGTTACTCATTGTTAGTCGGGAGACGAGTGACCCTAGGATCGTCTGTTCTGATAGCTCGACGCCGTTAAAAGTAACCTTCCAGCCTGAACTTCAACAGCTTCGAACACCTCTTCTAAAAGTTTTCAAATTACATCTGAAGCGTGTTGTTGGGCTTGACGCCTGCTTCCATTATTGTTACTGTGAAGAGAACGTGTGAGGGTAGGAAGGAAAAAGAGAGGGAAGAACGTTTCGTCCTGGGCCTGCTAGTGGACTCATCAGTAAGGCTACCAAAATGGCGGAGTTGCGCCTTAGACGCTGGGATGGTAGGGATAGATCAGAATTGTGTAGGACATGCAATACTCGCGTGAAACTGACGAGTGTGCTGTCCTCCTAGTGGCGAGGACCGCCACAGCTGTAAGCCACTGTTACTTCAAATTTATAGACGTATCCGTTATAATAAAATTGAAGCTCATGATTGGAGGGCTGTCCATATCACGTCAGGGGTCACCACTTGAAGCTTGGTTGTGTTGGTGGAGCTGAACGCAGGCTTCAATTATTGTCGCTGTAAAGAGAACGTGTGAGGGTAGGAAGGAAAAAGAGAGGGAAGAACGTTTCGTCCTGGGCCTGCTAGTGGACTCATCAGTAAGGCTACCAAAATGGCGGAATTGCGCCTTAGACGCTGGGATGGAATTTCTATTATATAGAAACGGAGTAGGACATGGAGTACTCGCGGGAAACTGACGAGTATGCTGTTTGAGATACCACACATCTCAAACATCACCATCTCTATCGATCAATTTTTCCAGACGAACAGTGGTAATCTCCATATATTAATAAACATTTTTAAACTCGAGCTAGCCACGACACCAAGAATCTGATAATTACATATTTCGTCCAGCGTTCGTAAAAGAATCGTTAGGATAATTGGTTAATAAAAATTCCGGCTCCCCTCCTGTATATTATCAGTCGTAAAAAAAAAAAGATGAAAATGTAGTACGTCAGAAGCGTCTTCTAAGACGGTTCAGGGGGGCCAAAATCGTGTTCCATTTCCTGTTTACTCCATTCTCCGACCGAACCGCGTTACTCGAGAGATACCACCCCCCCACGGGTTCACCCTAGGGACCCGTACGAGACGAGCGAAAAGACGAACGACTTATCTCGTTCTTCCGGCCGACTGAACGCCGTGGCAGACGCGCCGTTTACGGTCCAACAGTCGAATCGACGTGGCTGGGTTCTTCTGCGGCTCAGAGCCACCCGAAATGCACCGTAGGAAATCGCGGATTGATCGACGAACGACGCCAATTTCAGCGATTCTCGATCGCCAATCGAATTTTTACGAACCTGGAAACGAGATAAGATAATCGCGTGCCGCTCGTTGAGGCTGGATTTCCCAGGGACGACGGATGAGGAGGACATATAATTTGGGGTGGATGAAATCGCGCCCTTTAATATCCGCGGGATTGATTCGGTTTTACTCCGAGCGATTCGCATAGAAATACTGCATCGAGTGTTCGGTTATTTCTAGTTTCTTTTATAGGGATAAGCAAATATTTGATTACTATATTATTCGAATCTAAATTTAAATTGATTCTAAAATTCAAAGAGCGATGCGGATGATCATCAAACGGATGATTGACGACGATGCGACGCAAATTTTTCGTTCGATCGCAGTTTGGCGATCGTCAGCATTTTTGACGTTTCAGGTTCTGAAAAATTCCAGCGGCGACACACTGGCGTCGCTATCTCCTCGACAAGAATGCCCACGGAAGCCCTACCAAAGCCACAATAGCAAGTATCCGCGGCATCGTCTGCGATTACGTCTTTTACCAAACCAGATCCTCTTTCACAGAAGTTAATTCTGTGTCTGTCAACGCGAAGATCGCGAGCAACCGGAGGAAGTCCTCGATCGAGTATCAGAAAGAGCGTATCCGTGTCTCTTTCTTTTATTTTCCTTCGTCGAAATCGATAGCGCCGTTCTCGCTGTTGCCTCGCGCAGTTTCTGAATCCATTTTTATATATATTCAGCGAATATTTGTACCAAGGGTGAACGTTGGAAAATATCTTCTTCGTGTCAGCAAAAATGATCGACTAACGAATTCGCAAGGAAATATGATAAAACCCACATCGATCTACAATAAGCAGGCACAAAATCCACTTCCTTGCGAAGTCCTTAAATCGCGAACTTCAAAATGCTCGCAATCCGGACAGTTAAGTCTTAAAGTCCAGTCGTTAAAATCCGTTTCGCTAGAGGCTCTCAAATCGGCTAAAGTTCTTAAATCTCATCCAATCCGAAAATCTACATATTCCTAGGCTGCTATCCTTACACAACGAGGGGTACGAAAAACTTTCCGCCCCTTCCGTATCCACGTTCCTTTAATTTCCTCTCCACCTTCGATCTCAAATTCTTCACGTTTCTCTCGAACGTTAATTCCTTGCGATCCGAAAAGTCGAAACGTCTGAGATCGCTGGAAATACCGGATGGTTTCCTCGTCGAGTCAGACTTAGGATACTTATCCTTAAACATTTACTCCGCCACCCACCGTCTCGTCCACTCTGGACCGATCGATCGCTGAACGAACGCGCGCGGACGTTCAGAGAGAAAAAGAGAAAGGAAAAGAGAGGAAGAGAGAGCAAAGGAAGCCCAAATTCTTCGAAGAATTCAACGTCGAGCTATTATTCCGGCTACGTCCGTTCGACGTAAGCGTGTGCATCAGACACGGTTGGAAAAGGGAGTCAGGCCTCCTTATCGGGCTTAAATATTCGCGCTGTCGCGCGGAAAGAGGCCTGGGGAACGCGCGAAAGGAAAGAAAGGCTGAATAAGAAAACGCCGCGGGGCGTTCGGCTGAGGCGGCGAACAATGCCGCGGCAAGCATGGAAATTTGCTTGGCCCCGCTGGAAACTAAGAGCCGTGGCTACTTTTGAACGCGCGCGAGCCGCACCCCGGTCCGCGCCAAGCTTTTCTCTTGCTCGCGTTTTCCGCCGTTCGCCTCTGATTTATCGTCCGTGACTCTTGTTATTTATATCGCAGACGCTCCGCGAGAGGACCAGTCGTTTTCTTCTTTTTGTTCTGCTAGGTTTGGCTCGAGTAAACGATCGAGAAATAGTAGGACGACGCTGGGTAAAGGCGAGAGGTGTCGATACAAGTTCTTCTTTGACTTTGTATTTTGATGTATATAGACATGCAATTAGAGAGATATGTGTGACGAGATATGGAATTAGTGATATAGAGTACAAATTTCTTTGATTCTTTGAGATAGCAGAAGGGTGAGAGTCGTAGTTTGTCGGGGAAGCTGTATGTCGCAGCGTTCGTCGACTTTTACTACTTAAATTTAAGTTTGCGCCCTGACGTTGAAGGAAACTGTGTAATCGTTTATGGAAACGCAAAAATATTTTAAGGGCACCTTCCGTGAACTGCATAATTTATTTTAGAGAAGAGATTCTGAGCAAGAGTCGCCAATAATTTTCATAAAAATATTTTAAAAGGGATAACGAACTTGGATCGATAAAAAATTATTGCTTCTTCCCATGAAAATATATTAGTAGGGCTGATTAATGCTGGAAAATAGAGAAACGCGGGAGATTTACAACGGGAAAGGGGGAAGAAATTGGCGGTGCAAATTTTCAGAGAGAAAAAACCGGCGGTCCATGAAAAACGTCGGACCAGGACCGCTCTGGGCATAAACTCGACCACGCGCAGCATCTGGTATTTCTATTTTCTCTTGTTTCTTTCGAGCTTCTGCTAGTGAATGCGCATTTCAGTTCCACATGTTTCGCGTCGGTTGCATAAAAGTTTAGGCGCGGAGGTCAAGTCCTGTAATAAATTGCATTTCTGGCGGAACTGATAAGTTAAGTCATTACGCTGATAAATCAAGCGGGAATCCGTCGACTCTCGATCGAGTCGAGGATAAAGAACACGAAACACTGGCTGGCTCTGTACTTTGATTACGATGGAAAGACTCGTGTTAAACATTTTCAAAAGTTAATTATTAAAAATAAATAAGAAAAATAAATAAGTTCATCTGCTTTTATGGGTGAAAATGTTTGATCTTCAACTATTAAGTAGTCAAGAATGCTTCAGAGGTGGCTTTAATAGTCAGACTTCGGTTCTCCACCGGATTGGAACCGAATGTCTTTGATCCATCAAAGGGTCGATCAATCTTCGAGACTTTACAACAATTTCAAGACTGTCACCGACGATAATTCCTTTCCAATTCGTCTTAATTATCCCCCTTGCTAATTCCAGTTCTGAGATAGGCTTCGACTTGTCACTAAGTTCCTATTAAGCGGCGATTAGACCGCTGGGAATCCGTAATCGACCATTCTTTCCGTCCGTTTCGCTACCCAACTACCTCTGTCGTCTCTACGAGCTGGCAAAAACCGCGACAACGTTTGTACGTACGAATTCTGTATTTTTATTTCCATGCAAATACGAAGCGACGTCAGCTTCTTTTCTGCAAGCTGTTTCAATCATGGAAAGGACCTTGTTTCCCGTTTTTTCGCGGAAATCCCCATTTCGTTTCAGCCTCTCGTTTTTTCCTACGAAATATAGTTTACGTATCCTTGTTACTTGGGTGTTTGAAATTATATTTTACCACGCCTCGCTTTCGTAATCTCTCTGCTGTAAAACTGGAAAGTTAACTCCTCGGTTTTATTCAAAAAGCAGGATCGAATGAAATATTTGAAACATAATTTTACTGATATCAATATCAACAACTGTTTAGAAGTTAACGAATAACAAAAGACGTAACATATAGTTACTCGTTGATGATTAATACACAGCGCAGACTATTACCTCTCGCGGAATAGGATGAAATTTAGTTTGACGTGATTTTGGAGAAGCTAATTCATTGACCCGAATAGAAGTGGCCTGATTCAGGATGTCCTTACAAGAGTCAAGGGATCAATTTTACTCACGACTATATAGTCGATAGTCCAATATCAACCAAATAGTCGCTAGTACATTGGCAAGTAATTGACTCTTGCACCAAACAACCATTAATTGAAGATTAGTCTTACGTTTTTTATAACAGCAACGTTAAAAAACGATATATTGGTCATTTAGTTATAAATCTTACATTGTAATCAACTAATCTTCTATCAAATGCAGTAATTTGATTCATAGTTTAAGACATTAGTGGAGAATGACAGAGATTTACGTAGCGTCTGACTATTTACTGACTCGTACTACTTACAACTACTCGTATTTCCCTTTCTTGCTCTTTTCTCGTCGTTTTACAGGCGTTTTTTGAAATATATATCTCGAATTGACAATTTTATAATAATATCTAGCACATATAATATATAGGGTGATACATTTTGAAACAGTATGAAGAATTCATACGTCACAATCACTTCTATAAAAAGATTTTTACTAAATTACAAACTTCAACAAATTCTAAATATCCTTTTCACGTTTCGTAGTATCAAATTTCGAAATCGCTCATTTCAGGCGCAAAACAGCCGCATCGATCACAAAAATTGATTGTAAACACACAGCTTCCGCCACAATCTCGCCCCGACGATCGATCATCCGCGCGTCACGCATTTAATCAAAAACAATTATTATCAAACAACCGTAGCACGCTACTCCCCCATAAAGAAAGTGGCAATGTCAAGTGTGGATAACTAAACGTGACGCGGCAAAATTAGGAAAGTACACTCAAGTTTTCCGACACGACGATCCCCTCGTCGTTCAATTAAAAGACCGCAATTCAATCATCGTTATCGTCCGTGGGAATCGCGAATCGATCGTGGGATACGTAGCTCGAAAATGATTAGAGGACAACTGAACTTTCGACCTTGCTGAGTGTGCGTTCGTTCTGGATCGAGGGAGAGGAAACGTTAGACGAAGAAACGCGACGAAACAGAAAAGCAACTACTTAGTAATAACTGTATAAATAGTAAATTGAAAGGGGTGTCGTTAACGCTGTTCATGATTTTTATTTGTTTCATGGGTGTCGCATTCACCATTGAATCCCACTTCTATTTAGCAATAAGGAAGGAGTTGACGAGGTACAATTTAGGTGACCGACAATAGCCAACTTTCCCCTATATGGGACGTAACGTCGCCATCGGCTAAACCTTCTCTTGCCTTCCGAGCGCGCTTCCTCTTCCTCCTTTTCTCTCTCCGTACACAAAAGCTGGCCACTTGCGTGATCCAATTTGCGGAGCAAAGAGGAGCACCGGTAGCCGGACGAGTCGTGCGTCCGCGCGCGAAAGAAAATTAATGCAGCTTGCGCCACTTAACGACATAATTGAAGTGTCGAACCGCGTCGTTCTGCCCCGAGTCGCGTCGCGTCGTCTCGCGGTTTGCGCCCCTCGTCGTTCCTTTTCGCCTCGTACAAACGTTGCTTTCCCTTCGAGGCGCCTTACTTAATCGCTGTTCTTGCTTCCCTACGACTTTTTATCGCCGACTCGTCTCGTCTTCCGCGTTTCTTCACGTTCCTCCGTTCGCCTTCGATTCGAGTTCCTTCATCCACCTCGATGAACGACAAACGTCTCACGCAAATCTATGCAAGGTAATTTTCAAACAACCCTCGCGCATGAAACGAACAAATATTTCACACCGCGGAAGGTTTAATAAAATAGGAGCGAGAGCGCACCCTCATTTTTCACTTTCACTTTCCCCGCATTTCTGCTTCTCTCCTCGCCCCGTTTCTCGCATTTTTTCTATTTATTCCCCAACCATCGCTATTCTTCATTCTCCCCGACCGTTCTCCGAGTTCATCTAACCGCAGCTTTCTTCGATTCTACCTTCCCTCGACCGCTTTTTTCTTTTTCTCCCCTCCTTCACGCTCGCCTGGGTCTCCTTCCCACCCCCTGGACGCGGGACAAAGAAAGTGGAGCGCCGAAAATAGTACGGCGGGCCTGGAAACGAGGGTACACGGCGGTAAGAAAAGTTTATTATGCCTCCACATGATGACTTTCCGGTGGCAAAGACGTGTGGCAAGACGGGGAGGGGGGCAGCAAACGCTCATTAGGCGAAGGGCCGAAACCACGCCGCGTCAAAGGCGACTCGAGACTTTCGGCTGGTGCAGGCTACAAAAAACCACCGTCGACGTTCTTCGTCGTCCGTGGCAGTGACGGACAGTTTGTTCTTGCTAACGTTTCGACGAAAATCGTAAGCGATAGTTGTTGAAGCAGTACCAGTTGATTTTGCTGCAGCAATTTCGTAGAGAAAGGAACCATTTACTGTTTTGATAGAATTGAAAAAGGGTGGAATCTCTTTCTAATTTCAAAGTATAAGAAATACATGATAGAATTATTCTGCACCCCTTTTAATCGAACTGATAAAAGATTCGATATAACGAGCTAAATTTGTAAGAAATTAATAAACTTGAATATACGTTGTAATAGTTTGAAGCAATTTTTTGAAGCTTCCTCCTTTTTTCCATCACCTTTGACGATCACCAATATCGAGTGTACTTTGCAGCGCGCGAAAACACGAGATGAAAGTAAAATACAGAAGGAAACAGAAGCCAAAACATTTGCTCGTATGCAATACTACGTGCGTACCAGCGGAACATTCGATAACCCTTTCCGTTACTTGCAAACGGAACGCGTATATCAATTTTCAGAGCGTTTAATGAAATCTGCCCGTGACTTATTGACGTAGCAACGGGATTTCTGCACTGCTGCCCTATTTTTATCTACGTTTCCGCTCGAATATATTTTTCCAACGATCTAAATCAAAAGCGAGCAACGCTATACTTCAATTCAGATGCGCAGCAAGAATATGGAAGAACCGAATTAACGCGAAGACGCGAGCCATCAGCGTGTACGTGACGCGCAAGAAAAAGCATGAAAATTCAAGAAACTGCTAAACCAGCTGTCTCTTAACGTTACAACGTCGTTTCGTCGTTCGACCCTCCATCAGCCTCTTTCTGCCCCTCGTCAGCTTGACTGACGTCCCCCGAGCAGAGCGCGGAATTAACAGACGAAACACATTTGCATGGGAACATTCGCGTTTCCACCGCAGCCACCCTCGAATCCTCTTTAACGCCAGGCTGTCCTCGTTCCTTAAAATATCTCAGCCATCGATCATTCTTATTGCGCGAGGATCTGCGAATCGAAGCCATTGATTTATCGCCAAGATAGCGTCTGTCATTGTCCCAAAAGTTCTGCTCCCACCGCAGAACATAACGCGTGTTCGAAATACGTGCTTCTGAAATTACTTTTACCATCGAATAACGATTCAACTTTCCTGTTTGTTCGCGAAATTTCGTCGATTATTTACGGTAGCCAGAATAATCTTAATCGAGGAGGTTCCTCCGCGAGAACGTCCTTCACGGAACGTCAATAACGAACACACGGAACGTCCCTCATAATGAACTCGAGCACATTTATTTTCGAACCAGGAAACGAATTGTTTTCCGATCCGGGCAAAGCAAACGCTTTTTATTTACCCGGATGTTTAACCCCCGCGGTGGACGGTTCGGTTTGCGGAATTTTTGCACGGTCCGTGTATTTTCTGATGGGTGTATCAGCACGCACAGGGCGCGTGCGTCGCGTTCGGGTTCAGGGAATTACGACAACAATAAAGTCAGCGGCTGTGATAAGTGTTTTTCCACGGCGGAAATTCGCGGCGAAATGCAAGTGGCTATAAAGTGACGAGTGCTTTCGTTTCAGCGTATGTTTCGCGCTTATTTGACTTACAACCGTGCTATTTTCATCCCCCCCCCCCCACTTCGTTTCGTTGTTTTTTATCGCACGTTTTATGCCTCTCCTTCTTTCTTGGATTCATGGCAAAAAGACGTGGAACGAGAAGAAAGCATTTTTATCTGAATTCTTATCCGACTTTCGTTCGCTTTATTAAAGTTGAGCGACGCTAACGATTTCTCGTGTTTGCGGTTCATTAAAGATCGCGGTTCGTTAAGATTTCTCGTATTTGCGGTGCGTTAAAGTGATTAAAAAGTAAAATAAGTCGCTAATTGTA
This sequence comes from Xylocopa violacea, assembly GCA_963969225.1. Taxonomy (NCBI): domain Eukaryota; kingdom Metazoa; phylum Arthropoda; class Insecta; order Hymenoptera; family Apidae; genus Xylocopa; species Xylocopa violacea. The sequence continues at coordinate 17,297,105 of CAXAJV010000014.1, forward strand.
AGGCGATCGAGGTAATTCAGTCTGTTTACTTCGCTGAACGACGAGGCGTGTACGTGCACACACGCGCGCGACGAGCACCTACATTGATTCTCTCACTCTGGTCCTGCGCGCATAAATTAATGAAATTAATTCAACTTCCGCGTTGTGTACACGCTCATGGAATTATAATTAGTTCATCAGCCTTTACCCTCCGGTATGTAAACGCGAATAACTATTGAGTGGAACTCCATAACGCTCTGTTGCGACTAATTTCTTCAATTGTGTCTAAGACGCGACTAATCACTGATCATTTATAATTAATATTATTACTTTTAACACATTCCTTGCTTCTTATTTGAAACAATTTCTTCGCGTCCTTTTTACCTCATATTTTACCCTCAAACTTCCACCCATTTGTAAAATCATGTTCTACATAATTACTACATGTAATCCATAACGCTCTGCTGCGACTAATTTCTTCAATTGTGTCTACGACGCGACTAATCACTGATCATTCATAATTAATATTATTACTTTTAACACATTCCTTGCTTCTTACTTGAAACAATTTCTTCGCGTTCTGTTTACCTCATATTTACCCTCAAACTTTCACCCATTTGTAAAATCATGTTCTACATAATTACTATATGTAATCCATAACGCTCTGTTGCGACTAATTTCTTCAATTGTGTCTACGACGCGACTAATCACTGATAATTTATAATTAATATTATTACTTTTGACATATTCCTTGATTCTTATTTGAAACAATTTCTTCGCGTCCTGTTTACCTCATATTTATCCTCAAACTTCCACCCATTTGTAAAATCATGTTCTACATAATTACTACATGTATCCATAACGCTCTGTTGCGACTAATTTCTTCAATTGTGACTACGACGCGACTAATCACTGATCATTCATAATTAATATTATTACTTTTAACACATTCCTTGCTTCTTACTTGAAACAATTTCTTCGCGTCCTGTTTACCTCATATTTACCCTCAAACTTTCACCCATTTGTAAAATCATGTTCTACATAATTACGTTCTAACACTATATCGATTAGAATATAATTTCATTCATACTCTGGTTAATTCATTCACCAATATTTCCTAGTACAGCACCTGAACCTACTCTGAAACAAGTGCTCCACAACTGCCTCCGTTCATTTCGCAACGTATAACCAGTGCTCGCTTAAACGCACATCCGTCAGTCTTAGAAGAGTCACACTTCCGACCCAGCAGAGCGCGAACGTCGCACTGTTTACGACGTTAATGGAGATTTCCAATTAGTCACCGGTTCGTTACATCGAGCGCGCGTCCTCCGCCGCTAATAATCCAACCCCCGCCATCGCCATCGTTCTCTTCTCCGTCGGACGCGCGACGCCTTCGTCTAAACGTTTCCGTTTCATTTGCAAATAGTCACGAAGGATTGGTTTCCTTCGGCTGAAGCCGGGCTACGGCGTGGGAGGCGGCGGAAATTTAAGTTCCACCCCATTATCGGTTACTTCCGATATCTCGTTGCTGCCTCCATTGTTACGACGACCATCGTTGCTATTATTGCCGCCCCCTAATATCAGAGAAATCTCGTTTCGTCGACCGGTTCAGCTGGCGTCCCCGTTCGAATTTATATCGCGCACCATTTCGATTTATATAATCCGTTCAATTTTCGGGGGTAGTTCGTTTATTTCGCGAACGGAAGGGTTGTTGAGAGATTAAAGTGTATTGGGACGAGTGGATATTGTTGGACCTTGCAGTTGGTGATGTAACAGCAACAATTAATGAATGTTATATTTAGAAGAACTGCTGTAGAAGCGACTCTTCTGTATGGAATCTTGTTAATAAGGGTTGTTCAAGTTTATTAATTCTTGCTATGTGAAAATTGAGTGTGCATTAATCTAACCCTTACGTTTCTGATGATAATTTTGTATGAATGAAGCGTTGAAGATTGCATATTCCTTTGTTAATTTACTAAAAATCATCAGATGGAGAATAATTGCTAATATAAAGATGGAGATGGAAGAAGAGTTCAGTATCTTTTATCCAAAAATTTGTAGTAGCATCATACGATTGGTCCAACGCAGGAGTTTCAAAAAGAACTTCGTGTCTGCTGTTGCTCAGCTTAAAATATCCACTAAAACTGTCCGGGTACTCGAAACATTCGGGTAGGATAAAATTCAACCGAAACGGAACTAGTTTACTCGAAACGACCAGCGTATTTGCTTAGGCCAACCAGTTTGCGTGGCTCGAAAAAACCAAGTAACTCGTGCAGATACCTATGGAATATAAATGTTGCAACGTTATTCATCCGCATTAATTTTCTTTCGTAATATAATTGCTGACGGATTAAGACAATTTATATCTTGTCGTAAATTACGCCTGTGGTTGATTATTTAGCGGTTATTTATTAAAACTGATATCGCTAAAGGTTCGCAAGGAAGCAGAGAGTTTCCCAGAAAATAGCTTATTTTAAAACAAGATATACAGCCGCTGCTTAAGCCAATTAGTAACATCCACCTCATCCTGAGCGGCGTTGAACCCAGCGAATCCTCCAAACGTAATTCCTCATGGTTCTCGCGGTGGATAAATTTCTTGTTCAGAAGTCTCTTCAGCTGCTACAACCTCGACAATTAATTTTCTATTCTCATTTTTACACAAATTTAATACAGCTTTAATTCCTCGTCTATAAACCATGCGGCACCTTCGATCCTTTTCTTTACAAACGTGTATGTTTGAGATTTGGAACATGTATAAAAAAAATTCTTTATCTTACAGCTTCGTATTTATCGATGCCCATAAAATGTCCCCTTGTTTTTCTTTAATATTTCGAATTCTCGACTTTTCCGACAGGCTGTCTGTTTGCGATCCATCTGTCCGATCGGGTCAATTTCTTCCACCACTGACTCTCTCGTTGGCGTTACCTTACCAACGAAAACAGTCGCCCTATCCAGGCCTATAATATCCACCGTTTCCTTTTCTCCCGTCACTGAATCAGCAAACCCTCGAGAACTGGCCGCGACATTATCCTCGTACGAGTCACCCCGCTCATAAACTCGATTCCGTCGTTCCGTCATTTTTATAGGACCGTTCGTCCAGCGATCGATGGGAGCGCCTCGATGGGCATTGGCGTGCAGAAACGGCGATAAAATTAAAGGCGGACAGGCCGACGTTTTCGTCGTTTGCTGCTCGAGTTTGCGTCCGATTTAATGGCGATCGCGAAGAATTTAGGCGTTTACGCTTCCGGGCCGATTTATGGCGGCAGCAGAGAGTCCCGCGATGGCTTCCGGTGCGTTTCAGCCTCGAGGTCATCGACGACCCTCGGCGAGCGGGATTTTATCAGCGCTCGAATTAACCAGATTTGTAGCATCCCAGAGGCATCTGAAAGGGAAGAATCGCTTCCTGGATGCGAGTAGACTCTCTCGTTGATTGGGCCGATTCATGGATGCTAAACGTGTTTACGTTTAACCCCCTCCGACGCGATCGAAACTTTGTTTGCTCGCGAGGGAAGTAATTAGAATTTGTGTATCGCAAGTGGGGATAAAATATATTTTTTTTAATGGAAGATCGTACCATTCCTCTGACGATAGAAACAGAGCTGCCCCTCATTTCGATTTAGGAAGCAAGATGTATTTTATATAACACCAAGATGCGACGGAAATATGCGATCCCTTAATCCTTGAAATCCTGCAGCAAGAAATGGGACGCTCGCGATCCTCGAACCACGTTCAAGCACGTAATCCGAAATCCGCGAGGACTTCGATTCCGGCTAATTCACTCGAGCGCGCATTGACAACTCCATTAGCGCGAGAAGTTAAGAAGAAATTGAACCTTATATGAAAACTTAGTCCCCAATTGGCCGCTGAGTAGTTGACGAAGTTAAAGCTGAATTAGTTCTCATTAAGAACGCCACGTAATTCAAACGGATTCGCCAGGAACGTAAATCCGAAATGCCTTAATTCTTCAACCCTTTTCTCAGCGAATTTAAGAAAGATTCGCTGTCGACGACGAGGCGAGCGTTCGCGAGCTGCGTTTCGATCGCGAAATTCCATCTTCGCGAGGGTGTTTTTGGTTTCGACGCGGGGATCGATGAGATTAACGTCGTTAATATTTAGCTGCGTATTATGGCGAGGCGTTTCATTATGCCATCCACGAGCAGGGGGAGTTCGAATTCCCGAGCGGTTTATCCTCCGCCTCGCGCGTTAATCCGCGGCGGCGCGCGGTGTGCTTTTCCTATTTCACGTCAGATTATTTAAATCGACTCGCGCCGAAACCAGCCCTGTATAAATTCATTGTAACGAGTGCCAGGTGCTCGCGAACACTTCTCCAACAATTTTGCGGCAGCCCCGCCGAGTTCATTCGCGGATAAAGCGTCGATACACGGTTCGATAGCGGGGACTGTAAATTTCGCTCGATCGTGAATTATTAATCGCGCGCTTACGTCGCGATCCTGAGCTTAACGGGAGAATCTAATTATCTGTTTGGTCGTGGATCGAACCAATGAAAGAGGTAACATCGAAAAATTGTTTGAGAATATAATTTGCAGTCTTACGATAAAACGTGTTTGTTTTGAAAAAAGTCAATGTTCTGTCTAATTTTTACAATATTTGTAAAACGAAAAGGAAATATATCGACAGACCACGCGGTTCTCCCATGGCATTCCAACAGTACAGCGAATAATACGATTAAATTGAATTTAATCTGTGCTTCTGGAACGATGAATGCTCGCAATATTGATTAGCCATTATCAGAGGGTGCACGATCGCTATTCTCAGGAAATTGTCATTAACCGATCGCTTGACGCGCCTATTAAACCTCTAATTCAATCCTCGTGGAGCTTCGACGCCCTTCTCGTCACGATTGTGAATAAAGAACAAATAAAGACGAAGAGGGAACTTTCCATCCGTCGCGACGATAGATAAAAATCAATTCCACAGGTCGCTCCGAATTACGCTTTCAAAGACGCCGCAAATTTCCCGTCCTCGGAGCCATAAAGTTCGACGCGTGCGTAGATGAAACACGCGTCATTCCACCATCGACCAGCCAGGTTCGTTTCGCGCGAATGACACGGGGGACCAGGGGTCGACCAGCTGGAATATGAACGCCATCCAGAAGGGAGGCTGGGATCACAAACGGCAAGAGTTCCGTGACAATGGCCACTAGGCTCGCGCGTCGTCTTACCTCTCCCCTTTGGCAATCCAAGACTCTTCGTAATCCTATCCGCAGGAGGAGACGGGCCCTGCGAGGGGATCGACCGACTAGCGCGAAGTTCGGTTACAGTTTCCACGTCGGTCTCGAGCGGTTCTGACGCGGATTAACCGCGAGACGAGAAGCAATTTTTGAAGAGATTTCGCTCGACGACGGATCCTGTCTTCCAGACGATACTTGTTTCCGCTTGTTTTCGGTCGGAGTGGTTTTATGGAAAATTTATGCCGAGTGGATGTGGAAAGTCCGCGGATTTTCCATTTTAGAGGCGACGTGCCTTTCGCGATATATAAAGCAGCGTCGCGTAGTTTCTTCCCCCTTTTCTCGACCGGCAATTCGACGCGATTATTTTCCGCTCGCTGGTTGGGACGCGACTGCGAGCAGCGATCGATAAACTACCGTCGCTTTCAATCAGAAAACGATACAGCCGTCTTATTCCGTCATTTATCAACTTCCTCGTTCGGTCCGCCGCTCGAAGGTACACTCCACGAATTCATACGTACGCTTCGTCCGCCGTTTCGATTAGGGTCCGACGATAAGGACGTTCGCAACAAATTGCCGGAGTCATCAGGCTCCTCGTAACCAGGGAAGGATCGTATTTGTCAACTGCCCCGAAAAAACTCTCGTCGACCGTAAAACAAACGAGCCTGTCGCGTGGACCGCTCGGTTCCCCGTTGCGGTGACAAAATGGACGGTCCAAGTTACGCGAGTTCCTCGTAATTAGCGATTTTTCGACTTCTTATTAGAAGATAGACCAATTACCACCACTTTCAATCGGAAAATGGTGCATCGATTGCGCAAAAAAAGAGGAAATACCAATTCCTCCAGTTTTCGTTTGGAACAATAGTCCCACTGACCGGCAGACGACTAGGGTCCTCGTGAAAAATCTTTATGGCACCGCGTTGTTGCCCTCTCCCGACCAAGTGTACGGAAAGGAATCGATTCGACGAATGGGATACGCCTGTTCCGTTTACATCGAGACAAGAGTGGGAACGGGGCTTCGAACGGGGATCTCGGGATATACCGTTTCCTGGCACCCTTTCCATCGCGCAACGGGATCCCTCGTAGCCTCTGCCGGGATTTTAAATCACGTCGGACAACAAGACACCGCAATATGCATTAAGAAACTTTCTCCCGCCTGAAATTGATCGGCTGGCAATAAATAGGCGTGGGCGGGGTTCAGGGTGCCGCGCGAGAGGGTGCATCGCAGTCGAACGCGATAGGGAATAATGGTAATTTCAAATACACCGGAAGCTTCCGATGTCTCGAGGAGTTCCCGATACGTCTCGGATACTTCGAGGGCGTCTTTTCTGTTCGATAGACCTTTTTAGCGCGGAACTGCTAGAGTCTCCGAGGGTTGAAAAGTGTTATACAAAGGAATTGGAGTCACTGAAACGTACGAAAATTGAAACGCGCGAGGGTATCTTTAATTTCGTCGAAATCTTTTCGATGAAACGGTTGTGCGCGACCTGTCTGAATTCGTCTGCTAGCCACAGTTCTGGAACAACGATCCCAAACAACGTCTGAAAATGTCGCGATTCTGGCGTTTCAACTGAAGCTCCTTTTCCAGGCGAAGAATTTCACCTTGCCTACAGTATCTTTGCATAAACGCGAGTCTGACCTCCTTTTTCTTTGTAAAATAGTTGCATTCTTCTGGTTTTGCGTGTTTTCACGCTCTCTCCCTTTCATCTTCTCTGCAGCCCCGTTTTGAGCGCGGCGAAGGAACGCGTTTCAACCTCTTATTCGGTGAATTAATTAAAACAATTTACTGCTCGGTAGAGGGATGAACTGTCGCGAACGCCACGACTAAAGTTGCGCTAATATAATGGATCATTACTCGAAGTAATCGGTACAATCATTTCCATCCATATCTCTTTTCGATGCAATTCAAAATTACAAATTTATGCGAATCTCCAATATTTAGGAAATACGAAAAGATGAAGAGTAGCGTAAGTGAAAGAAGATTGCGCGTAGTCAGACACACGATACTCGCAATGTAGTAATGCAACACGAAACGAACGACTCTTCCGTATTTCGAGTATCTTCAACAGATTAATAATTTGATTGCACACTGACGTATACAAATATTTCTACAAAAGTTCGTTGCAAAAGCTCCGCGAGTGTCCTCGTATTTTTGGACGGCAGCGCACCATCGCGTGAATCAACCACCTGGCATCCCTTCGTCTCTGGAAAAATTTACGAAACGTCGCTCGACAGGGTGCAGCCATCGAGCGCTCGTATCAATTCGAGCTTGGGACGAGCGAGGGGAGGCGACGCGAAAATTGGCCAAGCTCGAGATCCATCGACTGGCGAACGCGTCACGAAACGAAGGAACCCAGCCGAGTTACGAGCGCGGCTTCGACGTCTGCTCGTTTCCGCGCGGTCGTAACCGCGACCTTAGCTTTCCTTCAGTATTGGTCGGTTGTGCCTGGGTCGATATCGGGCCGCAGGGAAGAAACAGCATCCACACGAGCGCCATTCGACCTCCTACGCCTCGGCTCGGTGCCCTCTTCCTCCGCGTCGTTTCGCCCCTTTTCCGACGTCCCCCTAACCTTCCAGAGCGGCTTGAAAGCCGCGAGGAAAAGGCGCCTCTCACCCTAACCTACTCTCTCCGCCCTATCGCGTCCCTCTCTCTCACTCTCGTGCACCCTCTCCCGTCGTCCCGCTCTCACCCGCCGCTCTCGAGTGTTCCTCTTTGAGAGAAAGGACGCGGGTATGGCTCATAACGTGGTCATCTGACATTTGCGCCGACAGGAAACTCCGGAACCGGCGAGCTCCGCCGTTACTATACGGTTCTTCGAGAGAACAGAGGCCCCCCCGTCCTTCGTCCATTCGCCAGCGAAGCGAGCCAGTCTCGTTTAACCCTTGGCGTTGCGACGTCGACATGCTTTTCCAATTTTCCACCCTCGCGGGAGATTCGATGAATTTCTGCGGGTTACTCGTCGTTTCGAGTTTTAAGCGGGCGCGTTCGTTTGGTCAAGTCTTTGGGGATAACGCGCTGTGGTGGGTTTCACAGTTTTCGGGTTTTTAGGGTACTCTGATAGAAGGAATTGAGATATTAAGTTTAACTCGCAAACTCTGGACGCTTTTTTCTAATTTTCGAAATTGTCGCATTCTCGATATTTGCAATCTTCCAAACGGCACGGTTACTATCCTTGCCCCATCGCCACGAATCTCTTTTCGCCATTGCTACGAAGAAGCGAGGAATGAGGAAAGCGCGCGCGATCGCGGTTTCCTCCTTTCGTCTCGCGTAATTCCTCGCAAAATTGACACGTTCGATAATAAAATAACCGCGTCCCGCTCTGAATTTCAATCATCGTTAAGAGGAAACGGGTCAATCGTCCAATTTCCTAAATTAGGCGAACGAGGAAAGAAGGAAGAACGGTGCACGCTCGAGCGGAACACGCTGTATCCGAAAAGCCGCACGTGTCGATCCCAAACCGCGTGAACATTTAACATTTCCGCTGACCTTACCAGCCGTCGAGTCAATGGAATTACACAGCTCGGACACGATACCATCAACTTGCCTCTTTGCTCACCGTGTCGGAAGAAATGGCGGGCGCACGGTCGGTGGTGAACTGCGAAATGTCGTTTGCATCCGATTCGAAAGCGAGGAGCGAGGCGGAAGACAAAAAAAAAAAAAAAAAAACTGTGGGTGGTCGGTTGTTTTCCGGGAATCTGTTTGCGCGAATTTTCCAACTTTCGACGCAGATTAAATGAAAGTTTGGAAACTGCAATTCTCACGAGTTGCGTGGATTCCAGAGAATTGAAGTTTTAGAAATAAAACCATTCGAGAGTTTGATTTTGTATCTCTCTTTCGATTCTGGTTTATAAGATGGTATTTAATTATTTATCGCTGAATCGAAGGAAGAAAGTATCGATGGAAACATGGAAAATCTTATTCTACTCGGCGGTACGAGACTCTTAAACTTGTAATCTTTTTTTGATACTCTGTTTACTGTATATCAGACACGAGAAACGTAGGAACGTCACGTGCGAGCAATTAGCGATGACCAATTAGCGTGCTGAAGTGTATCACTTAATCAGACGCTCAGCCGGCTCGTTCATCCCATTCAAAACTACCTACCGCTGCAAATTCTTCGAACAAGATCCACGGTCAAAAGAATTCCAAACGAGGGCTTTAACTTGAGGGATTTAATTAAAGCTACAGTTAGAATCCTTAATGCGCGCTTCTTAACAAAACTGCCGATATATCCACACATCGCGAACGCACACAAATACCGTCCACCGCATCCACGACGAATAATTTCGTTAATTATCGCTGCGCCAATTACCTACATTCCTATTAATTAACCGAACGTAACTCCCCTCGAATATAAAACCTAATCGTTAATTAAATTATCGCCACCGCGGAATATCTACCAAGTAATTACTTCGATAACCTATTTCGCTGCCTACGCTCGAGTCGCTCCAAGTTCGAGCGTGAACGTACTCCTTCCGCGCGAAAGAACGAACGCTCGACGACGAGGTCCCGCGGGACCAAAAATCCAGGGACGCGAAACGTTCGATCAGAGACAGCGCAGCCATCTCCATTTTCCCCTCCGTCCGTTGTCCGCCCTCCAACTTTCCTCGCGTATTCCTTTCGCGGATCCAGACGTCGCCTCTCGCGGCTGCCTCCGAAGAGTCGCCGTCCCGCATCTTTAGATGCAACCTGTGGCAGCGGAACTCGGCTCGCGTGCAAGCACGCACGTTGCCTCCTCGATCGAAGGTGGACGGGGACGGCCAGGAACGCGAGGCGACGGGAGAAGAAGAAAAGGGATCGATCAGTATTCCGAGGGCGTCCGCGGCGCGTCGTGAAACAGGAAAATCTACTTTGCATTTTTCATGGAGGGGGACCGCCGCGAAGGTTTGTTGAAAAAACGGGCACGAACCGAATATACCAGTCAAAAGGCGTTCCGCGACGCGGCCGCGGGCGAAATGGACGAGTTTCTGCAGCCGTGCGATGAAAAGGAAGTCGTATTTTAACTATGCCACGGTGTTACCAAAAGAATCGCGATAGTTGTTACTCGGTGAAACGCTTGTCGTGGAGAAAGTGTACACGCGTGTACGTATTTTAAAACGATTTTATGGCGATTCGAAATCAATCTCGGTTAATTAGCAAACGTGGATGGTACTCTGTTCGTCGAAGAGACGCGTGGCGCGGGCTGTCTGATTGGGAGCGACTCGATCTACTGTCAGCGTTCTCCATTGAACCAGTGGAATCTGAATCTACGCGTGGTCACTGTTTTTAGTTTAACCTTTTCACTGCGATGGACACGTACATACGCTCCCACAAGTCTATGAATATGTACTGTATCTCTATTGTTAATGTAACACTTTTATTGTTAAAAAATCGGAATCTCGTGTAGTCCTCTCCAAGTGTTTCTCGCACTCTCGAGTGCGACATTGCGATACGTGGAATCCTCGATAATGGTATCAAATTTTCGGATACCCTTTTGGTCAGTCGTAGCGACTGATATGTAAATATCTTGCCATCCGTATTGATAGCACTCTGCGACAGCTCATCGCAGTGAAAGGGTCAATATTCGTGTTTTACGTCGAACCTTTCTGCGACCAACCAGCTAGACCTCGGTTCCTCTCTTCCGGTGATTAATTTCTCGACTATTAGGTATTATGATGAACCAAGCGCCGTGTGATTCAGCTTCTCACCGACGTTTCGTGGCTCAATTTATCATCGCCAGAGTCATTCGATGCTCCGCGACAAAAAAAGCTTTGTCTACCGAACCAGAACGACGAGATACACCGTTCCACTTACAACGGTATTGATTTATTTTAGCCGCGTGTCGCGACACGAAACTGTCATTCCTTGTTAATCAATCGGTTGTCCGTCCGCGGCGTCGCTGAAGCCGACCAGGCACCGCCATTCATCCCGCGGCTCGTAATTTTCGCCTTCCCTCGCCTTTGCCGATAGCCCACCCTTAACGTTTCGATCTGTCCTCGAGGAAATTCCAATCTCTTCCGTCGTTCGTCGAGGAAACGATCCGCGCGCTCCTCCTCGACCCGTATCGTCGCGCGTTTCCTCCCCCCGCAGCTGGAATATCCGACGAGAGGGTAAATCAATTTCTGGACGCGGGAAAGGGGTACCAAGGACGCGACGCAAACAACGCGAAATTAAAGCTTCACGGCCGTGGTTCGTGGCGACTCGACCTGGGAGACGAGGCAAACCAAACGCGATCGCATCGACGATACTCCTCGAACGCCATCGCTGCGGTCGCGTCCGTCCGCGTTCAGGCTCTGCAAATACAACGCGTGTATCGATTCGAACCTATCGTCGACCTTTCCCCGTGGCATTAACGTCCGAGCGAACCTTGGCGTCGTGGTGGGAAGAAAAATGTCGACGGGGACGCGCTCGTCGTCGAATCGAAGCCATCCGGAGCGTATCGGGCGCCCACCCTTTACAGTTCCTTATCGCGGTGCCGAGGGAAAATTGAACTGGCTCGTCGAAGCGAAACGTCCGGTTTTCGAATCGTCGATCGTCCCTGACGCGCGGTTATGCGCTTTTGTAATCGCGAAACGGTAAATAGATTCGTCGTGTATCAGCCGTTTCGACGATCGCCGGTGGAAAATTGCGTTTCAAGGTCCGACGAAAATCGTACGAGCACGCGTCGCAGCGACGTCGAGGGAGACCGTTTCTGGCGAGTCGACGCGGCGCGTGACGAAAATCCTGTACGATTTTGCGCGCGGACAATTGCGTCCAGGAGTTTGTCTACTCGTGGAAGGAGGAATGGTGTCGTGGAAGTTGTGTGGACGGTTACGATTCCGCGTGCATTATGCAATTTGATGTGGCACTGCGTTCTATTGTGCTATTCTGTCGTCTGTTATCGCCACGCGTGATATTGGTTTGCGATGTAATGGTGTAATGTACATTTATAGCTCCCAAAGCGAGCCACGTCTCGACGTTACCTCTCTTAACACTCGTAGCGACGACGATACACAAAGATTCATTCCAATTAATAAAGAGACACATTTTTAAACAACGAACCGTCTTCGTCGATCGATAAGTTGTCGACAGCATCGTTGCAAGGATGCAATTTGAATGGCTGTGGAAATCGAGCGTCGAAGGAGGGCGAAAAACCGCGGATATAAGCCAGCTGGTTGCGCAACCCGATTCAACGGAAAAACTATGGAATAGCAATCGGTATCCTCCGCAACGAGCGACTCGACTTCCTGCGCCGACAACCGGATCCATCGGAATTTTTTGCCGTGACGAGTAGTCTGCGACAACTATCGATCCGTGTTCGTCCGTGCCTTTCGAGAACTCGTTCGGCGAAACTGCCTTTTTTCTCGCCGCTGGAAAGTCGACTATGCAGACGAAATGAATTTCGTTAGAGGGAAAGAGAGGAACGACGGGCTGAGAGAAGGAAAAATTGGGAGCCCTCCGGAAGCCTTGTTTCCGTGCGCTTTACGCTCGCTCTTTTCTCTGGAAACATCGAAAACTGCTTCCCGACTTCGCAAGGAGTTATTCCTTTTCATTTTTTTCTTCCAATGAAGTTTCGCTCGTTTACATGTGGACCAAAGATTTGTTTATTTCCTTTCGCAGTGCGCGTCGATTCGTTTTATCGAAAATATTGCACAGCGTACCACTGAACGTATCCACGCTCCAATTGGTTCACTTTTGGAACAATTTTATAGCTCCGTTTGAACTCCACCTTGGCTCCAACGTCGTCTCGATGGTTTCTCCTTTTTCCTTCTCGACGAGAATACGGCACGTTGCGCGAAAATATGAATACCCGTATCGCAAATACGAGTAGCGTGTGGTACACACGATTTAGCATAGATGAATATTCAGCGACCATTTTACTCCCGGATATTTATGCAACGCGATAAATATTAGCAATGGCCAGTGAAGAATGCGTGGTTGTTTTTATTAAAAATTTTCGCGGCTCGAAATTATTTCTACACTTGGATTAAAAAATTCGATAAATTATCACTTCGATATTTTATTATAAACGAAGAGAAAGAGAGAGAGAGAGAGTATACTACTAAAAATAAAACGATATTAATAACAAACCTGTTTAAAATCTCTTTTTCCTGGGATATTTATAGCACGGGTTTAAACGGGGTTAAATGGCATAATTGATGTCGTGCATTAATTCACGCACAAAATCATGCGAATAATGAGACACGCGTATAGAAACGAGGCAGAGAAACTTCAATAAAATTCGTAATTTTTTCGATTGGTGAACAGCGCTCTATCTCGTCCTTAGACTCCATTCTCATCCGTCTTTGGCATTCGCCGACGAGGAGCCCGTTTGAAAAGCGACAACGAGCAGCCCGTTTCAACGGTGACAGAAGTATCGACTTCTATTCACGTGCGCTGCATTTATACAGTTTTTTAGATAAAAGCATTTTCTGTCGCGCGCGCAGCTGCAAAAGCAAAGCTTTTAGCCGCGTCCTGAAACGACAAGCAGCCGCTCGCGGACCGATACATCTTTCTGATCTACCTCGATGATGGTCAACGATGCTGAAAATCATGTACCAGCTTCCCGCTGGTTTTCTCGCATCTTTTGCCGCGTCTCGCGTGAAAACGAACGTTCATTTGTATTCTCAACGCATATTAAGACCCACGAAACGAAGCGTGACCAGTCAATTTCGATTTTTTATGCCATCAATTTTTTGTGTCCTATCTAAAATTGTATAATAACTTTAAGAATGGGCAACGATTTAGATATTCTGCGCTGTGTTCTCGTTAAGTTTGTTCAGCACGCACTGAAATACTATTTTTTTTCCAAATGAATAAATTTTGTTTCTCGCGTTAAAAAGTATCGTTGCGTCGTTCTTGTTGGCCCGTGTTATGGAGCGTAATGAAACAGGCACGTTTAACAAACAGCCGCGGTGAATTTTGCATAAAAACACGCTAATTTAACGGGGGCTTATCATCCCGCTTTTTTTCAGTAATTACACCCCGCGAAACACTGATCGATCGCGCCAGTGGGACCAATTAGAGCGGTCCTTCGAATTCAGCGGGCAGCTCGCGAATAAAAGAATTTACCCTCTAAAAAGCTTCCATTTTCCTAACGATACAGTTATATCAATTAGACATGTTAAGAGACGAGATCGTTTCGCAGAGACATTTAAACTTGCAACCTTGGGGATTGAAATTTCTGAACCTCTGAGTTCCTCAACTTTCAGCCTCTCAAATTTAAAGGAGGCTATGGTTTTCTCTAAAAAATATTTGTTCCACAACAATTTGACTGCTCTGAAGTGTTATTCTGGAACAACGAAGTTGACAGTTTCGCAGAGACATTTAAACTTGCAACCTTGGGGATTGAAATTTCTGAACCTCTGAGTTCCTCAACTTTCAGCCTCTCAAATTTATAGGAGGCTATGGTTTTCTCTAAAAAATATTTGTTCCACAACAATTCGACTGCTCTGAAGTGTTATTCTGGACAACGAAGTTGACAGTTTCGCAGAGACATTTAAACTTGCAACCTTGGGGATTGAAATTTCTGAACGTCTGAGTTCCTCAACTTTCAGCCTCTGAAATTTAAAGGAAGCTATGGTTTACTCTAAAAAATATTTGTTCCACAACAATTTGACTGCTCTGAAGTGTTATTCTGGAACAACGAAGTTGACAGTTTTAATTTCCACTTTCGAGAAACAGTCAGCGCACACGCGACGTCAATCTTTTTACGAAGTAGTTTCACTTTGTAAATATTCCTTGCAAAGGGTGAGCTAACTCGATTTCCTCTGTTAAAGGAGCTAATGCCCCGAGAGCTCGCGCACTCTCTCCAGCGAAATTTTTTAACGCGTAACGTTCAGACGAGAGCGCTCGCAGCTGGAAAAAAAAATCCTCGAAACACTTACCGCGTAAAAAATACCGTGGCGGTAGACAAATCGATTAAAAAGCGCACGGAGCCGCGAAAGGTAAAAATCGACAGCGCCGTTTATCTTTGAAGTGAATAAAAGTATCGAAAATTTTATTAACGCCCTTAAAAATCCGTGCGCGTCGCTCCAAAACCTGGTCACTTTCAATCAGAAGAATTTTCAAAAGGCGCAGCTATAAAAATCTCCAGTGGCGTGTTAAAAAAGAAGTGGTCTTCGAAAATCCGTTAAGAAACCCGCGCAAAAAGTGTTACCATACGCGCGTACCATCAATTCTAATTCGCGTGCCAGTAAAAACCATTACACGAAGAGCTTCAGTGACATTTATCCCCTATAAAATCTTCCACTACTTCGTCCCACACGCGCGCACTGCGTACGCGTAACAAAATTACTGATATTTGCATAATCGCGTCGCTCAGTTTCACCACTCGTTTATCCCTCCTCGCTTTGAAGAACGGAAACTATCTTCCTGATGAATTAAGAAATTTTGCTAAGCTCGGTTCGCATCGACGCGACAGGGGTTGAAACCCTCAACCTCGTACAAATTCCGACTAATATTCGATTAACTTGTAACCGGTCGCTGAGGAGGCTGCTGATAGAGGACATTAGTCGGTGTGTGTCGTGCAGTGGGAATTGTTAAGGAAACTAGGAAACCAGGGGAGGAGATTGCACGCCAGGACGAACGATAAATCCTTATCGGCTTTCGACGCGCTCTAGCTGTCGGGGTAATAAATATAACGAACAAAGGAGAGAGCCCCATGCCGTGCTGGGCACTGTGCGGACCAATAAATATTTTCCGCACGGTCATCCTATAAAATGTATAATAATGGCGGCACGTTGGTGATATTCGCTTTCTCCAGCGATTTTAACGAACCACGAAAACGAGACGGTTCTCCGTTGCGCCGCGCTGGTTGGGTGGAAATAAAGGGCGAGACCAATGGGGGCTGTTTTATCGCGGTTTTTCCGGTCGACGAAAGAAGGAGAATTTCGCCGCTTCCCTGTAATTTTTTCATCGAACGTTAACTCCGCACCCTTTTATTTCTCCGATGCTTAATCTGCGAAGGGTGCTTCACCCCTTTATCTCTCGCGAAGAAATGTTTCGACGTTAAACATACCTACTTCCAGATTTCTGCTCTTCGAAACGTTCGGTTGTTTTTACATCGAACGAAGACTGGCGTAAAAAGAGGATTTCTTCTTCGTCGATCGTGTGTGTAAAATGTTCTGAAAATGATCGCAATCGATCGTTCCGTTAATTGATGGTTTATTAGCTTTGTCGCGCGTCCTCGATTCACGTCATATTTAATCTTTGAGGCGCGGGTAGTCGTATTGGACGTTAAAAAATGAAACAACAAATCCGACGGCGGCTGATTATCGCGCGGAGGGTTGAAAAATCGCGGCAAAGGCGGGTCGATTAGCCAGCGATGGCCGCGCACAAGGAACAGATTGCCAAAGGCTTAAAGCGGCCGCGATATGGTCGCTCCTCTGTCGGCTGGCTCGCAGGCGAGTGTATCGCGTATTATTAAAGAAGGCAGCTGATCAACTGCTCGAGAGAACGCTCCTCGATGGCACAACACTCTGGGCTCGATGGCTATCTTTATTCCACGGAAAACCGGCGGCAGCCACGAGGCGGAGAGAGGAGAGGAGGAAAAAAAAAAAGGTTCGACGAAGTCGAGTGTCGAGCTCGTCGACTGAAGCTTCTCGATACAGTTTTCAAAAGAGCTCGATACTTTCGACGATGAGCAACACGTTCCCGCTATTTCGACGAGGAAATCGCGCAGAATGCACGATCGCTGTTCATCGAAATTTTTAGGGTCGACTCTCGAAGACGGAATAAAACGAGATCGAAGAGCAACGAAATCGCGAGCGGATCATTGTCTCCGCGGAAAACGACATTGAAATTCCGCGGTGCGCTTCCATAAGGCTGCGCGATTCCACGGAATTGCAACGTCGTTTATCTCGAAAATCAAGCCTCGAACGCTGCAAGTTTGCAAACGAATTGCACGAAAGAGAAAATATAAAATTCACGAGTTTCTTACTTTGTTCTCCCCTGGAGTGAAATCTGACAGCGCTATATTTCCCGAGTTGCCACCAAATTTTGTTGTTCCTCTTATTTTGTTTTCTAGAATCACCCATTAGAATTTCTCCCAAATACGAGTCCATTTCGCATAATTCATTCGCCACGGCGAAACCAGAGGAAGGAGACGAGCATACGAAATCGAGACAAACATATTAGCTTCTTCTTTTGTGTTTTCTTCTTTTCCTCGCTCCTCGTCCACGCTTTTCCTCGCGTTTTATTACTTTCGACGCTGAAAGTTCACTCGACTTCGTGATTCGAATATAATGGGGACACGCGGGGATCATTATGCAAACGTATGTTAATGTCAGACAGAATCATGACGGACAGAAAGCGTATGAATATTTTTCCTCGCACTGCAACTCCATCTGGTCGCGTCTCGCACTCGTCCAGTGAAGTAGAGTCGAATACGTACGGCTGGCTGTTGAAGGTGTCCCACGAAACCTCGTTTCGATCTTCGTGCTGACTCGAACGCTGCCAGAATCGTCTGACTTTCCCTGTTGCGTCGTAAAGCTTGTTCTCGAACGAGACAGAGTTGCGCAGCACGAGCACGAGGTAACAAGTTGAAAACACCGATGCACTTTGATACGATGGAACGAAGCACGCGAAATACGCGCATGGAAATGAAGGGATCGCGAACCAAACGACGTAATACGGCACAGATATTTGCGTGGCACGAGAATGCACGCGAAAGAGTGGAACGTCCGTCTCGACGAGCATCGAAACACGCACTGAAGGAACGAGGAGAAACGGCGACCGCGAAGGGTGACAAAATAAAAACAAAGCCACCAGCGAACGACCGTGACGTCTCTGTTCGAAACTTTCCGTGGCTTCCAGTGGAACGCAGCTGAACTCGCGATAAGAATTTGTTTTCATCGTCCAGCGGCTCTGTCGAGCAAAACTTTCGCGAGCCTTGACACTTTTTCGAATTCCCCAACTACGGGAAAACGTTTCACGCGTCGCTGCGCGTTTCGAAGCAAGTTACGCAGAAGGGGAAATATAAAATTCACGAGTTTGTTACTTTGTTCTTCCCTGAAGCGAAATCCGCGATAGCGCTATATTTTCCGAGTCACGAGCTAATTTTCTGATAGCTAAATTACAGTTTAAAGCCGCCAGTGGAATAATTGACTCGCAGTTTCAGCTGACCCGTCGTTTCAACCCGTCGCATCGACGCTCGAGCATTCACAATCGGAATACATTACTAAAACACGCGGATTGGTATTCGTGCATGTTTTAAAACGCTTCGAAACGGCATCGAAGTCGATTCTTCAATGTAAATTGAACGCACCTGTAAGCCGCGCGCGTCCAGCTGAAACATCGAAGGCGCAGCACATGGCGGAACAGGATAACTTAATATTGAAACTTTAAAACCGGTCGAGCTCGCAGAGAGGTTCCTGGGCGTCGGACAATAGTGTTAACAGGTCTTTGATCAAACAAGCCCGACCTGAAGCTCAGAAGCTGGAACAGGGCAAAGCGAGGCAAAGCCTTGGACGCTGTTTGCCTCGGTGGGCGAGGTCTGTTGACATTCGTACACTCCCAGCCAAGGCTGATAGATAGGCAAAGGCCATTTCGAGCCGGCTTGTCAAATGGAATGCCCGCTCGACGATCAATCGAACGATTCTTCTGGCGAAACGGGAAATCTGTCACGAACGACCGGAACAGACAATCCACCTCGAGGAGCGTCGACATCGTGGGCGGACGACGAGCGAACGGCTGATGATGGGGTTAAATAATTCTGTAATAATTGCTAACAACATCCAGCAAAGTCGATTCCACTTCCTCGAAGTGGACGATCGATCTTCCAAAGTTCGACCAGGATCGATTATTCGTGGACATCGCTGCGGCGAAATGGCATTTTATCCGGAAAAATCGCCATTCTTGGTCGATATTTGAAATTCGAAGAGTGACACTGTCGATCTCGAGGTGTGCGACTGGCGAAGACAGGTCGCTACGATTTAACCGAGCAGCCCAGCTCCAATTTAACCGAGTACGTGTTCCAGGGACGACAAATCGAAGCCACCCTTCTCAACGATGAGATCGCACGAGTTTCTGGATGCTCGCTGAAACAAACTGGAGAACCGGAGAACTCGCGGCGGCACCTGTTGCGGGAAAATAAAAAGGAGTGCGGGAACCCGTCGTTTTTACTCGGCTGGGTTTCGAAGGGGAGTAAATGGGATTGCCATTGGCTCGCTTCGTTCTGTTTCATGGAGAGTAGGTTGTTTCTAGTAATTGAGTAACACTCGATGGTGTGTCGGATGAGTGGAACGAGTGTTTCCAACGTTTACACCAATTCGTGGAAGAATTAAGTGCGCTGAGCAAAAATCGATTAGAATTTCTTAAAAAGAGTGAGAATGCAATAATTCTTTAAAAATTAACTTGAATGCGTTGGCGTTCTCTCGATCCACGTAAACGATGAACGAAGAAGCTTCGAGCAATAAGTAAATTCAAACGAGACCTGCAATAATCCCTTAAAAATGAACTTGAAAATCATCGTAACAATATCCGTCGATGCATTGGCGTTGTCTCGATTTATGTAAATGATGAACGAAGAAGCTTCGAGCGATAAGTAAATTCCAACGAAACCTGCAATAATTCCTTAAACGTGAACTTGAAAATCATCAAAACAATGGCACTCCTACACAATTTCTATACCTATGTCTACCATCCCAGCGTCTAAGGCACAACTCCGCCATTTTGGTAGCCTTACTGATGAGTCCACTAGCAGGCCCAGGACGAAACGTTCTTCCCTCTCATTAACTCTCTACAGTCTCTCAACAAATGAAGCAATCGCTTCAAAGCAATATTCGTCGATGCATTGGCGTTATTTCGATCCACGTGAACGAACAAAAAAGCCTTGCGCCATAAGTAAATTCAAACGAGACCTCGTTCGTTGCCAGTGAAACTTTCGGACTCGACGTTTAACGCTCGCCAGCGAAAGGGGTGAGAGAACCAAGCTGGGCGAATGGAAGAACCGGGAAACGGGGCCGCGAACCATCTGGGAAGGGAGATTGCGAGCGATAAGTTGCACCGCGGCTCCATCAGCGAGTTAAAGCGGAAATGAGAAAAATATTAACATCGAGGACGGCGAGACGGAAACGGCGGGAAGGGTGTTTGCCGTCAGACGAGATCCAGCTTCGAGTAATCTCGGAGCAGACGCACGAAACCGGGTAGAACGGGTAGTCACGATCAACAGATCGTTCCCTCTTCCGACGTCGGAATTAAGATCTCATATTTCGAGGACGTGGAACTTTCGAATTCCGCGGACGTCTCGTATCCGTCGCCTCGCTTCCGGGGGAAGGTTCGCGTTACGCGCTCGATATTCTGTACATCAGAGGAGGAAGATTGATGCGCGGTTGCGATCCAAGTTTTCGACGCAGTGTTTGAAAGGGGATTGGTTCTATAAAAATCGCATACATGTAAAGTAATCGTAAGAAACGGAAGGAAAGGGGAAGAATATAATAGCGCGAAGTGAAGTATGTTCCGAGTAGTATTTCTCAGTGTAAGTACTGAGAAGCATTCAATTCTTCTGAACATTCAGCACAGGTTAAGTAATTAAATTCATGTATTTAGCTCATTCCAAAGTGGAAGCAAAACAAAAGAAGAGTAAGCTACTTCGGGTCCAGTGGCATTCGCGTGCAAAGTAGTTAATCGACAGACCAATTGCAAAACGGGTCCCGTGGCTCGTTGAATTATTTATTACATGTTCGTTGGATGGGTGCGCACAACACGTGGCGACCGTGTCCCACGTTTGTTCAGTGAATTCATTTTTGCCAACGCGACACACTTCGCGCAGTAAACTCCAGCGAGTGGTATGCGCGCCCAACGCAGACTTCTCGAGGGTCGCTTGACTCCCGTTTCTGGGGGTGGCTCGAGGGAAACTTCTTAATTGTCGCGAAATAATCTTCGTCGAGCCACGTTTAACGCAAGTTTATCAACTATTGCGAAAGTTTCCTTGAATACACTCGCGTTTGCGCTTCGTTCTCCACAGTGTTGTTCAGTTTTCGGGTCGGAGATTTTCTGAGCCCTCGCTCGACGTTGCTGCAGTATCATCGGGCGGAGAATAAACATAAAATGTGTGCAACGTTGGAATTTTAGGAACATGGTTTTAATTAGTAGCGTAGTGTAAAAGAGGGTTATTAAAATATTTTTTATTTCATCATGGAAAGATATATGTTTTGTGTCTGCAAATGTAGAAAATTGCTAAGTAAAGAGATTGATATTATTTGTAGAAAGATTGAAGAAATATTGTAGGACAGAGCAAACTTTCGCCAAACTTTGCATCGTAAAGTTTGTGGAACATATTTACGACGGTAAATCGTACAAAGTAAAAACGTAATCCCTTTAAATGGTAACTATCAACGTCGTAGCGCGTCGAACGAAAAATTGTAAATTGTCGGGGCTAAATGGCCGGCTATTTGAAAACGGGGTCGTGGACTGAAAAAACAGAGACCGTTTCGCATGGGAAATTTATCAGTTTCAAAATCAAAAATCGTTGAGTAAAATAAATATTGCAGGACGAGCGATGAAACCTACGTGAGATGTTATTTCTGTACATACCATCTTTTGTGCTTCAATAGCATACGCTGTTTAGAAAGGCCAAAGAACACCATCACTTCCCTCTCTCTCAGAAAACATTATCTGTTTAAAACATAATTTACAGCGTACTTTAGAAATTACTGCTGATTTTTTAAAAGCATCAAGAATATACTTTTCCCAACATGAAATCACGCCAAATTATTTTGCGTCGAGCGCAAAATTCAGCGTAAACTTCTCAGAACTATTTCGACTCGTTATATCATTCGTTCGATAATCTCCCGTCTATTCAACCGGCGAATAAATGAAAATTTCCAACTGATGCTCGCGAGAGATTGAATCGAAACGCCCACAGAGCGGCATAAATTATTTGAAGGCGACGTCGGCCAGGCGCATTATTAATTACGTCGAAGCAGCGAAAGAGGACCGTCCGCGATTTTTTGTCGCTCGGATAACTGCAGCGAACCAAGATTTATCGTCGATGTAACAACTGTTCATTACGTAAGATCGAGTTTCTTATTTCGCCGCGTAGCTACGGCCGGCAATAAAAGCTCATCGAGCGGACGCACCTGCAATTAATATTACGCCCGCTGTCGCTCGCTACGGAACACTTTAATCTTCCGCAAGCTGCACAATCTCCCTCGAGGGAGAGAGAAATTTTGAGGGACGATTCTACGAGGTAAAATAAAATGAAGAGCAAATAAAACCCCGCTCGAAGCTCCACCTTCGACAAGAACCGCTTTGATAATTCACGAGGCGCGCCAGTAACGCGATGCCACGACTAGTAATGGCAGCCAGAGAATTTTCAAAGTCCTCTTACCGGAGAACGAAACCCAAATCGCAATTTTCTTATTCTTGCTTTTCCTCTTATTTTTGCCTGCAGAATTACCTCTTTTCAAATTTCTCCCCGCGGTGGCTGAATACTGTATACGCAGCAGTGTCTCTGAAGCTTTCTGCGACCCCCTCTAATGCAAGTCGACCATTACAATGGTACGTCGAACGCGAAACTTTTTCTGCGATATTCCGTGGCTTCTATAAGTTGATCTAAGTAACCAGCGCTGGAGTGATCTTAAAATGCAACAATTTTTATTCAAGAAGCCTCGTGGCTGACTAAAGGGACGCGATAAGGGTTGAAAATGAATCGTATTATCGCTGGCTGGAATTCATGGTGGCTGTGTAACGAATGGAACAACGACGTATACATTGTTTGCACGATGGAAACAGAGGCAACGCATTTGGTTTACTGCTGGCCCCCTGCGAATGGTTGTACTTTTAAGGCGCTGTTAAAAGAACGGGCACTTGTTACGTGCCAACTGGTCCGCTGCCTTTTAGCGCGGATCCGAAGACCTTTATCTCCGCGGAAACGTTTTAACTGGTCCGTGCGAACGTTTTAACCGTTTAAAGGTGGCCAAAGGGAAGAACGTGCAACTGAGAATCGCGGAAAAAGTTAATCGGTCCTCTGCAGGTTGATTAATCGCTGAGAAAGTGGAAACGATTAAAAGGATGACGATTCAAAGGAGTGATAAATAGTAATTTATATTCTCTCTAACGTATCGCATTTTTAGGACAAAGGGGTAGTGGTATAGAGTGTCTCAAAGGTAATCAGTCATTCTCGGAAGTAATTGGAATTTTTGGTACAACAATTGCGAGATGCAAATGAATATTTTTCATTTGAATTATTTTTCAACTGGTCTACGCGTATTCTTCTTATTTAATAACTTGTTTAGCTATAGTTGGCGTGACTTCGTGAGGGGAGGGAAATATATTCGACCGACTTTTGGCCCGATGGTTCTAATGTATACGCTACTGAGGGAATCGCGATAACATATAGGAAGTACAGCTATAATTCAAGAGAACCTTGCGGAAAAACGTCTAAGGGTAAACGATAAGGGTGAAACCAGGAAACCGCAAGACGGCATTTATTACTAACATCAGCAAGCCCAAGAGAGTCCTACCTCTCTGTTTCTCATTCTCTTGAAACCCTCCTCCTTCCCTCTGAGTGCCCTCGCCTTAATTACGTAACACTTATCGGTTCAAAAGCTTAATTGATTACCAAGGTTATTATTAAAGTTATCAATTACGTCTGAACCGTCAAAAATGTACGAAACCAGCGTAACACTTCGTTAATTCAATCTGGACTGCAACAAACGTGCGGAAGTGTCGATGTTCAAACTCGACAGAAAAAGGCGCGCGCTTCTAAACCCAAATTGGCTGCTCCGCGAAACACAGGTCTTAATTACTAAATTATCACTCAGACGGGTATAAATCAAGCGTGATTACTTGAAAATTGTACGAGTTAAGTACAATCTAACTCCACCCTCACGCATAAGTAGAATATAATTACTGCTATTGTACAAGACGCTTGAAACTACTCTTTAAGTAGTACAGGTCAATTATAACTGCTCCGAAGTGTCTATTTAGCTCTAAATATGATCGCTTAAATTGCAGAATGCTTAAGTAAAATTCGCATCGTGTCTCGTTACACATCGACATCAGATTTCGATCGTACGTCGAACAATTTTCGTGTTCGACGCCATCCTAATTCACTCGACGACCTTCTTACATACAACCCTCGTAATTGAATTGAAATTTTCGAACTTTCCCGTAAGAGTCGCTGATAACCCAGCTTACTTTTACTGCCAATTAACAGGATCGATCTCTCCACGAACCCAAAGCGTCACGTGACTCGCGAGTAAATCGCGTGGAGGAACTCCAGCGCGAGTAGTACGAGTCACGAATGGCGGCGACGCGGCATCCGCGCGCAGTCTTTCGCCAGCTAGCGGCCTCGCATAAAATTTCGCCTGGCGGATGTTTATGCAACGGTTCGAGTGACTCTTCTGGGAGAGTGTCTAGGAACAAGCGAACCACTCGTCAGGAAGTAGCGGCGCGCGTGTCAATGCATATCACGCCGATGTTCCAGCTAAGAGAGCGTGACGCGGGCCTCGCAGCTATCGTAAAATGATATCGGGTGCCTTCCCTCCGCCACCCCCTAAGTCTGGTTAGGGGGAGGCTTGCGTTTGTGACGTCATCGAACACGCGCACGCGCCTAAACTGCTTTACGTGTTGATCGTTACCCACCTTCCTCGCGTTAAGGGTGCATTCACACGCTGCTCGGTCAGGGGAGCCTCTCTCCGATGACGTTCGCGCGAGCAAAAAGAAAGGGAGCGGAGCGATTGAAAATCGAGACCTCGCTGCCTCGCGTTGCTCTCCTCGAGGACAGAAAAACGAGGAATCGAGGATTATTAGGAAGCTCGTTAACTGCTGCGCAATTTTTTTTCTTTTCTTTTTTTTTTTTACCATCTCGCAAAAAGGAAGGCTTTGACGCTTCGTTTTTTGTTCGGTTAAAAGCGAAGCGCGACGAGAGAATTGGCGGTTCGAGTAATTATTTGAAGCATCGTTTCGAAGGTAGATTCTACGTTCGCGAGCTTCCGGAAATGGTGTCGATTTCCAAGAAGTTTTTAATTAAACTTTATTAACCGATACGGGGTAAAAAGACGGGAGAGGGTTGGAACGGAATGAATGTTATTAAAATTTTCTAGAATCTCGGTATATGAAAGCTCGATGGGTGTCTGTTGAATCGATAATGTTAGTCGGAAATCGAGCATACACGCGGTTGAGCTGAGTTGCACCGAGTTTTGGGAACATCTGATCATCGTCAGTTTCGTAGTTTCGCCAGATTACTAATTCCTATCTACCAGTTACTTCAATTTGAGGGTCTCCTATTGTCGCTAACGAACCAATGCGTGCGCCATTCTACGTTTAGACCCTTAAACTGTACGTAACCATAGTAGATATTAGCCACTGTCCGTATTTCTAACCAAGCTAGAATGCAACTCGTTCGATATCTCCAAAGACAAGGAAAAGTGAATAACGCCTCGAAAATAAACGGCGCGATCAATAATTTCGAATTGCCAGGAACAATTGGAACGCATAGGCCATATCGCGGTGATTAAAATTAATCTTATTACGCCCTTTGTGAACATCAGCCAGACTTGACCGACGCTTGTATTTTACATGAGACAATCGCTATTCTGACGTGCACAGCGCTCTGGTCTTTGAACCCTCTATCATTTATGGAACTCTTCGCTCTAAATCTAGCTTTATGCCCCCACGAGCACGAGAGTTCTTCCTATTTCACGGTGCATCAGACGCGAGGGAAAAGGGGGCCCAGAAAATTCGCTAAAAAGCGTTGTGTAAAATAAAAAAGGGAAGACTCTTTAATCACTCGCAATTATAAGTAAATTGCTACGGATGAGAAGAAAATGAGGGTACAAATAAATGAGTATAACGAACAAACAGAAACAAAGAGTAAATAGATTTGAGCCGCGTGACGCGAGGAATAAAATTAATGCTGGTGTTGAGCATCCACTTCGAGGTATGTATATTTAGGATAACTAGATGTAGATTAAATATAGAGTCAAGGGGAAACTTGTATAAATCAGGTTAAACAAACTGGACGGTAAACCTCCGTATAAAAGATGTATGAAAATTTCAAACTGCTGCTCGTACCCCGAAAAATTATGAGGCCAAGGATCATGAATAACAAATAACGAACAATGCCGCGTTTCATTTTTCTAAAAGGACGAAGATGCGCGAATGACGTCACCACCCGTACACCAAACCCGCGAGCACATCGAGAACCAGGATAAACGTGTAACTGAACCGTATAATTAAATTTAACGTTCGCGTAAATATTGTCGACGCGAGAATTTCGATTTCAAGAATTATCCGATCTACTAGCCAACAAATCTGCGCAACGTATCGACGTGTCAATTCGTAAATCAGACGCGAGAGAGGCGACGTACGACACGATTTAACGCACCAATTTACATGGTCACAGATATCCTATTGCGATCCCATAAACAGTCGAAATATCGGGAAGAGCCAGCGATTTCGCGGACCACCGTTTTGTCCACCGTGCGAACGTCAGAAATCGGTTCAAAGGACGTCTCACCTTCCACGAGGACCCCGCGACTCGACTGTTCGGAAATTTCCACGGAAAATTCTGGCTCGAGAAGGCGAGACCTAAACTGGCGCGAATGCAGTTAAATTTGCATCCCGTATACATTATCCAAATCGGAGCCAGTCCCTGTTGGGGATATCCTCGGTTCCGTGGCCAGGAGAATTCAATGGGGAACGGAGATTTCGCGCGTCGAGCGCAGCAGGACGGGTTCGTTCAGTCGGCTGTCGAAACGTCATCGCCGTATCGACGCGGGCTATCGATTCCATGGCAGGCTGCTACGTTTCGTGGGCCGACGCGACCGCTCGACATCGAGAAACCCGCCTTCACGTGCCTCGTTGCGGGGAATTGTACCCAACAGAGGGTTCCGTTCGAAATTACCGATGCTAATTGCGGCCGTTACGGCATTAAACAGTCGATCGGATCGAGCCAGCAACCATTGGACGACGGTGCGCGTGCGGGTAATGAGTTTTACGACGGGACGATGCTTCCGTTTTCGTATGGAACGTTCGAGTCGTTTGTATCACGCAATCTGGTGCATCTAGGATGCGTTGGGTATAGTCAAATTTGAGGGTAAACGTCGCTTGGCAGCGTTCTACAGTGGGAGGGAGAAATGATGAAATGCGAGTGGAAGAGGAGTATGGATTGTCGGACATGCGACGCGTACGAAGCGTGCTTTGTTTGGGGTAATGTTTGTGTAAAGATAGAGGAAAAGAGCGGAATGTAAGTGAAAGAGGCGTATACATTGTCAGACGTGCTATACGTACGAGGAATATTTTATTTAGATTAATATTTATATAAAGAGGGAGCAGAAGGGTGAAGAGTGAGTGGAGGAGGACTGTGTGTTGTCAGACACGCTACGCATACCAGGAATATTTTATTTGGATTAATATTTATAGAAAGAGAGAGGGAGAAAAGAATAAGGCGACGGAGGATCGTACGTTGCCAAACATGACACGCGAAACCGCACTTCGCTGGTTGAAGTCTCGCTTTGACTACTAATTATTCGCACGATTAAAAGTTAAATAGAGCATGCGGCTGCGTTGATATTTTATTTGACGTTTCCAAGTGATAATTCCGCGGGTCTGGCGTGCATAAACACTGACACAGTTTTCGTCGAATTCCACTACAATTTATTCATGTATTCATAGAAATGTAAATTACACGCAACGTTAGAAACGCGTACGTAAAGGTACGCTGCTTGCGGTGAAATGTTATTGATTCCATCCCTGTGCGTTACGGTGTGAATGCAGAGTGTAAGTTGCGCATAATTACGAACTTTGGGATCATGCATTAAGCTAAACGGAAGAGGATAC
Organism: Xylocopa violacea; assembly: GCA_963969225.1. Taxonomy (NCBI): domain Eukaryota; kingdom Metazoa; phylum Arthropoda; class Insecta; order Hymenoptera; family Apidae; genus Xylocopa; species Xylocopa violacea. Next base: position 17,325,019 of record CAXAJV010000014.1, read on the forward strand.
CGAGTTTCTCCACCGTTAACCTGGAAAGAACCGAAACTGCCAACTTTCTTTTGCCAGCAACACAAATTCATTAGCGAACTGCTAACGGACAAAAGGGTCAAATTATTTATCAAATTTGGCGAGTAACTCGATACATTTTCCGCAAGAAAATGGTGCAAATTGCAGGAAATTAACGTCAGGTTAAGTCGTTTCTATAAATAATAGAGGTTAACAATTAATAATTTCAGTACCACGTAGTAACTCCAGAAAACTCCGGATCATCGAGTTGATTAAGAAGAAACTCTCATCAAATAATCCTGGACCGTAACTCGCTTCGCAACAACAATTCACTTCCACGATGGTCCGAAAGAATTGGCATCGATTAGAAATTAATTGGTATTAACGTCCCATATAAAACGATACTACGCGAGGATAATTGAATTCGCTGGGAACATGGAGCAGCGGGAGAATAAGCGTAGAAATTTACTTTCGCGTTAAAGAAAAATACGCGAACGAAATTGAAAAAATTTCATAAAACGGAAACGCACATGTTATCGTGTCACCAATAATCACCGATACGTACGTACGCTCGATACGAACCATGAAACAGCAATTGCCAGGAAAAGTGAGAAACACACAGAGTGAATAAAGATCTAAAGAGAATTGAATAGTCACGTAAGTGATATACGCGTGTTTTCGCGTCCCATAAAATAGGAATGGCTCGCGCAAAATAGCGGCGCATAAATTTCGCCTGAAAAGGTAAGACTCGGTGGAGGCGGTAAGGCAGCAACTTGCGCGGCTCGATCCTCAATAATATCGAGACTCGGATGCATCGATAATCGCGCATACTTATGCAAAACGCATACGAGTAGGGAAGGAAACAAATCCTTGGCTCGTATTACTTCCACGGTCTCTCGACAGAATACGCTCGATTTACCCTGCGGAATCGTCGCGAGCCTCTGTCTATAAGCAATGGTATCGCGTATTTCACAGAGCGCGCCCCGGAACGTATGTTAATACGCGTCCCTTGGACATTTCACGGAAATGATCTCCGCGACATGGCGCGCCTTGTAATTGAACGCGACGTAGGAGCGTTTCAATGCGCTCTTCGCGGCCGGGGAATAAATTAAATCGCGCTCTTGCGCGATCGGAACTCGATATTTAAGCGCGACTCGAGCGTGAACAATGAGAGGTTCGATGTTCCCTCCGTTGGTTCCCTCGATCTAACGCGATGAGACTTCATTTTATAATTCGCGCCACTCGCTTTTCGTACGAGAACATGGACGACGCTAAGGGTCGAGGGTTCGCGAGCAGAGGAATCGAGTAATGAGCCCGATTCGGCGAGAAAATTGCGGGCACGTACCTCGTGCTGGCACGACGTGTTGGAATCGAAAGAGACGGCGCACATGTGCAACGCTATCCTCAGCGTGGAATCGAGGGAATCTGGCAGGGAATTACAATCGCGTAACGCACGAGTCGCGGACAATTTGGCAATGATTTTTCCGCGAGCCACGGCAAGCGTAAGGGTTTTCACGGTCGATTAAACGATGACAAACATTCAATTTGTCCGTGGAATAAATTTTATCCGGGACACGGTTTCGCGGGGACGGTTCTACGTAATCCGGTAAAGCTCCTCGGAGCTTCTTTTATTTCCTCAATCTCCGTTTCCCACACTTCGATTCAGTTTCAGGGGACAAAAACCATCCGAACGTAAAAGGTGGTTCCTCCTTAAACACGTGGACGTGAACATCGTGACGCGATTTTTAACGCGGAGAAATCGAGTACTCGGGAAAGTTTTAATTATTCGTCCCCCAGCCTGTTCGAAAATAACGCGATTTTTGCTCGCGAGGGAGAGAGCATTCTGCCAAGGAATTTCGTAAGAGTTAATCCACGATCTGACGCGCGATAATTGTAGACTTGATTGTAATTTAAAACGGCGGACTCCTAATTAAGCGAACGAAGAGGGAGCGAAGTCAAGAGAGCTGTTATACGCGTCGGAATCCGAAAAGGAGCGAACGTAAAAGGTTAATCGAGCCGCGCCAGTCGTGGAATTTCATTACCCGATGCAAATATCCTTTTCTGTGTAGAATAATTTCGAACGAAGAAGTAGAAAAAAAAAAAGAAGGAAATATCACGTTAGATTCTATCGCGGCGTTGTAACCGAATCGACCGTGTCTTTGGCAGGCTTTCAACCGCGATAACACTCTCCTTACATGGCGGTACAAAGGCTTGCCAAAAGGTAATTCAAACGGACGCGAATGAATTTATCGTGTGAAGCAGCCTTAATGGACTGGTACAACCAGCGTCCACGGTATAAACCGTTTTTGTATCAGTAATAGCTGGAAATATGAAACCAATAGATTGTCGCGATGAGGTCCTCGCAAATTTCGCGGCGCGAAATTTCCATCGCGAGAGAAGGAATCTGGTCAAGCCATCAAAAACTACGCGCGAGATCGAAGAAAATTTGCAACCAGCCCCGCAGTTTCATGCTAGGCAGCGTGTGTCGCGTGTTTTACGAGCGTGAAACTAACTTGCATACGTTGCGTCACTTGTTTCGAAACTATTCGCGGGAGTTAAAATAGCGTGGTTTACGTAACATAGAACAATGCGCGGTTCGTTAGTCGGTTAGTAAATAATAAATTGAAACGTTGCGTCGAATGGGATAATTAAAATAACAACGAAGTGTGTATAAGTGCAATTAAAGGGGTATGAATGTCTGTGGAATGCCGCGCGAATTAGCGTCACGGTAATTCGATTGCTGTGGCGGCAAGTTCTCCGTCGATATATTCATGACAGCGCATAAATTTGTTCGAAAACTCCGTCGTATTAAAGGCTCTTTCGTAGCTGGTCGGAGGAAAAATTTTAATCCCACCAGCAAAGAATGGACGACCAACGGTGTAACTTGACGAACCTGCGTGGAGGTTAAAGTGTGTATTGCGGTGTGAGTCATTCTTTTGTTTAAAACAATTTCCCGCAAAATTTATGTTCCACTTCGCGACTGTACACTCCGTAACGTATATACAGAGGAATACAACGTGGGAATGTAAAAAGAGACGGCGAAATTTGCTTAAGAAAAGAAACGAAGCGCGCAAGTGACAATGCATCGAATATGGTCAGACGTAATCTACTTCCAGTAGAATAACCGTGTCTATGATTCTACCATCCGAGAAACTGTATAGAAAATAGTACCTACTTTAAAATAGTGTGTAAAAGAATAGTGTTTATCGTTATTTGTACAAATAACAAACTATAGCTTATAAAATATTTAAATTTTGATAATTATTTGATTTTCTAAAATGATAACAGAAGAAAGGGAGACTTTGATAGCGAAAATTGGATCGCGTTCCAAATTTAGCGTAAAACGTTCGGTTTACACAGAATCGATCTTTTGATCGTGAAACGACAAATCGTTCGTACGATGCAACGGATGCACGTGACGAGCCGAAAGCCTAACATTAGGGCGAGGGGGACGTCAAAGAATACGTCCGATATAGCTGGCGAATTGTACCGGCGAGAAATGGCTTTATTCAGATAGAAAATAGCTCTGCCGGATAGATCTGTTGATAGCCATTTGCCGCGGCACTTTTAACCGCACGATTCTTCAGCCAAGTTCATTTATTCGTGACGTCCAGTGGAAGCCACCGTCGCGCACTAACGGCCTATATTTCATTTCGGAAACTTTAGCCGCCATGAATTCGTGCGTTACAATTACGTTTATTTCTATGTTAAAAATAATACAATATCGTAGAAATTTTTCATCTTTTCGGATAAACGATCGTGACTGAAAGCTATTCAATAATTTCTCTCCACGCTGTCATGATACAATAGAAATGCCCTCGCGAAGATCGCTAAATAATTTTTTAACAAATTCAGTTGACGTTTCCTGGTACTCTGTTCTCGCGAATTTTTCTTACTTCCTCTTGCTTCCTGGCTCGATCTAAATAATGCAGTGCGCATTTTATAATATTCAAGACCCCGTTTATTCGAACAGTTCATAAACTCTGCGAACCAGATAAAATCTGGAATAATTAATGCAATAAAGACGCTATCTAAAAATGCAGGAAGGAATGAAATGATGTTGCTTTGTGTACTCAAAAGCTCGTGTCTTCGTTCAACCGACGTTTCCGCGATTTCCACGTCCATTGCAAAAATACCATTTCCCTCGATATTGAGAAAGATTCAGCGCGCATCGGTGCCATTAAAAGATCGAAGCGCCCAAAGGCGAGAAAGAGAACCGAGCAGTCGATTAACCGTGCCGGACGAGAAAGAAAAAGAAGAAACGGATCAATCCGCGCGAAAGCTCTCGAAGCTGCCCATCGTGCATAAACGTCCGCGTCGCGCGGGCGTATAAAATTTCGACACCCCTGAGAGACGATGCGACGACTGCATATTCAGCCATTCCTTTTCATTTCTACCGTTACGACTGCATACAAACGAGGCACGATGCCAACTTGAAAATTACATTCATTTGGACGAGCGTCGCGAGTACCCACGGTTCATCCAGGGAACTTCGAGAGACGGTCCGTGCGCGCGTCACCGAGCCCCGCCGACATTTATCTTTCGCCGTTTATAAATTCTGCCGTTTTCGTCACAGCTTCGATGTTTGTGAACCGTTGGAACAAAGGTTCCTCGTTAAACAGAATCAGCGAGCTATCCACCTCGTAGACGGTAAATATCTATTCATCCCCACTGTGCGCGGGGCGAATAAACTTTGTCGACGACTAAACCCCACTGTTACCTCGTCCTCCATATTGTTTCCACGTTTTTACGAGGACTAATTTCGTTTAAAGGACCGCAGAGCGCTCCTGAAAGGGGCGACTCGAAAAACTGAACGTGTTTAAGTTTCGATGCGCTCGCTGGGATGACAGATTTATAGAATTACGGGGCTCCGATAGACGGGGGGAAAAGTTGGTCCTGGGCGTAATTGAAAAGTTCGCACGTACGCGGTTACCACGGCAAAGCGGTATTACGCAAAGAGCGCGCGGAGTTTTCGCCTGGGTTTTCGCGAGCGTTTCGTTAATGACGCTTCGGACGACAACAGTATGCGACACTGGGGACACTTTTTTGTTCGTGGGAACTATCCAGCGAGCCGGGGAAGCTGTTGGGAGCGTCAATTTTCGAGCAACACTCCCCTCGTCAGCCTCGAACCGTACACCGCCCCCGGACAACATCGCAATCTTTCATCAAGTTTTCGGTCTTCCAACTTTCTGACCGTTATCAGTTTGCCGCCAGTGGAAGTTGTTTAGCTTTTCGCAAACTGTCCAACCCTTTCTCGAATAATCGATGGGACCGCTTTTTCGAGAAGGGAAGGAATTGTAGAAGCCAGCGAATTTTACGGTCATCGATTTTCGCGCGTTCTATACTAGAATTAAAAAAAAAATATTCAGGATTAATCAGAGGCATTAAATGTTCGCCATTTTTCTCATTTTCGTTTCTTTTCCGCGGCCCAATTGGGAATCGAGGACAATACGGAACAAACGTGAATGGTAATATCTGAACGTTGCAAAATTTTGAATGACTCGCGAATAAAACATCGAACGAACGATGCTTCTTGTCAGCTCGCACGAATTTCTTGATCAAATTACAAAATATGAACGCGCAGAGTGAGCCAGATAAAGTGTTGCAAGCTGTTTCCTTCGGAACTTGACTCCCCCTTCAAGACTTGAATATTTTAACGTTCCGCGAGACAAAGGAGGAGGGTTATTCATTTAGGGTGTCACATATTTTTCAGAAGAAGCTTCTAAGAGAATAACAGGGGCCTTCATCATTTTTTAAATATAGCATGCCATGCTTTCCCGTCTTTCCTGTTTCTGACGCACACTGTGCATCAAAAAAGCACAAGGGTGTAATGTTGAAACATATTATATCGCGAATTTGTCACAAGGAAGATCATACACCCTCTATTTGCATCTTAACTATGTAATGTAAACAAAATGCAAATCGATATCTGCACTCGTTACAAGGAAACCAGCTCGTAATGCTTTACTCGACTCAGCACGCATACATATGCATGACTCGTGCCACCCTACTGGAGGACGAAAGCAGTGAATCGAAGGAGCAACAATGCTGTCACTGATAACTTATCATTCGAAACACCAACCCAGCTACGCGCTGCAATTTATTAATGACCGCGCGATAACATTCAGCCACAGTTTTGCAGCGCCAAAAATCGATGCTGCTTAATATTGTTGGCGCTGACTTCGTTTAATGAATGAAGGGCAGTCGCGTACGGGGACACGTATTGAAAATTACCAATCAGGCAAGACATCGAGTAAATAGCCAAATAAACAGCATTACGGAGTACCATTTTTTGTGATTACGTTCGTTAGCAGCGAGGCAAGCTTTCGACCGCAAATGGCGAGCGATCCGTGCGCCTAAGTGAAGATTAAGTATGTTCTTGCGCGTGTGGACACGTGAAAAAGATGAATAATCTCATTAGTCGCGGTTTAATCCCTTTAATGAAAACGCAACAAAGGTAAAGAAGCTTAATGCTCCACTCGCACATTGAATCACATTGGCCTGGGAACTTTTTAGGGGAAAAATTCCTCGTCCAATTAAAGTTAGTCCCGTGCATCGTTCCCATACGCGTACCTCGGCTATTATCATTAGAGAACGTCGTGATACGATATGTTAAATATTCAGGAACTTTCTTGCGCCGCGAAGAAAATTTTTGCCAGGAAAAATTAGTTGAAAACTTGCTCGTGAGAGCGTTACCACACGGAACATACTCGAGGCAAAGCAAGCATCCGCGTCGACCAACAGTGGCGATGAAACTTTTGGATCGGAAATAATGTTCAAAGCATAGACCGGCGTTCGGAATTTAATCCGACTGAAGAAAGTTTGATAACGAAAGCAAAGTTCTGTAACAACGTTCGATAATCTGTGCAGACGGTCTGTTCGATTATTTTCGAACGCAACTTTTTTTGCTCGACGCGACCGGTGACCAGCGCGTTGGACCCGGCTGAAAGGGTTTAAAAATTAATTCCAACTTCGCTGGTGAACGGTGGAAGAAAATTTCAAGGGATTACGAAGCGTTGAGAGGAAGTTACAGGGTGTTTGCCAGCTGTTGAATGAAAATTACGAGGGATTGTTCGCGACGTTGTCTTTCTTGAAATCGAATCTCCCCATTGGAATCAAAGACCGATTGAAATCGTTTTCTTAACAAATACTTAATATAATCGATGCTTTCGTACAGAATAGAAACGTGAATGCCTCGTGGAAAAATTTCGAACGCAACTCGGACACACGATGACTATAAATCTACCTTATCCGAGATTATACGTACTCGTGTGATGGAATCCCTTATTTTCTATTTTAAAGAGTGCTAAGACTCTAAGCGGATTAAAGGGAAGCCACTTTTTTTAAAACTCTTCTGCTATATCCACACCCCATTTTTCTACCCTTTTTTACATCGAATTTTTTCGCTCGATATTTTCGTGACGTCGAGTTTAATTTCTTCCATCCATTTTCGTTGGCCCGTGCTCTCGCAGCGTTGGACGTATCCCCGCGAGGACACGGAGACTTCGTCCAGAAATAAGATTTCTCAAAAGACCGAGACGTCGAGTTAGGCTACCGTTCAAGGGAATCCAGAGTGGCGTATGATGGGGAAGTGATCTATGGGCTAATTTCGAGACAATCTTCGAGATCTTTTATCATTCCTGGCTGACGTACCGGCGGCTGCCCGATAATTTATCGCAATGGCTCACGTGCTCGAAGGTTATCGATCTCTCGAGGCGCGACACGCGCGGCGAAACCTCAATCGTCGAGCTTCTCGTTCGCGAAAACTCGAAACGTCCGGCAGAGTTGTAACCGGATGGCCGTCAGTTTTAAACGGATGGACGCGTTAATCGAATTCGAGCGCGGAAAAGCGGGAACGAAGTAATAACGGCGGTGGATGTTTTGATCGGGCGGACAATTTTCTCGCGGACAAATGGCATTTAGATTGTATTTAATCCAGGCGATCGAACGACGTATCGCTAAATTAAACGGGGGAACAGCGAATGCGGAATTGGACGCGGAACAGTTTCGATTTCCATAGCGTTATTTTAATTCTTCGCGGCGACTCGCGTTGTAACCGTGATGCTACGCCATTTTTATTTCTGTCAATTTACCTTGATGAATATGCAGACGTGTGCGTGCACGTCTGAACCTTCTGTCAACTTGATTGTCAGTCGTTTGCAACGATTTTGTAACGATTAAAGCAGTGCTTTATATTGATCGCGCGGAAGAACTGGCGTCTGACCGTAGACGGAGTCGTACTACTTAACATATTCCTTCTTCTTGTAGTAGCGCGCTGCATTTCCCTGCGCTACGTGTTTCTGTAATTTCTAATTGTTGTGTTATTATGTTGAATATATTTAACGTATATGTACGACCAAGGTCTCGCCAATAATTTATTTTAAGATTCTTAAAATACACCCTTCTTCGCAACATTAAAATAGACTCAAAACTGTTTTCTCGTGGTTCGATACATCCCCCCGTGCAACAAAGTTTATAAAAAAAGTTCGTGTCAATGTTGTGAACATATCGAGAACAAACTTTTCCTATATACGTATACGTAAATAAGTTGGTATAACGATCACTCGCATGGGGACAGTAATTGCAACAGAATTCTCTTAAATAAAGGACGAGCCAGCACAGACGCGGTGAAGGAAACTGCCACGAATGTAACGTTTTCCACTAAAAGTTTCAAGCCAAGCAGTGCACTACGGACACGTTGAAGCATTATCCAAACCTAACAACGCTCTAGCTCCAACTATAAAGTTAAAAAGTTGATTGCTTATGCGACAGTGACGAAACCGAAATTAGCGCACGGTAAACATTTTTCTTCGGATTTCACGTCCAGCGCATGCTTGCGAACAACTTTGCCGGAGTGCAATTTAATTTTAAGCAGAACTCGATTTACCACTGGTCGAAGGGATACGCAATTTCGTCCGGGTCAACTAAAAGCATCAACGACGAGGGGGCTTTGAAACGTTCACGGGGACCTGTCTAACAAGCTTCCTGTTCCGGTGCCACAACGTATGCTTGACACGTGCTTATCAACGTCAGAAACGGCCAGCCAGAGTACGGTGATAATGCAGTTAGGGTGCGACCCAGGGCGTAGTTTAGAACGCGCGCGGATACGTCCGAGTATCATCGCGTTGACATCTTTAATAGAATTACTGGGTGGCTGCTAACGAAACGTTTTAAAACTCGTCGTGGCTGAAGTGTCGAAGACGGATTTCGGTCATCATCTAGATCAACGATCTAGAACTAGTACTCTGAATATTTATCGATAGTATTCGTGGTGCAGAGCGCAATGTCTCTTGCCATTATTCTTACCAAAATGTAAATATACGAAAGCGAAGAGAATTAACGAAAAATGTGAAAGAAATACGAAGCTTAATTGAAAGAAGAGGAACGATCGTTGTGCAGCGAGAAACATCTGAAATTACTGAAGAGTGGAGCTAAACCTAAATGCTTCCCTTTCCATCGAGTATGGCTTCAGTGTTTCCACGGGGTTTGTAAGTAATACGAATATTGTGATAGCTTTAATATCGTGGAGTACTTCACAATATGACTCATGCGGGATCGGGTTGCACCACACGTGGATCGCTGGAACAACTTTCTATACCTCCAGCTTGTTCAACTAAAATGGAAATTCAACTTGTGGTCAGGATGGAAAAATTTCGATATTTACTCTGCCAGTGGGTCTGAAGCTATTACTTGTCAGTCTTTAATTTTAACAATGCTTTTGTTGTTCTAACATTTAATAATCTTTCAGTGTAAAAATGTATTATCAATTTTTCCTGTAATTCAATATTTTACTTGTTCTTTAAAGAATGGAGAATGAGAAAGATCCTGTTCACAAACACGAGGATAAAATATATTCATATCCACGTGTATCCAATAAAGAAATTCGTGCTTCTTAACATAATTTGTTGTTATTTTGAAACACGTAATTGAATTTCGTAAAGTTGAACACATATTTACATTCATTTATTCTGTGTGTGCATTGTTTCATTACCACAAAAATTGTGCAAATTCCAGATTATAAAATTGTTTTTTTTTTCTACGAAACTTTATTCTGTCCAAACAACACGGTAAGCGAATTTGGTGGAACACAATACGGTAAAGTAAAGTTTTAATGCAAATTTCTTCCAACTACTAGGACATACCCAAATGATACACCCTGCATTTTAATACAGAGTGCGAGAGAAAAACGTATTCCACACTGAACATTTTAAAAATACTCCTCGAGAACAAAAAATGCAAACTCCACCACTTTTAATTAACTTCTCTCGTTATAATATTAAAGAAAACTTATGATTCAATTTTAAATGGTCTATATTGAATAAGTATTACATTCCTCGTTCCGTTTGGAAAAAGAGAATTAATCGACATATTAAACGCGCAAACGTAATTCGGTCGTTCGGTTATCGTACAACGCAACAAAACGTAATGTTTCCAGTAGAGCCAATTAAACCAATGAAAACGCTCCATTGCGTACACACGATGCGCTAACCTTTATCCGACGCCGTTAATGCCTCGATTTTGTTTCAACGTGTCCTTTCCTCGAAACCGAATTTCCCGTTCGACGTGAATAGAGCGTGGATTATCCACGGGACACGCGGTTCGAGCGAAAAAGTAGTTAAACCGTAGAAACGGTGCTCCGACACGGCAGGAATGCCAACGAGCACCACAGTAGTCAGTAGCTAGCATAAACCAGACGACAGAGGCGCACGCGGCACCGGCTACTGACCGACAGACGGATCATCGCTCGAATCGAAGCCAATTATCGGCGACGGCGGGCATTGGAAATTGAATAAGACGCTCGATCCTCGCGGCTACCCCTGTGGCAGACGCGGATACACCGTGGCGTCCGCTTAAACGGCGACTAAGTAAACGGCGGTGGTGAAAAGAGGGATGAATAAAAAAAAAAAAAGTTCAAACAGGATCCTTACCTTTCCACGTCACGGCGAGGTGCACGCGAAATCCGACCACGCCATTCTCTCTCTCGAGCACAGCACCGCACTGCACCATATATATACACAGAACACACTTCAACACATCTCCACCCCTCCCGGACAGCTTCCCTTCCGAATCTTTCTCCGCTTCACGCGTATTCCTCTCGTCTTACTTGTCTATTTCTCCCTCACCATCTTTGTTTCCCGATTTACCGGTCCTCTCTTTGTTTCTCGCGGTTGCCTTTCCTCGTCGAACCCCTTTCACTCCCTCATTCTACCTTTCTAGCCCCCACTCGTTCTCTCTCTCTCCCTCTCTCTCGATCTCTCTATCTAACTATCTATCTATCTATCTAGCTAGCTAGCTATCTCTCTCTCTCCCTCTCTCTCGATCTCTCTCTCTCTCTCTCTCTCTCTCTCTCCCTCACCTACCGGCAGGAAACCCTTTCGTCGGCCTCCCTTTTCTCCGGCACCTTTTCTTCTTCTCGTTACGATGGCGAACCGACGAACGAGCCGCACGTTATCCGCCGCATCGAAGGATCGTGACGTCCACCGCGTTCGAGCAACGATACAGGCGACGTGGGGACGAGGTTAGAAGGAAGAGGAAGAAGAAAAGGAAGCACCTCCCTGCGGCACGCGCGCGCACGAGAGAGAGATACAATCCAGCATCCAGCTACGCCCGTGACAGCGTCTGGGCAACTACTGAGGACGATCTGCGCGGTTCCGGCGCAAGCTTTCGTTCGAATTTTGACCGGCCGTGGCGCCACCGTGGTTATCCCTTTTCGTTTCGACGGGTTCACTATGGTGCGCACCACCGTCCACGGTTCACCGCTGACGCTCTTCCTGGCGACCGAGGGTGGATATCTTTTCGTATTAGCCGATGATCCGTTCGTTGGCTTGGTAACACTACGCGTCTGAGGGTTGGGAAGATTAATTCCGCGATTGGAAGACGCGTGGAATTTTGATTAGCTTAAATAGAGGCGCGGGACAATGAAATAGGGGATGATTGTATGCGCTACACGTAGAGTCATTTAAAACTCTTTTGTAAATGTTAAAATTGCTCGAAATTGCTTGAAAAACTAACACGATTCTCATCTCTCGCTTTGAGTAATGTCAATGATTAGTTTGAGAATATATAGTTGAATTAATATTTTTTAAATGATGCTTATTTTCGATGTAATGTTTTTTACGATTTAACATTTCCATCGATTACAAAATACGTCATAAACATTTACCACTAGACCTTTAACATTTCCGTTTACTCTTTCGAATGAAAATGTCAACGTCATATCAACAGGATAAAATTAACTGTTATACTGGCGGACAGTAGTAATCATTAAAAAACGGTATAAAAAATTGTGCATCATATTTGTTTAGGATGCGATGAATATAGAATTTTCGTCTGTAAACACGTAGAATTTTTACAATTGAATCGTGTATATTGTTCGGCTGTAGAAATGTTTAAATTGCACTCTTGCCCATTGTTCTATCCCCAGTACGATCGTCGGTAAATTCTAGGTATACAGAGACAGAACCTTTTTACGATTTACGAGCGAAAGCCAACGTGTAAATAGCGAGGAATCGACGATATTTCGAGAAACGACGACGCCGTGACTAGAATTGTGAACCATCTGGGTCTAGCTTTGTATCTTATTCTACTTACATCTTATTCTACTCCCTGCCAATTATGAAACTGATAAAGTAGCGATTTTCATTATTTATTACCCTAAGTAATTGCTAATACCAGTGTAAAACGATAAAGAGCTGATAATATTAAATAAAAAATGTTTTTTTATAAGGCGACAATTCGTACGAGGATACAAAATGTACGATTTTATAATTGAAATCGATAATAAATATAAACGCGTTGTTTCGATACACATTTATATAAAAGTAGTTATTTGTATAAAATATTTATCAAATATACTACCCATGCAAATTAAAAAAAAATGGACCCAATTTCAATCAAATAAAAAAATCAATATCGGAAACTTTTCGCTTCGCTATCAAAATTGATTGATGCAACATGAAACTATACGGTTTAATGTATTAGTATAAACAGGAATACAAATATTTAAGAAAATAAGATTCAATTTATTGCTTCACTTACGCATACATTGCGATGTTTACTATTTCTATATTGAACTTGTATGGCACACATATGTACCTTTTACATATCCGATGTTATATTTTTATCAAATACAGATACAAAAATAGAGCTTTGGTATGTGCTGTATAATTTAGATCACAACAGTCTTGAAAATGTAAAAAAACAAATACTTTCACTTTATTATAAAAATAAATATATCTATGTTACATCTAAATTATACAACACTTTGGAACTAACACTATACACGTAAAGTTGCATATCAAAATAATATAATCTAAAATTATGTTCTTTGGTCAATACGGGTAAAAAGAAACTATGTACGTATAAACGTATCATATATCGATAACAAAAAATCTAATCCAACGTTAAATAATCAAAATAGCATCAAAACTTAAACTCGTAGCTTGCTAGAGAATCGTTAAAGTCCTGTAAATTACTAATCGTTTAGATGCATAAATAACTAATTTTATCTTTTTTCTATCTCAAACAGAACAATACTGAAAACTACCCTATAATCGATAAAAATAATATACAAAAAAAAAAGGAATGTAATAAAAGTAATAAAATTTTAATGATTCAAGAGTATTCCTACTCTACGGGTACTAATTCGTACCAATGATCCAGATCTAGAGATAATGAGAAAATTCGTCACCCTTTCTTTATCAAATTATCTTAGATTAGACTTACCAGAAGCGTTTTCGTGACATTTTATATGATTTTCGAATGCACCAAATCTAGAATAAACTTTCTTACATAAATTGCAAGTGAACTTCCTCGAATGATCAAGAATATAATTTACGCTGTGAACTATTTTTAAATGATAAACCAAGGACGATTTGTGTCTAGAAAGAAATTTCCACCAATGAAGCTAATAGTTCAAATGCTCTTGAAAAATATGAACGTCTTTAATTACCTATACTTTTTCACGCACATATGGCATTTGAAAGTGTTTTTCGAACCACTGCAATAGATAAAATGCCTATTGAAGTGATACTTTCGATTAAAAAGCCTACCACAACTCTCGCAAAGTATCGTATACGTGTCTGGAAAGAAATTCAAAGTCACACATCACCTTCTGTTGCTATTAGAACCAGCAAATTTACCTCCGTGAGCATCTGCTTGATGCATCGCCATTGTACGCGCGTTCGAGAACGTTAGTAGGCATAATAAACATTGATACCTACAAGCGTAGGTCGTATTTTACAAAATGCAAAACTTAGAGGAAAACAAATTTAAAATACACCTAATATTATTGACATAGAGAATATTTTATAGAAAACTAGAATATGAGAAGAAAGGGAGAGAAGTTGCAAAGTTTAATGAAGATACTTAAAGTAAAATAATTCTCTGATTATTATTTGATATATCTAGTAGTTTTATCACTAGTTTTATCACAATTATCACAGAAAGTGCAAAAATCTTTATAAATCATTCAATTGCAATGTAAAGTTTAAAAAAATATTTTGTCTTATGCAGATATAATATACAAGATGTACTTACTCTTTTTCATTTGTACTATGTTCACTGTTTTCTGGAATTTGTAATGTATGCGTGTCGTACAAATCTTCGCTTTGATTGTCAGACATTAAAAAATCTCCACCAAAGTCAGTTTCATTACTAGAATCATTGAATATATTATCCTCTTGATTGTTCCTAGTTTTATGAAACACTTCAGTTTCAATCATTTTTCCATTCGAATAAGATATAAATTCCATTAATGGTGAATTAATATCGTCTGCGTATTGCAAACATTCTGTGTCAATTACTGATGAACATGTATTCCTATCGTTGTACTCATTTAAAGTGCTATCATTTAAATATTCAATAGACTCTGTTGTATGCAAATGATAACAGTTCAAGTCATCCTCCGAATCTTCATCGACAGTTTCCGTTAACAATCTATCCTTTATATCAGTATTGCCCTTTATACCAGTATCTTCATCCCAATTTTCGGAGCATTTTGAAAATTTGCTTGGTGAAGTACTTCTTTTACTTTGTTTATTGGCTGTTAAAGGCCAACATTCCATTAGATCATATGCATCAATTTCATTACCATTTATATCATATTCCTTCTCACTATCATATGTAGTACTTAAAGAGTTATGTGTTTCATCAGAATCCATTGTATCCCAAGTAAAAGAATCTAAAGTGCTATTATTATTATAAAATTCATAGTTAAATTTATTAAAAATTTCATTACTTGAGAAATCAATGGAATCTTGCAAACTTCCTGATTCAATTTCTTGTAAAGGTGAGAAAACACATTCAGTTGTATGATCTGTTGATACTTCATGCGATACTGGACATAGTAAGTCCTCTTCCGACTGATTCATATCAACTGATGTTTTTCGCTTTCTATAACATTTCTTAACATAACGTTTTAATCTTTTCCTTCGTGAATACTTTTTTCTGAATTTTGTTGATGTAAACGAATGTTCATCCAATACTTCATGTTCATTGTCAACGAAAGGACAAATATCTAATTTAGACAATTCATCGCATGTATCCTTAGAACTGAATTTTTGTTTCCTCTTACACGATATATCTTTATATTTAGTTTTTCTTTTAAGAAGAATATTTTCACAGAGAATTTGTTCTGATATTGCATCAGAAATCAATGAGATCTCTAAATTTTTTTCTGTGTCTGCTACATTTAGCGATTTAGATATTCTATGTAATCGTGAATTATTTTTCAAAATATTAGGAACAGTACGTGATGTTTTATTGAATGTTGACATAGGATCTATTTCACTGGTAACGTGTTGTAAATCTACAGACTGAAATTTCTTTGGTTTCATGAAATATTCTTCCTTATTACACATAGTAATCTCTTTAGTATAACATTGTTCTTTGCTTTGTAACATGTCAAACGAAACTGAATTTAGATAGCTATTCTCTGAATTTTCATCAAATTTAATAAAATTATTTGGTTCTTCAAACATTTTCAATTAGTTTCTTTTTGTTATGGTTAATTTCTTAACTGTACTGATTCAACAATGTATTGTACTATGTGTTGTGTCTACAAAATATGCAAAAAAGAAATAAAAAATGTATAAATAAATATTTTGTACTAAACCATTTTATATTACGAAAATTATGATAATACGAAATGTATTTCTGATAATAAAAGTAAATGAATATTTATAATTTACAAGTATACAAAGCTTACCTGGCTTTTTTGACATGTAAGTTTAGCAGCTATGTAAAGTTGCAAACGCGAATGCATCACTATTTGAACACTTCAATAATTACGATTATTAAACGAACGATGTATTAACAAAATAGTAACATCGAGAAATAATACGCGAAAAAGATGTATTTTTCTTTATTCAATATTCTATCTACCTAAATACTAAATTCTTTTTACGAATCCATCACACGTTGTGAACCAGCACGGTCAACGACAGAAACTAAATTGCTTCGTGAAATCATACTAAGAAACGCAGCGTGTGCCGTCTTGTAGATAAAGGAGAAAGAAACTTGAGAAGTCCTTCAGTGACAAAACGTAAACACCCCTAAGAAATCACAGTCACGTCCTCAGTTACAAATACGTATGTGTGTGCAGTTGTTTTGAATGACTTTCGCGAAGTGCTATAGGCTGCTCCCCCCACTCCCCACCCACCCGCCTTTCCGTTAATTCATATTTGCAGTGTTATTGTGTGTGTGCGCGCGGATGTAGACTTACGAAGTTGATTATGAAAATAAAAAATGTGGTTGTATCGAATGTTACGAATAATTATGAACAAACATTTGAATGCAGTATATACTTCGAATAACAACACGACGTGTACTCCGTATTTTCGTAAGTAAAATTTATATACCTATATTAGTTACTTGGAAGAACGAGATGTATAAAATAACCATTTTGTTTGAAAGTTTTTGCATACAAATTAAGTTATTTGTTGTATTTCATGAAAAATTGTGCATGTGCTGTAGTCTGTAATGATAATTAGTTTCGTAAAATCGTAATGATCCAAAGGAAATCAGAATATTGGAGAACTGATAACGTGATAATAAAATATTTTATTGCATTAGTAGAATTCTTACCTATAATGGTAAAATTTTGAGAGTAACAAAAAATGATGTGTACGTGACAACAGTGATAAAATAAATAAAGTGTTTTGTGCTATGTAGTATTCAAACATTGGTTCAGCTTGTGTAGGTATCAATCATAAATAGAATTACCAGTCGTTACTGTCAGCTACATCATCAGTTTCATACCTTAATGTAGAAAATAATACGTCTCTAACTTTGGGTTTTGGATCTTCGGTAATTTTTGTAGGTACAGCTTCTGCTTGACCTAACATCCATTCGAGTTCTGTACAACAGAGTTCAGATTAATATTAATATAAATGGAAAAAAATAATAGAATAGATTCTTCGATAAGTTTATAATTAAATATACCTGCTTCAGTTAGTTTCATGCCTCTTAATTCTACGGGTCCAATAATTTGTTTCACCATACTTCCATTATGGTAAATAAATATTGTAGGAAGATTGCTATCTGGCCAGTTTGGAATACAAGTGGTAGAAATACTTTTTAAAAATTTAGTTGCAGGAAATTTCCTTGCTAAGTTAGCTAAGTATTGATTTATTAATGCACAGAGTGGTATGCTAAAACAAAAGCTTGAATTAGGTAAAGTTCTTCTGGTGTATTCAATCTTTCTTTAACAGGCACAACTGTTTATCATACCCAGATTTATATAGATGGAGTACAACCCAAACATCATCTCCAGCATTGTTCACTTCTTGAACATAATCTTCTGCTGATATTTCTTTAACTTCGCCATATTTGCATTTGCTAGCTAACTCCTTCATTTCTGCTATTCTCTTCCGCCGATATTCCAATAGAACCTTCTCATCCTCTTCATCTTCTAATTCGTCCAATTCATCCAAAGTTTTACTTTCCAAATCGTTAGCAGCTAAAAGAAACAATAAATATCTATATGAAATAAAGTTTAGTGCGAAGTTAAAGTGTTAACATGAAATGAAATAGATGTTTAAGTACCACGCCCAGTTTTTTCATTTATAGTATTTTCGACAATGTTAATTATCTGATCCTCCGTAACCTCCTTTTCTTTCTCGGGTATGATTCCTTTCCTCCTGAGAATGTCATTCCACTCTGTATCTTCATTTGGATCTTGCTACGTTGAGAAAATTTAGGTTATAATCATTTACATAACAACTCATAGAACTATATACAATTTTTCAAATGCTATATTTAAAATTGCTTAGGTAGTTTGTCACATGTTAAATTAATTTGTCACTTTCCCTGCCTAATATCTAATATTACATATTAATACTTTCTGGAATCAAGAATATCCATTCTGGCATAACCTCTATTAATAAAAGCTAGAATTGCTTCTGTTACTTACCATAGTGAAATTCTTTTTAAAAAATTACTTTATATGCTAAAAAATGATTTTTGTAAAAATACAATCGATCGACAAATTTGATAGTTCTATGTGACAGAATTTATTACAAATGTTTGCGTATTCCTGACCGACAGCTGATCACGTTTCACTATAATGAGTTACTCTACAGAAGCTACTCCTACCCTTGGCTTACATGCATTTATGGTATCATCAATGACGCATTCAGATTCGAATCTCATTCTATTTAAAAACCATGCTACTAGGCTGTGACGACTCCAGTGATCGTCTTGATATTTCAAAGCATATTTTTAAACTTGTTCATTGTATGTTTAGTAAATTTAGTAATCTGTATATTTTTGTGAAGTTGGAGGAACAGAATGTAAAGAAAATGTATTAGCGATAAAGTATAAAAATGAAAGAAGATAACTGTAATAATACGAACGCTAATAAGCAGCAAATTCTGGTAAGCGAAGCGTATAATCTTCAAGCAATCGATACTTAGTTGGTGTACAATACTTATTATGTATTTACGTTATACTCATTGCCTGTACACTCAATCAATCGGTTGTAATCAAGAAAACCGGTTGATCGTGCAGCTGTGCTGGACCACAGCCATGTTTTGAGTCCCTCACCAAACACCTAAAACCAGTTTGGGACATCACCTCGATAATATTTATAGGCGTGTGGAATGATAATTTTGTCCTTAACGGTAAAATCTCCTTATCGAGCCTTACGCTTACATTTAGATTTATGCAGATTAGATCATTCCTCATTTACATTTCTTGTCTTTTTTCCTATCAACTTTTATGTTTAATTTTACGCACAATTTCAACGAGAAAACTGGATACTAATTCGAAATAACTTTCATTTGAATTTTAAATGAACGAAAATGAATCGTGAGGGGTCTTGAGCAAGCCTATTACTTTGACTGCTTTTATCTCATTTCGAGATAGAAATTATAATAAATTGCACGAAGCTTGTAATCAATAAAAATTGTACACGATATTCTGATTTAAATTAACTTGTTATCTGGGTTACCACTGTAGGAAGAGAGCGGATTGATAATTTTTCTTTTACTATACGTCATGTATAAAGTTTAGCACACGTGTAACGTTCAATCCGTTTTTATGGTACTTTCACGTCGCGAGTATGCTTTTGTGTTGAACAGCCTTTGTTGCTGGACCGCATGAAAGAAATATTTCTTCAACAATAGAAAGCAAATTGCAGAAAACTGTCTGTATGTCCACGAATGGTGACCGATGAAAGTGGTCACATGTTTCCTCATTTTTTATATCAACATTATGGAGAAAACTGTTTTACTAACACGTATTTTTCTATTTCCCTGTACGTAACTCTGCTGAGAATTTTACTGATGATTATCTTCTATTATCTATTATCTTTGGATCATTATTTTATGATTCAAAGTATATCAATTAATCTTTCGACATATCTATTTTTAAAAATGAACTTTTTCCAAATTATCTTATCAAATTAATCCGTTTTCTTGTATTCCCTTTTTGAAAGGAAATCACAGTTTTCATAAGCTGGAATTTATAATAATGGAGCTTGTCTTACTTTTGAGTCACTTTTGAAGTACTTTTGAAGTACTTTTTAAATTAAATTTGAACGCGAAAATCGATGGGTACCAGAGTTAAATTTGTGAAAAAATCATCTACATAGAAAACCGATTTAATGAAATAGAGTAAGAAAATGTTGACCAAAGCTTCTCTTGCGTGAATGTATGTACATTACACGCACCGTCTGTCGTTATTGTTTCCCATTGTTGCGTTCTTTTTTTCCCCGAAAGCATTGTTTGACCAAGCGCTCGTGTTTCCGGTTGCGTGTTAGATTGGAACTTAACCCTGCATTTAAGCGTGTGCACCTCGATTCGATGGAATTTCTCTGTCATTTGTGCTCGGTTGTACATCACGCTGGTGTTAGGGCGATTGTTGCGAACAAAATGTCAGAAACGATTCAACGATTTAATAGGATGTAACTATCATTTCATCGCTATTTTTATATACAATAGACACCTGTATAACACTAGAGAATATATCCTTTGTTGTTCGAACTCATGTCAAACTAATGACACAGATTATGTAAATATGAATTATAGAGAAGCACATATTTTTTTTTATTTTTTTTACGTCTTCCTTGCGTTCTATTTCTATTTATTCATTCATTTCTATTTTGTCTTAATCCTTCCTTTGTATCCGTTCGTTGAGATTGGCTGCATTCATCTATTGTGTTATCCAATGTTCGAACGCTATACCCATAAATAAGTAAATGGTCATATATTCATTGTCTGGCTTCGGTTCATCCTCCGATGTACCACAGTCTCGTGGTCAGGTCCTTCGTTGTGCCGATACCTCTTGCGGTTAGGTGTCGATGCTTCTCTGACCTTCTTTCCTCAAATTACGGAGTGAAGATCCTGCTTGCCAATTTTCTAGTCGTGTTGAAAACGGTACAATTCGTGCTTTCGTCAGAATGACATAATAATGTTCAAGTAAATGTGTATCGAAGGCGAAGAGTTGAAAACGTTTTTCCGTTTTTCTGAAAAATTCGAATGTTCCAAGTTCGCCGCTTTTTTTAGAGAGAAAGACGCGCATCGATGGCAGCCGATATATTTCCAGCCTCCTGGTTGGGCGCAGACGAACACGAGTAGTACGCGCGAAACGTGAACGCACGTAGAACGATGGCATGAGCGCAGGATGTGCTTGTATTTACAAATCACGGTGTACGGCACGCACGTACAGCCGTTCGTACACTCCCGTGTATCCTGGATCGTTGTCTTTTTGCAATCTGTTTAATGATCCTCGCATAACTCTCGCAGCAAAACGGCCGGCAGCGAACGCAGAATTTCCTCTCCATTAGGGGGGAAAAAAATTGTCCGCAGCCTTGGCAAACGTGGCAACTAACATTTCCGAACTTTCTCACTGTCCCGCGTTATCTCCTTTGTTGGTAATTGTTAAATTATTATGCTAAATCCCGTGGCGCGGTAAACGTATCGCACTTAGACGTGTACGAGAGTTCAGTGGAAGCGTGGCGTGTGAGATTTAAATATTTCACGAAGGGTTGAATCGCAGCCTTTTTCTGGGAAATCGAGATGTCGTGTACATATATAGTCACTCATAAAAGTGTGCATCCTTGAAATTTCCTTGGAATCCTTGAAATCCTTGAAATAAAAGAAAGAACGGACAAATTTCGAACATTCTATGAACGTGAACAACAAATTCACCCCTGCTGCAATATCTTCAACGAGTGAATAATCCATCAAAGCATACTCCACCCACGCAAGTATATTCAAATATAAGTTTTCAAGATTAAATCTTTTTTTTTTATTAAAAATACACAAGAACGTCATAGTTAACATCCAGAGAAAATGACGCTTCCAAGTAAAAATTGAACGTTAAAATATGAAGACGCAATATCGTATTGGAGACACGTGTTCTTAGGCGTTTCCTTGTTTGCTCGTACGGCCAAAAGAATTTGCATAATCACGTGTACGGCATTACAATTCGACGGTAGGGAAAGGGAGGCATACCATCGACCTTGTAGATGCGTACGCGTACGATAGGGCCATCAGAAGAGGCGTGGACGAAGGGAACGACGGGGAATTGGAAAACGGACGTCTGACAGAGTCTGCTCGAACGATGCTGTATGCATGTGGCCATTTCATCTAGGATGTAGCCCACCGGAAATTTGCAGTTAGTTGCACTTCTTGCAGGGTCAACTGGTCTAGGGATGCCTTCATTTGCGTGATCGTTAATTGCTCCCCTTCTATTCAGCCCCCTCTTGCCAAATGAAAATCTAATTTTCACTCTGCCGCCAATTGGCTTTGATTCAACGGCTAAGTGGATTTTAATTGTGAGCCTTTGGTCGATTCGAAGGGATAATTAAAAAATATTATGACCTCGTTTCACTTGTGTACGAAGAATTCTATGTTGCGTTAAAGCGTCGTTAGACTTTGACGTGGATCGGTTTCGTTCATTAGTTGGATCTCTTAATTGTTTGTGTTAGAGTCAAGATTATTAGGTTCAGGTAAATATTACACAGGTTTTTCTTTATTTGTCGTTTTCTTCTACTCGGTCCGCAAAATGTAATTTAATTGAGAGACCCGCATGAATTCAATTGTGGAATCTAGTTTTCCCTCTGATTTGGAAAGTTGTCGAAGTGGGACACTTATACCTGCTCCAATAACAACCTTGCCAATTGGATCGGGTAATGGCAATTAAATGTCAACAATCGCAAGTAGCATTTCCAATATTCGTCGCCGTAAAAATCGCGATTCTAAATATTTCAATAACATATTCAATCCAACTAAAAGTTAACCAAATCGAGAAGTTACAGACCGAAGAATTATTCGAAAGCTATTCTAATTTCTTCACTACTTTATGACGGCGCATTATCATGCTACGATTTAAATGCATGTGATAAAAAATTAATATAAAAATATACAATATATCCTACTATTAGAATATTATCCTCCATTTAGGAAGATACAATAAAAACAACTTTCCACACCACAAACCAAAACAACCTTAATATTATCCATTCTTCGCGTTACATATTAATACGATCGAGTTTAAATGCATGCACGGTACGCATCTGAAAAGCATGCACGTTATACACGAAATTTTGAAAACATCCTTTAATAACATCGTGTAAACAAATTTCCAGGTACTCGAAAGCGGAACACCAGCAGGGCCTGTTATCAGCGGGTTCCCAGAATGGCCCCGGCAGCGCACCGCGTTTCACCGTACGATAACAGCGGGCCGCGTATTATGTTGTGTATACCTGAGCGCCACGGACAGCCAATGAAAGAGCCGCTTAGGCGTCGACCATCTTGCGCGGCTCCGCTTTCGAGTTCGGAGTCGCGTGGCGGCGACGTTCGGCTTGCAGTGTACGCCGACTGCCGAGCCGTGACTGACTCTGTGCCTCGTGGCCCCCGTGGCTTTCCATTGTGACCAGCGCACGTCTGCTTTTCGCCTGTCCTCTCCCTTTCAGCGAAAAACAGAAATTCCTACCATTACGCCGTTTCACGGGTGGAAACAACTTTTTACCCCGTTCCGCGATAACGCGATCGCAAGGTTACTGTCAAAAGTGAAGAGCACGTCAAGGAGCTGCGCAAAAGAACGCGTTGTGTTTACGTTCTGGTTTATTTCGCAGCCAGCTTTTGCTGGGAGCTGACCGCGTGATCGTTGTTCGGGAAATTCACGGGACGACTGTGTTTACCGTTTCGTCCAGGTTTGTTTCGCAGTCGGTTTTAGCGCGACCTGCCAGTACGTAACGCGTAGATGTTGGAGTTTTTTGCGAGGATGAATCGCGTTTGAAGAGAAGCGGCGAATCCCGTGGTTTCCTCGCGTGTCACGCGTTTCTCGTACCGTTCACGCTGTTATTACCTGTGGACTGGTTTTTTGGAGACGACAGACGCAGCAGGGACCGCGTTGGAGATCGTGAAGAGGATTGGGGTGCATCGTTGGTCCAAACGCTGTGTTGAATAAAGGTATTTACTATGATTTTCATTTTGTTTACTCCATTTTGAGCAATGGTAGGATAAGTCGTACGTGGATCGTCGATGTTTATGCAAACTCGTATTTTTACTGAGAGGAATAACAATAATAGGTTTTAGGTACCCATAGCGTGTACTTTTTGTATGTTATCGTAATCTACATTTCTTCGACATTCATATTTTACACGAGTGTATAAACACCTACAGTTTGCTTGGAAACGTTGATATTTTATAATTAGAATAGTCTGTGTATTATTACACGAAGTAGATACACAGATGATGTGTTCATTCAAGTTTATAAAACATATAGTTGATATTGCTATGGCTCCAAACAGTATTCTTAATTTATCACATTTATTTGATTTATTTCATAAAATAAATTTAGCATCTCTTTCATACGATTACAAAAATTTGCTGCTGCGGAAATGAAACGTGAAACTCGATCTAAAGTTCCTCATTAAAAAATATGGTCTCATTATGGATTCCATCGATAGAGATACGTATAATGAAAACGTCCATTAATTATTCAAATTCAATAATTACTGAGTTACAAAAATACCTTGCGAACCATCGTACAAATATTTTTCGTAGATACCGTGCGTTTGAATAATTCGGTGCTATCAGTGTCACGTTTCGATCGTGAAATTATCAAAAAAGCTCCAAGAACGAGCACCGTCTCGTTTGTGCTCGTGTGTCATTAATTAACACCGAACGATACGCGTGGAATTACGTCACGGACCGTTTGTAAATTACGCGAGGATTCCACGTTGACAAACGACCTTCGTTACGTTACGCGTGGCACTGACATCTTCGCGACGAAGAAAGCGTGCCACGCAATTGCGTCTAGTATTTAGTGCACCAGGACGATCTTATTCGATTCAACCTTGCACTTTCGCCAAGGTATTCTAAATCGGCCGCTTGCGGCGTCTCCTGCGCAGCGACGCTTGACAATCACATTTTTTCCGAGTGTTCTACCGATAGTAGTCTTGACATTGTTCTATCAGCGTCATTCGTGTACCGATTGGTTCAATGAACTCTATATCCATCTTTCATTGCGCACAGTCGGTCACGAATGGTACAAGTACGAACATTACGGTATAATTTCTATTTCCGTTTCATATCTCGTCTAAGTACATAACGAATAACAGAAACCATTTTTATTATGCAAAGTATTCAGAATATCTGTCTGTTCATTATTGATTTTACGATTATTTCATTTCACTTCTGTTCCTTGTTTGTCGATCCCTCTGAACGAGTAATTGTCTTGAATTGAGATGTTAAGTTCTGTAATTGGCGAATTGTTTCGACGCATGTTTCGTCTACCCATACGTTAAGAATACGCGTGTAGAATTAAAGTTTTGACGAGCTTGGTCAAGCAGAAACGGAGGCTCGTAAAGAGTTTATGTGCTGGAGAGAGTGCCATTGGTCCACGCGCAGTAATTAATAGCTCGATTAACTTCGTTTCTTATTGGGCAACTTTTTCGTCAAATACCTGCATGGTGACGCACTGACGACAACTTTTCACTTGCACGACGCAGGAAAACTGGCCGATGTTATATCGTCACGTTTAATAAAATATTATATAACTGCGTGACGTAGAGAGGACTGTTGAGTAAGGGTAACTCACGACAATCGTGTCTCTGGACGCCAGTGTTTTGTTAACGTTTTACTCCATTGTTAAATGGCGAATTTCGTCAGCGACGAATTCCAAAAGGCCCACACGTT
The DNA here is from genome assembly GCA_963969225.1 of Xylocopa violacea. NCBI lineage: Eukaryota > Metazoa > Arthropoda > Insecta > Hymenoptera > Apidae > Xylocopa > Xylocopa violacea. Next base: position 17,350,665 of record CAXAJV010000014.1, read on the forward strand.
ATTGTCTCTACGCGAGAACAATGAACCATTTACCATGTTCGACGCTGGATTTTTTCTGTCGCGTGTGCATACAAGACGCGAAAGGAAAAAACCGTCCTTTATCTGCATACGATGCATCTGTTTATACATTCCTCGACGCACACCGGTGTGTATGAGTGAATCAGAACGATAATGATGCGCCCAACTTATCCTCGAGCAAACGAAAGTCCGCGACACAGTTATCGGGAATAGATACGCGAATTTTTGGCATTCCAGAACGAGATTCGATCAGGAATCTCTCTATCTGTCCACATACATCTTATCACAGAGCATATGTATTATTTATAATAGTCAGGCTGCGAATCTTTACGCAAATTTATGTTTAATGATGTCCTTTTCCGAACAAATAGAATTTTTCATTTTAATTATTCTTTAATCCACTCATTAGAGTGGATGTTATAATGGTAGAGTCTGATTTTATGTCGAAATTATATAACAAAGTAATTTCATATATTATTTAACGATACCATCAGAACAGATCGATTTATCTTGTTAATTAAATGGTACGATACAATTGCAAAGCTTCGTGCGCCACTCCGTTACGTTTAATTCATTTACTGCCGCCATTTTTCTCCGCTGCGATTACTTTTTCTTTTCCGCTGCGTTCCATATTGCTCGCTCTCGAATTTTGTCCACGGTATATTAATCATTTTAATATTCGCCTATCATTTTAACCACCATTACCCTTCACTTGCTTCCCGTTCTGGTTTCAATTTTCTCCGCGTTCCTTCATTTTACCACCAACGATTCTAGCTTCCTCGATGTTTGTACTTCTCCATCTCTTCGTGGCGAACGCTGCCATGAATATTTATGCAACCATCGCGTTTTCGTTCTTTTAATACCAGAGGCTATAGTTCTGTCTCTTTGTTCTTTCGAATAAAAAATGATTTAGTATTTCTGAGACCGACCAAAACAATAGATTATACGAAACGTTATCATTTCGTCCACTCAACCGTACAATTATACATACTCTGCGTGAATTATATTCTTCAGCTAAGCTTCTCATCAACCTTATCGGAATTAGATGTTTACTGTTTAATTGCGTAGCAAGATTAGTCGAGTAAGCTGCTGCGTCTCTAGCAGATAAGTCGAACGGAAGTTGTGCGATAGGATTCGTAGAAAATATCGATAGAGTGGATTTCCCTTAGATGTTAACGATTAACAATAAAATAAAAAACAGAAATGTAGTGAAGCTTTCACGTACGCACGCACAAAGGCTGTGGAAAGTTATCGACAGTGATTGCTGAGTATTTTTTCATACTAACCATACGTGTAGAGATTCCTCCTCGACTAGCGTTTAATTATTAAATACTAGGGTTAGCAGCTGGTCTGCTATTTCCTTGAGAACGTTTTGATTTCGACTACGATTGTCTTTATTATGCTGAGTGCTTGAGACGTAGATTAAATATCTCAGATGCATAACTCAACGCAACATTCTGTATGCAAGATGTTGCACTACGCCTTGGAGAAATTTTAAGGGTTGATTCTAGTGTAAAGTTAAGTAAGTAAAATTATAAATTCTAACAGTGGGATAAAAAATAAAGTATCGTTGACGAAGTGCAATGAGATTACTGAAACATCAACACCGTGAAATATGAAAAGGGTTATACGGCACGTTTGAAGTCCGCGCGTGTTTAAGAATAGTTCAGGGGTAGATTTATTTCAGCACTTTTTCATGCAGCATAATCATCGCAGGCTTTATATTTCGTTAAAAAACAATTTAACTGCAACGATAACTATTTATAAGCTTTCTAGAAAAATATCCCAAGAGTCTCCATCACTTTTCACTTTCTTTTTCTACACGCGTCACGGAATAACGAGTGATTTTCGATCGATGATCCACCAGCAGCTCGTTCGTTGCTCTCGAATAATTTCGTTCTAGTCGCGCGACAAAAGGATCCACGGATCATCGAAACGAGGTTCCGTTTCGGGTAGCATTTAATTCGAATAATGCCCGCGACTGGCTGGCTCGCGAACAGCCTGTACAAAGGGGTTTACACGTAGCCTCCACGGCACAGTCGTGTTTAAATAGTCGAGGTAACTAGGCCCGTCCGTTCTACTTTCCAAACAGGGCTCTGACTCAACGGCGAGATTGTTTTGGGCAAAGAATCCGCGCGGGGTCTCCAACGGCGTTCACCCCGACTTTGTCGAGGCGCCCCGACTCCCTTCGTTCCGAGACGCCCACCCACGCATCGCCTCCGGCTGTCCGTGCATACAGGGTGTCGTGAAAGTGCATCGATTGCCGAGCGAGCCAAGCCTTGTGGAGGACACCACCTCTGAACTATGGTTCTATGGCACTGCGTGCGCGTGGGAATAGGTCTGGGGTGATTTTAATACGCGATATTATTCAGCCGCCTTCGAGCCATCGCGCAGAATGCTCCTCGATCCTCCATTCACGCCCCTTCTCGAACCACCTTTGCATCGATGAAAGGGCGGCTGAACCACCGTGTAATCGTTGGTTGTTTAACGAGATATTTAGTTTCCACCTGTTTTTATTTTATATGGTGTATTTTTTTAGAGGCCATAAGCACTTGTTGGCTACTTGGTAAGTTTTACTACGTTTTCAATGTTGAGCTTCGTTCGGTCCTGGTCAGGCCTATTCGCCTGGTTCGCACAAAAGCGAAGAACCATGCTCCTCGATATCCGTACACACAGCTGAGACGCGAACACGGTTCTTCAGCTACTCTCGTACACGCGGACTATTCACTCCTTTATCCCATCGGTTTCCACCGAGTGGCTCGTACGAACTTCTTCACGGTGGAGTTGAACACGACGTGGGCATTCCGCGATTCAATTCAGAACGCCCTCGTGTTCCACAGGCTTCCTACTGGCTCGCGAGACGTCCACGATTTATGATCCTTCCGTGCTTTGAAAAGAAATCAACGTTTCGATTCGAAGCATCGCCGTTTCGCGCGCCGCTATTTCTAGGCGTCGAAAAACTGGCGTTTCGCTACGTGTCCGTCGATACTCCGCGTTCCATGTCGCGAAATGTGAACCTTGCGTTGGAGGAGGAAGGAATAATCGAACCTCCAGGCGATGTTTAGTCATTTTCCACCATGCGACTACGATTCGAAGGTCGAAGTATTCTGATGTCAGACGTTCTTCAGATCGAAACAAATTTCGGAAATTCCGCTTCGCGGCTATGAATTATAGCCTGTGCATGTTTGTGGTAGGATTAAGCAACTTGCTAATATTTATCGATCATTTTGAAGGATTTTAGGCGCTTGCACTTGAGAAAATATTTCCTTGTGATACGAACATCGCGAGATGCTGGCATAACCGCGCCAGCATGCAAACAGAGGGTGAAATAAATTACGACACGAGGGTGTACGCAGTGGGCTTTGTAGCGCACGCGTTTGACGCAGGCTATGATCTTTTGTGAGAAAGCTCTGCGAGGGAAATTAGACTCGTTTTTTCAACTGAATATTTTGCGCGCACTTTGCGCTTCGCGCGCGACCATGAATTCTCGTTTAGACATTTTTGTTGGCCGCGGAGAAACCTTGATTCCGCGATTTATAATTCACGGCGAAATTACGAAATCGGGGGACAAAAGGTCGCTGGAAAGGAGGCCGTAAAAGTTTACGCGACAACGAAATACGCGTTCCATTTCACGGGAATAAAACGTGGAATGGAAAATAAATTCGTGGCCGTTCGCGGGGAGCGCGTTGTATCGCGCGAACTTTTCAACTTTCTCGCGCTGTAAAAAAAGCTCGACAAAGATGCGAGTGTTTCGATACCCTCGAGGCTCTCCCAACGCGATTGTAATCGACACGGTGGCGATGCTTTTTCCGTCGATGGTCATGAATGAAGTTTCTATGCGTATGCGTTTCACTAACTCGCCCGTTTCATTCACATGCGAACGTAACGCGTTTAACTCGCCTCGCCTGTCGTATCGATGCGCCATTTGTTTTCTGCCACCGTCGTGTATGCACGCGGCTCGTGTTGCTTTTTTCCTGCATGATCCTCTGTGAAATTGAAACATACACGGGTACAACGGATGCTTTATCGCGTGGAATTTCAATTTTGGTCGCGAAGCTTTAAACGTTCACGGTGCTTCAGTCTCGCTGTGAAAGGGTTGCGCAACAAGGGTTGCTATGAATTTGTAGATACTTCATTGGTGGTTATATGAAATTTGTAAATATTCTAATCAATTTTGTCGTTGAATTTCCACGACCGCATACGAGTATTTGATGCGCAGAACTGAAGAACTCGCAGCAAAACGCTATCAGTAAATAGCTCAGTGCCGCTGGGGAAAGTTAAGCACTGGCCTATATTACGAAGTGTAACTTTCTTTGTGTCGAGTGTCTCACGCTATGGAGAACTCTTTCCCCTGTCTTCTCTCATTATGCGCTTTGTAGCATGCTCGCAAACATATCAACCGTGAGATTGTACAGTACCCAGTGAAATTAGCTGTTAACGGAATTCTTTAACAACGACTCCTCTTTCGCCATCGCACGGATCTGCGAATTTTTTTTTTTGCTTCTCCTACGCGAAGATAAAGTTCGAACAATGCGACCAATTCGAATGGAACGCGTCCCTTTTCGTCTTGTTTCGAGCGTGCGATCTAACCAAATCGAGAGGACGCCCATGGAACAATCGGACGAAACGTCGATCCGCAAACTCGCTATTCATAAGCAGATTTCGACACCGCGCAAAGCTATTCTTCCTGGACACGTTTATCGTCGAACGCTGAAGGGATAAAGAGCTTTGTTTCGCGCTGCTTTTTGTCATACTTGGCCCACCGTTCATTGTGAACGTTCGTGTCTGCTCCTTTCGTTATCTTCGGCTAATGCAAAGTTTGCCAATGGAATGTTTTTGGGACGACGAACTCGGGAAGAGTCGCATTGGACAGCAAAAACTCGACTGTTCATCGAAATCGGAAATGCTTTGAATTCAATCGTCGACTAGCTTGATTACATAGATACCTGATCCAGATAAAACTGATCCATCTCAACGATATCTCAAGTCTCGTTCTCTTATCTACAGAAATATCTGACCATCACTTGTTAATCTCGGATGTGCTATTCTTATCGACATAGATTTTTACTGTCAGCTGTACTGATTGAGAAAAAAATAGTAATTAAAAGCCAGCGCACGAGATCTCGAGATAGACAAGCGAAGCAATTTTAGGTCTGAGCTAATTCGTGTCCTTAAGTCAGATGTCATAGATACCAGACCGCAGTGTTTGTAGGGATTAAGAAGCTTGTCTCGCGAAGAAATTACGACTGGCCTTCAGAACCGGCGCGATGTCGATCGGTTAAGGGCATCAAGCTGACCGAAAGACCGTGCCGGAAGTCCCGTCTGGTAAGGTGGCTTTCCGCTCCACTGATTTCCTGTTTCCTCGAGGTCTTCTTTTTCTCCAGCGACACGTACGACGATGCATCTCCCTTAGTCGGTACCTTTCCTCGCCACAACCGATAATCGTGTATTTTCCACACGCACACACACACACACAGAGCTGTACACACGCGTGCAAAGTCCTTGTCCGGATGCTGCCGTGGAATATCGCTGCGGCTTGGAATGGGAAACGCGTTGCGAGAGGAATTCGTAATCGCCTGGTGGAAAGAAGGTGAATCGCGTGGCTATGAAATCGGATTTATCCTTGATTTGACAAACGACGTCCTGTTTTCACGAGGACTTACCGCGTTCCGCTTAATTGAATTTAAGGGTAGCTGGTTACTGGAAGAATTTCTGCGGTTTTTTTCGCTCCTTTTTCCTCGAGGAGCTGTTACGCGGTATGAGTAATGTCCGAGAAGAAGCTTAGTGGGAGCTGCGAGGTTCTTAAGATTTTCATGGAGCGTACAGTTTTTCTACGGGGAACGAAATGGCTACCTTTTACGCTCCGCGATAGAGCGTAATCCTTCGCTTCTTTTTTTTTTACCTACGTCAAATTACAGCTTGTTACGCCGGCTGAGTAAGCGTCCCTTTTTATTAATAATATCTTCGTGCCATTCGAGAGGATTAAACCTACACAGAACGCCAGGTCCGGCTAAATGAATATTACGAAATTTGTTTCGAACGCCACCACTTTGTGACTGCCATTCTTTCTCGGTCAGACTGTTCGTATTCCCAGTGTTCGGATTACACGCGCGATCCTCCGACGCGAAACAGAGATGTTTGCACATAAAAATCGCTGTCGAGCTTTTACTGCGCACAATTCATTTTTTCGTTTCTGAAAAGCAACGACAAAACGGAGCGTGCAACGTTCGGTGAGTCACGCTGGGCGCGAAAAGTGTTCGCCACGGAAAGCCTTTTGCAACAAAGTGCGACGCGGAATGGTCGTGGCGGCGGGCGATGTGGAACACTCTCGGGCGTGTCGAATCGCCGTTTAAAAACGAGCAACGCGTTGGTTTTCGACGTGTCGCTATCGTAACCAGCGAACAATCGAACCGTTCGAAACGATCCCAGCCGGTGCCGGCTGGGCAGATTATGGCTGGTGCTCGCGGGCATTTTTCCTTGGCCTCCTGGCAGATACAAAGCGCGCGTAGTCGTACGCGTGCTCGCACGTAAGCGTAGCTCTCCTCCGACGACTTATGCACTCGACAGACGTGCCCAAAGGGAAGCGAATTTGCATACAGAGAGCGCAATGAATTCGCGACTTTGCGACTGCGACACCCAGCATCCCCCCTGGTACCCGCTTCGAACGTGTATTGCAAATTTCGTACGCCCCTGCTGCTCCCCTAACGCAATAGGCGGAAGATGTTTCTCTGCCATGTCGAATATACTTTAGTGCTACTCGCCTTGTGAAAACTTGGGCGTATCGAGTCGGGGCTTCCTTTAACTCTGCTGAGCGTTGGTTGAAACTGGACATTCGTTAAGTATTCAGTGGAATTTATAAAAATTTTATCGGTAGTATAAGTATCGTGGCGAACTTTGCTCGTCTTATCCGCCCTCGAAATTGGTTTCCACATCACCAGTTAAACCATTCTCGTAGATGTTCCTCATCGATATTAAAATTCCTGTTCGTTCCTTTTAATTTGATCGAAACACAAGGTCTTATTGAATGTAACTCGATTTCAAGAGCAGAGGTGGACTTACGCTCGTTGCGTTATGAACATCATCTCGCTGAACGCTTTTCAGGTCCAACTTCGGTCACAAAGCGTGTCTTTCATGTTTGAGTGCAGCACTTTGAGCTTTTGAGTAATTCATACTCTTATGGCGCAGTGTGTACTATAAATAAACTTTTTTGATGTCAGCCTTACTCGGGGCGGATGGTAGATACAAAACGCCATCGTTGTACGAGAATAAATTGCCATTCTGAAAACTTTGTATTTTTTATTTGCATCCGTGAATTGGCAAATTTACTGTTACACGGATTAGATAATTGTATCGCTGTCGGTTTTCGTCGAAGATTCTTTCTCGTGGGACTTTCTGTATTTGTACTTCAGAGTTTCCTGCAATTAAGAAACATTTCAAATTTCTACAATCCTGTTTCATAAATTAATTCTGAGTACGTTCGAGGGACGAACCTGAACGGCTTCGTGAAAGTCATACGATAATAGAATGTAAATGAGTGAGAAAACGGTAGGGAATGTCTTGGCTATGAAATAGAGCACTTCCCTCATCTTGTCTGTGCAGCATGGTGCCTTTGGCTCTATGAAATTGATCGCCCTGGCCAGTCGATACGGCATTCGAATCGAGAAGAAAGCAATTGCCATGATTACTGAAAAAATTTCGCTACACAATAACGTTGCTTGGACAACATAAAGGGGATTAATTCACGCTGAATGAACTTTATTCATCGCGAGATCATGTAATTAATAGCGACATCCAGACAATTCACTTACTCAGCATAAGATAATGCTTCAACTCTTTCGTCCGCCACGATCCCTCGATCGCTTTCAGTATCGTCAGTTCGTAAATGATCAAACTGTCCAAAGCGAGGGATATGACCAGCGGCATAATAATAAACATGATCGTGTTCCATACATAAATATCCGCCATGTCCCCTTCGAAAAAATCGTATATGTGCAGACCAATAGCCAGCGATATGGTACTCGCGGACCAGACCAGTATAATCCCCTTTATGGTTGTGAACCTCCTCAGCAGCGTGTGCCCGAAGGGCAGCTGATCTTGGAAGATGTTGATGTACAGCACGAATTTCAAAATCGCGATCGTGATGACGGAAACGTCGAAGTTGATCAGACAGATGTAATCCATGTTCAGTTTCATGCTTATATCGAAGAACCATTGGAGAATTTGTTCGAGGGGCTCGAGTAGAATCAGCATGTTCGAGCAAGCCAGACTGACGATGTACAGATTAAAGCACGTTCTCATGCAGGGTTTAGAGACGATCACCAATATGATCGAGAGATTGAGCGTGGCCCCCAAAATCAGTAAAATCAGGTTTATGACCCTCGTGTCGGCCAGCGGAATGCTCGACACGATTATGTTGATTTTTGTGGGATTCATCTTGTGCGATTCGTGCTTGGGTGTTACCGTGGGAAAAATAGGAAACGAAACCTCCATGCTGTTCGAGAGGAGTTTCAATTCTTGAAACGGTACATTCGCTCGCTTGTCCCGTGTTTGGACGTTAAATTTGCATTTTATGCTCGGCGTTTGTCTTCTTGAAGCTTTAATTTGACTCAGTTAACGCCTGATCGGTGCGTCATTATGTTTCTGCTCGAAGATCGACAAATATTTCCGGTTGCACCACTCGCGACACGCTAATTCGGATTAACACTGAGTACGAAGGGACAGACGGACGCGTCCGCGTCGATTCAGCAGCGAAGTTAATACTGAACGGCTCCAAGGATGACAGTCTTCGAAGTCTCGCCTCTAATTTTCTTCACACCCATTTGGGAATTCAACGTTCCAACTCCATGTTGGTCGTGACATTGGTCGGCACGCGATATTTTCATTTCATTAAGTGCTTCTCGCGTCACGGATGGAATAAACCGTCCTAGTATCAGTGTCTGTTCCTCGTTATAAACTGCTACCACGGTTCGTTCCCTTTGCCATGAATGTTTTACGTTTTCAAAAATGAATATGCTCGATACTAGAAGCGTGTAGACGAAAGTTTCGACGTCCTCGCGTTCGCCACGCAGAATATAACGCGGAGGAACCCTTGACCCTGACACCGCGACCGGAGGATTTCGTTCTCCAGCCGCAGTAACGACTCGACGACCAGTGACGAAAATAGTTCTGCACGAATAAATCATGCCTCGTCCGACACATTTATTCGTCGAGTGGAGGAGGAGGATCGAGCCTCTCGGCTAGAAGGGGACAGAGGGAAATGCAGCCTCGCGTTCGGCTGCATAATGCAACGGGAGATGCAGCAGCGAGAACGGCTCGAGGCTGTCGTTGGCAAACGGCCACGGGCGCAATATCGGTCAGTATTTGGCCCTGATGGATTTATCGCCGAATCTGTACGTGCGCGCCGCGTTCGTAAAGATCGTCTCCTTCGAAAGTGGAACGGGACGAGGTGTCTCACCCATTGTGCGTTCACAATGGACGAGTTTTCGCGGTGAAAACGGAATTCGCGGGGCGCCAGCCTCGCGATCGGTCCTCTTCGCGGTTCGTGAAAGGATGCGTCGAATTGAAAGGTCGGATGATATCGCACGCGAGAGAAAGAAATAACCAGCAATTTTTTCTCTCACCTTGCGTTTACGGGTGTAAGCTACGGGATCTGGTTCTGGAAATGGAATGCTTCTCTCTGCTCGGGGATATGATAAACCGAAGGTATACAGAAACACTTTCAAAGGATAGAACAGACAGTTCTTTTCTCCATTAAACACTTGGCTATTTATCTAACGCAAACTTCGACCTTCGCCCATATCTGAAATCAAATCACCTACCATTTCTCGAAATCCAACCGCGGTCCATTAGACCCTCCACTCCTCTCGCTTGGCGCGAAGAAAAAAATGGCTCCCCGTACTCGACCAGATCGACGTCGATTATAGAATCTTCCATGGCTGTTTGGTAAATTACGAAACTCGTGTTGGCGTTCTTGCGCGGTGTATTTTGGACGATGGCCCTCGTACCGTTCGCACTTTCATCGTTGGGCCAGGTGTGTGGTTCAGTTTTGCGGGTTCCTCCTGAGCCTTTTTCTTCCTACCTCCGTCCGCTGGGATCGGGTTAGGGGCCAAATAAGTGCAGCGGCAGGGCCAGGGCCAGGGCCACAACCGGTTCGTCGGTTGGCCATCGGTACGACGTAACTCAAGCGACCCTGAAGAGGCTCCGGACAACGCGATAATCAGCAGCTTGTGTATTATCACCACGGACGCCTGCATTCCTGCGCATTATCATTGCGGGGAGGTGTAACACGTTCGAGTCGCCAGCGAATTTAGCTTCCATTTTGTTGCCCGCCTGCGTTCGCCGGGCGCCACTTTCGCGATCCTCGTCGAGGCGACTCGATGCATCCTGTACAGGGTGTCTCGGTGTTTTTCGTGCAGATTTCGCTGTACATCGTGTGCCAAGTTGAAGCTCGCGATAGAAGCGTACGCAGGTACGATCGTTGTTTGCGACGAGGTTTAATCGTAGCTTAATTTCAGTGTTTGTTCAGTCATCACGCGGAGCAATTTGTTCCAGCTGTTTGACCCGTTTCGTGCAGAGTTTATCTATGCAGTCCTGAATTGTAGCTTGTGCGATGGCGTACCGCGATGTAGCGTTGTTCTCCACGTGTGTATCACTCAGCTGTCACGCATTCACTTTCCTGCTTTCCGCCGCGTCGGCACGTAGTTTGTTTTCATAACGAACAAAGTGTTAATCGCGGCTAAGTAAATGCTTGTATTGGAAAATAGTTTAATGTAATAACACTGGGAGTCGTGTGCATGCAAATTGCTGATAAGTCGGCTGGATCGGGTGAATCAGCCAGCTGACTCATATCGTTTTATTGATAAACTAAAATTGATTAGTTTTTATCGAGGAATGCTTTCAACGGGAAATTAAAGTAATTGAAACATCTTGTCGATACGTAATTTACAGCGATACATTACACGCGTATAAGTATACCAGAACAATTTACTCATAAATTCCAATAAAAGAACTTTCTGACTCGACTATTCCCGTATTTAAGACACGAGTCTGTTAAAAAAACCTTACTGATGAATCCACTAAACGTTCTTCCTTTCCTTTTCCCCTTCTCCTCTCCCTCTTCTTCGTTTCCCTCACAGCTCCGTATAAGACGCAACATATCCTAGGGATATTAACCCTTCGCTTTACAACCATGACTCATACTCGTGGCACAGATTATTACCCAAGAGGCATAAAACGATTTTATACTCGCAATAAAATGTAATGTTAACCTCAAGTGTATCTTCAGTTTATAAGATCAAGAATTGGTAGTAATTACAAATTCTCCATAATACACCAACATTCAAAACCACACACAGTGTCGAAGCAGCGACTCAGATCGCATCTACGCTAATTAAACCGAACCATAAACCAAGGGTTAGTACAAAGTGTACATCTGATACCATTTGCTTGTCAAAAATTTGCCTGAAAGGCGCGTCGAAGCTAAATGGGATTAATTATCCTGAAATCCGCCATGGCGGAGCGGTTTGAACGCGTTGGTCTCGCCTGTAACATTGTTCAAGCGTTCCCTGGGGATGCTGGGTGCGCGTAAAACGTTTCTACGCAGACGATACTGCAAAAGAAGGAGGCGATCGCGGGTCGACCGCGTCACCGCAACCTCGTGCTGCTGCCGCCGCTTGGTCCTCTTGTCAGAAGGGCTCGTGATATTTTACGCGTGACCGGTTCGGCGAGTTTTTCCCGTGGACCGCAATCGCGATGCGCAACTGGCCAACATTCGATACCCGGAGTGCAGGTGCACCCTCAAAAAATTCGCGCGCGAGCGAGAGGCCCCCCTCGAAAACGCGCCGCGAACCCGCGATTCTGCGGCCAACAAGAAGAAGATGTAACCAGCAGGATACCAGTCTGTCTTTTAAAGAACCCCCCCGCTATCTCTCGACTGATTCTTATTCGGTTCGAAGAGGCGCTCGAGTCCGTTTCGTCGGATCTCGAAGAAGGGGTGGTGCGTTTTTCGTACACGCTTTATCGACGAGATTTAATATCGTATATATAATCGTAAATTGGAGCACGATTAAAGTTTCTCGAGGATCTGGGGTATTCAGTATGTTTTTATCGAGACGAAGAAAGAATTTTAAATCTGGTGTCCACGTGCGAGCATCCGGTCGAGGACGATACGAACTTTGTTTGGCTTGGTCGTCTGTCTATTGTCCGTGCGTTCATCCATAATCTCCGCTTAAGAGGTAATTTTGTGACACGTCAATTGCTATCAAGTAGGACACGCCCAGCGTTTAAAGTAGCAATTAAATTGTCTCTGTCCTCCTGGTAGGGAAGTTAATAGCCGAAAAATTGAAACATTAAAAATCCCTGAAAATAGCAGATGTCCGCCCGCATCGTAAAGTTGGGGTAGCGCAATGTGGCTGAGAGCTACTTTGATTACTTTTAGATAGAGAAATCCATTTGATATAAGGATTGTTGGATTTCGTTAAGTACATGGTATTAAAATTTTCAAGTTTCACTTTGTTGAAGTTATTGTGAAGCCATCTCGTGTATAATAGCGAATTATTTATCGTAATAACATCGCTGAACCACAAAAAGCGGTCGCAGTGATTCGCAACGATTCTTCTTGGAACGTAAATAATTACTTGGCTCGGGATTAGCGATTCTTCTCGGAGCGCTACTTGTAATAAAAGAACACCTGTGGATGAAATTATAGTAATTGACGCTTTCGAACGTAAAGTCGTACGGAAGCGCCATGAAGACGGCAAAAAGATTAGGGGTTGAACCTGCCAATTCATGGTCGTATTGAGAGACAGACGCCGTGATTGACGCTTCTCGCTTGTGTCATTAAATTAAACATATAGGAACAAAATACGTGGTAAATGTATGAAATCGCGCTCCTTTGTTTGCCGTTATCGTACAAAATTTGTTAAGACAAAAATATGAGAAAGATGCGATAACAATTTATCATCACTTTTGTACTCGTCACGAACGATCGATATTTATTCCGTAGTAGAATAAATTGTTTCACTTTCCGCGAAATGGAAAGCGCTTTTTAATCTGGCTCCTTCTAATGGAACTGGCGATACGAGGCTGGAACGTGATGAATGCTCGAAAACTTTTTAGCTCACGAACTACTCAATGCGTTATCGGGACGGAAAGTTTCGGAGGCGTGCTCATATAAGTGGAAAATCCTTAAATCCCCGGGGCGAAAAATGGCTCGACCATAGCTGGAATTACCACGTCGATCGCCTCTTTTGAACGAAGGGTTAGAATCCCACTTGACGCATTCAAATCCAATCCAGCGAGTGTACACGCGTGCTTTAATCGATGCACCTTCTCTTACGTACACCTCGAGTGGTTCAAACTATATTCACGTGTGTTCTCATCAATTTCCAATTCTCTAGATTCTAATAATTTAGCGCGGTCTAATATTTTATTTTATTGCACAAATAATTTACGCAATAAGTAGTTCATGGCAAGCACGTTGTATAATGCATCATTCCTTAGATTTTTATTCCCTATTTCGTAAAAGAAATTCTACCCAGACTCTCAGGCTTCCTATCTCCCATCTTTACACTTCACTACCTTCTTTTCCCATTTCTGTCATTTCCATTTTATATTCATTCGCTCGCGAGCTCCAACTGATCCTGATCTGAATTACTTACGCATACCTTGATCGTATTTTCGTGTCATCTGCCTGATAATGTACCGAAATTCACAAGACGGATTTAATATCGAACACCTGCGGCATTTCTCTCTGCTCGGATAGAAAGCGACGTTTTCTAATTTCAATTTTACTCGTAATGTCATTTGTCACTTGTCTATAAAATATGTATATAAAACTGATGACGATCAGGTCCCTGCTAGACAAAATTTTACCAATATTTTAAACTTCCTTCCTAACCTTCCTCAACTCCCCCAGAAATAACTCTTTTTCCAACATGGAGCCCCCAGCCACCAGCAATCCTAATCCTGGCGTCGAACGAGAGCTAAATTTTTTCTTCCCCTTCAGTCAACGGTTCCCTTCGAAGCAGAGAGTTGTGCCAACTTTTTTCTCGCGTCCTCGCGTAATTGTTTACGCTCGCAGCTCAGGCAGCTGCGTTTCCCGAGATCGCGAAAGAAGAGGATTCCATCCGCGATATGGCGGCCGCGAAGCCCCGCATTGCGGCGAAACGCGATGATGCTGACGCGTGTAAATCCGTTCGTCGTACGTCAGCTGAACGTATCTCTGGTCAGGGGACACGGTTCTTCGTTTAATTTCCGTCGTACGCGCGTATTTCGCGCGGCGATAACCATCCGCTCGTGCAGCGCGCGTTTTAAATTACGGGTTTGCCTAGACGGGTTACGCGTGGAGTTATTACGATACGTACGATAATGTACGATGGGTCTTGCGCAGAGGTGCGATTTTGCTCTGATTCTCGTCAGAAGTCCTCTGCTCTGGAGATTCTTTAACGCATCGCAGCGAGCTTCTTACGAGAATGATGGCGTAGCATTGTAGTGGAATCTCGATTACCTCGTCTGAAACACTTTCCTCGACTATCAATGTACTTTCGAATACTTTCTACGCTGTTACATTACGACGCCTAGCATTTTTGTGCGATGATGAGTAAACGAGGCTGGTGGAAGAGCATTGTTTTTGAACCGTCGTTGGTGGTAATGGACCTGAAATGACTGATAATTGTGAAAGCGATATGATAGTAGGTGAGTCATGCAGTTTGGTCAAATGGCTTTGGAAGATAAATTAACGTCGAGCTAGTTTTGCCGAGGTATGTCGTGCTTTTTTACAGAAATTAGGAGTAGCGTGGAGACGAAACAAAAATTGAAAAATATGACAGCATACTCTGCTTGATCACAGAGGAATTGAATAAGCGTATTAATTGCATTCGCATACTAAATAGAGACATCCGAAGGCCAGTAGCGCACACGATCGCCACTTAAGCTTGAGTGTTTTAATAGTTGTAGATAGTGAGCACTTCGGTGAATAGTAAACATAGTTATTAATGAACGTCACGACTGCGTAGCCTGTATGGCTGCATACGAATACCATTTAGCGGCGAGTACGTGTGCTCGGTGTATATAATAAAGTAATTCTGTTTCCACGGTTATAGTAGCGTAAAGTTGCGGTAACTAATAATAGCAATTTGCGATAACCCTGGATTATTACGTAAGAGCATACAGTGCGTTCGCAGTGATATTTAAACCGTGTATTTAATTAAGCGTAAGAGTCGAATTGGGATTTGAAAAATCGTCGAATTTTCTCAGACAATATAGGCGTCTGTACGCCTCCCATGGCTGTTCCTCTGCGGCGTCTATTCGCGCCTCGAAACGGAAATAACCACGCGATAGTGGCGCGGTCTGAGTTTATGCACGATTTCCCCTCTTGTTGCTTCCGTTTCGCGCTCTGTCCCCTTTCTGGTCTCCTTTCCACCGCTTTTTTCGGCCTACGCGGCGTCGAAGAGAGAATTTCGCGAGAAAATACGATAATCGTCGGCTGGTGTCGAGTACAGACACCGGAAACGACCTCGATGCTTCCTTTTCAGCTACTTCATTTTCCATAAATGCGCTCAGCCCGCTAAAAACGGTGAAATCATACTGAACCGAGAGCGCGGTTGTTCGCAGCTTGTCTCTGCTTGCTTAAAGCATTCGCGACGCTCTTTTCATCGGAAATCAGAAATTGGATGTGCGAAATGGGGTGCAATTTAATGTCGCGCGGGATTAAAGTGAAAATTCTGTGCGAGAGAAGTGACGAGGATAATATTGCGGCTAAGTTACATTTCACACGCGTTTCTAGTCACATAAATCGGAACTTGGAAAGTATCACAGAAGTTCGCGCGACAGAATGTCGATTCCCATTCAAAAGTGATAAAATATTGCCGACGTCAAGCGCGTAGTGTTTTGCGTTTAGTCTGATTGCACGAACTTACCCATTATACCGTTAGCGTCTCGTCGTGAGTACAACACGCGTGGATACCTCAAGAAAGCGACTAACTAAGCAAAGAAATCGAAGGAAACTCTCGACGAGAACCTGTGGCTATACGGTGGTCGTCTATAAATACGCTCGTGTACATTGTCATTCAGAACAACGAAGGTTTGTTACGTCGGCATGCATAACACGTAGTGGATAGTCTTGGAAAGAAAACGCGGCGCAGAAAAGCCGAAAACTTTTCGAGTTTTTGTGAGGCCTACGAATTGAAAATCGGTGTTGAATGTAAATCAGGAATCGGTGTTACGAACAGTAGTATAGTAAAGGAGTTAGTTAAAAGGAGACAAACAATATTGTGTGAGGAAGCTATAAATGCACAAAATATAGGCAGACACCAAGTGCATAGCAAGTCCTTGCCACACTGTTAGACAGAAAACCGCGCACCATGACCCAAGATGCAAACTTCGCGGCCACTGGAGGGTTAAGACAATTAACTTGCTCTCGTGAGAGATAGTTGACACCACAATATCGATAAGGAGCCATTGAAGTTTGTGCAAGGAAAAGCTGGCGTCGAAGCGCTCGAGGGTGTCGCCTGGTTTTCGTCACCTTGAAGTCGAAAAGGGAAAACACTAAGGGGGTGTCATAAATTAGGCTCTTCTCGGTACTCTGTCGTGGAAGGAGGACTTGACCAAGCGATCTTGATGCAGGAACAGCAGTTCTTCCTGAAAACGTCGAAGTAAAAACACCAAGGCAACTTAGGAGGATACAATATACTTGTATCGTTGCATTTTACAATAAATAACTATCACTTTTGCTCACCCTGGCGATGCAAAGTCGCAAAAGCGATTAGCATGCCTCTCTATTTATGGGAATACTCGTCTGTCAAAGATCACAACTCTTTGCGACCCTGGTTTCAACCCTGCGACGCTATGGCGCCCAAACTCCACAGAAGACCACTATTCCCCTGTAACCAAACACCAAAACCCACCAATCTCCCCACAAAAGAAAAACAAGAATGATATCGATATCCTACTCGATATCAAAACAAAGGTTATTGGATATCTATTTGTATCGAATCTTTCTTCGTAAACTGATCGAAGTTGATTGTTCATGTTACGAAATAGATTTATTTCGTAATATATACAGTATTAAAAATGTAGGAAACACATAATTCAATTGTTATAATAGTAGTAATATTGGTAAATTTAAAAGCACCTAAAAAATTGAAGATAACAACTTCCAAGAATCCGGTATGGTCTAGTGGCTAGGATACCTGGCTCTCACCCAGGAGGCTCGGGTTCGATTCCCGGTACCGGAAAATTTCTCTTTTTACATTTTTATTTCGAATACTTACTGTTCTTCGCGTGTAGTATTGTTAAGATTACACGGATCGCTGCACCGCGTCATGTAAATATTTACGCGCAACCTTTGTTTACGCATAAAAGAAACATGACGCGCAGTATTCAGCCTCGTTTCATTGGAATAATCTTTGGCACCGTCAGTAAGGAAAATAGAAGACTGGAAAATTCTTCGAGTTCGTAAACTGTAGGTAGAAATAATAGGCCTTTGTAAAGCGTTTGTATATGGTTCGATATGCGTGGCACGATGCCTCGCATTGATACCGCAATCTAAAATTGAATCTGAGAATCACAATAGTCTGTCTGAAAATAGAGAGTGGATCGACGAGATCAATTTCGAGTCTTGGTTAAAAAGTGTCGCGGAGCTCGCTTGGTCGTTAGAACAATACCCTTCGAACGAACGCGGATGATTTGTTGGAAAATTCATGGAAATTACAAAAGTCGCGTGACGACACGTGCATGGGGCAACCCACTTGTAATTCCCTTTAAGTAGCCACCGCTTCCACGCGTAACGTTCAGTCATTCGTCACGCCTCGATCTCGATTCTCCGTCCAGCCAGTTATAAACACACGAGGAACGAAAGAAAGAGCCCCGAGGCTGGTAACGCGTAATCGCTCGATTGACCTGAATCTCTCCCACACGAATCCACTCCGATTTCCTGCGATTCAAGTTCTTCTACTTATCGTCGCGTGAAGAATGACTCTTGAACCTGTTCCCCAGGGGGTTGCATGCGATGGAATTTCTACGTACGGAAACGTAACGCCTATCGAGTTGCCTACGTTAGCGTCCGTCCACTTGACGAGCGAAAAATACCGTGGCTCGCATTGTTACACGGGGCCCTAAAAGCGACCACGAAGCCAGCGACGCCAGCTTCGGCACTCGAGCACGTACTCGCTCCGACCACTTTTCTTGGCCCCCTCGAAATTAACGCCGACCACTCAGCCGTACCATTTAGTGTGTCGGGCTATGCCGCTGCGGCCGCTCTCCTGCCACCTCCAATAACATCCTCCACCATCGATATGTATCGTCTTTCCTCAGCAACCTTATTTTCAGTCCCCTTGATTTCCCTTTCTGTGCTCGCTTTTCATCGATGAAGAAGTCTATTGCGCTGTACGAGTGATCGCGAATTCATGTAATTACGATTTTAAACTCCGTACTCGCGCCTTTTCTTAAGATGGCGCGACGTTTAGGCTTGGAAGCTCTCTTTGACGCGATGGTAGGTGCGCAACCAACGCGGGGTCTGTTGCAGTTTATTTCCGAGTCTCTGGGTGGAGAGAAGTTTCGCTTCTATGGAAGAAGTCTATTTTTAATGATCGTCAAACTTGACGGGGCGTCCAACGACGCAGAATTCAAGGAGATGTCTTTGTGCTGTTTTTGGAACGGAAAGAAACTCGACGGGGAGGTCGCGAATTTGGGCCGACTCTTCGACAGACGTAAAATGGGAGATGTACAAAGGATACTCGGGCACGTGTAACTGTACGTCTCATTCGTGCCTTACATACAGTTACTGTCACCATTTCTAAATTTACGTGACGTTCCGTGGTAACAGCATAATCGTAGCGCAATTTTAACGGTATCGGGACGCTTCTAATCAATTTCGCATTCGCATTTGGCCGCGGAACCATTTTGTTTTATTTGTCAACGTCGCGACGCAAACGAATTTAATGATTCCTCGATGGCAACGCGTGTCAGACGAGGCATCGACACGCGAGGGGAAGCGTTTCGATCGCACCGCGGTCATTTTCAGGATCTCCTCGTTTGAATTGCACACCTCGGGAAAATACATGGTTTACATCCTGCATCCTGTTTCTTGCGAAGCAAACGACAACTCTTCCTCTCTCTCTCTCTCTCTCTCTCTCTCTCTCTCTCCTTCTCTTCCCCCCCGTGTATTTCAAATTCATATAAGATAACGGTGCGTCGGGACGCGCGTCGGCTAATACATATTGTTCGCTCGTGGACAAAAAGGGGTCGCGATAGAGAGAGTGCGAAGCGAAGAAATTACCCGTCTGAGGCGATTCGTGTGTTACGTGTTTACCGTTACCATAATCCCGTGCGACTCGTGCGAATCCCGTCTCGCTAAACTGGGATCCCGCTTTTTGCCGCCGGTTTCCATCAAATTTTACACGCGTCTCGAACAGCCTCATTGCAGCCTCGAAAATGGCGCACGAATGGCAATCTTCAATGAAATTTAAGGAAATTGCCTTTCATTGCAATTACACAGTGACAGGGTGACATATTCGAGCGTTAATTCAGGTATCCGAGGGTAATTTGCATTTGTAAACTCTCAGAGTAATTTGCTCTGAAATATCAATATCTCGATCTAAGAATATCGATAAATATATACGCTCGCGAACCGGGAGTAGAAAAAATATTCTTCGACAAGCCTCGAATTATTGTTGGTTGTTCATAATTAATTAGAAACGTGTTCTCGCTATGTCGTTTTCCTTGAAGATCCTCGATCGAGGCCGCGTTTCACTGGGCGGAACATTGGGGATCGAGGAGAATGGCTGATGAATATCGATTCGATGTTCATTGATTCGCTGAACATGATTTCTCGGTATTGTTACGATCGTTTGATACGCGTCGCGTTACGCTACTGTTCCACGCTCGATCACGTTGCACGCGTAGTATAGTAAATGCTTATGAAAGGTATGAGACTTCATTCGTATGAATAACGGTGTTGACATCGATATCGATGTAAATCGTTATAATGCATGCAATCATGTCGTTCTGCTCTTGTAACCTATCAATTTCTTTTTTCGATATCGCTTTCTCTCTCGTCGAGCAACTAGTGAAAACGCTGAAACTTACGGAATCGTTTGTCGAGAATTTAAGGGTGGATTTTCAGCAAATTCAGGATTCATTTGGTTTTTGCCGGTGGAAGAAAGTAACGTTCTCATAGTTTCAAGTTAAATTAGGAATCCCAAGTATGTCGTTACGCGGGTAAAATTTAGAGTTCGCACATTTTTCAGCAATTTACCCTAATCTATCCAAGGAAATTGATCGTAAAGCATAATGTTGTCGTCTCCTTTATTGTTTCCGCAAAATTTGTTCCACGATTATGTACCGAGTCTTCCGTATGACCATGCTTTTACGAGCCACTTGAGCACTGCCTTGCAATTTACCTACATTCCGCCATAAAGTATAAAAAATATTTTTACCACTCACGAAGACGTGCTACTATGAGATGTGTGCACGACTGCTTGGAGTTTCGAATAGAATCTTCCATTTCTATACTTCTTAAGTAAATTTTTCTTTTCTTGCTACAAAATGAACGATTCCAGGGAATCCATTGAACGAAAGGAAGTTGCTAAAAATTCTTCCCTTAGTTGCTACGAATGAATACCAAGAATTGTATTTTCACGAACGCTAAATGTCGCTAATACGTATTTGAGAGTAATCAAACCGCAATTCTCCTTTCACGCAGATGACACTGACGTAACTCGTCGAGGATGGCTTCCATCATGGGTTTACAGCAGCCAGCTGCATCCCAGGATACCGTGGATTACACTGGATATTTGCAAACAACCCAGTGCCATCAGATACATGGAAGTCAGCCGAACGGGCAGATCCAATCGGCGCAGAAATCGCCGTCCAATGATCATAATACCAGCTTCACCAGCACCAAAGGGTTGCTTAATGGACCTGGCCAAAACAACTGCTTCCTCAACAGCGCCGTTCAGGTAAGACAAATCATTTCCAACGAGGAAATGAACGGACCCGGAATTTTATCGTTTCCAGTTACCAGTTTTCATAATTCGTAAAGATTACTCGGTGAAAAAGCGTACGAAGCTGAACACAAGATTAAGCAATTTCACTGCTACAAAAGATCGCAGCTTCCTCAGAAACCACTAAGCATTTGTCGCACTTTCTTGCGCCCCTAAATCATCCATCGAACTCGATCGACGCGAGCCACTCGATACAAACTTGGCGCCGCTAGCCGACAAAATGGCGCGGAGGCGGCTGCACGGTTCATTAATGGAAACAATTTCTCGGCTGCGCCACGCAAAAGAAGCCTTCCCACGGACCGTTAGAATTTATTACGTCGATCGAAACGCTGTTTTTTTTCCCAGGTTCCGCGCAGACCGCGGCGCGTCCGATACGCGGCGGTAATTGTAACATCCGCAGGAAGCAATTACACACGGCCAGGCTCGATTAGAACAATCGATCGGGATCGCGATTCGAACGGACGCCCAATGGCCGTCACAAAAGGGGGCCTCGATCGTGTTTCGAGCTTCTCTCGTTTAACCAGGATTACGCAATCGCGACGAACGTATTCGATTCTGAAAACTGACTGCGTTCCTCGGGTAATTCGAGTAATGGTCGGACGCGGGCGCGCCGCTGAAATGCGAAAACGTGCCCCGTTTCTGCTTCGCATTCGAACTCGATCGCGCATTCGTTCCTCCTGAACGACTGAAAATCGTGAACGTGGATTGATTCGACTCGATTATTGCCAAGTGGGCTGGGATTAATCCAGGCGAATTCTCGAGTTCGTGCTCCAATTTCAATTTCGTTTCCAGCGTTTCCCGGTGTTTCGCAACAGCGTTTGCAGCGACACGCTTCGAATCAGTAACAACAGGTTTCGTTGCAACCTGACGATAACGTGTAACGCGATCGTCCAATATTGAATCGTCTGTCCCTAAATTAACACTTTGGCCCACGGATGGCTGGTGTGCACGCGTCTGTTAGCGATGGCGTGTGCTAAGGGTCGCTCGAGGAGCTAATTAGCTCCCGCGTTATTTAGGGTTTCAATTTTAAGCTTCAGGATTTTCGGGATTTCTACTCCTTTTCTGAACTTGCTGAAGAATGATTGACAATGACAGGAAGAATTCTTTCAAAAGATGCTCTTCAAAGTGACTCTCGATAATTTAATTTGAAGTACTCGAATGACTCAGAAAGCAAAAAAATATTTTTTAAGGCCAGCTTTTTAATCTCCCGCGACTGGTCTTCGATATTTTTATCGAAGTTCTCTCTTCGCTCTTTTTTTCTTGGGATCTGTTTATGTTCCCAATAACATGGCTGCATTTCTCGAGCTGCATACCTCGTTGAAGGTCACCACGCGCCTTCGCGTCTGCAACCAGATAGCCTACCATGCATTTCAGCGTTTTCAGAACATTCTTTTCCATCCCAGTCCACCGATTAAAACGAAATTAAGCTCCAGAGAAAGAAGAAAACGAAAATTTACTCTCTGTTGTGAACGATAATTCGTGAAACACGGAATGTCGCGCGTAAAACATCCGAATGCAATGCGCGAAACGAAACCAGTGCGAATTCGAAAATAACGCTTTGCGATTTACGATTCTTCGGGAATAAAGTTTCGCTCGGGACGATCCGTCAACGAGGATTTCGAAGGATCGCAAATCTCGTAAGATCGAGGAGAGGAGAGAAGGAGAAAGCATAATCCGTATATACTGGACACCAAGGCCCCGCTCTCAGTCGCTAAATCTCTTTAAAACAGGAATTCACGGGTTTTTCTGAAGCCGCCCGAGACGCCTCCGCTCATGAAGTCTCCGCATCCATAGTTTATGACCGCGAGTAGCCACCAAATCTTTAAGGCCTCGCTATCTTCGAGAGCCTTCGAGGCAGACGTAAATATTCATGCCCGTTAAGTGACAATACACACGGGGAATCTTCTTAAGCCACTCCATCCTCGACCCTTTCTTTCTGCCTTTTTCTTCCTCCTCCTTTTTTTGGCTTCATTCAAGCACACACGCGCGCGCGCGCCATATTACTCGCGCGATGTCACACGCACACACCGCGTGCGCGACTCGTACGATCGTTATTTCAACCCGCCATTTTTTATCTCCAATTCAAATGAAATTCTAAATTCGACGTCTTTCATTTCCCCCTCCTAATGGCCAGCACCAATATACATCGTGACGTTTACCCCGGTCACAATTACGTCCCATCAGCCCGGAACGAAAGGTCGGGCCCTTGTTTGTTCCTGGTTAACGTTGTAAGTCTCTTCAAGGCTCTTGGACCGATTGTTATCTGGCGGCGACGAGAGTTCTGACCGAGTGGGTACTCGAGGTTAATTGCTGGTGTGAATATGATTTTTTGAATCTAGACGCGCGCATTTATTTTTAGAGCCGGTAAGCCACTCGTGGCTCGGATGCTTGGCGGTTATAATGATCGGAGTACTTGGACCAATAACGACTGTTCTCACGAACGTTCCAATTAGTCACTTCTGATCTTCTGGGGCCAGTTTACGCGCCTCTGACTTGGAGGACGGGAAGGAGCGTCCATTTAAGTTCCAACTCTTTAGTTCTGTTTGTACAAACGTTCATAATCGCGCAATGATCGTCGAAACAGGTTGAACCATGAAACGTGCGAGATTAAAACGAGAGAGAAGTCGAACTGCAAGTGCAGGGGGGTGAAATTTTCGAGCATCGTTCATAAAATCAGGAAACCGCGGCAAGGCATGGCCGCGATTGTTCGAAATCGCAACGACGCCACCTTCGAACGCGTTCCCTCCCTCCGTGACGTTCACTTTTCATTCGTGACACGAGACAAAGCAGTCACCACACCCTGTGTAGCTGCGTGCACGGTTTACGCTTAAAACACTTGTATCACGTGTCACGTAAGTCGATGTATTGGTTCTACGCGTGTTTCATGCCGAACGAACCGTCGATAGTTAATGGCACGATCGTTCTATTAGATTAGAACGCTCGTTTCTTCATAATGTATTCGCGCGTGTGTACGCTTGGCGCTGATCGGTGTGCCTTGAAAATTAATCCCCCCCCTCGTAGGTGTCTCGCTGACGGACGAGCTTTTCGCTCGTTCGAACGTGTTTGGTCCCAGGAGTCTTGTAAATAGAATGCGAATTACCATTTAGCCGCTGTAAATACCGACTCCGCCAGGATTTCGTAATCGATTTTACAGTTGCCAGGATCGAACGAAAGTTTCTATTATCCAGCGGAATTAAATTTGCCTCCGTAACATTCGCCTCGCGTTGCGTAAAAAGAAAGCGTCCTCAGGAGCCACCGATTGCTGGCTGGCAAAGGGTGAAACGCGAAATGGTACCGTTCTACGTTCAGGAATGGGAAAAAGAATGTTTCAACGAGAGAACAATTATTATTGGCTCACGCGAAAAGTACTTACTTGCTAAGACAGATAGATTGAATGAATGGAAAATGAACTTTTGCGCAAGATTCTTCCAAGAAAGTGATACTCCAATTGCCTCGACTGGTGTACCGCGTTAAACTCCGTTCAGCTATCGGCCATTATGTTCCAATTTCATTCGAATTTTACAGCGACTCCTCGTTGCTCCCGGTTCGGCTCCTTCTTCTAGATATTACACATAAATGCCTTCCAATTTCACTCGCCAGTGAACGGTGAAATGAAACAATCGCGGCCTGTATCTGTCGGGGCAGCGTCCGATAAACGGTGAAATTTTTATCGTTGCCGCTTAATCGGCCAATAAATTAGCGGCCGTGGATTAATGAAACCCAGGAGTGTACCGCTCGAGGGGTTCGTTCGTCGAAACTGTTTCATTAGCCGGGACGAACTAACGAGCGAATCGATGGGATGAGACTCGTTTTCGGCTCGCCTTTAATGGCGTCTCGGGGCTAACGGGTCCGTTCGCCACTTTCGTCGCTGACGCTGATAAATGTTTGTACGTCCTCGTCGTTATCGAGGCCCTCCTGCGTACAAATTTGAGTTCGGATGGCTCCTCGCGGATGGTTACTTTCGCGTTTCGATTGTTCGCAATTAGCGGTCGACGGAGGTTACATTTAAAGCTATCGGAATTTACATAACAGTCCTTGGATATAATTGTTCTATCGGCGATTCAAGCGGAAAGATCGATTCGCGACCCACTTTTTGGATAATTGGAAGCGGTTACGAAAGGATCGTTATTTTTTAACTGCTCGTCTCTCGTCCCCGTTCTGCCGGATTTTTCATTAATTGGAGAGAGTTTCCGCGTCGCGATTGGTGCGCCGTCAAGAGGGCCCCGTCTCTACGAACGAATGGAATTTAAAAGTCTGGAAATAATTGAAGCTGTCTTCGTTGCGTCGCGGTGACTGCTGGAAACAATTTTATTTGCTTCAACGTTCGAACGATAGAAAAATTGTACGGGCATTCGAATTGCTTTTTGGCAAAGATTGATCTCGAATTTTCGTAGCGAATTTGAACGGCGCGTCGATCCAGGGGTATTAATAGTTACACCACTTCGCAGATAACGAAGGAATGTTTATACGCAGATGCGCTTATCGCAAATTAATTATCGATCGTCTGTTCTCTGCGCGCATGGAAGTCAACGACACTTGAGACCAGAATCATTAGCTCAATGATGTTCCTCGTTTATCTCCGCGGCTAAAGAGCTTCTCTTGAAAGAGACATCGTTCGTTCGTTACAGTATCCTCCTTCTATTAAACACAATGCATCTCACCGACGTAATTACACTTCTTCCTCAACTTTGCGAACGAAATCGAGCGAAATAACGCGTAAAAAGTCGCGGACCCAGAGCGGAAACTCGAATCCGTGTTACGTTCAAAGTGGATTTCACGCCTCGATTCATCGTAACAAGACAGAAAAAGAAACGCAAACGAGCCGCGTTACGTTCTTTCCAGCTACAACGCTATCTGACAACGCGTACCAGTTAATGGGGCTAGGTTTTGCGCTATCTGAAGAACGCGACGACCGCGTATTCGTCGCCCTCGCCTAGATAACGTTTCGTCGACGAGGCTGAGAGCCGCGAGCCCCGGGTGGTTTCCAAGACGTAGATTAGGTAACGCGTTACTATTACCGTAATCTCTGTACGTGTTGCTCGACGCTGTTTTTAAAGCCAGCGCTCTGAAAAGAGTTGACACCGACGGCGTGAGAAATCTTGTCTGAACCACCCCACGATTCTCGCCATGCGAACAGCCGTTTGAAAAACGCCTGTAAAAAGACTCGTTTGAAACACGAGGGTGGTAACACCCCTGCGTTCGCGTTTCCTACTCTCACGTCGTTTCCTCGAGAGATTCCCTTTCGTTCTCGTCGTTGCGGAAAAACTCGACTGCTCGAGCGACTTTCTTATCGATACTTTCGCTGTCTCGCTTTTTAGAAGATCGTCCAATTAATGAAATTGGAAAGTTCGCGCGAAGAGTTTGCCCTAAAATTTCCTGAAAAAATACGGTGTAACCCGATTTCCAAAGCTATCGAATGCCAGCAGCAGTTTCGCAGGTCGCGTGTCTTGCCACCCACGACACCCATACGCTTCCTGCATCCGTATCGCCTCAGCGAGGCCCGCTGGGGTCAGGGAATTCCCTTTCGTTCTCATCGTCGCATAAAAAGTCGACTGCACAAGCGACTTTCTTATCGATACTCCCACTACCAAGCAGAAATCTGGCGTCGCGCGTCGTCGAGGGGCGGCGGAAGGGGATCGAGTTTGTTCGCGGCATAGTCTGCGCGTAATTAGCGTCTGCAGATGAATCAGTTTCCTATTATAATTAGCCGCTCGCCGGAAAGGGACGCGGAGTAGAGACACCCCTTTACACCTGCCCACGGCCCCGTCTTCTGAGTGTTATTGACACAGTCGCTCCCATCGCACGCCGCACAATGCACTTTTATCCCCCTCGTCGACACCCCGGGGGCTCGAATTAAATAGACGTTTCCCAGGTCCGCGCCACGTTCTTTTTCTTCTCTTTTTTTAGTTGTGTTTACGTCGCCTACAAAATGGCTGCCGTACGATCGATGATAATACTATATTTTAATCTTTTTCTATGTAGTTTACGTCGAAGATAGCCAAGTGTTTCATGTTAGAATCGATCATCTGTTTCTTATCGTCTGTACGTAAGCAATGGATTACACGACGCCATATTTATGTAATTTCGATCACGATTATTCATATCAGCAGTGTGAGCCTATTTCTTTTTTGAAAATTTATAGATTTAGAACAATCTTATGTATTCTGTTTCTCTGTGAAATACACTGGATGATAAATCGAAGGCAACAATCGTGTCTGTGTTTCGGATTAAATTGTTTCCAGCCTACGAGGCAGGAAGAAATCGTTTTGCTTCCGTAAACGTGCACGCTCGCGTTTAAATGAAACTCTTGTGTCTCGTTAGTGGAGCAATCGCCTCTATCGCACGGTTCACAATACGCTTTTCTTCTGTCCGCCCCGACTGCTTCGTCGGCTGAATCGCAGTTTTCTGCAGCTCCGCGTTCTTAAGCGGAGAAATTGACACGGTCGTCGCGAAATAAGGAGCAGGTCGGTGAATCCCTTTTGTTGCTCCGCGCGCCCGTTCGACAGACAAAGCGTTGCATCGTTCGTGCGGACCTTTTATTAATTTCCTTACATCTCTCCGTATTTCCACGAGCAACGCCAAGATAATGGCTCGACGTATCCTACTTAGGAAGAAAGTGATTAAAATGATATCAAAACGGAAGAACGAGTCTTTTCTCAGCCATCAAATGTAAAATATACTTTAACAGCCTAACTTTTAAGTTACAAAGGGAGATTTAAAAAAAGCTAACTTGTCGACTATCGCTAGATTGTACAACGAGAACAGAGAATTGCAAGAACGAACACTTAGCCCAATGTTCCTTTCAATTCGAGTGATTTCAGGTACCAAAGATGGCTCAGAACGCCACATGTCATCCGCAAGGACCCAGAAAACGTTATTCCTTGAAACAAAAGGCGGCGTTAGCCCATCCATCTGGTGGCACGTGGCCGATCCGCACCTGACCCGATCTCAACCCCAGGATTTAGTTAGGCGATCGGCGAAACGCGTGCCCCGTTCTACGGAACATCTGCCTATTTAGCTGGATGCAGATGGACGCGGTCGTCGTCGCAGCGAGATTCGCTGGAAGATGATCTGATGGCATTTCGGGACGGCACCCGGTGCCATCTGTGCTTCCACTCGACGCCCACTCGGTCATTGTTACGCAGTCGAGGTCAATTTCGCATTCATCGGGATCTCTCTCAATCGTCGCGTCCCTCGCGTCCACGTAATGGGCCTTTGTCTTTCTCCCCCGTTGCGTCACTGTAATTTATACTTCTTTTCTAATACCGCGATACGATTTAATTATCGCTAATTAAAGGCCGCGATAATGCGTATCTGTTTATTCTTTTGTTCTGCCGACTAATCTTTATTTAACGCTAATTGTTCCTCTCTGTTCGGTATTTGTTGCGGGTCGATTACTTAGAGGAACTCTTCGGGAAATGTCTCGAGCGTAATCGTGAAAGTCGGGATTAATTGCGAGGGTAATTTCGATGGAAACATAACTGTTCCCTCTTTTATCCTATTTGTTTCAATTTAAAAACGAAATTCCCTATTTTTTCCTCGTTGCGATACTTTTGGAATCAACTTCGCACGCATCGTCTGATAAGCGATAGAATAGAGCTCGATTTGCTCGAATTTCTTAGCTCGAATCAGACTCGTAGCCATTTTGTAAGCGACAAAGGAAAGTCCTGTGGCCCCACGCACGATGCTAGCCCTTTTTCAACGACGAATCAGTGAACGTCGGGGTCTCAGAGGTCCCGTTCGTGTCGCGAGTCGCTGGCCCATGAATCCGGGTCTCGTTTCGGGGACAATAGGCGAAGAAGTTGCGTTTCTGTCAACCCGTGGTAGCCGACCCCGAGGAAAAAAAGCCGCGTGCATCGTTAATGGCGGACGGAACCTGCCGTGGCGCGATTCGGGCTCTCGGTGCAGCAGGTGTCTGGGAAGGGAGTTGCTTCACTGACTCATCGCCAGGTGATGTCTGCCGCGGCGCGACGAAGGAACCGGAAGCTACTCGCGTAGAAGGCGAACCGTTCCTTCGAGGCCTCGCTTATTAGGTCTGCAAGTACTGCTTTATTCGCGATCAATCTTCAGGATCCGGACAGAATAATTGATAAATTACTTTCGCCGTTTTTTTCTCCCTCTACGTTGCTTCTTGCGCACCTTCCGTCGTGTTACAGACTCTTCTTCATTTTCTGCAGCGTGAACTTTGATTAAGCTACGATATACATTTTCCTGTGTTTTATTTTTCTCTCGCGAGGTTAAGGGTGTTTTACTTGGAGTTGTATGGGTTTACATAACTTCTGTTACTCTTGGAAATGTTTTTCTTCGAATGCAACTCGAATAATCGCAGACAATTAAGTACACGACGCATAAAAATAATCGCTGGAGGAAAGGCAAAAATATCGTCCACGTAAGTGTAACTTCCGCGATCTACTATCAATAACCAACATTATAAGCTCCTCCATCGTCGCGCGTACTGGGCCTGCAAGCTCGTGGCTTGGAACGAAAAAAAGAAGAAGAAAAAGAAAACTCGTCCCGAATAGGCTTGATTACGCAACCGTTGCCCACTCGAAGCAGGAAGGAAAAAAGGAAGACGCGAGTAGAGAGGCAGAAGAAG
The DNA here is from genome assembly GCA_963969225.1 of Xylocopa violacea. NCBI lineage: Eukaryota > Metazoa > Arthropoda > Insecta > Hymenoptera > Apidae > Xylocopa > Xylocopa violacea. The sequence goes on from CAXAJV010000014.1 coordinate 17,380,281, forward strand.
CGGCGTCGGAGCCTGAAGAGGAGGCGGAAGAGCTGAAAGAGGAATACACAAGTGGTGGAAGGGGCCTCTAAGATGGTGCTCCGGCGAGGGAGAGAAGAATAACCGTGGCTTCGTCTACGAACCACGGTGTGGGAAAACTCCGCGATGCGAGACTGAGAAACGCGTGCATTCGATCGTGAATTCGCACGTGCGTGCGTGCGTGTACGTAGGACGTACACCCACGCGAGCCGCATGCGTATCGAGCCATTTCTGCTCGTTTTCTTCGCCGACCCCGACAGTGCGTCGCCACCGAATACGCGATCCATTTTTCTGATCGATCCAGCGGCCGCGAGCTGCGCTTTTCCTCTAGAAGACCAATAGACATCGAGTCGATTCAAAATCAGCTTCAAATGTTACACCAAAACTCCAATAACTGGGGTGTACGAAGAAAACCGTGCGTCAAATTCATTTTCTCAAGTCAGATGGTCCAAGATTCAGCTATCTAAGCTGGATAACAACAAATCCAGATGCACACGTAGAATCCCTTCGTTTACGGCTTCTCTGACGTGTAACTAATCTCGCGACTATCCAACAAACCTAACCCCTCCATGTAACACTAATCCACTAATCTTCTCACGACCGAGGTCCATTCGCGCCGTCCATTCTCATTCTACGAGCGTCTCACGGAGAATTCCAAGTTCACGGTTCGGATGCCAGTATTATCCCTTCACGGTCGTAAGAGGTATCGTCTCGCCGACCTGGCCACGATTTAGTAACGCGATATTCCACCCTGTTCCCCGACCGCTCGAATTTTCTAGGCCACGGCTCACGCAACACTTGCCGCGTTAATTCGAATGTCTCCGCCAGAGGGGATCCGTCTTTCCGTCTCCTTCGAGCGAGTTCCCTCGCACGGGGATCTGTCTGTGAAATCTAACTCGCCCTCGACGCATCAACGACTCCTGGAGAGCCTTTCCCGCGAGTCCTCGCGCCTTCCGCCATGCCTTAGTGGACCGGAACCTCTCCCACTGGTCTCAGGTTCTGGGACCACTGTCGATGATCTCGCGCGTCCACGAGAAACGCGTTTAACGTTGATACGTACTACTGGTGTAATTATTTGAACGACTTCTGCGGTCGATGAGAGTTGTATAATTTGCGGTCGATTAATTGCTGTATCTGCTGCTCTCGTGGTCATTGAAATAATTGGTCGAAGATGCGGGAAGTTGGAACGAGCTGGTTCTTGGAAAAAAGAAAGTTGCTTGGACTATCGTGGCGGGTATAGAACAGAAAAGGAATTTCTGTTTCCTTTCTAGTTTCGATGAAACGGGTTTTTTCTTTCTATTCATAATTAGAGTTAGTTATCTGTTAATCTTATTAGCGACGGTTAGCGAGGTTCTTTTGTGACTCTGCGAGTTAGCTAGTCTTGCAGGCTAGTCGCAGGATTTAATTCGCTGCTCGAAATAATTGGCGGATTGTTTACTTGAGTTTCCTGAGTTAACAAGCCGTGTAAAGTCCGCGACAAAGCGTTTCGGTTTGTTTGCAAGGGACTTTATCGAGCTCTCGTAATTTAATTGAAATTCCGTTCGATTCTTTCGAGATTTAAGTCGCGCAATTAATTTCAGCGTAGCCAGATTTAAAGCTGCTCAGCGAAAATGACCCAATCGCTCGAAACGCTGCAATTCTCTCAGTCTGAAAGCAATCCAAACGCGAACTATCAACATCACAGCGTCGACCACTCAATCTCACGTTCACCCATGGTCACGTTCAGCCACTCAAACACCTCTAAACGATTCACGCGACCGTCCAACGAGCGCATAAATCAGTCCGTCAATCGTGCGGATCGGACTTCGTCATCGCGAGCGGCACAAAGCGAAGGGTTGCAGCGGAACGAGACGAAAAGGTTAACGCGCTCGAAACCCGTTTCGTACGGCCTAGTTTCAGAGGTACATACGTGCATGCATGTAAATATAACTATATACACACGTGTCTTTGGAGCCCATTGTGCGACGGTCCCCGATCGCGTGGCCTAACGAGAGCTCATAGCGAAACGTGTCGAGGTCAGAGCGCACGTTTTCAACGAGCCTCTGCTCCGTCTCGTTCCGATCGAGTTCGGCGTTTAATATCTATCTGCTCGACAAACTCGTTTCTGCGGATACTGTGCGAACCTCCGAACGGAGTCTCGATCAGTTTCAGATAAAATCGCTGATAATTACGCGATCATTTTTCTCAACATGACAAATGCACTCCGTGAAAGTGAATTAGCGCGATTCAAGGTGATCTCGTTGCATTTCTAATTATCCCTGTCAGTTATTGTTCGAGATTGATCGCTTTGGATCACAAAAGCGATAAATATCGCCTGTTCCTGGAGCCTGACTCTGTTGGATCCTTTAAATCACAAATTTAGCAGTATCTAACGCTAAGATGTGTACCAAATTTCAAGAGCTGACTCCGCGGACCAAAATAAAGCGAAGATCAAGAAAAACATATCTGCATACAAAGCCTCGTTTCCGAGGAAAACGACGCAGAAAATTCCTGGCGTATGCGCGCAGTAATTCGAAGAGCTCGTACGTCTGAGCTACGTGGTAGCTCGCGCGTATCCGCGCGGATTTTCAAACTCGTTTTCCCCGAAAGTCAAGTCTCGAACGCGATTTTATTATTCTTCGTGTTTGCTCTATTTTTCTCTGAATTTTCTAAAAAGCCACCAGACAGTCTCGATACGTTAATTGCACGATAAAAAAGGAGACAAAACGAGGGGAGAGGACATTCCGCGAGCGTATGATCGAGTGTAACAACTCGCCTTTCAAAAGAAGTCGCATCAAAAGTCCCATCCATTAGAATAATGGTACGCGGCGCGGTTTTTCGTCTGATTTAATTTCCGTTCGACGACCAGTTCTACGTACGATGGAGTTAACTCACGGACGATTAGTAGTATCCTAGCAGCGGAATTTTCATCCGCGAACCGGGTGCACCGTGGGTGCGGTCGACTGGCAAGCAAAAGGAGGAAAGAAAAATGGCACAACCAGCAGTTAGCCGCTGTTTGGTAGCTGCAGCACGGTTCTCTCTTGCGGTTCTTCTCGTTTCGCGGCCGTTCGACGCATTCCTATAGGATTCGAGAGCGATGCACGCGCTTCTCTCGTGCGTTTCGCATTTCTGCGAACGCGTTCCACCGATTCTGCTCGCGTGGGGCAATTTCTTCGGCTGCGAGGCTCTGGATATCGATCGCGGATGCGTGTTCCCGCGGCCACATAGTTTCGTTATGACGTATCGTCGATAACCTTAAGAGGATTCGAACTTCCGAATTGGATTAATATGTTCGCGATTACCTGGAGGCGGTGCGCGTTAATCGCGGAATTTCTTGGGCGGTCTAATTGTAAGATACGCGTTTGCGAGCGGGCTCGCGTAAATTCCAGTTATAAACGAATCCAGTTAAGATAAGTAAACATAATTTACAGATCCCTGAGTGGGGAATCGTTCTGCTGTATTACAAATTGTTGTATCGTGGAGTAACTATTCTTACTTAAACAGGCGTTTTCGTGAAACTGCCTGAGCTAAGCCAGTTTTATCATTCCTCTATAATACTGTCAACTTAATATACCATCGAAATATACTTAGAAAAGCTAGCGAAAAGCTTCTTTCCACGAGACAACAGCAGTTCACAGAAATCCCCGCGGATGGTCCTCAAGGCAGACCAGATCCTGTAACAGTGACTCCAATGTGTCTGAAAAACGGTCCTCCGCCACGTAGAAGAAGCAACAGCGAGCCCAGAGAGGCATTCGAACAGAATGGATGGCACGAAGAAATGGCGCGCGTTACCATCGCGGTTTACGAGCGACGCGTTTCGCTTTTAGCGCGAAACGACGCGAAAAAATCGTCGACCCTCGGTCAGAAATTGCGAAAGAGGGATCGTTGGCACGAGCTAAGAGCCGGAGGAACGGTCGAGACAACTGTCGTTAGCGGTAGCGCGGTGGAGAACACGCGCTGGAGACGCCTGGTAATTCCTCTCGAGTTCCGCTCCGACGTTCCTGCGTTTTTCCTCGCGCTGTCGATCTTCCGGTATGATTTTCAGTAATTTTCGCGACCAGCTTTCAATTCCCTCTGCTAAAATGCGAGAACAATCGCTCGCGTTCACTCGCGCTCGAGGTACCAGCTGCGTTTCCCTCGAATCCGTTCGCATCGCGGGTGCGCTCGCGTGTCACCAGCCCTGTCGCGGCCACTTTGTATTGAAAGGACCTTGCGCCACGCGGACGTCCCTCATTAACGCGAGATAAAGAAAATAAAAGCGCGAACGGAAGGTCGAAATCTTCTCCGCGGGTGTGTGCGATCTCTCTCGACCACGCTGTGGGCGCGCGGAGGGCACAATCGACGCGCACACGGGTAAACGCGGCTTTCCGTGGGAATCCCCGGGCCGAGGGAATACTTTAGCGGCTGAATTAACGGCCCGACGAGTAATGATCGTTGTAATTTCGTCGCTCTCACGGCTCGCGACGTATTTCGCCGTCAGCGACGATTTGGTAGGCTAATGCGCCGATCTTATCGCCGTTAACGAGGGTTAGAGCGCGGTTTTGTCGAGGTTAGCTTTTCGCGTGCCTGGTCCCCTCGGCTCTTGATAATGGCGTCCATCTCCTCGTTCTTTTAACTCTTCTTCTGTTAAGTACAGAGGTAAACGCGTTGCTCTGCGCAATTTTCTGTAACACATCTGTTCTTGCCTTTGGGTTTAGCTCTTTGGTTACTGTGTTGTTGCAAATTTCATTCGTTAACAGTCAGGACGATGCAACGCTATCGAACCCCCCAGTGAATGCACTTTGAATCGACCGTGAAACAACGTCGGCTCCTCCCCATTATCACGCTTATTCCTCTGCCCTCGTCTTTACGAAGATAACCATTCGCGGCTGGCGAGCTGGATCCCCTTGCTGGAACGAATGTTGTTTCTCCGAATGAAGATGTACGATCGCACGTGGCGGCGCGTGATGAAACGTGGGTATCATAGAGTGGAAGTAATTGAATTTTTTTCGGGATTCGATACGATGATGGAGCGGAAGGCTCTTCTCCAGCGAATTTTGCACGGCTCTTAAGTGATTTTCCTGTCTCGTACGAAGCTGGTAGACTGGCTTCAAGCGAATTAGATCGAGCTAATCTTCGTTGGATCGCAAGAAACCTTTACAGGATAGAATCGCAAAGTACGGTTATAATTATCTAATTTTTACTCCGTTTTTCCATTATTTTGACTCCTCTAATCAACCAGCTTCCCACTTTAATCAGAAACTAAACAAAATCAAGGCAGTCGTAAAGATCGATCTCGCGAGTAGACCCACGCGCTCGCGCGGACAGGAATAATAACAGGCGAGAAGTAAAGGTCGAGTAAAAATATAAATTTGCCATGAAACCGGATCGCATTAAAAGATACAAAGATGGCGCAGAAGACACAAGCGGAGGAACATTTATAGAGCATCGGCCAGCGTACGCGGCACGCTATAATTAATTAAACATATACACGTCTAACGGATGCTATTAAAAGATCTTGATAACGACGTAACAAATTTAACGCGTTACATCACGGCCCCGCCATCGCAGCGGCAACCCAATTACGCGCATCCCCGAATGGAAATCGAACGGGATCTCCCTCTGGATCGGCGCTCGACGTCGAAACCACGCGCATCCTCGATCGACGCCCTCTCGAACCCGACGCTCTCCTCCCTTCGCAGCCTGTGACTCAAGAAACGCTTACGTACCGGTAATTGCACCGTCCCACGTGCGTCTCCATCCCCTCGTCCGTTTCGTAACCTTTTGCAAACGACGCGTTCCCAATTAGCAGGCCCGAGCCGCGCGACTGGGAGACCAGTGCCAGCCCATCGACGGGAAATTAAATTGCAGTTAGACAGCCGAGCCACTCGGCTGCGTCCGCGATTATTATCATTCGATACGCAACGATCGACTCGAAATACGCGGGCGTCCAGGTTTTCACGTCCGACTGGTACACGCTCGTCTCTTCCCTTGGGTTCTTCGCGTGTACACGCACGCGTGTGTATGTGGAGACACGCGATTATAAATTAATCGGGGCCTAGGAGTAACGAGCCCCTGTCACGGACACGGTAGCTGCGTCACGTGGGAGTCGGCGTCCTGGAGTCTTAGTCTGGCGCCTCTACGCTCGATCTTCGATTGCGACGATATAGAACGCGTTCGTTGAACGTGGCTGCAACTTAATCCGTCCAATATGCGGCCGGTTGTAACCTCGTCGAACGAATTGACCCCGGAACGGCCACTGGGAGCGGATTTGTACTCCTCCGAGGCTGGACGCTGAGGCTGGTCGCTACGATTTATGGCGCCACGATTTTGTCTCTCGGAGAAAATCGATCGGTTGGCGAAATGGGTGCAATTGGAAGATACGATCGCGGTGCGAGGTGTTCTCGTTTCGAACAGCCTCGCTCGAGGTTCAACATCGATAACGATCCCGCTGTAGCTGGCTTTTTTATGAAATTGATTAACGTTGGACGCTGTCTTTTTAGTCTTTCCTTAATTACAGCTGCGAATCGATGGGTTGATAGTCTGAAAATTATTTTTGTACGCGAAGCAGTAACGAGAGTTTTCATTAAGGAAAATTCGTTTGAAAAATGTAATGCGCGTAGTTGTTTGAGGTAAAGATAGTCTTCTTTTTAATTGCTGTGAATATTTATAATTCTCGTTGAAACCGGGTAACAATGCTCTGAATGATGGTTGTCGCTGGTTGCTTGTAACTAGAGCAGCCAAACGATTAAATGGTAATTCAGCGGAGGAAAAAGGATAGGGTTAAGAATCGTGCTTTAGATTACGCTCAGAAGTCGCACAGTGTATGTACCAAGCGCTAGATCTCACGTTGTTCAACAACCCCGCTCATAGTAAACAAGTTTGCCAGCGCTTGGCACCTTTATACGCTGGATGATCGCGAAACTACAAGTTTCAGGCCAGTTGATATTAACATAACGCGTGAAAACTGCGTTTTTAATTCTGCATCCGAGTAGATCGAGCTTTGGATAAATAAAAGTCCTCGCATCATCCTCGCATCTGCGACGACGTTTTAAACATGACACATTTATTATAGGAGCATTCAACAATTTTTCTAGCTCACGTACGTGCAAATCAACTAAAAAATACTACTCTTGCACGGCTAGTGCTCGTAAAAACAAAACAAAAGATTCTGAAATGATAAACAACATTCATCCATCGAACTCGCGCATGGAATACGAGCTGCGCCGCGGGTTTACGCGCGTATCGCCAAGTATAAACAAAAGAAGAAAGAGGTTATTGTCCCTGGCGTCGCCTGCGAACATGCGTGAGGCGAATCGGGGGTGAGGGCCAGCGATATCTCGAAGACACGCGTGAACCCACTGGTCCCACGTGGTTCAGCGAGCGTGACCACGTGGCGGGCAATAGTATAGTAAAGTGCCCACGAGATAGAGACGATGTCGGCTGAATGGAAAGGCGAAGACGCCCAGGGGGGAACGCGAAACAGGGTATAGGTTAAACCGGAAGCCGTCACCGGAACAGCTTCTACTTCGTAGGTTCACATGGCCGACGTTCACCGCGCCGGAGGTCAGGATAATTTCCCCGTGTCGGTGCAGGTGCTCGAATCAGATAAAAGAACGCTCTCGAACCGACTTCGCACCGCTCCACTTGTTTCTGAGCACCGAGCCCCTCGATTGGACAGCGGTCAGGTGGAAATTTGGCTGAATTCGGATGAATTTGGGTGTATTTTATGGGGTAGAAAATTGGTGGGTTTCGTATTACGAAGTTGCCAATGAACTGAAGTAATTTTTCAATCTCGTCGCTACCTTTATAACCCCCTTTTACTTCGGGACTGTAGATTGGCAATTAAACGACGCTAAAGTGTTCGAGCAGACCTTGAACGCGTTCCTCGAAGACACGCCACAGGGACGATTGTACGTCATGCTTGAAGAGCGTTACTTTCTGTTTCCTTCGGCTCTTCCTAACAGATATATAAAGGATTTCCGATGTCTACCCTGGCGAGTTATCGATTTTTACGCCTCCGTCCCTTCCGGTAGCCGAGAGCGCACCACCCCGTGGGAACGCACCCTCTCGAAATCGAGGATTCCGCGAGTAATGGCCCGTGAAAACTGGCATATTACGCGTGGGTCTGTATCTAGAAGCGTTACGGATTAATTCAGGTGTGTTTCGTCGAGCGTTGAAAGGTTACGGAGACGAGAAGGTCTTCCCTTTGAGGCGTGACATTCTTCGAACTACATTTCGCGAAAGGTTTCTGAATGCTCGCGAGGAGAACGCGTTTCTTCAGCCACAACTCGCTTCGTATCGAGATTGTAACAGAGTTGGAGCCTGTGGCTACTTTAGACGTTTTTCATAAATCGTTCGGTAGCGGCATGAATGATTTAAACGGGTTAAATGGGAACATATGAAAGAAACTCGAGAGAGAGAGGTAATTTAAACGCTCCGCGGAGTTACGACAGGTGCTGAACGTGATGTTTTGTAATCGTCGCTGGAGGGTACGTTCGGCTCGATCTTCCGGGGAGATTTCACTCATTCACGTACTCTTAAACCGAATAAACTCGGCGATCACAGATGAAATACGGTTGTGCAACATAGACGTTTCTGGTTCGAGAGTTGAAAAACAAAGGAAACATAAATTAGAATGCGTCGATCAATATCGAGCCGTGTCGATATCCCATTCACCAGATCGCGGTGGCGATCTAATTGTAACGCGTCTGGAACGATCCTTTCTCCAAGTCGAAACTAAGACCAAACAAAGCCCTCGAACGATCGGTTTCCGCAGATAAATCGAACCGTTATGCAATAAAGCACCGATGACAAATGGCGGCGATACGGAAATCCAAAATTCCCTATACATCAGCGGCAAGTAATGGTCGTTATCTGGAAACAGAATCTTTTACGCCGCAATCGGTGCCACTCGTAGCCGCAACGAATCTGATAAATCGCAACGCGTCGTGGAATTCCAATCGACAAGGAAGCGCTCGTATTTGTATGTAACATCACGATCTCGCGTCGAACGCAGTTGCGCCTGTAGCAATGCAAAGCGCATACGCGTACGAGCCGCAGTGAATCTTTCAGGCGCCTTTCCTTTCACCCGCCATCGCGATGCTACGTACAAAATCGCGCGTTACATTCATAAATAGAAATGTCAGTAACAGACGCACCGATGCAAATCAAATTTTCTGTTCGACTCACAATGGCTCGCGAACCAGACGTACTACAATATACAAATAACATAGTCCATGGTAAACGATCCACAGGTTTCGTAATTCGTAGTTTTCGTATCATCGACTGTTTTACACGCGTTGCTACAACTTCCTCGCAGTTACCATTTCCTTTCGTTATCGTTCGCTGAAAAAAGGAAATAAAAGAAATTGGATTTTTGCGCGCGCTCGAAAACTGCCACGAAAGACGGTCGAGAGATTCATCGACGAAGATATTCGCCATTGTAGCCGGTAGGATCCTCGTAGACGGTGATCTAGCCGCGATAGCATAATGAACAGGGAATGCCGATGCTGATTTACGCCTACGCACGCACGGGTCCACACCCCGCGCGCGTAAACAATGCCAGGCGATCGTAAATCATACCGATGAACGCGCGATTGTACTTTTCAGTAGCTGGTTAATGTCCCTTTGTTTTTGTACCTACACGCTGTTGCAACCGCCAGTACGGTCTTTTGTTGGCGGCCTTACGGAGGATTGGATAGCTGAACAGTGCGGAAAATGGCGCCGATTTTTCGTCTCGCGGTTCTCAGTGTGGGTGGCAAGCGATGGAGATCAAGATTGGAAAGGTTAAATAATGATAGGTTCGACTTAGCGCGCGTACTCGATGTAGATTTCGAAAGAATCGAAGTAACCAAGGTTCCCAAAGAATTGATAGAACTGGCTCAAGGCTGGCGCAGCGTTACGAGTCCCAAACATCGCTCAAAATGTTCCGCGTTTCGCCTTATTCGTCGCCAAATGCAATCGTGTTTCGAGAAACGTCAGAGATTCAAGCTACGCGCGCTACGAGCCCCAAATATCGCTCAAAATACTCCTCGTTTCGCCTCACTCGTCGCCAAGTACAATCGGACCTACCATCGCCATGTTCTACGCGGTGTTTGCAAAAATGTCAGCGAGTCGAGCTACGATCAAATCGGGACGAGTCAAGGCAACTAGTCGCTCGACTCGCGCGCGCTCGAAACTGCCGCGCGTTTCGAAAGCGATCGCGAGTGCGGCGGGACACGTAGGTGCCAGCTGTGAGTAGTACTACGATCACGTAAACCGTGATCCAAGATGGCATCGCGCGCCGGGTCAATATCCTGAGCTAGAAGCCTGGAGAACGGCCGCTGTGGCGGCGGCGTCGGTGATCCTGCGCCAGTCTTGGGGAAACACCACGCGAAGGCGCCACTGACAGCCTTTTTAATGGGGACTGGTTTCAGCCGCGACCATGGACCGCGCGCTTGCGTTTCGCTTGACCTCGGCTCCGCGAGCTGCCTTTAGGAGAACAAAGGACCTCGCTGCTACTGGCTCTCGACGTTTCCGGAAGCTTCTCGCGTCTCCTCGACATTTGGAGCATCCGTTTAGAAATTGGAACCAGGCGATCATTTAAAACAGTTCTTCTCGATGAATTCTGAGGGGTCGCAGAAGAGATTAAGTCGTTTATACGATGGCGGGTTTGAGTTTGCAAATCAGCTGATTCGAGCGTTCGCTCGATGATGTATGCAAGGTTTAGAGTTCATTGGATTAATTCGTTCATGAGTATTATCTGCTATGTTCCATGCTTTGATTGTGAGGTACTTTATAAAAAATTAAATGTGATTCTTCCATGAGAGGGTTAAATTGACCAGAACAGTGTAGAAGGGTTAATATGGGGAAGATAGGGTTATTTGTTCGAACTTTTTACGCGCAAGAATGAAATTGAAATCGTTCGTTTAGATGGGAACGTGATGATGCACAGAAGAAACCTGTTGCGAAATGTAAAGCGCGTTAGGTATTTTTATAGGAGCGTGCAATTTTGCAATAGGAAAGTAACGAGGTATTCGTAGAAGCTGGAGAAAAATGCTTGCAATGGTGGTGATTTGCGTAGGAGTGTCGTGGGATACCTTCAATTTGAAAAAGAAAACTCGAAGTTGAAGCGCACCAGAGTTAACAAATTATATCTTCAGTTTTATAAGTTCTTCAAATCTTTAGATCGCAAAAATAAGAAAACTAGATCTGCTCCAGTAGAGTTCTCACGGATAAAATAATTACTGCGAAACAGTTAAACACTTATTGGCATGTTTCTTTCGCAATTTACAGCCTGGGCGCTTTTCACGAATGGTTGCTCGTCGAGAAACCTATCTTCTCGAAGAAACCAAACTCTCGTGCCACGCTGCGTGCATTTACGATCGGTTTTAGCCTGTAGCATAACAATCGAACCCTCCTCTCGGTATCTGGGGAAAGGGATCGTAGGTACCTACTCGAGAACCTTCCTAGAAAAGGGATTTTTGCGAAGTGTATCGAGGCATCGAGCCGGGTCAGTCCAACATGGCGGCTCCTTCTGGCTTCCCGCCACAATTCGCCGCGGCATTGAAATCTCCAGGCTCCGTTTCGAGAAATCACAACGGTCGCGTCGGCCAATGGAGGCGCTCTCAGCGCCAACTTCTCGCCCTTGAGCGTCACATCTTTGTCTTCTCCTCCTTTTATTTTCGCAAACGTTACAACTCGATGCGAATGCCAACCGAGTTGCGTCTTTTGCTCGCAAACGTTTCTCGCGAGTCCCTGTGACGCGTAGGCGTGAGATCATTCCGGTTTATTTTCGCTACTGACGTTGTGGAATGCATGGCAATTAATGGAGATCACATCGTTGCGAAAGTAAACGGATTAGAAATATTCAAGGGTGATACCCCTTCAAGTTAGCCTCTGATAAAACTAGGATAATCCTTCCAAGTACTCGAAAAGATACCATAGCGTGATACAGAGGGTAAAAACGAGAGCATGCGTGTACGAGGTTCAGGAATAATGGTACTAGCACAATACCTTGTCTGTCGTCGAGGTGAGTGGCATATTAAATCTAAATGGCACGGTTAACAAAGACAAAGGCCTCTTAATATGAATAGCAAAGAATCCCTTTTGTTGTCAGTTTTGTTGTTGTGTAAGAGCATATAAAATCCTGTTTCGAAAACCCGTCCCGTTTCGAACTATGGAACACTCGGATATCGCTCGCGACCTACACGAATCACGAGTATCGATAGCTCCTCTACTTCGTTCGCGGAGGATATCAATTTCCGCGTGTGTACCCCGTCGAACAAACTAATCTATAATTTCTGCCTCGCGTTCCCCTGAAAAGCTTTTACCAGTTGCACATTAATAAACATCCGACGCGACGTTACCTTCACCAGCGCCACTCACCATTTACCTTCTCGATCGCCAACTTTCCCCATCACCGTTCCATCAAACGGACCAACACAACCCAGCACACCCGGTTGTCATTCCCGGTTCCCGAACCGGTCGCAGCCTCCCTGCGAGAATCTTCCACGCTCGCGTAGTCGTATCTCGCGATGTAAAAGGATCCTCCCGCGCACCCCAGCGATCCTTCCCGGCGCATGCTATCAATCGCTATCAACACTGGCCGCGTCATAAACATGGAAGCACGCGGTTCGATTTGGCGCGTACATGCAGCAGCACACTTTTACTCCAGTTTGTATCGCGGAACCGGTTTTCTCTCTCGTAACAGGCCACGCTAGCCTCCTTTAGCGCTGCTACAACACCGTTCCCCTTCATGGGCAGCGGCGGCGGCGGTGGTCACCGTGCTCTGCTCCTTGGAGAACCGGTTCCAAGCGTGTCCGTCCCTCTCGGACGCGTTCGCCGCCGCTGCGGCTGTCTCCGCTGCCGCCGACTTTTCTCGAGCCGCACGGCCTCCTGCGGGCTACGAAAACAACACGGCAACGGGTCTCCACGGCTCCGATCCGGGACGCGTTCCTTCTGACCGTCTTCGAACCGCGTCATACCCGCGTTTACTCTCTTCTGCAGAGATTCCTTTGCTTTTCTTGTCTCGATCGAGCTGCCGCGCGATGGCCAGATGCAATTAAGCGTTGTCCGGGCGCGGAGCCTTGGAGATCGATTAGAAACCAGGCTGATAAGAGCTTTTTTCAGACTTTTCGAGAGGTTCGAGGATATCGTGATTGATTACGCGAAGCTGAAAGTACAGGAAATCGATAAGATTAGAAGTTATGTAGCAATCAAGAGTTTTGACTGCAACAGGAAACAATTTATACTTAAATTCTGACGATGACACGTTCTTCTCTAATCGCTTTTTTCTTCCCTCTCAACAGCTGTCTTGAGAAACACGTCATTAGAAATCGATAATTGGTAGAACGGTATGAACGTATTATCTGCATAAACTCGTTTCTTGACCAACGTGCCGATCCGTGGAATTAGAACCAGCGATAGAATCTAGTCCAGCACGTACTACGTATTTAATTAACATTTTTCTATCCTTCCATCAGTATCGCTGCTATAAAACTTCTCGAACCTTTTTCTTAGACCTTGTCTACGAGCAATACAATTTTTATCAATCCAATTATCTGCCTCTGAAACTTTGCATTTACTGCAGCCATTCGAAACAAGGTTGTCGCCTAAAAATCTCGCAGCTCGCAGTCTCCAGTCCTGATTTCCACGTTAATAGATGCAATCTCCATTATCGTACCATTTTACGCTTCTGAGACTACTCTGCTTCGTCGTCAGCGTGCCATTAAGTCTCCCAGTCCCCAGTTCTTGTGACTCGATCATTCAGCCGAGCCACCATTCCCGTCCAAGGCTCGTAGATCATCGGCACCATCGCGGTTGACGCTGCGATACCCTCGATCCCATCTCCTAGCCACGGGCACACGTTCACTGGGCGTTGCGCGCAAAACTGTCGGCTGAGTTGCAAAATCGTAGCTCATTTGCGCAAGTTCCGCTGTTCCGCGCCACTTTGCTCGCCCGCTCGGAACCGCTTCTTGCGCCCGTGAATCGACGAAGGCGCAATCGATGCCCAGTTCCGCCGCTCATCATCATGCGAAATACTGCGACGCTCAGCGCGACAATCGCTGGAGAAAAATAGCTTCTACGATTTTTGACGGTGTCACGAAGAGAAAGTACGGTTCTAGAATTAAACTGTACAACGCAACAGAGATCAAAGTGGTTCTCGTTGACATTTCTCTTCTGAATCATCCAGCGATGATTCTTCGGAGAACAGTTATTCAGATACTCTTCTTCGAGTTTTACGTGTATCTAGGTCAATGTTGAATACGTCATTCGACAAGATTTGTCAATCAGTTGGTTTAGGTGTGTCGCAAGAGATTATTTAAAAATGGCGTAAGGCGAAGGACGTGGAATTACAGGATAGGGGTTGATAGCGAGGAGAAAGGTGGACCCGTTCCACGATACTTCAACGTCCACCGGTTGACGCTTTTCGTGGACCAGCAGCCGCAGCGTCGCCCAGGGGAAACCTGTTTCTGCTTCTGCCTCCTTCGTCTCTTCTCGATGTTGTTTTCCTTCCTTTTGCTGGGACGGGTAGCGCACGTGCGAGCAGCACCTCGACGAACCCGGGGCCTAGGAGCCTCTAATGGTGAGGCAAGAAAGCGAAAGACGAGACGCGGGACGCTGGACACGATTTCTATTCGAGACGGAAGGGATTGAAGTTTACAGTTGAAGCTGGGCTCGCTTCTCTCGAGCGGAGGAAGGTTTTTTAATTGGCGGAGAGATCTCATAAACAACGAGCGTCAGGAGTAATGTCGATCATTTATAATTGGATGTCGCGGTTTCTTGTCCCAATTAAAGTTAAATATAATCGACTAATTTCGCGTTGACCAAAAAATGCTTAAGTCAGTTATATTAGATCGTTAGTCGATCAATTTATGTTAACTTTATCATAGAGCTGAAAGTCATTACATACGTAGTAATTAAAATCCGTAAGAAGAAAATGAAAAATATTCTTAGAGACATTAGCATAGTTGTTTAGATTTTCCAGGACCATTATCGTTCGTTCGCCATTGAAAATCGCTCGACAGCCCCGCGCAATTCAGCGATATTTCTGATCACCAGACAAATGGATCGCGAAATAATTAACGATCATGCTTCGCGGGTAGGAAGAGCGCGGTGGTTTGCTCTATTTATAGCGAATCTTCTATCCACCTCGCAAGGCGATCATTTATATCCCAGCGTCGTTTTCTGGTTGGCGCGTTTCGTGCTGGTTCTGTTTGCTTTTTGTCGAACGGTGAGCGGTGCGCGCGTGCTAATCGCGGCACTGCGAACCGTGGATCCAGCTTGGTATCGCGAAAAATCCAGCAGGAGCGAGAGATCCGCGGCTACTCGCGTGCGTTTCTCGGTGAAAGGGCCGCGCTCGATTGTGCAACCGTAACGGTAATCATATAAATTAGCCAGCAGCCAGCGACGTCCGATTCGAGGAAGAATTTGAAGGATAGTCGACGCCGATTTTTCCTCCTCTTCTTCTCCTCTCTTAGGAAACGTTTCAGAAGTCGGCTCGCTTGATACACGAATCGGTTTACAGATGAGGCCAGAGGTCGCGCGTTATGGCAGCTATTTGCTGTATTTATGGCTGTGAAGGCAGCGTGACGGATGCTGATACCTGATAACGATGGTCGAACTACCTGTACGCTCAGTATGTACAGAGTGTCCGTTCGTTTTGAGGAACGATTCTGGAAGGTGTAAGATGGGAATCGGAGACGATAAAATTGCATCTCTTATCTGAACGTCGTTCCGACTTATCGAACAAAATCTATGGTCATCGTTCATTACCATCCGCGAGGTATTGATCAATCGTTTCTTCAGAGCGACTCGTTCCAAACGGTGTACTTTATATGTATATATCGAACGATAGAATCTTCTGAAAGGTCAGTCGAGTGTTTCGTATTGCGCAAACGAACGAATCGATCGAACGGCGTCTATAAAACTGTCCAGGAGGCGATCGATCGTGCGGCAAACTCTTCCCCTGTTTTCGACGATCGTTACGGTCCCGACGCGAATCTTGTAGGAAGCAATTCAGTCGCAGGTGCACGCGGACGCAGCGATCGCGCTTCTCCCTCCGCGGTGCACTCGGCTGATATCGATGCACTCGGTTTACCGCTTCTTCCTGCTCGCGAACAGCGAGCACGTGCGCGCCGCGCTCGATGAAGAAGTCGAAATGTCAGTGGCCTGTGCGGCAACGCTTTCGATTCGTCGATAGAGATCGACGCGACTGTCCGATCGAGGACTCCTGAGGACTCCTGAGGACTCGAGGACACGTTTCGATTTTGGTTCCCCTTTTTTTTATTAAAGGAACGACGGAAATGCGAACATTTTTACAGTGCTGGTAATATTTTATATTTTCATTGCGTACAGTGTATTTTAACATCGAGGACTCCTGAGGACTCGAGGACGCGTTTCGATTTTGGTTCCCCTTTTTTTATTAAAGGAACGACGGAAATGCGAACATTTTTTTACAGTGCTGGTAATATTTTATATTTTCATTGCATACAGTGTATTTTAACATCGAGGACTCCTGAGGACTCGAGGACGCGTTTCGATTTTGGTTCCCCTTTTTTTATTAAAGGAACGACGGAAATGCGAACATTTTTACAGTGCTGGTAATATTTTGTATTTTCATCGCACGCAGTGTATTTTAATTATGAACAATCATCGAACGATATACTATTTCGACAGAACGACCCATCTACCGAAAGAGCGAGCTTCTATCTGTCTGCGATCTCGAATCTCGTTATCCAAACACGTTGCACCAGCTGACTCCCTTGAATTAATTATCATACTTTAACCAACCAGTCGGTGCACAATACAGGTTACTCGTTAAGTTTCCATCCCTTTTGCGAGGGGACGTGAAAATCGGTTCACCGGTTGATCGAACCGTTACATTGTTCACGTTGCTCTTGATTCTCTTTTTAATTAACCTTGTCGTTCATCCAATCGAACACATTTGATTGAAACAAGACGCAATGAAAACTTGCACGGTGGATTAATGTTCATTAAAGAACCACGAGCAAGACTCGACGGACACTCTGTACGTGCTACTCAACGTTACGTCTAGACTCATCGATGCGGGAAGTTGGATCAACGCTGCAGCAGCAGTTTGTCTTCGTTAAGTGTCAATGGGGCTGCGATTCTCTGCTGGATCCGAGGTCAATCAGCCGCGTCGCAGGTGTTCTCAGGTTATCGAGTAGGGAGTAAATGTCAACGTAAGAGCAGAGGAGTCCACGCATTCCCGGTGCTCGTCCCCGGATCACGGTGAAAGGGAAGGGTTTGCGCGTGCTACGTGTCCAACCGAATAGTCGCGCGTCGTTTCGCTCGTTCCCCGCGACTTTTCGACCTCTTCGACGCCGTTACACGGCTCTGCGGGTTAAATAGGCTCGTGAGGCGAGTTGTTTAACGTTCTCGTACCCGCTGACGTTGCCCCGGCTTCCGGGTGTTGGTACGTTCCACCGCGATCATACTTAAATCGCGGCTACGTAGCCGAGTGCGCGCGAAGACGCGTTAAGATCTGAATCTCAGAATAGCGAATGGTCTCGTGGACTCAACTAGGTCACTCTTGATGCGATCATTATTTTGCGGCTCTCGAAATCTGGAGAAAACGAATCTCCACGGTCACGTAGCCTGTTTCGGGTTAAAAAATGGGAGAGGAGAACGATTCTTCTCACATAATCGAAGCATGGAATCAGGATGCTCCAATATACAGTTTCAAGTGGATCTCCAGTTGCCAGTGGAACGTCTCTGGGCAACTGGATCCTCGATGCCTGCTACGCGGGTATATCGTTTCAAATGCAAATGTCGTCCGCGCCGAACGGAATCGAGATGGCCACCGAGAAGTCACAGATCAACGGACACGAACGGAAGAGGGAGCCGCCTCGTCGAAGGCACCTGAAAGTCGGGACGATTCATCTCGAACCGTGCCTCGAGATGCTGCAGGTAGCTCTCTTCAGCGACCCCTGCTCCGACTCGAAAAGCCCTTACCTGCTCCTCCATTGTACCTGACGGCTGGAACCTGCGCGCCCTTTTCCGCCGCATTAACGCCGCTGAATGTCACGAAGCTTCTGTGACACCTGCGTCGTGGAAGGGCCTACAGGTCCGTGGAAATTCGGGGCTTCCGAATGAATCTCCTGGAAAATCTTTCGTACAACACCGTGGATTGGATTTCGGATTATTTTGACGGTGAATTTAATTTGATGGACCGCGTTTGCGACGCAAGAGTTGGTGTATCATTGTGAGGGGTTATCGTATCAACGACAGCAACTATAAAAATAGTTTCTAAATAAATAGAAATTGATAATTTCTAAATCATTTGTGTTCCATGAAGCATAATCTTCTTCGAAATAATTAATGTAACACCCTCTTCTTGCTGTCTGTCTCGTGAAAGATTCATTCAGCAGCCACCCTCCGCAAGACCCGTGAATAATTTCGACGAATACGTGTAAACGTATATATCGATGTTACACGTCACGAACAGGACGCTTCAATCGAAGGACACGCACTTTACCACCTGCATCGAATCGAAGGGTGTTGCATGGCGACAGATGCGTCGATGAAACCCTCCAAGGGGTGCGCGCATCGAGAGCCAGTCGAATTCCCGCCTGGAACGTGCGTGCCACGTATTTTAACCATATCAGTGAAATAACGAAAAAATCGAGCGGCTGTGGTTCGCGTTGAGCAGACGCCAAACAGCGAGGAACTTGGCGTCGAGGTATCCGGTTGCTCGAATGGTATGTCTCGAGGTAGACGATTTTTAACAGATTTTGATCACCTCTTTACGGTTCCAGAACGATACAAGCATCACTAAACATATAAATTACGTGACATTCTTATAAATATCGTGCAAACTTCGAGATCGACGTTTATTCACTTTGCACGACACCATTTCTACCCTCTCTGTTTCTACGATATATTAAATTAATTTTTAGGCGTATTAAAGAACGAAACAAGTGAAGTCTCGGTGTCTACGAGTTGATTTACAATTCGATACCGTGACTAGTCTCGTGTACATAGGTGTCAACTGATACGACACGATGTTCCTTCGTCGTATTTCGAGGCTTGTTATTTGCACCGACCCACCTCTGTACTCTTTGATTCCTCCACGCGTCGTATATCGGATTCGTTCGCGGTAGAAAGTACTGTTATGTCTACTTACTATTGTGCTCCGCGTTTTAATATTACCATTGTGCATCGGGTCCTAATGAATAAGCGATCGTTGCACGCGCTGTTGGCGATGCAACCCTTGATGCGCGTTGCAAATCGTACCGATTCGAGATTGAACAGTGCAGTTCTCGATGGACAGAAATTTTAATCCGCGTTCGTTCCCCTGTAATTATCGTATAACGCATGATAATCAAGGTATTCATTGCGTAAGTGGATCTTTTAAAATGGTACTTTTCGTGGTACCAAATTTTTGCGGTCGTATATTATTGTACAAATAGAATTATTACGCGATAGAAATTTCGATGGACGTTTAATTAAATTTATCGCTAGCTAAAGCTGCAATTAACATTAAGACAAGAAGAATCCGGAGGAGTGTCGATAACTAGGATAACGAGTTGCGCGTAAAGATCGCAAGCACGCGAGTCCTCCACGACTTTCTCAAGCATCACGAACGGCTCATCGTACACAGCTCTGCGACTATTCGTCCATCTCGAACAAAGGCCGTTGCATCGCATTTTCCGCCTACGTCATTTTTCCATGGAAAAGATTAGCCTTCCAATTCCACTCCTACGTTTCGCAAACTGCACGTCGACGCTTTCTTCTTCTCCAAATAGCAAACTACTTAATAAATTCTTTCTTTTTGAAGAAACGAAACCACGAAGAGCAAAAAGCTCAACGTTACGCGCCTCTCCTTCCCTCTAAGACCCCCTACTTTCGCATCACGTTCACTTTTGCACGCGACGTGGAAAACGTTTAGCGACAAAAAGCAGAGCACACGCATGGTAACCGAGGAAACGGCGGAAAAGAACGGTTCCTGGAATACTTGGGACAATTGTCTGTGGGGTATCGGCTATGTCCTCGAAGACAGCGTAGGAGGTCTGCGGAGTATCCCAGAGCGAAGAGGAGCGGCTAGCGCGGCCGTGAGACGAACAGCCCCTTTGTTATCGCGTTTCGTTTTGCTCTCCCGAAAAGAAAGTCCTTCATTGTTGTTGGGCACCGACAAGTGGCGTCTGGAAATCCTCAGACAGCGCCAGACCCATGGAAAACCAGCGTCACTACGTGCTTAGGAATATCGCCCACTAATTGAAGAGGACGTCCCTTAGTTATGGGGCGCTCGAAATTGTTCAGAGCGAAAAAATCTTGGTTTCACGCGCGAATTTCCACGGAAATCGAAAGAAAACTCCGCAGAGAGGTTCACTGCGGTGTGTATAATATCTGGCAGGGGGATAACGTAACTTTTTATTCCATTTCCTCGTCGTTGTATAAGGATAGATACTTTTAGTGCTTCAAGACGTTTAGAAATCATGTTAAATGAACCGTTCACTTCGCCATGTAGGAAACTGCTGCCACCAATTATCTTCGATCTTGTACGTAACTTCGTCCAATGGTTTGTAACACTGTCGGTTATCAAATGGAATTGGGACAATTACAGGAGAATTTTAGAACGATCCCTCGATGTAATCGAATTGGTCTTTGTCTATAAATCCCTAAATTCGATGGCTCTTCCAATTTCACGTCCGCGTTGTTACTTTTTTCAGACGTTCGCACGTATCAGCTCGCGATTTACAGGATATTTAGATCGTAAAAGCGTTGGAGAACGGAATGGCGCAGAAACGGGCAAGAATCGAAGCAGGGCGCCATGCAAATCTAAAGACCGGTTGCGAGGGCGTCGTCTAAATCAAGTCTCTTTTATGCACCCTGTCCTCGAAACAAGAGAACGCTTAAAACCGAGCCGCTCGCGATTGAGACTTTGCGCGCGTTCCATCGATCGTAAATCGCGGCGATAACTTCGCGAACCCTTTTCCCCTTTGTGAAAAAAGGATTTTTTGCCACGCTCGAACACGCGCCGGCGTTCGTTCGCGGGGAATGCGCTCTGTCGCAAGTATCGGCAACACGATCGTTTCCAGCCGTTCTTTCTCCATTGTACGGGTACGCGGAAAAAGTCGCAACCGTTTATCGATTCGCCATATGGACTTGCGCGCGTTGTCAGGCAGGGAATGATTATAGTCGTTCCGATGATTGCGACCAAATGGGACCGTTTTGCTGCAAATTCCCGTTTTTTGGACCTCACGAACGGTGCGTCAGAAGGGATGTTTTTTTTTTTACGAGGCTCGTGGTAAAGGGTTGAAATTATACTCCTTTCGTTTAGGGTGTGGAATGGCGCATTTTATCGTATAGGTGTTAATCTGTTCCATGTATTGCATTAATACCTGTTATTAAAGGTTTATGGTACATTCGGTTCGTGGATAACAGATGTGCGTATCTATTCGTTTGTAGTATAGTAATAGTCAGAAGTATCTTTTGTAGTGTATATGGGACTAACATTAGCACTTTCTATCTTAAGTGAAAGTTCAACAGCTAATTACTCACGTGAACTCGCATCGATTTCTAAATAGTATCTATAATCCATGATTCACGAATTTCATTGACCAAATTTCTCCAACCCCGGCCTCAATTAATATCGACGCGCTCGTACGTACGCAAATAGTGCGTCCATTCACTGACGTAACCCAGCAACGAGCACGAGGAGCTCTTACTATTACAACGTCGGTTTCGATTCACACGCCCAGGGAAGGAACACGTGCAAATTAGCGCGGGAGGATCAACGCGATAAAAGTCAGCCGCAGATACGCATCGATGGAGCCCTCGTAGGGTGAAAGAGGAAGAGGACGAAGGTGGCGGTAGGGAGAGTTCCCAAAATTACTCATTCTTTCCCGAATCAAATTGCGTAACAATCTCGTAGCATCGTAGCGTAACGTAAAACGTTGTCTGTGTCGTGATGGGCCCGCACTTCGTTCATTTCCCCCCTCGTCGCCTCTTCCCTCTGTCCCTCTGCGTCGCTATACGTTCACCGCTGTCTCCGCGTCTCCCCCACCACAAGATGGGCCTCTTCCGTGGCCCTGTTCGCCACTTCCCCTTTCCGCTCGTTCGAAAAGCCGGCTCTCCCTACCAGGCCACCCTCTCCCTCCTCCCCTCGACGTTACAACTGACCCCAGTCCTCTCACCCACGCTGGGGCCCTTGTAGTAAAAATGGTCGTCTCTGTGTTGTGTGTACTGTAGTAAACCACAGGGACGCATACGTGAATATTCTAATGAAGCTTTTGTTCGAGACTTTTATTCGATTCGTTGTTCCCTCGGTCGGGTACTTTTGGACAGGTTGGATATTGTCGCGGGGTCCCATGTTTTGGGTACGCGAAGAGATGAAGAAAGATAGGACTTTTAGGGTAGATGGAGAAGAGAACGTTGATATTCTCAGTGACAGCATCAGGATCTGTATGCTCCCCCAGGATTTATGTAGAGTTGACTTTGGAACTCGTGTAAGAACAGCAGGAACCAGTTATACACGATTGTACCCATCCATTCCAATCTTCATCTTATTCTAACCTACTCTCTTAAACGCACTATTTCCTTTTTCTAAAATGATCGTAGAAAACGAGAAGCTGCAAACTGATTCGTATAATTCGTTATTCCAAAGCACGATCTTCTACCTTCATTTCGTACGAAATTTTCGAGTGTCTGGCCGGATCCAGACGGCCCAAACATCGTCTGCGTCCCTGCAGTTGCCGACAGCACGCAGAAACATCGTATATTGTAGCGTAGTACACGCGCGTACACTATACCTGGCCACGACGTGCACTGTAGCTCGATGGCACAAATGCGGGGCCCGCGAGCCGCGCTCGTCGAGGTCCGCCGCGTTTCCCAACCTGTCCGCAGGAGTCCCACGGGCGCTGCTGTCGGCGCGGAGCGGTCCCAGCCCTATCCGGGCATTGTTGCACCGACGCCCGGCTAAGAGAGTACTTGTCGCCTTGCGGGCAACCCTCGCGCGTCCTCCCGTGCGCTCGTGTTTTTGTTGTTCTAATCGAGAAACCGAGACCGGCTGAATCATGCGCAGTGCTACCGTTACGAGCCGATTGGTGATCGGTCGCGGATGATCCCGTAGTTTTTCGTGAGAGATTCGTCGCGCGAAACAGCGGTCCCAGGGTAGGAACGGTCGTGCCTGTTCGCAGCGAGCCGGGGAAAGGACGAGGATGAAGCAGGAGCAGAGGCCAAGGAGGCAGGCCCTCTTCCAGATCGCCAAGGTTTGATCTTTTCCTACGTGTCCCCGATAATTAGTCCGTATACGCGTATGCGGAGGAAAAGCGTTCCCTCTTCCTCTGGTGCCCGGTTCGATACGCTGGAATAACGCGTATATACCGTTACGTGCATCTCGATCGAGTCGAGTCTGTTGATTCGACGTTCGGCCCGTTTGCTCGTTTTAAATCGCACCGTGTATATGTGCAGCTTCGCTGCGTGTAACGATTGTTAAAGGTAGTTTGTAATTACATGCTCGCATCTCCTAACGAGAGCCTCCTTTTAATTGGGTTCTTCGTCTTATTGTCTGCCTGCATAGCTTCGTGATTGTTAGAGATGAAAGTACGATTAAGTGATAAAAGATTGGATTTAGTTCGAGTCGATCGATGGAAAATATAAGAATGCCTGAGGATCCTGTGTAGCTACCCCAGAATTTGCTGGTCGGTCGATTGGTGTCAAGGTTTGGGGTTTCAGGGTTTTGATATCGATGGGAGATTCGAAGGGCTAGGGTTGTGGTTACGGTTAGAGGTTCGCGAAACAATTTCCATCGAGGGCAACGCAAAGAGGTTTCTAAAGTACGCGTTTGTTGTTTTATCTTCGTTCGCTTATCCAAGCCATAGATTTTCACGAGCTAGCAAACCGCACGATCGAACAATACACAACCTCGTCGTGTCCCAACTGGTGGCCACTCAGACAAGGCGTTGTCACGTGTGTACAGCTCTCTCGAAATGGAGAAAACCGTGCGTTGGCACACATTCAATGGCGCCCATGGCGTTGCTCGTTTCGCAAGGATACGATCGAAAGCACCGCGATCGATGCTCGCGCGATTTATCGATAACAACAGCGGCGGTTCGCCAAGTCGCAAGCAGCCATGGCGGAATGCTGCGAGCCGTGATCCATTTTCCTCTCAGGCTTTCCCGTCACCTTTCGTCCCGGTTGATTCTGAATGAACGCGTTCGTGGAGCAACGACGATCGTCACGCGACCACTTTTCCGTCCGTTCAACTGTTTTTGCGATAAATCCACCGTGTGTACGTGTACACACGTACCTATCGGGTCGATCAGGTATGAAAATCGCGCGAAATTGCCGGTTGCTCATGCAAATTGGACAACGCGGTGGGAAACGAGCCGCTTTCGCGACGAAGTCGGTGAATTAGCAGCGTTCAGCGTCGTGTGAAGTTTGTTTTTGTAGGACTTGGAAGGGGTCAAGGAAATCGGCTGAGAAAAGTTACATTGTGGCGTAACGTCGTGTCGAAACGTCGTGAATTTTGACAGTATCGAGAGGCTGAGTGGGAAAACGTCAGGTTTCCATGCTGTTCCAACAGTTTTAGCTGGTTAATTAAGCGTATTGTAATTAGATAACTGCAGTTCATTGCTCAACGAAGAAAAGAATCAATGAAGCATCCAAACTTGGTTGTTTGGATACTGTTGACCACTTGTGATCGACATTTTAATCGCGATTAGTATTTAATCATATTCATGACCAACGTGTATGAAACAGATTAATTCATATTCAACCATTAGGCTAATGAAACGATTGCAGGAATAAGTAATGAGGTGAGATGAGACGGGGGGTTGAATCTTCTGATTAACAGCCAGAAAGAAGCATCCAGTTATTTTTATCTTAATTTTAGATGAATCTTATATGTGGGCCTTCGAGTTACGGTACACACCAGGAGATTTAATTTAAAGAACAGTATAGTTAGAAACTGTTGGCGGAAGAATATAGGAATAATAGCCAGCGCGTTCCGTGCAACAGATCTGAGTGAGTGCTTCGGAGTCATGCAACAATAATTAGGTATTTAGCGCGGTCTGGAATTGTGAAGCGTGGATGCAGTTTCTATAAAGCTCTCCCCTTCTTGAATTCTTTTGTAACGAGCGTACGATCAATAAAGAAGTGAAACATTGGCATATAGTTCACGTAGTTTCGTCGTCACAGATTGAATAAC
Source organism: Xylocopa violacea (assembly GCA_963969225.1). NCBI lineage: Eukaryota > Metazoa > Arthropoda > Insecta > Hymenoptera > Apidae > Xylocopa > Xylocopa violacea. The sequence continues at coordinate 17,405,416 of CAXAJV010000014.1, forward strand.
AAACATGTCCGATGCAAATCGAAGAATTTTAGAAAATATGAAAACACGAGAATTCTACAATTTCAATTTAGACTTTAACTTGCTCCTCGTGTCGTCGTGGCTCGCGATTAAATGAATGGAAGTTATTCATCGACAAATTTCGCAATGAATAATTATGCCACCTGTTTCGCACAATCGTTCCTCTGTAACGTTCACCCACTAATTGCTTCGCGCGTTCATCGGATGTCAATTAATATGTATCGAGGTGCAATCGATATCATTGCCACTCGTAAAACGACACGTTTACAGTAGTCTTTATTCTTCGCGACAAATTATTCCTGGTTAAATCATAATAATTTAGCGCTTCGCGTTATAACCTGATCCGAGAACCGTATCGATAGACGCTCCTGGTGTAAGAAGGACCCTGTTCACCTGTTGGATCCCACGAGCCTTTCAAAACACGTCCGTTGAATGAAAACACTTTCCCGCGTATATGTACACGCCTGGATCTTCTTTTTACGATAACGCTCGGGAAAAAAGAGAATGCCACCGGTCCGGTAATATGGGAGAATGAATGAGGCGATTCAGTAAATTCGCCAGATTGCGGACGAATCATTCACGAATGTAATATCAACGCGATTGTTCTTGGTGTGATAACTCGACAATTTTTATCATCTTCGTCGCTCGTAGAATTCTTGTCGAAATAGAGCTGTTGAATATATTCTTCACGAAATGCGTTAAATTAGAAAAAAGATAAGATTAATTTAGAAAGCATTTTGAGAGACGAATTAATTGTTTCAGTCGAATGAGCAGAGAACCGTGGTATCAAAAACTCATCAATTCGTTCCCAAGTGAATATTCATAAGGGGTTGCAGGCGTACGTTCAGCCATTTCTACGGTCCACCAAGCCAGGCGCCGACATCTCAATCGAAGCGTTAAGAAGCTCGGAAAAAGTTGATTAACATTTACAAAGAGGAGCCGATTCCTAGCGTACAATCGAAATTGATCTGTTCCACGTCGCGCGATCGAACTTCGAATCGAGTTGGCTTCCAATAAACTTCAAAGTAACCGCGACCCACAAAAGTGGTCAGCTGGTCGTCGCGTTCCACTCCCCTGTTCTATCTTTCGGATAAAAATACCAGCTAATTAAATCCACCGTATCACAATAACTCGCTTTATCGCGATCTCGAATTCTCCAATTAACTTAATTGCTCGAGAGCTGATCTGCTCTTCGCGTTTTTCACTCGATCAACACATTGTTCGTCAAAAACATCTAGTAACGTTACAGTAATTACAGCTATTGTTACGCAATAACTATATCATACTTTTTATAGAAAAATCATGAACGATCGAACTCATACTTTTACCATTTCGAAATCCTTCTTGCACCCACCAGTAGAATTCAATGTTATGATTGCACAACTTATCGTATCGAACATTCATACGTCAAAAAAGTCACGACGTAACGTTATATTATCACGATTCTATCGGTATTCATTGTTAATTAATTAGGTAAATCATAATTATAAGCAAGGACCTTCCAAGAACCATATTTTTACCATTCCAAAATCCTTCTTGCACCCACCAGTAGAATTCAATGTTATGATTGCACAACTTATCGTATCGAACATTCATACGTCAAAAAGGTCACGACGTAACGTTATATTATTACGATTCTATCAGTATTCATAATTATAAGCAAGTAGCTTCCAAGAACCATATTTTTACCATTCCAAAATCCTTCTTGCACCCATCAATACAATTTAATATTATGTTTGCACAATTTATCGTATCGAACATTCATACTATCGTCAAAAGAGTCATGGCATAACGTTATATTATTACGATTCTATTAGTTAAATCATAATTATAAGCAAGTAGCTTCCAAGAACCATATTTTTACCATTCCAAAATCCTTCTTGCACCCATCAATACAATTTAATATTATGTTTGCACAATTTATCGTATCGAACATTCATACTATCGTCAAAAGAGTCACGGCATAACGTTACATTATTACGATTCTATTAGTTAAATCATAATTATAAGCAAGGACCTTCCAAGAACCATATTTTTACCATTCCAAAATCCTTCTTGCACCCATCAATACAATTTAATATTATGTTTGCACAATTTATCGTATCGTACATGCGTGCTGTCGTCAAAAGAGTCACGGCGTAACGTCATATCATTACGATTCGTTCTGTACTCATTGTTAGTTAGTTGGCACGGCGTCGCTGCATGATTTCGAAGGGGTAGACCGGATATTTGGCCCGGCAGAGGCCGGAAAGGCGAAAATAATGTTCCGCTATGCGACAGGACATGGCCGCGGAAATTGTGATTTACTTTCCCTCGGAATAATAATGCGCTCACGATACGGTGGGCCACTATCGTGCGTGGTCCGGGTTACGTCGCATTTGCATACTTCCTCGTATTACGCGTACACCCACGTCGCGCCGTTTTTCCACTCGTCCATCCTGCGCAGCCTTCTCAGAGATTTATTATTAATCGCCCTGCTGAAATTGCGACACGTCGTCGAGCTTGCGAAGAAAGAGTTGATACAACATTGAAACAACGACAAACATGGAAATAGAAAAATACTGTAAAATTGTCCAGGGAACAGTACTTTTTTTTTTTTATCAATTTGGTAAACGGAAGTTTCGAGGGAGAAAAGAAAGTTTTAGAAATTTTCTTGCTCGCAGCATCCCCCGATGGTGCACGCGGTAGCTTGCCAGAACCATGAATCTTGGAGTTTCCAAAAGTTTGGAAACTTCGCCCGCAACGTGTCCTAGAAATTCGCGATATTTTGTCAGCGCCGCGAGAGCCTCCCGCTGCGGGGGTTGACTTCAACGCGGCCCTTAAAAATTCATTTTCTCGCGTTCCAGGTGTTATGGCACCTCGACATCTTCCGGCGGAGCTTCAGGGAGCTATCCGGACACGCCTGCATGCGGGAATCCTGCATCTTCTGCGCCCTCAAGGTAAGCTGGACGGATCCTCTCGTAGGAAAAAAAGCGGAGAAGAACCACGGGAACCTCATTAAGAACCCGACGTCGCAGAACGCCGGCTAAAAGTCGGCTGCCTCGTCACTGAATATTATTTTCCGGAGCACGTGACGAAGCGGACAAATTGTCGGCGAAAAAAAGGAATATCTCTGAACGGGTTCTCCTTGCTCGGTTCGATTGCACGCGTAATGAAATGATGCTGCGTTTTGTCACGGCTGAGACTCGTGAGAACGCGTGAATTTCTTTTAAATACTTCGACCAGAGCATTCTTTAACATAAATCGTCCTTTTTTATGAAACTTGCGGACGATATGGTTCTCCAATTTTCCAAATGTTGAAAACAACCCTTAAAAATAATCCTTCTGGTCTAGAAAAAAACTGAAGGATCTCGACTTGCTCTCATGTAATCAGAAGACATCAGACTAAGATCTTCTTCGTTTCTATCGCACGAGCTACCAAAAGAGGACATTTCTCGTAATGCAGAAATCGACCAGCCCCAATCACTCGCCTCTCAAAAACGATCGATACCTCAGGTAGGGCTACGACACTGGAAGCTTTGGACAGAGCTGGGTTTCATTAAAAACCGCCTTGACATCTTTACGTATCGATGAGCTCGCCAACAAAAGCGGACAGCCTTGAGTGGTTTTCGCAGTCGGTCGCGGAGGCTCCGTGTCGCACGGCTGCGATTTCGATCATGCGACGCCGCGGCTCCCACGACGATAATGAAAACGTCGGAGGAAGCGGAACGCTCGAGATAAAAGTGCATAGACCGAGGCACTCGAGAGCTCGAGAGGTGCAAGGATTGCTTTACGGTTACCAGCGAGCGCGTTCACTTCGCGTTACAGCTCTGATCCTCCGTGAGTAATCTAATCTTAAGGGAGGGGAACACCTCTTCGAGTTGTCGTTCGAGGGTGGACGTCCCGTGTTTGCGTTGGAAAATTGTTGTTTCCTGGAAAATACGACGATTGTTCGAGGGGTTTTGGATCGTTTCTGGAGGGATTTTTATTTGTCGACTGGGAGTGACGCGTTAACTGGCTGATGGCGCGTCATCGCTAAAACGGATAATGGTTCAAGGAGGATCACGTTTGGATAATTAACGAGGAAATTTTAGAGCCGAGTGAATTATCGCTTTCTTCAGCGATGGAACTAGTTTATTCGTTAACCTGAAGGTGGGATTAGCAAACTGGTCCTTTTAAGTGCAACTTTAGTACTCGTGAAACGGTAAGAAAGGTTTGCAGGCGTTGGAAATTGCTTACTAATTGGAAGTTTATTCTTATAGCTTGAATGTATCGTGTCTTTGAAATGGTTAATTTTGAAATGGGAGTAATTATTTCTTGCAGTTATCCTTCGTTCCCATTTTATTTCTAGATTAATAATCTCGCATTTTATTGCATGCGCATACATAAAATATTTTATCTCAACATTTTTTTACCATCTGAGAAACATTAGTCTTCCAGTCAATTCATATCGATTTTACTGTACGTAAAAATTCTTTTTTTCACGCTTACGCAAAAATCACGCGTTCCTCGATCTACCACTGAACACTCTCAGCCGCAAGATTTTTGCGTAATGGAAAAGCGTTGATGCAAGGCCCGTGCAATTGAACTTCGATAGAGGCGACGATCGTAACGGGCCCTCGCACCTTTCTCCGGCGTGAAACGCGTTCCCAGGTGTTACGCGATTGGTCGACGGAACGGAAAACGGCCCCTCTACGTCCTCGCGGGTTCATTGTAGTAAACGCGCGGCGAGTAAGAGTTCTCGGAACACGTACGTCTCGTCCGATGCGTGGAACGAAACGAAGCGAGGCGTCGCGACGCATCGCGAAGTCGGGACGGGGGAAACCCCATGGAATACGTGATGGATCCTCCCCAGCTGTTCTCACGGGGTTAATTAGTAATCTCGAGAGTTAATTGCCGCAGGCAAAGGGTACCGTGTTTCGAGCCAAGTTCGCGGGAACACGTAGGCCAGCCTCAGCGTTCTCTTCACCCTTTTCTTTTTTCCATCGCAGTATCCTCCGATACGAGCCGTGCGATTTCAGAGTCCGCCCTGGGCGATAACTTGTTAGACAGAGAATTTGATGTATCGCGCAGGTTACGGTCCTTTTTTGGAGCCTCTCAGGATGGGTCTTAGGGATTAGGAAGCGATTGCCAGGGTACAGAAATAGCAACTCGGGGGGTTAATGATTGGGTTTGGAGAATGTGGGTCTGACGTTGGAGACAGTTGGCGCGATAGGATGAATTTGACGGAATTTTTAGAGGGTATTAACTCTACGTCTTGAATGAAAACACTCTGAAAAAATTCTCTGTGTTGTCTCTCGAAGCAATAATGTTTACGTTAGCCAAGTGCAATTGCGCTTCGTGCAGCTAGACTAAGCTTCACTGTCGGATGTATCATACGTAGCGACGTGCAGTGTTATTTTCCTGCCTCATCCAGGCATTATAATATTTGATGCATAGGCGCAGTCAGTGTCTTCACAGCGCTGAATGGAGAACTGACAGAGCTGTTTATTTCTCTCCTTCGTTTTTCTATACGTTTGGCGTCGAAATATTTCCGACACAATTATCCGAATCTTCTTACAGCGGCTACGATATGAATACTTCTGTATTCATGAGGACACACGGGGCGTCTACCGGTTCTAGGTCAGAAAATTGAAATGACAGATAGTCCCGTCACGTTCCGGTGTGCAAGCGTCAAATATGAAAGTTTCTTGTGGGAAGAGGAAGTATCCCCGCATACCAGAGAAGGGGTACGTGCATCAGCCGAGAATTCGAGCCGAGATGGCGCGTGGTGATTCACCAGGAACGTATTTCGAGGGGTCGAAACACCTTCAGGGTTAAAACGAACCGAGGCGACCTTTGGCGAGACCGTTCGCGTTGCCTCCTCGACTTTACGACTCGCGCACTTTCACCCCGTCTCTTCAACCGCGAACGTCGTTGTTGCGGTGAAGATACATTAAATCACCGTTTGTTTTCGCAATGAATTTAACCAAGACAATTTTCTGTCGTGACAGTACGAATAACTCGTTGTATTTTGGATACTTTGGTATTAGAAGGTCAATTATTGTACGTTTCAAGTACGAGCAAATGTTACTTCAGAAATACTCGATGCATTTCATCTTTATCAGGCAAATGCAATCGTAGAACGGTCTGGGCAGGATCGAGGATCGCATTATCGTAATGAACATTCGTCATTATGGACCTCGCGCACTTTCACCCCGTCTCTTCAACCGCGAACGTCGTTGCGGTGAAGATACATTAAATCACCGTTTGTTTTCGCAATGAATTTGAACCAAGACAATTTTCTGTCGTGACGGTACGAATAACTCGTTGTATTTTGGATACTTTGGTATTAGAAGGTCAATTATTGTACGTTCCAAGTGCGAGCAAATGTTACTTCAGAAATACTCGATGCATTTCATCTTTATCGGGCAAATGCAATCGTAGAACGGTCTGGGCAGGATCGAGGATCGCATTATCGTAATGAACATTCGTTATTACGGAGACACGAGCGACCCGTTACGCTGATGCTATCGAGGAGACACGCACTCGAGGGTCGTGGATCTAATTTTTCGTACGCGAAATACAGTTACGTCCCGTCGAGGGCCGAGATAATGGCAGGGTCATTTAGGCAATTAGGGGGACATTATCGGAGACGTTCGCTGCTAGCGTCGACTAGGCGAACAGTTATACCACGCTAGAAACGTGCACGTTACACCCGAGGGCGAACGAAATTCGTTCTCGTTTTGCCAGGCTGCCCAGGAGTACGATTTGCGGTGCCGCTGCGGTCGCGCCGGTTACGAACACCGCGCGCCATCGTTTCCGGTCGTCTCGAATGGCCCTCTTGAACTTGCACCTTCTGGCGTCGCAGAAAATCTCGGCTCCATTTTCTCGCGCGAGCATCTGGACGCCGATCGACGCGCGTACTTTCGTTTTTGTCGTCGTTCCAGTTGGTACTTCGACGGCATCCTTTTCATGCTGCATGGTTAAGTGGTCCCTCGACTTTTCCGGTCGATGATGAACGCTTTTCGCGATGGAGGAAATCTTCCATCCTTCAAAGGAAGATTTCTCACAGCTAGTTGCTTCTGATGTTACTGTGAGAGAAGGTAGCGTTCATTTGTTTAAAAGTTAGCATCTACTGTAGTATTTTTTTGTTTAGTAAATTGCGAGTGGTCGCGAATGTACGTTTCTATTCGAGTCGCGCGGTGGAGTTTAGAGTTATGCGCAGTATTATGAATTAATGGGGGAATTATGAATAATTGCTGTCGTCAAGTCACTATCGCTACATCCTTCGTGGGTGTCGCTTCACTTCCCGCAAGTTAATTCACCCGGCCCATTACTCCAGATTCATACGTCACAATGAAAGACTCCTTATCTAGAGCCGTTCACTCCACGTTTATTATTCGATAATCGCCGTTCGTGGGCGAGCGCGTGTAACGCAAGTAGTCGTTTAACACGCGTAGGTTTCGTAGCATTTCCTTCTTCCCAAATAAAACGGCATATTAAACGAAGTCCCCGCGCGGAACGACCGTCGTTTGAATATTTAAATGGAATCGAACCATCCTACGCTTCGGACTCTGAGGTTCAATGGGGACGTCACCGGAAATCACGGCTGTTTTTATCGATTTTCCGACTTTTATCTCGTTGTCCATTCGCGAATAAGTCTTCAAAGCCCTTCTGCCAGCTTCAAAGCACAACGCGCGACCTTCTCATTGATCCTGAACTTTCGGAGAATTCTACTTCTCAATGTCCATATTTCGCCACTCAAGCGCTATTCTAGGAAACGAACGGAACGAGGAAGCCAGAATTTCGCAGAAATTCTACCTGGAATTCCTCAATGAACCTCGAACTCGGATACTTGGAAAGAAATTCTCGGAGCTCCTTTACTTAAACAAAAATTCTCAAACATCAAAAAAATGAAAGACGAGAACTAGGAAAATTTATGAATATACAAACAACTTACGAAACCGTTTAAAAATGTTTGAAACTGACGTTTAAAAGACCAAAAGGTCTTTGAATGGACGACGGGTCGCGGGATAGCGCCTCCATCACGGAACACAGATCGGTCAGGTACGTTCGAGCGTAGCCTGTGGCCGCTTTTTCCATCCTCCGTGCTTTTTCGTGTACTCTCTCGTAGCTCTGCCTCGTTCGTGTTGGTGATACAGGGCCCAATCGTGTCTCCGATGCTGAGGGTATGGATATATGGAACTGGCTTTGTCCCAGTACTCGTAGTACGGGTCTCTCGTATTCTCGTACGATTCACGTACACCTTGACGACCACACGGAACCGTTCCTCGTGACTGGCGTAGTTCTACGAGAGGAGCGGTGGACCTCAGGGACGTACGGAGTGATTTCAACGCGTGGTCGAACCAGCGAGGCTGGAGTCGTACTCGTTCCGCTGCAACGGACTGGTTGACATAACTGTGGGAAGCGGCCACCTTTTTGCGCGATCCTCATCTCTGCATGGTTATTCAGAGGTGGATATACAATTTGCATAACCTCTAAAGGGTGGTTGAGACTTCTTAGACGTAATTCGAAATTACGCGCTTTAGATAAGCGTACACGTTGCCTCTTCTTACGCCAACAGCGTTGCAGCGTTCGTTTTACATTAATTGCGATCGGAGTTTGCGGTTGGAGAGAAAAATTGGACGATGGAATTGATGGTGCAATGATCTCGTTCCTGATAGTTATTACCTATTTTTGTGAGTCTGATATTGGAAGGTTTTTTATTCCCCCCGAAGGGAACGCGATAGTTGTTTCGTAAGCGTAATATTTAATGTCTCCAGAGGTGGAGTTATTTGCTCTTTGCACGTGTAAGTTACGCTTGATAGATAAGGAATTGTGTCAGCGTATTTTATGTGTGTTGATAAGACCGCCTCTGTGATTAAGGCTTTCTCCCGTGATGTAATTTCTTCTGGTTTAATATGGACAATTACATATACTATATATTTGCAAAGAAGTAAGACGAAATACGTGAACTCCGTAACAAGTAGTCTTCTATTATTTCCTATCTTTCGCTATAAAATTTGAATCTCAATGGTTGACAAACGATAGCACCAAAAGCGAATTATTTGATCAAATTTATGCTTTGTCTTCAAAACCTCGCTTCGGTTCGAATCGTACAGCACTCATCCCCCGATTCGACCTTCCAAAGACCACCTGCTCCCACACCCCTTTCCAAACACATTTTCTGGCCCTAGACCATCCTGAAACACGATTCATCGCAAACACGCAGGTTGCTATGTACGTTCAGAGGTTTTTGAGCTGACTGCGTATTGAATATCAGCATAAATTTTCGTTTTCCGTTCGAATTTGTTCGAACGCTGAGCCAACTATGTCTCGAGGAGCAACGAAACCGAAGAAAAGAGGTCGTGGAAGAGCCTGAGGAATACGTTCCTGGGTTCGACCAGGTTGGTGAACGTAGGACAGCTAACCAGGTGACGTCATTGGCTTCTCGGATCTATGGAGGGCCTGTGGCGGCGGTAGGGGAAAGAAGGGGGCCAGCGTGGCGAGAAAGAAGAGGAAGAGAGACGGAACGAAGGGTGGGGGTTGTTCTCCAGCACAGTGCGAGCCGCTGCTTTCAGGTACGAGCGTACGACGCCGCGTGCAGGTAGTCTCGTGTTCGTTCTCCACGTCCCGCGACGCTGTCGAACCTTTCCGCCAGGTTCGAGCCGATTTTCCGGGTTTCGGAGCCAACTCTTGCTCGATCGAACGATACACAGCCATCTCGAGTGCGCGGAACGTCGAATCGTCGAGGGTTGGAGCGGTCGACGTTGGTGTTGCGAGTTCAGTTCGATTCTGGTGGACGGATAGAATCTCGCGTTCGGTTCTGAACGATTTCCTCGAGCCTCGAGCGCACCCTGTGCGAGTGAAAAATCGTACGGACGAGAATCGGTCATTGTTGACACCGTGGACGATAGAAGTGAAGTGATAGAGGATCTCGCTGTTTCGAAACGGCTTTCGAGAGTTGCGGAGCTTAATCCTTGCTGCGTCGAGGAGCTTATGCCCATATTGTTTGCGCGAGACGTCGACTAGGAGGGGTTCGAGGCGATCAGCGGCGATGTCGGGAGCTCGGTTGTATCTCGATAGGCGATAAAGGTGAAACGTCGAGGAGGCTGATGGCGCTTGAAAAAGGTTACTCAGGAAATGGGAGAAGTTGATGCAGATGATACATCGATCTCTCCGCTCTAGCGAGGAGGGATGTTTATGGACGTTGGCGAAGAAACTGGTTACCGTTGATTATGGTCCGGCGATGTCCACGTGAGCTGGCTTGGGCGCATCTCGGCGGTGAGCCAGTGGTTTTGCTGCTGCAGGAAGAGAGTGAAGGAAAGTAGGAGATTTCTTGGCCGAGCAGCTCGATGGTTATCGCCTATATAACTGGTTTTACGTTGTTTAGAGTAAAACTGGTATAGTGGAGCGAGCGGGCAGCAAGATTGAAACGTTCGGTTTTGAAATCCACGGTTTACGATCTGTTCTTACGCGAGCTGAAATAAAATTAAACGAACGCAAAGCGTTTAGAGGATAATTTATAACAGTTTCGTAAGAAGCACGTTCACTCTCGCGGGTAATTAACGAGACGGAACAGTCGGAAGGGTAACTCGTCCGAGGAATCCGAGAGTTTTCAGACGCTGGTCCAGACTCGTTCCCGAGAATTTGAAGGAAACCGTGTCAGCCGCGGTGCGCAGCACGTGGCACGCTGAAGTGGAACGAACGAGCCGAGGGAGAGATGCAACGAGAGTCGTTAACGCCCGGAAGAGAGGCTCGCAAACTGATTGAGGAAGAGTATACTAAACACCTCATGACTACAATCAACTCGATGCATCAACGCTCGCGCATTCAATAGAAAATAACGTAATTAATTTTCGAATAATCCCGCGCGGAGGAACAGCTCTCGAGCGAACGTTCCTTGCCCCATTGTGCAAGTCGGAATAAGTTCTGCTACGGCGTTCCTAGCGCCGACGATGGCGGCTTAGGGGCCCACGGCGTTTATTCAGGCCGCGAAAGATCGCAGGCTCGTAGATCGAATCGGTGACTTCACTTGCCAAACGAGTTTATGTTTTTAATCGAGTCTACGACTCGTCTGCCAACGGGTTCTCCCCGGGTACATCCGGCATGCAATTGCTGGACGCGAATCCTCCTTCGAGTACTCGCGGACGATCATCTGCCGGGGCCCTCTTTCAGAACCCGGCCACCTGTTTCCCGTGGACGCGTCCCTTTATCCTCAGTCCAGCCGTGAAAGCCGCGACACTTGCAGCATCGCGCGACTTCGAACGCGGACGTCGATAATCAACAGCGCGAATCCAGCGTTCGGTTGATTAATTGCTTCGTACGTCGCGAGAAGTGTTCCCGTGCTCGTTCGATAAAATCCAGGAACGAGGACGCTCGAGGACTCGAAAACTTTGACCTTTGCGTGTTTCTCGAATATCGTACGCGCATAATCGCGCTTCGAATAATTGGATACTCGGACAAGTTGGACAATTGAGCGATATTTAAACGAGGAGACGCGAATACTCGAAATTGGGACCACGTATTCGAAGAATCGAGAGTATAATAGAATATATTTGGTTTCCTCTGTTCTAAAATTTCCTAGAGAAACGATCCGTATCAGGTTGAGTCAATATTGGTGGGAAGGTGCTCTCCAAACAGAGAGAATTACAAGGCGTTATCAGCGCCAGGGTGAAAAAAGGGAGGGACGATCGACGGGGAGCACAAAAGGCAAAAGGGTCTTCCGCGTGGCAAGTGCAGCCGTGGAGCGGGCTAACGAATCCAGCGTGTGGACAGGGCAAACAGAGCTATCTCTCCGCGAGAGGATCAGAGAACGGACTCTGGCTGAGCGAGAATTTGTATTTGCTCGGGACCTGTCGGACGGACATGTCGCTCGCCTCGTACGCCGCGCTTATCTCGACTTCCAAACGCGATTCAGAGTTGGCTGCGTTTCCACTTGTACCTGAACTTCGTGAACTTTGCTGAGGTCGTGCGCGTGGTGCGTCCAGTTCGAGGAACAATATTTGGGGAGAGCGCTGCCAAGTTTCTTTGATATTGTTTTACACGAGGAGGAGCAATTTTCGAACGTGGAGTTCATCGTTAAATTTCAAGGAAGGCAAGAGTATTCGTGTGCTAATGATTTTGGGAAAAGTGATACGAAAGTTGTCGAATGATAAATAAAAACGTCTGCGAAATGAAACGAAGGTGGACGTGCTTCGTTTGCTGGGCTGGACATTGTAGAAGAAAATGTTTGCGACTTTAATTAATTTACTAAACGCTCGATTAAGTGGAGTTGTTCTTCGAGAATCGACCAGTCGACGATGAGACGCGAGTAGACTTTGAACGATCGCGAGTAGCGGCTAGTAAAATGAAACGTAGACCCTCGTAGCCAGTTCCAACGGTCGAGAGACATCGCGGAAGAAAATGTTGAAGTGGATAAAAGTTCGTCAGGACGCGTCCGGGACGCCGACGCCGCTCGCCCGCGAGAAGAAGGACGAGGCGGTGGCAAAGGTCGAAGTTGAAGAAGCGGCGAAAGAGGAGGAGGAAGACAGTGGCATGGAAAGGGAGGATACTCCGTCCAACATCGAGTTGAATGATCTACGAAAAGTATGCTAAACCGTACAACCAGCGTAACGTACAGGGTGCTCGTGAAGTTTCCACTTGTTTCGCTGAAAATTGAACGAACAAAAATTAATCAAATAAATTCGTCCAGAATTATTTTAGAATTTTCAAGAATTTTCACCGCGACACATCTGGACTTCACACGCACGCCATTTTCTTCGTTGATCGCACGATTTAATCTGTTTCGTTTTCAGGGAAATACAAATTTCTTTTTAATTACATGGAATGTCCACGCGTGTTATATCGACAGAGAGAAATATGCACGATTGTGCAAGCTTGTTTTTTACTCGAAGAATGCAAATTTCGACATTTCCGACGGTCTTCCTACACTTGTTTGCGATCGTCGCTTCCTTGATACGTGGTTTGGAAACACCGTCACGCCTCGGTTTGCTTTTTCTGCCGGTTTTTCGAGGATGTTAATGGACACGTGTTTTTTTCCCTTAAACCGTCGCTGACGTTCCTCAAAACGCATTAAGCGTGGCAAGATAAGAATTAATGGCGCTGTGCGCGAAAGCACTCGAACCAATACACATGGCCCCTCTTTAAAATGTCGTTAGTGCTCGATTTCTTGTGTCTGCAACACTCGAACAGACTCCCCGTCCCTTTTACGATTCCTCCCCGTTTCGTCGAGTCAGCTCGACAGATCGCCGTTCTCTCAAGACACAACTCTTAATCGAGCAGTCAAATTTGAAATACGAAAAACGGCTACCAATTTCATCCACCAAAGACGAGCAAAATGAATTTCGATTACTTAAAGTCACACCAGATGAAATCATCGCGTCAAACAAGCCAGCGTTATCTAATTGATTCCTTTCGAATTTCATCGACGACATTTCCCAACTTTCCCTCGATCTCTCACGCCCGTCCATCGTTAATTACAGTCGAAGTAATTATCAAACATATCGGAAACGGGGAGAAATAAAATTGCAAAACCGGCGCGCCGATTCGCAGCGAGTTGCCCAATGCTTCTCTTAGCCAACTAGCTCGGCTAAATGTTAGAGCAGGGTCGCTTTCATTCATCGATTTCCCTTGCGCAGCAATGCAGTTTCAGCGTGCTGGCTGGTTTTTTCGATAGCTGGCTAACCTGCTCCGGACAGGTGCGACGTCGTTGTCAACACACGTGGACGTTCAACCCGGACCGTCGTCTTTGTATCGGCGAGCGTGCTCTCGTACTACGTCTGTCGTCGCTGCGTATCGCCTCCGGTGTCTACCGGTATTCGATATCCATCGAACGACTTTCATTGAAAAATTTCACTCGACCATTTGCGGTTCTTTCGATTTGTCGATGGTTCGCACGTATCTCTCCCGATCCGCGAGTCCGCGAGACTGCTTTCTCTTGATTAACGTCGATTTTTGTCGCGGGACTTGGATAATCAAAACTCGACCGGGTTTCAGCTCGATACGTGATTTCTAATTTTTTCTCCGGCTGTTATCCGTTCTGTAGAAAGCGCTGAGCTGAAAATTCTTTATCCTGAGTCTCAAACGCGATTATCCGCTGCACCCTCGCTGCACCCTACTAATCTGAATTTGTAGAAGTCACGACGCGTCCTCACTGCGATCGTAACCAACTACGTGTCCTCATCGAGGATCAACTACTTGAAAACTCTTCGTTTTATACGTAAAAGGTGCAAAGTCATTCTCCTCAAAAACGGAGCCTCAAACGCGATTACCCGCTGCATCTTCGCGAATCTGACTCTGTACAAGAAACCACGACGCGTCTCATCGCAATCAGCTACGTGTCCTCATCGAGGACTAATTACTTAATCGATCCATCGCTCGAAAGACCCTACGCGCAAGAGATTCACGGCGCACAGCCGCCTGACAGTCGCCTTCGCCCGGCTCGACGTCCTTTTTTCCCTTCGTTAACATTTTTCTCGTCACCGCGTCTCGGAACGCTGCCAAGTGTTGAGCAACCAGTCGACTTTCTACGCGCGACCATCGATCGTTCGAGGATCAGTTGCGAAACTAAACTCGTTCGCCCTACGTCTCGTCGCGGAATCGCCATTTATTTAGCGCGCCTCTTTGCACAATCCGCCTAGGAGGACGCATCTCCGCGAGCGCGCGTACGATCGACCAAAATCGGCAGCAGCCAGCTTCGCCAGTCGAGAAGAACGAGCGTTCACCGCGGATCGTTGCGAAATCATTCCGCTCGTTCCTCCATTCATGCCGTGGTCGACATGCTGATCAGGCGAAAGAAACGGCCAGCTCGTACGAATCGCGTTCGAACGGAGGATTTTCGTTCGGGTTACCGATCCGATTTACATACGACGGATCTGCATAACGCTTACGCAATGGGAAACCAAGAGTGCGTGGGCGTCAGGAGTTTCATTTTGCGTTCGCCAACCGCGACCAGGGGTAACTCAGTGGCTCGGTTTCGTTAATCCTGCCAGTTGCTCGCGACGCTGGAACGCATCGTGGGTGGATCGTTGTTGCTTCTGATCGCTGCGAATTTTTCATCGCGATGACGCGCGTCGCGATTTAGCGCGGCGACGCGAATTGGTTCCCGCGTTAAGTGATAATCGATCTGTTTTTTCTAACGAAGTTTGTGGATTTTATTATCCGGTCGATTCATAGCGCTGGCGCGTCGAGAGAGTGGTAAATTTCCTGGGCCAAAAGTTACCTGTCCTCGTCTTTTGAGACGCCATTTGTCGATCGCGAGTAGCTTCGTGTGTATCGTTGAAACGCTTGAAACGTTCGAGAATTTGTCACGGTTATTGATCGATATCGTTCCGTGTAGTTGCTGAATGCAGTTAATCGGCGTTTAGAAGTATATTCCCGTTGCATTGGATGGAAATTAGTGCACCTGACAGAAAGGAGGTGAGAAGTACCTGTCCCCTAAAAACGGGGCTGCTTTAATATGGAAATTTAGGGTGCGCATTCATGAATAATAATAAACGACCTGAATAAATCGGTCTTTAATACGTCTGCTAAAAACGAGATAATTTATTTCTTTGACGAAGCTTATTTTATTCGTCGACGGTTTATTTATTATTCATACGTACGTTTTTACGTATTTCCTTCTCAACAGCGTTATATATTTAACGATGAATTAATATTTAATCGATTTTTTCGAAATCTTTACACAGAGCGTCAACTGCTTCTATCGAACATGTTTTCTGTCGAAGACTCCCTGTGTTGAGTATAATTTTTTGTAATCTTGCGCACGTCGCGATACAATTTTATGAATAACGTTGCACAACGCTGGCTGCATTTTTTCCGACATTTATGCCATAATTGTTACCCAACGCTCCGGGGCAGCAGTTTCATACAACATTACACAATACGCCTTCATGCCCGGTGGCCAGCAGATTCAAGTGCATCTTCTGCATCGGTAACGCGATACACGTGTCCTACAAACAGGGATATTTACACAGTCTTCGCGACATATGCTGCAGCCACTGCCCGTTGTCTCGACGCCCATATTCGTCAGAATGTTTCGTCGTTCAACGACGTGTCGTCAGAATATTCAGCGTCGCGTGTTCGTCGTATGCAACGTACGAGTTAATTCCAGAATTCATCAGGATTATCAACTATTTCATTTAACGATAAATCACTTTAGTATGACAACATTTTAAGAGACGATTCTGGAGAACGGATTGAGGTAAACATCGAGAATAACAAAATCACGTTCGACGCTTCGTTCTCAAGGAAACCATCTTTGAAAACGCGCGCGTCAAGTATGCGTGCGCTGGCGGTAAAAGTCCATAAGACAAGTGCGTCGCGTGTCGAAATCTGCGACTACGCACCTTGCATTTAGTTATGGACGTTTACCATTAGAGCGCTCAGACTTTTCGAGTCGCCTTCTTGATTTTCGACTTACTTTGTTCCCTTCGTTCTTCAACAGATAAATAGAACAGTTTACATAATTACCACGATCCTTTCACCGCGGTACTTTTCCAACACATCTCATTTATCTCCTAAAACTATCGTTTACCTTGAGCCACTTGAACGATCGACCACAAAAACCAGGCATACGTACGCGATTAACCGTGAAACAATTTTTCCAACTGCACAATAGCGTCGTGCACGCGAGCAACCGGCGTCTCTTTACCTCGCGTCGCGGAGTATCGATGGCGAAATGCCGAGGAGCAGTGCAATTCGAACAGAGACGGAGGAACGCGTCGTTAATCACTGAAACGCGTGGAACAATTCCTCGATCGTGTTTCCAAAAGACAAAAGCAGCGTCTCTCCCTTCCTCTCTGTGTCTCTCTGTTACCAGATCGCCCGCATTAAATGTTCGTCACTTCGTCTGTTGCAGGACCTGTTCTCGCAGCTGCAGTTTTCGCAAGAGAGCGCGCTGCCACCGGACACGCTGCGCCGCGCTCTGGCCGAGAGCTTTCTCGACCAGCAAAGGTTCCAGCTGGGATTCATGGACGACGCGGCGGAATGTTTCGTAAGTAAACGATCACCTCGTTCCCTTTGGCCTCTTACGCGCGCGATCAACTAGGCCACCGGGTCTAGATTGTCCTCTGAACGAAACGGGCTTTGGTCTCGTTTCGCGAACGCAATCTTGTTCCCCGCGATCGTGACTGCTGGTCGTTTCCATGTAGAATTAGGACGCTGATGGCTGAGTTGCAGTTTGCGTATCGAATCGTTGCTGAAATTGTCGGTTTGGTTCGAGCTGCTTTAGAGTTTCTTCGTTTCACTTATGATAATCGAGGACTATCGAGGAGTTATCAGAAGGCAGCAGGATAACCGTTGCGCGATCTTCGTTCAGCATCTCGAAAACTGCTCGCATCCTATTGTCTTTCGGTAAAAATGAGAATGAGCGTCGACTCGATGTGTGCGTGAGGGGAGATCAGGTCCATGGAGTAGCTTATTGTAGCGTGACAGGGGTACGAATAAGGCAAGGTACGACGTATCAAGCATTATCAGTTTTACATTGAATACGTTGCCGTCGAGTGTGTTGTTCCGCCGCGTGTCGATTCTCGATATTTATACCTCCGTGTATATAAATCATCTTAATCCAGTCGAACGAAATTTGCATAAAATATCTTTGGAATACGAACTTACCTCGCGCGAGCACGGTTTCGCTAATTTTATATCAAATTCATCTCAGCGTCTGACTCGTCTGACATATTATCTTACTTAACTACTCGTCAACTGCTTAATGAGTCAAATGCTATTCGTACATCAACTCTTTCTCTCCCTCTCATTTATAACGCGCACAATCAATCTTTTTTAATTATCAAAAATCGCATAAAAATGGGAACCGCATCGAGCGACGCGCAAGCCTCCCTATAAATTCAACCGAAACCGCGCGGCATCGTTTCGCGTCGTTTTTGCCCATTCATAAGAACTATTAACCATTACTCGCGAGCGTAATGCTGGCAGTAGCATTAATCTTCCCGTTTCGACATTCACACCGCGCGCCATGTGTCACGATTTCCTTCGCGACGCAGCCGCGATTTTCCAAGCGGTTTACGATCCTGAATATTCCATCGTGCAAACCAGTTCTCCCTCGCTCCATCTCCCTCCCTTTCTCTCTCTCTCTCTCTCTCTCTCTCTCACTGTTTTTCCTCGTGCATACTGCATAGTGGGCAAGTACAGGGGACTGCCATAACCTGGGTGTCCGTAGGCGAGTCTAAGCAAATACACACCGTCGGGAGTCCACTTTCTAGTTTACACCGGAGTCACGTTTAGCCGGCACACGTGTGTGTCGACATCGGTTCGCTGGCTAAAATGAATGCAACGCTACGAATGCAGTCCGCGAGCATAATAAACGTAAGAAAGAAGACGAGTATCGCGTTATCTTCCTGTACTAAGTGTTCCTCGAGCACGCTGATCGAGTTACGTCTCGCGATTTTGAGGAAATCGGAAGGTTCGACTGCGACGCTGCGATCGTTTTCGATTAGAGCTCGCGAGACGCACTCAGGGTTAGCGTAGGTAGCGATCGATGGATAAAGGAGAGATTTTTGTCTGTTTGAAGTCTTTGGATCTCTTTTTGGATCTCTTTTTGGATCTCTTTCGAAGTCTGTCGGATAATTCTGATTTAGAAAATTGCAAATAGTTTCTTGGATGAAGGTCGAAGAAAGCATGTCAGTGTGTCGGAATTGTTTTGCGATTGGGGTTGCGCAGGGACCATCGTCGGTAATGATAGTCATCTATCCATTGCAACGGGGACAAAGATCACCAGCAGCTGGAAATTCGTGTCGTGATTCTCATGTTTTTGAAGAACTCCTTTGCCAGCCAAGTTGGAAACTTGTCGAACGAAGTCTGTTTTGTTTCTGCGATGGAATTTTAATGTTCAAATAGTGCAATTCAAGCTACCTTGAGGCACGTGCGTGTCAGCGTGCTAAATAAATAGTAGAAATGTAAATTGTACAACGCGAGGATACAGCAGACATCTACAAAAGACGTCTGCGCGCGCGACGCCTTTTCATTTACGATATTAACACGTTTCCATTAATTTCTGCGTCGCTAAGGGTACAAGATTGTTGATCGTTCGAGTAGAAAGTGCAAACGCGTAGTAAGCAAAGTAGTACAAGGCGAGTATTCTCGTGGATTTTCAACGGACGACTGTTTCGTCACTCAGGATCGACGATTCATCGGAAACGTTCGAAAGCAACGATCCAGGCTTGATTTAAAGACGCGCTAAGATTTCAGCCATTAGCGCTGTATCGGTGGATACATTTCTAAAGCCTCGGATGTAGACGTGGACACTTATTGTGCCTCGAGACTTGCTGCCGTTTGACATTCGACTGAATTTACGACTCGGTTTTTATTTCCTCCGGCAACAGTACCTGGAATGGAAGGATGATAATATATGGCGTTCTTCGAGAACGTTTCGTGAGATGGAGATTTTACTAGACTTATAATTTATTTATCTTAAAAGCGTCACACTTTCGAACAGTCCGCGTTTTGACTAATAAAACAAATTTTCCGCCCCTGTTCGCTTCGATGTAGCGAGTCCATTGCGCAACACACTCAGCACAATGCACAACCACTTTTCTCGATACCTATTCTAGCTGATTACTCTTTGAAATTATCGTTATCGATCGACGATTACCAAGGACTCGTCTATTTCCATCGGTGCATCATCGACACCGCTGCAACAACGAGGGGAGAGAGACGCATTAATGGTTTTGCTGTTGCAGGAAAACATTCTTCTGCGAATACACCTTCACATCGCCAGCGGGGAGGCGGAAGACATGTGCAGCGCGAGACACTGCGTGCCGCACCAGAAGTTCGCCATGACGCTGGTCGAGCAAAGCGTTTGCGGTGCTTGCGGAGCCACCTCGGAGCCTCTGCCTTTTACACAGGTCGGTTTAATCGACGACACTTTCGTCAAAGGGAGACGTAATCGACGACCGCCAACGGGTTAACCGCGGTGTAAATAACGCGCGAGCTCTGCTGACGATTCACCAAGAGAGTTCCGTTTTAACTGGGACGTGTAAATGGAGTTGCGCGTTTGGGGACGTAGCTGCACAGTTGACTGCGTTTTGCAAATGAATTTAACTTCAGAGAAATCGTCACATTGTTACACGAGTTTATTCATTTTTACAAGGAGCAATTGCAGTAAAAACAACCAGAGTAATCGAAGTCGTTGCAAAGTAGAACAACGATACTGTAAGTGAATTACTTGAGAAATCCTGGTCGAAAGACCGCAATTTTCTTCGTCATCAGCCCCACTCGATTCAAAACTAATGGTCGTCCACTTTAACTCTAAAATTTCATCACGTTTCCAAGCATTACGTCTACAACCGATCCATTCGCGTAAATATTAAATACGGAATCTCTACTTAGAGTGCAGTTCGTGGAAAACGTGTCTCTCTTGCGAAACAGACCATTACGTTTCAAGGATAGTTCGAAGAATAGTTTCTTTTCCCTCTTTCCCCACGGCCAACTAATCCATCTGTCCATACGATCTTCCACTGCTACTACGAACGTTTCCTTTCTCACGTTGTCCGCGCAGGTGGACCCGGAAAAACGATCAGGTGGAAGAAAAACAACCTCAGGTAGAATCCTGAGATCCGTGTTTATCGTTCGTTCGTGGAAATCCTGGAATTTAAGCGTTTTAAGGGTTGCACAGGTACTCGAGGATTTGGAAGGAAGAAAGCAAACGAACTGCGGACCTGGGCAATTGTGTTAAGGGTAGATTGTAATCTAGACAGTGGAAAAGTAAACATTTTTTGTGAAATTCCTTCCAAAGAATTCTTGCAACATTATTATTAACATTTCAAGTATCCCAAGAACTTCATTTGCACTGCTCAGAATGATTTTAGTCATCTGTAATCTTATTTTGTACCCCTTTGACAATGAGGGATAAAAAAGAAATAGATTTTTACCCTCTGAAGGAGAAACCAACCCTTAAGCGACTTAAGCGACTTAGCTAAGAAGCCTAAACGCTCCAAGATAACGAACCCTCGAATTCTGACGTGTAAATGGATTAAGTGATCGGGATTTGATGGCTCATTGGTCGCGGGTGGTCGACAGGAAAGGGTGGGTTTCAGGAGCTCGCGACTGAATAGAGGGTTACCATTTTGAGCAATAAACGTTGGGGTGAAGCGAGAGGAACGCGGGAAGCCGATTTGGAATTGGTAATGGGCTCTAGGATCAGACGAGGGGGTTGTAATTGCTACAAAACGAGGATCTGCCGAGGTGATTCTTAGCTTTATAAGTTAAGTGGACTTGATTTAATTTTAGTAAAGACAGGATGATTTATAGGAACAATTTACGCATTTGTAAATACTTTAGAACTTTCTATAAGTTCTCTGAATGAAATTTGATTTCATGTTTCGAGGAAGCATTCAACTATCCAACATCGACAATTCCAGTAATACTATAAATCCCATAAAAGCGATAAATTTTTTTTACCAGAATCATAAAATCGCTTTCGACTGATTTATGTTGACTTTTATTGCCAGTAAAACACGCCAACATATTTCCCACGCACCATCTCTAATCTTGACCGCTTGCGTACAGCGTGTTCGTCTGTACATTCGCAATCAGTAGTTATAACATTGAACACGCACGTGTTTTCCACAGAAACGCAGCTGTTTCGTTAATTCTAACTAAATAAGAGCAAACGTTCGTCTGCCATGAATCGCACCGCAAGCTCGACAATGCACGAAGGGATAATTTTGATAATCTTCCCTTTAATAAGGAAACCGCAAATGCATCGCGATCCTATCAATAGAAACCGCTCCCTCGGCGCTGGAAATCGTTCGTCGCCATTCTCTGAGTCATCCCACGGGAATTTCCTCCTGTCTCACGAGCAGACCAGCCCTCTCAGCGAACTTTTACCAACGGGCACAAACTTTCGCGGCTTAATTCAATGAAACCGGTTCTATACGCGACTCGTTTTACTCGGACGTGCTTCCGTTTTCCCCGCCATTTAATTGCCCTTGCGACACTTCGAGGCGGTGAAAAACGGGTGGGAAACATCGACGCGATGCTTTTTCCACGCCACGCGGAGTCGCAGTTCCGCCAGATTTCGTTTTCGTGCACGCTCGAGCAACTGTTATCGCGGTTTCTCGTGAACTGCACCCTCGTTCTGCCAGCTTGATTATTTCCGCCTCTCGAAAGCGAAACTCTCGCTCGTTCGCCCGTTTCGCGGTTCCGTCGTTCGCGTTAAAAATCGCGAGGTATTCGCGATTTTTCCATCAACCGCGAACGCGTACGATAATTGTTCCCAGGTTAAGAAGAAAAAGCGCACGTCTGAGAACAAAAGCGGTGCCCTTTCAACGCGCGTTCAGGGCGCAGCGCTCGCATAATCGAGCGCAGACCGCGAACACGTGGGCGGAGTTGGTTCTCCCTTCGTGCACTCGTATCCACTGTTGTCGGCTGATTTTAAAAACGCGAGACTCGCTGCAATCTCGTATCGGTCATGGTCGATCGGTTCTACTGGCTACTCTGAGGCATTGGCTCGATCACAAAGAGACCACTGCTTTTTTAGTAAACGTTTTATATTTCTTCAATATTAAACTTTTAACGTAAAACATTTAAGGGTTGTAGCGTTCAATGTGAAATACGTAAAATATTTAAAGATTGTAGCGTTAAAACATTTTGAATGCTATTTTTATATCTTTCGTGCTCTCTGATGATTAATTAAGTATGTTATTATTTATTTTCCAGATGGTTCACTACGTGTCAGCCTCAGCACTGACCTCGCAAGCTCGACAAACCCCTCCGAACTCTAGGAACAGCCCTGATCTCTTCGGTCAGCTGCTTCGAAAGGCTGGCGGCATGGGTGACATCAGAGATTGTCCGGTGAGTAATATCGAAATTTTCGTCCGTAAAATAACTTTCTTCCACGTGAATTCCTCCGACCTCGTGGCGGCGTCTTCCCTCGTCCAGGACGACTCACGAGTTCGGACCTTAAAGCAGTTCCGGTGACTCGCGTTCGATTCATCCGGATGGCAAGATATATCAGGTACACTCTCCTGTGGCCTTTCTTGGAAATAATATCGCGTGGACTTTCTCTTTGAAGTGGAACGATAACTATCGTTCGACCGCTGTTTGCTCGGATGCTGAGGATCGCGGTGGAATTCGAGGCAATCGAGGAATCTTGTAATTCGCAGCGATTTCCACGATAAAATAATTCATCAATCGTTAGTAGAATCGATTAGATCGTGGAATTACGTTAATCAGCCGAGTTAATTTAGGTTAATAGGTTTGCATACTCGAACTGTTACTCGATAAACCGAAGGGTTGACGTGCTACAATTTTGTTTGTGATTAATCGGTCACACAGAGATGGTTCTTTTGTTTGTAGAGTGATTAAGAATTTTTCACTTTGATTGCAGAGTTCCTGCGGCGCTAAAATTCAAATCTGCCGGACCCTGATGAACCGACCGGAAATCGTTTCCGTGGGGGTCGTATGGGACAGCGAGCGGCCATCGTTGGAGCATATCATGGACGTTTTCGCGACCGTGGGAACGTCCCTCAGATTGAGCGACGTTTTCCACAGCGTGGTGGACTCTCGATGGGGTGCCTCGACTGTGCACAACCTCGTAGGAGTCGTCACGTATTATGGGAAGCACTACTCCACCTTCTTCTTCCACACCAAACTGAAGGTTCGTGGAGACCGCATTGTTCTGAACGTAGCTTAACGTTTGCCTGTTTGCTTGGAACTTAATCTCCAGCATAGAATGAGGCAATTATTTAGTTTACGATTATAAATCGCATTCAAGCATTTAAATAAATGTTACGTGGGATATTTCTCAGAGGATCACTGAAACATGAATAATCATGATCGAGCTAATTAAGATGCAAGCGTAATGCATAGAATCACGAGAAAATTGTCCAGCCTCTGCGTCGAATTAATTATCCAACTACCTTGCCAGTGAAATGATACGCGTTGCATATTTGACGTAATAACGCAACTGTAAATCCACCGATTTCCCAACGATCATTTCACCTTGTCTTGTAGCAACGTTTTTAAATGAAAGATTTCTGTCCTATTCTATTTCAGTTGTGGATCTACTTCGACGACGCCACCGTCAAGGAGATTGGTCCACGCTGGGAACAGGTGGTGGAGAAGTGTCGAAGGGGTAGATATCAGCCGTTGCTTTTACTGTACGCAACCCCTGGCGGAACGCCGGTGAACACGGAGAATGCGCCCAAGACCGTGACTCCATTTCCAAACGGGAACGGACTGAAGACACCCCCGAAGAATAATGTTCGACGATCGATCACGCCCAGCCCGGAGAAACCATCGATCAACAGTACAGCCAGACGTGCCATCACGCCCAATCCCGACAGCCCCCCTCACTCGTACACGCAGCGCAGGATTTACAGCGACTACCAGAATCTGACCGACATCCAGAACAACATCTTCGCGAATCAGGTAAGCTTCGTTTTGGTAAAATACTTATCTTTGATCTTTGAAAGGATAAATTCCTCTATCTTTAATCTTCAGAGAATGCATTCGTCCATCTTTAAAGTGAAGAGTAAATCCTTTTATCTTTAAAGTAAAGTTTCCATTAAAATTGCGGACTAAGAAATGTCGACGGGTTGAAACGAGTTGTAATTAACGCACAACTATAATCGAACGTTCACTTTCTGTTGAAGGGTGTTGACACCGTCGACGGAGAGGCAGAGTCGAAGTACATCAGTCGACGAGCAGTGGAGAACGTGATGCAGCAGCAGAAGAAGCAGCAAATGCAGTTGACGCGCAGCCTGAGCGCTGGATCGACGCCGCAGGACGCCATCAGTATTCCGGATCACTTGAACGTGCCGCGAAGGCGAGACTCCGGGAACTGGTCGGGGGACCGGAACAGCGCGTCCTCGAGTTCCTCGACCACGATGGACAATCCGTACTTGTACATCGTGAACAAGATGCAGAGGAATTCAGGGGTGCCGAAAAGCCCGACCAGCAAGTCCGGAGAACTGTCGAGCAGCAGCAGCGGCCATTACGACGCTGGATACGACTCGTACTCTTTGTCGTCCACGGACAGTCTTCCGCTTCAGCAAGGTCTGAAGCATAATCTGCAGGTATGTGTTACGCTCCATATTATTTAAATAATATCAGTAACATCAATTAATCGATTATCTTCGTTGTTACACCCCTTTTTCGTTTTGTTTCTCGAAGAAGTTTCTTTAAATAGTTAGAGAAGTAGATTTTGTACTCTTTGAAAATACTCGACAGGGGGAATTTAGAGTTAAATCGATTTACTTAACATAGCTTGCCCAGATCCCGGAAGGCTACCAAGCTTCCTCAGGCGACGACTGCGAACGCCTCTGCAAGGAGACCGACGCGTTGCTGGACAAATCCAGGGCAGCCGAGGACGCTGGCGATCTTAGCACCGCGGTCGCCTTGTGCAGCGCAGCCAGCAGCAAGGCCAGAGCCGCGATGGATGCGCCGTACAACAACCCTCACACGATCACCATCGCGAGGATGAAGCACAACACTTGCGTGATGAGGACCCGGAGTCTGCACAGACGAATGCTGCAGGAGCAGGCGACGGCTAATGGCGAGAAAGAAGGTAGGTTTTTAAAAATATGCATTTTTTAAATTAATTAAGAAACGTATATTTAGAATGCTCGTGTATTTGTGATTTCAGAAGGTGCACCTGAGGGCAGGCACTCGCGAGAGAACAGCAAGTCTGGCCAGCATTCCCGACAGAGCTCCCGGGACAAAGGGAACCACTCCAGACAAAACAGCCGGGAGCTGTTGGTAAGCGCTCCAGCTGCGACCTCCGACAAGCCTACCACGAAGAGCATCGAAATCTACGCGACGCTACCGAAGAAGAAGACTCTGCGCAGCAAGGCGACAGCGGTGAACGTGATCGAAGACGAGGAGTACATGCTGTACGATCGACCGATGCAGAGGACCGGTCTGTTCAGTCGCACGAAACGTTGCGACGACGATAAGAAGGACAAGAAACGGGCTCGCAGCGAAGAGAGGAACAAGAACATCTCGAAAGACTTCTCCATCGCTCCCTCCCGATCGTCACCCTCGCCGAAGGGGGCCAAAGTGGAGAAGTCGAAGGAAAATGTGGACACGGTTACGAGCAACACGCGAAACTCTCAGTCGAGTAACGGCAACGGCGAACAGAAGCAGGGGAAGAAGCAGCATAAAATTCGCAGGAAACTGTTAATGGGCGGGCTAATTAAGAGGAAGAACAGAAGCATGCCGGATCTGCGGGAAGGGCAGGACGGACAGGCGAACGCCAGCGTGGAGGGAGCCTCCAACACCTTGCCGAAGCAGTCAGTGGACGATTCCAGCGTCGGTTTGAAGGGTAACGAAGTGTGCCAGTCTCTGAGCGGCTACCTGTCAGAGGGACACTTGGAGTTCACCGGGAACAGCAACGGGAGCCCCGGGAACACGAGCAATCCAAACCTGGAGAGAAGTCGTCTGATGAGGAAGAGCTTCCACGGCAGCGCGGGCAAAGTGTTACACGTGGCGAAGGTCCCACCGCCTCCTCCGCTCAGGACCACTTCTCAGCTTAGCAAGTCTAAGTGTTCGGGCGAAGTGCACAACGAGCAGCAGTCCGAGAAA
The DNA here is from genome assembly GCA_963969225.1 of Xylocopa violacea. NCBI lineage: Eukaryota > Metazoa > Arthropoda > Insecta > Hymenoptera > Apidae > Xylocopa > Xylocopa violacea. The sequence goes on from CAXAJV010000014.1 coordinate 17,431,942, forward strand.
TCCGCGTACCCCGCGTCTGAGAGCCAGTGCGCGTCGAATCCGCCTCAGGAGCAGAACGGGAACTATTGGAATCACATGAACGCGACGAATTCGTCCGCCGCCGCTACGAGGACCTCGAATTACACCGACTACTCGTCCGAGTCTCACTCGCTTCCGTTCTTGCCCACGTACAGCATGGAACAGAACACCGGGAACGCGTCCTCGTCGTGTCCACCCAATTACAATAGCAAGCCTAGGATCCAGGACGACGTGGTGCAGTACGCTAACGGGATATTGTACGAGCCGACCTTCGTGGTCACTCGAGCCGACGTGCACAACGAGCAGAGTCCCGTGAAACAACCGGCTCAAGTGGACTCGTTGCCTCCGTATCCTGAAAACGGGAACGTTTCTCATTCGAGGCAACCCAGCGAAGACTTCCCACCTCCACCCTATCCTTCTATTCACTCAGTGTCTCACTCGAGGCAAGCGAGCGAGGATTTCCCACCTCCGCCACCACCGATCGACGAGACCTCCAATCACGTTCAGGATGCTCAGCAGCAATATCAATATCAGTATCAACAGCAGCAGTATCAGCAGCAATATCAGCAACACCAACAACAACAACAGCCGCAGCAGCAGCAACAACAACAGACGAATGCAGCGATGCAACAACGTCAGCAACAGTTGGACAGTCAACATATCAGCACTTTGTTGTCGCAGCTACAGATGAAGAGGGATCAGATTTTGACCTCGGAGGGTGCAAGGGAAGAGAAAAGGCCTGAAGATCAGGAAGGAGAGGAGAAGTCATCCGGGGAAACTTGGTTGCGCGAGTTGCAGGCGAAACAGGCGGAGAGGAGGATGAAGAAACAGGGTCCTCTTGATCAGGATGCTTCGAAGGTTAGATCCGCGCCCACGATTCCTGGACCGACGATCGCGCGGAGGACGAGCGATTTGATGATGAACAGCCTCGGTCAGACCTACGATCAGACCAGTCGTGACGTGCCCGATTGTCCAAGAGTTGTTTCCTCTGTGAAAGACATGGCGGCCAGGTTCGAGCAGATCAAACTACAACCGCCCACGAAAACGGAAGCCGAGCAGAAGGTTCCAACGAAGCAAAATGTCAACTGCGTTTCGCCTTCCCCAATGTTGGACGCTCCTCAGGACGCTCCACAGGTGGAAGAACCGAGGCCAATGAAGCTATCCGCGGAAAACGTGGCGAACTTCACGAAAACCGATGGTGCGTCGGGTCAATCGATCATGAATTCCAGCTTCGAGTCCAGCTCGAGCCAGAATAGCTTCATTTCGACCACGGCTCCGAGCAATCCCATGCAGACGCAGCAAAGTGGACTAAATCAGGCGATCATGTCGATGTCTCTGACATTGCCGCACGAGAACGGTTTGCCCATTGACTATCCCGAGGACGACATTAGCGAAGTTGCTATGCAGAATACTATACAGAACACGACGATCCTACCAAGCGAAGAAGACATCGCACCGAGGAAGGTGAAGCGACGAATAGGGAAGAAAAAGAGCGTGTCCTTCTGCGACCAAGTGGTTCTCGTCGCCACTGCTGAGGACGACGAGAAAGACTCTTATATACCCAATCCAATCCTCGAGAGGGTCCTACGATCGGCCATGAACAAACCAGAAACTGCTCAAGTTCTTCGAGAGATTAGGAGCCTGCAAGAGGCGGAGATGAATCGAGAGAACTGCACTGGTACCAAATTTCAACAGCAAACTCTTCCGCTGAAAAGCGAAGCTGACAGCGTCCCAGCGACTCCGTACCAAGATCAGCTGAGAAGCGTGAACCCCATACCCATCCCAGACACCATGAAACCCACGTTTGGTAGGCAAAATTCGAACGAGTCGGTAGGCTCGCTGTCAGACAAGAAGTTATGCGGTTCGTTCATTAACGAAGGGCAAGATGTCGTTAGAGAGACGTACACTGGGCTCCCCAACGTTACCAAACCACCAACTTCGTACTCTCCTCAACTTCAACAGCAGATAAGGTATTCCCAAAACGGTTACATGCCGTATCTACAATCCCAGTCGACGTACCCTCAAGCGCAGACGTCGCATCCAAGAAATCAAGGAATTCCTCTCTCGCAGACCCAAAAACCAGCTAGCCCATACCCCACTCAGATCCACGGACAGTACGTTCAAAACAACGTGCAGCAACCGAAAGCGATGTGCCAAAAGAACACCTATCAAACGTACTACCAACTGGAGCAACAGCACAATCAGATGAACAAGCAGATGTCCCAGCAGCAACAGCCAAACATCAATCAAAGGATCACGAACCACAACGCGAGCCCCATAACCGTGCAACACTCGCAGCAACAATTCGCGTACCCGCCAACCCAGTCCCCCAGTCCATACCAGAATCAGTACAGCCACAGTTCCTATCAGGGTTACCCCTACCAATCGGTTCCTCAGCAGAATAGAATTAATCAACCGCTCCCGCAATATCAACCACCACCCAATCCTCCAAATTCCTATCAGCAACAGCAGAACATGCAGAATTACCAGCAAAGACACGACAACTATCAAAGGCCACCTCAGAAGGCTGACCAGCAAAACATCTTGGCACCCAACCAGACGTATCCGAACGCGTTGCAGAATGGCCAGATCCAGTCGAATATGAAATATCCCACGTACCAGCATCCACCAGCGTCGAAACAGAGCAAACAGATGCATTTCGTGTCTACTGGAAAGGGTAACGCGACGGTGGTTCAGTCGGCTTCATCCCTTCAGAAGCCTGTCGGAGGCGCTGCGAGAACCGCTCCCTGCCACCTCTGCAGGAAGAAGCAGGTCACTGAACCTGCTATTTACTGCTCGGACTGTGACTTCTACATGTCACGCTTCCGACCGAAAAACTGAAGTCCTTCACATCCGTGGACGATCAATGACGTTTCGACGAACGATTGAAGAATCGTTGATCTTGTGTTAGCTACGAAGTGCTTGTGAATGGGAGGCTAGAACCGTGTGGACTACGAAGCCAATGGTCTACCTTTCGGCACATGTGCGTTCTTGTGGGAGATGTATAGTTAGAATATTCATATATCGCGTAGAACAATGCTGTCTGAGCCAAGCTTCTCCTCTTACGTCTTCAGCGATGACAGAGTGGTCAGCACTAACGTAATCAAGACTTTTCTAACCGCTCGAAGCCTCGAGCACGGGTTTTACTTTCTCTCTCTTGTTACTCCTTCCTTTGGAAAGCTTCGAGTGTTTCTATTGACTAATCGATCGTTGTTATTGGCAGTATTGAAAATTATGGTAACACTTAGGCGATCTTAGAACTCGTTTCACGAAGGGGCGACCCCTTCCGCTTGTGTACAAAGTTAAGTTAGTTGTAGATTTGTATTATTGAAGAGACCTTCGTCGTGCAGCTAGCAACTAGTACGTATTCGTTGTACCATTGACCGTGTACTTAGCGACGTTTGTAATTTATAGCGGATCATGTAGAAGGAGCGTAGTTTCGTATATCAACCGCTGTTTCCCATACACAGCATTCATTGTCTCATGCTTCTTACGTAAGGATAGCGTAGAGTTAAGTTCTATTCTGTAACCCCGTATCGTTTATACTCCACACGCTTCTGTTGTACATAGATAGAGTTTCTCGTGTTACGTTTAAGCTGTTTGTATAAAATCGCGACGACTCTTCTGGACGTCCAGTTGCACGAGGAGAACCGCATCTCGTTTGAGACGTAGCACGCATTTCCGCAATGGCCGCCGCGGTTGTTGCACTTCGTACGGGAGACAATTTGTCAGAATTGTGATACTAGCCATGCTACATAGAGTCCTTTAATCGTTTAAACCTATGACACTGTATCGCGAACGGTCGCGCAGCCGATACAGGTAGCCGCAGAAAATCGCGTGAGAGTTAGGGGAGGCGCGGAGGGAACATGATCTCTGATGACGAAAGCGTGAAGTTTATATTTTATGTTGATAGGCGTTGATGTTTTATAATTATCGTGTACTTAACGGGTTACGTTTTATCGTACGATTGTCTGTGTGCTAGATCGATGTACAAATCTCACCCCGCCCCCGAAAAAACCCACCCACCCACCCATCCACCCGATTTTATACGTTTTGTAATGAGTATTTTGTTTTAAAAATACTTGATTTCCTCCCCGTATGACATTGAATAAAGCGCTGTCGAGATATTTCAATACGTGGACGTCCGACTTATTTCATTCGCGAGCGGTCAACCGCGCTCGACGAACGCGACACGTCGCCCAAAAGTTGCGTGTTACTGCAAGGGAGGACGCACGTTCGCACAAATTTTCTTCTGTACCGTTTACACCGCAGATTCGATCCGTCAATAGAGGATATGGAAAATCACTTAAAAACAACGCTCGCTTTATTCTTTAAACAATACAAAAATAGAAGTACTTTGTCCGATGCAAAACCGGCGAACGACACTGTTTTCTGTTACTGTCGACGGAATACCTTTGTACAAAGTCTGTTAACCATTACGGCCTGGCTGTACAACTCTAATTCCACAAGGTACACTTGCGTCGCGGATTCATGAAACTATTCTGCGGGCACTTGAAGGTTTTGGAGAACGAGGCCATGTTCGAGAGCGAGCCGATGATGCGATACTTGGCAGGACTGTGCTCGTCGCTGTTGATCACATCCGCCTCGTATTCTGGCCTCGTGGACGAACACCAGGACTGTGGAACGAAATTGTGATAATCAGTCAGGGAACATTTCTGTGATACTTGTTGGGAGACCGAATTAACACTCGATAACAGAGACTGGAAATTGCCCAGTAAACTGAACACTGTTTACGCTCGAAATATCCTCACACAAACACGCAATTTTTTTTGCATACTTGTCAACACTGCAACAAAATTCAGGGAAGAAAAAAACTGTTGTAACACGTGCGGCGACTTACGTTCGCGAACGACAGAAAGAAAAGTTCGTCGTTGGATATGTGTTCCAGACCAGGTAACACTGTCTGCTCTTTTTGTTTCGTCACTTTCTTGAACGCTGAATAAGCGATCTGCACGCCGATCGAGTCAGCCAAGTTCTCGTCTTCCGTCAGGTTCCCATCCAGCTAAATGCAAAATCACACTTTTCTAACAATCAGGTAAACTCAAGAAGCGATGTAAAATGCGAATTGATGTGAACGAAATAATTGAAATCCTGGTGGTGCTCGATGATCGCACGACCTGTCTAGTCGCGCAGTGTTCAAGGTGAGTAATTTTCCAGCAGACGATTCAGATTGTTTTCGTCGATTAAAAGCTGTATGAAATCGTGCGAAGATCTGCTCTGGGTGTTAATGAAAGTGCTCACCTTATATCGGCTCCCGTCCTCGTCCGTGATATCCAGCGTGTAATTATCGTATTGATCGACGAAGCACATCGTTCGTTCGTGGAATTCGTCCGACGCGTGCTTCGAGGTCCACGAAATTTTGTAGCCGTTCTTGTCGAACTGTATACCTGAACAAAGCACGTCGAACACGGAATAGAATTGACGGAATCGAACGAGCAAGCTGTTTGGATAAATTCTGAGCAATAATTTTACCTTCGTTGTCAAAACTGTGGGATAATTCGTGGCCAATCACGAATCCGGTTGTTCCGTAATTAACAGCGCTGGTAAAACACGTGTAAATTTAATTAAGAGCGAAATGTAAGAAGTATAGCAATGGAAATTGCACAATTTAAAAGTAAAGAGACTAAATAAATCGAAGTGGGAGGGGCAGTGACTTACTCTGGCAGGAGCGGAGTGAAATAAGGATCTTGAAGTTCAGCTGCTGGTATAACTGAAAGATTAACGAAAGAACGAACGTAAGATATTTATGAATATTTAAAAAATGTAGGAGATTGTTGTTGTCGCTTACGTATTGCGTTAACCGTTTGAGCATAAAACGCATTCACAGTGATAGGATAATCTAACCATCTGAAATGAATACAAGACGCGAATGAAATATTTGTTTCAAGAATGATTGAAATTCTTGGATAATCTCTTGACACGAGAAACTTACTGGTCTCTCACGACAACGTCCTTAAATTCTATCAAGCTTTTCTTCAACTCGTTCTCCGCGCAATTTAATATATTCTGGAAGTAATCCGAACCTATGCGCAGCTGCGAACAATTTACGAAATAACAGCAGGCTGTCGAATTTTAAATTCGACATTGAAAATTAGTTTGAGAGAGCTGAAATTACCCCTTGATAGTAACGAGTCACGGAAGTTTCGTCCTTGTACCAATCTGGATACCCGATCTGCGTTCTTATGGTATCCAATTTTTGCAACATTAGTATTTTCATGGGACTTGGTAGCCAATGAGCTTGTTCTATGCGGTGTCTCAGCTCTTCCTTCACTTTTTTGACCATTCTCGTAGCCTTGAATAATCGACGATCAAGGAATAAGAATAATTGTTAGCCCGCACACTTTATGACGATTAAACTTAATTCGTAGGCAATGTTACCTCGTGGATAACGTGATCCGTCATGTGCCTTTTAACGAACATGTAGGAAATTGCGTTCTTCATTTGCATATTGAGTACGCAAACTTGCCACCTGAGAATAAATTAACGATAAAGACAAGGTCTGCAAGGTCCTAGGAATATTCTACATACGTCCTCTGTTCATCTTGTGTAACAGAGGATGATGTCTCGAAGATATCATCTGAGCGTTGCACAGACGCCTTGTAGACGTTTTAAAAGTCCTGTTGCAGACATTCAAAACATTTTACCCATATATGGACATCTTAGAAACATACAAGACGCACATTCGAACAACGTTTTATTATCTCAAAACGTACTACTTTCTTAAAATGGCTCTTAAAACGTCCAAATGGCGCGCACCAAAAGCAGATGTCTGTGCCGTCTGCATGCGTAATATTTCAGAAGTTCCACGTTTAGATTCGTTTAGATTCTTAATTCGAGATTCATTTTCTACCTCGACTAACGTCGCGGAATCTAAAAATATCGTCGAAAAGTACCGTGGGGTGTAATTAGACATGTTGTACGACGAGAACGATATGTTGAACTTGATGTCCCTCATTTCCTGCGTGGTGTACGACAGGAATTTGTCCACCATGTTCCATTGGACGTAGTTCACTGGAAACAGAGAGAACAATAAGTGTAAACGATGACTGGCGAAACGCAGCGTCCGCAGAGGATCACAAGCGGCGCGTGTAATCACAGCCTGATGATGGAAACGTACGAAGAGGGACTGCGGACGTAAATCACCACCGTCCGTGGACAGTTGGGTGTAATTAGAGAATTACCTAGTACACGTCGCGATGTATTCGCGAGCAGCCTCGCCAATTTGTGGAGGAATCCCGGATTGTAGACCAGGATCGGCTCCGACGAGTCCACATCGATGTTTGCCAGCTTGAACGCGTGTTGTATCTCCTCCAAGAAGTCTATCTGCGAACACTCTTCATTCAGACCACAGTGGTGTTCTAGCGCGATTGCACGTTAGCTTAATTGCTCTGTCAATTCTCGATAGATTATGACAGCGGATGTTTCTTACGACCGAGTACAATCGAGTCGGTAGTTTGAGGAAGGACGCGTGTAAATTGCTGGCAAAACAAACGCGGGGAAATCGTACAAGAGGATACATATTGATTTAGAACTTGGAGGAAAAATACTTGTAATTCGTGGAATGCTTGGCTGTGGGTGGATCGAAACGAAGGGGGTGATTTCGTCGATATGAGAGAGAGAGAAGTAATGAAAACGAAGACACGTATAATTGAGATCTGTGAATACGAGTTCTTATTACTTTGTTCGAATCACTGATTCAGGTAGCATTGAAGGCTCGTCGTTGAAAGAAAACATAGAAGAAAATGGACTCAATTTAATAAGGTTTAGATAATTTGAAGAAAGTGTGTCATAGCATTGATACTTAGAAAATGGCGATTGTTACTGGGTGAAGGTCTCAGGCTCTTTTCGTTTCAGAGCGAGAAGAATAGTCGAATATCGAGTAATTATATGTAGAAAGAGAAGAATAATAGTTCGCAAAATGCACTTTGAACATATAACAATACCAAGACAACAATTTTACCTTTGCGGTAGGTGACGTAACACCAGAATTATTGTACCATTCCTGTAACTGTTTAATCGTCATCCTTTTGTAGTTATTACTAACCGTGTGCACTTCCTTCCCACTTTCAATGATCTGTAAGAACAGAGTACCTGTAATTTTCGCATTCACCGTGAAGCGCCTGAGAAAGAGAGATAATTACTTGCAACAATTCAATCTCGAAGTACACCATGTGCGCTATATCGGTGGCTAATTGGTGGTGATTTATCGTGTACCCCTTTTCTTTCGCGAACTTTTGCACTATACGGAAGATGCCAACCGCGTACGCATCGTCGTCGTAGAATATCTTGTTTAAGTCCATTTTACTCGACAGGGGGTACTCAGTGTCCTGATCTATCTAAAAAACAAATTGTCTCGATAATATAATTCTAAAAAGTTAGACTTTTTGGGACACCGTCCACTTCTTTTTAATTCTATTCCAATTGAATGGTACGTGAATTGTTATAATTATAGCGTACTGTTAACACGTATCGCCTCGTGTTATTCAGATCGATTTCGTATTCGAGGTTGTAGAAAGCACTGTTGCCAATCAGCCTGATATAATGTCCATCAATTTTCTGCCAAGGCGTTTTATTCGGGTTCCATTCGTTCACTGGCATCGCCATGGGCCATCCTCCAGTTTGGTCCAGGATTTCCTGGATCGGCTTGATGCCTCTTTCCTCGATCGCATCTGTTAGAATACTTAAACGATGAACTTTCCGCGTAAAGCTTCGCGTCTTAAGAGAACAAACTACTGTACAACCGCATACATAATTATTCGAATAATAATGAATTCAAAGTCGATTCCACAACGAATCGACCATTATCCCTTGCATGGAATTCGAATAATTGTGTTTGCACGGAAGCTAGGTTTCAGACTTTAAATTAGGCTTCCTACCTACGTCCATGCAGGAATGATAGAGCCTCCTAGCCATTTTGACAGGCGGGATATCGTTGGGACTATCGGGTTCCTCTAGGATTTCTTTGAAAAGAAAATTCCAGATTACGCGAACTCGTGCGTTGAGAAATAAAAGAGTGAATGAAGATACAGTGGAACTCCATTTATTCAAGTTCTATATTGCCACGTTCTTCGTCTCGCTTGACAGTAACTCTACTATATGGAGAACGATAGGGTGGCTTTCAGTATCGCGCAGTCCAAAAGAAGAGAGAACGTTATACTCGATTAGGTTCTCGATAAACTATGCTTAAAGCTTACTACTAGTTACATGGATTATTTAAACTTGACTCTGATCATTAAAATTCGTTTGCATGCTTCCACGTTTCGTTCTCCTATTCGCTAACTCATTATGATAGACGATGCTGCCAGGGCAGCTTTCCACTGCAACCTTCCGCTACAATGTCACATGGAGGGTAAACGTGTACAATAGACGGAAACGATTCAGATTAATGTCACGTTAGTAGCAAACTTAAACTTCTACTCGAATGAAAAAGAGCGGAATTCTGACTCCAAATGTGCACGAATAAATGAAGTTCTAATGTATCCTTTATCTGTTCGATGTTTCCACTTAAAGGTACTACAATATAATTTCAAAGAATACGTCCTCGCCTTTGATACGTCTGTTGGTTTTGTCCATGACAATACGATCTTCCGACCAGTCGACTTCGTTCGGTGGTATGGAGTTGTGCTTGTCCCAGGAACCACAAGCATACTGGTAGAAGTTTTCGCAGGGATCCGCGTCCGCATCTCTGCTTTGCAGAATTTTCTTAGCTGGGACGACAAAGATCGAATCAATGAAATAAAACAAATTCGATAGAACTTAGACAATTCGAATCGACGCATATTTTCCGAGTTACAATATTCTCTCGATCCCATTTCGACGAGACGTTGAGATTCGATTATTTCTTCACTTTGTACGAAAAACGGGGGTCTAAGAGAGCTGTGAAATAACAAAACCCACCTTTACCGATCAATTTATTGCGCAATTTCAACCGTAATGGTGAAACTGGAAAGGGAAAGTGTATTTTTAAATGCCATAGACACTGTTCCGTGGCAATTTCACCGGATACAAAAAGTGGCGGACGCGGCGACACTCGGAAGCTGGTTTCGCGCGACTCGCCTCCCCGCGTCGAGGACCTTCTCTCATCGAACGCGGTTACGATTCCCTCTTATCGTTACGTTATCGTCCGATAAGGCATCGATACGCCGGAACGCAGCCAGAAGCGGCCTCTTATATAATACGCTCGATTCACCAGAGAATTGCAACTTATGTAAATGTTACGTCACGAGAGCAGCGAACATACCGATCTCGTAGCAGTACGGCGTCTCGCAAACTTTTCGCTCCCGATTCTCGTGGTAGTCGTGCTCCAAGTGCGCTTCCGTGCCGTTCGGCGTGTTCACTATCCTCCAGACACGCGCGAACGACGTCGAAGGCAACAGCGGAATCGCCGTGACGATCGTCAACTGACATCTACGACGAGGCGAAAGAGAAAAACTCATTAGACTCATGAATAATTCCGAACCGAGCGATCGAAGTGGAGTAGAGTGACGGAGCCGTGGAAAATATGTCTTTTTCTTTAGCCGCGCGACACTAAGGAGGCTTGCAATGATTTATGTTAAAAACGGTAGCTGGATAATGTATCAGCAGCTTCGTATAAATTAAATATTTCCTTTCGTTATATAATACGCTACTTCGATACGATTCGACGGTAATTTCATTGAAACTACTGGTTCCCCAATCGCGTTCCAGTCATTCAACTATTAGCGTCGCACAGTTGTCGAAAATAAGTTTCACGGTTTAGTTTTGTCTGAATTTCACGTCCACGTTCGGGATTCTCTCGCGATCTTCAAGATTGTGTACGACTAATTTCGTAAACTCGTCTAGGTCACTCGACACGATGCGATCAGTAGCGCGTATCCGGTAGAATAAATGAATGGAACGTCGATTTGATCTCGCTGATCGTACGCGCACTCACATTAGCCACGGGAGCTGCATGCTTGTCGAAGGAGCGGTATCCTGGACTGATGTGTCCGCTTGAACAACGAGCCATCGAAAAGTCGCCAAAGCGGCCGTCTTTTTCCCGCGGACGCGTCCCACCGCGCTCTTTTCGAATTACTCGAAGCCAATCGGCTGGCGGAAGGTTAATTTATGAATCGCGTTACACGAAATGAGGCAGTTAGCATTAGATATGGGAGGAATAAATTGATTTCTCGGTCGTCACGCTTCGATGTCTGGATAAGGAGTGGAAACGACTGAATCAGTGGGAAACGGAATTCTTGTTTGGATTTCGTGGTATTTCTCCTGTTTGGATAGAGATGAGTCATTCTATCGTAGGGGCCAACAACAATCGCGATGCCAAAAAAACATGTGTCGGATGTTGAGGCTACAATGACTAGCTCGGTTTACGATGTGTGCGTTGGTAAAGTTATTTTTTTTGAGGAAGGTGTACTTGGTCGTTTCAATATTAGGACAAAGCATGTGTCAAATATACGCTTCTATAGATAGCCTCAACAGTTAATGCGAACGGTATAAACTGAGGATTTTTGAAGGATTCGCGATGCAGGGTAATATGGCTGCCGTTTTTGGTACCACAAGTACTAATCATAGAGAAATTGCTAAATTTTTTAGCTGCGAATATTCGGTAGATTGGTATGTGTAATCAAAAACTTATATGCAACGCGTTCTACTGTATTAAGCAGGAAAATTGTAAGAAAAATGACTTTCCTCTTTTAACATTACATAAAACGTTAAGGAATACATCTAAGGCAGCACTAGTCTGAATATATTAATCCCCATTTTATGTCAGTGGCATGTTTTTCACGCTCTCATCTTACGTATGATACAAAAAACCTATTTCTTTATTCACAGTTCCTTATCAGCTGCTACTTTGTTCACTTATTAAAAAGGAGTTCTTTTAACATTAACGTTTTAAAATGAAACTTCCTAGTCACCCTTGAAGCTATTTTTACTGACTCGTACTACTTTTCATATTTTATTTTTAACTAGCAAATAATTAGATGCCTCGTTAGTCATGCAACCTTCCTACTTCAATAGTTTTTATTACAAGCTACAATCAAGATATTCCTGTACATGCAAACATCAAAAGTACACGAAACAGCGTGTAATATTTCATGTATAACAAAAATTTCGAAAAATCGCATGCATCATCATTCGCCAACAACGCAACGAATATTTGCAATTCGAATTCCTGGGGCTTTTGAATTCCATTACCGCATCAATCGCGACGTTACCAGTGGAATACAGAAACAGATCATAGCGCTCGCGTTATGGCTGTGGACGTGTAAAATTACCACTGGAAGCCTGCCTCGCGTCTTATCGACCGCGTCCAACGCGTGGAATTCGAACGATCCGCGTTCGAAGTTGGCGCGTTGTCCGCGTCAGCTGATTGGCGCTCAGCCCGCGACAAGGTGCACGGGCACGGTGGTCAGGTGGCGCTCGCGTCCCACCGCATTCGTAATGGCGTGCGACGGCTAGGAAAAGGGCAACAACGCGCACGAGTGCTCGGGTTTTCGTCTGTCGTAAAAACGGGAAGTGCGTTGGTGCGTGCGTGGCGTGACAGTATCGCGAAAATGACAACGGCGTCGAGCATCCTGCCGTCGTATCAGCGGTTCGTGAACGGTGTGCCGGTGCCCCTGTTCTCGAGACGGTCGTTCCGTCCGCGTGAGAAGTATCTGATCCTGCTGGTGTTTTTGACGTTCGGTGTCGTGTGTTTCGGCGCGTTCTTCTTTCTGCCGGACTTCCGCGCTGGCACCGGGGGCGTCGCGGTGAACAGTGTCTACCGTGTGTACCAGCACATGCAGAAAGCGGGACCGGAGCTGCTGATACCGGCGCCACCTCGCATGCAGGGGGCCCAGAAGGGGTCCCTGGGTCATCCGAACGCGGTGCCACTTGGACACGAGGGCGTCGATCACCAGGACGTGCATCTGATCGAGGACAAGCAGAAGCTGCAGGTCCGCGCGAGTGTCCCCGGGTCCCTCGACGTTTCCGCTTCTCTCGATTGCTCGATCGTGGCGCACGACTCTCGATTCCCTACCCCCGTGGCGCGGGAACCCCGCCAGCCCGTTGTCGTCTGTCAACGTTTCGCGACACCATCGGTGTCACTCTCTCCGTCTTTGACATTGATCCTCCCCCCGCGACCTCTGCCACGGGAGCGTCCTTGTTCCCTCGCGGCGTCTTCACCGCGCTCCGTTTCCTACAGCTGTTACACGGTTTCGCGACCCGTTTGTTTACATGCGCCATCGTGACGTATCTCGTGCACACGTGTGCACGCGTAACGGAGCAAAAGTTCGCACGGTCCGTGGCGATTGCTCGATGTCCCTACGACTCGGCAGAGCCTCTCGCGCCGCTGTTCAACCAACCCAGTTTTCGAGTCATAACGGTAACTGTCAATGCGCGTTCGACGGCTGCGTGTACGCGACGATCAACGGGCACGGGTGTACGTGCGCACACTTTGCGATCGAGACGCGATCGATCGACCCATCGATGGGTTCGTCGATGTTGATCGCGGTCGTTCGAAATCTCTATGGTCGCGTTTCGCGCGCGGCCACCTCCATTTTGGTTGCTCCCTTTTCTTTTTCTTCTTCTTTCCCCGTTTTTTTCTCGATTTCGATACCGCGCGCGCGATAAATTACGCGCGGGCACGCGAAACACACGGAACGCTCTGTACGCGCGTTCCTGCATACGGCCGCGGAATATTTATAGACAGAATCTGAAAGTCTGAATCGGTCGACTCGCTCCGTTGGCGCGCGCGCGGCTCCTCGAGCTCGTGGTGCGTCTTTCGTTCGCCGTGTTACGCGAATTAAACGGCGAGCGAATTACGCGCATATCGCGAAACGTAACCGTGTGAAACTCGTTACCTGGGATCGAGTTATCTAATTTTTCGTCGCGTCACTGGGACATCGCCGCGCATCGTCGAGGAACGAGTCCCATCAATGCTAATAGGCTCTCGCCCTAAAATTTCAAAGCACAATTTCCGACGAATTGCCGCGACCCTCGTCGAGACTGTTCGTCTCTGCCGCGTTGGGTGTGTATAGGGTGACGCGAAATAAACGGAGGCGGTTCTTTTTTTTTCATTGAGATCGTTTCGAATTATTTTACAGATCGACATTTCAGCTGTTATTGAAACGACAGTCTCCTTGAGGCTGTTAGTTTCGATTTAGAGGAATTCTACATATTGGAGCAGTTAATTGTAATGTGATAGATATGTGTGGGTTGGCATGAAAGTAGAGCGATGGCTGGCGAATCGTTTTTTGGGATGATTATCAAACTGTAATTATTGGTTTCAGTCTAGAAAGTAGAAAGCATCTATATGTAGCATATATATGTTGGTTAAGGCAACTTAAATAGTGCAATGCTCCGCAAATAGCAACGCGAGTCACACGTTCGCCTCTAATAATCAAAACACTGCAATAACATAATGCAACAGCATCACGTTTGTTCGATCGATGGCAAAACAAACCTCTTCGCAAGTTCACGATTCCCACGTAAATATTTAACATTTTATAATCGCTTTACGACGTTTACTCGCGCGTTGACTCAGAGGGGGGCTATAAATTCTCACCGCCTGTAAAACGCTCGAGAAGCTGGTGAAAGCGATATTAAAAAGACCGAGGAGAGGCGAAAGGTAGCTGTATCTCGTTTTATCGGCTAATTAACGATGACGAGCGTGAGACTGGCGGCTCGATTTACGCAGAGAAACGATTTCGCGAGTCGACGCCGTTTTCGCCTTCGCCCCGAAACGGCGTCGTCCCGCCCTTGTTTCCGTCGAATAATAGAATTTATCGGCGGTTCGCGGCGTTCGAAACGAACGTTCTTAACGTTGCGAAACGCGTGAACTCGGTTCGCATCGTTCTCGACTAACGATTGCGAAAATTTCGATCGCAGACGCCAACGCGATCGCGCGTCCAGCTTGTTTCGCAGCGATTCGTCCTCGATGGAGCCTCCTCCTCGTCGACGACGATTATTTTCGAATCGCCATCGTCGAAAGGGTTCTCCATTATGCGGGTTGCGTTGCGAATTTCCGCGGGAAGGCGGGTTCAGCGCGGAGGGAAACGCGCCACGCTGTAAATTTCAAGGAGAAAGTTCCTCGCGTATTAGAAATTCAACGCTTTGTAATTGCATGGGTTACTCGGTGAATAATTTCGACGCGGGGCGATGGCGGTTCGACTAACGGTTGTTTGCCGGTTCAAGTTATTAAAATCGAGCCCGCGATTCTGATGACAATTTCGCGGCGCACTGGGGAGGTAATTCGAGCGTAATTTTGCAGTTGTTCCCGAGTTTAATAGGGTCAACGTTTACGCGGATTGGGTTCAGCCTGTTCGAATTCGCGGTGCGCGTCCCTTAGAGCGTTCCGCGATATTGGCCTCGCAAGTTAGCCTCGCGAACAGCGTTGAAATTTAGCAGGCACAAAATAACCGGTTCGTTGGCCAACTTTTCGATCCCATTGACTCGTAACGCTGACGCGATGGCGGTACCACGGAATTTTAAAGAGATCGCTCGCGAATTACGACACGAACGTGCAGCTTTCGATCGATTCGCCCTCCGAATGTGTTGCAGATACAACGTTTCGATCGACTCGTCCTCGTTGATACGCATCAGTCGCGGCACAGAGTTTGCATAATGGCCGCTCGAGCGATTTCACGCGTGTAATTATTATCGATCGCGACACGACGCGTTTAATCGAATTAAATGTAGGCCAGCTGGTGACGAATGGAAAGAGAGCTCTGATGGGACCACGAGATATCGGAAAAATCGTTTCGATACTGGCGATAATCGATTGCTTTAATAGTGATATAATGTGGCTACGATTTGAAATAATGGACTTATCGCGACAGCTTGAGCTACTGGTATATAGGATCAAGATTTAGCCAGGGAGATATGATTTTTTACGAAGGTGGAGATTTATGCAGGATGACCTACTTCTTGAATCGATTCAGCACCTGAAAACTATGGGAGAACTTTCATATGAAATTTGTCTTATTTGATCTTGTTTATTAGATACGTCGAGTTTCGTATTTCCTTCGTTTCGTATCTGATTACCTTCACAACGTAGATTAAAAGTGATTACCTTGCGTTTCAAGAAATGCACGCTCAAGGCGTCTTCTTATCGATCTATAGTTACCCTTTACAATTCTCGTTGTTGTTGTACAAGTTTGCTCGAGATTAGAATGTTTACGCAGACTACGAATTTAATCGGTAAAACTGATTAATTCTGAGAGAAAGAAGGAATATTTGTTCCCGATTTTAAAAATTAACGCCAGTAAGTAGAAGTTCAGACGTTCGCTTTCAACGCACCGATTCAGTTCGTTTTATATTCATCAGATAAGTTGATTTTCAGCCCAAAGGGATCTTGATATCGGATATTTAGCGTGACAAATGTCAGGTTTGTAGAAAATTCGATGAAACGATCGCTAACTGGACGAGTCCATGAAATAACTTGCGATCGACGAGTGGAAATTGTCACGGCTGTGTAATTTTTCTCGGGTGAATACACTGTGGTAAGTCGCTGACAAATATTAAATAAAGTGTGCCGCCAGTAAATTGTTCCGTTCGATACCCGGTGAGATCTATTGTACACGCAGCAGCGAGTCATTTTTATCGAGCAAGATATCAAGGTGTCTGATACGGTAACTTGTTTTATTGGCACACTTTGTATCGCAGGAAATTTATCGCGTAGTTTAACCGAACGGACAAAGCGGAAACGTGAAAATTAATTATGACAGCGATTAATCCTGCTTACGTTACTTCGACCAATCTTTTTTCTGCAATTCTTTGCTTCAACTCGAGTATAAACGTCGGTTGGTCTTTAATCTGCAACAGAAACTCGAATTCCCTCGTATTTCCATACAAATCATATTAAGAGACAAATTTCAGTATAAACTAAGAGACCATTCTATCGCATCAAATTGCTCCAAGCAATTATGAAACAGGCAATCGCGTTAAACAAAATAACGACTAGTCCGTGTTCCCCATTCTTGTACAATTCGCGCATAGAATGAGCTTCAGCGAATTTAATTCGCGGAAAAATTGGAACGCGCCAACAGAGCAATAAGCGAACGTTCTAGGAAAAGAAAGCGTTTGAACAGGGCGCGAAGCGAGTCGACGTTTCTCCTTTCATCCCCTTCTAATCACCGTGGCGGGCGGTCGAGAGCGTTCTCCAAGCGAGCGAAGCGGAAGAAGCGCGTCCCCGTCGTGCCGAGATTGCATTCGAGTGGCGGTTCTCTTCGAATAAACGCACCGCGATTCCCCCGAGGTCTCTCGAGCGGTCCGAGGAAATTTCATTCCCGTTCGAAGACACGGTTATCCGCGGTCTCGGGGCGAAAATTTTGTATACACAATGCCCCGCGCACCGCCGCTTCGAGCCGGAAAATAGAGTGGAAAACGGGTATCTGACCGGGGCGTGGCGCGCGCGCGTTGACGAATTCTATTGTAAACGGCCGGGGAAATGAATGGAATCGTTTGTTGAATAAATGGGAACGTTTCATGAGCCAAAGAGGCTGTGTTCGCATGTTACTGACCTCTCCAGCACAAGCATCCTGTACCTTTGAATAGTTCGCAAAGTTATTTTCCGTGTTCTCGCTTATACGTTCGGCGCTGTTCCCTGCCTGGCTTTGTCGAATTTTTTAAATAAATTTCGCTATTTTCTCGGGGAATCAGTTGGTCAAATAAAAAATTGAATAATGTTTATTTGAGGATACAATTAAATGGATCGAATCAAGCGAGACACTTTCTGTGTATTTGCAGATTTTCCAAAGCCTGTTTTATTGGTTCTGAATAAATCGCCGTCGAAGATAAATAATTTAATCTCGCGACGAAACAAATTTCTAATACGACACAGCTTTTCTGTTCGTCAGTAACTGTGAATCACGATCCAAATGGTCGCCAGCGATGAATGGAAGCTTGTTCCCCGGAATATCTCGATCAATGTCCCTATAACTTACATCGTGTTTGCTTTCGTTGTTCAGTCGCTGTATTTCCCGCTTCCGATTTTATGCTCGTTCCACTCTATTTATTTCGAAAGGAGAAACCGTCAAAGGGATATACCCGAGAACAGTCGGAATGCACGCGATGAAACAAAACAAAACAAAAAAATTATTCCTTACACATCGACGAGAGACCATCGGATTTTAACCCTCTGCAATCAGTCTGTCCTATTTACTTATTATTTACAAAATTTACTTCTTAACCCTTTGCGGTCCTTCGTCGAGCGTGACTCGACATCGCTAAACAAGAAAAAGAAGCAACAAAGTATAAATTGCAACAAAGTTTTAGAGTTGTTTTAGAGTTCGCAAGTAACAGTCGAGGAATTGTCATGCAACTGAAAACATTTTCAAGTAAATTTCAAGTGAATTTCAAATGAAACGCTTGAAATAGTAGGGAATTGTTGGCGACTGAACTGCTAAATTGAAGAATAAATCCGACTGCAAAGGGTTAAACGTGTACGCAATTTTCCTCTTCATTTTCTATTCCAATTATAAGAGTTAGCCAGAAACAAGCTTATGACGAGGCTGTTGACGCTTGTGGCTCGTCATTACAGCGATAAAGCATCTAATTTCCAAATTGCAGAGGGTTAACAATAATTTCCCTCGTCGAAAAGAAAAGAGCGACCGCCGTTCGAGGATCTCGAATCGCGATACGAATCTGGCCGCGTTTCAGGCGAAGATCGACGAGGAATATCAGCAACAGAAGACGCTGGAGAAGCCGGAAGTGAATAGTGATTCGCGTGTGCGCGTGAGTAGTTCGTCCTCGTTAGTTCTCTACCGGAAGGACGACGTGCTGGAGACCGTGCCGCCAGCGCCAGCGGATAAACTTCCTTTGACCGTCGGCGGGGAGGACAAGGACCTCGTCGCCAGGGAGCGCAGGGACAAGGTGAAAGAGGTAAGTTCGCACCTGTCCGCTGAACAAACGGAAGTAGAGGAAAAAAGACTGGCTAGCGTAACTTGTTCTCACGATGGCATTTCCGTTTTTATGATTATCAACGCTTTGCACTCGGCTTCTTCCCAGACGTTAGCAATAGAAACTATTGCTGAAATAGCAATCTCTGAGCAATATTTTAGTAATAGAAAATTTATGTTTCAATAGAAAACTTGAGGGAACCGTGTATTTCTTAAAAATGTACGGTGGAATAAGTTTAACTTCTGTAATCGCTAGTTAGTGGTGATGTTCCCTCAGAGGGGAGTGCAAAGAGTTAAAAGTAGTTAGTGTTTATTAATCTGTACGAATTTTCATTTTTTTTCGTATTTATGACAGTATTATTAAAATATTTGTTGAGGTATCACTGTCGAGGTAGATAAAAGAAATAACTCAGAGGATCTTGAGTTCAGTTGTGCATCTTCAACTTGAATGCGCAAAGTAGCTTTAGTAGAAGAGAAAAAAGGAACTGTTGGAAACGTTGCGAAGTGGATAATTAGCATACGTGTATTATCGTTGCTCGTCGTGAAAGGAACATTTCAGATATTGATTTCAGGCTGTTCTTGGTGACAGAGCATTGTCTGTTCAGTTCGCGTTGTCGAGCCAGTAATCGCGAGCAAATTTCCTTCGTAAATTTGTAGTCGTGCGTTGTGTTACCTTTCCGCGTGTACAGTAGTCTATCTGTACTCTTATCGTGTTGGCCAAACATAAATACTCGCGGTGTTTAATTAAGTAATTGCCCTCTTGTTAAAAGGGTCTGGTAAAAATGCGCGCAGCCAAACAGCTGTTGATAATGCAGCTCGCACTGCAACGCGAAAGACAGCGAGTGCATTCGCGTTGGACCTCGCTGGGTTTATTAAATTTGGATTTCTCCGTTGATACTTCAGAGCATCGCGAAACTTCGAAAAGGAAAGAAGCTGGCAGCGTTTTCAGAAACTTTCCACGCTTTTGCAACGTTGCGTTCCTCTAATTAAACATTCTGCTTTCATATAGTTCAGAATCTTGTACGAAATTTTAATAGCCGCGTTTCGTTGCTTCTACCGAAAGTTCGCGAGACTTTCTTTAAAACGATACCCTTTCACAACCAAAGAGAGCCGCGTGCGCACTTTGATCTTCAGTCGCCATTCAATCGAAGCGTCCGCTCCCGAATCGTAATTCGCACGGTCTGCTTTGCTCGCAATGCTGCTGAATCAGCCGCGTTACGCGGCCAAAGTGAGCCATTCGTTCTCGCCCTTAAACCTAATGGCGGCCCTCGAACAGGGATATCCAGTGCGTGGGCTCGCTTTCCGTTTTCCAGCGAAATTTCCACCGCTTCCGGTTCCGCGACGACAGTGTCCCGTTGTTGCGCCGCGTCGGTCGCATTTGCGTGTAAATGAGAATACAGTATGCGCATTCATGGATATCCCGATTAATGGCGTATCCGGTGGTCGAGGACGAAACGAAACGCAGCGTCCAGGTAAATCACCGCGAAACGAACGAGCTGCGCGTCGCGTCCCTCGTCGCGGACTTGTAACTTCGATTGGCGGCCAATAAAAATTCGGCTCCATTTTTACGGGGTCGCGAAATAAAATTAGCGGCTCGTTCCGCGTGCGGCGACTCTCATCGCGTTCATTTTCATTCCATTCACGCGTTCGAAAGGAATAGGGGACGATAAAAAATGGCCCCGACAGCGCCACTGGTGTCGCGTTCTGTTAGAATGTCCGCGTGGACGAGGGTGTTGTTTTTTTAGTCGAATTACGGGGTGGATCGAGACTAATCCATTAGCTGATAGATTGGACGCATAATTCTTCGCGGTACCCGCGCGGTCAAAGCGTAATTAACAGAACTAAATTATTCTTTTTCCCTCGAATTGTTTTTCCATATCGACGATGGAATTAATTCGAGGTGCGAAGAGTGTTGTACCATATCGAGGGTAGTTATTGTTTTTAAGTTTGCTCGATTAACGATGTATTCTATTTATTTCATCCAAGACACCGGAGTCTATATTATAAATATTCTACGACGTGTAATAAAAGTTTTCACCGCTGTAACTCGAATTACATTCACACGGTATACGTGCAGCGTGCAATAGCCGCAACGATTTACGATGGTCATAAATTAATTGAGACTACTGAATCATTAATTCAGCGGCCCCAGCGTACATCAATACGCATAAACCATATTCAGTTATCCGTTCGTGCTCTGTATCCAATAAAGGACCGGTTCGTTATCGTTTTCTACGATTCTCACGCTTTCGCATATTTTGCGCGCGCGAACAATGCGTTTCTCAAAAATACGCAGGAAGCGTATCGAGGGTGAAAGGAAAGAAAAATATAAAAGAAATTGTTTAAGCGAGGAAAAAGGCGCGCGGAAAAACTGCAGCTGCAGAAAGCAGCCTGTATATTTTTCGCGAATTCTCCCCGTTTCCACTGGTTCCGTTCCTCTTCCGGTGGATTTTAAATTGCAACCCCGTTCGGACGAATTCTCTCGATAATGTACGACATCTCATTGATCCGGCTCGGACGCGCTTTGCCCGATAAATTTTTACGACGATTCGGTCCCGCTGCGTCGCTATTCACCACGGTCGCGTGTTCATCGAATTTCCGGGACGTTCACGCTCATTTTCGTGCTTTATCAATGGTCCGCCGCGCCATTATCTATTTATCGGTCTATTAAGTGCTCGAGGCCGTTGCAGTGTAAACGGGCCCGCCATCGTCGATTTTTAATATCCCATCGGCGGGATATCGTTTGTCGCTGATGCGCGGAATGTGCGTCGCAGCCAATTCGCTGGGCGAATTTTTATTTTCGAATTTCCTTCGTTTTATTTACCCTTTTTTTTTCTCCAGTAAGGCCGCGCGCGCTCGCCTCTGGAAATCGATGGCGCGTTTCCAATTCATTCGATTCAATCGATGCCAAATAGAGAGAGCAGAAAGGGCGTGTTGTTTTTTGCGCGCGCGCTCGCGTTTTTGAACCGCCGTGCGTGAAACCGCTCTTTGGTATGGAAGAATAATACGAAGTGGAGGTATTCGCAGGGCGAATTTAAGAAAGTATTTACTTTTAGCAGCTAACTGTAATTACAGACGTCTCTGTTCGACTCGGATCGAGTTCAGGGCTCTGTCAGTGTCGATAAATAATTAATTAAACCTCTCCGCGGGAATCTCACGATTCCTCGAGTGAATTGTTTAAGAGAATGAATTATTTAATTCCCTGCTCGTCGATCTCGTTCTCATCGCGCTGTTATTACAGCCGTTCCGATGCGATCTATTGAATTACTGCGACGTAACTTTTATTAAACTTCTCCACCATTAGATTTCCCACGATTCATTTAACACGTATCCCATATGCAATATGACATTCACGAACAATCGAGCGAGTTATGAATTTATGTATGTGTAACTGGCAACGAAAGTATTCTAATTAAATTATTTTGTCCGACTATTTTAAGAGCTTACATTTATACGCGATCGCAAAGTTCTCATCGGATAATTCGATCTGACGCAGGAATAGAAGCGTGTTTTCGACGGTTAACCGAATAGAGGCTCGTCTTAGAAGCGATTCCAATCTCGCCGTTTGCTCGTTGGCAATTAAATTTAATCGGCTCTATATTCCCTAATGGCAAGGCCACGGCCGCATTTAGCTTTGTTCCTTCTACGTCTGATCGCGGCTGCTCGTTCCCTCGTGGTAATACGCGAGCGTTTATTGCGTCAGTGCATCTGCAGCCGCTTAGAAATCCTCGAGGCGCCCCCATGATTGTTGACACAAGGTTCAAACGATTAATTCGAGTTTGGTCGAGGCGAACGCGCACGATTTATGGCGGTGTTGTACGTTTTTCGGTTCACAGACGCATTTAAACGCGCAGCTTGCGAAATTTCCACGTAAAGCAGACACACGATTATTTTCTCGTCGTAAGTAGAAATGTGACCTCTTCTCTCGTAGCTGCTGAACTAATTCGTATGCATATCGATCATGGTGCGACGAAATTAAAATTTCTCAACTACTCGCGCAGAAAATAAAAGTTACTTTTTCTGAACCTTTTGCAAACGTTGCATTGCTCTTTTCAAAAGACGAGAAGAAGCACGTAATCGACGAAAAAAGGTCCCAACAACTTCCAACGACGCGACGTAAGAGAATGTGTCCCGGCTGTTTCATTTCTCGCATCATGTTCGAGTGGATTAAATTTTTACACGAGGCGAGTCCTCGCGGATGGAGGCTGAAGCTGCACTTTCGCCCTCGTGCTCTCTCCGAGGTCTGAACATTTTCAAGTAGACGCACGAGCGCGCACGGTTCACGCTTATTTAGCCGGGAACTTTTTCAATGGCTTCCTTAACGTTTCTTCGTCCAAGAAACTTTTACGTGAGCGGCGTACCGACGCAATATTTGCAAACCCGCGGGTCTGGTTGACGTGGAAGTTAAATCGCACGTTTAACGAGTTCTTGACAATCGAAAGTTGCAATTTCGATCGAACATAGACTGGAAAACGCGACAATACATTTTGCGAGTCAAGAAAATTCAGAGTCCAAGAAGAATGGACAAATTTTCAGACCAGCTTGAAATTGCCTTTATCATTCTGCATGGATCTCCTTAAAGGGGTGCCAAATTTTAATCAGAATGCGTTTAATCGACGCTACTCGTGCCTGATAGACCTCAGCGATTTAATAGAATTTAATATTATTCGACGTAAGATGGAGAGATTGCACGAGGAGTCGTTAAGCGGTCCTTCATCTTTCCATCGCGAGCCATTAAATTTGATCGAGCGATAAATTCGCCGGGGCGGTGATTTTCCGATGGTATTATTCGTCAGCGGAGTGCACTTTCTATTTCAAAGTTCAATCTTGCGCGAACTTTGACTTACTCATCTGGTAACTAAGGGCTGAAGTTGATCCCGTTCCCACTATATTATATACATATCCAATACCCGTACCCTTGGCGCTTAGTTTGCGTCGGTAGCAGTTAGTTCATGTCAGAAATTCGTCTGGTCGATTAAACGTCTATTCGAACTAGGCTGTACTTGATGTTATCGTAAGAAACTATCTCTGGTATGTATCTACCGACCCATGGAATATCTTACAGGGAGCCGAACTTTGGATGGTTCTGGCGAACGCGAAGTTGTTAATCAACGTTTACCCTTTGCGCGAGAATAATTTGCGAGTTGACATATAAAAGACAATGTGTACCACATAATACGTGGCTATACGTAGCTTTTAACGTTTCACGAGATCACTGACAAGATATTCTTATTTTATATTTCTTCGTGGACCCAGCTAGTGCCCTGCGTTCTTAGCGTTGGTCTGAACTTTACAGTCGTAGCATTGAGAATACTATTTTCAAAATCGTTGAGCCCTATAAATACGGATGCTGATCGAATCAGTTCAAGTGAAAACGAATTCGATGTTTCGTTGTTCGAGCATAAAATCATTTTAAACTATCCGTAAAGCGCTTGCCTACCATAACCAAAAACGCCTCGAGTTGCAGTTCTCCAAAAAGGTCCTCGAGCGCAAAGGGTTGGAAGTTTAAAAATAAAATGCCCGAGCCTTGGTCCACTTCAGCCTCGATTTTCGACCCCCGTCTTTTCTGTCCTCGTCGTCGAGGGAACGCGTCGCCGGGGTGAAACTCGGCTCGAAACTAATCAGGCGCAAAGATCTCGCCCCCGACCTCGATAACTGCGCGCACACACACACCCTATCCCCCGTTCGCCCGCGATTTATCGTACATATCGGATTTTCGAAGCAGATGACTCGACGCTCGTTGCAGTTTAATCGGTTTCGGGTCTAAACGGTGCGGCCGCGCGTCGATTCCCATTCCGGCGGACCGTTTCATCCCCCCATTCGAATTAAACGCTGGCCCGCGGAAATTTTACGACGCTAATCATGCGCGCATTCTAATCGATTGAAACGCGCGTTTCGCCGCGTTTTACGCGCGGAACTCGCTGCTCAGCGCGGCGGCTGCTGTTGGCCAGTTGCTCGCGGAAGTAATTGAAAATTCGAGGTCGAGGGTCGGATTTTATTCGCGAAAGCGAAAAGACAGACGGCGCTCGAAAGGCACTCACGAGCGGTGCCCTTTTCATTCTATTTAATAGGACCTACGCGCGCCGCGGCTCGAACGAATTTATGATTTCCATTGCGATCGCGATATTTTAACGAGTCAAGAGCGGGACGATCGGGTTGAATGGCTTAAAAAAATTAATGACCGCGTAAATGCCTGTAATTAATGGTGCGCGCAGTCGAACGGCGAATAACCGGGTGGGTTTCTTCTGATTTCCCGATTAATTATTCTTCCACCGAGCAGGAAGCCTGGTTACTCACCGGATTTAAGCTCCACTTAACGCGAGAAACATTTTCAGTCACGACGTTTCCACATGCCGTAAAACTGCATCCTGAACATTCATGTAATTCAATCGTGTTGACATTCCGTTCGCGGTCTTGAATATTCAACAAATTTCGCTGGAATTGGATGGGAATTCAGGTTGTTTAATCAGGTTTCATTCGATTACCTTACAAGGTTCCACCGATTCGCTCCTCGAGGGCCGAGAACTCGATAATTATATTCGATTATCGCCGTGAGTTTAGTGGTATGAATCATTCGTGTAACGCAGGGTATTTCTGGGAGGTTCTTTGCAAATATCTTGAATTTTTCTTTTCGCGAAACGCGGACGACAGCAGTTGAATTTTATTTAATTACATGGCTTCGATCTATTTGATTGACAATATTTGTTGATCATTTACACGGACAGATAACGTAACTAATCCATTTATCGTACAATCACTTTGAAAAGTAGCCGAGCAAGGGTTTGAATAGCTGATTTGTATATTTGCGAGAGCACGGTCCATTTGGCTGTGGGACTTGTTAAATTCACACGCATTTCTCCCGGATCGACTCGTTAATTCGCCGTTAATGTTTTTATTGGGAGCAAAGGGTATCCACGGCGCGTGCATGGCCCCACGCGAATACATATTCGATGGCGCGCGATCGAACGAATCAATTTGCCTTTTCACTTTGCCCGGGGAGTGTTTATTTTCATTCGAAAACAAAACCGTGGGAAAAAAAAACGCGGCTGATTCCTATCGAGCGGCGAACTTTTTTAATTGGTTTACGTATTTCACGAACGTAACTCCTCGATTTGTGTACACTTCGAACGCACTTTTTCCGTCAATTTTCTTCCCCGCGTACGGGTTTCGAAATTTTTTAGCAGGATTTGATTGCTGTTTGCTCAACGATTCCCAATACCTGGCTTCCTTCGGGTCTTCGCCTCCTTTCTTTAGGTTCCTGGGTGTTCGATCGCACTTTTCTCAACTACAAATCATCCGATCGAAACTAGATTCAGGTGAGAGAACTTAATTACTTGAAATTTATGATTTTCCATTAAACTCGTACAATCTTATACAAATTTCAAGACCCCCTTCACTCTCAATCTAAAAACAAAAAAAAAAAGAAACGCGTGGTAGACTTCTTAGACCTCATTTAATCGCCTCTAAAGTGATCAGAAGTTGACTCACGCGCCGCGAGACTCCGTCGAAAATGGTATCAACGCGTGTCGCCTGGAGGGGAAAGGGGGAGGAAATTGCGGTGCATTTAACGGTCGAAATATTCCGAAACGGGTCGTCGGTCGCGGGTTCGTCGTGCACGAAGCTGCACGCGCAACCGGTGAACGGGGGCGGCCTACGCGCTCGAAATTAGATTGCACTCACGTTACTCGCGGCAAAAGTTCACGGCACGGTGCGGTTAACGGTCCCGAGGTGTTCCTGGCTAGGTCAGGCATACGTGCAACGCGTGGCACAGGCGATGTCGAGTCGAGTTTGCGTGCCACGCATCGAGAGTAACCCTCTGGCAGCGTGTCCCGCGTTGCTGAAGCCACGCGACCCTTCGACCGCGGACGCCACCCCCATTGGGGCGCTGAGGTCTAGCGAAATGTTTGAATTAAAGGGACGCGGCGACCTTAACCCTTTTGCTACCAGAGTCTCATGGGAAAAACGTCCATCACAGCCCACGATTCTTTTGGGATTATGCGAGAAGGAATAGACTTTGCTTATTTGTTTGTGATGTGATCGTGAATGTTTGAAAATTTCATCAATGTTAATACTACAAAATTGTGGGGAATTTTTGTGGAGGATTTTGGTTTCCTTTTCTCACGTAGAAATGCGGATACTTCAAGGAATTTGTCGTAAGATATCGTTCGAGAAATGTGTGACTGAGGTTCCTAATGAGGTACTCGATGGAGAAGTATTCGACAATACCAATGACCCAATAATTAGAAATCAGTGATTATCGATCGCGAAGTTCGAGTCGGCTTAACGATCAGACAGTTATCAAACTGAATTTCCTTTATGACGGTACGAACGAGACTTTCGGCGCGAGTTTCCATAATTGCGAATGGTTGCGCACGGTGGTTGAGCATGCCTGCTGGAATTAGAGTATAATAGGTAGAAACGGAAGGGATGATGTAATTAGGCAACTGTTATTGCTGAAGCTTCGCTCGAAACTTCGGGGAATTGTGCGATTCCCATGCAGAGGAGAAGGTGAAGACGATGATGCAATAGTTTGCGAGCACGATTGTATTTTTGATTATTCCGACTAGTTCGCCGTATCTACACCCGCTGTTAAACTAAACAATTACGTTCCACTTACGTACGAATTTACATTCCGTCTAAAGGTCTTAATAATTTCCTCTCCCGTCGAACAGCTCCCAACACGTCGCGCTCGAAGCAACGGGCGTGTCTGACCAAGGAATCCCGATCTACTCGGAAACAAACTCTCGTTCCTTTCTCTTCGCACCTATCATTTATCCGTCGTTTCAGTCTATCGGGGCCCGGACGTGGAGAAGCGTAAACTCGGATAGGCGTCGATTGATTTTCGCCACGCCATCCTCTCGGGTCCGACGCGGCTCGCCTCGAGGATTCCACGGGTCGGCTAACGACGCGCGTACGCGCGCGCGATCGTCCCTGGTCACGCGACGCGGTCACGTACAAAATCGACGGCCATCGTCGCGTCGCAGCCGCGAATTTCGCTCAACTTTCGCTCAACTTTCGTCCAACGAACGCGACCTCGACGTGGCGGAGAAGAAACGTTCTTAACGCGGGAAGCACCTCGCGTTTCCGGCGATTACGCCGCGCGAAATCAGACTCCTCGCGTTCCCAGAATTATTACCGCCCTTTACACGCGCTAACCCTTTCGCCACTTCATCCACCGCGCGGCAACCGCGTTTCGCAAACGAGAGTCAGTCACGACAGTCTCGCGGCGTCACGGTTCGACTTTCACTTTGGATACTTGCCACGGGGTGGCTCGATTTTCGTCGGATACGGGCCGAAACCCTCGACGCGTCTCGATCACGCCACCTGTTTGCCGAAATAATGGCGGCTCTTGGCGAGTGCTCGTTTGCAACGTCGTCGAGCGAGGCCTCGACGCGAACGCTCGATGATGTTTGCTCAACAGCAATGAGGTTATCCTTGCCTCTTTCACGAGACACTTTCGACGTTTATTTCGTCTTACAGCGATGCTGGGAGAGGTTGTAATCGCGTTTAAAAATGTACGTTTCATTTTTGAAATTGTCGTATAAGAACAGCCAGGGACACCTCTTTATTTCCATTAGTAAACAGACGTCCGTTTACATGCAGCCAGCAGAATTTCACATGACAGGCTACAAGATACCGGTGTCATTCGGGATTCAGATACGAGATGTTGGCTCTGTCGCAACGATCAGCGTTACGGGCACTTACGCAATCCTCCATATTCGTACACGTGTACAATGCAGAGGAACATGCCCGCGCGCCTCTCCATATCGCGGCGCTTAACGCACGAACCGGTCGTAGATATATTTGGCGGCGGGGCAGAAAAACGCGTGTACATCGCCGCTTACGAATTCTTCCAGCAGGGACGAAAAAAGTTCTCGAGCGTCGGATATTTTACGAACCACGAGCACTCGACACCGATTCGTCCCCCCTCGTCCGTCCTCCATTAATCGCCAATCGTTCGCAGGCAGGAAAAAGGATCGGCAAAAAACCGTTCTCACCTCGTTCCTCCGCGACGACGATCAGAGTTGATCGCAGGAAACAGGCGCGTGTAACAAATTCCCATCGACGCGGCCATAAAGTCGGGCTCCATTTTTATTAGCCGCCGAGTGCGCGGCCGCGAGACGAATCTCGCGCGTACCCGCAGGAATTTATCGGCGATGATATCGCGGCGATGAATAGACGGGCATAAAAGCGATTTTAATGCTTCCTACGGTGGGTTCCCTCCCTTTGCGACACGCGTGCACACGTGTGCGTGCGAACTACAATGCGGTGGCGGTGGTGGAGGCGCGTAAACACACCGCAGCCACCCAATATCGACTCGAGGGAGAGAAATACCAGCCAGAAAGCTGGTATCGGACGCGGTACGTGTGCGGAACACGAGATGGAGACGTTTTATTGGACGTTATCCCGGGTCGTTTGTAATCATTTCGCGGGATCGGCCGTGCGCCGCGTGGACTTGAAAAATGAACGGCCACGGGATATCGCGGGAACAGAGGAAGCGTCAGGGAGCGTCTATGAGGGACGCGAGCCCTGGGCGCCATTCAGAATTTTGCGCTTCGAGCTGGATCGCTCGATGTCCGCTCGGCACCGTTGTCCGTCTTTCCGCGTTCTTTCCTACGGATCGATGCGTGCCGCGTTTCGATTGTTCGTCTTTTCATAGCGAAATGGCCGGCAGTGATTAGGTGCTCGCGATTAGCTGGCTGGGAGATGGGCGCCCGCGGTCGCGTGATTAGCCGCTCGCAGTTTCCGTGAGCCGTGGATGATTGCTGGTTTTGTTGGCTTCGTTTCTCTGATGAGGTGTAACGGATTAATCGAGCTGCGAGGCTTCCGCGCGCTCCTTTTCCTCTTGCACTTCGTTAACGATGAACCGTTCGATTCTACGAATAAATTCAAATTCGCACGGAATTTTTAGTACAATTAAACGTGAGAGTCTGACCATGAAACTCTCTAACCACTTCTGGCCATGAAACTCGCTAACATCCTTCGACTCCTAAAAACTTGACCAAATTATCAATCATCCTTGATAACAAAAAAGTCGCGAGGGGAAAAAGATTTATCCACCTTTGTTGCTCGTTCGTACTGCCAGAGGCAGGGTATAAAGTAACGCGAGGGCGATAAATCCGCGAACAAAAGTGGATTACGACTGTTACGCGCGGGCATCCTGCACACTTTTCATGCGCACCCGCCGCGGACGACGTCACGCGTTTGTATCCGCGCTGAAAGTGCATCGGTCGAATTTGAATATCGGAAGCCCCGAGTTATTACATCCGCGGGAGCCCAGGTATCTTTCTTCTCGGACGCAGCCATCGACAGAGATGTTCGACGCTCGCGCGTACAGTTTCCATCGCCCAAAACTTCTCCACCCGCGTTGATTTCTGCCTTTTTAATATTCAACGCTCGTCCGATCGTTTCGTCCGGGGCCGTCAGCGAAGCACAAACAATCGGACGGAAGTAAACAGTCGGACGGACGAAAAGCGTCGCGTCGCCGCGTTGGGTCTCGTATTAACGAGGCGTGGCCGCGTTTTAATAACCGCGCGATTATTGCGTCCGCGATCGACGACGACGGGAATTTTACGACGCGATCCGAGTTGTTACTCGACAGTGTTATTAAGTCGAGTCTGTGGAAGCCGTGTTAATTAAATAAAGTATTTTGTTCGACTTCCTCCGCGCGCAGAAGCGTAATGTTACGAAATTTCGAAAAACGCCTCGCCTCCTCCCGCGGCAGCCGTACAATAACGAACAGGAGGCGCAGCGTTGTTAATGAGCGCGTAATTATACCGCGAGCGTTTGCGAAACCAGCCAATTTGACTCTCGTATCCGCGCGCGAAATGGAAAAAAAAAAAAGGAGGAAAGGGTACGCTAACGAGGCCGAAATGATCGAGCAACGCCACAGACGGGTTGCAAGTTCTCGACGCTAGAGCGGATATCGCCTGGTTGTAATTCTCCCGTCGAATGCGTCGCGATGCATTCCCATGATTGTCACGTTCGCGCGAAATGTCAGTAATGATCGATATTAAACAGCGCGGAGAGTTGGGTGAACAAAGGAAAACCGACGGCTGGGGTCGAGGCGCGTGGCTGTTAAATGCAAATGTCTCGTATACCTACAGAGCCCTCGATGCATTCGGTCAGAACCAGAGTGTGATTGCAATTTTCGCACGTACCCCGTTTCGCTGCAACGACCACGGAGATCACCGTTGCTGTTCCTTGTTTTTGTTTCCAATCGCGACGACCAATCCAACCATCTCCGGATTACCTAAAAAAAATCGTACAAACATTCCCAAGCTACATCGGTATATCAAAACGAAGCAATTTCTGCTGAATCGTCACTCGTATCAGAGCAACGGAAACTTTCGCGCGCCGCTGATAGCTTGATTGCGTTTCTGCTGGAGGATGCGAATGCATAACGTACAGTTTAGCCGATAACAAGGTCCGATTGTTTCATCAACCGCCACTTGTCAGATAACGCGTCTTACGCCGAATGCTCGGCAAATTTATCGCGTCCGAGGCGCGATTCAGAATTCATCGCGAAAGTAACGCGTGCATCGTGATATCTTCGCGTAGATAAACTCGCGCAGATATCGCTGGCAACCAGTTTGCCTCTCGCGGGGCCGCGACTTAGGGATCCAGAGATCTAACGGAGATCGCACGACGTGGGAACGCAGCCAAGCTTCTGGAAGATAAAATTTATATCAGAAAATTATATTTCCTCGCAGCCTGGCGATGATTGGCCCCTCGCGTTCCCGCCAATCATGGCCAACTGCGCGTTACTCGCGACGCGACTTCCGCGCGAAAGTGAAAACCAAAAGCTCCGCTGGCGTCGAGCGCGTAATTACCGTGGACACTACTTGCTGGTTGCGTCCAGCTGTGCGCGAGCGTCTTCCGCGGAGACCCGACACCTTGTCGCGAGGCAAACGTATCGGGAACCAGTTCTCGAAAATTGCACGTTACGAGGAGAACCGGTGCTAGACCGGCGTTAGCGCGCTGAAAGAAAGTGCGAACCGGTGAATTCACGGGAATAATTAATGCCACGATCGTCAGAGCGGCAACGTCGGCGAGCAGGTATTCGAACAGTGGAAGGAATTCGCGAAAGGTGAGGCGGCACCCGATCGGGCACAAACGACGTGTCGTCACTCGCAATTGGCAACCTTGCCAATACGCCTTCCAGAGTTAGACCGTCTCGACCTATCGCTGACAACAACTATTACCACTTTGGCAATTTATTTCGCGATTAAAACGGGTTATCGCGATGCGTAATCCTGTTTGCTCCGTGAAGTATCGAGTAAAGTTGGGCTTGTCGTTCTCTGATTGCGGATTTTCTGTTGACAAGAGCGACAATCAGAGTCTTTAGTGAAAATGGCAGCTTTTTGCGAAGGATATCGGTGGCGAATGATGTGGGTTCAAGTAGAATGTACGCATGGACGCAGACAGAGTGATATAGGTGTTACCAACACGGACGCCTGAAGTGGTTGTCCTATTCGAACTGGCTGCATCTACTGCGCGGCCAGTTGGAAGCGGTTGTATCTAATGGCATCGCTTCTTATTGGAAAGTTGCAGCCTCGCGCTAACATTTAATTTCGAAGGAACTAAGATAGAAAATAGCAGCAATGAAATATACATGTTCTTGTTAAAAAGGTAGTCTAATCCGATCTCTGTCGAAAGGAGTTTACGGTTCACTGGAGACAGAGATAGAAAAACGATGAGAAAGATTATTACCATTTATTATTACTGTAATAATATAAAAATGACGCTTCTTTTGGTCGACGGATATTCCTCCGATCGTATTCCTCGCAGCCTTCTCAGGTATGCAGTCCGTTCGAGGAATTCAGCATTCTTTTGGTTTCCCGCGACAGGCCAGTTTAGAGAATCTTCTTTCATCGGAGCTAGGTATTCCGCGGCCGGAATATTATTACACGGAGAAAGCCCACATTTTTCACGGAAGCCCCGACTACGGCGGGATGATATTTATCTGCGTGCAGATTTGCGGTTAAGAACATTACGTCGAAGATTACCTCCGCCGTGGAGATCGCGGTCTGAACGTTAGCGAGGGAAGCGTCAGAAGTTGCTCGCCGTGGGTTTAGAATCGAGTTTCTCCTTTTCAGCTCGTAAGCCCGATAGCGTAACGCGAGGAAGCATTAGCATGTTTACAGAACGTTTCTTCGAGCCTCGTCAGAAGTCGTCAGAACGATTCCAAGCGTTCCTGCGTTTGTCTCGAGTATCTTCATTGTCGCGTTACAAACTCGCGATTGCAACGCGCGGATAATTGGCCCGCGCTTCTTGCGTGCTACTTTGTTCGACGAGGATCATCAACGATGGATCATCCATCGGGTTTGGCATGATTTGCGGTCGTTTAACTCGACTACGTCCAAGTCACTTTACAGCGTTCACCGGATCCGGTAGAATTACGCAGAGATTAACTGTCATTAAATCGTATTACGAGGCATAATTAGAGCGGACCGCAACGCGATCCGAATCCATCCCGCTCCTGCTACCGCGAAAATAACTGCCCGAATCCACAGAGTCCATTCAGCCCCAGATTATTATCCTGCTGTCAGCTATGAATATGTTGGAAACCGAAATCTCGACCGCACAATTATGCCGATGTCATTCATTTATTTCCCTCCGCGTTAGCGCAACGAAACGAATTTCCGTCCCGTTTACACAGCGCGCGCGCGCGCGCTTTCGAGTGCTTACGCAGCTACGAATTCTCTCCGCTCGTCGACCGCGATTGTTCCCGATACGAGTGATTTTTCATCGCTGCAGCCTCGTGCAATTCGCTTTTCATTCTCGTTCGCGGTTAAAACGGATATTTCTGGACTAAAATTGTGTGTACAGTGCGCGCACGATTTGCGTACGGTTCGCGAGACGGTGTATTAATTAAGGGCGGATTATTCTGACACCCAAAAGACAGCCAGCCCAACGAAGAACCTTTGCCAGGCACAGAAATCTGGAACAGCCTGACAATTATCCTCCTGTTTACCCGCAATTAGCGCTACAATCACCTTTCGACAGAGTCAAGCCCCTGCGCGTCCTAATTCCCTCCCTCATTCTCGTCGCGACCTTGTTGAAAGGGAGGAAAACCGGCATCCGGCGCTCCGCAAAATTAGATTCAAGTGCCGTCACAAAAAGGGAAATTTCAGACGCCGAAACAGTACCACGGAGCCTCTACAGGCTGTACCACGATACGGGGACACGATTTTCAACTACTCTTCACTGCACCAGTTATTAAAAAACAACTAGAAAACCACTACAGAATTTGATCAAAACCACTTGCAGAAAATGCGACTCTGGATCAAGAACGATGCCATAATCGTCGCGTCGAACGATATCTGCGTGCCACGTACAGCGTATAAGTATCATTTTTCACCACCCACGCCTCCTATGAAACATCCTGGACGAGCGACCCAGAGGAAACCGGCGACGAGACAAAAGCGAGGCCCACCTCGGCGCGGCTTCCGGCCAGCTGAATGGGCGCGTTTTTTCATTCAGCCGGTAGGCGCGATGATCTTTCGCGTACGACCCAATTCCGGAGCGGAGGAGCCGGAAGTTCCGCGGTACACTTTCGCTCTCGTGGGGCAGGCAGACCGTTAGCTCGGCTCGGATCGCCGCCTCCGCGTCGCGGAACGATCGATCGACGAAGGTGGCGCTCCTTGTCGGGGCCGCGTACCCGCTCGTTCGGACTTTCGCTCCCGCGCGACGGATCCCCTTCCTAGAATCCGTATCGTAGGAGCCTCCAGGACGCGGCCCACCTCCAGAGCTTACCGACTGTCGGTGGCCTGGTTGCTCTTCCGCGAGACTTCACCGCAAAGGACGCATCCTCCATTGTTGGTGCGAGTGCTCGCGCGCCATTGTGACGCTGGATGTTCTAGAGATGGCATGTCCGGTTAACTAATTCGCGGCACTTGGTTGACGCAGGATTCGCGATGCAGATTCTGTTTCGTATCAAGCTCCTCGAGGGACTTGGGATTTAGTATCGCTTTTTTTTTTCTGCAGCTGCACGTTTGAAGCGGGTTTCTGTGTAGAGATCGCGCGCCACTGTTGGACGAGGCTGCAATTTTTATGATACGCGAGGATACAGAACAAACGTGGTCCTTGCGTTATTCACGACGGTATATATTACTTATAGTTCTATTTCTCTGACGTGAAACGAGCTATTTTTCTTTTATTATTCAGAGGACCGAACGTCGATGCAAAGTTAAACAGCAATCTTTCACAGCGGACTTTTCAGTGGTACGTTTTCGTTACCCCATCTCGTT
The DNA here is from genome assembly GCA_963969225.1 of Xylocopa violacea. NCBI lineage: Eukaryota > Metazoa > Arthropoda > Insecta > Hymenoptera > Apidae > Xylocopa > Xylocopa violacea. The sequence goes on from CAXAJV010000014.1 coordinate 17,467,085, forward strand.
CGATCTCTCATGGGCTCATGTTTATGAACTCTCGGTTGGGCTGGTGTTAGGCGAGCCGTATTAACTTCCGGGTCGTGTTGCGTTGGATGTGACTTGGTAATGACACTCGTTCGCCCGGGCTGGAACACGATGGAAGTCTGCACTTAGGGTGGAGCTGGTGCCTGAGGGTGTTCGTGGGCCGCAAATTTATTTTCGGCGGAGTAGAACGGACGAGATGAACGGGCAGGATCTTCGAGCTTCGCGTTCGGACGCAAATTCGAAAAGAACTACCTAATCGACGAACGTTCGAGCACCGAGTGCTCTCGCATCGAAATAAAAGGCGCATCGCGGCGAAAAGTATGTCCGCATCGGAATCTCCGAGGATCGATAAAACTAAATTCCACTCGCCAGCAGAACGGGCCGTTCGTCGAACGGAACGGCAGCGGCTCTTAAATCTTGCACGGGCCAGCTGCAGGGCGGGGGCCATTTCCATCGAAAACGGATCGAGAACAGATTCCGCGGAATTTATGCGCGCAACACTTCGAATCTTGCGAGAGTTTCGATCTCTGGACACGTTGGCGCATCCGTTATTCCATGGTTGTCCGTTCCATCGGGACGCCGGATATTCCAAAGATGGCATCGGGACACCGAGACTACGGTCCCAGTAGTGGCGCGATGGCACGCGAGCCTCCCTGCCCCTTCCTCCCTCTCTCCTTTCCTACCCCCTTTGACTGGAATATTAATATCGTCCGGTTGCGAGCGGTCTGAGGGGACGCATAGACCGAGGGCTGAGGGACGACTCGGGAAAACTGAAGCCACTCCACCTGTCCGCTTAAGACACGCGTCCCCGTGCCGTGCTTGATAGTCAACAGGACGTTTTACGGGGGTTCCCTGTAATTTAACGGCAATTAGTTTCGGGATTAACTGCGGATGACGCGTCTCCTGGACGGAACGCGTGTCGGGGTTGTAAATGGGCTTGTTTCGTGATCATTGGGACGAGATATGGCAACGAAATGCAGGGAAAATTGGTTAAACTCTTGGACATTTCGCGATTATATCGAGCAATATATAAATGTGCGATTGGTCGATGAGTTTTCGAAACACCGTTTCATGGGTCTCGTTCGTTTTTTGTTCCGCAACGCTGAAGGGTCAAAGATGATGAATGTTTCTGATTTCTAGTGAAACATAAATCCTGCATCTCCCTGTTGCAGAGATTCGAACAATAGGGAATAGATAAGGTAATATTGCCGCAACGAAAGAAAGCAACGATTCGAAACGATTCTCTGCGCAGTAATATCCATCGAGTTTCGAACTTCGTGATCGAGGATCTAAATGTCAGACAACCTCATCGTTCCCCGGCTGCTTACCTCCGCGTAATCGGGTCAGTAATTTTTTTCACGAACGACGTCAAAAAACGACGCGGCTATTTTTGCGGGCGAAATCGATAGCAGCGCGCGCGAGATGAAAATGTTCGAGAAAAATGAAGACGCTGATAATGACGCTCGCAATTTATCACTACGTCAGGCGAAGACCTCTCCGCCTTTCTCTATTTCTCTGTTTCCCCCGTGGTTGCTTCATTTTTACGACGCACAGCGTCTATCGCAGCGCCGTTCCCTTGGGATATCGTTTTAACGAAGGAACAGGCAGTAGCATTCTACGATTAGAACGATTTTTCGTCAGAAATTGTAACCAGAGAATTATCCGAGAGAGCAACGGGCTTGATAAATGCAAATTGCCCGGAATGCTGTTTCAAACAATTTCCGGCGCGGCCACGGAAATTTGCCTGGTCGCGGAGTCGGAGGTCTCCGTTGCATCCAGCTTCCCATCGACTTAAGGTCGATAGAATTGTGGAAACGTGTTTAAATTTGCATTTCATTCCGACGTCGAACGGGGTCTAAGAGGTACCCGGACGAAGGAGTTAACAAGTGTGAGGCGATGCTTCCCGTGGTTACATCTTGGTTCGTGATTAATTCGTGGAATTATCATTCCTCGTTATTCGTCGCTCCGTAAAAGATCCAACAGAGGAAGAGAGGGGTGTAGAATAGGAAATGCTTATGTATATAAGATATTTTAATAACGTCGGGGGAAGGGAAACTAATGTGGGAGGAAAAACACCGGCTGCGTGTCTGCTTTGCAGCTCGACGCTTTATTTTCGTCTGAAAACGTTCCTCGCGGGAATGTTTCCGTCTCAATTAAGGTGGATCGATAACGCGACTCCTTTTAATTGATTATTTAGAGGCACGGGCGCGGGAAAAGCGAGCTCGTTACAGCGGACAATTGATCTGTCGCGTTTGCATTAAAGATACCCAGCGCTCGCGATACCCACCCGCGTATAACTAAATCACTCGAAATGGGTGTTAATTACGTAAGCGGATAAATTTAATCCGAGATTGCAATCTGGTTACCGGAAGCAGAGTGTTCTCATCCGAACGCGGATATCGTGGATTAATTATTGCGTTAATACCTTTTAAACTGTGCTCGGCGATTTAGACGCTCGGGGGTTGGGAAACCCTCGTAACTCGACGCATTCCGCTGGCTTTGCGCGAAGCGTTTCCATTCGCGAACGAACGCCACCGATCTCAGGCGGACGCGTAGACGGCATCCAAAAATGGACGTTCCCTTCGTTTAAACGCGCGGGACGCGAAGGATTGGTCGCGTCGAACTGGCAAAATGAAGTCCCGGAGAGCAGTTCGGTATTGTAAATTATGGATAACGGAGGCGCCCATTAAAGACACCTAATCACGGGCTATCGAGTTTGGAACTGCACGGGGCAAATCTAATGGCCGACGCAGGAGCAGCGGGGCGACTGGTCCAGACCAAGTGCCGGATTTGCCGCGGTACTTCGGAGCTCGATAACCCGTGATTAAGTGGCTATTCGTAATGATACTTTATGAGCTATCGCCGCGGAATCGATTCCATTTTCCGCGCGAGTTAACAAACTACCGATCCGGCCAATTTCTGCACCCACGCGCGACGCTCGACGCCGCGTCTCTTGCCCCCGTCTGTCCCAAGCTACCCGTTGCTCGACTTTCGACGAGCAACAGAGTCGAGGCGATTTTATGCATTGTAAATCGGAAATGTAAAACTCGGAACGGCGTCGTGCGCGAACGGAACGCCGTTTCGCGTCGCGGCGGATCTCACCCCCTCCGAGGCGACGTCGATTTATGGAACCCCCTTTCGGTCGTGACGGAGTCGTTCGCGTTCTCGAGCGAGCCGCATGAAATCCGCTCCGCCCGAGAGGGTCGCCCGCTCGAGAGGCCAGCAGCGTGTATGAATAAACGTCTCGCGGAATGTCTGCCCACGATACAGTTGATTTACTCGCTCCAGATAGCGGGGACGGCGGGGGCGAAAGGTGATAGAGGTGGGTGAAAGATATGCACGAGGAGTGACCGTTGCACGGCGTTGCCCCGTCGACGATCGCGGGGGCTGGGCTTCCAGTCGAGTTTGTCGAGCAATGTCCCCAAGCGTGGCGTACAAATATACCGGCAGGCTCCGGCTATTCAGGAGAGCGATCGGTCGATGCACGGGGCGCGACGAGGAACGACCGGTAGGGCCATTATATCTAACCGTCGAACGGACCGCTGCGAGCACGTAGATTGAAAACGAATACGAAATACGCTCGACTTTGTGTTACAACCGAGCTGCGGATGGGTCTCGTGGCTTCGATTCGCGTGGAACGTGGATATCTTGGGATCTATTAAAGTTGCGAATGCGAGATGAATTCTGGAAACTTTCTGCTTATTATTCGTTGGATAGATTCTTCGCGTAGATTCTTCAACTTTCCTATATAAATATTCGCATAAAGTATTCGTCTGTGCGTATCGAATCGTTATCTACATATTTTTCCGAAAGAACGAATTTAAATAGGCATCAAAATCCGGCATTCCATACGAAACTCCTAGATAAGATCAAAGAAGCAGCAGAACGCAATCTAGTCGAGCCTAGTCGGGCCAAACGCGACGTTGGAAGGGCGTGTCGAATACGGTGGCGAGGAAAGGGTTGAAAAGAATGGGTCCGCGATGGAAACAAAAACCAAAGCGTTCGCGTCGTCCGAGGTCCCTCGAATGAACAGAGGTCTGGCTTGATGCCCCGTAAAGGAATAGGGGTGGCCATTATTGGATTACGGTGGCTCTGGCACGTTTCGCCACGTAATCCTCGGACAGCCTAAGGGTCGCCGCGTTACAGGACTGCGTTGACCGCCCTTTGCCCTTTCGTACACCCTCCGGGGTTCATAGCTGCGCGGCGTGTTTGTATGCCTGGCCACGGGGCCATCCGCAGCTTAGAACACGTTTACGAATTTCGACTGGCATTTCCTTCCTTCGAAATATCGCCCCCGTCCTTTGAACGTTTATTCGCGCTGCATATTTAGGGGTAGCAACGATCCGCGGTCCGTGAGCACGTTTAAATTCTCTCTGGTCGCGCGAGTAGAATTGGCTCGACCAAGGTTTTATCCTACGATGAGCTAATTAGGGATGCGTGTAACGAAAGGGGTGGTTTTATTGCAGACGTGGAATTGGCACGGTAATTAGGCGAGTTCAGTTTGCGCGATGCTGTTTTCGAGGGCCAAACGAAAGGGACGAGCGTTAAACCGAGCAAAGCAGACTTTGACGATGCGAGTGTACGAAATATTCCACGAAGCTGGCCCATGCTTGCAAAACGATGGAACGTTAGAAACAGATGTCAGGTCTGGGAAGTCGCGCTCGGTGCTTTTTCCCCGCGCGGCGTGTTCCTACGTCAGAACCCGGTCGAAACGTCGTGTATTCGGGTAGGCAGAAGAACACCAGGGGCACGGGGTGGGGGCCCATGTCGAAGTCGTTCTTCAATGTCCAATTGGTACGTCGCGCGGTGTGGCGAACGGGCTCCGATCTGGAGACCGTTTCGGAATACAAGAAATTACAAGATGCCTATCCGATCGTGGAAGGCTAATGGCACCGGCTGAAAGCCCAATAAGAGTGGGCTAAGTGCTGCTCTGAATCACGGCCGGAGTGATGTACAGACAGTCGGTGCCTGTGTCGAGGTAACCGGACATTCCTCCGCGTACTTCCCCTGTCTCCTTCACCGAAATCACCGGTCCAGGCGATCGAACTCCTCGAATGAACGTCCACGGGTCCGCTGGATCGGCTCCGCGGCTGAGGATCCCTGGACATCTGCTGTGAACCAATATATTTCTTAATTGCTCAATCTTCCGCTGTACAGCGTTGGGTTATTATCAGGTTTTTGCAACGTTTACAAGCTTCACGAGCATCGTCGACTCTCTCGTACGAAATAATCAATTATTTCGAAGAATCGACTATCCTCGCGTCCATCCGAATAAAAATTTATTCCTAAAAATTCATCGCGTCGGAACGTTCGACTCTCAACGAAGATCCACCGTCTCGATCCACGACAGACCGTCTTCTCGAAGCGGCAAGTCCGGGCCGCGACGATCCCCTATTTATCAACGAGTATAGCCGCGGCCATTTTTACGACGGCCCGCGCCGATAGCGTTGCACGCGGTCTCTGTCGAAGGATTTCACACGGAAGTTCCCGGAGCCAGACGAATGCGTTTTACATCTTCTCGCGCGATTACCTCGCGCGCGTCCCCGCGATCCCGTCCCGGCGAACGCGCTTGCAAACGTCACCGTGACAAATGGCGGCCAAAAGCGGACGAGCAAGGCTGCGACGTGACCCTCGGTAACCCCGCTGGCGAGACCCGTCCGAGAGATTCCTCGAGGAATGTCGTGTGACGCTGCCCCGCGCCCCGCGCAACCCTTCTCCCCGCCCGCTAGCTAAAAATTATTTCGCCGTCGTAGAAAATCCGGTCGCTCGACAGCTCGACGTCTGGGAGACATATCATGCGTCCCCTCGTTTCTGCTGTGGGTGCCGCGCAGAGACGTGGGTGCAGCGCGTCGGTGTTGGAAGAATTCGGGGGAACTTGCGCTCGGGGTTGTTGTTCGCGAGTGCTCGAAACGCACGATTTCGCGGGGCGCTCGGTGGTTTCTGTGGGTTTTATTCGCGCAGTTTAACCGGACAACTTTAGTTTCAGCACTGCAATGGCTTTTTTTTCAGTCGCGTCAGTGTTTCTTCGTAGCATTTTCTGGCTGCCGGGTATTCTACCGGCACGTTCCCTGTTGGAACTAATCAGACGAACGATTCTCGACACTTAAATCCTCGAGTGTCCAACTTCTTACTCAGCTGGCGCTAATTATTCGCATTATTCACGGCGATACCTAGGCAAATAGAATTATCGTGCCGCTCCCGAAGCAGGATTCTCGACGAGCCGGCGGTGTAACGAGATCCACCGAACAATTGGCTTAATTTACCTAAAATCGTTTTCCCCGCGCCGATTACCGGAAGAAATCCCCGGCGATAACGCCTGGGGCGTCCGCCGATTCCGTGGAAATGCAATTACGCGACTGGTTGAAGCTCATCCCCGTCGAAAGAAACCCAGCGCGGCCGAATCTCCACGGACACGCGCGGAGAAATTGCTCCGGTTGCCTAAATTGCACGCCCCTGGAATCAGCGAGGGTATTTCGGCCAGTACAAACCGCTGATTTTGGTTTATTCAACTTTCCTCGGTTTTAATTCAATGGTTTCCGTCATAATTCACGAGTTTCGCACAATGTTTCTCGCTACTTTGTCGCTTCCGACTCTTCGATCGCTCTAATGGAAGAACAAGTTGGATTAAATTTTCTATCCTCGGGGTGGTTTGATATCTCCTGAATTTTTCGCGTGCCTTTCGCATTTTTCGAGCAGAACGTTACGCACGGTTCGTGGAACGAGTAATGCGGACGCGAACTAGATGGATAACTTTCATACTTGGTTACTTCAATTAGAAATTGAGGCGCTTTTATCTCCGCGTTTGCCTCCCACGTTTGCAGACATTTTTCGGCGATTCAGCGGATCTGATACTGCGTAACGGGTCGGTCGGGGTTCGTTACAGCTTGTTTTTCGCCCTGTTTGCCCAGACTAAATTTTAACCCATCAACCAGCCCAGCTATCATACCCACGAAATACGAGAACTCGCTTTACCCGAGGCGGTCTCGGTGGCAAACATCGCGAGCTTCTATATTATCGCGTGTAATTCCGCCCCAACTTTAATTAAACTAGGCAGCGGTCTAAATGACGATTCGTCGAATCATCTGCAAAGAACTTAATCCACGCTCTTAATTACTGCAAAAAGAGGGTCTACCTTCGAAGGGCGTAATTACATTTACCCGTCGAGAAGTGACCAGATGGTAATACGAGAGACACGAATTTCGCAGTGTTTCAGCGCGTCACAAAATCTACAATTCCACATTAAAAAGATAAAACAGACGTAACTTTTTGTTCAACTTGTACCCAAGAACCTGGTGCCAGTCTTAACCCTTCGCTTTCGCGATCCGAACCGTTCGATTCGTAGGCGGGAAAAAGCGACGACGAGCGAGCGTCGTTCGGAGGCGTCCTTTGGCGCTCGAATCCGCGCGGAAAAAGCGGAGCGCTTCGTGCTCGCGACGCGCAGAGGCCGAGAAAAACCGCGGCGAGGCATTGTTTGCATCGCAGACGGCGACAGTTTCTTCTTACCCCGTTTGGAGCCCCTTTCCGCGGGTTCCCAGCGCGCGAGATTCTTACGGGGCTCCGTCGCTTCTGCCTCGACCCGCGGCAAGAATTATTATGCTGTCTCGATGTTATTACCGGTTGCTCGTCCTCTGCCCCCCCCCCCTTGCTTGGACGACGAAAACGTCGCAGTTCAGTGTTCCGGTTTTTCCGCGGCCCGCTGCGAGTTTTTCGTGCGGCTCGCGGCTTCTTTCGGGCGATGGGGACATTACGAGGAGAAGGTGTTGTTCTTGTTAGCCGCGTCGCTGCAGAATGCGAGCTTGATTTCGGTTAATTCGCTCGGTGGATCGCGATTGTTCGGAGTATCGGTCGTGTAATTGGTTCGAGAGGAATGCGCGAGTAGCCGCGTCGCTGAGCGCAAAAATCGGGCCCGATCTCCGCTTTTTATCGACCGTTCTTCCGGTTATACGAAGGATGAAGTGTTATTAGTATTATACGCGGAAACCGTGTAAAAAGCTCTCTTCAGGTCTGGTCTAAATTACTCGACAAACGAGCGTTCTTAGACACGTGCTGGAGGGTAGTAACAGTTAATCCGGCCGAAATATCGTAACCATCTGGAGCTCCGATTATGGGCGCTCGAGAAAATTCCTTTTATTGGGTGCTAAGGGAAAACGTGATGGGAATCCTTTCTAAATCTTACAGACTCGAGTAGTTCTTAGCGGAAGGGAAAAAGGTTGCGCTGGCATAATTACGTTCCCCTTTTTCGTTTTTGAAAACCGAACACTCCCTCGCGCGCGTGAAATAGTTATTCGCTGAAAATTATTTACTCCTCCCGCTTAAGTTTCGCTTAAAAAATTAACCCGAACTCCTTATCGTTCCCCTGTTCTAAGTAAGTTAAAAATTTCGCGGTGAATCGCGTCCCGTTACCGGGGCGGCGAATCCGGGTGAGAGTTCTCATTAAAATTTATAGCGGAAGTCGGCCGGTGGGGGATGGCCGTGTTATTAAGGTAGAAATAACGTCGTCGCGGAAATTTATCGTAATCGTGTAAGGAGGCGAGGACATCGCCGTGGAAATATGTTGAGCGTCCCGCGGAAACTGGCGTCCCCCTCGAAAAACTTCTTTCCCGATCCCGGCCACGTAGTCACGTACCGGAAAAATGGCTTAATCCCAGAAGTCCTCTCAGCCAGTTCCCTCACTCTGACGGCCCGTGCTCCCGACGTGTGCTCGTCCTTTGCATCCGTCGCAGCCTGTCTATCCGGAATATTGGGCGAGCCATTCCCCTCGTCGCGAAATTGGAACCGTTTCGAGGCGTTCGAGCTGCTCCTCGATGCTTGCTCGGTTCGCTCCACGTTCCCAGCGAATTAACGAATTCCTTTCGAACGCGATTGAGTCTTCTCGCACCGCGAGGCAATGATACTCAGCCTCGCAAGCACCGGAACGAAGCGGTGCTCGCGAGCGCGATCGCGGAAAGTTCATCGATAAAAACCGAAGAAGCTGTTACGCGGCCGCGAGATTGATGGCTTCTTTGATTGCGCGTAAAACCACGCGCGGTTTCACTCGGCTGGTTGAAAGGCGACGGGATCTTTCCGCGTGCCGCATTACCTGTCGTCCAGGCAATAATCTAATCGTAAATAAATTCTGATTTATTACCGCCGCGGCTATTATCGTAACGACGCATAAATAACTAATAATCCCTGATTTGTTATCCATTAAACCGTTTCTTTCTTACGAGAGACGTTATTAATGACAGTGGGCTCTGGAACGGACTCTTGCTCGTCTTCCGCGCAAAAATGGACGTAACATATAAACAGCCTGAAGAAACAGCTTTAAGAAGAGTAATCGCACCCAAAAAAAGAGAATCCGGCTGGGAATCCTATACGGAATTCTAATTCGACCTCTTTTAGAGTAACCGTACATTCACGTGGGAGTCGAGAAACGTGAAACGAGAAAAGAAGGGAGGAAGAAATCGTCTTCCGCGCCACGATCGAGCCACAAAGCGTAGAGTCGTCCGTGGCGCTGCATGGAACCGTGGCGACTGAAGAAGAGGCCCTTTCCCAGCTCGAAACGTGCTCGCGTCCGCCGCTTTATTAGGGAGCATGAAAGGGCGTTTTCCCTGCGCGCGGCTCGAGATCGTCGGTCAAAGGTCGCGCGTGTCACGTCGTTACGTTTGCGCGGCCTGTGAACGAAGAAAACTGGACGAGGCCCCGGAATAAGTCCTCTGGGACTCGTTAATCCGGTCAGAAGTGGTCCGCGAGAGCAAAAGCCGGGGCCCTTCAGCGCGCCCCGACGCATTATCCGTGGAATCGCGACGGTTCTAAAGGGGCGTCCATTAGGCGAGCGAGTGTAGAGACACGTACAGGTGGTTCTCAGCTGTGCCTCGTCGACGTAGGCGCTCGAGGGAACGGAAGAGGAGCCCCCTTCGGTCTCCGCGTCCAGTTTTTGCTACCAGCCAGCCTTTTTCTGCCTCGGAACAACACCTGTTCCGGCTGTTCAGCGTTGCCGCGCGAGAGAAACCCGTCCGATCGGTGCGCGAACTTGAGGAGGCGTAGGCAGTGACCGATTCCGGCGACGATGCGGTAGGTAACGCGGTGTTCCCGAGATAATGGAGAAATTCCTGGTTCGGTTGCTCGTGTATTTATCGTCCGCCAGGGTCGGCTAGAACCTCGCCAGGCGGGGTAAGTGGATTTTTTAGCCGCGACGCGGCGAGTCGCGAGCGGGCGAAATTTATGGCCTCAATTCTGGCGGGAAAATGCTGGCTGCACGATTTTTGAAATACATCCGTGCGACGTCACGATGGATTAATACGGAAGAGTATATTTCACGCGTTGAAATTGCAGGAAACGTAACAGGATTAACGCGTCGAACGCAACGGAGCGTACATGCGAGCGATAGGGGTGGTTCCGCGATTCTTGCAATTACGATCGCGTTCGTTGTTTCGTTTGAAGACTCGTTCAGGTATTAAGGACGTTAGCTGTCGGTGTTTTTCTTCTCGCGATGATTAAACCTGTCCTTGCGGGAGCAGGGAAATTAGCGAGCGACCGTTTGGTCCCGCGACGATGGCGTAGCGCCAGTCGCCGCGTCCCCAAGTAGGTAATGACGAGCGCGGAGAAGTAGGCTATTGTCTAGATCGCGGGGGACATACATCAACGTCGCGAAACAAGCACCCGAGCACTCGTTAACAATGGCGAATGTCGCATTAATATTCGGGACGCCACTCTTCTGGCCTTTAACGCGTTGGACGTGTCGAGTGAGCCCCGCGCGATAACTCTCTTTCCAGGCGTGCCGCCGCGTTCCGTGAACCATTAATTCCCGCGTTATCTGTTGCGCTGGTTGGACACATGTTTGATAGGCGCGCGTTGTTCAACAAGTAAATTCTCATTAGAATTGTCGGCGTCTGCTGCGCGCGACGAGAGCTCGTCACTTCCGTCGGTGCAAGGACGCGGTCTGCGATATCTTCCGAGAGCTAAGCGGAGCACCGACCTCGTTATCTGTGTCACCAGTGTCACCGATCTCAGAATCGAGCAATAAATTAACCCTTCTGTTTCGTCTCGTCGACGTCGCGCATCCCCGATTCCTGAAAACTCGTCAGCCTCGCTGAAAACGCGAAACTACCCCAGAAGTAGGTCAGCGAGCCACTGAATAACCACCCCCCGTCGATCACAATGGTCGTCCGCGGATCGAACGCGGAACCCTGCCCGCGAACACCTTAATTCCACTTTCGCCACTTTCGACGCGAGACAATCGAGCCCCGTTAATAAGCGGGCCGCGGTACGGCTCTCTCGAGGAGGGAGAGAACGCGAGATCGTTATCGCGCTTGGGAAAGCGCGACGAAACGGCGCGGAGGCGAGCCAGCGGCAGGATGATCGCTGGAAAAGGATACGCTGAGGGGGGAGGCGGTGAACTCGAAGACAATGAGGGACGCCGCATTAATATTCGTGGTATGCGGGCGCTGCACCAGCCTCTCGCCTCGTCCCTTTTCCCGTCGCTCTCGCATTGGGTCGTCCTCCGCGGGGCGAAGCTTCCGCCCGAGGCGACTCGTGCGCCAGATTGCAATCGCAACAGCTTCGTTAATTACTAGATCCTCCTTCCTCCCGCGGCGCCCCGCGAAGGAGAACGTCCGCCATCGGCATCCGCCACGGGGATTCACGCGTCCCACGGATCATTCCAGCGGGACGCTCGTCGTGACGACCGTCCTCGCGGTCCGCTCGTTCTCTCACCCTTGACACAGCACCACCCATTCACGAGATTCCGCTAAAAGCTAGGGACGCCATGCTCTGGCTAGCCTTTATGCTCGACCATCCACGGCTGGACGACCCTGCGAGCGGCTTCGATCGTTTTTCTGCCAGGCGAACGGGGGATAATGTCTTTCGGGGGGTGTATTAACATTCCAATGCCACGCTGGATTACCGATGACGCGCGCCAGCCTCGCATGGGCAACGCTACGGTTTATCTGATCGGGAGACACGTGGACGACGTGGACGTAACGAGACTAATGCGCAAAATGGTACTTTCTTTCGAGAAACTGGCGGTTCGTTTTTTTGCCAGATTTCACGCCTCGAGTGTTAAGTCGCGTATAAGTACTCGCTTGAGTGACGTACGAGTTTCCGTGGATGGACGATGGTTAAGTGGACTATAATGTACAAAGTATAATGTATAAAGCAATGGCCGATTAATTAACGTGCTCTGGTTCTTAGTATTTTTTTCTCGAAATCGCAAGACGAAGCGATATCGCGGCATCGTTCAGCGAAGTTACCGTCCCACGAAGGCATCGCGCTTGACTTTTTATTCCCCTCCATTTTGGAGCAATGAATTATCAAGTTTAAAACCCGGAAGCTTTCGTTGCACACCGTATTTAACCATTCGGTTAGTAATGACGGCGACATCGCAGCGAATGCGCCATTGCTCTAGCTTTTTCCGAGCGGTCTTTCTCGCCATTGCTAAACGTTAAGCGCGGAGTGTCCCTTATCGTTCCTTTCCTCTTCTGCTCGCCCCTGGTACCGCCGTTGCAAGCCGTTTTCAACGTTCTTTCACGAGTCCTGTTTATCGCCGCCGCGAAACGACGCTGGCGAATATACTACTTCCGGTAAATTTAATTCGGAAGATAGCGCGGCCACGACGCCGTGGAAATAGAGAGACGAACGAAGGAGGTGGCTTCGAACTGAGCGTTCATTGTTGCTCGCTTGTGAAACTCGTTCTTTAACTCTGCACGCTGAAAATGTGACTCGAGTTACGTTACTGACACATGCACCATCGTTTGAGAGCATTAGAGGAGTCGCTGAACACTCTAATCGTCGGTTAGTTGTGCGAGTCGACCAGTGGCCTGTTTTTATTAACAATCAGTGTGGAATGTTTTTTATGGTATCTGTAAAACGGTTGATTCAATTCTGATGCATCTGAAAAGTAGAAAGGCAAAATCGGATGTATGCAGATATACTTAACGTCACTCTGAAACCATCAACTATTATACAATAATTCATTTTCAAACAAGTGACACAGCAGTGTTAACAGTGATAAGTGCACGCAAGAGTGTGTAATTTTTCAATAACGTTACGTATTCCATTTTGCGCCATAGCATGGAATAGTAATTTATTGCCAAGCAGCATTGGATTCTCTCCCGCAACCATAATGGCTGCGCGTTACGAGCTCCGTGGTCGCCCAGAGATTTTCATTTCTTTTCCAGTGTCTCCTCGTCCAGATTTCCGGTCGCGTTTTACGGCGAAACGTCGAATCCACTTTGCGAACTCTAGCCGCGCGCCGCAATTCGTCCGATTGTATTGTTGACTAGGAAATTTATGCTTATCCGTTCGGCTCTCGCGGTGACGGCAGTATCGTCCCACGAATGGGCCATTGCTCTCGCTTTCCCCTCCTTTCCCGATCCGTTCTGTCTTTCCGCGCGCAAGAATAAGCGAGGCGAGCCCCAGATTGCACCAGTCACCCCTGTGCTTTATCGTGGCAACCGCGGAAAGGAGCGAGAGAAAAGGAGGCGCCTTATCGAGCGTCGCGGTTAAGGGAGAGGGTGCGGGTGTCGTCGCGATTTTTGCGACTCGCGAGCCAAGGAGAACCAGTTTCCGTCGAGTTTCCCTGCGTTTCGCCCGCGGCGATCTCTCTGTTTATCGGCTCCCGCAAGATTGAACGACGCGACTATTCAGACGTTCCGCAACTTCGATGGATTCGATTCGCGAGATGGGGAGGGCCGAGCGACGCCGGGGCTGCGAAATTACCCTCGAAACAGAGACAGAGCCTGGGGTTTTCGTATGGTGATTTCCAGCAATCTGGCACAATTTACGGAACGGAAATGCCGGTGTTCGCCGCGGGAGGACGGGTAATGCGAGTTTAATGCGAGGATAATTGCTCGGGACCAGTGGATCTTGTCGTGTCTTTCTGTAATTTAGTGGTTGATTAGTATTCGTATCAGTGACTGTCCGTGCGATTGAATTTATTGGAATTACGCGGTGAGTCTGGGGCTCTATAGTCAGTCCTTCGCTACAAATGCGCGTAGAAAGTTCACTTCGACTAAAAATTTCGACGAAACCGGCTACAAGAACGAGCTCCACCGACATCGTCGAAAAGTGCAGCGAGAAGGGACGCGAAAAAATAAGTTCCACTTAAACGAACCGAAAATCGATCTCGTCGCGCGCTTCCAAAACCCCCAGCGAGGCCACCCTTCGCTCGCCCCCGTTCGAAATCCGTTCGAACCCGGCAAACGCGATCCGTCCGTACGCAAGAAGCGTCGAGGCGCTCCGTACGACGTTCGTCGATGCTGTTAAAATTCCAATAACAGACGTCCGCTTGCGCGTCCCCGGTTCTTCTACCCTCCGTGTATCCGCCGCCGCGTCCCGTCTTCTTATGCACGCGGCCGCTGCTGCACCCCTTTGTTCCGGTCGCGCGCGTTTTTCCCGCGGCCGCATGCCGGCTCGGCTCGTCGCTAGCCCGTTTCCAGGCGCATATCATCGCGGCCCTTTCAGGATGATCCTTTTTGAAATTCCTCCTGCGCCGGAGACAGACCGTCTCGCGGAGCCGGGTATAATAAATGTCTCTCTCTGTTCCCGTCTTCTGACCCGGGCCGTGTTCCGCTGCCGCGGCCCGTCCACGACCACGTGGACAGATAATTGAACATACATCAAGGGGCAAAGGGGCTCGACGACACACGGCCGAGAAGGATAGCCGGGGGACTCGAAAAGGGGCCACGCGTAGGGATGGGATCAAGCCTAATACGCGGACTCGAGCCAAATCGAGTATACAAATTTCTTCTCTACTTCGTACTTCTTGAAGTAACGCGTTGCTGCGTGACAACCCTTCTTTCCGTGGCGATGCGGATGTCTCTGGATAACTTGATCGAGCGAGGTGGTTTGCATTTCTTCTGACGCCACTTTGATTCTTCTAGCGATTCTTTCCAATAGCAATATCTTCTAGTGCTGAATATTAGGCGAGGCTTGTAGAGTCCTTAAGATCGTACTTACGCGAGGCCTAAGCGCAAGCATTACAGCACGCGCAGACGTCAGATTAAATTAAATCAAGGCTCACAAGATCGCACCCCTTGACGCGCAACAACCGCGAACCCAAGTCGTGCAATCTCGATCCCGATCGAACGCAACTCGGGATACCCGCCAGAATTGCAGAGGAAAGCTCGACAAAAAGTCGGATGGTACTTGGTGCATACTTGATCCCATCCGTAGCCACGGGGCTGGGAACAGCGCGGTCGGGCGGCGAGAAGGAGGGAAAGAGAGGGACGGGTAATTCAGCGCGGGCAATTTCAGGCCCCAACGGCGGCACGACGATATAAATTCAGTAAACGCCGTCATTAAGGCCAATCCGAAATACCGGGCGTCTATTAAACCTGGAACTAAGATAATTACCTGTACTGGACTCTCTCTCGCTGTCCGACCACCTTCCAGCCCGCTTTTGCGGACGCTTCCCGGCTGCATTGTTGCGCTTCTTGTCGGTCCTCCGACGAGGCGGACAACAACCAACGGGGCCCCTGGTCGCTCCTCTGCAGCCTCGAATTTCTGGCCCGCGTGGACTCTTCCCGCTCGTCCCTCGCGTCCCCTTTCGTCGACCAGCGTGTAGACGGACTTGTTCCCCCGTCTTTTTGATGCTGGTTACCCGCGTTGGCGGAATAACAGCGACCGCTGGGGATTCTTCGCGATAGTTTACACGGCCAGGACGGGACGGAAAGCCTGAGGCGAGGGTAATGGGGTGTAGCGTACGCTTGTAAGGCGGTCGGCTCGCGAGGCTTTCAGCGGTGCACGGCTGTCGAGGTGTGATTTATCGGACGTGTTTTGTGAATGAAATGACGGGAGAGCGGGAACGACGCAGGGTCTGCTGGGAGCCGACGTCGGTTTTCGGGGTTTCGCGCTGCTTTTTGCACCCCCTCTGCGGTTCTAGGGCAGCGAGGAGGGGCGGCTGCGTGTTCGGGTGACAGAAAATTGTGGTCCGCGATTATTTGCAGCGTCCACTTCTTTCCTCGATAACGCAATCGTGTTTGCTGGCGCATTCCGCGTTATACTTCGAACGTGTACGCCTGCATTCCTCGCCGCGCAGTCTCTCGTTCTTTTATCGGATCGAAAGCGTTCTAAATGGAGGAGGTCTCGGACGTACCGTGCAATTTTGTCGTTTGGTTGCAACTTAGCTCATCGAAAGCTGAAGAACGCTCCTCGGAGAAATGAAAACTGTTCATTCCGCAATTACATACCTTTGGAAACCGCTAAGTAAACGCAACTCTCCGGCGATCACGAAACACGACATTCCACTTAATTAACTTACTACTCGCGGCAAATTAAAATATCCGCGGACGTAGAGCGAAGTGAATTAAACGGAATACTCGGCAATTGCTTCAATTCGTCCCGCTGAATCTTTCTGCCCCCTCTCTCTCTCTCTGGACACGATTTCTCTAAAGGCATTCGCGTGTAGCAACACGGTGCGCCACAAAAATGTCCCCGTGTACACTTCCATGTAACGCGTCGTGCTTGGACGCGGTTCTCGGATGGCTGAGAGTCCATGAAAGAGGCACCGATGGAATCCGGTCAGCATTGTGCGCGAACCTGGACACTGGGGTCCAGTAGCCCCGGCTGAGGGAGAAAAAGGGACCGTAGGATGAATAAGAAGCCCTAAACTACGTTTTTAGCCGGGCGTAACATTTGTCGGATACCGACCACTCGGGACTTGAATTCGTGCGCCCTCGTCGCGGGAATGTTTCGGGAATGTCGCAAACTTTTATTATATGGCATTCGGATCGACCGTCCCGAGCAGCAGCCGCGCTGGATCGGTCGATCGTGTAAGCACAGAGTATTCGCCGGAAGAAGCGTACGTTCCCATGAGAGAGAGCGCCTCTGCCTCGCAGAGACGGCGATATTCCTCTACCTAAAACGTTCTGTCCATCAATTTTTCTACTCTGAAAGGTGTCGGAAAAAAGTTTTTCGTGTCCGAGGTAGAGCGTGTGCCATGGCAAACATTTGATAAATGCACGAAGGTGGATAAGTGTGTGCAACGAACAGAATATCTCCTTCGTTTATAAGTTAACACTAGGTTTATCAAAGGGGTCATTTTGACACCTTTCATAGAAATATGTATATGTCAACTCATGGTAACCTAGTGGTAAAAGTCGATGCTTTTGTCTTCATGATGCGTTTGTAAACATCGTCGAATGATGCCCAATAATAAGTCGTGTACCTATCCAGAAACGCGAAAAGTACGAAGGATGGGTTCCAGTTATTCGACTTATCATCAGCATATTATAGAATGGGACTCGACGACAATAACCTGACATAATTACGCGGACGATACAGGATTCTCGAGTAATCAGTGGTTGCGAGGGCTCGAGGAAACGCAGGATCGTCACCCTGCGGCGACCCCGTCGTAAGAAAATCCTGCCGTTTACCGATTCGGGACGCTTATGTCGCATGCGTGCAGAAATTGTCGGAATATACTAATCGAGGATAAAGTCTGATCTATCTGCTCGATAATACGGCGGACAGGTATTTCGAGAAATAATCTTCGCGCGCAAACTCGTTTTCTTTTCGCGGCAGGAACAGGCGAAAGTTTTTACAAGGATTCTGAAGGAAATTCATCTTCTCAGAAACAAGGAGAGACTATTCGATGTAACAACTTTGTATATTTGAACGTGTCTTGGGAATAAACAGACAAAATTTCATTTCAGCTTCCAAAGATAAAGTTAATTTAATAAGTTTGGACGAAGGAGAACGAAGCCTGAGTCTCGATCAGATATAACTAATATTAACGCTTGTATTAAAGTGACTTTACGCGCAGCTTCTAGGAAAGGAAATTAGAATTGGCTCTTTGAGTTTCTGCTGATTTTCTATAACTTCGTTTTATGAAATTTCTTTGTTCGAAATTGCTCCAAGTATTATATGCGCTGTGCGAGAGTACTTATTACTTTAGAAACGAGGAAGTAATTGCTTTGACTTTAAGACGGTCCGACGTCTCGGAAGGAGGCAATGGAACACAAAATTTAGTTTTTATTGAAACAGACATTTATCAGAGTACCGTCAGTTTATGCAACAATGGTCGACAGAATTCTATCTTTTAATCAAAGCGCGTTAAAAATGTATAAATGTAAATTAAACAAAACATTATACTCTAATTTAACGATCAACGAACAATTATTTGATCAAAGCCATTTCGCTGTGACCCGT
This sequence comes from Xylocopa violacea, assembly GCA_963969225.1. NCBI lineage: Eukaryota > Metazoa > Arthropoda > Insecta > Hymenoptera > Apidae > Xylocopa > Xylocopa violacea. Next base: position 17,485,232 of record CAXAJV010000014.1, read on the forward strand.
TCGTTTCCCGTGCCTTTGTTTCATCCACGAATTAATCAAGCTGAATATCATATTTACACATTTCACACTGAAATTAATTATAAAACCTATTAATGATGCAATCCATTAACGATCTATGCGATCGTTTCAAGTGGCATAAAACCGTTTCGACGCACAGACCACTTTGATTAAATTATTAATTAAACGAGACGCGATTTTTCGAATGTCGCGGACCGTTCAATTTAAAGGGGGCGAAATTTCCGCGCTCGAAACGAACTCGACAAAATTTGTTTACCCGTGAAATTCTCGCCCGAGAAAGTCGCTCGATCGAATCGTTCCGGAAACTTTCCTGGCCGCGCCGTGTAATCTGTTGCGCCCTGACGAAAGTCAGCCTTTCTAATTCGGGACACCCTAACGTGACTTGATACGCTTGTAATTGCGAGCAAGAACCTACGGCCGAGAAAGTTCTCGGGGCTACCGAAATTCATTCGCTTATCTTATCGCGAAGAAAGTTGCACGCAAATGGACGGGCTGATACGAGAGCCTTAATTAAAGCGATGCAACGCGGTACAAGTTGGCCGCGTTCATTTCGCGAAATGGGAAACACCGTTTCGAACCGTAAATCCCCGATTATGAGCGACGACGTCCACGCTCGCGAGAGTTATTAATAATTACCCGAGAACGCGCGACCCGGAAGAAGAAAACTCTCGTCAGCCTTAAAAGAGCAGCGTCGAAAAACCGGATTAAACCTGAGGAATATCTACAAAATTCCTTAGCGACCATTAAACACTTTCCATAAAACACTTCCAACCGAAAGAGGCGAAACTGAATCATCGCTGCGCTCTAACCAACCCCTTGATCCGCGCGCGCGCGCGCTCAGAACGCGACAAAGGCGCGGGGTGTCTCTTGGACGAGGTGTCGAGCCGTCATATTCGATGTGGCGCGTGATTTGCTCGCGTCTGGCCCCTTTCCATGCAAATGCCAGCCAGAAAAGAAGAAAAGGCGGGAACTGGGGGTGGATGGTTGGCCGTGACATTGCAACGAAAGCGTCGAACGCTGCGAAACATCTCGCGTGCGATGCGTTCCAGCCTTTCCAGCCAACCCGTCCATCGATGCGTAAAATTAGACCCTCTCAGCCCGCTGGTGACTCGACTGGTACCGATCCCAAGATTTCCCACGTGACACGCTAGCCGAACGTTATACTTACAAGCTAGGAATTTCTTTATTCGCGGCACGAATGCCAGGAACGAAAGTTTTCGCGAGCACGTGGACTGGGAACGCTCCTGGAGGGCTCCGTTGTTGGAAGTTGCGCACAAGTGGTTGGGAATTTCGCTGGTGTACGTGTCGGAAATTTCCAAGCAGTCTTGTTGCCGATTTCTCGTCAGCTTCTTAATCGTGACCGCTTCCCGTTGGAAGAGCGGGACGAGGGTTGGGGGGTGAGTTTCGTTCTGTTCGAGGTTCTTCTGATTTTTCCTTTAAACGCTTCGAAGGCATGGATGTGTAAGAATTGATTATGGGGGTAGGCGTGAAAAGCGATGGGAGAGTGAGAAGAGAAAGCTGTACGAAAGTATTTGTCTATTTTTCTCTCTTCGATTAACCACGATTGCGCGTTAACGAGCATTAACTATTGTGTTTCAACGATTTCGCGTCAACGTTAGTTATGTTAGTTACTCAAGACAAGGATAGCAATCCCTTCGTGCAATCTTTTCTATGACATCGTCTTACACGATACTTTCATTGCTAGCATCGTCTATTCTTATACGTTTATGTTCTACGTTTCTTTTCGTGCAGGATAAGTAATATTTGAGTAGTCCAGATTCGCTAATGGAATACCGAGAATATTTATTAAATCATGCGAGATCGATGGGTTATTTTATTACATACAGTGCATGGTTGCATTTTTCTTAAAGCTAAACTCGCGTTCAGCACGCGCATCCTTTTATACATTCGCTCGTCGAACATCGTCGATTGTTTTGCCCGGATTTTCATGCATCCCATTGTTTTGCCAGGCATTCACATGCACGCGCACTGTTACGCATAAAGTTGGAATAATATCTCGAATATTGAATAATCGAGAATATTCACAATTATACCGAGTTCTCACGCATACCAAGTCGCACAATAAAATCATTTACATTCTGCCTCGCATTCCAAACTCTGCTACAACTATTTCATTTTTTTTACGCGTCTGTGTTTTGCAAACAATGCGTTTACTAATAGCACTACTTTATTAAAGGCGTTTCTTCTTGAATGCTCGCAAATCGCTCGACCCTCGTTGACGGCGAATCGAATCAAGTAGATTTTTAACTCGCCACCGTATATATTCAAATATCATTCTCGCAGTGCTTTAATGCAGGTTTAATAAATTTTCTAATGGAACTGTCGATTGCACGCGGAATGGTATTTACGTTCGAACGTATCAAGAAATATTCGAAGCACCGGGAACGCGGGATCGGAAAAGGGGGATGCTCTCCGTTAACTCGTTAAGGATTGTAATTCCCGTGTAACGGTGCACGCGATAATTGTAACATTTATTCCCTTTAGCGGAAACGTTATTGCGCGAGCGGATTTAAAGTTCAAAGTTTGTTACCCGGCTCTCCGTCGGATGTGTAGACGAATAATGATACTGGCTGGGGTATCGTTGCGTAATCTGCATGCAATTCGTGAGCGGAAACTTGGTATTATCCCTGGAGCGGTGGTGTTCGCAGGATTGCCGCGATGGCAGGCGAGTTTCTTTGCGAATGGTTAATGCCAGGCATTGGATCCGCTGTAACGTCCCCCTCGTTCGTCCGACGCTCGCTTTAAAAGCGAATAAATTTCATAAACTCGCCAGCGAAACCGATTCCTTCCTCGCGGTTTCGCCGCTGCTTAAAAATTCGCACGTCTCCGCGACCTTTTCGTCCGCAAAGTCCTGGCCTTCCCGTTGCACCTGCGGATTCGCGCGCCAAAGTTGCCAAAGTCTCTCGCTTTTTGCGTTATGTTTATCTTCGACGAGTTCGCCTGCGCTCTCCGCGTTACCATATTCGTCGCGAATACCGATGGACCGATCCCCGTTGTAAACAAGGCGAACGGGTTCGTCGAATTGTTCGATCGGAAGAGTTTCCACTTTCACCAGAAATTTGCCTGATCCAATTAAGTTTTACTTAATTAGCCGGTTCTTCTGGCCGCGACTAATTAACGAAATAATTGCACGCTTTCCGTTAAAGCGAGGAATTCCCGCTGCTCTAAAGGGGCACCCGTAATTGTTCGTCAGAAACGATCCTATTATCGGGAATTTTTTCCGAATTAGAATACCGTCCATTATCTCGAAACTTTCCTCATTAATTCGCTCGACGTTCCTCCACCCTTTCCCCTCGATGTGATATAAATATCGAATACCTTTCGAAAACCCCCGTCCTTCATTCGACTTCCGTCTCCGCGCGCGAACGAAATTTCTCGCGGTCGTCGAAACGGCTTCAGGCTGGCCCTGAACCCAGCTCTCGCGGGACTGGTCCACGGGGACCACTTCCGGTGAACGACGAGGCAAGAACGCGCGCGTTTCGCCTATTGGACGGAAACAAATAAGGGAGGACTCATCATCCGGCTCGCCTGAACGACGCCGATAAAACGAATCGACCGAGATAAAGGACGCCTCGCGTCTCCCCTTCTCTCGAGCGATTTCTTCCCCGAATCTAGCGCGCGAAGCGTCGCTCCTCTTCGACCCCTTTCCTTTCTCTCACTCTCTCGCACTCTCTCTCTCTCGTCGCTCGTTTTTGCGAGCTCTCGGCGCTGGTCTCGTCCCTGGGAAATTATAGCCATCGCGCATCCGGACGTTTCTTCGAATCTCGCCGTTCCACCGCCGTTCCTTTTTGCCGCCTCGCGCTCGTGACGCTCGCTCGCCGCAGGCAATTAGCGACGCAGCGTTACGCGGAATTCGTTATTGCGAAATTACGATTGCGAGCGGTGCGCGCGACACGCACACGCTCCGTTTCGCTCCACCGTTTGTTCCAGTATACACGTGGCTCCAGCTCGGATGCAGCGCGGCAATTTTTCCCGCTGCACGTAACCGCGTTCACGCGGAGGCATTAAAGGGTGAATACGAGTAGGTGGTGCGTGTAAGAGCGCGCCCGGTAATGGGAGACGTCCGCGTTGTTGGTGGTCGTTCGCGGGACAAGGGGAATGAGTTATTAGCGCACCAGAGGAGAGGAATCGCCAGGGATTTGTAATTTTCAGTGTTCGTAACTTAAGGAATTTGGGGTGTTTGAACGTTCCTTGATTGAAAAATTTGTGAGCATCAGTTTTCTAGTTTCGAGTGGTAAAAATGAGTTTTTAGCGAAGCAAAGGAGAAGAATCGCCAGGGATTTGTAATTTTCAGTGTTCGTAACTTAAGGAATTTGGGGTGTTTGAATGTTACTTGATTGGAAAATTTGTGAGCATCAGTTTTCTAGTTTCGAATGGTAAAAATGAGTTATTAATGGCGCAGAGAAGAGGAATCGCCAGGGATTTGTAATTTTCAATATTTGTAACTTAAGGAATTTAGGACGTTCGAATATCAGTTTTTTCTTCAAATTTGGAATTCTTAATTCCTGTAAATTTCTGTATTCGTAACCTTGTTTTATACTATTCTCCTAACTATCGTTTTAAATAGGTTTGAAGATTAATTGTACAGCACGATGTTCGAAACACAATTTTTTTCACACACGAGTACCTTTTTCACTCCAGTTTCTCATTAATGGCGAGTTCTTTCCCGCGACGCAGTACTGCCCTTTCTTTTAACATTTTCGTCGTGACTGAAGGTTTTCATGGCCCTTAAAAGCGGCTGTAGGACGCGAAGGGGTGGCACTTAGGTCATGGGTTGTCTCGAGTGGTGCTCCGTGCAGCGTAAAGTACGTTCCTTGTGCATGAAAATACCGGGCCAAGTACTGTTGCTTGTTTGCCTTCAGAATTGACTAATAGAAAAAGAAGAAGAACCACAGAAATACTTGCAAACTGTCTCTAACGTCTATTAATCACTTCCACGAGCAAGACGGTGATAAAAACAACTGAAACAAGCTTCAAATAATATCCTGTCTAACCGATACCATAAAAATAAAAATATTCTCTCCACGCATGGCAAAAATAATTAATTAAACACCATAAATATCTATCATATCTAAACAAAAAAGGTTGTCAACGCTATCTCGAGCTCGCATATAAAATATCCTATCGACACGTGGCAAAAATAATTAAACACCATAAATATTTATCATATCTAAATAAAAAAGTTGTCAGCGCTATCGCGAGCTCTTCCTTTTCATCAGCTACGATACACAGCTGTATTGGAAAAAAAAAAAATGGAGGAAGGCACAGAGAATCGATGAGACAAGATGTCGTTTCAAGCAACCGTAACAGGATCCTGTTTTTCCGTGGACAAGTCATGAGCCATCGACATCAACGAGAAATGCGACCGGCGGCTGTTCGCAAATGATACGATGATAAAGATGCAAATGCGCACGCCAGTGTACAGGTTGTATGCAAAGCAACCAGCTCCGTTCCACCCCTTGTGGCCGCGTCCCGTGACCGGCTCATAAACTAACACATTTCGGTTTTCCTTTGATCCGCGCGCCCAGGTCACTCGTTGTTACCCGGCCTTTTGTAAACGTCGATACACCGGGCTGGGATCGTCGGCTGGTAATTGGATTTTGTAATTACATGCAAATTTAATTACCATCGGAATTAATTACGTAATAAAATTTCGTATACGCTGGGAAATCAAAGACACGATCTGTCTTTTGTACCTCAGACCGCGTTGCTCCTCGCAGTCGTTCGAATTCTGATTCACGAGTGGGGGTGCCACCTGTCTTAAGACGTTTAATTAGCATTTGATATAAGATGTTGCGCTGTTATACGTGTATCTTGGTGTCTTGAATTTGGGGGTTGCTGACGTGGTGATAATTCTCTGAATGGTGTTTCTTTGGATATCTAAGCTGCCTTTTCGGAAGCAAATCGACTTTTTTGATACATCGAACGCTGTTTGCTTTGGCACAATGTTGAAAATGTTAACAGAAAAGCCTTCGTGTGTTTTGAGATCGTCGAAACGAGGTTTCAACAGCTCGCGATTATGGCGGGGGAAACAGAGGAAAGAAAACCTGATTTTCTTGTTCCGTTTCAATTGACTGAGCATTATCGAATGATCGGCTAATGGGATTATGCTTTAAAACGATATTGCTTTTCAATGCCCAGTGCTTACATCCCAGAGGTTTCTTGCTCTTTTTCAGTCGTATCGATCACGCGTAATTTCTGTTGCACGCGTTTCTAGTTTCGTGAACGAGATTTATGAACTTTCGGAGCTGAATTCATTAACGGTAATTCCATGATAAAGTGGGAAACGTTCAGCATTGATTTACATGTTTCCGATATTTTTTCCTCGCGACCATTCGTCTGAAACTGTCCTGATTAGAAGCTACTCGCGTGAAAGGGTTTCGTTGTTCGAGCGAAAGCAGTCAGTCGCGCTCAAGTATTTATTATACCTCGACAAGCATGTTCAAGTAGCTGAAGTGTAGGTTTTAAGAGAATTACGAAATGTAGGCCATCGACCACCCAGGCCAGCGCTGGTAATAAGATCGATTTAATCTTGGGAGCTCGTTCTGAATCTTATCCAGCGTTCGTGATCCTATTATCGAGTAATTATCAGCTCGAACGTGTTTTCTATGATACATAGCGCACTAAAAAGTAATCTTACACGACATTTCTTGAACGAACGATTGCGATTCGTGGTAAATCGGTCTGCACAGCTGTACGCAACGCAAAGACAACTGGCGATTAATTACTCGCTTGCCACTCTCATCGCGTTCGACGCTCGTAATCGAAACTTGAGCAATAATTTCTCTGTGTCATTTGTTGGCGAAGTAGAACAGAAACAGTGTCTGGGTGCGTTTAAAAAAGTGTTTAATAATTTATGTGTAATATCCATTAACAAATTGTGCGAGGAAATGTTCGTTACAGCCGGAATATTTGTTACAGCTATTTCCGAGCTCCGTAGCAATTTTTTATCAGCGAGCGTCTTTACTGAAATTTTTGAAAGTCATGTAGAATCGGGGATACAATGTATAAAACATGTTCGTATCTTTACCGTGAACATATGTTCCACGGTATTACCGTAAGAGCACCTCAAGCGTGGGATTTTCCTCTGGTTTTCGCCAGATGTGGCCACCTTACTGTCAGGCATTCATAAATTTATCATTCCTCTACCATCTTCCTCCGCGATTTTTGTTTTATTCTAAAATATCATCTATTTATTCTTGCGTATTATTTTAGACATGTACGTATCCATTTTATTGATTTCTCTCCCCAATTTCTATGAATTAATCATTTATCGAACTTCCTGAATAAATCTCACGTAAATTGCAATAAATTTTGCAACAAGAAATTGTAACGGAGCACAAGAGTAGAGTAAAACGATTGTAGTATAGAATATTTATAGTACAAAAAATATATAATTTTTTTTTTTAATGAAAATGTAAAACTACGTTGCTCCATTCTTTTTTTTTATGATTTGAGGGTACTTGGTTTTATTTTGCATTAAAAATTAGTGGAAATAGGTTAGGTATTGGTAGTTTTTTATGTGTAAAAGGAAAAACAAAAAAGAAATGTTGCATCGGCCGGGAATCGAACCCGGGCCGCCCGCGTGGCAGGCGAGCATTCTACCACTGAACCACCGATGCTTCTGACGATACTTCTTACTGTTGTGATGGTAAGGGGCGTAAAATGGGTTACATGGGTTTATATTTAAACTAATACTCCATTTAACAAATTAATCGATTATAAAAATATGTTAGAAGAACTGTCAAGGAAGGACACTTAATTAATAAGCTAGAATAACCATGCTGACTGTGTTGACCATGCACATTATCAACATAAAAATAGTACAAAACTTGTACTATTTTTGTATGACAACTTTCAAATAAATTTCCATATCATCAATATGAAAATAGTACAAAATTTGTTCTGACAAATTAATGAAAAAATTCATTTCTTAATGCGTATTATATGTTACTTCTGGGGTGTTAGATTCTCGCGAAGGGATACTTTAATTAATAACACTCGTTCCATATCAGAAGACAGACTCGCCACGATGTAATCGCGATCCGTCGCCGCTGTTTCGTGTCGCGCATAAGCGTTCCGCCATTCGAGCCGATCTATAACTTTCGCTGCTGGCGACTCGTATCGCTAGGAATCTCGTCTCGTTGATACGAGATCAGAGATAACGAGCGTTTACGCCGGAGAAGATTTCAAGTTCGGCTAGAGTCTAGGCTGGAGCAAAGCGAGTGGCTCTCGTTTCAACCCTGTTCACCGTGAGCATCCTCCTACGGCGGGGTTCTTCCATCGAGCCAGCGCTGGTTCCGCGACTTGTAATTAAAGCAACAATACGGCTGTCTCTTGAAACGTTTCCGCCGCAAACTTGGGCGTTACGCGACGCGACTGCGATTCACCAGTGGATGGCGAAACTGAGGGAGGCTGAGAATTAATATTTGGGGTAGTTTGTTTCGCACGACGTCGATTAGAGGCTTCTGGTAAAATTGAAGAAAAATAATTCCCATCGACGACACGGAAATCCGTCGCCTCTCACAATAGAAACAAAAAGACACCCGACAGTGGAAACTCCCCGTCAGAGACAGACGAACGAAACCTCCGTCCGACATAATTCCAGCTACTCTCCGCGTAGCCAGGCCTTCGAGACGACCGGCAAGATCTCTAATTCCACGGAGATCACGATCGATCGGATTTGCCCCGACCCGATTCGTGTCCCGTGACGAGACAGGCAGGTGGAGGGATCGCTTTCTAAATCTGGAATAGAGCAGGCTTACTGGGGGCATCGCCGTGATACACAGCCGCCGCTCGACGCGATTCCGTGTCCATGTCAAATGGGGTCGAGCCGATGGCTAGGACGAGGGGAGGGCCCCTCGCGGTAGAAAAAATCCACGGCTCTAATGCGAGGGGGCCCGGGACCGGGGTGTAAACCGTCGATCCAGCGGTTCTGCTAACTTCCCCGTCAATCAGCGTAAGCCTCTTTTCGTGGCTTAAGACGATGACGCTGGTGGATCCATCCGTTGGAAGAGGAGCAGCAGGTAGAGATCAGCGTAAATGTTTTCGTGGCTAGAGAAGAGGCGGCGGGTAGAGGACCGTTCCTCGAAGGAGGCCGCTCGTGATTCAGGGTGGTCCATTTTTCGAATGCCGGGGATCGCCTTTTTTTTTTTTTATTGCTGTCGTTTGTGCGGTGATAAAATCTGCCGGGTGTGATGGATTCGTTGGTATTTTAGGACGCGGGGACGGTCGAGCGAGTGTCTTCTCTCTTTTTGTCGAAGACGTATACAAATTTTACTATGGAATTTAGTTTTCGTAGAAAGTACAGAGTATAAATGTTTGATTTTTAATCAATCCGTTTTGCGACTTTCTACTCGTCTGGTAGCGAGTTTTTGAATTAGTGTGTAAATTGCTTGGGGGTGAGTATAGGCGAGATTAGGTCCCGATTCGATCCTCCGATCGAGCCATTACGTCTCCCGTTCGACGAAGATCCATTTCGACAAGAAACACCCCAATCAGGCTCTCGTCGCGATGAAAACTTGTGAAGCCGCCCCGTTCGAAAAAAGAGCGCGCAGTTTTTACGCGCAAAAACCGCCTGCCGCTTCGTCTTCTTGCGCCTCTTCGAACATCTCCTTTGAGTAATTAGTCTGCTCCATCCCAACGAAGCGAACGACGCTATTAATCTCCCTTTTTTCATTCTTGCTCTTTTTTAACGCCCAACGCAGACCCGGAGACATTTTCGAGTCGCTCGAAAGTTGCTTCGAAAGTAGAAATCGTAAAACAGGATTGAGAGTTGTTTAAAATTTAATATTGTTAGCAATCGATAGAAGATATTTTGGAGCGGTTATCAATTTGTTTCAATTCGGAAATTTCTATTGGGAAATATTTTTAAGTCTGCGCTTGTGCTTTGACAAATATCGCTGCAATATCGCGCGCCACAAAATGCCTCTTTAAGCTCCGACACGCGGAATAATTCCGATAGATTTCCGCCAGGGACCCGGCAATCCTTGCGGTGCAATGTGGTGTCGATTGGAAGGTTTCGTACGGCCATAATTTGTCGCAGGTGGCTCATCCCGACGTTCGCTCCACGGGAAATCTCGAGCCCCGCGTTCAAATCCGTTCCAGCCACTGGCTTCCTCTTTGTCCCAACTCTTTCTCTCTCCCCCACTCTCTCTCTCTCTTTCTCTCTATCCCCCTCTCTTCTTCTGATTGCAAGAATTTCGTTGGCCGTCCTTCGTTCGAGAGATAAATGGGAGCAAAGAAACGACGTCTACGCCCGCCTCGAAATTTCATTTCGGTTTTTCAGCGATGATACCTCTTTCCCCGATGCGAAATTCAGCATTCACGACTTTGACGATGCCTCTGTTCTCTGCATTTTCGTACGCATAGAATATTTAAATATGAAGCTGAGGAATTTTAAGGAGAGGAACGAAGAAGGGGTGAGAAGAGGGAGGCAAAGCAGACTTGTATTTTAGACGAAGAAATTTTTGTTTTATCCCGTCCAAGAATGGTGAACAGGAGAGAAGGTTCTTATAGTTAAGTGAGAACTTGAAGGATTATCACACAGTCTAATAATTCCGCCTTTGTTTGCGTTTTGATCACAGCCATCAAGATTCAATTTAGAGTTCGACTGAAAAGCGAATATTCTCCACGATAGTCAATTCGTTCCTTAACAACTAGAACCAAGACCCTCCTCTTTCCTTCATTTCACGCGAAATTGAGGGGAAATCGTTTCCCTTAATCGGCAACTTTCCATGACGATCATGACGGGGAGAAGTTTGTCCGTCTTCTTGCTCGCTAAGAGTTCACGACGGAAGACAAACACCCTCGACGGACAGATGAAACGTAAACTCCAGCCAGCCCTCGTTTCCCTTGCAATTAGCGGCGATCTTCGATCCAGACCGTTATTATTCTTATCGATCGTTCGTCCGCGACCATCCGACCTCGGCCCAGTGGCCCTCTTCAATTTCGGGGATCGATATTACTTCGATGTTACCCCCGGGCTGAATTAATTAGGGACTGAATTAATTAGAGGCATTCGGTGTACTCCTCGATATTCCTTCCATTACATATCTACAGTTGGGACGTTCGATGACTCTTGAGAAAATGTGATTAGAACCTCTCGAATTTCGCAAGACCTTTTATAAAAATTTTATGAAAACATTTGGACAACCCATCTAAACCTGCATTTGGAGAAACAAAAACGCTCTCATTATTAATTTCAGAAGTAGATCCATAATTTGCACCCCTTCAGTCACGAAACAACCCAATATCGACCATAAATTCTTCGCAACCCCCTGCGTCCACTCGCAGTGGCCAACTGGAAGAGGGGAAATCATTCCAGCGCGGGATAATCGATTTCCACGCAGACGTATCGCGGATTCCCGCGATTCCTGTCGCGGTGGATAAACCCAGGTCTCCCAATGACTCCTGCCGGTAGCTGGCCGATAACGCGACGCGGGATCGACGTTTAAACGGGCGGGTCGCGAGAGCGCAGCGAGATAAGGCGGGACACGGACGGACACGTAAATGGCGAAACGGATAAAAGGGTTCGATCAGCCGGCGTTTCGAGCCGTACACTGGATTATCCATCGGGGTTCGGCCGGATTACGAGCGAGCCTCTCTCTTCGAGGGATCATCCGGCGGTCACGCGAGCCTCTTCACCCCCCGTGAATCCATCCTGAGAGTGCTTATCGACGTCGTCCCGTTGATGGCCCCTTACTCCTTACAGGAAACAGCGTTTTTGTTTCTCGCGCGGATGCGCAAGCCAAGGGGCGAAGGGTTTAGTGCGCTTTTTGCGGTGGTATTAGACGCTGTGGGCAAGATCCAAGACTAGATGGGTGAAGGACCTTGTTTGGTATCGTCGATGGTAATTCGTCGGGTAGTTTGCGACAATTGTAGAAGCAAGTAATTCGTTCAATTAGTTACTCGACGTTAAAAGGTACGCGTGGACTTTTGAGGAATTAGTGAGCACTTTGTTCCAATTTGCACGATCCCAAAGAGCGATAACTGTCGTATAGAACTGTTACTTTGTTTGTACAGTTTGTTAGGGAGATGTCTGTACCGGTTAAATAATAAGTTGACGTTCCGAATGAATGTTACAGTGCAGGATGTCGCGCGAGTAACTATTCTTTGGTCATTTTTCAGGCTCCCCTTTTCTGAATGGGAATGTATACAAGCGATCGATCTTCTTGAAGCTTCCATTCTCTATAATATATTTCGAACACGTCGAATACGTATCCATAGTTCCGCAGAGTTCCCGGCTGGGCAAAGATTGAACGGCGCTTTCGATCCATTCTCGAAACGTCTTCCCGCGTGTATATCGGCGTCTGACGTCCGCCTGGAAAAGTAGAACCGTGCTGGCCGACGTCGACACTGTCAATGGCCTTCCCGTTTTTGCCACGGACGCCCTTCCCGCGTCGCGTTGCTTCGGGAAATTTTTCATAGATCGCAGATACCGCTTTCATCCATTTTAATGAGGCAGACACCGAGAGGGGCCGTAATGAATATAAATCGGCGTCTAATACGCGTGCAACTACGTAAACGTGAGCTTACTTTAGTTCGAGAAGGTTTTACCGCTCCCCGCCGCGCTGCGCCGTTCTCGCGGAAACATTTTGCAGGATCGAGTAAATGTTTACGCGCGAACCTTCCTCGCGACGAAGGTTACCTCGCGCTGATTCAGTTTGTACTCGAAACTTTCAAAACATCTCACACTCTTTGCATTTCTAGCATTCTAAAATTATATACATCAAAGGATACGAATTTCATCAATACGTATTCCAAAAATATGTAATTCAAGAGATACAAATTTCATCGATACGTATTCCACAAATATATAATTTAAGAGATACGAATTTCGTCAATCCGTATTCCAAAAATATATAATTTAAAATATACGAATTTCATCAATTCGTGTTCCAAAATTATCTAATTTAAAAGACACGAATCTAGACAGATCCTTCGTCCACGTTTGACGCACAGGTCCCATCCATTCGCACGAGTCTGTCCACCCAGAAATTCACCCCGACACCGGTTTCCTCCGCAGGTATCATCATGCATGCGGCGTCGCGCGTGCGATTTCTTCCGCTCCGATTCGTCAACGTTCAAACTTATCGCGTCGGCAACTTCCCCGGGAACTCTCATAGTCGGACAATATAACCGGCGACGAGAAAAAGTCCTTAACCGCGTTACGGTGTCGCGAGCTCGCGACAAATCGCTACAGACGTTCCCGCGGGAACCACCCTGGAGGAATTGCTCGACTCGAGGAGATTAATCCCAGCGCGAGCCAGCGTACAGAAAGAGGGAGAGAAAGAAAGAGATGGAGGTGAATTTTTCGCTTTTACTTGGTCCAGTCTGATTTCTTTTGCCACGGTGGACACGCTTCGACCTAACGAGGCTATATTAAACTCGCAGCCTGTCTGACGGCGGACGTACAGCGAGCACCTCTTCCTGTTCCGTTGCTGCTATTCGAGACGTCCACTTGGCATTTGAAACGAGCTTATTTCCCGTAATCACGGCTCCGCGATGTCCGCCTCTTGGAAACTTTTCTGCCTCTTCCGCTTTCGTATCCTTCCGTGCTTCCGCTTGTTTCCTTTCTTCCTCCGCTTCTATACGAGTTGTGCGATATAATGGCAGGTGATCGCGGCTGCGTAACCGAATCTGTGTTTGTAATTGCCTAACTGTTGCGGTTCAGCGTTCAACTTTGCTTAGGCTGTAAGCTGGGCTTGTCGTTTTCCAGTGTTCGCCAGGAATCTGACTACAGTTCTCGTGCAAAACGCGATACTCAGGCGAAGAGTGGCGAATGGAAGCGACTCGACCGATCGAAACGGGGCTTTGGACCCCTCTGCGGGTTCCACGTCGGAGTTCGAATCCGTCGTGAAAATAAGAGCCGTTCGATGTACGGTGTTTCTTAAAACGCGGATAACGTTTCTTCTCTGACGCTAAAGGGATCGGTCCCGCGAGAAATACGCCAAGTCTCAGGGCATGCGAAATTGGAGGATATTGATTTCCCCGGAGGTATATACGTATCTAAAAAGTGGACAAAGGGAGGTGGAACGAAGTGACAGGAATATTTCATGATATCGGTGAACTTGTTCTCGCGGATGAATATTTAAAAGAAGGAGGAAAGAGGAGGAGAGGAAGACGAAGAAACGGGAACGGTTGCGCGCGGCTCGCAAGACAGGAAAGGATTTTTTTCGGGCATTAAACACGCTCGAAACTTGCCTCCGCGGAATTACCCCTTTCACACTGATTTCGAACTTTTTTACGAGTTTCATGTATTCGATCGCGGGCAGAGAGCGGAGAATGAAATAATCCCGTTCTTATTCGAACGAACGCGAACAACAGCTGTCTCTTCTTTTACGATAGGACGCGTCAAAGTTCGTTGATCGACCTGCGAACAGCGAGATCGACAAAATCCTGAACGAAACACGTGAGGATCGCGAACAGAACCCACGGTAAACTACCAACGGAAGCAACTGCATTTAATCACCTCGAAATCCCGCAAAACATTCCCCCAACGCAAACACGGAGGAAACCAGCCATGAATAAAGATGTCCCTCGCGCGGAAGTTCGTGGAAGCGGGCGCAAGATCTGGCAACCGGTGGTTTCAGCGTCGCGACGCCCGCGTGACGCATCCTGCCGCGTGTCGGTGCTTCCGTGGCCGTGGCTCGCGTTAATGCACGGTTTCACGGGTTTTTCATCCCCCAGGCTCGGGCCTCGTCGATTTGCATCCTGGACGACCGTTTCACGTGCCACGTGGCTGTTTCACCTGGCGATCAAAGCTGTTCGCGTCGCGAGGCTCGTGGACGAAGCGGCGTACGCGTTCCCCAATAAAATTGATACGCGCGATAAGCTCGATGGCGAGTCGTCGACGCAGTTGCGAGGGTGGAACAGTTCCAGCGAACTCTGTCGTTGCGATGCTTGTAAACTTCACGCGTTACGTGAAATCTTGGGATCGATCGTTGCGTTCGAGACGAAAAACGGGCGTTAACCAAAAGTCAAGCTCGATGCACGGAACGTAGCTCACACCGCAGCGTTAATTTCCGTTTCTGCCGGCTCGGCTAAAACCGTGAGCTCGTTCAGCAGTTCATTAGCCACGCCGTTCCTCGAACGACGAATTATGCAAAAGGCAGAGCAGCTCTGCCCTTCTTCCCGCCCTCTTCCCTTATCACGGAACGACGATGGTCACGTCTGAACCCTAGGCTAGCTGCTATCTCGTTCACGATCTTCGACGGTCGCCCCGCGGAATCTCGGAGGCGGAAGTCGCGGCCGTTCCCCAAAAGGCCAGCAGACGTGTCTCGAATAGTTGTCGCCGCCGATTTTCGTAACTGCCGCACTTCTCGTCGTGTCCTCGTGTAAATGGTCACCGTGAATGGCTCGCGTCCCGCGTGCCGCGCGTTGCAGCGCGGTAATCTTCGATCTTTGTACTGCGAACGCGGTTTGCAGCTCGTAAGTATCGGTTGGATGGACCGCGATCCTTGAGAACGAACCACTAACGCCGTCTAAATGGGCGAAAACGTAGCAGAACCTTGCAGAGGATGTGGCGAGCCTCAAATGCCACTTTGCAAACATCTTGCGACTACGAAATTCGGATCTGCATTCTTGTTTAGAAACTATTAGTAGTGTTTGTCAGTCCTCAGAGACTTTTAAATTGGACAGAAATGGTCGTAAAACGTGTGTAATCTTATAACATATTTGGTCGTGACGTAAAATCGATCGATTTTACTGGTTATAGTCGAAGGAGACTCAATTTTGATACATCACCGGGAGAACTTCATTATTGGAACGGTTGGCGTGCGGTTGGTTTGAAGTAAATTCGTTTGGTTACTTCAGAGTGTTACGGGCGTTAGAGTACCGACACTAATAGGTGCAATATTTCCTCGCAGCGAACGCGGAGAAACGATGGAATTAGTGTTTAACCGCCTTCAAATTGACGCCCGCAATTCGTATTGGTTTTACGAGCCTGTTCTCAGCGAAGGATTAACGGTCGAACGCGGGCACCGATCGTAATTTGCGAAAGAGGATTTTGAGTGAACTATAAAGTGCGTTCGACGGAAAATTTACAGCGACTACAATTTAGTTACACTCTTCGAACGAGGCGAGTAATTCTCGAACAAGATGAAATCCATAATAAAACGATACGAATGTTAAAATTAAAAATGAAGATTCGAGGTTCGTGAAATGAACGTCCCATCGAAATTAATTCCAAAACTCGAGGCTGGATCTGCGTCGATGTTAAGAAGACGGACGTTCGCGAATCTCTGGCGACCTCTGCAGCTTCTCTTCTCTTCTTCCAGCGCCGCTCGCCAACGAAAGTTCGCTAATTCTCGTCGCCTCGCCGTAACGAGATGCACCGTAATTTCCGCGCCAACCACCTGCGGAAAATTTGATACCCCACGTGATACCATAATGAACCCTTGTATTCTGTTCGCGGAAATTAATGTTTACGCCGCGAGCCAGCGTGAACCAACACCTCCCGCGTAACGTCTTGGCTGAACCCTCTGGGGGGTGAGCGAAACTACCCTAAGTAAAACCTGTGCTTTATGCGCGCTGGCTGCCACGAAAATTCCGCGCACGATTTGTTGGAGGCCAACGAGACTCGACACTCTCCACACGTCGTCGTCCCAGCTGCGATCCGGGACCAAGTTGCGTTGATATGCAGAATAGAAGCCTCGATAAGCCTGCGTCGACGGTTACCCTTGCTGGCTGCGGACGCGTTACGTGGGTGACGAGCGATCAGGAGGTTCGATCGTGTTTAGGGTCGCGGTTAGGTTAGTGGGTCGGTGGATAAAGGCGAATGATGCCTGGGGTTCGTTCGGAGGGTTGAAGTGGTTGAGTGGATGTGGATGTCGATGGGTTCGCGTTGGGTTAATGGACTGTGGGGTTCGTTACGTATTAGACTGTCGATTTTTAACTGAAGGATGATGTACATTTTAGTTACAGCGTATCAATATTTTCTGGTACTTTTTGCCCTTCGTAAATCTCGTTTCTTTAAAAGATATCAGGGTTTAGCCATCAACGAAGTATACTTCGTGTTTAAGATCGTAATTTCCGTCTTGCGGATAGCTTTTCCCGCGAGATTTTTTTCGATAGAAACATATTCCCTATATTCTATTTTAAAAATATCGTGATTGCTTTTTTCCAATTTTCGCTGTTCTCTAAAATCGCAGAACACGCGTGGAATTTGGTGGAAACTAGAGTTCTACGAACAATGCGATTTGCTTGAAAATCTTTTTACAAGTCTCATTTTTTTAGAGCTTCATACGGTTCGTTACATTTTCGATTGAACGAGAACTTTTAATTATTCGTAACGCAACATTTTTTCCTTCTCAACTGTTTCAATTATACTTGCCCGTTTCAATATCGCAGAATATTGAATCGAAACGTCAAATGAGCTCTAAAGCGCGAGCAATATTTTACACTATTCCAGGAAGGGCATAATAGCAACATTTCCACGAAAGGAATTCGAGTTTATCGATATTGTGGCCGGTGTACACACGAAAACTGGATATTCGAATGTAAATATTGTTGCGCGTCACGGACTGCGTCCAATTTTCCTGGAAAACGATATCGGCACAGAGTATTCAGCGCTTTGGAATAGAGGACGAAATAATCTTGGTATTTCCTCAGTCGGATTGCTACCGTCGTTCGTGTCGGTCACCGTGTGCTACCAATGTCGCGTATCGTGATTTTAGTTCGTTAACGAGCCAGTGGTTATTGACTTGTATGCGTCGTGAAAGCGTCCATTTGCGCCTCCACCCTCGTCTTACACGCTAGCAGCGAGCTTTGTCGAGTAAGTACCTATTTTACCAAAGTTGAATACAATTATAGGTTAAATAATCGTGATTATAATTGAAAAGAATGATGCTAGGTTATTTGCGACGCATTGTTGACCGATCACGAGCTAGATCAAAAGCTTTATGTAGGTTTCTACGCAATTCTAGTATCTCAAAACACCGCGTTTTAGAAGAAATAAGAGGATTTTGAGTGAACTATACAGTGCGTTCGACGGAAAATTTATAGCGACTAGAATTTAGTTACACTCTTCGAACGAGACGAGTAATTCTCGAACAAGATAAAATCCATAATAAAACGATACGAATGTTAAAATTTAAAATCAAGATACGAAGTTCGCGAAATAAACGCCCGTATGACTGTGAATAGTCATACAATTTATTACGCATAAATAAAGTTTACTTAGATCGTTTCCCTTCCGCATTCTGTTACAAAATAATAACCAGCGACGTGAGATGGCTTCTGCTTAAATTTTCCAGTCAACGATGTGTCAACCTTGCCATCGACATACCAAACTATTAGTCTCATTAGCTGCGCCCAGTTTTTCTTCCTGAAATCCCATGCAACCCATATTTCAACGTCGAAAACTACCCCCAAAAAAGCGCAGCGCGTCGCCACTTCCTCGCCACGCCCCGACGATCGCGACGAAAAACCGTACGAGCGCGGAAAGAGGTCGGAATTTTAATTTCGCGGTGGCAGCACTCGGGGGGAAACTTCGAGGGGATCGTTGATTCAGGCAATGCCCTCGTAACGGAGGCGAGAGCCGCGAAAATTGAGGCCCTCGACCGAGTGTATCTCGCAGGCCGCGGCGGACCGCTGAACGAACGCACGCTGGGCGAACTGTAACTTGTTTACTTAATGCAAGTGCCCATTCGCTTTCCGTGGGCGTCCTCGAGCGTCGCGGCACTTTCGCGAGCGCATATACGACGGCTCGCCGCCACCCCTCGTCGCACTCGTTGGCTGGTTTCCGTTTGCTCGAAAGTATCCGCCAGCATCCCCCAGCAGCGGCTCGTTACGCCCCGTTTCGTCCCTTCGCGCGACGATCGCGCGGAAATTATCCGATATTCCCCGCTCCGTTGTTCCCAGTTGCTCGAGTTCATTTAATCGGTCCACAAACAGCCTCGGACGCCGACTGCAGCGGCGCTTACGATTTTTCGAGACGAACGGCGCGCCGTTTCGCCTCTTTATCGCGTATTTCGTTTTATAGAAAAGTAATCTCGAGGAAGATGGAGTACGAACCCGGTCTTTTTTAGTGGGATAGAAATTTTGTGGCAATCGTCGGACGGAAATGAGCTGAAATTTTTACGCCCGCTCGTATACTCCCGTCGCCCCTCGAAGGAACCATTTACATACGGGTTATCGTAGATTGCACGCACTCTGGGCCAGATTTTATTGCGTCCAATCTTCATTCGCTGTTACTATTTTCGGAATATAGACCATCGATATTGGCGAGCTTGCGCGTTTCAGGTCCCCGCGTATTTCCTGCGTTGTTCGGTTTACTTGTTCCTCTCGTTCGCCAGGCTGTGCGAATCGAGCCGAAACGAACGGCGAGGAAATTCAATTTTTCAATCACTACCCAACAGATACGTAAGGTGTAATGAAAAATGATTACCAGGCAATCGTGTCGCCGATATTCACAGCTAGAAAACGCGGCTGTTGAAGGCGGGGACATGTAAATACCCGATAATCTCCACTCGAACGGATTATCGAGCCGACTAACCGGCAACTATCTCGCTTCCATGAATTTATCGCGGCCGCGAATTTAACCCCCGCGTGTCGCAGCCACGGCGCGACATTACGAATTAATCCAGCTGGCGCGGATTTTAGAAAGCGCCGCGCTGATCACGGATAAGCGTGCCCGGCTGTTTTCATATAATTAAAACTTGTGCACCGCCGAAGAATGCAAATCCGCCGTTTATGACGATAACGAATACACGCTGGCTGCCATGCCCAGGCGTTCGTTGCTCGTAACGCGTAATTAGCGTGTTAAATCATCAGCCGCCGGATTATTAGACCCCGTTCCGCGGGGATCCGCGTGTAAATATTCGTCAACGCGCGCTCGAATGGCGAACCTATTAGAGAACTCGATTTCTTTTTAGATAAGATTTAAATCTAGAGAAGCATTCGATGTGTATTTGTAGCATTTAAGTGAATATTGGGTATCGATGATCGTTAAAGTTAGAAACGAAAAAGTTGCGACGAAAGGTTGAGTTGAAGAAGAGTTCAAGTTTAAGTTAGCGTTGAAAAAAATTGCTGGCTGTTTAGGTATTAATTTTTGCGACTCGTAGATACGTGAAGGAGAAAGGATTAATTTTGAGTCGCAGAAATTGAAAGGATCTTGTGTCGCTGTTCTATACATAAATAGGAGTATACCATTCATTAGAAATTCACTGAGAATTATGGTTCTAGGAACGAAGATTCTCACCTTATAAATCCGTCTTTCAATTACGAGTCTCCTCGATCGAATTTCCTGCGGCCCATATCCACGTCATTAATCGACTAATCGCTCGACACTAATTATAGCCACCTCGGCAAATTCTGCTGCTCGCGGAAAAGGAAACGGGTATCCTGAGCGATTCGCGCGTTAATACGATGCTCAGCGCGATAAATCACCGTGGGATGAAACCGGTTTGTACCACTGACAAATTTCATTTTATTACCGGACGCGACGTGCTCCGTGTAACTTAGAACGCTGCTCTCGAGCGGTTCGCGCCGTTTATCCATCAGCTTCGTCAATAACGGGCTTTGTTAGCCGCGTTGCACGAGAGAATTGGGAAAGGAAAATCGATAACGAACACGGAAATCGATCGATGATCGGTGTATTTTTTCGCGATCGATTAACCGTCTGCGCCGTTCTGTTGTCAAACCAGTTTGTTAATGAACGTCGTGCCAGGGAAATGTATTGTTTCCGGTTCGTCGTGGATCTGAGAGCACGATTCTTGGGAAGCAGCCATCCAACAAGTTTCTTTGGTAATAGTGACGATATTACACACCCACACACACAGAGACACATTATTTTATTACGAAAAGTAATCGACAACTCCCATCTCTCTGCGCAATCGCACAACAATTCTAGAACGAGGAACTCGAAGGTACTACAAATGTCCTCCAACAAGTACGAAGGTCTACGTCGAAGTAATAGTCGGTCCTCCAGGGAGGCGTACCGTTCTCGATATAATTGAAACGTGTCCCCGCGGTATTATTTATTGACCGCCATAAATCGAATTTACCTATCACCGTGCGCGGGTTGTATCGGGATCCGATTTATTGCGCTCGTAAAAAAACGCTTCCGGCCGCCGCCATTTTGACCCTTTCCGGTGGCTGTTCCCATCCAGTCATCGTTCGCGACCGATTTCCCGCAGGATATCTCGAGACGTTTCCCGGCACCTGACAGTCTTCCCCGTTTCCTTTCGACACGATTTCACGCCACACTTCGCGGTCGTTCGTCTGTGAACGCGTTTTTGCCCGGACGCGGAACGTCGGAACGGGAAAAGGAATTCGAGGATTGGATGCTTCGGTTCCGAATGGACTCGGTTCGGAGGTTCATGCGCGGGTAGGAGACCCACTGTGTTTAACAATGCCACTTTCCTCCGCTTCTTCTTCTTCTTCTTCTTCTTCTTTCGTTGAATTCTTGCTTTGGAAGGATATTATAATAATTGTACAATAATTTCAGAGCGACCAAAAAGTAAATGCTTAAACGCGTTAATCCCTCCGTTATTTAAAACGCTAAACATCTTTGTCATCCATAACCCCACATCCTTATTACCGTAGAACACACATTCGCAGTCTTTCTAATGGCGTCCCCGGTAAAATACGACAAGCAAGGAAAACTAATTACCAACAGCAGGATCGTAAATACCTAAAACACGGCGTCTAATTTCTCAAGCTTCCTGGTTCGTCGTTAATAATCGCCGTTCGGCCCGGCAGAACGCGGCCAGGCTTTCTAACATGGCCGTGCATCGAGCTGCGCTCGCTGTCACTCAATATTTACCCATCTGGCCGTTTATCTCCTAGCTCGACGAGTTCCGTTAATAGCCACGGTTTAATGAATTCGCTTCAATTACGGGTAATTGCCCCGGCTGATCATTAACGCAGTTAGTTGCTCGTTGCGCTTGCAAAACTTGCCCGCCGAACGGCGAAGTTTCTCCGGCTCAGCCCCCGTTTATTTCTGCTTGGCCCCTCGCTACGAAAACGGGCTCGTTTCGCGCTTAAACCGAACGACCTCGCGATTTCCGCGCCTCGTCGTTACACGCAACGTCGTTGCTCGCCGCTGGATAGCCATCGACGCGATCCGCGCCGCTCGTCGTTATTGTAACGGGCGAAATTGTTGTTCGCGAAGCGACCAACTTCGTTGGCGCACGCGGCGCTGTTTTCAGCCAGCCAGGGGGTTGAAGCTAGATCCTTGGGTTGCGAGTGTAACGAAGGGTCCTGTTGCAAGTTTCGCGTTCTGAGCGTTTACTGTTTCAGACGTAACGACGGGGGAATTAATAAACAGTTTTACGCGGAATTGCCACGAGTTGCCACGCAAGTTTCGCGTTTCGAGCCCTTACGGTTCCGGACACGATGGCGAAGAAATTAATAAACAGTTTTACACGGAATTGACAGGACACGAATTTCTGTACTCTCTTTCGTCTCACACTTTCGTCGCATCTTCGTCGTACAATTTCCCGTCGTGATTATCCGCTGCCAGCCGTAACGATCGCGCTCGAACTACACCATAACGCGAAATCATCCCCAATTTCCACGAGTAGACGCGTGCATCCGCATTTCCACGGCACAATGGCCGCGTGTATCAGCCCCGAAAACGTTTTCACGCGGAATTGAGCGGCAACGAGCGCGACATCGCCCACGGTACTTTCCTTCTGTCCCGCCTAGCCGAGCCACCCCCGCGCGCCCCATTTTTCCC
The DNA here is from genome assembly GCA_963969225.1 of Xylocopa violacea. Taxonomy (NCBI): domain Eukaryota; kingdom Metazoa; phylum Arthropoda; class Insecta; order Hymenoptera; family Apidae; genus Xylocopa; species Xylocopa violacea. The sequence goes on from CAXAJV010000014.1 coordinate 17,507,955, forward strand.
CTCGACTGCCGTCAACCCCCGTCGCACAGTCGTTGCTCGTTCCTCTCTCGCGTACGCGGTGGCACGTCTGAATTGTCGTAGATTTTCTATGGGTGCCGAGAGCGCTGGGGCAAACGCAGGGGGCGCATTCGGCCGGGAAAACCTGTTTATATTCACGGTCGTGTGGCACCCGCGAAAGAGAGGAAAAATCGTGAAAGTTTATCTCGTTTGCAGCGACCGCGACAGGGTAGTCGTCGCGGTAGTTCCCCCTTCGCGATTTTCTTTATTCCTTTTCTCTTCCCTTTTTGCGCCCTTCCATCCATTCCCTTCTTTATACAGCGTTCCATTTCATAGGGCACGTTTCCATCTTCCTCGTTTCCCGGACGTTCGTCGCCTCTTTCACGCTTTTCCCGTTCTCGATGGAAAAAGAAAAGGAGGTTGTTTCGACTGTTTCGTAGTATCGTCAATTTTGTTAATCGTAATGATTAAACTAATTGATAAGTTTTACGAAACGTGTCTAATATTGACGACACGTGTACAGTCATGGCGCTCGAAGTATTAAAGTTCCGTTTATCCTTTCCCTTTTTTCTAAAGGGGAGGATTTTTTAAGTGTTCCTTCTCGTTTTTAACTCTTGCAAATTTATATTCGCAGTATCGTCAATTTTGTTAATCGTAATGATTAAATGTTTGGTACTAATTGATAAGCTTCACGAAACGTGTCTAATATTGACGACACGTCTACAATTATGGCGCTCGAAGCATTAAAGTTCCGTTTATCCTTTCCCTTTTTTCTAAAGGGGAGGATTTTTTAAGTGTTCCTTCTCGTTTTTAACTCTTGCAAATTTATATTCGCAGTATCGTCAATTTTGTTAATCGTAATGATTAAACGCTTGGTTCTAATTTATAAGCTTTACGAAACGTGTCTAATATTGACGACACGTCTACAACCATGGCGCTCGAAGTATTAAAGTTTCGTCTATCCTTTCCCTTTTTTCTAAAGGGGCGGATTTTTTAAGTGTTCCTTCTCGTTTTTAACTCTTGCAAATTGTTCCCCACCGTTCCTTTCCTCTGCACTGCTTCGTCTTTTTTGCCCCGCGTTTATTTTCCCGCGCGTTTCACCCCTCGACTTTATTTCTCGCCCCTAATTCCTCGACTCCGTGCGAGTCTCTCGCGGTTCTCTTTTTCCTTCGACCGCAACGAACCGGGCAGCGGCACGCTTAAATTGCACGACTCGGGCCACGCGAATCCCCGATCCGGAAATTCGCTCACGTTTGTTCGATTCGCTGCATACCGCGGGCTTCCGGTTTTTCTCGCCGGTCTAACAAGTCCAACGGAGGATTGGCTCGCAGCGTCTGCGCTGCTACGGTTCGATTCTACTGGAGTCGTCCGGTTCTCCTTGCTGAGTCTTGGAAAAAACTCTCGTATTGGTCGCGGAAATTTGGAAAAGCTTCTAACATAAATATATAGAACAAAGCAAAAAGTTTAATATTCAGTTTAGGATTGCGGATACTTACTGAAATACTGAAATACTTGTAAAAAGTAATTCGGAAGTCGCCAAATTGGCGTACAAAATAAAACGCGTGGAAGGCAGCGTATGAAATTGTAGATATTTAAATGAAATGTTTCGGATAAAGAATATTGTTTGCAGAAACGCGTGAAGGACAGCGTTTGAAATGTATGGAATGGTGGCAGAGAATTCAGGGAACACCGCGACCCGCATTTTTTTTCATGGAAACGAGTGCGTCGAGGGTAGCAGTGGCAAGAAAACGCTGACTACGCGTCTGTCACCATCCAGCGTGGGTCAGTGACTCTGGAAACGAGAGGTCTGATTGAGGGAGCAAAGTGGAGACGGTGAAATATTCAAAATGATGGTCCTCTGTGAACGAGCGATGTACCAACGACGAAATGTCGCAGCAACGCGAGATAAACGCGGTTATCCGAATAAAAGACGGACTTCGAGACGCGATGCAAAGTAAAGCGAATAATCCGCTTGACGTTTGTCTATATTTCTCTTTTCGATTAGTGTCGGAGAAAGGGAATTCGAAATTGAAATCCCCAGGGGCACTCGTCGACGCGGACAGCGGATTTGCAAATCGTGTAACCAGAATATTTTACAATCAGAAGCATCGACGAACCATTTTCCCTTTAAACCGAAGTGAAAGTCGACGTTGACCCATAAAACACCGTCCAAACGTAGCTTCAAAATTCCCTTCGATCCCATCGCCGTCAATTCTCGCGCGATTAAACAAAATCAATCTCATCGCCTCGGCTAATTAAACGGTGGCCTGTCTTTCTGCTCCTCTGGCCCCTTTCAGCGTGTCCGGTTACATTAGCGCTTTCATCATGGTCGATAGCTTAATTAAGAATTTCACCGGATAAATACGGTAATTTATAAACGCGACAGTCCACCGTGACAGCCTCGACTGTATTCTAAAGGGCAGTTCGATTGCCGTCGGCCATCTACGGTCCTTTGGAACCGCGCGGAGAACGCTTTGATGATCGCGATGACGGCGTCATCGCCACGCGCGTCGATGGGCCCGGTGTTTTTAATTACCCCGTCATTTAGACGGACTCTATTACAGTGGGAGGTCCTCTTCACGCGTTCGCAGTCGGTGGTCATTTATGCGACTACTCGAAAGGCGTCACGATACTCTTCTCTTCTTTTTCTCTTCTTTTTTCATCGCCACGTCGAGTAAACCCCTTTGAAGTCTCTGCTTGGAAGACACTTTTTGCTATTGACCCTTTAAAGTACGGCGATAGAATGCGCTAATTGCTGTAGAAGATGCGGAAAAATACGCGGTATAATGGAATGCAAATTTTCGTGATGTATTAAAGGATGAAAATTATACGACCGACTGGTTACTTCATAGCCGTTGACCCTAACCGTCTAATGGAGTCTCGAGGTCGTTAATTAAGCGGCGCACAATTTCAGCCAATATAAATGCCTCCGCGAGCATTTACTTTTATTGGACGCAAATACCACGGGGCGAGAGGCGTGAATTAATCTTGGTCATCCCTCGTCGCAGCGTTTTTAAATGCCCGCGTTAATTAAGAGCCGTGCGTGCTAACGCGCTGGCTCCGTTGGCGTTTAATCGGTTCGTTTTGCACCGCGAGTTACACGCGGGCCCCGTGTCTTTTTACGGTCTTTGAAGAGTTCGCGTGTCTGATATTCCACCTTTTTTTCTCTCTCTCTCTGCCCTTTTATTTTTTCTTTGCACGCGCGCGCCGTACATATGACACGATAATGAATGCGCGTCCTATGTGGCTAAAGAGTCCGCCTTCTAATTGAGAATTCAACGGGCTCTGAATTACGAGGTTTTAACCTTTCGAGGCGCGCCAGCGCTTTGACGGGGCGGCGGAGGGAAAAATTTATTCACTCTAACACGCGGTGAATGTAGCGAGGGATTACGCGAAATTGTCATTAAGAATGCTTCGCAAAGGGGGATCGAGATTGCATAGAATCTATGGCAGTAATCTGTTAGGGCCTTTGAATTGCTTTCTGAAAAGAAGTGCTCCAATTTAATCCTTTCGAGCACAGTGGCCTCCATCGTGGTGTCGCTTATTCGAATCGCTTTGGAGCCTCGGAAATAGGGAGCTTGCAATGAAACCATCAGTCAACCTTTGCGCAGCGGACGAAAGTCGGAACGATTAATTTCACCAAGAATAATCCTCTGGTTCGTCGTTCCACGCATTATGCTACTGCATCGCATACATTTGAATAACAAATCTATCGGCAAGCAGCTTCTGTTCCGCGTAACAATATCTCTAAAGGAGTGCTTTTCGACACCGTCCCATCGAATTCGGGATGAACCAATGAAAACCAGTGGCCAACGAAAAGGATTTGCCAGAATTAGCATCGGCTGGCAAAATAAACCGAGTACCATCGGCCAGCGCTTCGCCAAAACTCGTGCTCCAACTGTAACACGCGCATTACCGCGTAATCGCTCAATCCATCCCCGACTTTTCCCAAAGTCCCAAACATTAACCCATTAACATTAACCCGTGGTGCGCGCGTGCCCCCTCGGACGCGTTAAATAACGAAACTCCTTCCGTTCGAACGTATTTCCAGCAACTTTCGACGCTCGCAATTAGAAGCAGCGCGGCGATTACGAGCACTGGCCAATTAATTAAACCGTGACGCAATAACGGACCGCGATACGCGCATTTGAACGCCTCGCATAGTTTCGCGTTTGTTTTCGCGAGGGCGGATGCTCTCGCGATCGGACGAAAGCGAAAGCGAAACAGTTAGACGCGGCTTAATCGAGCGAACAATGCGAAGGGTCGCGGCTGTCGATTTAATTAATTCAACGCGAGAGGCTGCGACTTTTTCCGTCTCAGTTTTCCAGCTGCACCGGATCGGCTACGAACGCGTTATTAATCACTGGCCAGGGAATTAGGCGGCAGGAATTAAGCCGAATATTAATCAAACATCTCCGCGCTCGTCTTCGTGATGAATTGCGGATTCGCTCGGCTACTCGCGCGTTGTTCAACGCGAACTCCCTGACGATCGATCCGTTGTTAACGAGAATAATCAAACGCTCGAACAAAATTCACTTTTCCCTTGCTCGTCGAGAATCAGATTAAAAGTGTCTTACTCAATTCAGTATTATCACGAGCGACTATACATAGAACCATGGCCAATTAGTATTAAACAGTCACTCGATAGCGAGAACTGTCACGAATCAGACGCCTCACCAATTGCGATAATAATCGTGCGCCAATATCCGCCTGTTAAATCGTTATAAATAGTTACCAGCGATTTCTTTAAATTTCGATGCGACAGATGAGCGTCAGACTCGCGACAGTGTCTTAGAGCGACCTGGTCGATCCGTGGGATCGCGATCGTTCCGCTCGAGCGCGTCGCGTGGAACTCGCCAGCGATTTCCCGAGGAAACGAGAATTCCGCGCGAGCCAGCGGCTGTAAATCCAACCGCGGCCCTGTTTCATCCTTTTCATATTTACCGCGACTGGCTCGACATAAATATCACTCTTGCTGACCGTTGCCCGAGACGTACGATATTGCAGGCACTAGCGGGAGAACCGGGAGTGCGTGACCCGGGTCCGGAATCGTCCTAAACGACGTCACTTCCAATCGCCGCCGCTATCCGCCATCTATCCTCGTACCCGCGGCTCTGGCGCCGGTATCGGCGATCGCGGCGCGCGCGCGCGGCATTATGCAAACTTTATGCGCCGCTGAAACGATCGGGGACTTATTAATTATTAATATCAACCGAGGCCACGTGCTCGCCGCACGGTTTCGACGGTGATATACGGTCGACGGTGTAATTAAGCCAGGAACATAAAGGTTCGCGCTGTTTACGAGCGACAGATCTTAAGGATGTCGCCTGTGAACGTATTTATTATCGTCCCGCGGATTTGTTATCTCTGCTCGCGAATAATTAACGCTGGTGCTCGGATCGTGGATTCGTTTTTCGTTGGTACGAGGGAATGTGTATGTTGTGATGTATATGTAAGAATTGTGTATGCGTAATTAAGCGCGTTGTGTTCGTAATTGCGTCGTCGTTTTGAGTTGGGGATGAATGTGTTAGGGACACGAGGAGTATTGTCGAAGTGGGTTCTTCTTTAGAATAATTAACGCTGGTATTCGAATCGTGAGTTCGTTTTTCGTTGGTACGAGGGAATTTGTGATGTATATGTAAGAATTGTGTATGCGTAATTAAGCGCGTTGTGTTCGTAATTGCGTCGTCGTTTTGAGTTGGGGATGAATGCGCGAGGGACACGAGGGGTATTGTCGAAGTGGGTTCTTCTTTCGAATAATTAACGCTGGCATTCGAATCGTGGGTTCGTTTTTCGTTGATTCGAGGGGATTTGTGATGTGCACGTAAGAATTGTTGTGTATTCGTAATTGCGTTGTCGTTTTGAGTTGGGGATGAATGTGCTAGGGACACGAGGGGTATTGTCGAAGTGGGTTCTTCTTTCGAATAATTAACGCTGGTACTTGGATCGTGGGTTCGTTTTTCGTTGGTACGAGGGAATTTGTGATTTATATGTAAGAATTGCGTATGCGTAATTAAGCGCGTTGTGTTCGTAATTGCGTCGTCGTTTTTAGTTGGGGATGAATGTGCGAGGGACACGAGGGGTATTGTCGAAACGAGTTTTTTCGAATAATTAACGCTGGTATTCGAATCGTGGGTTCGTTTTTCGTTGGTACGAGGGAATTTGTGATGTGCACGTAACAATTGTTGTGTATTCGTAATTGCGTCGTCGTTTTGGGGATGAATGTACGAGGGATACAAGAGGTATTGTCAAAGCGGATTTTCCTCGCAAGGGATCCTTAATCTTGAGGGTAGAAAGAAATAAATGGTCCGTGGAATATCCGATGAAATAGACATTTTATGGTTGCTTTTGAATTGTTGGCGAATTTCAGTTGGAAACTCGCCGAACTGCTGAACAGAGGGTTGGTACGAAGTGGAGGACAAAGTTGCGAAGGGTACGGCGATGTCAAAAGTTGAGGTGCAAAGCTGTAAAGTTGAACCGCTGAGTTGGATGATGGGTATAGGTTTTGAATAATAGAGTCGAACGGAAGTTGAAATATTGATAGACTTTCTGCGTAAATTTCGTGTTTTTTTTCTCACATTTTACGCGTGTTACGCGACATTGAAAACACGCCAGCATCGAATCTAATAATCGGATCGACGAGTGCCGCGCGAAACTCTTGGCGACGAACAATGGATCCAGGTTTAATGGAATCTAAGGAGCCGCTGTTGGACACCGGGTCAAGAGTAAGACGAATAATGTCAAGCATCGTTACCGCTATTATCTCATTTGTCAGCCACGTCGCGCGTGACAGTGGGTACACGGAAATATCACGATGGCAGGTGCAGTTATCTGATGCCAGGCCGGATCGATAGAGCGATCTTAAATGGGTTACGTTTGCCAAGGGTGGCTCCGTGTGCGAATAAAAGTATCGCGTGGAACACAAGCAGCGTTTCAAGTTTCAAGTGGAATATTACGGTATCGTAAGCTGCAGCGGAAAATGTGATTGGAAAATGTGAACGTTGTTGAAAAAAAAAATCACGAAAAAGGAAGACACGTATCGAGCTCGTCGCTTCTTCTTTGAAAGTAATTCGAAGACGAAGAAGTACGCGTTCAAAGTTGGTACAGATCTCCATTGTTATTACAATTCAAAACACGTGGCATATTCCCAACGAAGAAGCACACGTATTCAAGAAACTAGCTGCGCGCACCGCAATCAGCGACTGTAATCACGAATTCTCCGCTTAACCGCTAATTCAAACCTGAAAAACGGCCCGTACTCGCGATCAGAATCGTAAAACGATCGCGCCCACGCGATTCCACGATCTCAGCAGCGCATAATACGGGGGAACCATAATCCTCGCCGTCGTTCCTCACACGGAAACGCGTCTTTTGATTCGGTTTCCGGTCGAACAATGCCGCTAGTCGGCGTGCAAATAACGAAAGGGGGCGAGGAGGGGGCTGAGGATGAACTCGGCCGCGGAAGGGGTTGGGATGCTGCGGGGTAGTCCAGGGCGGCGAAGGGATAACGGGAATACGCGATAGGATACGGTTCAATTATCCTCGTTCCTTTCTTCCCCGGCTCGGCTAGAGGCGAAATAACAATGCGCCGTAAGATAAACACACGATAAGCGAGTAACATCGCGAACGAAATGAAACTGCGCCTGGCTCGCACAAAGACTGACTATTCCTTCCTCGTCTCTTTCTCTTTCGCCGTTTTCGACTCGATCGAACTTCTTCCCCATTTTTTTTTTATTCTTGCACCGTTTTCACAGCTTTAATCTTTCCGCTGGAAATTTGTTCTATTTCGTGAGCAACGAGGTCAGTCTCGCCATTTGAATCGCTCTGCTAATGTCCAGATAATAGCAGCGTGAAACTTTATTTCTTCTCTCCGTCTTATCTCTTCTTCTGCTTTATTTTCGTTACAGCTTCGAGTTACGATTCCTGTACTTAACTGTGCTACAGTATTTGGGTCATTTTCAATCCGATTGTAGTCCCGTTTCTCCAAGAAACTCCCTCTGAAATCTTTTATCATCTGTAATCGTACCGTACGCTTCATTTCTCTCAAAATTACGATATTTAAACGAAAATTTCAAAGACCATCATGTGATTAAAAAGAAAAACCTCTTTGTATTAATCGTTGTTCCATCATGCTACGCCCGCTCGCAGAACTCGTGGCTCTCCCTCAGCGTTCGTTCAATATCCATCGAACCAGCGCCGGCAGGCGAGTTCCTCGAGGCGTTTCCGGTTCGATAGGTCGCGCGAGCTGGGCGCGTGCCAGCCCCGGCTGCAGGGCAGACAATGCATCTCTTAGGTGGTCGGTGCTACGAGATGTTTAACCAACGATCCCTCCAGCGAGCAGGGACGATCGGGAGAGCGCGGGCCGCCGTCGTGGCAATCGCTAAATGGCCGTCGCGAACCCTCCAGCCTCCTGTTCCCCGCGCTGGGAAACGTTGACGAGAAAAATGGGCCAATTAGTTTCCGCGGATCTCGAGGAGCGACGAGGATGTTGACGAATCGGACGTTGCGGCGAGCTGCATTGTGCCGCGAAGTGAACGATCACCGTCCGGCTCGCAGCGCGCGGATGCAACGAGTTCCGTCGGATCGAGATGGATGCGAATCTGCTGCGCGCGGTATGGATCGGTCGCCCATATTTTTGAAACGAAACGTCGAGGCACTTACGACGGGGAAATAAAATATCGTCGTTTCTAAACTACCCCCCGTATAATCATTTCGCAGCGACGTCGAAGCTTGCAGCCTTCGAACTCGCGTTGGAAAATTCATTCTGTTCTCGAACGAATGTTTTTTTTTTTTTTTTTTTTTTTTTAATCTCGAATTGTGAAACGTCGCTCGAAAGCGTACGATGGCGAGTCGTGCGTGTTTTGGAAACGCCTCGCAGCGAATGCGCGCGAGAAACGTGCTCGTGTAATGATATCGGATGTGTGTTTGCTTCCGCGGGAAAGGGACGCGCGAATCGGTATAAAAATGGCGAAATAATCGCCGCCCCGGCGATTTCGCTTAATATAAATGCAAAACGTCCACGGGCTGGAACAGTCGTACAATCGCAAATACTGATCGGTTTTTATTTCGGCGTTCGATGCGGAGAGCGGTGGGGGAAAAAAAAGCCCGCGTTCCCTGGGACAGAAATGGTTTCGATAATAGTTTACGAGCGACGGGTAGAGAATCGATTCGAATCGGGAGGATTAAAGCGAGAAGTTTCGTTTTAATTTCAGAGAGAATTTTTCTGATTGCAGCGGTTCGTGAAAAATTTTTATACGCGCTTTAGTAATCGCGAATGGAGTTTCCTGAAATATCGACGGACGCATTACATTTCCACCGTATTTAAAAACATAACATTTCACTCTCTCGGAATTACTGTGCCACAAGAAAATAAATGCTACTTTACGCCGTATACAAAGATACTCGTCACACTTTATCCATTATTTGAAGAAATCTACACCTGCACTCGCGTACCATCCCATCGATAATAATAAGGAACATATGCGACCATTTCGAACGAATCGAGCAATTTTCACAGCCCCCATCTTTGAACCGATACAATATATCGCCAGTCTCGTTACTTTCCAAACGTGCCACGTGCAGTGTGAGTCAAATCGGAAAACATCGAAACTACCCACTTTCCACCATCCTTCACGTTCTGCGAAAACCATTTACATTTAGATGGCCGAGCTTAAGGCCGGACAGATCGTTGTTCAGCGGGGCAAGGCGCAGGATCCACGGCTGATCGCTCCCGGTCATCATTCTCTAATCTCTAAGCTCCGTGCACACACACGGATAACATCTGTATTCGGCCCCGTCGTCCATTCAGCCGCGAGATTAACGCGGTATACACACTTGTTATCGCGGTATCGCGTCCCTGGCGATCAGATAGCGGCGTCCAGGCGCGCCGGATACAAATTGCGCGAGGTGTACCTTAGCCCGCGAGTCCAGTTACCCTTTTCTCGTGCGCCGCGCGCCAGTCGCCATTGTGCCCGTGCACAGTCGACCGAGTTCCACGATACGTCGCGATAAAAGTTCGCTCGGTTCCGATATCGCTCGTCCGTTTCGAACCGAGTAGGAGAACTCGCATTGCGCGAGAGGAGAGGAGAGGAGTCGATCGTTCCGCGAGCGCTCGCGGCTCGATCGAGGCTGTCGCGGTTGTCGGATGCGTGCCTCGTTGCTTCGCGAGGGAAGTTCGAGTTCCAAGTACGAAACGTGCGAATAAAAGATGCGCAACTGTTTCGAGACTCGCGATTAATCAAAGTCTGCGAAACAACGACCGAAACGAGCGAACGTATCGAACCATCTACAGGAACGTTGCGCGATACCCCGCGCCCAGCTTTCGCCAGACATCTTCACTCGCCTCGACGTCCCTGCGAGGAGCCTCCGACAAACCGCCCCCTATCTCGAATCGCAAGAACGTACCGTCATGAATGTTTCAACGACTCGAGGGGCCGACACGAGAGACGACTTCCTCCGCATTAACAGCGGTGTAAATCAAGGATCGTCGATTGTCGCGATGGACCGATGACGGAAAAGGAGCAAAGAAAAAAAGGCGGGGCGGGGGTGAAAAAGGAAGCGGACGAAAATCGGCTCGATCCGGAGCGGGGCGGCGTGCGTGCGCCGGACGGATCGGAGACGGAATAATACGCGGATCGGGTCCGTGGCTCGATTCAAATTAGCTGGAACTAACGAGCGGACGGAATGCGCACCCGCGGAGCGAAAGAAGAGGACAGCCGGAGCGGAGGAACGAAAAAGAAACGGGGAGACAGCCAGAAGAGCTGATGCATCATTTCGGTCCGATCGTATTTGAAGAACGATCAGCCCGGGCCCCAGCGACTACCGTCGTTATTCTTTAATTAGGCCCGGCTACATGCCGCCGAATCGAAGGCCTAACGATCGGATCCATCGATCAGCGTATCCGCTTTTAACGTCATTAGTGTCACGGCGGAGTGACGCTGCCGCGAAAACGAACAACAGGCCACGAACGAAGAGATAATCGATTTAACGGCTATCACAACATCGGCCGGATCGATGGGCGTATCGGGTCGTTGAGCCTAGCTGATTAAGAAGTCGCTGAGGAGAACCGGAGTCTCCTGTCGGGAGCGAGGAGATTGGGTCGTGTGGCTATTGTCGAGATTCCTGGAATCGGTGGGAGTTACGCGGATTGATGCGTCTGCTGCGGTTTCGGGATCGCTTGGGATCAATGGCAACGGTTGGGAGCCAGTCGTTGCTTGGCAATACTTAGCTCGACGAAGAATACGATCAGAAGCAGCCGAATTAAATTCAATTTCTGCTCGATCCTCCAGTTCGTGGCAGTCGCATACGATTTGCAAAATTGCTCCTCGCGAAACGCAACCTCGAGCAATTAAATCCATTGACCCCTCGCGATACCCTTCGCGATCACCTCGCGTCGCGTCGTTTCAACCTTCGAGCCGAGTTTTCCAACCTCGCGTTCTACGGTTCGACGGGGGCCCCGGCGTTCGACAGGAATTCGACGGAAAGGAATCCAGTCGGATCGAATCGAGCGTCTGGGCCCTTCCCCGATGGAGACACACCGAGGGTCTACCCGGCGCGGATGGGCTCAGACAAGCATCCATTCGAAGGCATCCCATACCATCAACGGCACGGCCAAGCCATTTCCCATTCCTCGGGAACCTGCCGCTGTACATTTCCCAGACGTGCCCCTAGCCGGCAGTCAAATGCCAATACGGCACTTATCCTCGGAACCGACCCGCCCCGTCCACCCGCCCCTTCTCCCTGCAACCCCTTAAACCCTGTCTCTCCGCCGTCGGATCCGCGCGACGAATAAGGCTGCGTCCCCTTGCCCTCGCCAGGTCGAAAGCTTTTAAACCATTACTGCCGGGGAATGACGCATCGTCGATCGTCCCCGTCGAATTCTCCCGCGTATATCCCGCCGCGCGTGTCCTCAGGAGTGCTTCCGAGGGTATTTACGGAGATGGATGCGCCGCGACGGAACTGTTTCGAGCCAGGACCACCGCCGCTGTCGAGCGACCGCACGGATTCGACGCCAATTTCCGTTGCGTCGCGTGGAAGTCGGACTCTCGCGGTCGGATTAGGCGGACAATGGAGCGTGGAAAGGACTGCTTTTCTCGCGCCAACTGTTTTCGGGTATTTGTTAGCCGCGGTTCCGAGTGGATCCTTCGAGCGGTGATTTCTGCGGTTTGTCGCCGCAGATTTTCGAGACTAGTTCGTTTTTTTTTTTTGCGCAAGCAAGGGTGTACGCGTTGCAACGGTGGTGGAAGAGCTGGGAAAGAAGCTTGTCTCGTGGAAAATGGAAAAAAGAAAGGGGAAGGCGGACGGTTATTTGCGGTTTTTAAAATTAATACGCTGCGGTGGATTGTTCCCACGGGCGGAGGCGGAAATATCCGCGCTGCGCATCGATCGGCGTGCCCGTCCAATCCCGCGGCTTTACGATTTCGTCTTTGTGCAAGAATCGATGAATCTTTCACAAAGCCGGACGTATCCGTTTCAAAACGGATCAATTTCGTTCCACCCGCTCTTGCGCAGCCGTCTCCATCCGTATCGTAACGCAGCATTTGCATTTCACTGCGGAATCCTTGATACAGTTTTCGAATCCATCACGGAGGAACGAAACCAACGATCCTCTGGACGCTGCCCTCCGAATAATTACCGTTCGTCTCTCCGTTTAACGAAATATCGAACGCGACAATCGTAGCGTTGCGATTAATTTTCGTACTAAACACTAATTAGAATTAAAATACCCGGTGACTCGCGTGAGTCGTGCAGTCGTGGATCGCAAAAAAAAATCCCGGCGGCGTCTCGACGGAAGAGAGAGCTAATCGAGTTACACGAGCGCAGCTCGGTCGCTAATGAAACGAAACGAAAAGAAATCGGGCGGTTGACACGGTTAATTAGCATAAAAGCAGTGAGGAAGATCGTAGGGCCCGACAATGGCGGAGCAGAAGGAAGGCGAGGACTCGGCTGGGCCGGCCACTGGCCAGGCCACTGGTTAATGTTTTCAGCGTGCGTTAAGGGTGATTGAAAAGAGGGTGTTCCCGCAACATTGTTCCGCCGCAACCTAACATTTCCAGGGTGCGGTCAGAGGCAACAAAGCGACGCCCATGAAGGCGGGGAACCGGTTCCACGCGGTCTGAAGGATATTAATTTCCCCGCCGATAAATCAATCGTCCGGTGTGTCGTTCTCGTTAGGCTGTAAATTGTACGTATACGTAACGGGGTACACGCAAAAATAATGGCGCGGTAATTGCAATCGGGCGTTTGCTCGTTTTAATTTCGCCCGTTCGTTAGCCGAAACCCGTTCGTTGCACCTTTCATTACATTTCCGTATGTACGTTCCTCTATTTTTTCCCTCGTAACCCTTTTTTTTTCTCCTCCCCATTTTTTTTCCCACCGAGGTTACACGCGCGCGTATATATTTTCGAAGAAATTTTTGATAGAAATTATTAATAAACTATTAATTTCCTTCTACGGCAGAATGGTATTTTCGACGAAATTATTTATCTACTCTCCTCGTTTCGAGCTCGCAACCAGCTTCAGAAAACTTTCCAGCGGCAAGGTATATAACCCCGCCGCGGTGGAAATAAATAATTAATCAAACCCACCGAGCATCTTGCTCGACGTCTGCCATCTCGATCCACTTCTGCCTCGAATTTATACGGCTCCCTGGGAAACTCTGAATGAATTCGCGATAAATTGCTCGTGTTATCGGCTCGGCTCCAATTAAGAGGGATAAAATGACTTTCCGCCGAGGTATGGCGGACGTTCCGCTAAAGACGCCGGCTCTTTAAAACTTTCGTCGAAAGTTGCGCACCGGACGTCGCGTAAATGTTTCACCCGTTCAAACGTTTCCGAGCGGGAAGTGGGTGTCGAAGATTTAGTTTCCAGCGGCGCGGTTCTCCGACGAGGCGGAGAAGGATTTTTAAGTACCGCCGCCCCCGTCCTCGCCAGCCATTCGCCCGGAAACCCGCAGGAAAGTGGAAATCGACCGTTGGGGATCAGACTATTTCCTTTCCCGTCGAACCAGGGCCAACCCCTGCGGCCCCTCTTCGCAGGCCAAGTCGCGAGTTTACTTTAAGAACCAACCGAGCTTTGGTACTTAAATACAATACGGTACCCAGGCTGGAGAACATTGGAGAACATTGGAGAACCGCTTCGTCTCGTGTCGCATCGAGATGGGGCGATTGAACGAATCTGATCGAGCAGTCGATCGAGGGTTGCGAAATCGAATATGTAATAGTATTCGCGTAGGTTCCAACTTGAAAAAAAAGTGCGATCGTAATTCTTTAAAGAGGGCCTTTGTCGTTTTTCTGAAAGAAGAGAAGTCTGAGAAGCTGATTGCACTGATGGGAGAGAAAGGATACTAGGGGGAGGTTTTAATAAAGGCGCGTATTCTTTCAAGGATGATCTCTATTTGCTCTTCTAAGGAAGAGTATTGAATTATATTAGTCATTCGTTGATCTTGACCAATTATTTTTGCCAATTTCAAAGAACATAAAAGCAGAACTAAGTCAAAGTTTCTTTCTTTAATTTTTCTTCTTGCAATGAACGCTTCTTCTTTTTTACTTCATTAATGCAAATATATTTCACTATTTATTACGTAGTGCAATCTGTATTGTACAGTATAATCCTTCGTGCAAATTGAAATAAGTGGGCGTACTGAGAATAAGTAAAAGTCGACGCAATTTTAGATCTCTACTACTTAGAACCAAGTTCTGTAAATACATTAATTTAATTAATCCGAGGGAGGCTGTGGAATAGTAGTAACGCAGCTTAGCAATAACGTCTAGAGATGTTTCATTACTTAATGTTCTTCATGTGGTACGCTCATCTCTAAAGAAAATCTAGAAAATCGCGTCATCGATCGACGTATTCGTTCTGCTTCATGCGGAGCGAACTTCATCGACGAGCAGGTGCTTGTTATTTTCCGATTCGATGGAGGACGCCGTTTAGTCGAACAATTTTATCGCCGGTGAATTAAATTCCTTTCCAGTCAGGTCTGAGAAATCCAGGAGAGAATTCGACGTCTGTCGCGGAGGAATTTCCGTATTAGCGTCAGGCTCGTCTTTGTATCGAGCATCCGCTCGAACGAATCCTTGTCGCGCGTTCCCACTCACATGCACGCGAGAATACCCTGAATAAATTTCTCTTTCGTTTCGAAGTTCAAGGTCTCCGCCACGAAGTCACTTTATCAAGCGTCTCTGAAGTCCTAAAAATGATTCCTAAAACTTCCAGAGACCCACAAAAATTGAAACGTATCTACTTGTCGAATCGAGCACAGAGTGCAAGCTACGTCACAAGGTTCGATTCGAAACTATTCCCCGATAGAACGCTCCGACGTCGCGTTACCTCGAATAGCCATTGCTATACATAGAATCGCCGTGCATAATTAAACCCGCGAATCGCATCACCGACGCCCGTTAACGAGGCCAATAAATCGACAGCTTGCCGAAAAATAAATCCCGCCCGTGTTCGTAGGTCGCTTAAAACTGTCCCAATCAGTCCGCGCGCCGTAATGAGCGTTCGCCAATAAATTCCGCGACACGTGCGCGGTCCATAATCGTGGCACTCGCGAAGAAACCCCGCGTCCATCGACCCAGCCGAGCGCAATCGTTTCTCGCATCGAGTAACGATATTAATTTCGAATGGCGGACCATTGTCTCGCAGCGATCAGAGGCATCGTCCGTTCTCGGCCGCTCTTAATTGCCACGCTCTATTGTCCCTTCGTTTTACCTTTGTTTACTGGCATTTCGCCTGCGATGGCTCGTCGGATAATGGCCGGATGAAAACGGTCGCGCGCCAGAGGCCTGGGGCCCGTTCGAGCGCGAGATCTCGGCCCAGCGATCCAACGATCGCGTGTTCCTTCCGCTGCTGGGCTCCGCGCACTTTTCCGTCGTTCATAGAAATCCTGGGCACGCGTCCCCCGCGTATCCACCCGGAATAATCGACCGAACGATTCCGCTCGGACGCGAAACACGATTCCGGGCAACAGTTTGTCGTCCGACTCGATTCCGACGTGCACGCGGTGGGCTCCTCGTGGTCGTTGCTCGGTGGATAGGCGGAATTCGAGGCATCGATTTTCTGGGGCTTCTGTTGAAAATCTTGGGAAGAATGCGGGATTATCGAACAGTTTGTATGCAAGTGGCGGGCATCGGAGCATTCTGGCGACGCCGAGCTTGTCAGCCGCGTGGAATGCTCGTCGTATTTCGGTATTTGGACGCGACGCGGTCGTGTTTGGCATGGACGAATTAAGGATTCCTCCGATTACTATTTTCGCACGATTTTTGCGTTCGATTTTGCTCGATCGTGCAAAGCTGAAAACTGCGTGCGCGGCGAACGACGAGGATTCCTCGACGAGGAGGAGTCAGCCTCGCGATCCATAAGCATCCATAAAGTGGACCGTGATAAATCAGCGGCGGTCGCGGCTGCGGCTTTATCAGTCACGCCATATCCATAGTGGCTCGTTCTAAGCCGGTGCTTTCAGCCAGCCAGTTGTCCGGTTTCACGGTATCCGGTAGAATGATAGAGAACAACAGAAGACTGGCCATTTGGATACGACAATGTGGAAGCTGATACGGGATATTGCTTTGCCTCGACCGCCGATCGATCCGCCCCGCCGTGCGCGGCTTTTAATTGTTATTGCTTTTGATTAATGACACGGAAAGTAAATTCGCGGAATTCGTCGCGGGGACGGCGAGATCGATGGGATGATCGATCGACCAGGGCCGTTGTAATGGACTTTTCGAAGATAACGATACGCGAATGCGCATAGAAATCCGAAAGGTATTTAGAATCTATTCGTAGACAAAGCCTCTCTCGGAGGTGAAATTTCATTCGGCGAACAGAAGGAGTTAATTAAATCTCCGCGGATTTGCCGCGATTGAATCGAAACAGGAAATCGTCGTCCAAATTATATTAACCACAATGAAATCCGCCTATTCTGATCCGCTGTATTACAATGACATCCGCTCTCGTTCCGTCCGCGTTAAATTAATTCGTCGACTACAATGAGGGTATCGTCCGATACAAAGAACGGACGGCATGCAAAATTTATATCGACATCCGTGTCTTCGTTACATTCATTTCCTATACAATTTCTCGTTTCATCGATACCATCGAAAACCATAGTGCCATTTCCCAAATTGTATTCAGCGACGTCCATCAAATACAAATTTGATGAAGAAGCAACAAAAGAGCGATGCGATACGCGCGATGGACGCTTTTCCCCCCTGAAAATAAAACGTCCGCTCGGAGAAACCCCGCGTAACACGCGCGTGGGGGAAGAAATAAGCGAGGATCGCGATAATCTCGAGCGTCTCGTCCACCGTCACGTCGGAAATCTGCGATCGCCTCGCGAGTGGGATCGATTTTTCACGGGAGACCCGTCGCGTCCGCTCGCGTACGAGTTTCCGCGTGGCGCGGCCATCGCTCACGACGTTGAGGTCCTCGCGAGATGCATGCACGCGAACGCACGTGCGTCCTGGACGCGGGCAAAGGGTTGACTCGCGTCGCCTTTCCTCCGCAAGGCTGACCCTCGCGGGGTCGTAGATCACGGGCTTCCTGGAGTGGCCCGCGACATAAATCATCGGCCGCAGCTCGACCTTAGCGGATTTATCGTCCGCGTCCGAGCCACTTAATTTATCAGCGGATAAGAAACGGTACGCAACGGAACCGGGGACTACCCTGCGGAATAGCATCGTTGTCGGTGACCGTTCTGAAAATAATCGAACGCGACGCTGCTCGCGCGCTTGTATTTCTATTCGAGCGAGAAATGGCGTTTGAATGATCGTATTGTGGAGGCTGGCACTGCTGCGGCGCATTGGATAATGGAATAGTTGGTTGACGTGTGTAAGAAAGGAAAAAGATTTAGCCGTGTCAACTGGTTGTACAGAGAACAAGAAATTGTAGAGTATGAATTGTTTTATTACGCGCGACTGGGTATGTCCCAGTGGAAACTTAGGGTGACAGGATGTTCGGATGGAGATTGCGTGCGATCGAATTCGAGAGGTCGAGATGCGAAAGAAGAGTGTTTGGAACCGAGCGACAGAATCGTGTGACTGAGAACGATAAGAATGGTCGTGACCGCGAACGTTTGACGAATGGATGCATGGGAAATGCATGGGGAACAGGGTGAATCTTCGTAACGAAAGAGTTATAAATGTATATATATTGTATATACAGAAGAATATTCTTGTTACTCATTTTTTAAAGCGATGCATTGCACGTGAAATGTATGCACGCATTGCTGAACGCATCGAACCCTTTGTTCCCGTGTAGAACATAGACGTAAGTGAACGAAATCACGTTGGAGACACCGTCTATGGACGGCATTGATGTACAAGGTACCTGGAACGTTGCTTTCTGCTCCGTGTCTCGGCGTGTACCACCTCTGAGAAAGAAGCTTTCGGTTCGTGCTTCCGATTTTTCGTCCACGGTGTATCGGCTGTTCGTGTTCCGTGTACCTGTGCGGTTTGATGTATGGACACGTACCTTCGAGGCTGATCGAAGTAGTTTCGTCCGGAGCCGTCCTCGAGTGATGTATGCTCGGTAGAACAAGCGGACTGTTACGAAATTGTTTCTTTGCTGCCCCTCTGAACTCGCGTTTAGATATTATCTTTGGGTCTCTTTCGTGAAAATATTTCTCCACTCCAATACTCTACTTTTTATCTGCGAGAATCGTATTTTCTATGGCTTAATCAAAAAAATTCGATCGCTCGTCAGAGACAGCGGGAGGATCCGATTGATCCACCGTATTCTAATGGCGCGTGCCAAAAGAAAGCCGAGCTCGAGGAAGAATGGCGAGGAGCTCGCGTCTGTCTCGAAGATGGCAGCCAGGGAAATTACGAATATCCATCTTCCGCCGGACGTACTGGTGAACCGGCCAGCCCTGTCCTTTACCCCGGACTCGGCTCGAGAATGATGGCATTAGGCGAACGCGCGGCCAACCATCAATCTCTGGCCATAAAATATCCGCGCGCGGAATTCGACGGGCGTTTCTTCGAACGCGTTGTACACTGCGAATTTCAGTCGATTCTCATCGTCAGGAGCCACCAAATCGTACGGGGGGTCTGTACGCGAGATTTGACGTTGAATTCTCGAGGACGAGGAAGAACGAGTGCGAGTGATGTACGACGCATTGGCGAATAATTTTCCGTGACATCGATTTCTTTGAAGAATGAACGTCACGCTGGCGTTTGTGCGAAAGTACGCGATCCGCGTAATGACGAAGTCCCGCGTGATTCGTTGTCGCACAATTAAACCCTTTCAAAATCCACCCCCAAAATCAGCACTTGGAAAACTCGAGTACAATGTAATTACTATCGCACGCGAGATTTGAGGAAATCACGCGACACCTTGCGCGCATTCCCAGATCGATCCATCGTCCCCGATCCGCCATCGACGCCCCCGCAATCCCCTAATTGCTCGGAGCGACGTAATCAACGAGACTCCTTCAAAGGGTTGGCCCGTTTTACTCCGCCGCGAACACGTGAGATTTGATATCCCATCAATTTTGCAAATTGCAGGGCGACCCGCGTTAATGACGTCACCGATGGAGACAGAAAGACACGGGCTGCCAGAGGCTGGGGACGCCGCGCGGCGTCGAGAGGCCGCCTCTTCTTGCTCGGGCGAATCGTGCCTCGTGTTCCGTTTAATTACAAATTACGACCATAATGAGCAATTAAATAGCAGCTGGCAGCAGGCTAATTAACTAAGCGTCGCACATAATTGAACGACCGATATGACTCGTCCGCGCTTTGACATTTGCATACCAAATTATCCCCCCGATACGTCGCGACCGCTGGCCACCGAGCCGCTTGCGA
This sequence comes from Xylocopa violacea, assembly GCA_963969225.1. Lineage (NCBI taxonomy): Eukaryota > Metazoa > Arthropoda > Insecta > Hymenoptera > Apidae > Xylocopa > Xylocopa violacea. The sequence goes on from CAXAJV010000014.1 coordinate 17,527,754, forward strand.
AACGACGCTGCAGATCCGATCGCGCCTCCTCTCCTCTGCGCTTGGGACGTCTCCCAGACGTCTGACGCGTCCCCGCGAGATCGCTCGGCTCGCTCTTTCGTCGCCGTCCATTTGCAAATGAATTTCGCGCCTGCCAGTGTCGACGATAGACGCGTATGGCTCGCGTTAATTCCATTTGAAGACGACAAAAGTATTCTCGGGGTAATCGAATTCGCTTTGAATCGAGTTTCCCCGTCGAGTCGACGGGCTCCTCGCGATCGCGTTAATTCGTTCACGAAGCGGTTCGAGCATCGTTTTCCTTTTAAGAAAAATCGATGACACCGTCGCGCATTTCATACTCGTTGTTTCAAGTAAGCTGTTTTTAGTAAGTTATTTTTTTTATATCCGCGATTAACCGTATTTTTCTGCTCGACAGGGAGTGCGAGAACAGGAATACCTCGCCCTTTTTTCTCTCGCTTATCCATCGCTCCGTTCTCGCATTTGAAAGCGATCTTTCCGCGCTGGCAATCAGCCATTCGCAAGGGAGCCGAGCAGACTCGAGGGATGAAGCTGGTCGAGGGAGGTCTAAAATTGAAATTCAGAGTTACGACTGCTGAAATCTTAACCCTTTTTCACGTGTACCCATCGTATCTCTCGTCGACAAGCGTCGGATATACGCGTTCCTCGACGGAAATAAAATTCCGCTGGACCGGTTCTGATTGAAATTCCGATCGTCAAAGAAAATTAACAGCTGGTCGTAAAATTATCCAGAATCCTGATTCACCTGTCTCGCTTAATAAATTCCCATCGTGTATATTTTAACGTCTTCGCCAGCGTAGAACCGGGACAGTACCGTTCCGCTTTTACACTTAATAAATTCCCATCAGGTACGTTTTAACATCTTTACTGGCACAGAATCGTGACAGCGCCATCCCGCTTTTGCGCACAAACGCGACACCGCTCGAACAACGCTATTTGTCACGGCATTCCACGGAGGCAGGATCCAAATCCGCAGCGGCAACAAACCAAATTAGCAAAGATAACGTACCGCGATCTAGGACGGGGAAACTCGTAGACGTCCAAGCATCTCCGGTCTCAGAGACAGCTGAAAGCGCCTGAGATTACGCTCGCTTTCTCAGCGGCGCAAACCACAGACGTCCTCCGCGTTCCATTGAACCATATCGCGTCTCCACCGAGTCTCGCGTCCTCGAGATTCCGGATCGTCCCTCCAGCCGCGCGCCATCGACGACAGGGTTCCCTCTGTTCGCGCGCGGTTCGTTTCGTCTCGACGACATCGCGGGAATCTCGTCGCGTCAATTAGTTAATGGCTCGAGGACGCTTAAGCGGGACCAGCCGCGCAAAAATAATCGCGGGAAAACGCCGTGTTTGGTCCATTAAGCATATTGCGTCGTCCTTTTCCGCGCCGCGGGTGTCCTGCGCGACAACTGGTGGCACAAAGGGAGAACGGAAGTCGTCCAGTCGCTGGAGAACGGAGCTCGGATGTCGAGCCGTGGCTGGAGAACGCTGGGCTTGGAAACGTTTTGTCCAGCGACTTCATCGATAGCGTTTCGCGCTTTGTTCAGGGGGTTAACCTCCCCTCGACGACGCGGACGAAGACGCGTGAAACGGTACAGTAATGGAGACTGAAGTTAAAAACTCCAAATTCCTTTTATCATATTGTTAGCGACGAGTTGACTGGGGATATTCATGGATCTCAAATCGAAGGAAATGTTGGGATATATTTAAGAGACGCAGCGAGACTTTTTTAGTTGCGTTCTCACGAATTATGAATTTCAAGGCGGTCCATTAGCTTTCGCAAACGCTACGGAAGCATATCGCGAGATATCAATGAAAATAAGAGGCACGAAAGTACGAGAGCGGATGTAAAGTCGAGACGCGAGCGAGATTCAGATGAAGGGTGAGGGAGGGACAGGGGGTGGAACGGACGAGGAAGCAAACGAGACGGGCAATCGGTAAATACTCGAAAGTCGAGCAGGAAGACTCTTCCTCCCGTGGCGTCTTGATTAATCGAGCATCCGCGGTGAAATTCGAGCGATATGAAACACGCTCCTTCCGTCCAGATGGGGCGAATGTTTCGAAACGGCGGGATCCTCGAGCGGCGCTCGTCGCGCATGAATGGCGGCGAATTCAGCCTAATGGGATCTTTGAGGAGGCGCAGCCCCCGGGAGCGTTTAATTAAAATCCTCTCGAAGCCGCCGTGAGCGCTCGCAATCGAGTGACGAGTGGGCTTTCGAGCAGTCAGCCGCAGAGAATCAAAATAGCTGGGAGAACGAGCGGAGACGGGCGCCGCGGCGCTTCCTGGAATAGTCCTGCACGGTGGTTGATGGCCGCGCCGCGCTGTCTTTGAATAATTCCGCGATCCCGCCCGCCGAATTGATCTTCCGATCGTGGGAACGTTTCGTGCGTCGCGTGAACGTTCATTGAAGCGGTTGACGATGGATTTTGGGCTATTAGAAACATAGCTGCTGGGGGGGAATGAAAGAACGAGGTGCGAACGTTTATAATTGTCAAGATGTGAATGTTCTCGAATATTGATTATTCGAGCGATTATAGGTGTCTTAAATTTATGGATCGATCTGAAAAAAGGTGGAGACGTTGAAATATTTGATGTGAGAATTCTTGCAACTTTATTTTACTTTCTCCCTTCCCTTCCCGTACTCTCGCTTTCTCGTTTCACCCCCCATCCCCCTCTTTTTTCACTTTACTCGAACTCTGATTCGAACGTCTATTCGATTTCCCCGGTTAAATGGCGTTTTATATTAACGAGTCTTCGACTCGGCTTTTTCTTTCGCGCTCTCGTCGGTGCTTAAATTTTAAGCCCTCGAACGGGGGAAGTTTTAATGGTCCGTTAGGCTGAATCGAGCGCGACGATTCAAATAGGACGCTCGAAATAATTGGAATTGGTGGTGCGATGGGCTCGTGGCGTAATGGAACGTCGAACTCGAAGGCGAACAGCGTTTTATAAATAATATTTTGTTGCGCGAGAACAATTACTCGAGCACGGAATTCCATCGCGTTTAAATCACCTCGACGCGTTATTAATACGAAAACAAAGTACGCTGCCGCGGTTGGTAAATTACAAATGACGCGCCTGCTACGGCGGTCGTTTAACGGGCGAATTATAAAGTTAGCGGTGATTTATACTTTATTATAACGGGCTGATTATCGGGCAGAAGTGGCGGGCCCATTAATCGCGGCCTCGTTACGCCCTAAATAATCCCCCATACGCTGTTACGCGACGCCTTAACGCGGCACCCGGCGCTAATTTGCATCGCGCCAGAATTACACGCGACTACGTCGCGCCGCGGCGCTATGCATCGCAATGACGCACGACTTTTGATCCAGCCGAGGGGGTGAACTCTCGCGGCGGCCGCGACACGCGCGCTTTAGTCTGATCTCGTTTGCGCTAACTAGAATACTTGCTCGAAGACGAACGGGCGGGCGATGTTACGGTAAATTAAAGTTTAAAGGGCGGACGAGAGGCGCGGGGCGCGACGAGGGTGTTCGAAGGGTGGCAAATCGAGTCTGTTTATGGATCGGTTGAGCGGACGAAATCAATTCTTCTGCGGAAATTCGACTGGTTTCACGTTTCGTGCTACGTTTCCTTTATTTTTAAGATGCGGTGTTCTTTGTGTAAATGAAATAACCATAACTGTTTGTTTTATTAAAGACTGCGACGTTTGGAATGACGTGATATGTAATTTTTCGTCCAGTTTTATGTTCAAAAGGCGTATTAGCAAAATCGTAGCTTCAGAATATTTTTAATATGCTCGTTATGCCAGTATCTTTCTTTATCTATAGAATATGCGATCTTTTTAATGATATCGCGGAACTAAGAAGCAATATAAATTAATTTTAAACTAATGTAGGGGTTTTTATTTTAGTGTGCGAGTGAATATTGTTAATACCGTCTAACATACGCTTCATGCGGTTATTTGTGCTTGTCAAGTGTAATTGCAACGACATCAAAGAGATGAACGGAGCGTGCGAGTAGAATGCGCGCACGTCTGACTAATTATCGAGGTGTACTACTGGCGCCTAGCCGTGCATATCGAATGCTATGGCGCAACTTTAATGCATGAATCAAGGTGAGCTGCGGGCCCACAAAATACTAAATTAACAAACGCTGCTCCGCGCAACGGTGCACAATTCTGTTGTTCGTTATAATTTTCGCCGACGATACTGCAGCGCGATATATTTTATATGTGATTCTCCTGGGAAGCCGCCGCGCGTCGCGCCTTTGGAGACCGAATTAACGGCGTTCATTAATTTATTCGGCTATGAAAATAACTTCACGTCGAGATCTACGATGAACCGCTAAAATCTTCGCATAAATCGCCAACTTTTATCAATAATTTCGCTTCTAAACCGAACTCTTAAGTAGTCCGTTCCATGGAAACTCTGCTTTCGTTATTCGAACAGAATTCTGATATTCTCGAAAGCATATTTGGAAGCATCGATTTTTGCGAAGTACGAACTAATCAATTTTGCAGTAAACCACTTGAATTCATCGAGAGACCAACCACGAACACTTGGCGACGTTTAAAGTAGAGAAAGTGCGCGATTTTAACGTGCATAAGACTTCACTCTAAGGGAGTTAAACGTACGCCAGCACACACACGGAATTCCTAGTTTGCAGATGGGCTTGTCCAAGTGCGAAATCTTTGGAGCAGCAACGCGGAACTGTAGTAACAACCAGCGACGCCGTTTAACGGCGTATTTATGGGGACGATCGCGCCCGTACCTCTGCGCTTATTCACGCTCCGTAAATTCTCACGGTTCGTTGTATGGTCGTTCCTTCGTCTGCTCGTTTCTTGGCCCCGAGGATACCCGTGGAACACAGTCGAGCGGGATGGGAAAGGAACTAACGATCGTTCGAACGATTCTCGAATATTTCTCGGCATTATTGTTTCTCGAGGGGCAGGTCGTGGCTGTAAGTGAAATGGGCTGTTGGATCATCGGAGAAATTCGCTGATTCCAGCCTTCTGGAACCGTTCGAAGCCCCGATGTCTCGCAGGGTTGAAAAATTAGCGACACGGAGGGTGGAAATTTTTATTCCCCATTTCCGCGCCAGTTTTTGCTTACTCGCTGAACAGTTAAATGCAATTTTCAAAGGGAAATTCGGATGCGATGATGGTTTATGACAGCGCGTTCGAAACCGTTCCATGTAAAAATTCCTCTTTGTTACTGAAAACTCTTTTATCACCCGTGATGCTGCTTTCATCCGCTCGAATATATTTGAAACTTTCGATATTTCCCTCGAAACTGCCCCGTATTCCATTTCCCTGCGCAATTTTTCGCCCCCAAATCAAACGTTCGACTCGCGCCTCGAATTAATGCAATTTGCGAGAATCGCAATTAAAAACGTTATCAATTCCCCGTGATCTTTCCGATATTCGGATAATTAATTCCGGAATTACGCAATCCTTTGAACACCGACGACAGGCTCCCTCCGGGTAATCGAATCGAAGAGTTGAAACGGAAAGCCACCCTTCGTTTCTTATCTTAACGAGGGTGCCGTGAAAGTTAAAAAAGCAGGGGGGGTGGGAGCAAAAAATAGGCAGCGTTCGGTTTAACGAGCAAAAAGAAGCGTTAGAGATTATCCTGGGGAAAAACGTTCGATCCATTATCGGTCTTGGTTCCATCCGGGAATTTCCGCGACGAGGTCTCCCTTCTAGGGCACTTTTAATTAACGTCAGACCCGTTTGCCACTCGATTCGACACTTATTTTCCAAGATACACGAGCTGCTCCGCTCTCTACCTCTCTCTCTGTCCCTCTCCCCGTTGAATTCGCTCGCTGCAGTCGTCGTAGATTGAATTTTACCGCCGCGAACCGTCGCTAATTACGACTCTTTAACCTCGCTCGTCCGTTTAATATCCATCTGTCCGAGTCCCGCGGGTGCGTCTGCAATCGGATCTCCCTTCGTTCCACTTTATTCGTCAAGAACGCCGCGTTGCATTCCTCGTCGTTCCCTGTTAAGCTTCGTCCGCCACGTCGATCGCGATCGAATTCAATCCCGCCCTGAAATCGTCAGAGCGGCTGGTTCGCTCGAACGATGTAACGCGAGAATCGAAATTTCCGTTCACCCGGCGGTTTATCGCGGTCTAAACGAATCGCGCCGCTTCGAGCCTCGTTAAACGCCTATGCGAGCCTCGAAGAGGCCAGAAGGAAGCCGCGTAACTCGGTTACAAAAGCTTTCTCGCGAACAATCTCCCGTGTCCGCCCCGACGACCAACCCTTCCCTCCGCCTCGATAATACGGAAACTCGATTTCCCGGTAAATCGTTATCCCCCCCTGTAATTTTATTCCAAGGAGGCTTAATTAATTTCCCGAGGATCCTTTTTTCGCCTGGAACGCTCCGCTGACGCATTAATCGATAGCTTAATCGCCGCTAATACATTACTCTGAATCGCGCCCGACTCGTCGATCGATGCACCCTCGTTCGATGGTTATCCGTTCGATTTCTCTCGCGTTTCTTTTCCCCTCGATAGTTCTGATCACGACATCCGTATTCATTGCGAAAATTAATAACATCCGTCCATTAGTCAGCGATCTCTAACTGCTTCGTTATTAATATTTCATTATTAATTTATTATCGCTGCAGTTCGACGGACAATATTGTAGCATAAATAATTGCTGCTGATTATCCGTACGAACTAAACGATCGTATAAATGTATTAATGTCCAGCGCGAAACGAGTGATAGAGCATGGAAGAAAGTGTCGGCCAGCTTCGTTCCAGTGGATCCAGGAAAATATCTCGACGCGGGATTGGGTTGATGCGATTCAACATTTCTTTGTTAGCCGCGGCTTCTTTTTAACGCGAGCTCCCGCGGGACGGGAAGGTACAAAAATTAGGAGCAACACGGGCCGTCGTGGACGTCTTTTATCATTGTCCGCGTTACCGAAGAAAGATCGCCACCCTGAAAGTGTCTCGACCGAAAAAGGACGATCGAGAAAAAAGCGAGGCACGCGCGCGCGCGCGCGGTTTCCGTTTCGGTCGACCGTAACGAGCGGGCGCAGAAAGCGAGAGAAATTGCGAGAAAAAAAAAAAAAGAAGAAGCGACGAGGACTTCGATATTACTCGGCGCGTTCGCTTTTTGCTCGCAGAAAAACCGAGTTTTTCGCGCAGGGCGCTCGCGCGCGAATAATCCGGGGTTTCTTGTCGAGAATTCGACGCCGGGATTTCGAGGTTTCCGGTCCGCTCGTGAAATAGAATTTTCACGGTGGAACGGAAGTCGCGCGGGGCGAGATAAATTTCAATACTTTTTGCAATATCCCGGAGCAAAGCGACGGAAAATTTGTTTCGAACGAATTCCTCGAATTCGTCGGGAACGATGTAAAAACCGATCGTCGTAGATTATCCTGACCAATAAATACCCGCACCGTCGACTCGAGATTTTGTTAAACGTTAAACGAGTCCGCCTCGGTCGAGACTGTAGGCGGAGATCCGTCAAAACGGGCAAACTTGCGGCGACGCGCCATTCGTATTCCATCCCCGTGATTGCATTGAAACTTTTCGTAACCGCGTGAAGTGGCCAGGACCGGAACTTTCCTTGGGAGAAGAATCGTGGCAGGAAATCGAGGGTAAGCTGCGGGAAAAGTATCCTCGCGCGCGAAATCGAAGAGACGGGACACGACGCGGTGGGGCGGAGACGAGGGTGGCGGGTCGAGATGTGTCAGAATGGGAAAAAGGCTGAGGGGACGGGGGATAGCGTGGAATTTATTGAAACGCATTAAAGTTTGTTGCTTTTATGGTCCAGCTTGGGATGGGTACACAGCTGCGGGTCAAAGGGGAGCTCGTTGATTTATGCGAGTTGAAAAACTTTATTAACTCTCTGTCAAGAAACGTGTTGCCCCGGCGAAGTTGTACAGCGCCATGGAGAACGGGTCCAGAGGTTATACTTTGAATGGCGCAAGTTGGTGCGCGACTTTGCCCCTTTTCACCAGTTCGACCGCTGTTTCTCTCTTTCCGATCGTATCTATCCTTCGATCGTGTTCCTCTTCGTCGATCGAGAGGGCATTCGTGCTCCAGAAAATCCAATAATGGCTACTCGAGGCCGGTTTTATAAATTTCATGCGCCAACTCTTGTTAGTTTGGGTATAAAAACGTTGCTTCCGCTAGATACCTGAGTGGTTGAGGGTGGTTTGCGGTGAGACTGCCAGGGGATGAGTTTCGAAGGGTTAGACTCGTAATTACTTATGAGGCTTGCTTTTTATCATGCGTTCTAGGATATTAACTGCGCCAGCGTAGACGGTTTTTGCCTGGTCCTCCTCTTCCGGAGTGTTTCAATATACGTTGGACTGGAAAGTACGCGGTTATTTATTTGTTTCGTAATTTGTGGTGGATACTGAAGACTGAAAATCTGAACGTGTTCGAACGAATTTAAAAGATTTCGAATACACCCAAAGGAGCGATGGAAATTAAAATATTATTTCGTTTATGCGTTCGAAATACATTGTATCTCCTTTCTGGTAGCAAATATAAAAAAAATATTGGTCGAAAAAGATGAACGATTCGAAGGAGAGTTTACATTTCCAGAGCTCTATTTTTGTTGGAAACAAATCATATTTCGACCACAATGGCGCAATATTTTTTTTACGTTGAATTGTTAGAACAGTTTGATTTATGCACGACAATGTACGTCTCTATTGTAGAAAATGGTGAAACTGTAAAATTGCGCTTCGAAAAAATATATGATTCTGCGAATGACGACTCTTTTGAATGATGCATCTTCTTTTTTTGGTGGAAATGAAAAAGCTCGATATTCTAGGAAAACTTGAAATAATTAATAAACGTTGGTACCTAATTGAAGAGAATGTTAGCTCTGGCAGAAAATCGATTTATTAAAACTCTTCTGTTTAGCTCGAATACAGTTCAGTATAATATTCGATGGTACAGAGAGCAGCCTAATCCGCGAAGTGTAATAAATAACGTACGGGCGAACTTTACGTTCAGTTTGCTTATCGAGTTAACGATTTTACGGTCTTGCTGGCTTGCGAAAATTTGCCGGACGCTTCGCGTTGCCCAAAGAGATACGCAATCAAACGCGACTAGGCAATTTAAATTTACATTTGAATTTAAATTAAAATTTCGATTTTATATAATCCAACGCGTTTAAATTTGAAATTTAAATTGGAACTTGTAATCTTGACACTCTCCCGTGCTCTCCACGAGCCGTGTATCGCTGAATTACTGTTTTATAAATGATTTCGTTCATTATTCCCACGCGCCATCGATGATTTTCTCGTTCAATGAAGAAGAAAGCTTCGATCGCGGATTGAAAACCGAAGAACGTTCGTTCGAAACATTTTTCAACTTAAACATCGCGATGACTAACGACGGACCACGTTGTATTTCCCGAACTGACACTAAACGAGCACGATGACAATGAAGCCCGGAAAGTTTCGAGGTACGGACCACGTTGCTTTCCGCAGTGGTCGCACCTGCTCGAACCTCGACGTCGACGGTCCTGGGTAATCCTGAAAAACTGGAGAACTTTTCCAGCACGCGGCACAAACGGATCTTACAGAGGAAATCCAATGGGAAAAAGACAGCAGTCCGGAATAGTCTCGACTGAAATTCCCTTTTGGATTTCCGTCCTCGAAATATACCTGAGAGCTGTCCCTCTTTTAACCAATTAATTGAACGAATATAATTCAAATTTTGTTGATCGTCAAACTTTCATTTTGATAAAATATACGTGTCGTTTCTTCCATGTAATGTCAAAGAAATTTTATGTCAAATTAAAAATTAGAGATGTTGAGTACTCGTTTGTCGATAAATCAAAATTCCTGAAAAGAAGGAAGAACGAGCGAAATAAAAGGGTCGCTAGAATTTAATATCCATAGTTATTCCGACGTGACGAGATTACAATTTAGTAACCTCAAAACTGCGGCTGTCGATGGCACCGCACCGGAAAAGGGGGCCACCGCGAAGGTTAACTCGAAACCGCACGAAAATGGCGGCTATGGCGCCGCAAACACGGCCTCGAAAAAGGCCAGCCCGAAATCTTAGCTTCGTGGTAACCGGCCGGAATTAACGATGCTGCCCGAGCAGAACGTTCGACGGTCATTTCCGGTGGAACCGCACCGTTCAGAATGATCCAGGGAAATTGGACCGCGAGCTGAAAAAAGAAGCGAGCAGCGACGGATCGATGCACTTGAACTCGGAGAATTTCGAGTCAAAGTTAATCGATTCGACGTCGAGCTAATTAAATTCCAGCGATTTGAGCTCGAGCTGCTTGATTATTCTGAACGAGGCATTTATGAAAACTAGAATTATTTTTCGTAAGAACATTTTATTCGTCGCAATTGAAGGAACTAGTTTGAAGTCTGCGCGTAGAATAATTAACACTTGGCCTGAAACATAGAAACACATTAATTAAAATTGTTAACAAGGGACTCGGATAAAGGTCGAAGATAATTAACCAGCATGAAATTCTTTTTTCCTAGCGCTGGTCATTAATTTAACGCAATTCAAAGCAGTTTCACACTTCTTTTACGTTTGTCTTCTCGCAGCCGAGCCAGTAAGCTTCGTTAGTCAAACTAATTGCACCGTTTTTATTCTTTCAGGTAAGCCTTTGTGACTGAAGTTCAAAGCTGTTCGCGCAGGACAATTATAGGGTTGTAAATCGATTAAATATCGCAATGGACATTCGACGTGATCAATCGGAGGCAAAGCGAGTAAAAAGCTTCGTCACATCGTCGACGTGTAAAAGTAAGTCGTCAATCATTGATCACACATCGTAAATTCTATATATCTGCTTTTTTCTGCAATTAACAAAACTTTGCTAACTTCAGAACAGACGCATACACACTGCATAAATTATGCAAATCTAGCGCCACCCCAATTTCTGTTTTCCTATAACACGTCCTCTTTTATTTTCTACTTCGCACGCCTCCCAAACTGCCTTAAAAAAAAAAAAAAAACAAGAAGAAAGATACACAGAAACGTCTCAAAGAAGAAGAAGGAGAAAAAAAACGAGTCAGTCTAGTAGCAACGTTAGGAAGTTCCGCGAATTCTCGCGACGTCGCAGCGAAAAGGACGCTCATCAGGATGCGTTTGTGCCTGGTTCTTCCGCGTCCTCTGATTTCTATTTACCCAGAGCTGAAGTGTCTCCTCGCGCCGTCCAAAGAGAGCAAGAAACACGGCGCGAGGGACGAGAGGGTTGCGAGGGATCGTCTCGCCAGTCGTTCGCCGCGTTTCCTCGCCATCGCTGTCTCGATCTGCCGCGCGAAACGCTTCCGGAAGCGGATTCGATATTGCCAGCGCAGAATCGGCACCCAACCCCTCTGCCACGCTCTCCACGGAAACGTCTTCGCTCGACAAACATAATATTTAACTTAAGAACGTTTCCTGCCGCCGCCTTTGCTCGCGGAGAGCCCTTCATCCTGAGGGTAAACAGGAATCGATTGTCGAGCGTCGCGTGGTTGCGACCGATGGAAAAATGGTCGAATTAGAGGCGCGATTGCTCGACGAAGCTGCGAATCGTCAACATAAAAGCGGGTAATTAACGAGAATTCGATCGTTCGATGTTATCGAAAATTGCAAGAAAATAATCTGCGATGGAACAGGCGATTGGGCAATTTTAGCGATAATTCTAATCGAGCGGATCCATCGGCCTTTGCACGAGGGGCGAGCAAAAAGGAGGAAAGAAGTCGATGGAAAGCGATCTGGCGCGTCTGTGGATTCTGCCGCTTGAGAATCGTGTCAAGTGCAAAGGTACACATTGTTTCTGGTCGTCGGTCCCAAAAGGAAGACCGTTGACGAAGAAAAACGAGAGAGGAGTCGGAGAGTCGCAGGGAGAAAAAACGTAAGCGACGAGGCGCGAGCAAACTGCGAGACGGCGGGAACGGGGAGAGAAAAAGGAGAAGAAAGCGGAGGGTGCCTCGAGACGCGCTTGTTTCGCGAGCGTATTATGCGGTGTTAATGACGATGAGCGAAGCCGTCTTCGAACTCGGGATCCCGGCATTGTTTGCACAATCCTCGTGGCTCCTCGCTTCGTGCTCCCCGACTTCCACATCCGCTTCTATAAACACGTCGGCCAGCTTCTTTCGCGATACGAACACCGTCGACCTCTTCATCGTGGGACTTGACGCGGACCCTCTACCTGCGCCCAGCTTCGTGGAACCGTTCCCAGAGAACGCGCCAGCCATTGTTGCGCGCTGCTGCCACTGCGATTTCGAGAGTCGAATAGGCTTCGAATAATATCGCGAGCGGAGATGACGGGAATATTATTTACTGGGGGTTGTTGGCGTTTATTTTTCGGGGTGGGATGAAAGATTTTGTGGAATCCAGGGGGTGTTTTCTCGACTTTGGAAACGTTTGGAGATCCGGTTACTGAGATGATATTAAAAATGATCACACAACAGCACTGTTTGCGTAGGGTGTTTATTTGGATTTTCAGAGGATTTAGGGAGATCAGTCTAGGTGCGAATTTTTAAGTAAACAATTTCTTTCAAACGAAGTTATTAATCAATTTTCGATGTGTGTTTAGAGGATAGCTCGATTCACGCATTAGCAAAATACTTATCAAAGCTGCATCGTGCGTATCATAAATTCGTAAGCAGCTTCGTAGACGAACCCACCAGACAGCTACCCCAAGAAAAACGTCACGTCAGAATAAACGAACCTCGAAGAACCCGTCGTACTCCGATCAAGCTGCCAGCGTGCAACAACAATCAACCACCTCAGAAAACAGCCTGAGAACTCGCCTCGTAAAACCAACAGGCTCTAACTTTACGACAGCATCCCCGTTCCCAAATGTCCGCGATTCTGACTTCGAAAAAACGTGCCATGAAAACAGTTCGTGCGCGGACGCCCTAGAAAAAGAAACGTAATCCTTCGCGTGGCGGTAGGCAAACGAAGAGAGGGGCATCAAAGTCTGAAAGCGAGCTTCCGCGTGGTTTGTTCCACGGCTCGATGAATAAACATCGATCAGGATGGCGAGAAGATTCGTGTAGCCACCAATCGAGAACGGTGGATCAGTAGATGAAGAAGAAGCAATAGACGCGAAGCGAAACTATTTCGAGCGCCTACTTTGGTATCGTAAAAGTGACATCAAAGGATATTAGAATTCCCACGAGTTGCCAGTTATTTTATTATAAATAATAAAATTCTAGAATTCAAAATACTCGAGTCCAGAATTTTGAAAATCGTTCTTCAAAAACGAAGCTCCAATTGTGGATTAAGAAAATTCCAGAATCCAGAATTTTAAGACTCGTTTCTCGCTAAAAAAAAAACAAAGCTCCAACTGCAATGTTATTATTTTTAATTTTCGTTTTATGTCAGCTTCCACGACTGCCCATTTCCGTTCGAACCCACCTGTAGAGTACACGCGGCTATCGATTCGAGACCGCGAGCTAAGTAATTTGCCCACTTCCGTTCGCATTGTCTGCGTTGATCGCGTCACGGGTATCGAAATACACGACCGGATGTCGAATACTTTCGATATTCGCGGTGCAGTCGAACGCTTGGAGCCAGGTTTAAGCGAGTGAGTCGACAGGTTCGTCGAGGACCGACACGCGTGTTTGTCTTGCTCGCGGTCCCGAGAGCTGTTTGCATTGGCTCTGCACCTTCTGGCTGACTGAAATGATTTCGTCGAGGCGAGCCTCGAGTGCGCCCTCGACGACGAGCACCAGTGCTCTCGGGCGTTACGCGGTGACTTTCGGTTTCAAGGTTTGTTCTTCGCCACTCGTCGCCGATTCATGCTGATTGGTGGCGGGCTTTGTGTGGCTTCGATGAAAAGTGCGTACCTTTCTATCGGGTACACGTATGATACTGTTGCGCTTACTGTTTGCGGGACCTCTTTTAGGGTAGTTGAAGAAGACGATGGGAATTCGTCCAAAAATTTGGAAGCCAAGAATTTTCTATCAATTGCGAGAGTTGCTATAAAAGAAATCGTAAAGCAAGTGTTTCTGTATTTTAGACCTAACCTAATCTATCCTTTCTATTACGTACACGTATGATACTGTTGCGCTTACTGTTTGCGGAACCTCTTTTAGGGTAGTTGAAGAAGACGATGGGAATTCGTCCAAAAATTTGAGAGAAAAGAATTTTCTAATCGCGAGAGTTGCTGTGAAAGAAATCGTAAAGCAAAAAGAGAGTGTTTCTGTAGTTTAGGTCTAATCTAATCTATCCTTTCTATTACGTACACGTATGACACTGTTGCGCTTACTGCTTGCGGGACCTCTTTTAGGGTAGTTGAAGAAGATGGGAATTCGTTCAAAAATTTGCGAGAGTTGCTATAAAAGAAATCGTAAAGCAAGTGTTTCTGTATTTTAGACCTAACCTAATCTATCCTTTCCATTACGTACACGTATGACACTGTTACGCTTACAGTTTTTGGCACCTCGCTTAGGGGTAGTTGAAGAAGACGATGGGAATTCGAAAAATTTTCTATCAATTGCGAGATCGTGAAGCAAAAGGGAGTGTTTCTGTATTTCAGCGGGCTACTGGTTTACTGTCATCTTGTAAATTGAAATTCCTCCGACCCTATCTAGGTGGCAATCTACGAGTATCACCGTGGCGAGTCGCCTCTCCCTCGTTCTCGCATTCTTCATTTTTTAAAAGCGCGGTATAATATATTACGGAGGCGATGCGCCCCGACAGGCGGTTGTTTAACGAATCGAGTGTCCGCGCGGAGTGGGCGCGGAACGTTTTCGCAGCTAGGAAGAAAAATGCGGACCCTTTGAAATGGCACGGCGGACACGCGCGCGGCAACGCTCGGAACCTGGAAATTAATAGCTTCCACGGCGCGCTGTCAGCGTCCGTGGCGTAGATCTAATAACCCACGGCAAATATTTAACGGCTCCCGCGGCGATTCCTCGAAATTCTCTGCCGATTCCCGGACCAACGAAACGACCGAGCCGCGACCGAAAATTGAACTTTCGCGAAGCGATCGAAAAATAGCCAGCGTAGACGATGGAATTTACGATTACCCACGCATCTACGCACACGCCATTTCGCGTCTTTAAGAGCCCCGTACGATCGATCGTCGGATCCGCAGAATGGCTCCGGGTCCCCAGGAGTCGCGCGTAATGGCCGCGGTGTTTGATCGAAGCGTACAATGCGAACGGCGGCGGGACGAAATGGAGTTGAAAATCGCGGTTTCCTCGAAAGCCAGGCATGGTGGGGGCGTTCGAACGACGGTTAAAGGTCGAAGACGGGGCGCCGTTAGAGGGCCGTAATTGTTTCCATTGTGTCGAAGAAACGGGAAGGCGGGAAAGAACCGTGGAACGGGTCCTGGCATCCGGTTCGAGAGCGGGCAGTGCGTAGACCGGCCGTTTGTTTCGCCTGTGGCTTTAGCCTCGCGCTATCGTTGACGCTAACCGAACCTTTTGTCCGCCTAGCATTCGATATCGGTCGGAGAAACACGAGTCCCCTTTACCACGGAACGGGGAACGTTCCAGGCACCCATTGCTGGCCCCGAGGTGTTACCCCGTCGCCGTTAAATCGCGAACAGCGTCTCGTTTGTTTCCCAGCTTCCTGCGGGCTGAGAAGTTTCCTGGAACTTTCCTATTCTTCGTCGCCGGCTGAATTGTCTCGTTCGCTTGTTTATTCCCCTCAGGAATTCGGGGAGCCGCTGATTTTCAGGGAACCAGCGGTCGCTGCGAGCGGATACTTTCGTCGCGTCTGAGATTGGCCGTTTTTTCCTCGATTTTCTCTCCTCGTTGTCTCTCAAGTTGAAAATAAAGGACGTGGATTGCGCGTTGACTCTGGTTTTCTTCACTGGGTTACAAGAGAAATCGCGGATCGAGAGTGCAACTTCGGTTCGGAGACCGCACGCTGGTTCGTCGCGTTTGAGATTGGCCGTTTTTTCCTCGATTTTCTCTCCTCGTTGTCTCTCAAGTTGAAAATAAAGGGCGTGGATTGCGCGTTGACTCTGATTTTCTTCACTGGGTTACAAGAGAAATCGCGGATCGAGAGTGCAACTTCGGTTCGGAGACCGCACGCTGGTTCGTCGCAGTTCTATCTAGTTATTCGGTTAGATCGAATCTGGAATTACGTTTCAGCGTTTAAAACAACGATAATTGGTCGACGGCTATATTCCAGCGGCACTCACGGTCCAGCTCCGTTTATCGACTCGTTCGACGACGCTACTTTAACCCCCCGTTCCGGTTAACCGGTTTACACGTGGCGAACAGTTACGAATAGTCCTCGAGTCGGGTAGATCGTCAGCCGGTTGAACTCGTTGACGCGGGGAATCCGTTTATCCGCGCGAAGCCGTTGGCTCCTTAGAAAATACGGACACCTGCGACCGAAATCAGCCGGCTGATTCACGCGGGGAAATCCTGTTATTGCGTGTAATTCCATCGTTTTGCTCGCTGCGCCGCGCGCGGGATCCTAACTCCATTCTCTGCTTCGCTCGATATCGGCTGCGAATCTGCCTCGAAGCTACTGGAACATCAACGACGGTATATTTTTCCTGTAAATCGTGTTACGGCGTACAAGTCGTTGCTGAAAGTCTGTAGGAAAAAGTATATTTCAAATATAGAACGCAGTAGAATGTAGAAATGTTAAAATTGTAGATTCGTTCGATCTCAGTTAATTATTAAAAGCGATCGAGCGCTTTAATAGAAGATATCGATGTAATACTATCCTACAGCAGCTGGTGATATGCGAAAAATCGGGGCGAACGGTAAAGGTGCGAAGAGAATCACTGCGACCGCAAGTCGCAGCAATTTCATCCCTCACCGCAGGTCCATAGAATCTACCTCTTCTTTGATTCGACCGCAAATTATACTAATTTCCTATAGCACCGTAAGCGATTCGACTGTGATCATTGCCGTCTCACGTAGTCGATCATCCTGTGCTCACCTTGTCACCAGAAATCGGCCAAGCTTCCGGAACAGTGGCGAGCAAGAAGTGTCTGTTCTACGTGACCAAATCAATCTGTTGTACGATGATTTACGACTCCACTTCCATGATACACCATAGATACCGCAATAAATATACAGCCATTACAAATATCATTGCTGATGCAAGATTTTCCCACTAATTTGAGAGAGAGAAATTTGCAAAACGCACGTATCTTCAGGCAGCATCGCCAGAGCGAACACGATCAGCATCCACGACACCCAACGATCTCCCAGCAGCGACTGCGTAAGTGGTCAGACGTAATCAAGCCTGGATAGTCGTCCGTAATCCGACTATCGTAAACGATAAAGAAGCGGGGCGATAAATCATAGGAAAAGTGGACAGTTTACAAGTAATTGAAAGCCATTAGGGACACGTTTATACCCGGTATTATCACCCATGGCACGCATCGTTATGGCGTACGAACGTAACACGAGGAGAACCGGTTCTGGGAATATATAATCGTACCGCCGCTGACCGTATTGATAGTAAATCTCATCGGGACATCAGGACTCTCGATGTCGATTCGATATCGACGAGTTCATTCCGTCGAGGTGGACAGCATCATTAAGCTGTTGCTCGAGACTGAGCAAAAGCGGCGCAGCTGACGGAATTAGGGGTTAAAATGCGCGACATGGAGGGATTTGTAGGTCAGAATCGCGTTGGATGAGAGAAACGTGACATTATCTATCTATGACTCCATCCCTAAGTGTAATCGAACTCAAAACAAACGTAAATCCACAATTTAACCGACCAAATACTGATTCGTACCTAGATGGACCTCTAAACATTCCCTTGAACGCCATACTGGACCGTTGTAATTCACAGAGCATCGCCGATCTCGCGACCGATTAAAGGTCGTAAAGCACACCAGGTGTTGATGACCGTAACCCTATGCGTCCCTATTAAAATGAAATATCTGGGAAGTTGGGAGAGCTATGCGAAGCGGAACGACGAGCCGCTAATTGCTGTTTGACCGAAGGAGTTCGAGCGTCGTGGAGGAAGCCACGGAGATTGTTGTTCCACGGTTCATCCACGGCTGGGTCTGGGGATAGGCTGGCTTCTGTACGGATGAAACACGGGGCAGGATTATCAGCGGAGACTTGGTGGATTAACGTCGAACGATCCTGATCAAAGATGCTTCGTCTCGTCGGGGATCAGTCTGAGTGGGTATCGTTTCGGTGCAGATTAACCTCGTTGGTCTGCGGTCGACTCGACGCAGGGGCGAGAGCGAGCGGAAAAGTAGATCGTACCGAAAGTTTCGAATCGTTGATTGTCGAAGAAGTTGGTGTATTTCTTATTGCTTGTCGGTGGGTGTCTCGAGTTAGCGAAATGGGGCAAAGTGTCGGTGATAAACGAGTTATGTTTGAGCGGTACGGTTTTCGTGCAGTTTGAAATTAATCCTAGAAACGAGCTATTGAAACAGTCATTACACAAAACTATGAGAATTATTTAAAAAACGAAGCATCTAACGCTTTCGTTCGTTCCATCGAGTCCTGGTCTGAGCGAACCTTCCCTTATCCACCCTGTCGTTCCGCCAAAACTCAAAGACACTTCCCCAGCGGCATGCATAACCAGCAGAAGTTGCTCGTGCAACTCGAAGATCCCCGTAAGCAACCCGTGGCGGGAGGGGTATCGGTTGCAGAAGTAAATACAGGGACCAACATGGCCGGGCAGCGGCGGAGCTGGATCCGGGATTCGCGATCTGGGTGGTGTTTCCCGTGCAGCCCGATGTTTAGACTGCTTAAGTCACTCGAGGCCCGACATATTTATTCATGTGGGTGCCGTGTGGGTACCGGTATGTAAATTGCGAGGTATACGGAGCCGGGTACGCGACGCCCGGCCACCTGAGCCGGTCACGCGTCAGCCCATTAGCGTTTCTTGCCCGCGACGAAATCGGAGAGCGGCGCCACCGCAACCGCACCCCCGACTCTGCTCGCCACCCCGAGGCGAGGTTTTCTTCGTCCAATTTCTGCGGTCGCCCCGTATCCCTCGGCGTTTCGCGCGACAGTCACGCGCGCGCGCGCGCGTGTATTCTCACGCAGCTCTTCCTGGTCCCGCGACGAAATCGACGGTCCAGGATCGGACGCGACGACGTCTCGCGAACGAAACTTCACTCTCGAGCGGTTCGTAAGCGTTGGCATCGTTCAACTCGCCGCTGCGAGGGGCACGATTTACGACGCCCAATCTCGCAGCCTCCATATTTGCCGTCCACCGTATTACCCGCGGTGATTGAAAATTACAATCGGCCGGTTTTCATTTCGCGGGCGATATTTCACGATCGGCGCGAAGGCGGAGGCAATTAAACGTAAAGGCACGGGACGCTCGTTAGAATAGCGCGCAGAAACGTTCCTTTCCGCGGGAGATTAGCGGCGGCGCGGCGTAACTCATCGACTGGCGGCATTAATAACATCGTTTATCACTCTCGTTAAAGGGTAGCAGTCGAATGTGCACGCGGCATGATGAACGGGCCCTTTCTCTCCACGAAAAATCAATCTGCGCGCACGCCGGAAGGAATTAATCTTCCCGGTGGTCCGCGGCGCGGTCCGCGGCCGCAATAATCGCCGCGTGATATATATTTCGCCATTAAACCCGCATTCGGACGGATTTTTTCATTCATCAGCCCTGTTGCCGATTCGCGCTTTTAAAAACCGCGCCCGCCCCGTACGGCCCGGGAAATATGTCCGGCCATACGTCATTCCGACACATTATTCCCTCGTTAACGAACAGACGTTTTCACGCCTTAACGACACTTCATAAATTAATGCACCCGCCCGTCACGCCTCGAACCTCTCCGAATAGTGCGACGCCGCGGAACAACCCTTTCATCGCTTTCAAAGTGGCTCTGGACTCTCTCGTAATTGTAAAAATCAAGTTAATCGCGGTACCATCTGAAATTAAAGGAAAGTAAGGTGGTAGAATTTAATTCACTGTATAGAAATTGGTAGCAACACAATCTACGATGATGGGTATATGTATTCAACCCTTTCCTCGCTTTCAGCGTGGCTCTGGACGCTCTCGTAATTGTAAAAATCAAGTTAATCGCGGTACCATCTGAAATTAAAGGAAAGTAAGGTGGTAGAATTTAATTCACTGTATAGAAATTGGTAGCAATACAATCTACGATGATGGGTATATGTATTCAATCCTTTCCTCGCTTTCAACGTAGCGCTGAACTCTCTCGTAATTGTAAATATCAAGTTAATCGCGGTACCATCTGAAATTAAAGGAAAGTAAGGTGGCAGAACTTAATCCACTGCATAGAAATTAGTAGCAATGCAGTCTACGATGATGGGTATATGTATTCAACCCTTTCATCGCTTTCAGTTGAACGTGTTATAGATTACGTGGTTCTGGACTCTCTCGAAATAGTAAATATCAAGTTAATCGCGGTACCATCTGAAATTAAAGGAAAGTAAGGTGGTAGAATTTAATTCACTGTATAGAAATTGGTAGCAACACAATCTACGATGATGGGTATATGTATTCAACCCTTTCATCGCTTTCAACGTGGCTCTGGACGCTCCCGCAATTGTAAAAATCAAGTTAATCGCGGTACCATTTGAAATTAAAGGAAAGTAAGATGGCAGAACTTAATCCACTGCATAGAAATTAGTAGCAATACAGTCTACGACGATGGATATATGTATTCAACCCTTTCATCGCTATCAACGTAGCTCTGGACGCTCTCGTAATTGCAAAAATCAAGTTAATCGCGGTACCATTTGAAATTAAAGGAAAGTAAGGTGGTACAACTTAATTCACTGCATATAAATTGGTAGCAGTACAATCTACGATGATAGATATATGTATTCAACCCTTTCATCGCTTTCAGTTGAACGTGTTATAGATTGCGTGGTTCTAGACTCTCTCGAAATGGTAAAAATCAAGTTAATCGTGGTACCATCCTAAATTAGAGGAAAATTATAAGGACAAACATGGCTCACTGCATAAAAATTACTAGCACTACAGTGACGAATCCACGACGATGGATTCAACTCACAGTTCTGCTCAACTACTACGGAACATTTCATAAAAAAAAATTGGCTGATATCTCCACGCAAATCAAAGTTCACGTCGAAACAACGTTCTCCAAAATGGAGTCAATTTTATTAAGAAGAAGATCGTAAAGCTGCTCCCGGGAAATCGGGCGTCTCGGGCGCTTTGAGGGGATCGCAACGAATTTCCTCGCCTCCCATCAACGAGGAGGGTAAAAAACGGGCGGAGGAATGAAATTCCGCGTGCAACTCGCGACGGACTGCCGCGCCGCGGCTCAATCAGAACCGCGCGCGCGGTCTCTGCAAATTTGTATTTCTAAATTGAACCGGCTCCGTGTAAATAATACCGAAACTTTTCTCGATGAACAAAGTGAGTGGCGGGGCGGCGGGACAAGTGGATGAAAAGGGGCGAGGCGGAGCGGGGGCGGCGGCCGGCTCCTTTGAAGTTCCGTACATAACGTTGAAATTTCTGTTAAAGAACTTCACCGCGAGTTTTTCAACTTGAACTTGCCCGGGCGTATTTTCCGCCTGTATATTTTCCGGGGCTGTCTCGACCCGCGTAGCCGCGGGCGGCTCGATATAACCGGCTCTCGATTTATTGGAAATGAGACTTAACTCGTTCCGCCGTCGGCCTGGTACTCCGTTCAAGCTAAAATATTAGTTTCCCCAGCGCGAAAGGAAAGCGGCCGCCGATGGGAAACGAGCCGGCGGGGCTCGGTGCCGTTTCTCCGATTGCCTCGGCTTCTGTTCGAGCGATGATAAATTGGATCTCGGACGCCGCGACACGAAATTAAACTTAACTGCTCGGTGACCCGGTTCCTTTGTAATTTCATTAAACGGCCCGAATAATAATCGGCGCAATTGAACTTCATTCAATAACCGCAGGGAGGAGGCAATCGTCCGTTTCTTTGGATAAGAATTCTCCAACTTCAGCTACGTTGAGCCACCCTTTTCTCTTTATCTCGACCCTGTAATTCTGTTTTTTCCCCTGTAGCGATCGAGCGTACGTGCGAGTTTATTTCGTTGCATTATTCCGGAGTGCTCGAGCTGGTTCACGGATAGTTTGATTAATTCGGGGAGTAACTTTTCTGAGAGGTTCCAAAGGAAACCTGTCTAGGGGTCGGGGAAACGATTCAAAGCGAGCGAATATCGTTCGCAGCGGGAGAGGCTTTGATGCGGGGGTGTCTGAATTTTTGAAACGTTCCGCGAGTTTATCAGTGACGTTGAGGAACACGCCGATTACGGGGCTAATTAGGCGGATCCAGCGCGGACGCGAGCAGGCGCGATAACGACGTAGCCGCGACACGAGCAGAGATTTCGCCTTGTCGACGACCACGAATCCCAGCTATGAAATAATATTATCGCCGGGGTGTTGGGCGATCGCGAACCCTGCGGGTGACAAAGAGCAACGGGCGTTATCTGACGATGACCCTTTCAGTCCGCCGGAGTTTGGATCTTTCTTGAAAGGATCCGTCCTCGTCGCTTCGGCTTTCTACCCTCTTTTCACCTCGCGGCGAAGAGATAACCGAGCTGGCGAACGCGGCTGCTTTAAGGGGTTGTGCACACCTCGGATCGTGTCCCTGAGAACCGTCCTGTTTGGTCCACGCGCTGCTCTTCGCTATCCGTACACGTTTGCCAACGGTGTGAACAACTTTCGCGAACAACGGACATCGTGGAAGCGAACCTGTCAGCGAACTGCGAACAGTACTTTCTCGAAGGCGGCGTATCAAAGGAATTGTTCGCGAACAGCAGTGTAGACTTAGAGACCCAGCTGGGACAGTTCGCGGAAGCCAAGATGACTGTTTTGATTTCCGTTGACAAGACGTACCTTCTCTTGCGCAAAGTCTGCATTTCCTACACGCGTTCAGTACGAATGGTTGAAATAATTTTTTTGTCCGCGCAATTACTAGACGCAATTCTGAATGCCACGAATATTGCTAAAATTCCGTTTCATTGGTAATGAAATTTTTAATTACACCTCAGTTAGCTCGCAATTAATTTCCGAGGGCCGCTCCAATTTTAGTATTTCAGAGGAGCTGGACGTAGTTTCGACGGTTGCTCGCGCAACACCCTTTAACCCGCGCCCTTGTTGCGTCCACTTAAACCCGTTTAAGTTCAACTTCAATTAGCCCTTTGAGCAGTCGACTCTTTGTAACGTAAAAGGAATTGGCTTTTTTGTACTTCTCTTAAGCACTTTTGACGTTATGCAAAGAAAGCACCACTGCAGCACACCTGCTTTTGATTCGTCGCGGAAAGAAGGCACCCTTTCTCCCTTCGCGCGAATCTCTTTCGAATCCTTGCGAGGAACGAGCGTGGTTTGGGTGTCCGCGTAGCTTTCACGCTACAAATAAATAGGTCTCTTTGATTCGTTGCAAACAGGAGTAAAAATTAAGCGTTTCGTGCGAGAAGAAATAAAAATTGAAGCACCAAATGGCCACGCTCTCGATCGGTTTTTTTTAATCCCAATTTGCTGTCCATGTAATATTTAAATGATCGAGTTCCTTGCCTGTTGTGTTATTCGTAGTACGCATGGTATATTTTGTAAAAAGAATCTTTCATTCCCTGTTCAATTTTTATCACGACGGTGCGCTGTTTGCATATGCATCTCTATCAATATGGAACTGACGTTTCTCTCTTGAATGCTCGAATGCTTCGTGCCTGTCATAAAATATACAGCACTCAAAAAGTTTCCTACAAAATTGAACAGACGCAGACGGCACTTCGGCGAGGAGCAAAAGAATGATGAATTAAAAATGAATTTCCTTTATTATTTACCCCCGCGAGTTGTACTCTTCATTGTCACGCGTCACACTTTTTGCGTTTCGCTGCTCTGAAATTAGTCACTCCAAGCAGGTGTGATCAAAAAGCGACAGTGAAAAGTCGCGGAAAAGCAGTCGACATCGTGCAAGCGCACAATTCACCGCGTCTAGCGTTCGATTCTCCAAAAAGTCGACCGGGATCCGGCTGCCACTTGGTAGCATCGAATGTGCACAACCCCTTAACGTAGCGTTGCCATAATGGAGCCACGTTTTCTCCGTGGCGCTGGGAATTATTTACTCACGCCGGGAATGCGGAGGAGGGTATCGTTGTAAGAACAGCCCGAGGTCTCACCTACCGATGTCGTCGTAATCCGTGTCGAGAATCGGCCGCGAGAGCAACGAAGAAGAGAGGAGGATAGCGGTGGCCATCGCAGCAACCGGCTCCACTCCTGTCTCCCTCGCCCCCACGCTCTCCGTCTCTTTCCCGCCGCAGATATCGTTACGCGGATAAAACCGCATTGCTGAAAGGCTGCCGAGCTAATCGGCCGCTCGCGCCGCTTCCTCGAAACTCCCGCTTCCTCGAAATCTTTCGGGCGCACGCGGAATGCCGATGCTGCGCCGCGATCGAACAGCGGCCCCGATAAAACAGCAGCCCTTAACAGGCGTCGGGCGCGAGGCGAGTATCGGTATTTCCCTCTCGGTGTTACGCTTGCGGACCGCGCGGCGAGAAGAGGGATGCCTCGAGTGGACGCGGGGAATTTCGTCGATAGAGCTGATCGATCGAACTCGTCGCGACGGGGCGAACGATGATCCAACGGGGTGAACGTCTGCCGATTACGTGCGCGGGGGGTGGTTGGACAATTGTCAATGGAACTGATTCAGCGAGCATAAGTAAGGGTACAACAGAGAACGCCTTCTTCGTTTTAAAATTTATCAAAAACGAGGCGTGAAACGGAACTTTGCAGTCGCTCGTGTCCCTCTCATCGTCGTCCACTTCTGTCCGCTCGCTCGGGGTGAACTGACTTCTCCAACGAAACAAGAAATAACACGCTTCCCATTATTAACCTACGCGTTACACAGACGTGGTACGGTAACGCACGCAACCGTTGGCAACTGCTCAAGCCACATCAAAAACCACCCCTCGTCGGATCCGAGCGTTCTCGCCTCGGCCTCCCTCCGCGGAGCGCCGGTTCGCCCCGACAACGGCTGCAAAACCGCCGCGCAGTCGACGCGCGGAGTTACAAGGCTGCGCATAATGCTATCAGAAGCCGGGCATCCGCTCGAGCAAGAAGGCAGAGCGGAGAGACCGTAGAGGGCCCGCAGAAGGCCGGGCCGGGGCTTGATGAACGCGCCCGTTTATATCTACCGGCTGGTGGTACCAACGAACGGGGCAGCCGGTCGACGCCGAATTCCGCCGCTTTCCAATAATTTTATTTTTGCTTTTAATGCGCCGCGTCCGCGATGGGATCGTTGGAACGGCTGCCTGGCGGCGGTCGATGGCGCTTCTTGATACTAGATAAAACCGAGGAACGACCGGTCGCCCGCTTTCGGCCCTCCCCTCGACCGATCCTCTACCTTCGCCCAGCCGCCGCCGTTCCCGCTCGCTCGCCACGCTTTTTCGCTCCTTTCCACGCTTCTGGCCTCGCAGGCTCCACGCTCTCCTCTTTGTTGCAGGCTGGCTGGCTTGGCTGGCTGCCGGTGCTGGCGCGTAACCGCGAGTCCGCGCGCAAAGATGCCATCGCGGGCCTCGAACCACCGAGAGATTGCCTTTTCGACGGCATGCGCCTCTCCGCTCGCTGCCACAACAGCCTACCGGGCGCGTCCAATGCCGATCTGCGGATATTTATTGCCGCGCCCCTCAGCCACCGCCGCGGCGCGCTCGCCTTTTCCTTTTTCGCTCGCTGCGAGCCACCCCGCGGCGCCCCTCGCGCCCTACGCCGCTCAAGAGTGATTGATCTGAATTCTTCGCCCGAATTTTTCGAGATCGAACTTTTGGGCCAGCCGGATCGTTTCGCAGTGGATCGGACGGGGTGTCTTTTTGCTCGCCAGGGTGGTTTCCATTGAGATCTCTAAAGATGGGTGATTCGAGTTTGATTGCTGGGACTTTGGTAATCGTTAATTGACGTTGCGAGTAGTCGCGCAGTCTCAGGATAACGAACCTGAGCAACGTTGCGTACAATTCTGATACAATTGTGAGGATTCAATGGAAACGCAAGTTCTCCAAAGACGATTTTTCAGTTACCAGATGGAAACTACTTTATTATAGATTGTATCGACGCATGGATACTCGAAAATGGACTGTTTCCATGCAAGTCCAGAGCTGACGAGGTTACGAGTGCTCCTCGCCCTGGCCGTGTGTCGTTCTAGCGTCAAACGAGCGGTCTGTAAGCACGTTACACCGGACAGAAGCCGGTGGACGCGTGTTACGATCCGTTCGAATGGGACCTCATGAATAACAAATACGCTCCCCGGTTATTTCTCACGACGGCTAGAGCGTTTCCACGTATACACGGGATCGTCGAACGGCGGGCGATGGGCCGCGGAGCATCGAGAGGGCGGTAAATAATATCCACGCGTGGTGTACGGGCGTCGAGCGATAAATCACCGGCCGCCGTGACAGGAAATTGAACTTTCGCGAATACTTATGCCCTCGTGATTATTCATGTCGATAGCGCGTTCCGCTAAGTGAAAAGGAGCCGAGGGCGAGGGGATCCGCGTCATATTTTAGGCAACGTCCCCGACGATAAATAACGCGTTGGCGTTCCCTCGATTCGAGTCGCCTACGAGCAGAAAAGATGCCTCGTTTCTCTCGCGATCCTGATCTGGGATGCTCGCGATGAATTAGGGGGAGAGAAATCGAAGGACGTCGAAAAACAGTTGTCCCGTTGCGCGAACACCGCGCTGCTTTCTCGTGCGAAGAGAGGAACCGTGGTCGAGCGGCGCAGGCTATAATATAAAACTCGTTTCGATAATCGAGGGTGGTTATTCAAAAATAATGAAATCCTCGGCAGAGTCGGGCTGGTAACTACCCGGCCACCAGGCTACTTTGTAACGCGATCAGCTTTGGTCACGCGCCAAGCCACCACGACGACGACTCGCATCTGCGGCTCCGAATTTATGTGCGGCCTGCTTCCACCCTCTGACACGGCGAGGCGAGGCACGTGGACACGCGGTGACGGTTGTGAACCGCCCCCTTAGAAACTCGCCAAGGCGGACGCAAGTTTGTCGAGTTAATTACATCGCGCGGAAACGTTCTGTCCCGGCGATATTAAATCCAGCCCGAGTTTTCTCGTCGCCCGCGTCATTCTCGTTACTGAACCACCACCACCACCACCACCACCCCTGTTATTCTCACGCTCTCGCGCGGTACTTGAGAAATTTATTATTTTTCTCTCCTCTTCTAAACGCTCGGGTGTCGCTCGCGCGCGACGTCTCGTCGAGAACCACCCCTCTGGAACCGAACGCACGCGCTGCGGTTTTTTTTCTCCAAGAATTATTTCGTCGAGGTAAAACAATCGCGCCGGAAGCTGCGTGTCATCGATCATCGCGCGTTAGAGGGACGTTTCAATTAAGTCGACGACGCGGCGAGCATTGTTCGGGGCTTCTGCGCGCGATGCGTGCGTATCGCGCGAGACGGGGGATTAATCCAAATCCAGCGGGTTTCTACCCGGTCGAGGGAACGACTGTAAAACCGTGTGTTGTCAGACGGGGTCTCGTTGCCCGCGCGCGCTGCGGTGTCGCTTGTTATCGTAGTCTTATTACATCTTAAGCTGGTTGTCACTCCGAAATGATACGGGCGCTGGCTTCCAGTTTCCGCCCGTGAAGCTATTGTACGGCTTGTTACAGCCGACGTGGTATACGCCGGCCTGTATTCTTACCAAGTTCGCTAATGCACTTTGAATTTATCACCGACGAGATCCGGGAGATCTCGGCATTGTTGCGAGAGTTTAAGATCCGCGAGAGTTTTCGAGCACCTATTTAGATACCAGGCGTCGCCTGTTGGACGCGCGTAATCTTTAAGCTGGTCACGTTGCCACCGGGGACACTTCGTAGTCCACTCGTCAAATCGAACGGTCTCCAGTTTCACTTTATTTTATAATCGAGCACGCGAGATTCACTATATTATTTTCAATATCGCTCGTATACTGCGAGAGCATCCCACGACACTCCTCCCATGGAGACGCGCGGCTATAATACCGAACCCGTGCGCACGATAAGCCAGGAACGGCGTGCCGCCATTACAGGCGATAAAGTGCTTAAGTCCTCAATCTCATTCGAGGGAACTCGCGGCTGGAGCCAGCCCGTCGCGCGTGTCACGGTGCAATTACTACGTTTTACTTTCGTCATGCCATTTTTTAATTACGTACCATTACACCTCGTACCTTATTGTTAGCGCCGGGGGTATAAAGCTGTACGAGGGCCCGTAAAGCTACGATGTACGCGCGCGTGTACGTGCGCGCGAGACGCGGAGGGCGGCGACGGTGGAGGCCGTCGTGGAATATAATTTGGCGGAACAAGAAAAGACGCGGGCTGAGGAGGTGGGGTGGATCCTACCCAGGACGGCTCTCGGCCCGCGTATTAACCCTATCGGTATGATGATGCCGCGGTTTGCCTCGGTAGGTACTGTAATTACGGTAATGTTATGCGCGCTAATTGGAGGATTTTGCGAGGGCACGATAAAAACGAGATTACCGGTGAGAGAGCAGCGCGGCGTTGCGCATCACTCGCGCGCTGCCCTGTATCGCGCGGGCACATCGACCAGAGAAATTGGCTATCGGGGCGCACTTCTCGGCCCGGGGCCCATTATCTTAGCGCAAAAAAAAAGTTAGTAAATCATCCGCGATACAATCTGCCGGGGCCCTGGCCTCGAACTCGGGGCTCCTGCTCGCCGCGCACCCCCGTCCCGTCTCCCGCCCCTCCCGCCTTTGGTAATGAAACAACGTCAATAGGATAATGCTCGTCCGTGGTTTTTTAATTAATCCCAATGAGCGGGGATCGGTCGCGGGACGGCGCTGCTCGTTGCGTGCCACGCGCTTGTTAGCGACCTGAGTAATCGCCGCTGGAAATCTTCGGGGTCCTGTCGCGTGTGTCGAGATCAATTTTCCGGTCGGAATCAATTGAGCGCCGGATTAAATCTTGTCGCGCACTCTGGCTGCTCTGAATCGTCACCTTCTTTCGTTGTTTTTCCTTTTTTCCGAGCTTGATTTTCGCAATGGCGTTCTGTCGCGTTGCGATTAATGAAGAATGGTTGTATTTAGATGACGCTAGATATCGATGACGACTGTCTCTGATGAATTCGTGTTACATGGTGCGAAAGAATGAATTTAAACATCTTTTATTGGAGAAGGAAATTTCTCTCAAAGGTGGTTAAAATGACCACGCTTGAAGGAAATTTGAAAGGATCATTCTGAAAGTCGAAACGCGCGCGAAGGGAACAAGAGGATTGCTTTTGTAATTTAGATTAATGGCGAATGGCGGTGGGTGTGAATTAACGATGACTCTAGAGAACAAAAATAAAGTTTTCATTCGAGGGAAGAGAGAATGCTGCAAATGAAAATTTTAAGAATTCGGAGTAATCGCTACTTTGCTCCAATTAAATATTCTAATACTTTTCCAGGGAATTGGAGATTTAACCAAAACTTTAAATCTTAAAACGCGATAAGGAGCTTTTAGCGTCGAGGTTGTAGTTAAACTTGATGTTTTACGCAAAAGGCGTTAGAAAGTCGATGAAATTTCGATCGGAAAATTGCCAAAATTGTCGCGCAGAAAAATTACACGATACGAATGAACGCTGCTTTGATTCGAGGTAAGACGCTTCAGAAACCGCTGTAAAAAATAATGAACTACCTTCAACCAGTCATAAATAAGTATTCGAGCGAAATAAGTGAGACGCGGAGAGGGTGCAAGCGTCGTCGGAAAATGTTTGAAACAAAACAGCGGTACTTTGCCCGGCAGAAAGTTTCTTAATTAATACCGAGACACTTTTTGCCATGGAAGCGGTAATTTTCCGCCAGCCAAACTTTACCGCATCCTTGCAATTAGTTTCAGAGCTGAGAAAACGTGTGAGACAAGATGCGACGCGTAAGGGTTGAACCGTTCCGGCTAGAAAAGAAAAGCAGCGTTCTTCATATTTTGGGAGTACGTTCACGCGAGCGCAACTGAGATATCTTGTGCTTTTCGAGCTTTAAATTAAAGGATTGCGAGTGATAATGATAATTAAAAAATGAGATAAAGCGAAGGCGAGGAGAGAAGTCGAAACAAGACGAGGAGAAACGAAATTACGCCAGCGCGTAAATATTCGACTAAAGAGAAGCACGAAATCAGACAGATGGAATAGGAGATGGCGAGGCAAACGCGAGGAAAGATTCGACGAACATTTCTGTTAACAACGCTTGTTAAAACAACGTCGGGGAACAAACAAGTAAGGCAGATGTAGAATAAATAAGAGGGAGATAGGAGAATTCAGCGACGCTGTGTGTATAAATCTTTAGGAAGAGAGGGTAAATTGAGCGCAAGGGAACGAGTGAAAAAGGAACAACGTAGTAACATAAATATCGAAGAAACTCAACTGCGAATTATGGTCTTCAATTGTTTTTTTCCATATCGATCAAACTTTTCAAGCATCCTCAGAGCCACGGATATAATAACCATCCAACCATGGATATATAAACCATCGTTTCGACTAATTATTACATCGTGTCGCAAATTGGGTCCATTTAATAGGCCCGTAATAAAGGACATGCTACGTTCAATGAGCATAATTGGTACAGTCACCAATTGATCAACGGCACGTCTATTCATGTAATAGATGCGTTGGTTATCTCTGTGAACGCTATTCAGTTCGCCTGTAACGGGACCGTGACAACCGACCGTAATGAATGAATAATTTATACGTGGCCAACCTTTTATACGTACGTCGCGAGCGTAGGTGCCACTTCATGCTCCGCGCGTCTTGCACGTTGATCAAGGGATGAACTGTTCCACAAAAACATAATTACATTACGTTCACGTTACAGCGCAGTTTTGATCTTTCGCGAATCGAATCGTACACCCCATCCAACCCCGTCGCGAAATGACCAGCGTCCCACCGCTCCGTAGAGACAATACACCCCCTCGCCGTCGCGCCAAAGGGGAAAAAAAGCGGCGGAAGGTGCGAAACGAGTGGCGAAGTAACGAAGAACGGTTAAAAAGGGGAACAAAAAGCGGTGGGAGACAAAGGTGCTCGCACAATGGCGAGTGTGGGTGCGCGTAAGTGTAATGTATGCCCGCATTGTTTACAGCCGTCTTGCCGCGGCCGTGTAGGCCATTGCACGCGGTGTACACGTGTCCACCCACCGCTACACGCGGGTTACTCAGCGACACCCACGCGTCCGCCCGTGTTTCGACGGTGAACCGCGAAAAACCCGACGACGAAACGTACTTTGGGCCAGATCGCTGGCGCGCGGCTAATTCGCCGTTGTGTCATGCAAATGCCGCTGACGAAAGAAAACGGGGCCACCGTGACGGACGCGGCCGGCCATTGTTCGGGTTGCGTCATTGGAAATTAGCGTGCGCGCGTGGAATGGTCTGTGGAAAAATAAATTCCGCTGCTTGTTCTTGTCTCCGACTTTGAAACTGTCGCAGCCAGACGCGGACACGAGTCTGTAGGTGTTTAAATAAAAATGGACAGTGTTATACAATATTTTTTGTCGATATTAGGGGTTGGAAATTATCCTGTCTGCTACACGCTTTTATTATACATCATGAAATTCGTGTTACAAGGTGGTACGCGTAAGAAATTTCAACTTTAGCTGATTCAGGTAGGTTATGCAAACAGCTTCAGTCAGCTGCGTCCGGCTGGCGGAATGTAGGTTGATTTAAATCGTTTTATTATTTTTGCTTTCATAAATAACCCACGCGGAAAGCAACTTTCTAGTTTCCACTCGTATCAAATTTCCCTGCGATTTTCTTACCGATTTGAAATTCATTCCGCAGACATCGTTAGTAGTCCCCTTTATTTTCATAAATATTTGATCAGACACTAGTGCGCGTTCCTTGGAATGCATAATGGTAGCGCACACTTGATCGATAGTCTCCTTCTGCTGCACGTGCAACGAGCATTCTCGTTCGTTGCTAATCTCTAAATTTGTTGCGCGCAAACACCAAAAATGGATACGCACTATTTTTCATTGCGGGTCATCGACGTCATAACAAATTCGTTTCAATTTAAACATTTATCCTTTTTTTTTAAAAAAAACGAACATCGAATTCCTTTTGCACCTTATGGTAATTTACCCTTTTGTCGTCGCGGAAAACAAACAGCGTATAATCGAATTCCGATCTGAACGAGAATTTCCCACTCGCGTGCAATGAAACTCACCCGTTCGAAGTTTTAACAAATTCCATCGCGTCAGAGGCCCTGATGAATTGTTTATTCCAATTTTCGTTCGACGCGTGGAATACAGCGAAATTAACTATGCGATCGTCCAACTTTCGTTGTTTCGAGGACACGTCACGGGGGATGATGAGAGCGGCAACTTTTCGCATCAATTTTTTTGCCCTCCGTGCGTCAACTATCAGCAACTAAAAAGACAACTGTTAATTAATTGTCCAACCGTAGACGTAGATTGTAACGAGAAGTTGTATGAACTCGGTTCTTTAATTAGCAGAGACGTTCAACTTGAAGTCAAACGTGACGCGATCTGATCTATGAGGCCAAGCATAGATGCTAGAAAAATCGAGCAACACTCGAGTGCCAGTTTCAGACTGCCTCAATTCGGCCGGTCTAAATTCAAATAACATGACTAGTCTAATCGAGACTTCAATATCCAAGTCTATTATTAGATACCACGTCCCATATCATTCGGAGTTGGTTCAGAACTCTCTCACAGATGGCCAGGCAGTTAAACGAGTTCCCACAGTTGTAAGAGCACCCTACTGGTTATATATAGTGTCGCGATGGCAGGGGAAACCAAGATCATACTTCACAGGATCATTTCTGTAGTATATCTGAGCTTCTCTAAGTCCAATCTTAGAGTCGATGCAGCCACGATGACGAGGAATGGTTCCGTTCCCTGAGCGTGAGGAAGACTCGAGAAGTTAACTCTGTTTAATTTCTCGGTCATCGATGATCGTTCACCCTTCGTATTCAGTACGAAGGGAGTGGGGAAGCGGAACTTTCTGAGTGGTTGTAATTTATATAAAAATTAAATTTTCGATTTTTCAATAGGGAAAATGTTTCAAGTAAACATGAATAATTTTTCAATTACTTTGTAGAAACATTTTCAATGCTGCAAGCTTGGTTTCAAGCAAATTTGAGCAATATTTGCAATTTTCTTGCAGATATATTTAATTCGGAAGAGATATATATGTGGTAGAAGCAGAATTTTTATACTGAAACCACATTTTGCTTTTATTCACGTAAAGAATCAATCAATTTCTGTCAATTAAAAACTAAAAACGAAACTTCTGTTCCTGCGCCAGTTATCTTTTCAGTATTTCACGTTGGAACGTTTTGTTATCGATATAATTAATAACAAATAAAACCGTTTATCCGTAGCGTATTTTAAACTTTTATCAATTGCAATTTATTGCAACTTTGTCAGCTGCAATAAATAACACGGATTCGTTAAACATTTGAAAAAGCAGTAAAATATTTATTGTTTGCAATAGAAAAAATAATTACAAATTCCTGCGTAACACAATTGTGTAACAATTGCTGCGCAAATTTATTGTCAGTGCATAAATGCTTTGTAGTTTGTGAATGGAAACACATCGCACATCTGCCAGTATACGTAACAAAATAAAATAAAATATTTACGTATTTGTTAGGAATAAAAAATGTATATAAAAAAGAACCAATATGAAAAAAAAGAAGCCACTATCTCGCAGTCGGTAGGACTCGAACCTACGCTCCCAGAGGGAATCTGATTTCTAGTCAGACGCCTTAACCACTCGGCCACGACTGCTTGTTGCAACTACTTTATTTATTGCAGCTGAGAACGCTCTTTGTTATCACATAAAAGATGAAATGTTGATGCAATTCATCTGTCTACATTTTAAACAATTACTTTCACAACTCTCAAATTAATTTCACGATATAACAACTCGACGAGTGACAATAAAAATATCCCTCCATCTTAAATTGTTACCATTAAATTTATAATATGAAATCCAAAAAGCCGTCGGCGACCAGTCGAATCCAACGAGAACTAACCGTAACGTCATTAAAGTCCTGAATCGCAGCTGCGACCGAATCACAACTAAACCGCGCGCGACGAACCTAATTCGCGTTACAATATCCCTCCAATTCCAATCAATTTCCGGGGCACGCGAGCAAACTGCGAGCTCGACAAAGAAGTGAAAGCAGCTGATTAACGGGTTCTAAATCACGCGGCGCGGCGCGTGTTTTATCAGCGCGAAACGTCAAACAAAGCGGGGCGACGATATCGCTGTCGAATCGGGGTTAAACGCGACGCGGATGGAACACAAAGCTGTCGGATCGGAGCGAGTCCGTGTTCGATGGAAAAGAGCGATGCGACGAATCGTCACGCGATTATCGACGCTCGCTTGGGGACGGGTCGGTGGCTAATTAGCGAAAGTAGTGTCAATGATGCAGCGCGATTCGTCGGCGTACAAATTTACCCCCTTAACTTGGCAATATCCCCTTCTGCTCGCGCTCGACCGTAATGGCGGCGGTATTTGCACGGTAAACGCGCGTCGTTAGTTTCGTCCGGTCGAGGCTAAAGGCTTTATTTAACAGCAAACAGGATGCGCGTGCTGCGCCCATGAACACGTTGTAACCCGCTGACGTGACACGCCACCGAGGGGTGGACGGACGCTGTACCACCGCGTGTTACTGCGAACCTCCTCGATGCTGAGGATTATTTTTTGAAATCGCGATTTCGGAGTATTGGATCTCGAATTACAAGTAACAGGCTCGTCGTCTAGTTTACCTCTTTTTCGCAGGTTCCTTTATAGGTCTGCTATGTGTAGAAATTTACTAGTTGCGCGTAATCAGTTTGTTGGTTACGATATAAAAGTACGAGTAAGATTAAGAGCAACGCTCGTCAATTCGCGAACCGACCATCTCGCTCGAAACAAGACCTGGAAGACACACGAACGCTCTCTCTCTTTACACCGTGTGCGCCAGCAAAACAACTTGCCCCCGGCAAAAAGAAGAAAACCCTGCTCTGCCCGTACGGAAGACGCCTTATCATTTTTCATACCCCGTTACATTCACCCTTATCGCATTCTCCTTCCCACCGCGTCCAGCGAAAGCAGCACCACCGACGCGTTTTAAATATTCACGAAGCTGCTTCCACCCTTTTCCTAGCTCGTCGTCGCCGGAACCACCCCTTCGTTTCTGTCGATCCGCAGCTCCGATTGTCACGGCAGAGACAAAGCGTCGGCCGGTTTAAAATACGGCGCCGCGGGATTAGCTTATTCCGGGGGACGCGTGCACGAATCGGCTGCGTCTTCGAGGGCCGATTCAGGGGCATCCAGGCGTTAAGCTGATAGCTCGGTCGCGGCTAGACGTAAATGAGGGACGCCGCTAAAGACGCCCGCTGAATGGCACCAGAGATCCGCGCGCGATCGCTAGGATAATGCCAACTATATAGCGTTACAATGTAATGTCGGTTGGGTTCCTTCTCGCGATAGTAGAAAAGGAAACGTAAAGCCTTCTTTTGTCTCATCCCTTTACAGATCGTAGAGTTTTCCTGCGACTGCTGGT
Source organism: Xylocopa violacea (assembly GCA_963969225.1). NCBI lineage: Eukaryota > Metazoa > Arthropoda > Insecta > Hymenoptera > Apidae > Xylocopa > Xylocopa violacea. The sequence continues at coordinate 17,563,084 of CAXAJV010000014.1, forward strand.
TTCTATTTATTTCATCCCTGTTCGCTGATAGAGGTGTTTTGCGCAATGGCATTAAAGTACGAAAACTATATACAGCATGGGTCGTATCGTATACAGGTTAATATAGCTTGTTCTTCGTCGGATTCTACGCTAGTTACCGAGGAACCCCAAAGGACTCCCCTCATTTTTCCTCATTTCCTCTGCCCTTCCTTTCGCTTGCCTTTTTCCCGTACTCTCCTCGTACAACTCATTCGTTTATTCTTCTCCCCGTTTCTCGCGTCGCACGAAAGCGTATATCAGATAAATTCAGCTATTTGCGGTCACAAAAAATGCGAAACTACGGGGTTAGTAATTATCAATATTTTTCAGCAAACTGAAATGCAAATGTTTAGCATCTCCAAACGGGGAAAAGAGTAGCGTTATATCACTTTCGAAACAAATGGTGCAAATAAAATATCCTACTATTTCATCGCGTACCAGTATTTTAAAAACCATTTCAAGTAAGTCACGGTTAATCCTCGGGCCAACACGAATTTGAATCGCGCACACATTTGTTATTTTGATAAATACATCGCGAACTGTACGAGGATACGCGACAGTTTGTACGCTGTACGAAAAGATCGCAGTCAGATAAGCTGCGAAAATACGCACTTACGCCACGAACTATTCAATCCACCCCGTAATTCTTTTCGCAAGCCAAAACATACAGCACCGTATTTGGTACAGCACAAATATACACGTTCAAAAATTCGTCAAGTTGGTCATTAAATTCGCGATTGCACCTTTAGCGCGAAATCTTCTCTCCTTCGCGACACCGTTACGTTTCACCCCTGCAGCGAACCAACCCCTCCCCCCGTTCCATTCTCTACGTACTCCTTTCCTTATCTCGCAGCGGACCATTTCCACTTGTCTATTTCGTTTCGCAGCCCCGTTTCACCCCTGCCGTCGTCCCAACCCCCGCGTCGCCCACTCTCACCCCCAACCGCCCTCGTTCTCACCTATGCCCCCGTTGTCTCTATTTCGAGGCCGTTTCCCGGCGTAACTGCCGCCCCCCCTGACGGTTACAAACGATACTGGCGTTCCGGAGGGGTTGCAATGGATTTAAGTCACGTTCGTCCCGCTTAATCCGCGCGCATTCTTTCCGGCGGTGGCCGCCCCCGCCGCGAATTCCGGGATCCGCAGCCGACGACACGGACGTAATTAAGACGTAACGCGCGGCTTTAAACGCGGCTGCCACCGGTGGAAATAATTACGGCGCGCGGCTGAAGGTAGCCGCGGGAAGGAGGGGTGGCCCTTCCAACCCCTCGTTCGATCGTCGTTGGCGCCGCTCGCGCCCGCCGACTTGCTAGATGCCGGTGTTAAGGACTCGTTCCTGCAGCCTTTTTCAACCCCGCGTGATCGATGGCGGAGATCGCGAGAATTGTCTGCGAAACGGATGTACGAAGCGGGGCTGTTCTTAGAGGCGCTTGAGAAAGATATATGCCGCGGATTTTGGAGGATGTTTAAGGGCTGAGAGTTAAGAGGCGACGGGGATGATAAGGGACGGGCACGGTCGGGGGATGATTAAGCGTGCCAGGACAGGGTCGACGTTCAATGTGTAACGTTGAGGAGTATTCTTCTTTTCGTTTTTTTTTTTACAGGGGTACCGTTAACGGTACGTAATCGCTATGAATATTCAGTGCGAAATAAATTCGCGCGAAGTATAAGATTATAAATCACAAATGCGAATTAAAATACAAATTGCAGTTACAGAATATCCCGCGAGCACCTAACGCAATTACTTACGCGATGTAACATGCAGTGTTTGAAAAACTCGACTGTACAGTGGAATAATTTATTAAGCTGCAAATTGTATGCAGCGGGATAGCAAAGAGTACCGCGCGCGGGATATATTTTACCCTCCCAGAAAACAGAGCAATCGCATTCTTAATACGGATTAAACAATTTTCTAAAATCAGCTCTTCTAAATATCCATACAGCTCTCTTCCAATTTACGACAGTATAATTCACGCACACCCTGAGCCACCGGATGCAAACGAGACCGCTCGCGCTCTTCGACGTCCACCTTAAAATTCTGCCTCGACAAATAACGGTTTCGACTCGAAACTCGGTCGACGGATAGAGAAAAGTGTTCCCGTGAGAACGCAATTCGTTTCGCGAGGATACCTCCGCCTGTTCCGGAGATATGGCGGTCTGAAGCTGGCCCCAGCGAGGGGCGCGAGAGACGTTGAATGGCGGCCGAAATTCCCGGAAACGGCGTGACCCACTTTTTACGCGGAAGCGCGTACGCGCGTTTTAGTGTGGCGGTAGTAAAAAAAGCGCCGCGTCAGCCAGCGTCGCTGACCAGCGCCACGGTTGGGGTAGGTCAATGACGGGGCGCGAGCGAGCGAGAGGCTGGCGTAAAGGGAGCCGTAATTCCCGCTCCCTTTGAACGGCGATATCTCCGGAACGAGACGTCGTATCGGGATGAAACAAAAAGTGAATTAAAGGTGGAAGTCCGCAGTATCTGCTGGAACGAACGGGATCGAGACTGGCACGGAGTTTCAATCAGCGATCGGTCTTTCTCGTTTCTCCTCACCGATGTTGGTGATGGATTAGATAATGGACTTTTGTGAGGACAGGTCTGTTGATGTGTGCAACTGCGACGCGAATGATATTTTTAACGAAAGAATGGTTCTGTTTTTTGGAGCAAGTGGGAATTTCGATGGTTCGAGTGCGACGAGTGGACGCAATCAATGGAACGATATGTTCGCGATAGTTTTTAGTAAAATAAAGTCTCGATCGATCCTCTTATACATTTTATTGTTTAGAATTTGAAATTTGCAAAGTTCATATTACTATTCCCTCGGCTGCTACGTACCTCCAAGGACCCTTTTTTGTATTCACAGAACCCGCGTCCGCCGAAAATTGAGAAAGGGCGTTTCCAAGTCCGCGCGTAAATTCATTTGGGCCGGGGTGAAAGGAAGGAGGAAAAAACGGGAGAGCCGGGGAAGGACAGGACACGGAATCGTAAAATTGAAATCCGCCGGCGAACGGCTTTGCCCGCGAGTGTCCACACGTTCTGCCCGTGTCGGGCGGTCTGACGGGACCGGAATTCATTTCAGCCGGTAACAATTTCGGATAAGAGCGGCGACCGTACCCGGAATTACGTACAAATAGATAGCGTTATCCACTCGCGGCGCGCCAATAAATCGTTTTATCCGGGTGCCGCGGCGTTTATTTAAGTCCAGCCTGCGGGGCCATTTTTCTGGAACTATCCCGAGCGGGACCATTACGGTGCCCGGGAGTAGAAGAGAACGTTCACAACCGTTTCGGCTATCGTCATTGCGATACGATGCAACTTCTGTCCCGCGGGAAACCCTCTCCCCGCTCTTAAATACAACCTAGTTAACCCGTTCCGGTGGATCTCTCGCTCGTTTGTTTCGCCTCCTCCCGCATACTCCGTTCTCCGTGTTTCCGTTGCTTGTAAAACGTTGCACGGCAGAGAGGTTCCGCCGTTTTTGAGCGGATCGCTGTTTACGCGGCCACATTTGCGAACGTTGCATCTCGACGACGAGCTGCGATCGCAATTATCGCGAGATCGCACCCTTTCGTCGCGCGGTATCGCGTCGAATGGTCTCGAATCGCTGCGTTTGATCTCATTCGCGAGAACCTTTCCTCCGCGACTGCGAGCTCGATCGTCGCGGTCTGACGGAAGCGATGATTTTAATTACGCCTCGTATGGGACGTCGAAGAGAAATAATTTGTTACACCGCTCGAGAAACTTTCGCATTAAATCAAATATGGAGAAATTGCGTTTGGGGGAATGAATTTTCGCGCGCGAAAAAGCGCTATGCTAAGCACATAATTGCCTTACGGTTTAATCGCATTACGTTTTAACACGCGTGACGTTGCCCTGTTATAATTTAACGGCGTGAATTTTAATTAAATAATCCGTCGCTTCCGACGCGAAAAACTGTGCGGAAAGTGCGGGATTAATTATCGAGAAACGAAAGCAAACGCATATTTCCGATGGATATCAGCCAGGTTTTTTTTCTCGCCGCGTTTCGATATTCTATTAAAGTTACAAGAATCGTTGCAGTTGAGCGGAAAGGATCACGGCTCACGCTCCGTACCCCTTTTTCACGCGGAGCTGGTTAATCCGCGAACCGAATAAAATCGCTCTTTCGTTCCTCTTTCCGGTCACCTGATTTCGCATTTATATTTGCCGCGAGAGGAGCGCGGCCGTTGAATTATTTTTAACAATTTAATGCGACCACGCCGTTGGCGTACAAAATAAAGGCGGACCTGGATGCGGAAACATTCGAAGTGAAATCTGGAATTATCTGTGGCGAGTGAAACGCGCGCTCGAGCTCGATAAAAAGAGACAGACTTACGAATGATTTGTGTAAACGATTACGAAATTCCACGTACGTAACGCCAAACAATTTTAGAAATGCAGTGATTTCGAACATTTTCGGTTAAAACGTACGTGTAATTTTGTATATTGTTATTTCGCGTTCGTATTTGCAATAACATTTTCCGAGCCTTTAAAGCGCTTGGAATATTTCGATTCTTTTATCGCTGTTCTTCTGCATTAAATAAATGGAAATGTAATTTAGAAGAATGATACGTGTAAAGTTGAAGTATTATTTCTGCTGTCGTTCGCGAGAAGTAAATAGAGTCGGGAAAGAGGCCGAGCTGGAGAACGTAAACAAGTGACGCGTCACTTTCTTCCGCTTTCCAAATTGTACACGCGTCTAATCTACTTTAACATTGCCCTTCCGACAGTCCTCTCGCGACCGCCGCGATCGTCGCATCGTGTCTGCGTCGCCTGCTTTTGCGATTGTTAAGTGGTTGAGTGTTACTTGGCGTCTTTTTACGAATCTTACATGTGTGCAAGCTGCAGGAAGGGGCCAGCGACTAACAAACAGGGGTCAGAATATTTCAGTAGATGGTAAGTCCATTTAATTACATAATTAACGACCTCGAATCGAATTATATTGAATTACATGGAACCTACGTGACACGTTACGTTGTTGATTACTTATTTGTGTACTTCGATTAGTATCAAGCGTTTCTGTCGTTACCATAAAATATATTTTGCATCTCGCAAGTTGTTTGATTGCAAATTAGCCGGGAAAATGTAACGCGGTTCTTCGCAGTTCCTTCTGATGACGAAATAGTTATTGTTCTCTTCCGATACTTTCGCTTCTCAACCGAAACCTCTTCAAACGATCTCAATAATCGAGAGTGCCCAATAAATTCCAGACTTTCCAAAGCACAATTACAAATACCATTTAACAGCTCTCGTTCGAAACTCCTTCATCCCTCAAGACAAATATAAACTCGAACAATTGGTACCCTTTTGTAGTCGAGCGAGAACTTTATCGATTTCATCCACTCAATTATTTCAACGAAATCGTTTCGCGTAATAATAGTCTCGAACATTGTTCCAATTGGTTTCGTAATCCTAATCTACCGTTTCATTGCACTCTCTGTTTGAGGGGCAATATTATTCATCGTTGTCGTATAAAATTTTCGATGAAATTTTATATTAAGCGAGTCTGTCGCGACAGGTTTTTACGATTCGATCGCAACGACAGCTGCGTCATTGCAATTAGAAATCTGCGGAAGAGTACACCGAGGAACAACGAGCCTAGTCAAACAGTATTTTATTGGTTACAGTCGCGTTTATTGAACTCGCGAAGAGGACTCATTGTCTGGTTGCTATTTTACGACGCAGCGTCGTAAACAAACCGCACGAGTCTTCACGTGAGACACGATGTTCTTTTGATCTTCGTGGAGAATGTCGTGAAGCTTGTTGAACTCGTGCCAATGGTACGTATATACAAGCCTATTCGATGTAATGCGTCGTACGTCGACTGATGACGAGCATAAATTCACGACACAATCATTTTTTGTCGCATTTTCGTAGGAATTTCTGTGAGCGAGAAGTGAATGTCCAACTTGTAATAAACTTTGTAATTCTGATTATGCGAGTGTTCGATAATTTTCAGACGTGATGCAGTTGCATGAAAAGACTCTACTCGTATTTTGTACGCGCATTAGATTAGAAACAGCACGGACTATTCTTTTCCGTATCGAACATCGTTCCGTGTTGTTGTTTAATTTCTTGAAAACGGAATGCGCGTAGCCAGCTATGAATTTTGTAAAACTCCGTCATCCATTATTCATGTAAAAAACAATATACGAGCAGTCAGTTGAACATTTCAATAAATATATCAGAATAAAAAAAAAAAAGAATTGAGCGACCATTCCGCATATTCCATTCAGTGGCGTAGAATAGAAATGAAATAGAGACCATAAAAACGTGATTGATATTTTTCTGGATATCAGCACAAAAGCCTCGAAAAACAGCCTCGCGCTCTTATATTCTGACAGCGGCCCTTCAATCGCAATGAATTTTTATTCATTCATCAAAATTGCGCCACTCGTAAATCTTCCACTCCGTCGTGCAAAGAAGCCTCTTACTTTTCAGCTACAATCCCCTACATTATTACCATACACCCCCAAACAATAAATATAGATCGTAAATATCCTGATTCAAGAATAAAAACGTAGACAACCGTGTTCGTATCTGCTCTTCGTTCCACTGTATGAAAAAATCGTAACGTCGCCTACTTTCCATCGTAGAACAGTGAAACGCGAAATTATTCGTAAACGAAACAACTAAAAAGCGCACGGTTGCTGCGCATAAAAATTCGGAACTGAAAAACCAGAAACAGAGCAGCCATCTTTGCGAAGAGTGCTAGAGCATCGCGCGTACGTCTCCGCCATCCCTCGACTCGAGTCCACGAGCTCGCTGCCTGGTCCAAGAGCCGGGACAAAAGTAACTCCATAAAACTCTCCACGGAACGTACATCCTCGTAACCGTGAGAGGTCACATAAGAAAACGCGGAACTGGCCATCCGCGTGGGTCCTCGCGTGAAACAAAAGCCCCCGCAGGAGACGGGACGCGACCCGTAAAGATGATTCCAGCAAACGCGCGTAACTCCTCCGATTTTGTCGCACCACGGGACCGTAAACTCGAGCGTAAACACCTGCGCGAAAAAGCCCTCCCGCTTGGTCCCTGAGCGTACGAACAGCGTCGTCCTGACGTAAGTCTGCACATCCTGCGTGCGTGGACGCGTCCAGGAGATCCGTCGGAGGGTGTCGCACGATGCAACCAAGAAAGGTCCGTGTGACACCAATGTTGCGATCGTTATTGCTACTTTATTGCCCGTAAATCGTCGTCACGGCCTGCGCTTTCTCTACCCGTAGAAGGACAGGAGCGTTAAAGGGCGTCTCGACGAGCCGACGTTGTCCTTTGCTCGCGGTTTCTCTCGCTCGAAGAGCGAAACGAGCCACCCTTCGACCACCAACGAGGCGAGGCGAGAATTTTTTCAGCCGCTTCGTTACGCGGGCGGTTCGCGCGTATTTTCGTGGGATAAACGGAGTTGATGCTGATTGGGAGGCTCGATGATGATATTCTCGATCCACTTTTGATACGTCGACCTCGATCGTTCCAGTATCAACCGCACGCAATCAACATTGTTGTCAATGTTTGTTGGTATTGTCAATATTTGCTGGTATCGTCGATATTATTAATCGCACCGTTTTGGGGTGGAGCTCTGAGGTTGTAAAATATCGGATATGTTCGTTTGCGGTGGTGCGAAATGGTGGACAATCGTAACGCGGAGGGTGGGAACTAATATCGAATTTGAATTTTAGTGTCTCTATATTGCACGAGAACTCGAAATATTGTTACATAGAGGCTTATATTTAAATTAACCGCTCTTAATTTCGTTACAGGTGAGTGACGTACTATGATCTTCCACGTTGCTGAACTCGTCCAGATTGCTGAAGTCGTCAAAATGTAAGTCGTTTGGAATAATCGTATGATTACTCCAATTAATTATCACATCGTATTTGACTTTACATGGCATTCGTTTGCCTCTCTCTTCGCTATTCTCTATATCGAATAATTTTTAAAACCCCTCTGCTATTTTCTCGATTTTTCGACCCGGTTACTTACGAGGGTAGTCTCGTCGCGTCTTTCGCTCAGACTTGGAATAAATATCCGTCTGCGGAAGTCTCGCGGCGAGAACTTACTTCTCCCAAGACCGCAAGTTTTTTTTCCCCGCTCCGGAAAAGTCGGACTTGTAGTTTCCCTGGTTGGTTCTTATTAAAATCAAACCAGACCGTCTGTCGAGCCAACGAAACTTTCACGCTTCCGTGAAATTATCACCGTGATCGAAACACCAACTTGTTCTCCTCTTCCAAGCAGACGTCAACAACAAACGACTTCCGTCACAATTTTTAGAGACACATCAAAGAAGAATTACATAATCTCGAAGCCAAAAAATTCTTTACATGATTACAGCGGTACGCAAATACCTGCGTATCATCAGAACTTGTCGTCGAAGCGCAATTAGAAATCCCACCCATCCTTCCATCTGCAGAAAAAAAAAATAAATAAATAAAACGAAACAAATACATCCATTTTCAACAAGCTGCAGTTCCATCAACACCTTTTAATCCACGCCAGATGGCCGAGAGCCCGAAAACAATTTGTCGTACCCGCCAGGAACTCTGGAACCCAGCTGAAAGGTATTCCATTTGTCATTGTTAACGCGTAACGCTCGAATATCATTTCTGCGCTGGCTGTTCTCCGTGGGAACGTATTAATGCCTAGCGATCGGCCCGATTCTCATTAAATAATTACGTTGCGACGTTAAACAGGTAGATATATACGCGCGCTCGAACCGAGATCGACGGTTTTCGAGCGACTGCTTCGCCCTTTCGACCAGTTCGACTAATCTCGCGCGCACAGGGTGCTCCGGTGTTCCATTGAAAGGATAGTTTCCGACAGAGTTTTGTTACGATCCCGCTTGTACGGCGATTAATTAACAGAGATTGATTTAAACGGCAATGCACCGTTATTCGTGGTAATGCATACGCGATGTTACGTTTCGCACTCTGTAATTGGAGTGCTGGTAGCACGCTGAAATCGATAGGATAACTTTGGACGCAATTAATTTAGCTGTGATATGAACACGATTAACACGGAATTGTATAACTACTCGCGCGCGCGACAAGCATATTCTTAAAGCAAAGTAGGACACATTTGTGCAGCTTTTTCGACCCGACGAGCAACAATTAAATAGAATAAAATTCCAGAAGCATATAAAGTATCCAAGTATAACGTATCTAATTTCCAAATTACATGGGGTTGAACAGAGCAAAAGAAACCAGCCTGAATTCAATTAATTAAACGTAACCAGTTAATCAATATTCTCACGTACAATTCAACGAACAACACGGCAATTAACCCATGTAATACCAACGACACGCAGACGATTTACCCGTCCACGCATCCTCGCGCAATAATACCCGATTTAACTCGCCGAGCGCGATCATCCCTTATCCGTTCGAAACCAGCCCGCCGCCATCGTTGGCGCGATCCACGACGGAACTCGTCCTCGACCCCTCGCGTCAGGCTTGCATAAAAATCGTCGCATAGAGAGCTCGCTTAATTTGATGCTATCCAGCGACGGTCCTCCGATTGGTGAACGAAGAAACGAAACAAGGGGAACCGCTGCTGGTCGGCTCCGCCACCGCCGGCCCATATAAATTACGCTCAGGAACGTCGTCCGATGTAAATGCAATACAAATTGGACCGGGCCACTTATTATTATTCATTGGGGACATTTGTTAGCTTATCTGACGGCCTCTCCTCGGCTCTTCTCCTCCGTTCCACTCGACTTTTTCTCCACGCCCGATTCGACCCTCAACCCTCCCCCCGTGGCGGATCCGAGGATCGAGCGGGCGCGTCTCCCCGCGTCCAGATCCGATCGCGGCCCCTCGAAACGCGAGTTCCTTGTTGATTATTACCCGTTAAATGCCGCCGCCCGGTGAAATCGGGCCTGGTACGCATTTAAATCGCGGTTCATTTGCAATCCGCCGCGACGACACGCACGAAATGCAACTTTGTTAGCCCCGGCTGTCGCACGCCCCGATCCCTGTTATCTTTATTGTTCCTGGAACGGATCGGCGTGCCGGTTGAATGTAAATTCGCCCCGCGGCGGGGAACGGTCCCGCGCGGACTTTTCACCGACTCTAATTTATAACAATGTTGATAATCGTTATTGGTGGGGCGTTTTAAGGGGAGGCGCGAGAAGAGTGGAGCAGATAGGTGTGGCAGCGAGAACGTACGAGGCGGGCCATCGATGCGATTTTTTTAATCAGCCAGCGCAATTATCCCTGGGCGCAATTTTGTTTTACACGCTCGCCCGCGGAAGACGTATGAAGATTGCCTCGTTCTCTATCTTCGACGAGATTGTACCGTTTTCGACGGGGCGGGATCCTGTTCCTCGGGTACTTCCTCGAAGCGCGAGTCAAGACGGATCACGTTTGGCCCGCGTCGAAATATCAGCCCCGTGAAAAATTCAGGATCCAGGGGTCCAATTCTGGGGCCCCAGAAATATCTCGCGGCGCATTATGTTCGAGGATATCGTGGTGCAGCGGCAAGAGACGTTAAAATCGTCGCGATACCTCGCTACGAATGCATTAAACGTAATTCAATATTCATCAGCGACCTCTAAAACGACGCGAGCACCGGGTATGCGAGTCGACTGAAATTCCAACGGACAAGGGAACGATTTTAGCATTAAGTGGCCAAATGAACAAGCGACCGGACCGTTTCTAGCCCCGTGAAATCGGAATAGACTCCGAGAATCTGTTACCGAAAGAAGAGAAACGGGTCACTGTTGCCTGTATTCGAGCAGCCGCGGAGCGTGGACGGGAAATAATAGGCTTTCAAACTGTCTCTGACAAAAGGCGCCACGGTTCTACTCGCATTTGAAATTTCAAGGGGCCGCCAAGGGGTGGGGCAGAGAGAGAGGGGACGTTAAAAAGGAGGACGAGACACAAAGCGTCGTCGATTTTTCTTTTAACGAGGTAAGCGCGGTGTCGCTGCCGGGGAACGGGAAGAGGAGGACGCTTGGCGAATTTTAAGCCGTCGGAAAATTGTCTCATTAACCGACGGAGATGGGTCTCTATTATCGCGCTCAGATTTCAAGGCCGCTTGAACCCACGACGAAGCATGGGCGGGGTCCGTCGCGGTCGCGTCGCGACCGACAAGTCGACGCTTTGTGCCCGGCGAATCGCCACGAATGGCACGCCGCGCGGTCGGGGTCATTAAATGAAGTTAATTACGCCTGTGTAATCCGCGGGCAACGTTGCATTCTCCGTCTCCCTCTGTGGCACTGCGTCGAGGCGCGCCGCGAGCCTGTTGGCGAGCGCGACGCGCGACAATGCCGATTACAGAACAAATTGCTGCGCCATGCCAACGCAACGTCTTAATTGTGACGCTACGTACGTGGCTCGTTTGCGGATGAAACCGGGAGGATTGCTAAATTAACCGACCCGATCCGTGACTCGGCGCGCCGATGAATTCCTTCGGGAACTCGGTTAACCGTTGTCCCGCGTTGCTCGGCTCGATTCGCGTCGAAACAGAAATTTAGCGTTCCTCAAATATACTTGCGTCGGAGTAGAATTTGTTGCATTCACTCTGCTGACGTTAATTGATATTTTTAAATACCGAGTCAGCTTAGAAATAAGGTAGAACTCAGGGGTGGAGGACTCGTTTCAACCCTTAAATGTTACGTTTCTGGTTTCCCATGTAATTAAGCGGTCAATGGAATTTATCTATGCGTAAAGTTCTCAAATATACTTGCGTCGGTGTAGAATTTGTTGCATTCACTCTGTTGATGTTAATTGATATTTTTAAATACCGAGTCAGCTTAGAAATAAGGTAGAACTCAGGGGTGGAGGACTCGTTTCAACCCTTAAATGTTACGTTTCTGGTTTCCCATGTAATTAAGCGTTCAATGGAATTTATCTTTTGCGTAAATTACTATAAGCGCGCTTTAGAATGTCAAGGAATTCTTCGCATCGCGAACATTTCTAGGGGACACGATGGAAACATATTCGAGTCGTTTCCATTGCGACACGAAAAGCGTTGGCTCACGCATGCTTGTGAGGCATCGGATCGTTCGTGATGATTAATTCTCGGGTACTGGTCGAGGAACAACGTTGCATTAACTGCTGCGAGATGCCACCGTGAGATAAGATGGTTGGTAGTCGAAGAAAATAATTTCGCTGAAGGAAGCCAGTGAGACGTGCCGATTGGCGAGTCTTTAGCGCGACCACCAGCCGTTGAATGAAAAGAAGCTAAATCGCGGCAGATAATTAAAGAAGCAATTTTCCAGCATAATTGCAGAGTTGAATCCAAATTACAGAGGCAGAGACATTAACCGGAATCGTTTAATTGGCGACGATCCGGTTTTCCTTGAGCACGATTCGTATGCTTCGTGCAATTTTTCTGGCTTCGACCGGACAGCTCATCAAAATTATCTCTTCCGCTTTCACGATCGCTGCAACTTTCTTACTTGCAAAAAAGAAATCGTGATGTTTGCCATAAATATTTGTCCCTTTCGAAGAATTTCGAATCCAAACAAAATTACTCGTTCGAATCTATCGAAGTTACGTTCGCGCCGATAAAACGTTCTCTCGATTGTGTTTATCCCATTACCTCTGTACGATGTGGCTTTTGTTACACCTAGCAACTGCCGCGATTAATTAACTACGCGTACGAACGAAACGCGGCTTCCACGAATCATCCATCTGTTTCGCACTTGTGTCCACACGCGCACGTACACGCGGGACCGAGGAAACCAGACATTAGCTCCCGCGGAAGGAAGGAAGAGGCCGCGGCACGCGTTTTGCGTACGGATGCTCTCAGCTAGAAGCAATTTCCATGCATGGTCGAACTGAATAATTTCCAGTGGTCCGTTGGCCTCGATCTTTGCTCGTGCATGCGAAACGAGGGTGGCCAGGGAGGGGAAGGCATTATCAACCCCAAAGAGATCAGCGTCTCGTCTGACGCGATATCATCCGAAATGATATTAGCTGGCCGCGGACTAAATTACAGCTCTCCCAATCCGATGTACGTGGCCTCGCGTGCGTCGCGTCGATCGACGAGTTGCACCCTTTTATCGATCTGTTAGGCGACGCATGGATCCACGCGCTGGTTCAAAATTCCGCGCCGCTTCAACGAGAGACGTCTGTCGCGTGTCGCGCGATAATTTTGAAACGTTCGAGGCTACGTAACAATCTGTTTTCGTATTTGTATTTTATAATATCGTTTGCGAAGAGCGAAACGCGGCCCGGTCCGGTTGGGTTAATTTTAATGTGGCAATTAAGATATTTTATTGGCACAGGTATTATCGTTAGCTCCGCCGTGGAGGGTAATAAAATTTCATGGTAAGTTAAATCACTTTATGACCGGCGTTATTCGGCTTCCTCTGTACGAAAGCTGGGAAATTAATATCGTGTGCGTTGGATAAATATGTCTTGGGAATTGTCTTTAATAGGGACAGATGTTTTGCCGAAAATGACGTTACGTAAATTTACGCGATCATTACAAGATGTTCTATCCGCCTCGTAAAATATTGAACGTTATTGCTGTGGCTCGCGGAGTGTCTAAAATTATCGCTCTCCATTTACCTTATCAGATGTGGAAATTTCGTCACTTTCCTTCTATCTGTACGAAAGTGTAGCATCTTAATTTAGAAAGATTAATGTTTCAGGAAATCATGGGGTCAGCGAAATTCAAGAAGAGTTGTTCGATCGATCAGATCGATCGGAAAGGATTTGCCCGCTCGAATCGAGCGAATTCAATTAATCGTAGAATTAAATTTCTTAGAGGAACATCGGTGGAGCGTAGAAAATCCTCCATTACACGAATTGCGGTAAAGAGGGGGCGAAAAAAAATGTAGCGATCGGATAGAGACGCGAGAGGCGAACGGTTTGATGTCTGTTTTTCGTTCGCAACCGGAGGAAAAAAAATGGCTGCCCCTTACTTTGGTTCCGCTCCACGGTGGAGCGTCGAGCTATCGAACGATCGAAAGAGATCGCGGTGCTCGTGAAAGTGCATACCTTAATCGCATTATCCCTTCTAACGGGAAGGTCCGTTCGAGAGTGAGGATACCACCCCCGATGTTATCCAAAGGGGAGCATTCGCTAATTAAAGTAACCTGAATGTGCTGCGCCTGTATACAGCGCACCTAGCGGTTTGCGTACCAATTCCAGCCACTGGAAGAAATATCCGGTCTGGTAATTGGGATATTTAATGAGTCGGCCCTATTAGGCAAGATATCGTGGACTACGATTGCCAGATATAATACAGGATGCTGGATTTAATGATGAACGATTTATTAATGATCCTTCTCGCAACGCGGCTCGCTTGCATAATTTAATCGGTTCAAATTTAATTTGGCTTCGACTGGAACACCGTTTCCCAAGGAAAAACCGCATTGTAGTAATATTCTTGGTTCCATCGTGTACATTTCACGTTCACTTATGAGATTACTTGAAAATGTATAATTTCAGACTCGTAGATATCCTTCTCCGACTAATAGATTCTATTGAAAATTTACAATTCAGGATTCAAGTCGAAAGTAGAAGACAGCAAAATATCGTCGAATCAATCGCAAACCACATGTCCGCGCGCAGCATTTACGCGTATCCTGCAAATAAACCGCGTCATCCCGATCGCCAGATATTCCACCGAAAGGGGTAAAGCGAGAATCGAGCGTATCACGGGAAGGTTAGCTGGACTCCTCAAAAAAAAATGTTAAATTGAAACCGACTGGTCGTTAAGAAGCCGTAAGTGCGTCGCTCGGAATCCAGATTTCCAGCCGCCGCGACTATGTCTCCTGGATAGATCGCTAATCCTCCGCCGTGGTCCCGCTGCCCATCCTCTCCCCTCCCTTTTTCTATGGACCACGAGAGGAGTCCATCCGAGAAACAAAACGGAGAGTGGGGGGGTAAAAAAAGGTGGATCGACTCTCTCGTCCTCTCGTTCCTTTCCGCCGACCCTGTCGGCCATTCTTTGCTCCTTAAGGGCGCGCGGAACGCAGAAACGGCCAGGAGTGGAAACGGGAAATTGTCGGCACTCGATCCCCTACGGACGTAAACGAAGACGTAGTGAGGCGTGCAATGATCAAGTATATCTGGGGAAAGATTAACGACTGGTCGGGCCACGTGAAGGGCCAAAGGGAGAAAGGGAGAGGGAGAGTGAGAGAGAGAGACGGGGAACGGGTAGCCGTGAGGATCGACGGCAGCGGAGAGACCGACGGGAGGGCCAATTACCGACGGCCCGTCTCTCGATCCGTCTCGCCTCGATTTCGACTCGATTCCCCGATTTAATCGAAGTTCGACGGGCCGCGGCGGCCAACTTGCCCGCAACTATCGCGCTCAGAAAACCGTCTAGAAAGTTGCTACGCCCCGCTGGGGTACGCATCCCCGCGGATCTGAATGCGAGAAAGGGGTAGGTTGGCGAATTTCGCGAGAAGAAGTTGCCGCGGATCGGGGATTTTGCAATTAAAAGTTCTAAACTGCTCGTGTTTTCGTGCGCGCGTGCGTGCGCGAGATTGGGATCTGCGTGGCGTTGGTTTAGATTCGGCGGACCCTCGAGCCTTCGAAAGGGATCGGGTCCGATGTCCTGATGAGGATAGATGGCGGGGGTCTATGACGGGGGAGCTGGAGCTGCTGGGAACTTGGCGATGGACTTTATTTCTCATTGTTAGTTTGTCTTGCGGCTGTTTAGAAGATTGATGCGCTGGACGGAAGGTTCTTAAGTAGAATAGATGACGCGCAGCGAGCGACGGGAATGTCCAAATACCCTTCTAAGCTCTAGGTTTTTAGTCAATATTTTGAATGGAGCAGAGATACAATGTATTCGTTGAAACTGGAGCTAGAAATTGTACCAAAGTCGCAATTGAGAGTCAGAAAGACTTCGTTCCAACGAACCTCGTTACAATTAGAAGGTAAAGGACTCCCGTACAGCCGCGGACAGAAGAAACTCCCTCGCTTCGTTCCCGTTATTGCTCCATCCCCTCCTCGCTGTTTCAGGTTTCCGTTAACTGGAACGTCTTTACTGCAAATTCAATTAACCCCGTTCCCTCGAGCCTAGCGCCGTCTAAACGGATTTGGAATTCGCGCACGGGGACGCGGGGCGGGGCGAAAGAAACAAGACTACCGTGTTAACGAGATTGCAATAACGAATTTGCTTATCGAGGCTGTTGGTCGCGGAACAGATCTTGCCGGATCTTACGCGTCGGGGCGCCGTTTGCCCGCGTGTTATTAAACGCGTGTTCCGATGTTCCGAAGCGGCTCGAAGGAGGTTCCAGCCGTTCCATTATCGCGAACACGTAATCCCATAAAGGCGGGGATACCATTCCCCTCGATGTCGACGCCGGTAGAACCTTCTGATTCCGCGCTGGCTGCTATCAGACCATGAAAACGAAGTAGCTTCGAAACGATCCTGAAAGCACGCTACTGTCGCCGTCGACTCTCCTTGGTTACGTTAATTTTATGGGATACCCGGCTGGCTTGATTTGCCGCGTTCGCTGTTTGTTCCACATCGCTTTATGCAAGTGTACGCTCGGACTGGAATGTCCGATATTTCGGCGCAGAGACTGCGAACGTGATTCGAAGTGAAATTGAATTCGATGTCTGCGAATGGCCCGTTCGATGGTAGAATATCTTTTCGTGAGTTGTGCGTTAATTTTTAGTGATCGATAAGCACTCTACGAGTACTCCACTATAGAAGAATCAAACTTATCTTACTGTTATATAATATTCAAAGGTGGTAGCCATTAGAATCCATCGAAACCTCATCCACGAGACCGAGATTCCCATAACTTGCCCCGGGAATCTGCATCTCCCCCTCCCCAATTACCCTAAACATTACGGCTCCCGACGACACGCGAGGTATCCGGCATCGGAATCGCCGCGTTAAATTAGACACTCGTATCGAACGAGCGCTCGCAGTTTTATCAACGGCGCAGCGCTCGTCCCAAAGAAACCGCGGACGCCGCGCCATTACTCGCTTCACGTTCGCTCCCTAACGAGCCCCAACCCTTCTCCCCGTTTCCTTTCTCGGGGCAGAGAAAAAATTCGCCGTCACGAAGAGGGAACGCCGATAGAGCTGGCGGGAAAGGGACTCGCGCGCGAGCCCGACCGGTGAAAGGAACGATCTCGTCGCTCGAGTCCGCGCGAAAGCCACTTAAAGGCTTCGCCCGATATTAGCATATAAACTAGAAAATGTTTTATCACGCCGCGCCGCGAGAGAGCCTGCTCTCTCACGGGGGACAAGGCGACGCGTCGTTCCGCCGCGCGACGAAATATTTATTGGCCCTTAACGATCATTAGGGAAGCCCGAAAACAAATGGACACACTCGGCCCGCGCGTGATCCCCTTTGATAAAGGCGAAAACGGCCCCGTTTCTTCCGCTCGTTACAGGCGACCAGGATACGTTCTACAGGTGCGCTCGAGCCTTTCTTGTTATTGGTTTTACCTTTTTATTGATCCCGCTACGAGCGTTTTTTATTTTTTTATTTTTCGCTGTCGTTCGTCCGATTTTCTTTCTTTTCTCTTAGCTTCTCTCGATCGTTGTCGTAAAACATGGGAGAATTTTTGCGTACCGATGTCTCGTGTGTATTTTGGCGATTGGGTGGGTTGAAGCGCTGGGAGACGCGGAGGTGCGTTTCGAGAGCTGTGATTATACTGGCTTTTGTAGAGTTTGTTAAGTTTGCTGAGTACACAGCTAGTTTACGATTGAATTATTATTGAATTCGAGATTAATACTGCACGAAAAATATTTAATTTAATTTTCGTGCGATCTCGCAAACTTTTGTCGACAGAACTAATCAAATTGACTAACGATAACGAAGATTCGACTGAACGTAATTGAGCTTGGAGCTTTTAGGAAGAAAATATGAGAGACAGGAGCGTATCAATGGATTCTTAATCCTCTCGTATCTCCTTGGTTATGTATGCAGGGGTGGTGGGCGACCACCCCAGTTCGATGAAGATTGAAAACGATACGACGATGTAATTGGAGTCTCTTTTTTCCACTGCCAAATTGCTTAATGTCCTTCTTTTTCATCGAGCTCGTGTCGGTTGAAATTGAAGCGAGAAATATGATCGATCGACGCGGAGTATTTCAGACTTTTCCTCGTGGAACGCTCGAAGAATCGCGATTGAAGTTTTTACTCTGTGCTATGGTCGACGTACACGTGTCTTGTACGATGGTGGACTGAAAGTGGCCAATGTTGAAGCGTTCACTTTAATTGATAGAGGAATTCTTTCAGTTTCCTCAACTTCTGGTATCGAACAGAACAGGCGTGAAATGTCTCTCGATATTTTATTATTTTTTATTACTGCTATGAATAATTAAAACTGTATAATATTTTAGAGAAAATCATTTTCAAATATAATTATAGAGGAAAACTGAATAATCAACGTAATTCCATAATTAGTTCTATTAAAAAATTCAGTAACTTGTGACTCGTCGTCGAAAGAATTACTTTGGAAATAACATCGGTTAAAGCGCAGAGGAACTTGTATCTCCAGTTCTGGCAAGGAATTTCATTCGAGGTTTGCCACAGTTAGTCCAGCCCTTGTATCATACGTCGCACACTGTGCGACGCAAAATTATAAACTAAAACGTGGACGGCGGATGGGGAGGGTGGTCGCGGGGTCGTAATTCATGAAGAAGCGGCGCGTCGCGCAAAAAGGCCCCGTAAAAAACTGGTTCTTTTGTGAGAGGCGCGTATATCTGTTCGCATAAATCTGTCGCTTAAGTGGAGTCTCTTATTTCAGTGCACGTTGTCCGTACGTAACGGGATGGCAGCGTGCTCCTGTCACGGCTACGCAAATAAACTTTAAGCTCCTCCAGGAGGGTGCAGAGAAGCAGGGAGGACGGGGGAGGAGAATTATTTCACGTATTCCTTTCCCGTGGGATGTTTAATCCGCGTATCGTCATTTGTGATAATTGAAGATTTGTATCTGCCGCTTTCGCGCGCCACCCTCTTTTTCCTCTCCCGTCCGCCCACCCCTTATTCTCTTCTCTGTTTCCGTAAAATAAAAAACAAGCAGACGGTGAATTGTCGTCGGGGGAAGGACCGGTCTTCATTTGCGCAATTAAATTACGCGGAATTAAATTCCATGGAGATTGTATTAGTCGAGCATGCACACGTTTCTTTCGAGAACGTTTGAAACGTTCATAGCGAGGATGAAACGTCGAGAGATAATTCCGTTTTGCTGCTACGTTTGACTGGCATTATGCTCCTGGGTCCCGCTCTTGATGTTATAAAAATTAATGAAAAGTCTACAACAATTCCCGTAAACAGTGCGTTATTAGTATTAGTAGTATTATTATTGCAGCAGAATTCTTCAATGTGCTTTTAAGTTTTTGACGGTGGAGAGCATGGTGTCGTAAAAGGATTGAAAAAAATACTTTTCGTGAGCGTTCGCCAGGTGGGGTCGTAAACTCGTATATTGCCTCAATAAAGGTACATAATTTAACGGTGATTCAAACATTTTTATAAATTGCCGGGACTCGCAAAACGGCAATGCAAGACCACGGGCAATTTAATTGGAAAAACGGAGAATTTTTCGGTGAGCAAGCAATTACAGCGAATGGCAGCTGATGGTTTAATGACGTTCGTGCCTGTGAAATTTCGAAAGGCGCGCAAGACACAATCGAATAACGTTTATGACGCGTCCCCGCGTTCGACGTCGCCTCTCAAGAGGTCAATAACTTCGCTGTAATATTTAGCGGCAGCGTAATTTGTCGGTGCGAGCGAAATATAATCAATTACGCGCAATAATTATTATTCGCTCGTTATCCTTGCGCCGTTGAATCGACGCGTACGGGTGCCATTAATCCGGCGACGATGCTTTCCCCATTTCAATCGCGATCTTTTCGTTTCAAGCATATAAATGTGGTTTAATAACGATAATGTTGTAAATGTCCAATCACGCGGACATGAAATATTATCAATTAATCGTTGCGAAATAATTTTCTGATTAAACACTCTTCGTTCGATCCGCGTGACACGTGTTGAACGAAAGATAAACGACAACGAGCGATCGAAAGTAGGACGCGTCATTTCATTTTATCTCCTCGGATAATGACGCGGCCCTTTGGAAATACCTGTAATTTCGAAATCGGCGACCCAGTTCGCTTTCGGAGCGACAGAAGATGCGCGCATCTTCCGCAGCTCGCGGAAACACGCGCGTTCCTCCTTGGCCCGCTCGCTGGCGTGTCGCCAGGCATCTCGCCGCGTATTTTCAGGATCGTAACATAAAGCCAACGATTTATAGCTGCGATGCGAGCCGCCACGGCCGAATGTATGTTTTTCGCGGACCGAGAGACCGCCTTCGGTGCCTCGCGAGCCACCGCGAGACAGAGATCGGCCATAAAACTCTGATCTACGGTTTGCACCTACCCCCGGGGGCTTGTCGCTTTCCTTTTCGCTTACCTGTCATTTCTTCCAGCAGGAAAGTTTCGCGTCGCGAACGCCCGGGCCCCCTTGGAAATCACTGCTAAAGGACGATACGCAGATTTACGTTCCGGACGCCGCGCGTCGCTTTTGTGCTGCTTCGGGGGGTGTCGCGGGCTCGCTGGTTCCGCAGGGTTAAGCGCGGATGTCACGATTTTGAACGCGCGTTAAGGGTACACTTTTACAACGCACACGTGCACTCTATACAACCATTGAGAAAAATACAAGTTTTTGTTCGTCCCCAGCTTGGGCCAATCCTGAAACTTGAAGCGTTTCAGGGTTGTCGCGCCTGGCTTTCGTCATTTTGAGAGTCGATAGGAAGAGCAAACGATGGCCACTAGAGAGTGTTATAAATTAGGCCTCTCTTTGTGTTGCAGCGTGAAAAGAGAAGGTTTGTTTGGCTTGCGATATTCGTTGTGAAGCTTCGAATATATTTTGTATTATTTTTATATATATATGGTTAGAGCCGTATGGAAGTGGGAAAATTCGTGAATATTAAGGTTTGTTAAAAATTTCTGCAATTATACATTTTTTTATGTAACAATACTGTTGTCGCAAAGCCATTCTTATACTCGAATTCGAAACACTCTTCCATCGGCCCATTAGCTCAGTTGGTTAGAGCGTCGTGCTAATAACGCGAAGGTCGTGGGTTCGATCCCCCCATGGGCCAATTTTTTTTTTTCCAGTATCAAACAGTTTGCAAATATTTAAAATACATTTTGTATTTACAATTCTATTTTATTTAACAAAACAAACGTTCATCTATTATTTTTTTTATTTAAATCTAAAATTCGGTGAGGTAGACTCCGCAGAGAAAACAATCTGAAACATTCGCCAATGTATACTATAAATAGTTCCAAACTAATTTATAAATTACGATCACATCGTTAAATTTACAGGATTTAATTCATGCAAGCACTGTTATTGGTATCATAAATAAATTAGTGATGGTACTGAAATGTATGCGATGTGATGCGCCTGAGTATGGCATCTGGAAAATGTTCCCTCAAGTATGTACATCAGGTCATCTTCACGACCCAAGAGTCTTAACTCTGAGTAATAAATTAAGGACTTAAGGGACCGTTTTACGCTTGTTAGAGGTCCTTTGACATCTGTTCCTCACCGGTCAGGACTCTTAATTTACCGTATTTTTACACAAAGGAAATGTTTTCTTTTATAATACCGTGTAAAACGAAGAATTCCAACATGACTAAATTACATAGGAAGTTGTGAACTAATACGATTGTTTCTTGACTTTCTACGTCACTGATAAACCACACAAACGTTTGATACGACTATAAATAACAAAAAAGAAATGAATGAAAGTGAAGTTACGTATTAACATGAAATAAATTTGGCGAAATGTCAGGAAGATCAAAAATAAAGGTCGATCCTGCCAGGATTCGAACCTGGAATCTTCTGATCCGTAGTCAGACGCGTTATCCGTTGCGCCACAGGACCTTGCGGTTCTCACATTTGCACTTTCCGGCGCGACTGATCCTAGCGAATGTTCACTTCGAAGTTACTTTTCACGCGACAATCGACCACCATTTTTACGGTCACGATTCCACTGTCGACATCTGTACTCGCATCGACATTTACGGGTATCGTAAATGTGTAAATAGGCGCCAGATGCACGCAATAAAGCGTTCGCAGTCAAAGTCACGACACAAAAAGTCACGAGTCGCACATTCGCGTGAACGCTCCACTTCAAGAACGTGTCACGGCGTCACGGCAGGCAAAACCACGACTTTCGGAACGGAGACGCGAAAATGAACCTTTAAATGGGAAAGTTTCCGCCGCGCGACGTTTAACGCGGCCAAGATCCAGAAATATACGACCCGATAAACTATCAGATAAGCGCAATAAGGGAAACAGTTTTCGTCGCGCGGAAAATTTAACGGCGACCGTAAACTTTTACGATCGTCGAATACAGCGTTTCCATACGAACCGGTGTATCGCGAACTCGCGCTCCGGATCATTATTCCGTTTCGTTCAACGTCACTCTGATTAACTTCCCCAATGGCCGACGGTCCATTGCAGCGCGATTAAAAATTCAACTCGTAACGCCCGGATACGAGCGAAACTTTCCTCTGGAAACGTCTAATTCCATTGTCGCAGCCTGTCTGTTCCGAAGTCGATAAAATGTGACGGCGAAACGGACTTTTGAGATATTACAAAAAATTCCTACTCCACAATTCAGTTCTTTTTCTCAGCAAAAAGGCTGCTCGCCACAATTTTATTTCGATAAAACAGTCGAACAGAAAGAACACTCGATTACGTCAACCCTGTTTGTACATCGCATCGAAATGTGCCTTCGTGTCTCGTTAACGTCGCTAATAATCGTTAATCCCAATGGCCACAATGAATGCAATAACGTGGACGTGGTTCTGGTCCAAGCTACCTGCGCGAGAGTAGCAGCTCTGAAGTAGCAAACCGGAAAGGATACGATTAAAATCCTGGGGGGTTTACGGACGGCGAGCATCGCCAGGGAAAAGTTGTGCGTTCACGTGGCACAGGGTGGCTCGACCAAGCAGAACCTCTCGAACGGCGAAACGAGTAATTGGGTATTTACGAGCCTCGCTGTTCCCAAGACCTCCCGCCGCGCATATTAGGCCGCGTCCGCACGGGGTGCAATGTACGACGGCAACACGACTCACCCCTGTGGACTTGGAGCACGCGTCTTCCACGACTCTCGACATTTTTATCGGATAACCACTTGAGAAGTGTTTCGATTTAAAATTGGCCAATTTTGGATCTGAAGGAATTTTTATAGAATCTTTCTAATTGTTGTAGATAATTGTTTGGACGTTTCAAGATCGATTCTGGTCTGTTCGAACACCCCTTTCTGGAGCATCTTCTCGTCATTGGACAGCAACACGATTCACCTCTGTGAACTTGGAGCGCGTGTCTTCCACGACTCTCGACATTTTTATCGGATAACCACTTGAGAAGTGTTTCGATTTAAAATTGGCCAATTTTGGATCTGAAGAAATTTTTATAGAATCTTTCTAATTATTGTAGGTAATTGTTTAGACGTTTCAAGATCGATTCTGGTCTGCTCGAACACCCCTTTCTGGAGCATCTTCTCGTCATTGGACAGAAACACGATTCACCTCTGTGAACTTGGAGCACACGTCTTCCACGACTCTCGACATTTTTATCGGATAACCACTTGAGAAGTGTTTCGATTTAAAATTGGCCAATTTTGGATCTGAAGAAATTTTTGTAGAATGTTTCTAATTGTTGTAGATAATTGTTTGAACGTTTCAAGATCGATTCTGGTCTGTTCGAACACCCCTTTCTGGAGCTTTTTTTCGCCATTGAACGGCAACACGACTCACCCCTGTGGACTTGGAGCACGCGCCATCCATGTCTCTCGACATTTTTGTCGAATAATCATTTAAAGAGTGTTTCCATTTAAAGTTGACCAACTTTCCATCTGAACACCAAGCAAAAATTTTCGTAGGATGTTTCTAATTGCCATAGATAATTATTTGGACGTTTCAAGACCAATTCTGGTCTGTTCGAACGCTCCAGCAACCCCATCGTTCGGACACCCCTTTCCAGACCTTTTTCTCGCCATTGGACGATCGCGCTCGGTCGGCGGGGAATATTTGAAGGTTCATTAAAAGCGCAATAATGAAGAAGTCCCGGGGATAGGCGGCTCTCAAATAACTTCCGGCCGTAGAGAGTACGTTCAAACGAAACTTCGCTCGCTCCTTTACGCCGCTCGCCACCCGCTCTTCCTTCCTTCCTTCCTTCCTTCCTGCTTTCCTTCCTTCCGACCCCGTCGTACTTTCCGCCCGTTTTTCGCCTACTCGAAACTTTGCCCGCCAAGTCTTTCCAGCTGAAATTAAAGCCGAAGTTCGGCGGGGAAAAAATTCGCGAGCTCGTTCGCCAAGTGGCCGTTCTCCTTTTAGGACGATGAGAACGCCGCGAGTTTACCTTTTCTCCTTTTCTGTTTTGAGTCGAACGACTTGCTGGCAATTTTCGGGGATACGGAACAGAGGTTCCGGTTTTACGCTTTTTGGCACTTCCTCTGCAATATATCGACGCTAAACGCATTTATATCCAATATTCAATGTGTCCCTTGTATGCAGAAGTGTAGTTAGAATTCATATTTGCACGCTGCAGCAGTGTCGGTAAAAATTCTTGCGCTTTCCACCGCTTCCTCGGCGTCTCTCCTTTCTCGTTTGCCCACTGGCTGGTGGAAAGTCTACAAAGAACTGGCAATTTCGTTCATAGCTTAATATTTTAACGGGGGAGGTACAAACATCAAAGGATCCAATAGATGTTTCGTCTGTAGTGATCTGTCTGATGTAAAATATCCATACTGTGGGTCTCTAAATTGTACAATAAAATATCCACTTCGTGAATTACTAAATTCCACGTAAGAAGAACATTCATTTAGCAAGGTGCTTAAAGTCTGAGGTAGGTTTTCTATCCTCTAAATCAGTAAATTCCAACGTGTGACTATTTGTCCCATAAATTCTCAAGCGGAAAGGCAATTTCCTGAACTTCTTTAAATTCTAGAGTAGAACAGTTATATCGTAACAATGGAATAGTGTAGCGCTACGTAGCGCATCCTGTTTGTCAGTCACTAATTTATGGACTCGAAGCGCGCGTGATTCTTACGAGGACACCGTGGAATTGCCACACAGCGACTTGGAATCACGGAACCGGCGGGAGCTGCCTGTGAATTGTTGATGAAAATAGAGAAAGGTTAGTTACCACGCTCCTTAAATATTTCATGGTCGAGCATCAAACTCTGACGAAGCTGACTATAATGCTGAGGAAACGGTAGAATTTCCAACGCGGCGCATCTCGTATTTAGCAATCTCAGGGTGCATCGTTATTCCAAGCATCTGTTGTTCCTACAAGCTGAGTTATTGTAGAAACGGTCTGCCTTGCGATATTTGCAGTGAACTTTTTCATTTCCGCGACTCATAAAAGATGACTCGTTCCTGGATTAAAGAAGATAATAAACAATAACAACCAAGATTATAGCTGAACGCAGAACAACCTTACAAGTGCCAAAAATAGTGTAACACGATATTTCTCAATGTCTTTAAACCTCAACCCCTTTCTACGTTCGAACAATTTTCCCTGAGCACCCTGTTCTCCTTGACGCAACCTACGCTCAGTCGATGACCTTTCGAGGGGGAAGAAAGGTGGAGTTACATGTGCCGAAACGGTCGCGCGCGCAGGCACGTTTGCAGACCCCCTGCGAGGACGTCGCGGACCCCAAGTTACGAACCGCTGATGCAGAGTAAAGGATTTGGTGGCGTGTTTTAACGAGGACCGCCATACGTTCGATATTTCGACGGGGAAGCGTTAAACGTCCAATATTTTCGGTCGAAAAAAGGAGAGGACGCTTCCTCCCTCGACGATCCTGCGAACTGAAACCAGAAAGGGAGGCAAGCGTCGTCGCGACGGAAGGTTCGCGGCGGAAATCAAACCGGAATCGAGGACGACGTATCGATTTCGATGCACGACCGCGTGCCTCCGGCTTGTAACCTCATTAAACTTTTACGATTTAAGTTTCCACGGCCGTCGAAGCGCCGCGAAGCTTTCCGGCGGCGATCGGCCCAGCATCCAGATGCAGAAGCGCGCGCGCGCACGGCACAATGCTCAGGCGACGATACGGGGATGCCAGGTCGAATAAAAACGAGCCCCGTCGTGTACTTACGTTCGTGGTCGAACAACGCGGTGAAGGATGAAGCCACGGTCGGTCACGTGTTGGACGTTATTCGTGTCGTGGATCTTAAAACCAGCGACCAGCGGCGGAGGAAGGCTCGCGGTAGAACCGGAAACTCGTGACGGCGGAGGGCACGTCGAGATTCGGAATCGATGAACCGGCCCTTGTTAACCCCTCTGACTCGGTTCTTAACTTTCGTCTGTTCTTGCGTCTCACTAGACGCTGATTTCTGTCGCGTTTTAGGCAGCGATGTTTGATCGTTCCTCGGGTTTCTGGCTACTTTTGTCTGTTTGGAGCTTGGAATGATATTTAGAGTAATGTTCATTGAGCAGAGCTGTGTGTAATCAGTTGTAGAGATATATTCTCGACTGTTGGATAGTGTCCAAGGATCCGTGGGTTAAAGATATTTAATACTACTGCATCTACGCAAATAAATGTCATCATCGACGCTTTCAGCGTTCGGCCCAAGTGGCATCGAAGCTCGATGGCGCGCTCGATTTGCAGTTGTTTGCGTTGATCCTTCGCGTCTCGCGGTCGTCTACTCCATAATTTACCCTGGCAAAAGGGGACGCGAAGTTATAGTTACGTCTGCGTTCAGTTTCGTACGGTTCAGAGTTTACGGTGGCAAAAGCTCGTAGAGCGTTCGCGAATCCGTTCTCAACGTGTGCGAAACAGGGACTTTGGGTAATCACGAGTTCATCTCGATACGAGTTCCCTGTTTTTCTTCTTTTGCGTACTCGAAACCGCGCCGTTCTCGGCGTCGTTCGAAAAATTCTAACCCGACCTCGCCCCTCGAAGATCCTGCAGCGAGGCACGAATAAATCCACGAAGGTCTGCGACGCGGTGGTTTACCGCTGCCGAGAATTTATGAAGTCGATCCTTTTAGGCGTGTGCCTTCCGTCTGGGAATTTGTCAGAGACGATCGAACTGTTGGGAGAGCGTAGAAGCAGAAGAAGTAGAGGAAGAAAGGGAATAAAGAAAAAGTAAACAAAGAGATCGAAAAAAGCAAGAAGAAAAGCAACGTAGAGGAGGGAAGAGGGCAGAGGGGAAGACGTAGCAAAGAAAAGAGAGAGTAGAGGAACCCTCGAGAGAGGGAGAGGAGCGAGGAAGATGGGTTATCGAGGATGGAAGGATTCAACGTGCGTTTATAAATATCGCCATTGTACGGGCGCCAAGGGCTGTATTTTTCATTCCTTATTTGTTGTCGCGGCCATGGCTTCGGTTCCCGAACGGGTATACGCACCAGGCACGATCGTACATTTTCGAGGCGCAATTTGCGACCGGTTGGCTTCCAGCGCGAGCCGATGGGCACCGCCGATGGAACCGGACCGCTTGACCCCTGAAACGGTCCCACGACACGGGGTGCACATCTCGTTCCGTGCCCCGTGGATGCACGCGTTCGTTGTCGCGTGAAACGAATTGACAAGACACCGATCTTCCTACGGAAACCGTAACGAGGTTTATGCGGGTGCCTGGCCGCCATGTACGGATTAGATCCATGTACTTCTGATCACTGCCATTATTCTTCGATACCGAATCGCCTATGAACTTTAGCCTCGCGAGCCTCTGAAGAGGAGAGGACGATCTCCACGTTCGAAATTTAAGTCTTTATCGCCTCTGAATAATTAATTAAATCCCGCGAGAGAGGTGATCCAACAGATGTTCGACTCTATTTCAACCGAAACCGGATCGAATCCCTAAATCCATTTTGTCCCAACACGTGAACGCTGTGTCGCGTGCGAATATATCGCCAGATTTTTCAGCGCGATATCGAAATAGTTTAATACACCGTGCACGATGCCCTATCAAACACTGTGCGCGCCGACAAATACGGACAGCGCCCATTTCGGGGCGAAATGTTTAAAACCCACTGACAAACGCAAACACGGCGCGCGGATCCCGTGGTATCAATCACCGAATCTCCGTCGACCCGACGATCGATGCGCGTCCCAGGATCTATCCATCGGGACCATTACGCGAAATCGTCAACGTCTGCAGCGTTCGCCGTGTCGGCGGCTAACATCGCGCGCGTCCCGTTAAACAAATTTAGCCGCACGTTTCCACGCGCCCCATCGCCGATAATAATGGGTACACGAGGCCGATAAATATCGCGAGGGGTGGAGGGTGTAGTCCTCTGCACCCGGTTGGCGATAAATCACTTTATTTCAAATGCAGGGAAAACGAAGCGGCCCGCTAACAAAATGTCGCGCGAACGACGCTGCCCAAGCTGCGAAATAACGTGCAAACGAGGACGAATTAATTCGCGCGGATTATTTCGCCGTATTGTACGACAAGTCGTATCGACCTTGCCACCCCGTCGTTTTCCGGTATCGCAGACGGAACGCGGGAATTTTTGGTGTCATCGTTCGCCTCCACTCGTCCCGATGTGCGATCAGCAGACTTCGAATTGCGTGTGATTTCGTTTGGACGCCATTTTTAGAGATAACGATGATGTACGTCAATTCTTCGGGGGAATGATATCGAAGCGAAGCGTAATTTTTCAAGGATGGAAAGATCTCTTATTTTCATCGCGTTTTTACGGATCTGTTTGACCCAATTTGCTGTACCATCAACGATTTCGTTACCATTTTACCATCACGATTACGAGAGCGGTGCTCGCAGCTCAAATTCCAATTTGCATCGGTATCACGGTCGCGTCCCGCTAATGTAAACTGGATTCAATGACCGTGACGGATCAGCTGCACAATCGAAATAGAAAAAAAACAAAATGGGAACGGTTATGCGTGTCGCATACGGCCATTTTAATTCTGTCGCGCGACACAGAGAGCCGACATTAGCCGCGGTGTCGCGCAGCTTGCGCCTCGCAGAATTCGTCCGACCGCCATAAATAATAACCAGGGCCTTTATTGGCGACAATATTTCACGTGTGATCCGCTGGGAGACCACGGGTCCGTCATTAGACGCTCTTCAGCTGGACACCACGATGAAATTATACAAACGTTGACGAGGGTTTGAAGATTTCTCGAACGAATCGTGGGTGCTTTCTTCCCACGTTCGTAAATCGATGGCTAATTTATTTTGAATTTCGATCCTGCAATGTTGCAGCTTCGAACATTAACTTCTTCTCTCGCGCCTTCGTATTTTGACTCCAGAAGAATTTCTGCTCGTATTTTGCCGGTCATCGACAGTTGCGATGCGCACACGGTGCCATCCGGATGATTCACGATCATGACTCACTTTACCATCGCGCGACTGGTACGAGTTTGCTCAAACAGAAAGAAGTCTGCTCGAAGTCGACCGCCAAAACTTGCGTCGTACGACGAAGCGTTAGAAAATATGCGATCGAGTTTATTAAAAGGAACGACAAGGAAAATGTAACTGTAACTCGTAAACTTCTGACTGAATTGGAATCGTCGTCGATTAACATAAAGGAATCTTTCGAATTACCATGTAGCTGCTGTGTGAAAAATCGCGAACGGAATTTGACGCAACTTACAACCAGAAAAAAGAATTCATTCCTTGATTATATACCGTGTTAAAATTTAATCGCGCTAAAGAAAGTCGTTGCTTTGCGCATGAATAATGTATAGGTGCTTCGCATTCATAGAAGGGAAAAAATAATAGTAAAAGAAGGGAGGAAGTTGGCCTAGGGTATTTAACAATTCATAAAATGCACGGAGGCGGAATTTAAATTTCTGTCGAAATGAATCGTGACCGGCGTTTGTCAACCGTTTAATTACTGGTGGATCCGCGAATTAAATTTGCCCCATTGATTTCATTTGAATTTCACAGCGGCGCCGGTCCCGGCCGCAATTATTGTTCCGATAATTATTCGTACGATTTCCAGATTATTCGGATAATTATATGGCCGGTCGTTAATTCTCGCATTTTTTTTTCTCACACCGTAAAACGATAGCCCCCGTTATTTGGCGCGCGCGTATCTCGCGATAATAATTCCCTGGGGCTTCTACGGGCATCGCGAAAATCTTCTACAAAGCTCCTTAATTAATTTTGAAGGTAACTTCGTTAAAACGTAATGAACACCGATCACGTTAAATACTGCGCGATTAAACGCTCTTTAACCGCGCAGTATATATCATCGCTATTGACGAAAGCAATTTGTAATCGAGACCAGCTTCAAATTGGAAGCTGATCGATTTCTGGAATCTTTGTTGTTAATAAATTGATGTGAAAGTCGATATCGATCGTTGACCAACACCGAGCAAAGTAGCAAAAGGAACCGGAAACGTCATCCTTAAATTCTAAAGAGGCTACCACAATCGAATCAAGCAGAATTCAAATTCTCAGTAGCTTCGTCCAAGACGCTTCCGCGTGACGAACCCTTCAGTTTCCCAAAGCGTTGGGACCAAGGCCGCGCGACGCCATTACGGTCCCGCTTATCCGATCCCGTTTGGTCCTTGGTCGTCTCGCAGAGACGATCGAATCGTCTCTTTGCTGCGTTAAAACATCGACGTCGTGCTGATAAATCTGCATACGTACTCCTCGCGGTTGGCATGCGTGCAACCGAAATGGCGTGCAAGCCACGGGAGGACGGGGACGCGAGAATGCGGCGTACGCAGAGGCACGCGGGGCGAAATTCACGCGTGTCGTAAATCATCTTCGGTCGATACGCCGCGTACGCAGTGTCGTCGACGTGCCAGCCGTTGCTTCGCCGCTCGTTCCCCATTGGAAGTCGTACACCCACGCCAATGCGGCTCGTTTATGTTCGCATAAAATTCGTCCGGGAACGACAGCTGTCCCGTCGTCCGGCTGCGTGATGAAACGAGATTTGTCTTGGCTGGCGAGGGCCTCGCGAGCTTCGTTGAGAAGCGTCCGCGAATCGCCGAGAATGTCGTATTGTCTGCGCCCAGTTCGTGGCTCTTGCCAAGTTTCTCGTTCGAGTTAACCTTTTCGTCGCGCGCAACGCGTGGTTCATCTTGACGCTTGCGAGTTTCGAGTTTTCTCAAGCAACTTTCGGTATCCATCTATCGATTCATCGACGATGCTTACAAAACTGCGCAGACCACGGTTTCTTGCGACGAATCGAACACTGGAACGGCGCGTTGAAGCGCGAGAACGGGAGCAAACAGGGGATAATCGCGTGTACCCACGATCGGCGAGGCCTGACCCGTGGAACGTTCCCGCGGTGTCGCGCGGGAACGAGCGCGGTTTTTGCGCCGCGGACGTCGCGTAAAACCGCCGTAAATTACTGAAAACGGTGATCACGATAATGCTCGGCGAGCGCCGAGGGCGGTTTTATCGGCGGCAAATGAAACGGGCCGCCGGATGCCGGCTTCGCGGCGCGACAAATGCCTCCGCGCGTTCTACCGAGGCGCACCGTCGACATAAACGACGCGTAACTTACCATTACCCATCGCTAAACAGCTGCCAACGTTATTGCTGAGACAGTAATTTATCCGGGGAGGGCCACGGGAATTCTTTCCCTCCGCCCGATATTTACCTCCTCCCTGCTTGGAAATCGTTCGCTCTGGCTACCTTCCAGCCGCAACGGGGAGGGTGCGCGCGGTTCGCGTGGAAATCCTTGAATGGATTTTTAAGTGCGAGTTAGTCGACGTGGGATCGTGAATTTGTTATCTGATTCCGCTTGGGTGCAACGAAGAGCCGCGGTCGGATGCTGTTACACAGGGGTATCTACAGCTGCTCGTTCAAGTAACGAGCGGACAAAGTGTTTTAATCGGCGAATTTTCGCGTAATTGAACGATACACAGATTCGTTTAAACGGGAAGCGCAAGACTCGAAATCAGTCCCTGTGGCTAGAGTCAGTTCCTCCTCGTTTGTACTCCAGTAATTTTATGCGATATCAGTGCTGGAACTGACAATAGGAGCTCATAATTGCAATTATACGCTCGGAACTGTACTCGAGTTCCAAGGAAGCCGAAGTCGACTCGGAGCTTATCAAAATTTACGCCACTGTCAACCAATTACAGACGAAGAATCATGTGGCAGTCGCTCGAACAAGTCGCCCGTTGGTACTGTCAGCCCATAAATCCCACCGAACGAATTGCACTGCTCGCTGCAGCCGCGAAGCATTCCGAGTTAATTTCCCATTCGAGCTAGCAGAACGCGATCTCAAGCGAGACGAGATCGCTGCCCTTCGTGTGGCGGATGTACGATCGGTTGATACTAATGCACGTCGTCTAGATTTCAGACGAAGAACCAAGAATTAATGAAGTCGAAACTCCAAAAATTTCGTGTCATCTCGTGCACATGCAAGTTTCACGATAATTCGCGAACAAATTCTATGGATCAATTATTTCATACGAAGCATCTTCCACCAGCGATCGTCTTAAACGAACGAACAGATGACGAGTTTGAATCGATCGAACGATCGATGTGGTCGAAGCTGTACGAAACCGCATTCTCGCTCGTCGCATTTCAATCTACAAAATGATCACGTTGCTGAATCTGATACCGCGACGTCCGCGCGTAATCATTTGCCAATAATTTCAATCTGACAAACTTATCAGCTGTCAACGAAGTTGACTTTGTAACGCGGCTCAATGGATCGCGTGTGCTCATGTCGCTTTCAACGCGATTCCATTGCAACGCGTTGCAATTCATTTCATAATCGAGTCTTGTCGTTAATAATTTACAGTGCAAGTAATTATTTTTAATGACCCGACAACACGCCTAGCTTTCCGACGAAACTGTCTTCCGTCACTTTCGATAAACTTAATTCCCCAGAAAGCAACCCTTACGAACGCGCATAGAAAAACCTAATTTAACGCAAGGATAGTTTACGATGGATGTAACATTCGCTGTGTCAAATGTCAGAATAATGAAGTCGCGAATAATACGTCGTCTAGCGATTGCAAAGCGAAGGCAAAGTTCCATCGAAACGGGACGCCATTGTTCCGTTATATTGACCCACAGTTATCTTAACGAACCAATAAACATGTCGCTGGCAATTTTTAACGGTCACTCTGTTAGAGTTCCCGTCGGGTCTAATGAAGAATAGGAACGCGAAATCGGCATTTTCAACCGGCAATAGCGAAACTCGCGACAGCTGTTAATGATCGAGGCGCCAATGACCCGTTCGCGCTGCGTTCTTCCGCGCTCGAGGAACTGCCGCCATTACGAAGCCGGTTTATATTTGCCTTGGATTTAACGAACGGCCCCGGTGTTCACTTAGTAGACTATTACCGTCGTAAAATAACGCGGTATATGAACGGTAACGCGTCGAATAACGTTGTGAATCACCGTTTATAAACATCGTTTCGCGCACGTGGCTTCAATGAAATCGTATCGTCGAGTCGGGAAACGTACCCGCTTAATGCTGGGAACTGCGTTTTATTATATGGACTGTTAATGCACCGGTTACTAAATTTAATTGCAATAGAAAATCGGACAAAGTTTCAAGGAATAGGAAATGAGTATAATAATGCAACACAAAAGAGTGCGTATACTCCATATATCATAATTGCAAAACTCATACGTGAGTTACATTGAGACACAAACCAAATATTGGAGGAGCTTCTTGGAACGAGATAAAAAGCGTACGCTTGAAGTGGGTTCGAATAATCTAGCGTTCAATAATACTCGAGTATTCCGACGTTATCCGGATAGTACTTTGCGAAGCACGCGATAAATTACATTTCTCTTGTAGAAGATGTTTGAGAACGCAACTGGTTAGCTTCACGTTCGACCCGCTATCTTCGATGATGTAACAAATCGGAGATAAGGAAATTTTGTAACACGCGTGCAGAGCGCGTCGTCAGAGTTGTAAAGTTGTCGGTTTCGCGACAAATAAACGCGCGACCCCGCGCAGTTGCTCGTGTAAAGTCGCAACTGTTAAGTCTCAGCTAGAACGACCCAGCGAACTCCACTAGCGAAATGGCCATCCGAGCGGATATTTATCTCGAGCATAATTTATGCGCGTCATTTTCGGATTCGTCGTTTCGAATCCGACGCGTCCGCTTTGAGATTTAAACGCGCCGCTCGCGCGCACGGCTCCGCGCAGGCCCGTATACAACTCAAAAGCTGAATTTATTGACTGGCGGGACCGATAAATTGTTTCGTGGGTCCGTGGCGGGGCGCTGCGGCAGACGTTATTGAGCCATTAAATCGTGATTACCCTCGTGTTATTGGGTGCGGTGACACGGGGACGAGACGTTCTTTCCTGCCTCCACCTCCGAATACGTCCCCTTCGTCGGCCCCCCGACTCGTTGCACGACGTCGACTTCTCCCAGTCGCTACCCTTTTTTACCTCACTTTGTTCGCTGTTCGTCCTCCTTTTTTCGTCTTTTAATTTTGCCTCGTTTTTTGCTCGCTTCGAGGACTCGACTCGCAGTCAGGGACTCCGTTTCTTTTCGTTTATTGCCCCTGTCCCGATGACGGATTTGCGAGCCGCGATTCGATGCATGGAATTTGGAGCGGAGGGTGCGCGTTTGATTCCGTCGCGATCGGACGGCGGGTTTAATTGAAACGAAGAGGGGATTTTCAGGGGTAGTTCGTTGCGGAAATTGTCAATCTCTGTGCACCATGAATTTGTGATGCGACAGCTCGGTTACAGTCGGTTTTGAATATCGCAACAGCATTTTTGTACGATTGTTTTCGGTAATACATTCATTAATGAAGCGCACATTGCGAGCGCGTAACTTTTTAATGCGAGGAGGAGCTGCACAGGGAACGCTGAATCGGTTAGTGCCATTCTATAATTTGTAACGAACGACGTACATGAGCCTGGCAATCTCGTTGCAGCGAATGGCGGTAATTATGGTCTCGAATATTGTAACAATTTCGATCTCGCGGGGATTCGAGTAAATCGCTGCAGCTGATAATTAAAAAGTAATACACCGTCACGGGGGAGCAAATATTTTCGCGTTGCATTAAATTTCACGAAACGCATCTACATCCGTAGGAGGCTGTAATTTCGAGCGTGGCCCCTCTCTGCCAACCCCTCGAATATTAAATGACATAATTCCGCTCGAACCACATGTTATTTCTCCATCTGTTCTCATTCTCCTCGCGCAGCCCTGGAACACCTCTCGAGGCGCATGCAGAAACAAAAAGGCGCGGCCGTTCCGCAATAAGAAAGCTCGCGGGGTGCATAGTGAATTGAAACGCGGGTACGGACGGTTGATATAACCGTCGGCTGGGGGGGATGGGAAATGAAAAATAAAGGCTCCGGGAAAAAGAAGAATGATAGGGTTCGATAGGGAATTTGCAGCGGCGTGCGTGCCGACAATAGCTAAGGGCCATAATTGCGGTCTAAATATGCATGCTGGATGCGGCTGTCGGGGCTGACTGTTCCATATTCAGCGATTAAGTGTGATGTACGAGTTTTGAGTGTCGCGGCATATCAAACAGGCGTAATCGTACGTGTAGTAATCCCTCGCCAGCTGTCTCCCACCCGTTCGACGATTCTGCCCCCTTCGCGTGATAAATTCCGCACAATTAACTAAGCCGGGCACGACGCCGATGGGAACCGTACGTATCGCGAATGCTAAATGAACGGCGACGCCGATTCTTGTCGATCTCGATCTGGGGCTCGTTTGGCGTCACGCGGTGACTTCTCTGGGACATCGATGCGTTTCCGT
Organism: Xylocopa violacea; assembly: GCA_963969225.1. Classification (NCBI taxonomy): domain Eukaryota; kingdom Metazoa; phylum Arthropoda; class Insecta; order Hymenoptera; family Apidae; genus Xylocopa; species Xylocopa violacea. Next base: position 17,598,684 of record CAXAJV010000014.1, read on the forward strand.
TCGGGGAAATTAATTTTCCAAGGCCTCCACGTACGTAGCGTGCGCGCTGTTTTACGCGCGCGTGCCACGCACGCTTGTATCAAATGTATCCGCACTTCGAACTGTGCCATTTCACTTGCGCCAGGTATGGATACTCGAGGGTACGACACCCTCCATAAATTAGACCCTTCTCCGCGCTGCATCGTAGAAAGAGGGGGTTGGATCCCTCGGTGACTGCGACCAAGGGTCTGATCATTCTTCGTGAAATCGGAAACCGAACCGACCACTCGACAGACACGAAGTTTAGTCTCTGATGTACGTGGTGGGTATTTTCGCAACGCGTCTAGCGTTCGTATTATATTTCCTCTTATCAGTAGGCGTTAACAAAATTGAATATATATGTGTATCCAGCTTCATATCAAAGTGAATATGTGCATCTTAAATCTAAACGCTGCGTTGAAGTATTTATATAAAGAGACAGTAGTCGTGCTGGCCCATTAGCTCAGTTGGTTAGAGCGTCGTGCTAATAACGCGAAGGTCGTGGGTTCGATCCCCCCATGGGCCAATTTTTTTTTCTTTGTTTCAAATCAATATATATTGCATTTAAATAGCTACTTTTTTTCCAAACGCTAGTGCCTATGCAATGTTATGCAGAATAAAGTCAAAAAATGTTTGGAGTCCAAAGTACAGGTATTGTAGATGGGTACGCGTAAGTGTGAAAATTCGGATGAAAAATCCTCGATAGTATAGCGGTTAGTATCCCCGCCTGTCACGCGGGAGACCGGGGTTCGACTCCCCGTCGGGGAGGATTTATTTTTGATATTTTTTCGATCAAGAGTGTCCGTGAGATCATATTGAAGATTGAGAGAAACTTTTTCTTTTCCAATAAGGTATTCTTACGTTCATTCGCGAATCCAAATTCTTCCACTATAAATTGCCGCCAGAATTAATTAAAACCCTCGGTAGCACATCGCACAACTCCAATGGGATCGCGTACCCCGTATAGAGAACTCTCACGTCGAATGACAACTCCTCACGGAACGTTCGTTAACGAATAATCTCATTTTTCACACACATACACGCGAATAGTATCCGGGAGGATTACTATAATTACACGTGCTCCTATTACAATCCGCTGGCTCGGTATCTGCTTACGGGGTAGCGCCCCTTGTAGGCCTCGTAGATAATAACGAGCGTTTCGTTCAGGTGGACCGGTCGATGCGTGTTCGACAAAGCCCCACGTATCAACGTGAAGCCACGGCCAAGAGGAAGAACATAATTAGCCCCGTGTAATTGCACCCATAAGGATCCTTCCTGAAGGAACTGAACCGAACGAGCCGCGACGAGACATCGTTCCCTCCCTCCAGCCTGTTCCTTCTACCGAGCCTGGCCACGGGATCTCGATCGTGTTCACCCGTAATAAGCCTTAATCGGGGCTAGATTTAGTGGCGCGCGGCCCTTTTTTGAATTACACCCTCGTTGCACGCAACGCCGGCCCTTGTGTACGCCCTCCGCGAGAGGGACACCTCGTGAATTCGCCTTAATTTCAACCGCCTCCGGCGATCGTTTCGATCGATAAATCTCGCTTTATCGAGAAAGTATTTGATGAGCAATCGCTGCGCTGTCGGTTAACCGGACGGTCGAATTGGCTTTCTCGAGGGACTCGACCTGCAGTTCCTCGGGTTTTCCTCGGAAAATATGACATCCCCCGGATTTACTGAGAGCTTGTTCTTAATTAAATTTAAATTTACCTTACTCCTTCCGTCTGGCAATTATAAATTTATCGCGGAGAAAATTCTGTTCCTTAACAACTTGTGACGCGCTTACAACTCGAACAAGTTCGTATTACACTAAAACCAATTACGCGATTCGACTAGTCGATATTCTAATCCGAAGGCTGAAATTAGAGGTCTTATCGCTATCGCTGGAAACAGCGTAGTGTAACAAACAATTCGTATCGCACCGCTTGGCATGCTAATTGGTTTAAGAGTTAGTCGCAGAATACTGTTCCGGGTAAAGTTGGAGGTGTTCCATTCACGAACCGTGGTCGCTTAATAGCTGAAGACCGTCCCGTTGAAAGGTTATCATAGCGACCCAATTGGATCGCGAACGAACGAACGAACTGTCGTTCAGTACAAACCACACGGTTCGTATTTCAAGTTAAGAGACTCATAAATACATATTAAAATTGACAGCTGTTTTGATTTATCCGTTCTGATGCGCATCAAGACTGGCGCTAAACAAGAAAACGCTTTTATTGACTCGTAACCAGTCACCGATTTAAAGACTGCAACTTTTCCCGCGAAATATCGCATCGACGTTCTAGAAGATAACCTACAGCCTCTTGCACGTTTCGTTCCAAGTGTTTTTAAAAAATCGACTCTCCTGCTTAACCGGACAATTTCGTGACGCTTCAATATTGATGTAATCGCGTGCAAGTAATTAACTCTTCGCTGGCGAGAAAAAAGTCTCGCATCGAAGGCGCGAAAAAGAAGGAAGTGAACGCGATATGTGCGCGACGTGTAAATAATCTCGGTTATAATAATCAGCTGACGCTTTCGAACGACGCCTGGAGTCTCTCCTGTCCTCTGTTAATACATATTTACCAGCGGAAGCCTGTAATTTTCGGCAGAGGACGCAGTTTGTGGTCAATCTCGCACGAAGCGATGAGAGGCTCGACGAAGAACAAAACTCGGTTCGTTACGGATATTATGTGCCGGAGTGAATGAAGATCCAGATAGTGTCGCGTTAGCACCTCCATGCAATCAGCAAGTGGAAGTATACAGGGCGGGCTGTGAAATTTCAGGGAACTCTGCCCTCGAAACTTTGGCTTCGTTTTTGTGCATCTAATATGCGAACGGTTGTTAAATTCATTTGATACATTTAACAAAAATTCCTCTAATCCTTTGCGTTTGACGACTTTTTCGACTGGGCGAAGTAGCAACTCGAAATACTATGACTAGTGTCTTACAGGTAACATCAAATGATTTTATTTTAACAATTTGTATAATAATACATATTTTTTCTTCATTCTACGCATTTATCCAGTGAATAAACATTGATTCCCAATGTCTGATAGAATTTAACCACAAAAAAAGTTGAACATTTCGACAAAAAACTATTTAAAACCCCGAGTAACCCGTATTAAAATTAGGTAAAATTCGAAGCGCCATATCTCTGAAGATAAAAATTGTTATTTAACGAAACTTAGCGCGTTAGAAGCTGAGGATCTTCCTCTTGAAAACGGCGTTCGAATTATCTCGATACCACTTCCGGTTCCCGAGATATCGTCGTGTAAAGAGAAGGGTAATTTTTAATCGGTTACTATGTCTGTCCTTTTTGATAGGACTCGGATCTCTCGCTCGCACCTAGTCACTGACCTACCTCAATCGTCTGCCACGTGGTCTGGTCAGTGCCAGACATACGCCAGACGGATTTTTACTATTACTATTAGGGCGTACGCATTTCCGGGAAAAAATGTAGGTCAAGTCCATTCATAAATACCGCCCCCCTCTTGCGCAGCGTAAAAACTTTGCGCTCTTATATCTCAGCAACGGATTGAGATATCGAGATGAAACAAAAACCGATATCAATGGCGTAATTTTCTCTATCTGTTCAGTGGGTTTCGGTGACCAAATTCGTCGTTTTCTTTTCTAAGCTATTTTATAACATAGTTGAGTGTAAATACATTTTACGTGAGCATTGGCGGTAGTTCGAGTGATTTTAACTCTTTTCACTCGTGTTTATGTTAGAGAAGACTATCAATCAACACACATATTTAAGCAGAAACTGCAACGCGCTTCTTAAATATAGTAGAACTTTCGTTAAAGAAAAATTCTAAAACTTCGCGAGGGCATTTATACATGGACATCCTGCGCGTATCTCCAGCTTCGACGCTAACGGGAAACGACAAACAGGATAAATTGCACCGTCGCCTTATGCGATCGCCGCATTCTGCCAACATACCTGCGTACACTGGGCAGCCAGTCCAAACCGCTCCAGCGAGGAAGTTCGTAGTTGGGCTTTTTCTTACCAATGGAGATTACAGAACCCATCCAACGGGCCAATCCCGTGAATGAAGATCCAACTGATTGACGCGCGTTCGACTTAATGACACTGGCGACTGTGTCCGCGAGCAGGAATCCGTCCAACAGCAGCCAGTCCCCCGTGCGCCGCCATTACATATTTCTTGCGGCCCTTTCCGCCCTCTTCAATCCTTCCGCCCCGATATCGCGGCCCGTTTCTCCACTCCTGTTACGGCGAACCAGTGTTATTGCCTCCTTATTAAGGAAATAATTGCGATGTTTTACGATCGCGTTCTCCGATCAATTATCCAAAGAAACGGAGCAAAACGAACAGGCCCGCGGCCTGCGAGAGTTGTTAACGAGCCTGGATGATCGTCGCGCGGAACCACGCCAGCGGAACCAGGGCCTAGAATGCTCTCCGAAATAATTTCCTCTCGTCGTTGGTGTACGACGCGCAATTTTTGATCCCGGTTTTTGGTAACCGAACGGACTTAACGACGTTTACTTTGTGCCTGGGCAAATTGGGGAAACGCCGGCAATGCCAGGATACCACCGACAAGCGTAACGCTGCGCACCTTAACGAACGGTTTATGTGTAATGCAAATTTTCCAAACGTGCGTTACAGATGCGCTCCGCTCGCTGTTTCTTACGTAAACTCGTAAAGCAAGCCTTTCCCCTTTTCGTAATTTCGTTCGAGCGAAACCGTTTAGCGATAAATAAGGAAATTAACGAATCCTGGTTCTCGAAGGAACGTTGTACAAAAAGGTACTCGGTGGTCGTCACAGGGTATTTAACTCGAATCTGCGCGGCATTTCCCCCCAAACCGATATTCCCCGAAATCGTGCAGAAACATCGGTCCCCTAATTGTTTCGCGCATTTAGGGAGGTTCGTTCCCTGGTTACCGGCAAAAAGGTAGATAGGGGCCATTAGCGAAAGCTGGTCGCGAGCGAGAAATTTGTCTCACGGTCGCGGCGTTAATTCTCGACCGTGCACACGCGTCTAAGGCTTTGTAAAGTGGTCGCGAAGGGCGGCCAGGGATAAGGTGAAGACTTGCCACCCAAGTAGAAACTTCCATCGTTGATTGTTCCGTGGGCCCCGGTGTAGTGGGTATACCCTCGTCGCTATACCCTCGCTGACCAGAGTTGGGGAGTCGATTTACCCTCTCTGCCAAGCACAGCTCTCGAGATACCTTGCACGATTCTTTCTTCGTTAATTTACGACGCATGCTCGGTCGTTCTCGTGCCTGTTACTTATTTGTTCACACAGAAAATAAGTTTAACAGTGACGTTATACCCTGTCCACTTCTTACTTCAGTCCCCTCTGTCAACTTTCATCGATTCGAGTATATTTCCATGGGTCTTCTCTGACCATCCACCGATCGACCAGGCCATATGCGAATCGGAACGGATCGTGAAAGAAAGAGAGGAACGGTCGTTAATTATCCCATTCCTGGTCGCCTGTTGTGTGCCCGTTCCTCGTTCCCCGTGGCCTGTGACAATGGCCAAGGGACACGAGCCTTGAAAGGCAGAGCAACAACTGCGGACGAGAGTGGGACGCGTTTGACGATAGACGGAACGTGTTTCACTTTTGTGGCGATTAATTGGAATCCTGTAAAAAGAGTGTTTATGTCTCTTATCGATGGGGTTTCGTTTGGTCTCTGCGAGAATTCATTGGAAATATATGAATTCGTGGTTCTGAGAAGATGTTCGATTCCGATTTTCTCGTTTGACAAGTCCCTGTCACTTCACTTGGGATAAACTGTGTAACTAACGCGTTTGTTTCTTTTCTTTCAGGTGAGTGGAGTACAGGCTTGCTGTTGTTCTTAGTCCATTCCTCGTAAAGTACCACAACTGTAAGTACAATTATATTTACTCCAATGACTCGTCGTTTTGGTAACACAAATTAAACGCTAGTGAAAAAAATACTCTATTGTCAGGATCAGCGAAAAGAATAGCGTCATGAATGAAAAGTTAGTCGCAGACACCCGTCGAGATATCTCTTTAGAACCAGGTTTCCCCTGTCATATAAAGCAGCGTTAGTAATTGCAGGAACGGCCGTTTTCTTCTACCAACAGCCGTTTCCTTCGTGAACGAGTGACCTTTAAGCCTCATACGGATCGCCATCCGGTGGTTCCACCGTAAGAGTCTCAGGGACCAGCCAACAGATTGCCTGCTGGTCTCCAGCCACGCCAGGGTGGAAAAGTTCGCTGACATCGTGTAGGGTCGTACGGGACACCTGCAACAGCTTAATAGTTTATGGCGGGCCGTTGGACTTACTTCGTCGACGATATTTTCCACGTTGGTTGGAAAGCAGTAACGTCGCCAGGAACGAGGGTGGGTATGGAGGGGTTTGAGTCGAGCCACGATGAAGGGGTGGTCCCGACGCTTCGAGTTGGTTAGAACGACGAAATAAAAGGAACCGTCCGCGATAGGAAGAAAGCGGGGCAATTATTCGAGGCTCGAACGGGCGCACTTTTATTAAAGTTTCTTATCAACCGCCGCGTGATGTATAATGTCATGCTCGAAGCGTTTTTCGCGGGTGGATACTTTCCTCGGGCTGAAAAGCGTGCGGGAGATCCGCTCGGTGTACTTGGAGATTTATGGACGTTGGAGACATTTTTTTCACGCCTGAAACTGCTATATTTTCGTAACGTTCGATCGTTAATGCGCTCAAGAACTTTCGGGGCGTAGGGCAACGTTATCGAACCGTCTCTTCCTAGTGCAAGTATATCTTTTAAAAATACTTTAGAAACTCTGCACTTGGAAGCGTGTGACAGAAAATCGAGACTCGGATCGGATCGTCTGGCTTTCGTCACTACGAGATCCGATAACAAAGGAAAACGACAAACACTAGGTGCCATAAATTAGACCCTTCTTGGTATCGCGTTGTGGAGGGGGGATTGACGATTTTCTAACCACGACGCAGCGATGGGTCATTCTCTGCGAAGTCGTCGAAGCGAGCGGACGTCTCGGTAAACAAAGAATTTAACTTTATTATTCACAGTTTCGCCTTTGGCATTTACAATATTCATAGTATTTCTATATAGTATCTCTATAGTACTCACGTTATAGTTTGTCTTGCGCATTATACGTTTAAGGAATTGTACATATTCATCTACGTATCAAACAATATTAGTATTATAAATTAAAGTGTTGAACTACGCATATAAAGAAACAGTAGTCGTACTGGCCCATTAGCTCAGTTGGTTAGAGCGTCGTGCTAATAACGCGAAGGTCGTGGGTTCGATCCCCCCATGGGCCAAGTAATTTTTTTTCACCTTGCCCAATAGAAAAGAACCACCAATCATCGAGTCTATACATTTCGAAACTTCGATACTCTTTTTTTGTACTTTTTTTACACTTTTCTTCGTCCCTACGTGCACGTAATACAGATTCGAAAAGTTCGCACCGCGGTACTGTCGCAGGAAACGAAAACTTGGCGGTGTGCACGTGCCTGTTCGAAAGAAAGTGCGAAGAAAGAAAAGAATTTGAGTTTCGGTCAAGTAAAATACCAAGAAACTTTCAAAAACTGCGACCTCGCGTCTAATTGAGTAACTTTTCCTCGTTCGATGCGACTTGTTTCAAGGGACCTGTAATAGAAGTATTTTCGAGCGATCTCTCGAAAGGCAGGGACATCGTTTTCGTAATAGGAAAAAGTTTCTTCGTTTAGCCAGAACAACTATTCGTTTATTTACTTCATAGGAAGGTGTCCCTGGTTTCAGTAGTATAATACTTCGGTTTCCTGTAGTACCGTATGTTCTTAGCTTCGCATACATTCCTTTCGTTACATTTTGTTGTTAACAAAATGAGTGCAGTAAAAAAGACTATATATAGGAACGATAGACAATAGTAGTTGCAAATATTAAACCTAGGAAAGTGAAAAAAAAGTAAAAAGAAATTTTCCGGTACCGGGAATCGAACCCGAGCCTCCTGGGTGAAAGCCAGGTATCCTAGCCACTAGACCATACCGGATTCGATGAGAAGTATACGTCAAGTTCTCGTCTTAATGGCATAACTAACGCATACAATCTTCATTTTATTAAATTTTCAATATTATTTCATTACGAAAACATAGCAGAATATATACATATTCTACAGTACTAGTTAAAATTACAAATTTATAATGAAGTGAAGATGAAACTGTATGGCCGCTAAAAAAAAGTGCTTATTGTTACAAAACAATTTTATCGGCATTATATAGCCGAGCGTTACACACTCGCAACTGTTGCGACGCGTATATTTATATCGTCCCCGTAGCAGGCCATAAATCCGGAACAACGATTTAAACGCGGCTGCCGCTGTCATCGGATTTAAAAACAGTTATCGCATCGGTCGACGACAGGTCGGGTCCCTCGATTGTTTCTGGCAACAAATAATTGATTTATTTTCATCTCCGCCCCCCCTTTTTTTGGGTTCGTTCCTTGTTTTTCTCTTCTTTTTTTTTCAATCGGAAACATCGATGGCGCCAGCGTATCTCGGCGTTGCGAGGAAAGGCTTGTCGTTCGAGCGGAAAGGGTGCAGGACGTAACGTCGACGCGCGGCGGAACGATTATCGGATATCCACGATTGACAAATTGCACGGTCAACCGGCTACGTTTTAATGAAGCTTTATCGAGCTGCTTGCTCGCGTGTCGCGTCGGCCAAAGGGTGAAAAACGAAGCCTCCGCCGCGTGGAAAGGGTTGAACTCGCGATCGATGATGGAGGGTCAGCTTTCAGTCCGTCATCGATACTACGTTTCTCACTTGTAAGACAAAATCTGTGATGCCACGTATCCGAAGGACAGAATCGAAAGTACTGGGACCAAATTGGCATTGCAATAAAATACTAGTCATTATAAAATAATATACTTGCGTGCATGCAACATTAACCGGGTGCGCCAAGAATATTTTTCGATTAGTCAAAGCAATTCTCTGTATTCTCGTCGTTGCTGTTTATTTTTCATTTGGAGGTAAGAGGAGCGCAAATATTTGCGCCATGTGATCAGCGGTATCGCGACGCGTAGTTGGTTTCCCTTTTTTTTTTTTATATGCACAGTGTTTTTTGCATAGGTACATGAAGGGTGACTTTCGAGCATCCAACTTAAACGTATACACGACAGCAAATAGGGCTCTTCTTTTACTAGTAAATACGGTTCGAATTGAAAGTGTTTGAACGTGTGCGTTCGAGAAACCACCCCCTCGTTTTTATTTGACACGCGTCGCTTCTTTTCGCGACCAGCGAACTTCAAACGCCAAACATTTCAGCTGCACCCCCTGTATCCAATATCGTCATGGTCCCTCCCATCTAGAATGCATTTCCTGGGATGTTCCTCCTTAAATCACCGCTTCGTGGCATAGATCACTCGAAGGTGGGCCACGTGAACGAACCGGATCTATTCCAGGGTAAATTTATCGCTTGGCTCAATGTATATGCCCCGTATTACGTCATCAAAGTCGCATATTCGTGTTCTCGCGGCTGGAGAGCGTCTGCCGGCGTCGTTCCGCCGCGAACGGTCGCGAGAAAATGTTTTTCCCATAGCCACGGGGCCGGTTTTATGGAAGCCGCCGGTGCGTCCAATCCTTCGCCATGTCTCTCGTAAAACAATCATTTTTCCATCGGCTCGACCAGGCCGCGTGCACCCCATAACCTTGCGATATTATTGCGAGAAGGGGACACGCGTTGGGAGATCGCGGGTTTCCGTTTTTTTCTTTTTTCATCACTTTTTGCTTTCGACAATCGATATCCAGAATGGGCGTTCAGTGTTTGATGAATATGTAATTAGGGGGTGTATTTCAGTCTGTAACCACACTTGTATTTATTTTACTTGCAATTAATATATGATTATGCTTGTAGCGTGTGTTTCCTCTGCGCACGAATATAAATCGCATAAAATCGGAAATTCCTTGAAATGCTGAAAGATCACGAACGAATCTCTATCGGTAGCGTACATTTCTCAACGCATCCTTGCTCTCTCTCTGTGTGCGCGAAGCCCCGTATAGTTTATTCCAAAGACCTCTATCGATCATCGTGTCTCATACGTCAATTTTGCACGCTCCTGTCTTCCACTTACGCTTTCCCGAAGCTGCCTTTCTCCGCCTCCACGGGGATATAACCTCGCCGCGGCAAAAAGCGCCCCCGTTCAATCGTCGACGAGCACGGGCTTCCGCCATCAAAAGCTTTCTCCTATGACAGCAAATCGGTACAGGCTGATTCTCCACAACAGTTAAACGGTGAACGTAAATTCTATTCGAGTGGAAACAGACCTTTTTTTAATCAGATTAATCAAACGTTAATCAAACTTCGTCGAGTTCTCTGTACCTCGATTATGCCTCTCCTACACCAAACACTCGCGCGAGCACACTCCATTCCAGCAACATATTTTAATCATCCCTCTTCACCTGCAAATTTCACCGTTCCACCGCGAAAACCTCAACAACCGAACGCTCCGCTGCTCGCAAACACCTAAACCGCTTCATACGATATGCAACCCCTTTGGCGGGCCATTTACTTTTCGGCTGGAACTTCCGCGGCCGTGCCCTTTATTTTCGTAGCCGGAAGTTCAAACAAAACGCATCCCAGTTGTTTTTCCTCGGCCCCGGTTACATCAATCTTCCTCTGGCTCGCCGCGAGATTTCACCTGTACCAGGCGTCTCAAAACACCCCTCCTCCATCGCGCGCGAGTGCGCTTTCCCATTTCGCGTTCCCCTCGCTCTCAAAGAGAACCAATAAAACGGTCTACCACTTCGCGAGCTGCTTATTCGTCGTGGAACAGTTCTGTAATCGCTGCTTCTGCAAAAAGTCGCGTAGAAACGAAGAGGATTTCGTAATCGTCCCATCGTCACCCCTTTCTTTATCAATACGACCCAGTGCCGCGTAAAAGCATCGCGCAACCGACGGTACAATTCGTTGAATCGAACGAACCGCAGCTTCCGCTCGCAAGCAACGCGCCAACAGGTCGACGAGCGTGGAGCAAACTTGGCGACGAAATAATTTCACACTGGTCGAACGCGTGTCACGTGTACGCCAGTCTCGTTTCCCGGTCGCGCTTCAACACTCCATTCGGGGCTGCTCTCCTCGAGCTCCAGAGGGGTGCAGGCAGAGCCTCTTCCCTCGCGATATTCCCTGCTCGCGAGCTCTCATAAAGGCGTGCACTGTTTAAAAAAGAAAAAAAATAGAAAGCCCTCTCTTTGTCGCCGGAGCCTCACATGGTAACGAGACTTTGGAGGGCCTTTCGTATTAAAAGGCGAGCTCCTCCACGGCACATGGCGGACGGGGAAAGACCGGGAGGAGGAAGAAAGGAGGGACGAAGGAGCACGCAACGGCATATTTGCCGTGCATCAAAGAGCCGGAGGGACCCGTAATGGAATTGAGAGGAATCCGACGGGCTTCCTGTTTACCAAGCTGATTCCTTGATTTTTATTGGCCCCCTCGATCGCGGGCCAGGGAATTTTAAGCGGCCGCCGAACCTCGAGCACAACGTCGGAGCTTCGGGGTCAGATTGATCGAAGTTCTGTCCTCTTCGTGCGAATAGAACCCGTTTCGGTCTTCCCAAAACGTTTCGAAGAGGCTTAGATTTATTTTAGAAGACGATGGCTAGGCGTAGCAAGGAGAAACGTGCGTTGAAACACTCTGACGTAATTATGGTGTTACTTCTGGCCGAAGTGGTCAAAATTCGATTTTTAGGTCCGCGCTCTTTCATTTCACAGCTTTGTAATTAAGATTTGTGTGCGAAGGGAACGGATGTCAAATGGTTGTTCCCAGTTTGTAGTTTCACTGGATCGCACCGCATTAGTCTTTACTCCGTTTCCTCTATTTTTCGACAGTAATGATTTTCAGATGCACTCGCTGTCGCAATCACGCGATACACTCGTTATCGTTTGAACTTGGCTCGCTTCGCCGTGGAATTCGTGCTAGATCTCCCTTTCTTAAGTAAATCTTCTGTGTTGAAAGAAATTGGGCTGAATTAGCGTAATCCAGTGCGATGTCTGACGGTTAAGGGTCCCCTGGACAACGGATAAGTAGTTCGATTTGCATCGCTAATGCATCTCCGGATCGAAGATACCCCGATTGAAAGTTTTAGTAGCTATCCGTTATGGCAGTGGAAAGTTTGCCGCTATCAGCCGGGTGATTTGTGACGGTAAGGACAATCTCGGCCCAATTTCCCACGCGGGACGTACCCGAAATGCGCATAATCTTCATGAATGCATAATGCGTCGTCGCACACCGTCCTTCGATAGCCCATTCGGGGAGCTTCCTTTAATGGGATGAAATAATACGCTGACGTGACGTTCTATCTTTTCATTCGACGGTGACGGGAATCCGGAAGTTATTAGACTCTTGTTTCACCTTGAACTTCAAACGCATCGATGATTCACCAAAGAACGCGTGCATTACTTTTTAATTTAAAAAAAAAAATGACGAACGCTGCAGATTTGAAAATAGGATGGAAAGTAATCTTCGATGTATCGCGCTTTCCTTTGCTTCGACGGTAATGAAGAGGGGTTTAGCGAACGCGGTGAGGGATTCATACCTGCGGGGAGCTGACAGCCGCGATTTAGGGGCAAATTTGTCGGCGAAATGAAAATGTAACCTCATAACTCCGCTTCCTGCGGGCAATGCGCTATGCATAGTCCAGCCACATCCGCCGGTCTTATACACTTCATAAACATTCCACTGGATTTTTTCTACCCCCCGTCGCTCGATGTCATCATCTCCCTGGAACAGGCGACATCGTAGGTACGCGGATCTTGCTACTGAAATTTTATTCACCGCACCCGCTTCGCCTTTATTTCGCGCGCGTTTAACCCGTTTAAACGCTTGGGGTATTTTATTCAACCGTGCGCGGAAACAACGCGAACGTTTTTCAAAATCCATCTCGAAATTATCGCTCGCGCGAACGATCGAACGCTGAACGCAAAATCGAGCCACCCTCTCCTCGTGGTTGGGAACGTCGAAGCTACGAGAGGGTCGAGTGCAACAAACGTCGCCAAGATATCGTCCATAAAGAGGAGGAAAGAAATAAAGCGAGGAAAGAGAGATCCGCCGCGTTCCAGCTAAAGCTGCTGTCCATTAGGAAATTTATACGAGCCGAGGGTGGGAAAGTTGATTAAATCTGGCAGTCCTCCTTCCGGCCGGGAGGAGCCCAAAGTCCCTCCGACGGAATTGAGGGAACGATCTTCCGTCTCGTTGCGGGCGATCGCGACGAAATCAAGAAAAGGGGAAAGGAAACAGAGGGTTGCCACGGCGGTAGGGGGCGGGGGTTTTATCTGAATCCGCAGGCTCGGGTGCCAGGCGAGGAAAAAATGTAATAGAATGGTAACAGTTCACACCCAGACTCGGCGAGGGTGGATAAAACCGAGGCGACTTACCTCCGAAACACGGGCCAACGTTATCCTGCATCGAGATAAGACCTTTCTCCGCCGAATTGAATTAAATCTTCCTTCGAGAGCCCGGCTGGAACGCTCCTCCTTAATTTAATTCCCCCCATGGTTTTGTATAATTGACGCAATCCGTGAGCCGTGAAATTTTTAGATTGGCTCGTCGAGCTTCCGCGCGGTCAGCCCCGTTTTCTCTCTCTCCCTCTTTCGCCTCGAATATTGACGCAATTAGATCCGTGCCCTGTTTGAACGCGGATTTTTTCTTTCTCGCCACGCTTTCTCGCGAGCTGTGTTTGCTCGCGGTCTCGTCTCGTTACAGCGTTTCGTTCTGCCGCGAGCGTGGAGACGTTTTTTTTCGAACGTGCGACTTCGCAGCGAGTGTGAAACAAACGTTAATTAATCGTAATGTTGTCGCTCGGTAAAAGTGATCGAAATAGAAATCGCAAAGACCATTTTGTCAAAATGGCAAAATCATAAAACTACATTTAGATTTCACTATTTTTTTTTTTTTAATGTATTACAAATGTCAATTCGTTTTTTCGTTGAACGGTAACAGCGTGCCAGCAGAATTTTATTTCGCACCAGGAGAAGCCACCCCATGGCGTAGTTACGAATTGAAGAAAGGGAGGACGAACACGTAACAGAGAAATGTGGCCAGGTCTCCAGATCCCCTACGGTGACGAGATCAATTCTATTTTGCGCTCTAACGAAAATGTTCCCCGCATCAACTTCGTTTAAGCCGCAACAGGAAGGGTGATAAAATCAGTCGGATTTCCCAGGCTCTGTGTCTCATCCGCGTTAGACACCGGCTTTTTCCTACCTCCCTTCGATTTTTCTTCGCCCGCGAGCACCCTCGGGGCGGTTCAAGCCGCAATAATTTGCAATTTTTGCGCGACCTCCTCCGGGCCGTCGTCAACACTCGTATCGAGTTTGAAAATAACGTTCCTACCAGTTTCGTAAACTTAAATGACGTCCTCCAGGGCGGAAGCACCGTTTTGCAGCTGGTTTAAACAACTTACAGCGCTTCGACGCGACTGAACTTCCTTTTCACTCGATCCCCGCTTTCTTTCAAAAAACTGAATTCGTTTTCATACTCAGAGATTTTATTATTATTTTGTCATCATCTACAGCTGAAATATTTATCTTTCTCTAATATACTTGTCAAAGTAAAAAGAGAGAAGCGATTGTCAACCTTTTGTCCGAAATATTTATCCGTTTTCATTCTTAGTGGATGACTGATCCTGTTCATTCGATCGACGACAAAAAGTCGCCAAGATATTGAAAGCACCCAAACGCTCAAAGGGTTGACGAACGGCTGGGTGTACCCAAAGTTGCTACATACTCGTGACTCTCGTTCGTCTTTGCATTATGCGTGGCGTGTGTGAAATTAGACGCAAGAATCCCAGCGTGTCCGATCGGTCGTCACGCGCTTAACGAAACATTAAATCCACGGCGCGAAAAGGAAGCCAAGAGAACGCGAGCTTTATTGGCCGGGATCACGCGAGCAGAGGAGGATCGATCCGTGGAACCGCGCGCGGTGAATTCGCGGAACTGGAAACGACGTTCGCCACCGATCGCCGGAAATATCGTAAAAGCACGCCTCGCGAGAGGCACAGACGCGAGAAACGCGGCGTGACGTTTAGCTTCTATTTTTATGGGCGAAGGGTGAAGAACAAACGCGTTGCTACATACCTACCAACCCATTGGAAGGAACGTTATTGTTCCGCTTGGTAGGAGGGACTTTTTACGGTTTCGTGGATAAGAATTGCTCCTTCTGCTAGATTTTAATCTAATTTGTTAGAGGGGGAACGCGAGGCGCGATAAGAGGGGTGGAGAATGCAGAAAACGCTGCGAAAAGTGTTGCGTATCATTCTCTGGGACGTTCTGAAGCGCTTAGTTGCGAAACAAATATCCAGAAATTATTGTCGTTTTAGGAATATTCGAGAAATACTAAGATTGATACGAAAAAGAAAAAATGTCGAGCACAGATGTGAAAAGTCACAACCGAACGAACGGATAACTCGACGCTCGCAGCAGGCTCGAACGTCAACCCTTCAACCCCCGAAACTTAATACAACTTCATCGGGAACTTCACACCGCGGCACGCGAAATCCCATCGCGTTCCATCACGAGCGGCCAGCGGAAGCAGATTCCCCCGGAAACCGCGGGAAATTAGTAAAACGCGCGTCGATCCGATAAATCGATAAATCAGAATGGAGGATCGGCTCGTGGAGCGCGTTCGTCGAATTTATCGACGATACAACCGAGCCAGCAGCGATGGTTACGCGTAAGCCGATTGATCCGCGAGGCTTTCCGCGCGCGGCCGCCGCGTACAACTCTCGCGAAATCCCGAGCATAAAACGGATACGTGTACACGCGCGTTCGCGGCCTTAAAGCGGTTTCTCGCGGTGTTTTACGAGCGGCCGTGTGTCATCGCTACCGTCCCACCGACCTTTTCCATCTTAAGGATCCTGGCGTGCACCGCCGACCGTGTTCGAGCTTTGCGCTCGTGTCTCCCGCAGCCCGTCCTCGGCTTATCTCGAAGGGTTATGGATCAACGTTGGATGGTTCCGCGAGTCGTCCGTGATATCGGTTGATTTAACGCTCCGCGCGCTGTTCGTGCGTTGCACGCTTGCTTATTCGGGCCAAAACGAGTGTTTTTGGCTGGCGTGTGTTTCAATTAAACGTTTCGATAATCGACTATTTTTAGTGAGATATCAAGGAAAAATTGGGTGAATTAAGCAGATGGGCTTCTTGTTGCGATACAATGCGAAAATCGTGGTAAAATAGCGGATTTCGAGCAATGGCTGTTGATATAGCGCTTGAAAATGGACGAAGAGATCCAGCTTTCTTGAAGATGATATTATTTCGCGATTATTGTTCAGCATTTGCTCGGATTTACCGATATTTCACGTGGGACGGATTCACTTGGCCGCGCGAAAGTGACCGCCGTTTTATTTTCGCCACTTGCTCGCAATAAGCTCCCAGAGCAAACAAGTGAAAAATCCCGTCGAAGAAACCAACAATTACAACGTCCGCGGGAGGTAGCAAAAAGAAAGGAGGGGGACGCCATATATTCGTCGTAGTGCCTTCGCAATCAGCGACGCGGAGATAAAAACAAACAAGCCGTACGCCGGACCGAGACCTCGCTCACTTGGCGAATTTCGCAGTCGAGTACACGTGACAGGAAAACGCTTTCAGTCTCCGCCACTTTACTTCCTCTAATTGAGAAAACGGACAGAGAAGGGCTTCCTCTTCCAGTTCATCCAGATCTGTATCGTTTCCACCTCTAATGTACAGGGTACCATTGGTACCACCCCGAAAGGGGTGAATCTGTATGGAAGAATAGGGTGAAATTCTTTATTTGAAGTCTGAATCTCGAGAAAATCAGTTTAGTACATTTCATTCGTGCATTCTAAGTGTGTTAGACTAATTCGTGAGTTGCTAGGGGTGGTGCAGTTCCATAAATAAGAGCGTACGACGCGTGCGAATACTTTCTGTTTATAATTTTCCAATTTTCCTAAGATCGAAGATGACACGTGAAACAAAGCATCGAAGCCTATACAAAGTATCGTCTTCTCGACTGTACTATCTCTCAGAAGATAATATCCACGATGAACAAGAACTCTCTTGCGACAAACAAGCTAATACCAGTTGCCCAATCAGGCGTGCCGATAATTTTCTAAGGTTAACACCCTTATTTGGCGTCTGGTTAGCCTCCTTGTTTGGGGACCAGCCGGGGCAACAGCCACCGTTGGAATCGAGGCGGTCGCGTTGTTGACGTTCCGCTTAAAAACTGGCATGGCGAGCGTAGATACCGCGGCTACGTGTAAAAACGCGGTTTTATCAGCGATAAAAATGTATTACGGAATCTTCTATTCAAAGCCAGACCCTCGTCGCGAGAGATAAAGCCGCGCACGATGTCTCGTGGTACGTGCCTGATCTGCATGCCGAGAAGAATAACAACTTCTCCTTCCTCCACCGCGTTATTCGCCCTCTCTCGTGAAAACTCTTAGTTCGGATGAAACCGATTGCTGTAATTCTCTGTTGGCAATTGCTGGCGAGACCTTCTTTTCTCGTTGCTGCGTGCCATCTCAAATTATTTTCACACTCGCGAGATCGCGCGACCCTTAAATTCGTCTACATTCGAATACCACTTTCCTTTGTGCAAAAATTTGCGCCTCGCTCCTCGTAGAAACAAAGGACGGTCCTTTCACGACTTCGACTCGTGTAAACGTAAAATTCCAGCGAGCTCTGACTCGAAGGGGTGGTCCAGAGGCGTGTCAGACCCGATGGTAAGAAATGTAAATTTAATCGAGCTTGATGATCGAACTTCACGCGAACTTTCGTTCCAGGGGCCGTCGAAATTGTAAATTGACGCGACGAAGTTCGAAATTGAACGTTTGGGCGCAACGAAATATGAGGTGGGGTCGCGTATCGCGAGAAGCCGACGAAACTCGGCTCGATCGATTGATTGGACCGAGCCCCTTGTGTCCCGGCGTGAAAATTCAATTCTTGCACGCTTTTATCGAATATTAAACGCGACTCTCTTAGCAGTTCTCAGAGGAACCGCCATTCCTCGAAACTGTAGAATCGTGGCTGCGATTAAGAAAAACCGCTTTCGTTCTTTAAAGTCCGCGTAATGGACCCCGCAAACCTCCCTTTAATCCGCATCGATCGCCTCGAATCAATGCACGCGATACGAAACGAGATGGAGGTCAGGGACGAAAAGATCGCAGCATCCATGGAATATATCCCTCTGGGTGAAATTGGGTGGGCCGATTACCCAGGGATTACTGCAATTGCCAGGGTGCCGTTCTCCTATACTTCCGACAGCATTGATATTCAACTAGGAACACGCCGCGAATAAGTAATTTCCGATGGCGCGAGGGCGTATCATCCCCATCCACCCCGTTTCCCATCGGGGATGCCCTTTGCCAGCCCGTCTCGAACGTGGCTCTGTTCGCCCCAGACGCCAAACTTACGACTCAGCAGTCCATTACATCGAGGCAACGACTTGCCAACCGATTCCCTCGAACTTCGCGGAACCACTGGCCAATGAAAATTGGGAGGTCTGTGGGGGCGTGTGGAAAAGATCGGTGGACAATTGAAGGGATGAAAGAAGCGTTCGAAAGGTTCTTCAGAATGTCAGCGAGAGTTTTAGTTTATTCTTGCAAAATGCAAGGATATTATCGCGAACAGAGCTTCTGAGTTGTCTTGGTGTTGTCGCTTTGACGCTCTCAGGGAGAATCGCTGTCCCTGCACTGCGATCGCGCGATCAGGGCCCTCTTTCCACGACGGAACGTCGAGAAGGGCCTAATTTATGACACCCCCTTAGTGTCTATTGTTTTCCCCTTTTCTGCTTAGCTTAAAGGTGACGAAAGTGGCACCTTGAGTGCTTCGATCTCAGCTTTCTCTTACAAAAATGTTTATGAACTTTATGACATTGGGAAAGAAAAATGCATGCGTCTAGTTATCTGATAATTGCTAAACTTGTTTCTCGAAATGGATCGCAATTGGGGTAGTCAGTATCACGATAAATTCATAAGAACCTCGAGCAGAGGCAGCAAACTTTCACACATATCTACCAAGGAAAAAAGGCACGCGCAATGTCTTTCGGAAATGCATCATTTATTACACACCATTGCCAGCATAAAGATTAATCGCCTTTTTAACTATCCAACGCGTACAACCGCCGATTCTCCGCCTGTTCGCCTCCAGACGGTGGCGTAATCCACTCTAACTCAACAGCACACACTTCACGAGCATCATTCGTTCGTCATCAATCAATCAGCCGAGCGGAGCCACTCCAGCCTTTCGATTAACTCGAATTGCCATTCTGAAGGAGCCAGGCCAGCGATTAATGCGCTCCCTTCCTCTGACTCCACGAATTCCTCGATACTTTCGCGGGAGGAAACGGTTCGAGGAAAGCTCGATGAGAAAATTCGCGGTCGACGCAAACAGAGGGTGGAACGGGGTGATTTTCGTTCACGGGACTCCCGTTAATTCAGAATCCGGCGCAAACCCGCAACGTACCTCGAAGGCGGGACGGACGAATCGAATTAAACCCAGTCTAAGCTCCGATTCGAGTTTACGGAATCACCTGGAGCGGTGTTCGCGAATTTTATTCCCTGAATGTACAACCCGCTTCCTGAGGGGACTTTCAGCTCGAATTCTCCTACGAATACGAGGCTTACTCGCGAGCAACGGATAACGCAGTTCGATGCCAACATCCCTCGAATTACACAATCACTCGAACAGCGTGCGCCACGTAAAATTCGAGCAGCAAAAAAGACATGCGATCGTACCTACGAATACGCTTGAACGACACGCGACATCTTTATCCACTGACTCATCCGACAAAATTAATCGTCATTCCCGAACGATTTCCTGTTACCCGGAAACTTTAGCCCGCAGACAACTCGAATAATGCCCGAGACCGCGAGCACGAGATCGTCCCTCGATAACTCTGGCCCCAGTGGTGTTCCTCGCGGAAGAAACACACGCGGGTTACAAGCGGGCCCCGCGAGCGTACACGGAAAGTCGCGCTTACACGCGGGACGCATTCGTACGAGGGATCGCCGACGATCTTCATTGATAGTCGGCTGGCGTGCAGACTGACGGAGCCTGTGCAACGATACGTGAGCGAGAGAGTCGCCTGGCTTAATTCCCATCGCATTGTCCACGACTCCATCGATCAACTTTTCCGGGTCCTCGATGAGGCTGACGCGAGTGCCTACGATGGGGGTGGTTTTCGAAGGCAGTTAGTTGTCTTAAAATTCGGTTTAAATTGTAGGAGGTGGTTCGAATTATACTTCAGAATGGTGTATTAACTAGTTAATGATAGAAATAGCAGTATTTTAGCAATAGGAACTATTGCTATCGTTCCCCAGAAATGAATAGTCATCGTCTCCTAGCGATTACTAATTAATCCCCTTAGAAAGGACATTCGAGGGCAAAGGGTTAACTCTTAACTATTACTAAAATAGTTACCCCCAATGGTGTCCTCAGTTTTAGTACCCCCAACTATTGCTAATCCGTTTCGACAGAAAACTTCAGAGAAACATGTATTTCCCAAAAAGCTGCGGTGGAATAAGTTTGTCCTTTGCAATCACTAATCAATGTCCCCTCAGAAGAGACATCCAAGTGTAAAAGATTCAATCTTTATCCATTTCCAAATGCCAACGTTACTTCTTTCAAAACCAAAGGTCGACTACCTTCGAGAACACAACTAAGGGCGAGCGTGCTCTCTTGGGAAAGCTGAAGATCTCCCCGCTTGCGAAGAGATTGAAGAAGAGCAGGCGAAGCCACGAACCACAACCCAAATGCCTACGAAAAGCGAGAATCCACTTTGATCCGGAAGAAGTGTCGCGGGCGAACCGATCAGAAATGCGACGCGTTTAACGGGGAGTCGATGTCTCACCCGAGGCGAGTCGACAAAAAACGCGTCCACCTGTCCAGGGCAATAAAATTAGCAATTGTAATAGGTCGTGTAGCCCGTCAGGGCAGGGAGCATCTGGGATCGCGTAATTACCGATTCCTGTAGATCGATCGGGCGCTTGTATCGAGCGTGGATGCGAGGCGCGATCGCGAAAAAATCGACCGGTTACCGACTCGTCCTCGCTGCCATTCTCAGCGAGGCCAGCCCACTGATAAGGGATGCGGCACGTGAACCTGACGATCCATTTCCGGCGAGGGCCTCGTTTCAGCGCGCGTACAAGGGACGCGGACCAATCAGCGCGTCATAGACGGCCCCGCGGAATCCCATGTCGGTCTCGATTCTTTAAAGCGGGGTCGAAGGAGCAAAAAAAGGGGGAGAGAGGCACGGTTCGCTGGGAATTCAGATTCCCGCGTTGGAAAGTCTGCGTGGAATCGTGAAAGGAATTCCGCTGGCTGTGTGTCGAGAGGCGTGTACACGGTCGACGAACGAGCGCGTTCGATGAAAATAAACCGATCCCTTTACTTTCGAGACTATTTTCAGCGGATCTGGAAGGAACGCGAGGTTAATCGAATTGTAATTAATTCCGAATATCGATCAGAAGTTCTTTATTTATCGAATTAGTATTCCGCGCTTTCCAATACAAGCCAGCAAACATGGCCGAACGATAACATCAATCTACTCGTGTCTAATTCCGCAGAAAGAAAATGATTGCCGACTTATGCTCGAAACAAGCCCCCCCAACGAATCAGTGACGGCAACTTCTCGAAACCACTTCATCACCTGCATGTATAATTCAAACACCTATGGCAGACGCGTCATCCGCCCAACCCCCGAGTTCGCCCTCCCCCTCGCCCAAACGCGCGGAATCAAGCGCGAACAAATGTTCCCTCGTTCGCATTGTGCCAATAAAATGGAACAAATCGAGGCGCCCGTTGAAAAGAAGACGGTCGGAGGTACGGACGACGACGAGAACGCGACGTGAACACGCGACTGTCGCGACGTCGCCCGACTCGTTTTGTATGCGAAAGCAAGTTTACGAGGCGGCTTTGTCGCGCGACAAGATAATCCAGGCATTGTCGTCCGGCTGGTGTCCAGCATTCGGCCAGTCGGTCGGACCGGCGTCATTGTCATTCCTCCCTTTTGTAGACGTGGGATGATTCTCGTAATGCCAGTGACGCGCGCGAAATACATCCGCAGAGAGTTCGCGAGGGCCTTTCGTCTTTCGAACCGCGATCGAGCGTTCGATTTCGCGGCTCGATCGTCGTTGCTCTGCTCTTAGCAGACGTGCGTCGATCTCCTCTTTTACTCGAGGTTCAACGAAGACGCGTGTTACGTGCTCTCACGACGCTGGACTTTGAATCAGCTATTACGAAAAGATTTAAGGGGATGAATTAATTTACGCTCGCGAGTACGTATTAAAGTTAATGCTATCGCCGATTGCGTCGTAAAGCTTGTCGTTTGCTTGACGTTACCCTCGAAACTTTCGGTCACGCGTTCGGTATGACACGAAAACTTTGAAATGAAGTTTCTGAAAGTAATTTCCTGCATGGAGTATTAGAACGTGACCCGTGACGTGGCATTATACCTTCGTGTTTATAAACTTAATCTAGTCATATCGATCGTCGGTTCTTTTTTTTATTGAAAAGTAACGAGGAGTAATTTCTTGGTCGATGATCGCACGGCTTGTACGTGGGACCATCTCGAGAGCAATTTTTTTAAGTAGATTCTGTGGGATGTTGTAAAGATTTGAACGAAGGAACCTCGAACCGAAATGTTGCATCGAATCGCAGTGTTCGTAGCAAAATTGCGCTAAAATATTCGATATCCGAACCGTCTAAGGTATCGAGAAGCGATAATGGACCGCTGAATCGTCCGGGACACGTGCGAATAGTTTATCAAATTGATTGACGATCTAGTAATGTCAGTAATCCGCGACACGCCGTTACCGGGGTCAATGGGTCTGGCATCGAAATCACCAGGTTGTTTATGGTATTGCCATGTCGGGGCAGACTTACGAGCCATTGAAAGAAACGGCAATTTATAATATTGCGCCCACATGTCAGCTTTGCAACATTTAATCGGATGTTCGACATCCTACGCTTGAACAATCCTGGTCGTTACTTCAGCGAAATATGGATTTTTTTATGCTCGAGTTCAACGTCAAGCGACTTCAATCGAAGTTTGTGACGCAGAGAAGCTTTGTTTTAACGTAGCAACCTAAAAATTATGATTTAAATTCTGATTCAGAGTAGAGAAGCGTAATTAATCATATTTTTCTGCAATTATGAAATAAAATTTTAGTTCTTAAATGTTAGGAAATGTAAAGCTGAGATATTTATGTCAGTCGTTAACCGTGAATTAAGTATCGCAGTGCCTTGTTGCAAATTACGATGTTGGCTACGCGTCTAATAAATTTGATGTTGCAAAAATTGGAGGGCAGAGCTATAAAGTCTCATAAACGCGACCGTACGTCCGCCATCATTTCCAAGCCGCGTATTTCATACCGCCTTATCGTGGAAAAGTAGAAAGACATTCCCAACATTGTAAACGCTATCGCGAATAGCTGATTTACTTGTATCGCCGTATCTTGAGCCTCAAGTCGGAAATTATTGGTGCACGGTATCTAATTTTCAAAGATGCGCACGAAGATACTGGATGTTTATGAATCTGCACGGTGATCTTTTCGGATAAGTCTAATCGGATACTTCCTTGATCAAATGATAGGTTTCGCTTTACCGTGCATACTAAATATTTTACGGCCATTTTGGAGCGCGCACTTGTCTCAGTTTACTTGAAGTTCACACTTCGCTACATCAAGAAGCAGTCGACAGAGGATTATCGAAATCGGAAAGAATAACAGACACAAATTGATAAAAATGATTTTATGAGATTACTCGTATTTGAGCAACTTGCAGGCGAAAGCAAAATCACGCGTTCAATTTTGACTCGACAACGCGGTTGATTAAACAAAATTGAAAGCAAAACGCACGATACGCATTATCGTTTTATCAAAGCGTCCAATTTTCTTAGCATCAATCGCGTTTTTCGACCAAACGAACCGAAATGAATGGCGCGAGTTCGCCTTAACGAGCAAGAAAGTGGCGATGTTCGATAAAAAATCGTTTTCAATGGAATCGCGAAACGCCTCGCCGTTCGCGGGGGTATCGATTCCACCGTGGCCATGAATTTATGGAGATGGCCGGTTATTCCTTCGTGTATTTGGAGCCAGTCCAGATCGTTAATTTTCCATTAGTGCCTTTCCGCCGATAAGTGTTCCACCGTTCCCCTCGGTTAATGTAAATGTATTAACACTGCATAATGATGCACGACCTTTCTGGAACGAACGTCCCCGTTGTCACAGTATTTATGAAGGGCATAAACCGGCCCGATTTTATGTTCAGTTTGCCGTTTTAACGATATTTAGTAAGGATTGCAGAGGATGTGCCATTTCTCTTTAATTCTTTTTACGACCGCTCCAACATCATAAATTTCCCGGGTTCTAGTTAATAACCGTTTAAACATTTTTCCAGCCCGCGTATCGTTTCTCACGATTATACGTATCCGAAAGGTTGTTATAAATTTTTTCCTGCGAACGCGGTCTATGATATTACGAGCGAACGTGAAATATGTTCGAGCGTAGGTCCACGGTAACTAAAATTAATAAAACGACAAGAGAACTATAATAAAACAGATTTTTGCTACAATTTTTTATTATTAAAGGTACAGTGTTTGCGAATGAGATTATATTATTTCGTGAAATATACTTGTCAGAGGATTTTCCTTGTACTTGCTCGTAGAACGCTTTTAATTAGCTTCGTGCTTCTGTGAAAATTCAAATAAAGGAAGAGATTAACAGGAGCAGTTTTCAAATAGCACGTCGCGAGATCCTTTGGATGATCACTACGTTCGTCGACCATTTAGGTCGGACAAAAAATTCCGGCAACGAATCCCTCCAGAGGAGCGATGAACCGGCTAACGAATCCGCCAAATGAACGCATCGACGAGCAGAAGCAGAGCTGGATCATGCAACAAAAACACGCTACAAATCTCATTACGATGCGCTGCTCTCGGAATTCGCCTGTTCCGTTTCCCGCAGACGAGGAGACACGCGTACATATTTAAAGGATCGCGCGATTCCTCAGATTATTTATTCAGTAATGGCCGCCGCTGAATCGCCCTCTGCACACGACGAACGCTTCGAATCCTGCGCTAATTTTCCAAGAATTTATTTATCCGAAGCCCCGTCAATTTTCCTTGAAAATCCCCAACTCCGCGCGCAAAATGTTCGCTCGCGAAAGAGGAAACCAAGCGTGCGAACCGACGCGCGTTTACTCGCGGGGCCAAATAGAGTTTTAATGGAATCGAGTCTCTCGAAAGGGAAGCAACACCGAAAAGATCGACGCGTCCGCGCGCGAAAACGTGGCGTTCAGCCACGTTCGATGAATATCGATTCCACCCGCCGGAAAGTCATCAGCTTTGGCCGACAACCGCGCGCAAATCACGGGAGAAACTGCATAAAATTTCGGCCATCTTTCATTTCGAGTCGCGTTTGAAGCGACCCGAGGCCTTCCCCATCGGATCACCCGATGTCGCGCGACAAAGAGAATCGCGAGCAGGGCGGGGGTTGTCGGGTGGCCGCTCGCGCGAACCTTTTCACCCTCTTCCCTCCGCAGTTTCTCTGTCCCGCCTCTCCCTTTATGCCTGGGTATCGTGTCCATTTTTTGCGAGCGGGGGATGCGCTTTTAGACGCGCGCGCCACGGCGAAACGAGGGTGGCCCAAGGGGGTGCGCGCGCGCGGAGGGGTGGCTTCAGATATTAAGCTCCCGACGTTCGATCGCATTTCAGATTGTGCGGGACTCGAATTCCATGGGGAATTGAATGGGATCTCGTTCGAGCCGCGGGAGGGTAGCGAACGAAAAGAGCCGAGGGGGTGGGCGGGGGCTGCACGCGGCTCTTCCTCGTGGCTGGTTAATCCGATTACGCGGAAAAATTTCGATACGCAGCGATGTAGAGCGGCTTACGCGCAAGGGTTGAAATCCTTCCGCCTGGAATAGGGCTGCGTGCTGTCTGCGCGGCGATGATAGTTTTTTCGCGCATGCACGCGTACGTCCGCCCTTCGATAGCGCCGATTTTACGATCGCGATATGCAGATTTTCACGCGGACCCGGAGAGCCGAAGGAATAACGGTGATAAGTAAACCGCGGGGTAAGCTGGAAATCGAGGTGTGTTATTTAGAAATTTAGAATCGAGCCTCGTTTAAATAACAATCGTGGCGTTTTCGTCGTAAAGGGGGTAGTTTTTTTTTTTTGTTTCGTTAAAATTCCGATTGCGCGCGCGCGTCCTACGAATCGCATCGCGCAGCCGCGGAAGAAAGGGACTGGATCGTTTTACATCGATTATCGAGGATCAATCTGTGTACGTATCTCGTTTCGGTGAAGAAAGTAGGCTGTGAGGATTATTACGGATATTATATGGATGTGCGTGTATTCGTCGGAAATTGAATATCCCTGGTGTACCTTCCGGCTGCTCGTGCCTCGAAAAATCCCTTCGAAAAATGATAGGATGCGAATAAATACGTAGGAGGGAAATAACGGGGGCGGAGAAGGAAGAGTGAGAGAGGGAGAGGAGGGATTCGCAAGCACGTGAGCAATTTCTGAAATTGCTCGCCCTCTCGGGACTGAATATTTCTATTTCGGCGGTTCCTTCGAATAGCAGGAAAGATCTCTCTGGCTGCCACTACCCGGCAAAGGAACGTTGATCCCTTCGAAAAATTTGATACCGTAAATTGCGGATTTATCGTGGGAGACGTGGCGCGTGCCAAAGGTTCCGCGAGTTCGCTGTGATTTTTAGCGGCCATGCAATTTTCTCTTTTCGATTCGACGTTTTTGGGGTGTACTTAAACGAGAAAACTTATACGGAAGCAAAAGATTTAATTGCTCGTTACATTTTCAATTGACATTCTCGCGAACCGAGGTTCTTTGAATTTCAAAATCGAAATCGTAAGCAGTTCTGTAAAACGATACTCTCTCTTCTCTCTTGGGTGCTGCAAACAAGTCGCCGTGCTCGTGGTGTCGACGAAACGTTCAACGAATCGTAGGAGCGGCGCGGAAAATCTGCTTGAAAGGTTGTCGTCGATCCAGACAAAGTGGACGATGTGTCTTTTGGCGCGGAGAAAATCTTGGCCGGTCTGGAAACTTCACGGTAGATTGAAATTCCTGTTCCAGCAATCTGACGTCGGAACTGTCACGTCTCGGTGTGTTCCTCAAAGGGAGGACCGCTTCTACGATAGTCTTTCTCTGGAATGTGAAGATTTCATGGGCCAGTGGAAGCGGAATCGAGGAAATTTTGCTCACCGAGACTGCATCGCGACCACTGTTTCTTGTTTCTCAATTAACCGAGTATCGAGCGTTATTTGGATAATATAAGACGCGACAGTCTCGCGGGATGCATGCAAGTTTATTTATAACCAGCTGAAAGCGTATTTATATTAATGGAAGTATGGAAGCGTGTATACACGCCCTTTGCGTATCAAAGGGTTAACACGTAGCGACCGTGAGACCTCGGTGACCGCGTTAACGCATGCAAGGGTCGTCCGTGTCGGGAGCCAAAAGGGAAGTTAACGTCACGTCGTCCAGCGGTGATTAACCCAGTCATCGTCGATCATCTGTCGATAATCGTTAACCTAGACAGGACCAAAGCACACGCACGCCTCTAAGGATTGCTACGAACCTAATCTGTCATACGGAATTTAGCTATGTTCGTTGTATCGTCATTTCTCGTTCTAACAAAGCGGATACCTCAAACGTTCCACGACTCTCAATTACTATTACCCACTATGGGATCGAAAAGTCGCACGAATAAAGATTTTGTTAACGAATTCGTTGCGAACAGCCACCTTCGACGTCCAGCCAATAAGAAAGCCATCGCGTAGGCAAACATGGTCGCCGAGCGGCCTCGTCCTCTTCCTCGAAGGACGCTGGGATCCATGCCTGGAGCGGTCACCAGAGTACCATGCACGTATCTGTACCACTTGTCTCCTCATCCGTCTACCCACACCATTCGTCTCTCCATACACGTATCTATGCTACTCGTCTCTCGGCAATTAGATGCTGCAACGAGATAGCGATTAATAGCCGCCGCGATGTCGTGTAATTATAGTGATCGCGCGGAGCGGAGTCATAACCAGCTGCGTTTCGACGAAAGCCAACGGGCCCCTGCACGGGGACGATACCTCCAGCCACGTGAGAACTCGCACTTCGCTTAATGTCAGTCATCGGACGGCCTTTTCAGGGATTTACCTTGACGCATTTGCATAGCCAGATCGCGAGCGTACACCTTCCGTTTAGCGCAGGGTGAAATTGTTTTAGACGCGCGAGATCGATCGGTTTTGCTTCGCATGCTACCTTTTTGAGTTCGAACAGAGTTTCAAGCGACGATAGCGCTTCGTCTCGGAGCCTGAGGGCAATGGTCGACTGTTCAGTCGTGTTTTACGAGGTCCCAATTATGGTTTGAGTATCGAGCATTACCAAGAGATGAGGAACGATATAAGTAATTCCGAGGTGTAATTAAGATTAATCTCGTCAGAGGGAACGACTTGGAAGTACTAGGAGACGCATCCATTTAGTTCAACCACATCGACAGCTCCCAAATATTTCTATTTTTCTCCTCGTTCAAGTACTACGTTCCGCGTTAACAAAAAAGAAAAATGGAGCACATCGTTCGACAGTTGATCACTTCCCTGCCTCCCTTTTTTTTACACGCGTAACAGCAACATTGACTTGCGAGGTTTAATTACAATTTTGACCGAGTTTCCGAGACTTCGCCCCTTCCGTCTACCCGCGGCCGTGCTCGAAAGGCAATTCTACTGGAGTTAATAACAAGCGTTACAATCGGCATTTCGAATGCACGACATTACAGACGGCTAGAGTGCCGTCGAGCGGCCAGACTGTCGGTTATTCGGGCCACGTGAAGTACGAAATTGAAATTTCATTTAATTAATGTAATGTGTTTAAAGCAGGAACACGTAGGAGCCGAGTGGCCCCGAATCGAAGCGTTCGTTTCTGTCTGCTAATGGATTTCGAGCGATCGACTCCGCGCGCTGCTGTCAAAATCGCCGATTGTTTCCACGCGGGACGTTTCGTCGCACGAAGCTGCGACACCCGCGACAGGGTGTCGAAATAAGATCGAAACGAAGAGCAGCAACGCGATCGCGTCAGCTCGAAATTTATAA
Source organism: Xylocopa violacea (assembly GCA_963969225.1). Lineage (NCBI taxonomy): Eukaryota > Metazoa > Arthropoda > Insecta > Hymenoptera > Apidae > Xylocopa > Xylocopa violacea. The sequence goes on from CAXAJV010000014.1 coordinate 17,627,715, forward strand.
CTCGACTAATCGAGGCGAGCTGGGGGAATCGCGAAGGAACGTCGCAGTAATCAACGAGAACGACAGGCTCGTAGCTGGAAAGTAGTTTGGAATGATTTCGATCGATGTAATTCGGTTTTAATCTGCACGAGGCTCCAAGGCGGAGGTAGAGCTGTCTCTCTCGCGTTCAGAACCGCCGCGGGCTTTCCATTTCGCCTTTGCCTCCATCCGCGTTATTGAATTTCGCGCAACGCGCTCCAGGAAAATGCGTCCGGCGTGCATGCAGCGTAAAAGGATCTCATCAGCCCCCGTTCAGTTTTGTTCTTCGGTATTAAACATTCCTGAGCCCTCCGACATTCCACGGATCGGTCCGTCGCGTCTATCGCGTCTTGTCTGGCTCCTCTAATTAGCAGAAATTAATTAGCAATGGCCCGGCAGTCGTGTGGAAATTGCCAGGTCTGGATTAATTACTGTGAATTTTATATACGACTGTCATTACTATTAAACTTATGAATTTAATTCCGTCACGTTATTACTATTAAATTCATGAATTTAATTCTGCATTTAAAAATGGTGCAGAGCAGGTACGTTTGTTTGCTTTATCGAGCTGCTAAAGTTGTCTGCTCTTTAGATTGTTAATATCGCGAAAGGAGAAGCCCTTTCATTAAGGAAGTCTTATGCTCACGTTGGAATGTTCTGAAATTTTTCTTTCATTTTTGTAGTAAATGAATAATTGTGTCGAGGGCGATTCGAAGTAAGAATCGAAAGTAAGAACGCGTAAAATTGTCGCGGATATTCGTCTTGACGCGAGTTCCCAATTTTTTCATATTATTCAGAAGCTTTAATGCTTTTCCCGACACGGTTTCAAACTGAAATTTGTTCCCGTGTTTGCATTCGAAGCACCCTTTCACAAGCTTCGTCCGATTGCACCGCGAGCGTAAATGTTTTCGCGATTACCGCCAGCTCGTTGCAGAAATTCTCGTGAAAGACTCTGGTTTCATAACATTTTTCGCGCGGAACCACCGCTGGAATAAAAACCTCGCGAACAATGTTTTCATACGTTTTGGCACTTATGTATATAGGGTGAAACTACAATGGCGTGTGTTGCACTTCTCGTAAAAAAAAAAGAGCGCGCTATAAAATTTCTGTTCTAAAAAAACGTTCACGTTTCAAACAAAAGGTTCAGTTAACGCTTCAATGACTATATTTTTGTAGACATTTCGAACGATGCCATCGAAACCGCTATTTTATCAATTTCCCAACTAGCGCTTGGACCGCCAACAGTTTCGAGTGCACCCTGCGAACGGAGGGTGTCGGTACACCCATGGCAAACCGTGGTCGCAAACTCTACGTGACTTTTGGATGATCCGGGCCGCCTGTATTAGATTTTCGCCAAAATTCGAGCGCTGCTATGTCACCACGAGAACTTGAGGCGCAAACAAACGAGAAGAAAACTCTGGGTTAGTCTAACTCATGCACGCTGAACTCGAGCGACTGATACAGCCTGGTATTCGATGACTACCGATAGGACCAGCGAGCCTCCACGCTTTTCATCAGCGATGTTCGAAGACGCGCGCGGAGACGAGGGGAAGAAATTCTTGAAATTGAAACGAACAATCGCTGCCAGTGGCTTCCCTGGTCGCAGCTCCGGATACAGCTCGAGTTTGCCCATGAATTATGGCGCGAGCACGTTGGCGACATCGGTCGCGGCCGCATCCAGGGCCGCGTTTTCCGCGCCACTTTGAGAACAATGAGCTGGGAAAAAAGTAATGAAACACCCTCGTCCAAGCCCTTCCGGGGTTAAAGCGGCATTATCTTTCCTGTGGAAGTGCAGGAAACAGTCTTCGCGGTCGGCTATTCTTTCCGGTGACGACCCAGTATCTTTCGTTCCTGTTTCACTTTTTTTTATTCCCGTTTCTTCCGTCCTCCCTGTTTCTCCCTCGCCACTCCCCCGGATTTATCGCGGTAGCGAGGAGCCAGAGAATTATGGTATCTTCGACTGCGTGGGGAGGAGGAGGGCCTCTCGAGACAGTGGATAGATCGGTGACTTTCCCTGGGATTAAACGATTACGAGAGGAGGATATCGCGGATTGAAGTTACGTGTTATGAGTTCGTTGTTGAACATTGCTTTGCTCTTTAGCCGGCGGAACTCTTGTTTGCGTAATTTTATCGGGGATCGCCGGGTAAGAAGTCTCGAAGCGGAAGCGTCTCGAACTTTCAGACGTTTTCCGCGTTTCCCAACTTCGAGACGCAGGTCATTCCGAGTTTCGAAGCTTAAAATACTTTCAAAATAATTGAAAGAGAGAAACATTTTTGAATCTGCTCCATTCACACTGAACGGAATAAACAAATTAGCCTGGGTGCATCCGTCTTGGCCTCTTCGCCGCGCGAAGCGTGTCCCGCGTGAAAGCCGATCGCAGCCAAGACGTGGCGCGAAAATAGCCCCGATTTCACGGATGGCAGCGGATCTGCGACAGTTTGCCAGGTCGCGAAGAGTCGCATCGGCGCGGAGGACGATCCGAAGCCGGCATTTAACGGGTGGGATTAGCTGGTTCGCGCTTTGGAGCGAGGCGCGCAGCCCAGGCCGACCCAGAAATTTCGAACAATGCAATTTCGGAGGTGTAAGGAAACGGGGGATTAATAAAACAACAACTGGGTTAAACCAGGCCTGGAAGCGGCGGGTTCCGGCTGCCATCGGGAAGACGTTCCGCTGGATAAGCGAAATATTCCCGCCCAGCCTCGGCTCTCATTAAAACCGCCTTCCCGCTGTCAAAGCTGTCACTCTGTTTGCCAGAGCGACTCCGCGCGGCCGCTATATTAGATTTAAGTTTGAAAGCGAATTTATTCGTTTGTAATCCCGTTAAGAACTGTCGTTGCTAACGAAACTCGCGTATCATTACCCTCTCTGGGGCGCGTCAGGAATTCGCGCGGCGTTGCATCCGTTTCGAGCAAACGGGGTTCGCGCGAGTTTGGCGCAAAGCGACTGGAGGAACGCGTCGAATATTAAGGGAGAGATCGTGTGACTTTGCAGCGAATTAATCTTCCATTCTTAATGTTCTCCGAGGTATTGGACTCGCGATGGGATTTCATCCCCCAAATGTGGATCGTAATCGATAAAAGAGGACGCGTGTCGAACGTTTCTCTACTTCGACGAACCCGCGAAGTTTCATAAAAGTCGTCGCGTTACACTTGAGCGTCACACATCGTGAGAGCTCTTTTCAGAACAGCATCGAGTCCTCCACCCTTCGAACCGCGACGCTCCCTCGCGCTCCACGCATTTCCCAGCGAATGTAAATCACGATTTAAATATGAATCGGGACGCGGCGCTGCGGTTTTGTTCGTCGCCAGTACATCGTCGTGTACATCCACCCCGTGACCCCGCAAGGCGTGCATAGAAAAACCAACGACAAATGACGCGAAACGTATCCGGAAAAATTGCATCCCGCCGCGAGAAGTCGATCAATATTCATTCGCATCGTGGCGTCCCTTATTCCCCGTACCAGCTTCGGGAGCAGGGTTTTCACTCAAGGAACACCTTTTCCACATCTCCTTCCCGCCCTTTCTCTTTCTCCCTCTTGCGTGCATCTTTTCGAATAAATCGCACGCGAGTGAGAAGTCGACAACGGACACGGTGTATAAAGAAGTTCGCGTGCATTCAGGCTGGTATCGCGATGCATTGGAACGCGTTGGTAAGAATGCTAGAAGATTCATGAGTTTTTTCACCTTTTCTTCCCTTTCCTTCTTCGAGAAACGTTTTAATCCGTTACTCGTTACACGTGTTATCATCAGCGATCAACGTACTCAAACCTTCCCAAAATCCCTGCGAAGTACGTCCACATTTCCGCAACGATTCTGAAGGCCTCGCGATTCGACGCTCGAGGAGCATCCTCTGCACCACTTCACGCGCCAAATAACTTTTTCCGCGTCCATCGACAGGCTTACCCTGCGCCCCTCGATTTCGTATGCTCGTCGACGGGACGTACGCCTGTTCAGGGGTTGAGAAACAGATCGCAGTGTCTCCTGTTTCGAGGGTTACGTCTATCTGACGAGCCGCACGAGCGAGCTTTCGTCTTCGGGAATCGGACGCGGAGGAATTCCACGATGGGCTGGGACGGCGGAAGGAAAAAAGGAAATAAGGGAGAAGCGGTCGAATGTAAATCTGGCGGAACAACGCGGGTTCTCCTCCCCCTCTGCCTCGATCGGGAGCACCGACACGGGGCGCGTCCGGTTTTCGTGGGCTGGTTGGAACGCGAGGGAAACGGCGTAATAAAGTTTGATCGTTGTCTCGTTGCTTTATTGGAATTCGTTTCCACGGAACGGCCGCTACGACGCTCTTCCGGGGGGTTTTTTAATTTCGTGGACGGTATTTCGGTTTCTTTAGGGATCTGCTCGAGGGCGTAAACGCTGCTGCGATTCGTACAGATACGTAATTATTACGGTTACGAGGTTACCGTGGCCAGTGGTTGGATGAAACGAATGTTACGCGCAGTGTGCAAGCAGAGATTCGCGCGTACTATTAAAGTATCCGCTTCGCGAGTCGGAAGAAAAGGAAAGATTCCATTTGCGCGCATAACATTCCGGCTTCTAGCCAGTCAGGGTTCGGATCGCAATTGTCAGTAAACCATACGTTAGAATCAGCTGTCCGGTCGCTCTAATTCTCAAACAGGCGGCTGTTCGCGCCAAACGTCGAGCCACGGGGTAAACATCGAGCTGCCTTCGCTATCCACAAATATTTGCCCCGGTTATATCCGCCACCCGCCGTCCCCGGCACCCTTTGCATCGGGAATCTCTTCGTCCGCTCCGGAAACGCCATACTCGCACGTTAAACGAACTTGAATATAGAGGGATATTGCATACGTCACGGTCGTCAAACGATGGTTTACTCGCGTTATACGAATTTCACTTGACATAACAAACAGCGCGATAAATAGACTGCGTTTGGTGATGCAGAACCGTGAATAATTTTTATTTCACGAGAGAAAAACGTCGTGCCCTATCAGGGATCGTTAAATTTCTATTCGAGGACCGCCCATCATCGTCGTAAAAAGCGCGGCGGTGTGTAGAATTTGTGAAACTTCCGGCGAAAACGCGTCGACAGTCCATCGTTGATGGAACTCGCAAATATTTCCCAGGGTGAAATTTTCTTTGCGAGATTCTCCGTCTGGAAACGTCGTTACCCGCGTTGTACGACCGTGCGGAGGCAAACATTCGCCGAAGAGGGTGGAAAATACGACCTGCGACTAACGGGAAGTCCTACTTCCGTCTCGAGTTATATCGCTTCCCTCGATCTCGTGTCTGCGTTTTCTTCAACTTTGTCTCGTCGGTCGTGCCACCTTCTTTTGTAGCTTCGATTTCGATTTCTACGGTTTCACGCTTTCTACCTGGGTGTTGCTGCGTCGCCTAGATTGCTGGCATTCCCTTGTTATTTTTTTTCTTCCTCTCCGTCGTCGAGGAAATGAGCGGAAACGGAACGAAATTATTTCCTCGCCGTGTAATTTGTGTGAAATGCATGGTTTAAAAGGATCTGATACGTATTTATTAATAAAAATCGGTATCTTTGAGGCTAATGTTCTCAAAGGACAGATACGCGTTACATCGTGAAAGCACGAGTCGACGCGAGCCATTAATTATTCACGGATGCCACAAACAATCCCGTCGTTAGAAAAAGAAACACGGAGCTGGATACGGAGTCCATATTCAAACCCTGTCTACGCTCGAGACACGAAAGAAGTGGATATCATTCATGAAAACTTGCGTTCTTTTTTTTGTTGAACCCTCGTCGCATAAAAATGGAGACTTACTTCGTTCCCCCCCTAAACAAATAGGAGCATTATTATTCATAGAATTCTCGATTACTTCCGCACTGTCCACTCTTCATGCATATTCCGAAGGAAATTTGCCTTAACACCCGCCCGTCCATTTCTTTTCTTTCTTTCGAAGTAAATTCTTCGACTATCTTCGTCAATAGGTAAAACCACATAAATATTTCCGTTCCCCGCGTCTCGTCGCTATTCTCACCTCGATTGCCATACGGTACGAACACTCGATGAATGCATTTATACAATCGTAACGATGCTCTTAATTTTTAACGCTGTAATTGCTTTCTAATCGTCAGCCACTTTTGCAGCGAAAGTAATTTGTCGCGTTAAATCGTTATTGCCTCCGGTCGATTGAAAATAAAATCTGTCCAGCTGCGATTGAAACGTCACTGTGACAGTTTCGCCCGGCAAGGAATCGATTAAGTCGATCGCATTGGCACGCTCCACTCTTTCAGGCCCCCGATTCCGCCTCGCGCCGTTTTTGCCCATCGCGGAGGTCAGCGTTCGCCATAAAGGACGACATCGTTCGGTCGCTTCCCATTGTCCTGCGGGAGCATTTACATCGCGCTTGGAAATCGACTCGTGTCCGAAGTCACGATCCCGATTCTACAGCGCTGTCCATTCAGTGGAATCCGGGATTCCAAAGTGGAACCAGACGGACGGGGGGGACCCTTTCATTCGTTTCGGCTCGTATTTTCCTTTCAGACTCGGACCGCGCGACGAGAAGTGTCATTCGTAGTCAAGTTTTATTCATTCCCTTGCGGCGCGTTCAATTTTCCTTGCGAGAACGCGTCCTCCTGGAGTTCTTCGTTAGGAACTGAATGACCAAACGCGCAGCGTAAATTCAGAACGAATTAATTAAGAAATCGTACGAAAATATTTCCGTTCAGACGCGTTATTATTGCATCAATTGAACGGCAAAGTATATTTTTATTAAACCAACAATTACCTTACATCAAATGCAACCCCTCTCCACTCAGCCACGCGATCCTCCTAAACGCGTTCGAGGAACACGTCCGCTTAACAAGCTACTAATTTTTTAATTCCTCCCTCTCGTGTCCGAATAAAAGTCGCCCAATCGAGACGCACGCAGCGTCGTTTCGCGAGTCTTACCCGACGTCCCCCTCTGGTCTCGGCTCAATTAAAACCGCGAGCCGCCCTGGCCAGGGGAATAACGATATTTTTCGAGCGCAGCGTGCAGCAGGCGACTTCAAAGCGACGCAGACGCGGGCCAACGAGGCCGCGCTCGTTAACGGAATTTTTATCGTCCCAACGGGGAGAAACGGTTGCTGGGGCTCGAGAGCTGGACTCGCCTGTACTCGAAGCTGCCACGACCGGCACCTTTTTCTTGCTTCCTCGTCGCTGGGGTGCCAGGTAGATTCGGCCTCGAGTGGCGGCGCAGGGGCGCGCGCGCGCGCCAGAGAGAGAGAAAGAGGAAAAGGAGCGAAGGGGAACGACGAGGCACGGAGATTCTTTTCCCGCGATATCGTCCGGGCTACGACCCTGCCGCCTATTTGTTATTGTAATCTGCATCACTATGGATGAGACACGGATAATGGGATCTCAGGATTTACCAGGCAGCCGGAACTTCCGCGGCGCAGGAAGAAGACGAAGGGGCGCGGCGGTCGGGGGTGGGAAGAAAAAAAACCAGGGGACGGGGTCCTCTTTTTCTCGTGGCGCTTTGTAATCGACACGCGAGGAGATCTCCGTAAATCAGCCGCCGAGGTAGGGGCGCTAAAGAGCATGGAAATCGTCCTTCGGACGATTCTTCCCTCTCGCGTGGGATTATTTATTGGTCACTTTGTGGGGATGGATCATTCTTTAAGGATTGCTCGTTGGGGCTCTGCTTTGTTCAACTTGGGGATTAAGAAGCGGTGGTAGCTACTTTTTTCCCTTATTTATCTTATTTGGGTCTCTTTAGTGGGTCTCGAATGTAGTCGGAACGTGGATGCGGCTGTCTGTCGCTTTAACAAAGTTCACCGTCTTTTCCATGTGAAATCGAGCATCGAAGCATCAAACTATCTGTTACATCTTCGGAACAAATCACGCGGAACCCACCGTAGCCATTTAGAAGTCCTTTGGACCGCTCTCGAGAGGCATCCGCGCATCGAAAGCGGAGACCGGTTTCACCATATCGCGGATGCCGTTGAAGAGACGTTTATTCGCGTATTCAATCGGCGTTTAAATTACGCTTTGAACCACGGCTCGAAGAGCCACGTACCAGAGAAGAGCCACCTAATAACAGCGTCCGGGATGCAGCAGCGTAAACTAGTTCGCGCGCGGGGCCACGCCGTGTGTGCAGCCGCCTGGCATCTTCCAGCTAACGGCGAAACTGCCGCCTCTATTTCATTTCAATGGAGCCTCTGTTATCATAAATCGTGATTTATCGACGTCAGCCATAGATTGGCTCCCGTGGCCGTCCTCGCACACGTGCCCGCGTCCTTCCGCGCCGGCTCGAGCGTTCCGCGCCGCTTGCAAATTTCTGCTACCAGAAACGAGCGATGCTACCCCCGATAGCCTTATTTTATCGCCACGTTCGTGTCTCTCGATCGTTCACTCGCTGCTTACTTTCGACTTCTCGCGCCACTCGCTTTGAACAGTCCGACGTGGCTTGAAACTGGTCTAAGTGGCTGAACGGCGCGAGAATTCTGCGCGATTTTTTTTAAGGGTTGATGCAAGTATCGATGTGAAAATTTTCGAAAGAGGGACGTGCGTGTATCGTAATTTACTTCCAATTTTGGGCGCGTTTAGGCTTGCGCGACTTTACGAAGTTTGGCAGCGGATGATTAAAAAGGGGATGAAAGCTGTAGACAATTTTAGGTGGCTCCTTTTAATTCCAACGCGGGGAGTTTTATATTCGAAACGCGGTAAAACGTCTCAAGTAGTAACTGTCAACCGCGCAAGTACAGCGTTTGAGAGATGTACCAAGAGAGGGGAAAAGTTTCTTTTGTGAGTTTTAATTGCGACAAGGAAATCCTCCCAAGTCGCGGAACTTTTCTCGCCATTCTCAATCCAGCTGACAAATTTAGAATGAATAATTTCCATAACAAAGCTATTACTTTCTTCTACAGGCGGACGATCGTTGTCGCTCCTTTCTTACGCCACTTTTCGAGTCTACTATTCAAACGTTAATTATTACCCGGATGCGAAAGACTTTTATAAAAGTACGAGATAACACAATCAAATATTCGAATATCAACCTTTACGACTAAACACGAATCAATTTTGATAAAAAAAAAATTCCTTTCCTACGCATTCCTTCGAAAGAAATCCTATTAAAACTCTGTCCACGCCGTACAAACCATATTTCCGTCTAAATTTCTCTGGCCCGCGGGACAATGAATATGAACACAAAAGCGCCTAAAGGATGCATCAGCCGTAAAGTGGTTTTATCCGCGCGGTACACCGAAACGAAAGCCGCGGGGAGCAGGAATTCCCAAAATTCCTACAGTTTCGTACGCCGTCGATGCGCCTAAATAAAATAATAAAATCAGTCGCATAATTTACCCGCGGGACATTAATACTTCGTGCATCCACCGATACCGATAAAAAGTCGCCTGCGACGGTAACATAAACGTCGTCTCGTAAAATGGCCAGCGTCCCCGCGTTCCTCCGCTCATAAAGCGCGAGTTGAGCTCGGAGCAACGGTCTCACGCACCCAGAGACAGCGTTTCTCTTCTTCCAATATGGTTAAATCATTCTTTTCTTTTCATTTACGAGTCTCGCACGATTAGAAAAAGACCCTTTTTTACGATCAAAGAAAAATTATACTCTCTTCTTTAATTAATTGTCTCTGTTGCAACGATGCGAGTAGAAAAAGGCGACGCTAAGTTTCGACGTTCTTCGAGATATTAAAATTCTCGAAGGCGAAACGGAAAACTTGCAGATTCGCGATCCGTCTGTTATTAGAAGGAAACAGGAACAGAGAGAGGCGAACGCGGTTTATTTCAACGATTCCCATCAAATGCCGTTTCCGGTTCGAAGCTATTTCGATATCCGATATTTATGGGCCGATGTTTCGGGGCTGGATTGGAGCTGGGTTTCGCGGATGGAACAAGACGAGGATCGCGCAAACGTTCCTTCGTGGAACGTTCGTAAGGAAATCGATTCGAGCGGATTTTCGTTCGATCGATGCGCGTAGTCGCGTCCGCGCGGATTAATTTGCTAAATGCGTGGTTGATCGAGCTGTCCGCTTTAATTTCAATTCTTGCGTTCAATTCGCTGGAAAAGTATTCGAAAATGTTTAACGGTTGAGCGACGTTTGATGAATTTAAATGGCCGCGGGGGATGACGCGGGCGCGATTCGATCGCGGACGAAATAGGGCAACGTGCACGCGAAAATTCGCATAAATTAGCATTGCAACAGGTCACGTGCCATCAGTATCCGTTATCCGTGGCGTACAGGTGGCGCCGAAATACGTCATAATTTAACCTCTAATCGGATAGTTGAGTGCGCCATAAGTAGTCCTGAGTGGTTTCCAAATGGCTTTCGATCTCTCTCGACATACTTTATCCGGAATCAACGCGAAGTGCCTCGCCTCGATTAGCCGGCTACCTTTTCGGCCTTTTTCCCTCCTCTATTTTTTTCTCCCCTTTTCGCCCGCCACATTCGAGCACAGCTCGCGAGGATCGCAGAAATGTGTTTATGGAAATACAGCTGCGACGTTAATTTCGTTGGATCCCTTGTCCGTGTTAATGGCCGCGTAGTCTCGCGAGCGGTCATGGTGATAGAGAAAAAAATTGTATCCGGAACGGCGGCTCATTAACAATGAAAACGACTGCTTAGCCACCGGTGAAAGAAATTGAATCTTTGAAAGGAGAGCGTATAAGTGATCTACGAGGGGTGCATTCAGGCGTTGATGGCTCCGTATTCCGAGCGGGGTGGCGCGGTGAATGGCGCGCGAACGAACGCAAGAAGTTCCCATTTAACCATCTCGAGCGTAATTCCGCTCGTATCGTTTGTACGACGACGTGGATAAAGGGCGTTGCTAATTCGTTTACGTCAACGCTGTAATCAGGAGCATTCTTTGATTACGGCAAAGTGTAATCCCCGAACGGGTGTACAGAGCCGTGAGAGCGCGCGAATTATTTAAACGGCTGCTACAATTTTGTATAATATTCCTACTGAACCAATTTGCGATTATCAAAGAGAGTACGAAAGAGAGAAAGAGAGAGAGAGAGCAGCATCGTTACTTTGATGGAACCAGTTAGAAGACAAACCGATTAACTTAACTTTTAGTACCACAGCGTGTGCTTAACATCACGGAAATTAAGCGATTAACTTCGATGGAGCCGATGAATTCAGCTTCCGTGCAGCCTCGAGACGTTCTACTGGTAATTGCGCAATAATAATTTACGAGCGCGACGCAGCCAAGAAGCAAAAACTTATTTCTCGTCGCGATGCATCGATCTTCGTACTTAATGTCGAACGTTGACCAATCGCGTCGATTAATAATCAGTGTAAACGCAGCCAGCCAGATGCTCCTGGGGGGTAAGCCCAAGCTCAAGGAACGAAATCTGGAAACTTCAAAATTGCGAAAGTTCGCCACGCTAAAATAAACTTCCACGACGATTCTATCATTCCCATTATCCGTTGGAAACGTTTTAAAGAAAAGCGTTCTCCCGATGAGTTTCTAGAAGCATGCTACAACTGAAAACTGTTTTATTACCCGCCACCCCGTTCCTCTCATAACTTAGCGCGTCATGCAAACAATTCTCCCCGTGAAGCTTGGATCGTTTGCATTCTTCGACTATCTGGAAATCTCTATTGTTATAATAATTCGAATGTTCAAGAGATATCTATCCGAAGTGTCGTTAAATACATAACGGAACGTTTCTCGAGGGACACTTTTGCCTTCGTAGCCTCAGTTTTCCGTGTCCGCCGAATCCGACGGAGGAGAGCGAAGAACTGCAATTAAGAGAAGATTTTAGCCGCGTAGAAACGATCGAGGATCTCGCACCGAGGGATTTACGTGGCTGCTAATAACTCCTCACTATAAATAGTCCCGGAATTCCTGTGTGTCTGGCTGTCCCACCCACCTTTGTTAGCTGGCTTTTCACACGGACAACTCTCCACCCCCGAGACTCGCCCCTCTCTCAACCCTCTCCACCCTCTTTTCGCTCTTTCCACCGGCTCTCCTTCCTTCTTTCTTGGCTCTTCCTTCCTTCTGCCCACCCCCTCGACCCACCTCCCTTGACCGTTCATTCTTCTCAGAGGTGGAACGACGACCGTGCCGTGGAAAGAGGCTCGAAACGCGCAGCTACGAGACTCTTTGCGTATAATGCGAAGGACACTTGGGCGCCCAGGGTGACAGCGTGACTCTGCTTCCCTCGTTTCTTGTATCGACCGATCTGATCGATAGATGGGACGAAATAACAGATTTTCGAGGGACACGGGAGTGGCACACTGTGGTGATTTTAGGCGAGGTTTTCGAGAAAATCGATCCTCCATCCACGAGAGGAAGGTTTAAGCGTGTAATTTTCGGTCGTATAATTGCTAGCCGGTAGATTAGCTTCTTATCCGTTTTAGCTTTTTGCGAAAATGATTGGTTTTGGGATTGTCGTCTGACGTTAATACAATTTTCGAGGAATAGAATCATTCTGTAGATAGTATCTTAGGTTTAGGACTCTTCTAAGCGTAGGGGAGGAATTTTAAAGGATGGTCGTGAAAATTCGAAAATACGAAAATCAGGAAGCCTCGAATACAATTCTATTCTTGCTGATTTTCCTTCTGTTTCGCGTTCCGGAATGATCCCTTAAATTTTCGCGCGCAACATTACCAGGTTCGATAATTTGTCGGAAACCGGCCGCTAATGGTCGGAACGACCTTCTAATGGCGCTCGACGTTAACAGCCGCCTTTTTTCCGCGGGGGTAATAAGTCGAGAGTGGAAATTCTGGAACGGGACGGCCGTGACGCCGGGAACTGCAACATAATCGCGGGCCAGTTTCCGGCAAACGACGCGGCCAGTAACTCTTCGCGCGTGTTTTACTCTGTTTGCTGTGTTTCCCGCGGAAAATTGTTCCCCGCGGGCGCGTCGTGAACGACGGCGCGCCGTGAAAGAATGCGGCGTGGGAAATCATGCGAATATTTTATGGCGCATAAAAGCGTTGAACAGTTACAGCCTACTTGTCCCGCGACTCTTGGTGTCGTAAACCAGCTATTAAAAGAATCATGGCCTATGAAACGCGTCCCTCCGCCGGATGCATTTTTCGCGGACGCGAGGCTCTAACGATCATTCTCGCTAACGCGCCGTTTCCCTCCCCGTTCGATGAATAATTTTCGCCGATTCCCGACGATTCGCGCCTTCGTTATAATTGCACGCGTTTTCCTATTACGGCAGCAATCCCGTCGTTTTTACGGGAAAATTGTCGGCCCGCCACTTTCCTGCGATTCGTGCAATTTCGTATCGCTAGATTCGGGAAAGATTGCGCCAGAAACAAAGGGAAGATTAAACCGTGAAACATTCACAGTTCATTTGAACGACTAGATGGGAACGGATGGGACCGCATGGTGGTAGAATTTCCATAACCATGAACCACTCGTTATACAGATGTTCCGCTATCTAGATCTTCTATTATTCGGGCTGCATATTTTCCACTGGAACACTATGCGCATACGTAAATCCACGCACGGTTTATGTTCTTTTGTAAGATGAAATCTATTCGGTACACGTGAATTATTATCTGATAACATTTTCAACCTCGTTTAACCGCGCGGCGTCTCCTCTCTTCGTCCCATATTTTCAAACTGTTGTTATTTATTCGCTCGCCTATTGAATTATTAATATTACGCGGTGGGAGGATATCAATCATCGCGACACTTTTAATTCTGTTCAAAACGGGCAGTGGAAATCGGGGGAGGGGGGGGGGGCAGGGAACAACGGGAAAACGTTTTTACACCAATTATTCCGCGTTAACCCGCCCCCTCCCGTGTCGTGTAATCGAGCGAATTTCATTAATTCCTGTTTTAGCATCCTCGTAAATTACGTAACATAAATAATTTTCAGCGCTGGCTGCTTTCGTAATTAATGATTCGGCCTTGTACAGTTTGATCAATTGGCCGGGGATTCATAATTTCGGGCTTATTAACGCGCGACCCTTTATTATCGGCCAGGATTGTACGCGCGACCGTTTTCCGGGGTGGAAAAAGAAAACTGTCGAAAACCAGTCCGCCCTTACAAATTCCGACGTTTCCAATTGGCTCATAATGGAGAGCAACGGAACGTAATACATAACCATGCGCCAAATGTTACCGGTTAATTTGTTCCTCGCGGCGTAATTTACAATGCAATACCGCGGGTCAATTTTTTAAATCATTCCCAGCTAATTGTTCGATTTGTCTCCGCGCGCTTTCGCGCCGCATTTCGGTTTATTAATCGGGCTGGAATTGAAAGTGTACGAAATACTTGCGATCGTTTTCGATTCATCTTTCGTTCGAGCTTTCTGTACGCTTTCATTATTCCCAATTTTCGCAACGAAATGTAAATTTCATTTCAGAAAATACCCCTTTTGTTTCGATCCATCGATCACCTTGAAAAGTCTCTACGCACTTTAGTCTCAGTGGCTCCAACAGCAACATTTCTTTCGTGCGCCGCGTACTCAATTTGAAAATCAACAATAGGCCATTGATAAAATGAATCTCGCCTCTATGAAGCTACTCCCAGAATTCATCCCCCCCACAGCCAGCTCCCGTTCGTTCTTCCATGACGGAAGAGGCAATCACATTTCACAAAGAGTCCATTGGACACGCGTTAAATTTGCGTCCTCCAGCGACGCTCTTCCATCGTCCTGGCGGAATCGCGACCGAAAACTCACCCCTTCGAGTGGCGGAAATGGCGGCGGGGGGGGCTGGCGGTTGAAGATTCTCGAGACGTCGATTAAATTCCGGAGAAAGAACGTACCCGGGCCTCGGAATCGGGGGTACATATATATACTCGAATCATTTTATCATTTTATACGGGCTGCGAGAAGTGTCGGCGTGGCCGAGGGTGGCCCAATGGCGTCTGCGGAGGGCTGAAAGGAGCAAAGGAGAGGGTCGATGAAAAAGGAGAGTGCCGCGTAAAATGTTCGAGGATATAAAACTCTTTCGGTGTTGGAAGTTATACCCATTAAAGATTAATAAACCATCAGGGTGGAAAAGAGCCAAGATGGTGGCTGTCCTTGGCGATGGGGAGAGGAGGAGGAGATGGAGGAGGATGAGAATCGAGAAGGAGGGATATCGAGCCCCTGCTTCGAGTGCTTCTTCGGGTAGTGCCTTCTCGCATTTACTTATTTATTTCTTTCATTGAAGCCTCGATATATATGTACGTTTCCTTCTTCCTGTGTATTATTATTATTTTTTTTTTAATATTTTCATACAAATGATTTGTTATATTACTTTCAGAGAAACGTTTGTTCTCAACTTTCTCGTTGGAAAATGGGCAAGAAATATGCACGTTGCATGAACAATATGATTAATTACGAACAATTAATATCCGCGTTGCGTAAACTAAAAGCGATGAATCGTTTATTGATACGACGTGTCGAAATTAATTTGCCTTGTGTTATTAAATTGTGTAATAATTCACCGCGGCGTTTTGCAGTTATGGTTATCATGAAATTTTCGGTTATTAACGCGAACAAATTAATTTGCACCCGCGCCGTCCGCTGAAATTTTATGAAGACCCGTTCGCGAAATAAGAAAACGTTCGATTCGTAAATTCAAGGCGTGAAAACGAAATGGCTCGTGACACGTTAATGGCGTTGTATTTATAATATGATATTCGATTCTCACGCGTTTCCACGTTCGGAGAATTGGTTCCGTTGAAGATGGGATTGGCCTGGTAATGGCCACTAATATATCAATTTATATCTCGAATGGGCGAGACTGAATTATGGGAAATTGAGGGAGAATATACGTGGGCTGGTAAAGGGGACAGACAAAGGAAGCAAAATGTAAGTTGGCTCATCGCCAGATATCCTGAATTACTTACTCTTCCCACCTTTTTCGTGCCTTCGAAACCATTGTGTCGGCGACTTCGATCAGAATAATGAACAGTTTAAAATTTCCTCTTTCAGAACTCGGAACAGTTATTAAATATTTGCCGGCAATTTTCCTTACAAATTACCGCCTCCCTTTTTAATTAGTCCCTCCATTTTGTCTGTTACAGTGCTTATTCTCTCGTACTTCCCTCCTCCCGCGAAAGACTAATTTCCCTTTTTAATCGCCGGCTCGCTATTTCTCTCCGCTTTAAACGGAAAGTTTTCTATCGATGCGATAACGCCCACGATCAAATTTATTAATGGATACGCTGGAAATAATCACGAACTGCCAGAGAAAGATGATAAAATAATTGCCACGAATTTCTTTATCGTTTCCACGTTCGAAACGAGGCCGAACGGAAGCAAGACCGACGATTCGCGTAACAGGAAACGCAAAACATTTACGCAGGAAACAACGGTTGAACCGAAACGAACTGACTGATCGATGCTGCCCGTGCGAAATCCAATCGGCAATTATCGGCCGCGAACTTAATCGGCGCCCGCCACGGCTTCCCCCGTTATAATGAATACCGAAGCTTGCCTCCGTTCCGTTTTCGATCCCAATATCGACGGATATTTCCGTCCGGGACCGGTCCGCCGCGATAAATATACGATAAGGCCGCTGGCCTGTGAATCCAGCGGCCGCTTCGTCCCTCGTTCGCGGTTCAATCGAATAAATCAATTAGCAGCTCGGTTGATAATGATAACGAACGAGCCGACGCGCGAAAACGCTTCGTCCGCGCCGGTTTTCGATGCTACGCTCGATTTCAAACGCCATCGCAAATGGTCGCGCGATCGCAAGATCGTTGGACCTTAACCCTTTGCGCTTTGTATTATTTTTCAATATCGTCGCCAACAGTTCCCTGCTATTTCTTTGTTAATTATATTAAATATAGCTCTGAAGCTTTGGTGTAATTTGTAGTTATTGTTGCGTCACAATGGACAAAGGGGTGCAAAGGGTTAAGGCGCCACGTACGTGGTGAACTGTAGTATTGATAACAGGTGAAGGTCATTACAATTATTGTTAAACAGGATTAATCGATGTTGCCAATAAGAACAAATATTGATACCGTTAATGATCGCATGAAACCAATATCGGAGAGTTGAGGTGGAAAGTATCGGGGATGGTTTGACAGTATTATTGTCAAGCTGGATTGATCAATGCCATCATCGATGCCAACAAATATTGACGGTGTTATCGATCGCGCGCGTCCAATATTGAGGGATTAAGGGAAAAAGTGACGAAGCGGGTTGACAGTATTATTGTCAAACAGAATTGATCAAAATAATATTGCCGACGCAAACATATATGTACGGTGCTATTGATCGTGCGTCTTCACTATTGGAAGTTGAAGTATATTCGATATGTTCTTCAAGAATTTATTCTCCTTAATTAATTCTCAAGTGCTCCCTGATAGTGCATAAAATAGAACACACGTGTACACTTGCATACCACAGTCTACCTGTTAACCAAAGAATTAACTTTTATTCGACCCGTTTCAGTTGAGAAGAGACACCATCACACCTAAACTAATAAAATAAAATCGTTTTCACTTGTTGAATACATTACTAAAATACACGAAAAAGATATTCACGACGAGAAAAGTCGTTATACCCATTGAAATTATATAGTTATCGAAGTTAATAAGTTAGAGCATCCGCTTAAAGCTGAAAGCCAGCATGTGTCATCGCGATCGCAAAAAAAACAAATGACCATCCGCGTCGAAGAGCCAGACCGTCGTACAAATTGAAACACCTGACCGCGTCGCGAAATAATCCGGGGTGCACACAGTCGCATCTCTCCCCTTTCTTTCCCGCGTCTGCCGCGCTTTCTTCTTGCCTCCCTTTTTTCCCTGTCGCGAAGAGATACCGGGGCTGGCGAAAGGGCGGCGCGCCACCGCGGGTCCGCGGAGGGCAACAAATAACTTTGACAGAGAATCGCAGTCTCCTGCGAGAAATATTTCGCGGATTACCGCGGCTACCGGCCGAAAGCGGAATTTATACAGAAACTTGGAGGAAAAGTGTCGTTCCATGAGGTAACTTTAAGTGGCCTCTTAGCCCCGCCTGTCTGCCCGCGTGTATCGGGTAGCGTCGCGTGTGAGGGAGGTGAAAGGAAACTTCCGGAAAAGGGAGTTCCACCGAGGCGAGACACAGAGCGCAGCGACTGTGCCCGACATCTTGTCGCGCTGCCCTCCCATTCGAAGCGTCGTTGCGTGATCTTATTAATGATGTTGCGTCCTTTACGCTGGACGCTTTCCCAGCGATTTTTCATGGCTGGTAAAAGTTAGCAATGGAAACCATTGCCAGGCGATTTTACAGCAGAAAATCTACATTTCGATAGGGAACCGTGGGGAAATACGCGTTCTTCGAAAAGTTGCAGTGGAATAAGTTTTTAACCTTCGCGATTAATTCCCTCGTAGGCGCCATCCGAGTGCAAAGGGTTAACTGTTCGTTCGACGACGTTCTCGTATTGTGCTCGACTTCGAGACGAGGAATAATGGGAAGAAACGCGGAAAGGGGAAGGAAGCTTCCATCGGACGAGTTCGAAAAAGCGAACGAAGGCTGGCTGTAATTAAAACGCAGGAATGAAATTATACCCAGTGCCGCGTCCCGACGTTAATTAATCTGGGGGAGGGAGGAGACGGCAGTTTGCGAGCCGGAGATAAAATACCGGCAATAATATCATAGAGCAAGAACTGGTGCCCTGTTAAGTATGTCGTATTTTACGTTTCACGGCCTGCCACGGTTACTCGCGATTTCGAAATTTTATCACAAATACGCGTCGGATTCGTCGCCTGGAATCCGCTCCGAGCGGAGTTCTGGGTGCTCTCGAGGAATGATCGCGTGAAGGGACTTGATAAAATTGATAAAATTGATAAAATTCGAAATCAGGATAAGAGAATTAACGAAATCGATCGTACGAAACGTATGCAGATTTTCAGAGTAAAGATTGGTGATACTTTTCAATAGATCTTCCGTGTCTCTGTAGTTATTACAAAGGGTCGACGAATCGTAGGCGCTTCTACGAGGCTCCTATTATTTCGCGACGTGGATTGCTGCGAGGCACTCGTATTTTTCCATCGTTCCACGCGCACGAGAAGATAATTCGAAACAACATCTCCTCGAAACTTTTACGTTCCCTTATTCTCGTCCGCGGCACTCTGGGAACGAAGATCTTAACGTCGTCACGCGAAGCTCGAATTTCACGGGCAATTTTTCTCGTTCCAGTCACGTAGTTCGCGATTGCTAATGGACACGGACTCACCGTGCTCGTGGCGACTCGCGGTGATTCGAAATCGAAATTCTAAATGAAGTCCGCCGCGCGGCTGCGCTCGCTCGTTAATCCTCGAGCCAGCTCCGAAGGACGGCCGCTGCACCTTTAATTCGCTCGTTTCATTAGCCATTCCCGTAAGCTGCCGCGAATGCAAATATCCCCGGTTACGGGAGATATGAACTTGGCGAAATGAATGATAATTTTTAGTTGATTTTGATGAGCCGCTCTTCGCGTGTAATTAACACGGGAGTTTAAACAGCAGGTGTTCCCCGCGAACGACTCAATTCCGCTCGAACCCAGCGACGCGCGAACGCTCGAGACGTCGATGAGACGCGCGATCGAGAGGGCCGTAACCTCGGATTTGGAAAATTCGCTGCTCTAATAAAATTTATCGTAATTAACGCGCGATGGCGAAAATACGACGCTGCTCGCCTAGGTATTTTAATTGACAAGCGTTAATTAAAAATTACTCCAACCGCGTCGGAACAGCGGACAAAGTTCGCGCGCTGCAACCTAATAATTTAGCAATTTGTCACCGCGAATTAAGTTCAATTTTAACCGGAGACAATTTTTCCCTCCGGCCGATTGTTAGTTCCCGTAGCAGGCGGCGAAGCGCGCGGTGGTAAATTTCATCGGCGGAAGGTCACGGAGGTTCATTAAGCGTGGGACGGTTGAAAATTGCGGGATCCCGCGGCCGTTTTATCGTCAAATAAAGTCATTAACACTGTTCGAGCGGCACGGCGGCGCAGGTGTGCGCGCAAACAAATCGAAAATCGCGTTATCGCGAGTCGCGTGATGTATGCAAAGCGTGTTTTGCGGATCCAATTTGCCCGATAAAGTGGACGCGAAATGAATCACCCCGCTCCTCCCCCGGCTTTTTTTCCTTTTATCATTTCTCCTTCGTTCCGTGAAGCGCGCGCCAAGCATAGACGAATTGTTATTCGCTCGTCGTTGCTCGTTTAATTCGCACGTTTCCGATAAATTCCGGAGATACGCGTCATTGATTATCCACGCGGAGGGATTTCGATACGAGCCGTCGAAATTCTAGCTGCCGCGGAACGACGGCTACGACGATCGTCGCACTCGCGCGCGAAAATGATGAAAAAGTCTCCTCGACGTCGAGAAAAAGTAAAACACGCGGTCGCGAGGGGTCGCTCGTCTTTACGCCCCTAAACGAATTCCGCCGATCTAATTTCGATGTTAATGAACCGTTCGTTTCGCTAGCTGCTCTCTGGTATGCAACTCCGATGCCGTATAACGAAGCGCTCGTCGGCGCGGAGAAGATTTTTTAATACTCGCCGCGTTAGCGTCGCGTGTGAAACGGCCAGCGTCGATTTTAATGACCGCCTATCCCTCGAACTACCCCTCGCGGAAAGGGTTTTCGCCGGTCGTTCTAGGTAACCCGTGGAGAATCGTTCTGGCCGGTTACCGTCGGTTCCAACGATTCCGTTAATGGCTCGGTTGCTTTGGTCCGTTTTCATTGCTACGATAATGAACGTTCGACGATTCCGTCGAACGGGACGCCACTTCCAAGCGCCGACGTTCTCCATTTCAATCACCGGAACTTTCGTTCCGACCGTGAGCAGGTATAATTCGGGCGAGACGCGACGTTCGTTGGAAAATTTGCGTTCGATGTGTACCGAATCGACTTGTAGCCTCGATTCTTTACGCTTCAAGTAGCGTCGAGACTGCTCGATTTGCATCTCAAAATTTCTTCGGAAGTCCGCGAGTAAGTGTTTACGTATAGCAGATGGAATTCGGTCGGGTCGAGCCGCGTTTTTCGCGTTCGAAAATCGTGTTTCTCGTTGCCTCCCGCGGAGGCGACGTTTCCGATCGGGTCTCGAGGAGATCTGTCGATAACGACGCTGAAAAATGATCGTACGTGCGGTCGCGGATGCCGCGCGTGTCTCTTGAGGATTTCACGATGAGCGATGACGAGCGATCCTCGTCGATAAACGTCGGGTTAACGTTCGATAAAGCTGACATAGTAGAGATGTTTATGGCGCGGGACAATCAATTGTATCTCTGAACGATCACGGTTTCTACTGCTCGTACAGCGTCACTGGATATCGTGTAAATCGTTCCTTCTCCTCCTTTCTTTTATCCCCATTTTCTCTCTAATGAACGAGCGGTCAGTTCGACTCTATTCTCGATGCTTAAGCATTTTTATTTTACACTAAAACACACGCGTGGGAAAATTCTGTTGTCGTATCTCGAACATTTATACGCTTCGTTTATACTTTGAAAAGTACATTCTTCGCAGACTCGTCGCACTTGGCGAAGAAAAAAGAAATGGGGGAAAAAAAAAAAACGATTTCGCAACGCAGCCTACGTCGGGCCAAATATTTTTTCTGGCTCGAGTCCAGCATCACCTGCTTTCCGGCCCATCGAATTTTATTTCCATCCACCGGTGGATTTATGCCGCGCGAGTTTCGCTACTATGAATCGCCCGATAGAGGCGGCCGTTTAGGATCGACCGGGAATCCTTTCGTTCCAACCTGGTGGGAATATTCGACAGAGGATACCCGGGCCACGGCTGGGCCGCGTTTACGACTGATCGAAGGCTCCATAAAGAATACTTTTTGCCCCGGTAAATCTTATTTCGCGCTCTTATTCAATGAAACTCCGCGGAGAACTGCGATCGTTTATTTTCCTGATAAACATCCCCGTTCGCCCGACAAGTTTCCCAGCGCATTGCTCAACGACCCACTGTGCGCCATGTTCGATTTAATTCGATTTCGACTCCTTTAAACGGAGAAACTCGCTCCCTTCTGCGCCACGAAGCTGGGTGCGCAGGGTGCTCGACTGCTGCTGTGAGTGAAACTTTAAAGGGTGATTCCAGTAGTCGAGTCGAGACGAAAATCGAGAACAACGTTCGAGAGGCTTCGTTTCGAGAGAAACGAGTTCAAAGATTCATGCGTCAGGTATGCGTGCGCTGATGGTGGAGTCCCATGACGCACTGCGTTGCGTGACGAAGTCCCGCGTTCGCCTCGCACGGATTTTCAGGCCCGTTTCTCACGAAAGCGAAACATCGAACGCGTTTTCGCCTTGTTTTCGCCTTGTTTTCGCTTCTGCGATCGTCCTCCGATATTCTCGCCCCAAATATCGCGCTTCGTTCGCCCCCGCGAAACTATCGTCGACCACGACGGCCAACGTTCTCCCAATGCGCGCAATACGAGCCGCATAACGATAAATAATCCGCAGCATCGGCGAAAGCAAAGTGTAAACCGCGCTGTCAAACCGTGGGGATCGATCGATCGAGCGGCGCTGCGGTGTTGCATATATGCAGCCAGCGATCCGGCAGCGAGGACGAAATCGGCAGACGAATGGCCGCGGTCGGCTTCGGTATGTTACGCGGACGCTGGATCAAATTTCCCCCCGTCGCCGCTGGAAAGAGGAAGTGCACGGAGGTGGCCAGCATCATTTCCGGTACGCCAGCGTTTAGTTTCCGTCGCATCCGGCGGCTATCTGTATCACTGCGTCATCGCGCTGCACAACTGCGCTCACGTTGCACCGCTGGCTCTCCGCGGTTCGATTCAACGCGTCGTCGTTATTGTTGCGTTCTGTTTGTTCCCGTTGCGCGTTTATGGTCGCGGCGTTGGGATATTTTCGAGCGCGGATCGAGATTTCTTCTGGAGGAGATCGAAAATCAGAGATGTAACTCTGAGAGAGGACGAGCGACGAGTCTTCAGTTTGATTAAAATGGTTCGAGTTTGCACGAGCAAGGAATGCGAACAACGCGCGCGTTGTAATTGGAATACGTTAATTAAAATAATTCAACCTTTTTAACCGGTAGTTTAATACCATTCGTGTACGGAGAGTTCTCTCACGTTCTCTTGGGTCACCGTTCAACGCGGGAAAGGAAAAAGTAGGGCGCGTAATTCGAAATGAAAGGCGAGCTCGTATTTCAAAAAAATCCACCATAAAGATGTGACATTTTCATTTTATGGATCCTTTCAAGCCATACAGAGAATCGAAAAACGCTTTAGGTGCGCGGTAAAGTCAGATGTCGCGTCCAATACGCACGACTTGCCGGTTTCTACGTTTCCGGGCCGCGCGTAGCTCCGCGTACGCGGACGCAGTGGCAACTTTAAACGAAACCCGGCGCAGAGAAAATTTGCTACTAAATTAAAAAGTCGGGAACTTAAAAGCAAACGAGTCGTGCCCCGGAACTCCTGCTGCCAACGTTTGGATTCCACGACGGAAAACGGGGGCGTAAAGGAAAAGGGGAGCGAGATAAAGAGGGAAAGAAAAAAAAAGTACACAGCGGGGTAGTTCGAAGCGACACTCGCAATCAGCCGCGAAACCCGTGATCCCACGGAGAGCGAGTGATCGCGCGTAGTCCTCCTGACGCGCGGCGCGGCCGGTGAATCACGGATAATGAGCTCTCGAAATCCTGTTTCGCGGATATGAGGCCGAGGAGAGGACGTGCCTCCACTCGTCGTGATGAGCTCGGCTGCAAAGAGAGGGCTGATTATTCGGGCTTAATGGAGCGGTGGGGGTGGGTCGGGGGTAGGTAGCGCAGACGGGGCGTTTAATAGCGGGCACGAAACGACGCTGGGACGTCGATCGATAAAAGTGGCCAGTTTATTTTCCAGGGGCAACGTGGCCCGAGACTCGCCACCACCGCCGCCGCTGCCACCATCGCCAACCCTGCCCACCCCCTCCCCCTCCTTTCCTCCCCCTCCGTTCCTTAAAAAAGAAGGCAGCAGCCAAAAGAAGATGGAAAGACGGCGGATGGTGGGAGAGGTAAAAAGAAAAACGGAAGAAGCGCACTCGACCTCCTCGCGAGTATATACGCCGTCGAAGAAATTGCTTGTCTTTTTTCGCTTAGTCGGCTAATTTCGGCCCCGTGGATATAACGCTCGAGCGTACTTTGCGCGGGCCTGCCTAAAAGAACGTAAAAAGTACCGGCGCAGCTTCTGATAATTAGTTCCGATGGGTCATGCTCCGATGCCTCGCGTCCGAGATAAGCTACGGGAAAGGCGGGGAAAGCAATCGTTCTTGCTGTTTCGCGAGATTGCTGCGAGCCTCGCGGGGACGGACCGACGACGGGAGAAGAGGAGGACTTGGCACCAGTTGGAAACGAACAATTCGTGTCCACGTTTAAGCGCGTACGCGATAAATATTCGATGCGCGGCTACCTCTTTCAACAGGTTTCGAGCGTTTCGTATTCACGGATAGCAAACTTTTAATCCGCGTGAAAATAGTTGCGATAAATTGCAAACGCAATCGAAGGAGCTCGGTGTATCTACTTTCGCGCCAGAAATCGCAAGCTCCTCGATACCCAAGCCTGACCAGAAGCTGAAACACAGCCGCCCTCCGAAAGACAACCGAGGCGCATCTGTCCCGATCGATTGACCCCGCGACGGGGTGTTTCTTCAGAAAATACGCCAGAACTCGATTCAAACGACGTTCGATCGACAACGTAAGCGAGGGATCGTCCCCTCAGGCAGCGAGAGATACAAAGGTCGAAAGGCTACGGGGAGAGGCGGAAGTCGGTACAAAGAACACGGGACGGTCCTCAGGGACCGTGTACTTTCGCGCGGCGTCCCTCGAATCGGCCAGAGGTGGATGCAAAGAGGGGGGACGTGGCGAAATTAAGAAAAAGCTAGCCTCTTCAGCCCGTTGCCCGCTACGTATCCGGGTCGTGCGCCCGGAAGATCGCAGATGTCGCATAATGAAGCCGTTACACGAAGGACACCGAGCTCTGCACACGATCCCGCCTCTTCCTCTCTCTCTCTCCTTCTGCCTGGTTGATGCATAGAAATGAGAGACCTCGTTTCCCTCCGATAAAGGGAGACGAAAAAGGGAAATAAGAAAGGTGGACCTCGTCCTACCGATTCTTCTTTGGCCACCGCGTATCGGGGTCCATGAAAGTCAAAGCCGGAAGCTATCTCGCGCGGGGATCCTCCGGCTGGACGATCTTCAGAGGGAAATTATACGGCTCGGGTCCGATGCGATTCGTTTGTCCGAGATCTTTGGGCTCTTTCATCGGTAGCATGGATTGGTGTA
Organism: Xylocopa violacea; assembly: GCA_963969225.1. Taxonomy (NCBI): domain Eukaryota; kingdom Metazoa; phylum Arthropoda; class Insecta; order Hymenoptera; family Apidae; genus Xylocopa; species Xylocopa violacea. The sequence continues at coordinate 17,652,823 of CAXAJV010000014.1, forward strand.
CTTGTTAGTGACTTGTGCAGAGTTTTCTCAACTCGCTGTTTCACTCTATGGAATATAGTGGCGGCTATCGATCGCTCCTCGAGAGTTTGTGTATCGCGAGAGAAATTTATGGAGTGGCGTGGACACGTAGCGAAAATATTGTTGAATTATACGATGTAAAGTTTGAACTTTCTGATCGAAGGAAACACATTTTAACTCATCCTCTTTGTTCTGTTACAGGTAAGGACATCAACAGTCATCCTAATGAGTTACCAGATGAGAATCACGTCGCTGTGAGTGGATAAAAATCTTCTACGCGCGTACGCGTTTGTTGCACTCTCGGATTTGTTCAGTGAAATCCTGCTCGCGCTATAAAAGGGGAACGCCTGATGGATCCAAGTCAAACAACGTAGTAAAATTATGTAAATTTACGAATTCGCCTGTTTACACCGATACTTAACGAGTCGGTGTCAACGAATTCCCTCGGCTTCGTTTATTCTTGGTATTCGGTAGGAATCGTTGGCGGCGCTTTGAGTCACCCACGTAAGAATGCTGATAATTAATTAGCGCTCGACGCGATAATGCACGACGATTTTAGCTCTAACCGAATCAAGACGAAAGGTTCTCGGATTCCACGATAGAACGGAAACATCAATCCCTCCGTGGGATAACTTTACGATTTCTTTCGATGTTTATTTAATTAGCACTCATTTAACATAGAAAATATCATCGGTTACATCAAAATCGACGTAACGCGGCCACGCCAATGGAAAATATATTAATTTGTCCAGCAATAATCGTATAATTATAATTTCATGTATTTCATCCGATCCGAATGGTTCGTTAATTACGGTTTTAATAATGCTATGTGAATTAAAATGTAATTAGCCCGCGAGTATTACTAATTAATCAGTAATTAAAATTCGATCTATATCCACGTTCGACGTAGGTGCAAAAATATTTCTATAATTACGATCCGATATGAAATCTCAATTTCCGTTTCGCGTTCCGCTATACGTTGTGTAACATTCGTCGAATTGCTGTTTTTACAGCTCCTAGTAAATTATTAAATCGCGTTGGAATAACTCGCGGATAACAGCGCGATCGTTAAATTTCTAGCAACTCTTCAATCGCCGCTCGAACAGGTTGGCCAACGCGGTCGTCGAACACCGTACGCACCCTAAAATATATGTCCCCGGCACAAATAAAGTCCGAAGGATCGGTACCAGAAGCAATTTAAAGGCGCAAAGTGTTTACGGACAGGCCCGTTGCCCGAATAAGGCTCGACGCTTGGGGACAGAAGTTTGGGAGGTCCGGTCGCGGGGAGAACCGGCCTCGTCCTTGGCGAAATCGTCGTCGAGGTCACCCTAACCTCCCGCCTCTCCCTCGTTTCCTCCTGGCTCGCTCGAGCCAGGCTCCTATTCGTGGGCCCAGCGGGCGACTGGGCCCGAACCAGAGGCGAACGGGCAACGACGATACATCACGCGACGACCACAAATCCCATCCGGTCCGCTAAACGGAACGAACGATGAGCAGCGGGACAACAATTCGACTGGCCAGGCGAGCAGAGAGAGACGCAGCGGGCTCTCCTCCTGTGGCGGCTTTGAACACCCAGCGAGACCGCGGGCCACTGTATCAAAAGGACCGTGAAAACGTCACCGCGGGACTAACTGATATTTATGAGCCACTTTTGCGCGACAACCTCCAGATTCGTCGACGATCGGTTCGATCAAAGTTGGCCCTCGTTTCGGGCGTTCCTGGAGGATCTACGATCGATCGAGGGTGATTACGGTGGAAAACATCGAACATGGGAACGTGCTGTTACCAGTGAATGCGGTAGAGTTGAGTCCAGGATGACTGAAACCAAAATTCCACCCGTCGATGTCTAGCTTGAAACATTTTATTACAATTATTACATCGCGTTACAATTCTTCCGCGACAAAGCTTCCGCACAAAATCCATCCGTACAAGACGGTTCGTACAAGACGCGAACGCAAGCGGAGGCCCACGAAACTCGCTCTTCGTCTTCAGCAGCGACTCCAACTCCCGGGTCGAGTCCGTTCGAAACGTGTCCGTTCCGCGATGCCGCATCGGTGGCCAAGCGCGCGCGGACGTTCCACGTTCGTCGACCTGAAATTCCATAAAGCAGAAGCGAGACGGGGGAAGGACGGACGGAGACAGAGGCAGGGGGCGAGGGGGGCCGCGGCCAACGGGGGTTCCCTCTGAGGACGTCGGGTCGCAAATCAGAAATGCGCGCCGCGTCGGTTCCCGGGGCCCCGTTGGAAGATATCGGGACGGCATCTGCTCTCGAGTCCCCGTTCGGGACGCCGCTCGTGATCCTCCTGGCCGCGGTAAAAATGCCCTGGTTCTGTTGTCCCGTGCGCCTGCGCCGTGACTACTCGAGAAGGGCCCAGGGGTGGACGTCCAGGACGGAACCATATTTCTGTGTACGCGATTTCGCTTTGTAACGTTTAGAACCCGGCCGCGCGGAGAAAGACGAAGCGTACCCTGGCCGTTCCTACGGGGACTACAAATAGCTTGTCAGTTGGATCATAATAGAGACCCGGGATCGCGAGATAATCTCACGCTGCGGTCTGTGTGCAGCCAGCTCCGCGTCCTGTTGCCGCGGTGCGAGCGCCGATGGAACGGGAATATCGAAGGATTTGCGTGAGACTGCGCGGCCTTCGGTTGTTTCGACCACGATGACGCGGAGATACGGTTATTGTGCCTCGATCCGTGGACCTGTTCCGCGACTCGTTCCGGATGGGATGAAAGGAGGATTTTCGGTCCGCCCGTTGGTCATCTCAGTCTGTGTGGTTCGTTTGCGCGGCGACGCTGCCGCGAGGTGAAGCATCGCGGGCAGATGGAATTGTCGTCGATGTTAATGGATCTGTAATGAGAAATTTGGGGGCAGGAGTTACGAGGGATGAAACGTTCCTCCGTCACGATTTTGGACCACTGTCGATACGACTCGGTCGTTAAAAGGATTATTAAAACTGTATTTGGAATCTGGAATGGACGAGTCTTAACGGGTTGATAAAGCGGAAGGGAATAACTTACGAGAGTTGTTTCTCCGCGAAACCATCCAATCAAGCCAACTTCGAGCCAAGTCACGTATAGCCTTTCCTCGTATCATTCGTTGCGTTACATTAATTATCGAGTGAAATCCTCGACGGTTCTCTGAAATCGTGATCGAAATCGTCCGGATCGATTTTGGAGCCGTTTCGAGCAACGGACCGGGAACCATATCCCGTAACTCACAATCATCATCGAGTAACCAGAAATTACCTGTCCAAAAGCGAATGACGTTACTAATAATTAATATTCCCATTGATGGTGGTCGAACCCGATGTATGTACGCTCCCGTGGTCGAGATATTGGTGGACGCGTAAAATCGAGCCACGGAACGGGACCGGTGAACGGAAGACATACCGAACAAAGTATGGCGAACAGGCTAATGACGACCGAGTCTCGACGATCGTTCGAGATAATCTCTCGTGGGATAATCTTACCGTGGGTTCAACCGAGGAGTCCGGTCGATCGCAGCCGCGGCGGGGCAAAACGAACCAGAGGTTATGAGGCCTCTGACGCTGCAGGAAGTCTAGACCTGATTGCCGTCGTGACCGATCGGCAGGGTCCACGAACTTCCTGCTTCGACTGCTTGAATTCTTCCCTCCGTTCTCTCTTTCTCTCTCTCTTTCTTTCTTTCTTTCCTTCTGGACGTTGCGTGATCTTGTTTCTGATCCCAGGTTCGTTTGGATTCCTCTCGAAATGACAAGTCGATCGCTTTTCTACTTGACGTTCGAGAGTCTCTTATCGAGCAGCAATTGTATTTTTTGATGCAATATTTTATGAAGGTTTTTGAAGGGTTTTTATGAAGGAAAATGATTCGATATGATTAATTCTGTTGTCGAATCGTCTCCCCGTTTCTTGGTTAAGTTAAAATATTTTCTCGTCTGATACCATTCTTTTACTGTCAATATACCGCTCTAGATTTCCAGTCGTCCGATTCAGACGCAATATCGCAGAAAGGAAAATCTAATCAAATTCTGGCGATACCGAGCTCGAGGATCGTCGAGACGGCTTCCATTTCGTCAAAGCGGAATGTCGTCGGAAGTAAAATACGTCTTTAGAGGATCAGTTTAGTCCTTTTGCCTCCGGCCTGACCCGTGCTGGCTGTCCACGATTTATCGGGAGTCGAGAGGAACGTCTCTCAAGGAGATTGCAATAACTTTCGCGTTATTACACGGGCCTGGCAACGATCCCGTTTCACCCAACGAAGACGCCACGTTTTCCAGAAGCGAGCTCGAATTCCCACGATTTTCTAACCTCTCCAGAATTCCGCTTCTCGAAAACACTTTCCTTCTAGTCGCCAGGTAATGCCATCTCGGTCAAAGTTTATCTCATCCCCGACCTCGACGTTCATTTTTTTTTTTACGCAACCCGATTGTTCTTATCTCGTTTTCGCAGAGATACAATCCGACGAAGAAACAGAGAGCTCGCGGATCGAACGATCCTCAGCGATCCTCAGCGATCCTCAGCGATCCTCAGCGATCACAAATGGAACGTTCCTCCCGTTACGATAATATTACAATTTATCGTCGGGGGTGGCTGTTCTCGGAAGAACACTTCCTCTTTCGCGGTCCCAAAAGGCGCATCGATACCCTCCGCCGGTACCTCGAGCCCCGGTAATGACGTCACTAAGCGGCGAATCCGAAATTCGATTATCATATCTGGCTCGTGCATCGACTCGCGTCCTTCGCTGGGCTGGTGCCACCTCCGCGGTCGTGTATCGTTCGAGGATCTAAATCGAAAGTGGCCTCGCGGCACGCCCCCGCGACAAATGTCCGGCGAAGATCGGGAACGTGAGCCGGTTAATTTATGACCAGGGAATCTTTCTCCCTACCTGGGCGGGGCTGTCGTTCAAATTGCCCGCCGTTTGTCTTCCGAGGCGTCAGAATTTCTGCGAGCCCGCGAGAGTCGCCGGCTAAAAGCGATCGCGGCAGTTTGATACGCGTTAATCCGTGGAAACCACGTCTTCTGTCGCGACTGATCATCGGGATTCTACTATTTTCGATCGTCTATTGTTGCTTCTCGCGATGTCGAAGCGACGCGACGAAAGCTTTCGCGTCACCACTGATTTTGAGACTTAAAAAGCGTTTGACCACAAGTACTCAGTCAGTAAACGCATTGCAAATGCATAATTATCTCTTTAGTGGGCTTCAAGTTTAGATCATCGCTAAGTATGTGTTCGCTTTGGTTCAGAGCGAGATGCGTAGCCCGCGCGTACTTCAAATTCTCGAACTCTGTCGTCAGATAGTCGTGATGTATCCGTTCTCGTTCCCTCATCGAGCCGCAAACGTTATACTTCCGTATCCACGTGTCGGTATTTACATAAATCATGGCTGCGCGCAGCAGTTTTCCAGCGAACCGCTGGAAATATGCGTTGATCCTTTTTACGGTAAGTGCGGCTATATTTCCTCGGCGAAACGTCACGAAGATTAAACGTACGTATAGAAAGGAGCTTCATCCGACCTTCCATCGCTTTTCTTCTTTCGTTTCGATGTCGATTACCTATACTGTCTCTTTATAACATTGGTTTTGCTTACCAGCTGTGGTAATTTCTAGATTCAATTTATTAACTCTCTTTCTAACGCGAAACAATTCCTAACAACTGCGATCCATCACGTGAAAGCTACTTTCACCGTTAATTAATCGTCAAACGCGATTGTTGGAACGGAGATTCACGAAAACGCGAGATTACGCTGAAAGGCAGTGCGCTTAATTTTAAGGGATCCTCGCTCGAGATTCTCCGTCGTGAACAAAGCATGGCGAAGACACTCGCGTCTTTCACGGATCGTCGAGTCGAATGATTCGCCTTGTTTCACGGACAGGACAATCGCGTTTTCCATCACCGTTCCAACCACCCCTGCCGTTGTCTTCCGTGCTCCGTTCACGTCGATCCTCGCCGTTCCCACGCGAGCGGGGCTTAATTACCAGTGGACAGAAAAATCCGACTTTCGATTGAAACGCGTGTTCCGTGCTGGTTTTTTCATCCGTCAGACGCCGTACAAGAGAGCTCGGTGCCTCGTATTAGCCGTAGGTTCGCATCAAACCTGCACCACTACCAACGCACTCTTTCTTTATTTTTTCAACCGGTGAAAATTGGTTGACACGATTTCTCGAGGCTTTCACGCGGAGAATTTGTCGAATCGAGTACAGAGAATTCGTCGGAACGATTAAAGCGCTATCTGGCTCTGACGTCCGGCGGGTTCCAGCGTCCTAGATTTTTAATTAACAGGGGTTCTTTGTGCGCCGCTTCTGCGCGGATCTTTTTTATTCACCGCCTGTAGCGTTTGAGGAAATAAATTTCGTGTATTCGAGGGAGGGCGAATGGGAGAACCGTGAACGGAACTGGGATAATCAAGCTGTCCACCGTTTAATCGTCCTGGAAGTTAATCCTTTGCTATCGCTTCATTTTCGATGTAGAATTTTAATGTCCAGTAATTAACGGACCAGTAAATTCTAAAGATAAAAGCCTGGAGAAGAAACTAAATATCCCTTAGCAACTAAAATGATCGAACGATCGTCGCATATTTCAGTTTCCACCTCCACAACCCCTCACCCTTTCAAACCACCCCACAACAGGGTGCAACTCTCCTCGCAACTCTCCTCGCAACTCGCGATCGAAATATATAATATCCCATCGACAGCCACGACTGTCGAGTTCGGTCGGAATTTCGCGCGCCACCAAAGGAACGAAAAAAAATCAAAGGGGTGGCTCTCTCGTGGCGGACGAGGAGGAGAACTTTCGCGAGTACCCACATCCTTGGAGCAAAGTCTGACGCTCCCGCTGAGTGACTGACAACATGTTCCCCCTCGTGTTCTTTCTTTCGTGCTTTCTTTCGTCCCTTCTTCAGCGACACCAGTCCCTCGCTCGCCCCCTGCTCTCGACCGTGCGCGAGGGCCTGGTCCCGTTCCCCCATCACGGATCAGGGAATCGCGGCTCCGTCGTTTTTACCGTACCCGGCTGCCTGTCTTCATCCGTTGGTCCGCGCGCCGCTGCTCAATATGCCGGCGGACCTCCGCTTATTTAGGGCCGGCCATAAAGGAACAATGATGTCGTACTTTGTCAACGGCCGGCTTGCTTAATTGAGTCGAACGTCGAAAGGCGTGCGAGCTTTTTTGTCAGCCCTGGCGCTTCGTGCTCCCCTATACCCTGTCCAAGCTTTTCGACCTGCTCGGGGGGACGCTGTCGTGTGCCCTTCGAACGGTGGCTGAACGCGTGCAGCAGTTGGTTAACGTGGCTCCGTCGCTGCACCCTTTTCTTTGGATATCGTTTGAATTTTTAGCAGGGAGAGACGTTCCTTCCTCTTCGGAATTTTTGTGCACAATTTGGATGGAAGGCGTGGAATATCAGGGTGGAAAGATTCTGTTTTTAGTGTATTTAAGTTTAGCAATTTAAATGATATCGCGTGGTATTTTCGTTAACAAGTTCCTAAAGCTGTTCAGAACGCGTACATATGTTTCATTAGTTGCGAAAGCGTCAGATTTCACCGACACTGGGTGCTTTAACTCAGAACTCCGCTATATCGTGCGAGCCCGCCATAACAGGCTTCCCGTGTTTTCCGTCGCGAAAGTCTAACTAACTAACGCGACGCGAAGTAACCGACGTAATCCGAGCCTGCGACGGCGTTGGATCGACCGACGAATCAATCAATATTCCCCACCTTTCGGCGTTTCGAGGGAAGCGTTTCGCAGCGCGCACAGGTTGCTCGCCAAACGAACTCGCGAACACGCTCCTTATTATTCTCGGCTTCGTTCCTAGCAGTTCCCGGCGATTAATTTGCGCTGGTTGAAATTAATTACTCTCTAGCGTACCTTTTAATAAAAACTAACCAGCCTTTGATAAAAAGGCCTGTTTGATCAGACGGCTGAACTAAATACTACACAAACGTTCGTCGAGAGTAATTAGACGAACGTGACCAATTAGCAAGGCAAATAGAACGTCTTCGATCATCCTCGACGAGGAGCCAAGGCCTCTAAATACGTCGCAACGCAATTTGCAATTAGAACGATCCATCAATTCGGCAAACTGCTCGCTGGCGTACGCCAAAACGAACGGCGATCAAAGGGCACTCAAGAAAGAAGATTGCCAGAGGGGTGGGCGAGGGGATCGTGAAAGTGGTACGGACGTCGAACAGACGTCGAACAATTACGAATCAATTTGTTCGCCCGGCGGAATCCAAGCACCGCACGAATACCCGCCAGGATGAACAATCAAATCGGAACGAGTGTGCCCCACATTCCTCGAAACGGACGGGGAAACGTGAATCAACAGCGTGTTCGATTCGCCCCCTACCCCTTTCGACCCGCCTCGTCGACACGTCGATCGATTTCCACTTTTTCCACCCCCGCCGTCGTTTCTTTTTTCTTCCTTCCCGTTTCGCTTCTTTCCTTCCACCGAGGCTGCGAGCGAAGCTTCCGCTTCTCGACGCGGAGCGACGCGACGGAAAGGAGACGTCCACGTTACCCCGTTCCCTCGGTTCCAATACGGTTCCGGTCAATTTATGTGGCTCGTACGTTCCCAGGTCGTAATTACTTCGATCGTGAATCGGGGGGAGAATCGTCCAGCCGAAAAACGCGGGACCGGAAAATTGTCTGGATACCTGTGTCGTGGCCCGCGTCTATTGGCGCCCTCGCTCAACCTCGACCCCTCTCGGTGGTGTCGCTTTGAAAATTTGCTGCCGCTGCGCCGTTCACGCCTCCCAGCGATTAATTAAAGGTGGTGGCTCGCGCGTGGGTTAACGTTTGCCTTGGGACGCGCGAGACGTAACGTTCCGTGGCTGTTGATATCGTTAATTGTGAGATTATTCCAAGAGAAATCGCGAGATTCTGGCGCAATAAAAATCCCCGCGGGACAGCTCCGCGCGTAACTGGGCAAGGGCGAAACCAATCTAAGACATTAATCGAATCCTCCGTTACTACCAGCTCCGATGAAGAGCCTGTTTAATCGAGGAATTCGCTGTGTATTTGCAAAAGGGTGAAAAAGGGGGAAAAATGGGAGTCTGACTGAAAACAGAAGGAACAATGACCGTTCCCCGTCGAGTGTTAGACTCGAGGGAAGCGTCGATCGATCGAGGGTCGTCGATTCGAACGTAAATCGGTAGAACACGGTGACGCAGCACGCCCTGAACGGACGGACGGGACACAAAAGGTCATCGCCAACCGGGATTTCCTGGCAAACAGTAACGGGTAACGAGCAACACACAGATGACACCACCATGAGGACCGATATTTAATTACCACGAATACGTTGCGACCGCAGAAACGTTCATTTCCTACGATGCGAGCCAGAATTCTACGCTGGCTGCAAGTCACGCTTATTTGCCGCGGCTCCCCCTGTTTGTCGAATTAAACGTTCATTTGAAATCGGAGGGTCGGTGAAATTGGTTACGTCGAGTAACAAGTTGTGACCTCGTACGATTTAGATTTTTCAGTTCGAGACGAATTGCGGTTGAGGGGTTGAATTACCGTTCAGAGTTAGCGAATCCTTTATCATTTATTCGCAAGTGTCAGTCGAACGCGTTTCAAGAATATTCAACAGAAACAACCCCCAATTCTGCTTAATTCGCAAAAATTTGAATGCGCATCTCAGAAATCCGTAAAGCACCGTCACGATTAAGGGCGTCGAGGGTGGAAACGAAATCGCGACTGAATAAAAGGGAAAATTTCGCTGGCGAGAAGGACACGCTCGATGGTCGTGGTGAACTTTGTTGACGGAATCGCGCAGACGCTGCGGAGCGAACGGGGGTGAAGAGGGTGCGCGATGGAGAACACGGAACGGCGGAAAGGAGCTTTCGCGTTCGGTTAGCAGAAAACTCGACACGTTGGTTCGCGCGGGGAGCCCCCGTTTTCGCCGACTTTCCTCTGCTTTGTCCCTGCCCCGTTCCACTGTATAAAAATAAAGTCGTAAATCTCCGTTTTCACACGTGCGCCGCGTCCCCGTTCGATTCGACGGGCCGCGTTCGTCGATCTCGCGAATCCCCGACGATGGAGCCCGTTTTCATCCCCGCCGCGTTCCGCCCCGCGTGCCAAAAATAATAATTTACGCCAGACCGCCGCCGCGCGTGACTTTGCACAATGATCACGTAGCAGGAAATCATTTCTGTTCCGTTGACGGGAAACTTTCTTGTTGACTTCTCCCCGGAACCCAGTCGAGTCTGAATTTTCTTGTTAATCTATTAATCTTCTACTTCTTCGCGATACGTTTAGCCCTCGAGAATCGCGCGTAATTGTCGTAATCAATTTGTCATTTAACCCTTTGCGCTCGACGACTTTTTCGATCGCAGATCATTTTTTCTATCACCGATTCCTTCGTGAATACTCGTACAACTAATCTCGTTTTTCAACAAACGCTGAAAATTAATTTGATCTTCGCTCGAGCTAATTTCACCTACCAAATTCGTTTCTGTAGGACTTCGAAACATAAAATCAGTGGATGAAAAACTCCAGTTGCTGTGTGAAACACCATGGTGACTGAGAGTCGCCTCTCGAGCGCAAAGGGTTAATAGCACTATTTCGTGGGAATTCGAGCCAATCGAACGTAAGATACTCCTGCCGCCACACGGCATTCAATTAATTTACTGAAATTCCCAACGCGAATTATACACCCCTAATCTTCTTCAAGCATAACGAGCTTTGCGCAACGAGCAATCGCAAACGAATCGTTGGGCCGTTTCAACGGTATCGTCAAAGCGCGGGAGGCTTATGTAATGCCATCACCGTGAATGCGATAACGCGATCTTTAGAACGCGGCGGCATCGGTAATGCCGATCAATATTCAATTATCGGAGATCGTCGCATAAGCGTGGGATCGTTTGTTGCACAACAGGGCCGCGTTATTCCACGCAACTATGTTATTTCCCCGTGCGCACACGCCCCGTAACGCCGGTAATTTCGTCCGATCGGGGCGAAGTTCGTTAGTCACCCGCGTATACGTTCGATCTATCGTTATTTGTTCCTCCCAGATGAAATAGCCGTCCTCATCCGCCCACTGCGCTCCTCTCTGCCGTATCCTTTTTTCGTCTACGATTAAAAAACGTTGCACCCCTAGGAATATGGATGCGCGTTTCCAATTCACCCCCTCTTCGCTTTAACGACCCTCGTAACCCCGCGAACGGTGACGATAGTATTGTCTTTAGAATCTTAAATCACAGCAGTTTCTCTCATTGTATGATTTAATTCTTCGAAAGCTGTTTCAACCGCAGATGTCCGGCGTCGTTTTCGCGAGACAATCGTCCACTTCGCCTGGGATACCCTCTTAAACCGTCCATTTCCCGGGGAGAATCATAAACTACCACGCTGAACCGTACGACTCGATGAAAAGCTCGTCCCATAAATCAAAACTAAACATTCGATTCCGATTTTTCATCACGGTCCTTTTCATTTGCGAAGCCGTTTTAACCGATAGATTTAATACAGTTTCCAATCAACGGGACGCCCGGCGACGAAACGATTCATCGACAGAGCGGGACTGTATCGGCCGGCCCGATCGTTCGTTGAAAAGGAGGGATTAAGCACGAAAAATAGGTTATTGACAGATCCGGCGGCGGGGTGTTCCGGTAGTCATTGTTTAAGCACTCGTTACCGGGTGTTTCGTTTTGTCCCGTCGCGATGAAATACGATGTCACGGACAGCGATCCCCGTTTCGACCGTATAAAACGATTTTCCGCCCGACGGCGCATCGAAAGTAGCCTGGGAAAAATTACCCTCCGCACGCTGGTAACGAGCATCACCGCCGCGTTTCAGGTCACCGATAATTCCCGCGACCCTCCCCTCCCCCCGTCTGCTTGGAAATACATTGCAGAAGTCGAGTTGAAATCGACGGGCGTCGAAAATAATTAACGAGACCAGGTGAGAACGGAACGCGCAAAAACGAAACCGCTCCGCAATTAGCCGCCCTCTTCAACATTTCATAGAGCCGCGCGTCTAAACCGGGCTGGTGTCATTTCGATTGGCGCCACGATGAGATCAGGCAATTAGACAGACATAGAACAGTTCAGATGAAACTGTCCCGTCTCGATTTCAACGATTTTAACGGTTCGAAATAATAATAATCGCGATGAGCACTGCTTCCGACTCTTATCGAGCGCTCCTTTCATCGCTGTCGCTGTTCCTGTCGCAACGAGTTATTCGAACACTAAATTCAACTTAAAGGTTAAAATCATTCTCGAAACCTGAACGAAGGCTCCTAAAACCAAGACAGAGCGAGAGAAGTGGAGTCGAAGGGGCTACGTAGCCTGAGACAAAGAACAGCAAACGAGAGCTGCCAGTCAGGGTAAGGAAAAAAAAGGAGGGAACTTTCTCCGATGGTCGCGCGCCGTCTAGGTGAACGACCGTGCCGCAGGAGGACCGAAGAAGCCGCGATCCGAATCGTTGTTGCACACTTCGCGGGCCCCTCGCGTGTATATAGACGAGATAACAGACGACCGCAGACGCGCGACGTGCTCCGACCACTCGTGAATCCCTCCGGGGAATCCACTTTAACTTTTTAACGAGGATTTGAAGAAGGACGTGGGCGGGAACACGGCTGCAGGAGCCTCCGCGGTCTCAGCCGACTCGTCTCCTCTGTCTTCCCGCACGACGCCGACCGACGGCGACGACCGACGGCGACGACCGTTGACCGATTTATGAATTTTCATTTCGACGTGGATCCGCGGCGACGAAATCCTACGGGCGGAATGAGAAACCGCGGCGAATGAAAGTTTTAACGAGCGGGCTTGTTGCGCTGCGACGCGTCCCGCGGACGCTGTCATCTCGCCGTCGTTCCCATCGCTCGGTTCCGCTCTTTTTCGTCTTTTCTCCGGTTTTTTTGCACCCACGTTTCGTTCGTCGCTGGAGAATTGGTGGTTCGATTGTCGCCATGCGAACCATCGAGAACCGCGATGAGGTTTCAGGGATCGTGTCATCTGCGAGAGGGTTGCTTTTGGTGCGGGTTCAGTTTTCGTCAGGATAATTTAAAGGATAATTTGCCACGGAAATAAGGCTAGATATAGTTGAATAAATCAAGGGATGAAGCCAGTCGTTCGATATAAATTCGACCCCGTGAACTCCAACGTTAGGACGCAGTCGATAAACACCGGTAAATAAAGCACCCTCTAGTTTCCGGCTTTGCGAGCGGGCGAGCTGCTCCTTCACGTTGCACGAGTGCCCACCGCTGCACACTCTGCTGCACCCTCGTGTCAGCCTCTCTGGGCACCCGTTAGATTTTATGGGGACTCCGTTAATGGCATAGATGCCAGGCGGGAACGGGCGTCCTCTTCCTGTCCCAGGAATCTCCTCGCCCTCACCTAGTTTCCAGTGTTTTAGGACCGCGGGATGTTGTCTCGATCCATTCGCATTATTCGTGGCGTAATTTCGCGCGACGGTATTACAAACACTCGAGCGTTCGATCAAATTTAGTTGAGAATATAGTTTTAAGTTTAAAAAAACTCTGCTTGCGAAATATCTGTGATTTGTCAAGGCTTCTCCAATTCCTCTTCGAATTTCCTTTAAAACTCCTGATTAGAAATTAACGAATGGCCCAGTCGCGATCGTAAATTGAAACAACGAAGCATCATCGTCCACGGAGATCTACTCCTTCGCTCTTTCGTTGGATAGGTTCGAAACTAGCCCCCAAAGGGCTGGAACAACCCTCGAAACTCTCGACAAGGCCAGCCACCACCGTGCTCGATAGTTCGAACTGATTTTTATCGAGCAGGGCCGATATCGTGGGTCCCGCGGTCTTTCCTCGTGAAATCGGCCCAGGAACCGGCTGCTGAATTTTACGAGCGACCGTCGAACGGCACTCGTCGAAAGCTCCGGGACACCGGCTGATTGAAATTCGCGGAAACTCGAGCGTTCCTCGAAGCGGCGGCTGTGTCCCTCGCGACAACGGAATTGCCGGACATTTGTTGCAGCCTGCAATCGGCCGCCTCTTTTTCCCGACGTCCCGCAAGAATACCCGCCCCATGAAACGGCACCTCGAATGGAACACGCCTCGCCACTGGGAACCACGATGAATCGTTCGCCCTTTTTTTTTTTTTGGGGTGTGGAACGAGCGCGGGGGAAATTGTCTGAGGAAACGGATGGATGACTCGTCGAGTTCCTGCTGTTCGATGGGATCGATTGCGTTTCACCCTTAAGTGCACCGCAGAGGTCTTGGAGTATCTTGGATGGTGTAAAGGTAGTCATTGCTGTGCTTTCGTCTAACAGTCGGTGTGTTTTGCGATCTCTTTCCTTGAGTTGGTCGAGTATTGTAATTTTATAGTATCGTAGGTATCGTGGTCTTAAACGAATTAACTACCTGCCTTTTAGCCTCATATAACAACTCGCATCGAATATACTCGCTCATCCATTCCCATTCCCACAGTATCGAATGTATCTATTTATGACAGTCCAATTCTTCATCGAATTATTCTCAGTTCTTATAATGGGTCTACGATATATCGCATTCGAAGTCGTTATTAATTCAGAACAACAAAGCAAGGATAGAAAGGAAGAAGTGTATCCTCTTTGATGGATGTTTCGTCGTCAAGAAAACACCGAGATACGAAGGAAAAAAGGGGGAGAAGAAGCAGCAGAGTGTATTCTGTTTGTAGTCTCTTTATGGTAGATTTTACGAGGATTCCGCTAATGTCGTTGGCGAGGCAGTATCCTTTCGACCGGCCACGGAAGAGGCTTTTCAGCTCTGGCTATTCCTACGGTCTAGCCGGCGTGCTTGAACGAGGAGTAAGCACTTTCTAACACATTCTCAGCGCGGATTTATGACGGATAACAAGGCGCACAGCCGCGGAAAATATTTATAACGCGCCTTTTACGGATGCCGTTTGTTATTCTTCCACTCCCGGCTCGTACCTTCGTCATTAGAACGCGCGTGTCATTCGTTTCTCGATATTAAACATTGTGCGCGATTCGTACGACGAACGCTGCGCCGTCCCGAGCATTCCTCTCGATTGAAGTATTTCGCGCGCGCTGTCACGCTCGATGGGAGTCGTTTATCGCGAGTCACGGCGCCAATTATCCTGGCAATTACGTAAGGCGTTTCAATTCGATTCGAGGTTCGAGAATTTCGCAACCAAGCGCCACACGGTTATTATACATAGCTGCGGCTGTGGTCGCAAGCTGGCTTCCGTTCCGAATTCCACGGCTCTCCGTTTCCACTTGTCGTTTTCGGTTTACGATCCTGTAAAATCTGCGGAACACGACGGAAATTCAAAGCGCGCGGGAAAAGCAGCAGCAGCAGCGCCTGCGATCGATTTCTGTCGCGCAATTTTCCATTCATCGCCGTTATTGAGCGCGATCGAACCGTTTTAGAAAATTGCAAGGGGACGCTCAGACGCGACGTGGCGCGACGCAGATTTTCTTGTTAGTCGCGCGTCATCCGATTTGCCGTGGGACCTTGCTCGACAAAGATAATTCCGTGTCAATGAAACGAAATCGGGGGTGCGCGAACAATGCCCGCGCGAAACGGATCGAACTCGATAACACGAGTCATCCGCGCCGGAGACAGAAAGTCAGGCGCGCCTCTCATTGTCATGGAAATACCTAGGCTGATTTCATGCGAATGCTAAAAATCGCTAGCTGCGCCCAGCTCTTTCGTTTCCTTTCCCCGTTGTGATGCTAATACGTCCGTGATGCATGATCGAGGGACCTCGAAATCTCCGCGGCGAATCTAGGCTGCCATTCCGCGAATCCACTCGGGAAAACTCACTTTCGGCCACTCGATCCTGGAATCGATTATTTTCGTTCGTCAAGCTTCGCTATTTTTCATATCCTCGCGAGGAACTCGTCTCGCGCGTTCTTTTCTCGAAAGCGTTATCTCCAAGAGCGGCAAGAAAACGTAATTTCTTCTTCTTGTCGCGCGAAATTTAGTACCAGGTAGTGAATTCTTGCGCGCTTTGTCATTGTCCGAGCGGAGCCGATAACCGCGACGTCTCTGACAGGCTCTCGGGGTTCGTCAGCGACATGGAAACGAAAACGCGTTACGTATCTATACGCAGGGATTCTCGGCGCCATGACTCGATAATGCGCGATGACACGCTCGCGATAAACGTTCCCTTGTCTAAAAACGTGAACACTGTTACACGCGAGTACGATAAAAAGTGCCTCTCAGCCGGGGTAAATGTTAACGAGGAACGAATCGCAAGCGGTGTTTGGGCCGATAAATTTATTTGCACGGTACAGATAACGAGTAAAAGTTCTCACTTCGCGATCAGAAGTGGATGCTCCTCTTTTTTCCCCAGAAAATTTATTGCATTTGATATCTGTAATGAACGAACAGCGACGAAACATACTTTCGAGCTCGCTCGCGCGACCCGTAGACCCTCCAGTCCCGATCAGAAGGTCCTTGCACCGCGCCTGTAACGATGGGAGCGAGGGTTAATTCGATTCGAGGTCACAATGGCCAATCAGAGACGAAGCGTCGAATTATGCGCGGCTTGTCGGGCTCGTCGCTGAATCCTGGATCCACGCATTCGTCCGGTGAACAGGATTATCCCCGGCGATCCTTTGACACGCCGCCAGCGACGATCGAAAAATGGCCGCTCGCGCCGCGCCGTGGCCAACCAACTTACAGACAATTCTATTTACTCCGATCACGGGCCCGCTAATTTCATTTCGCGCGCACCAAACGCGTCCGACCGATTTATCAAACGATCCTATTCACCCCCGAAAGCCCGACCGCCTCGTCTACCAGCTTTCCTCCTTATCCGAGCCGTCGCGCGGCCATCCGTCTCGCCCTACCCGCGAGCCACCCCCCAGCAACGTCTCTCGCGCTTTATCACGCCGGTATCGATCAGCAGGAAAAACACGCCGAGCGAGGTTCGATTCCCATTAATCCCCGTCGAGCGAGCGGCCGCTAAATAGAGAGGCGGACAGGGAGGGAAGTAGGAAACGGCACTCGACGACGTAAACGGGCGTCCCAAAGCAATGCGGGCTCGCACAATGTGGTATTGTCGGTCAATGAAGCTAATCTCTCGGATGTGGCTGGCTGGAATGGAATTTCTGTACGCGGAGGAGGAACGCGGGGCGGCGATCGAGCTGCAACGAGTCGCAACGAGGGGTGCGGCAGGGGTGCCTCGCGGAGGGGGGCGTCAGGCGGAGAACGGGGTTTGGCCTTTGCCCGGCACAATGCCAGCAGGCGTAATCCTGTGGCAACGATCGACTGACAGTTCCCTTCTGGCCCCGTAAACCCTCTTTCGAAAGGGCTTCGATGAGGCTTACGCGCGGCATCGGCCATTTGCCGGACGCCGTTGAACGCCGTCGTGACGCAGCATCGCATCGGTTTGTTAAATTGTTGATTTCGATTCGCAGGAGGGGCGCGATGTGGGACGGATTGATAGACAAAGGGAAGGACGAACCAGTCGAAGCCGATTCCGCGCGCAGGCTGTCCTCGTCCCGCGCCCTCGACATTATCGTCGCCGTATTACGATAACGACGTTAGAGTGGAAGATATAGAGGACGGTCGACCGGATGGTCGTTAATAATTGTCTTCGTTGGTTCTCTCGGCGTACCTCGGTGGCTCTCGACGCTTTTAGCGGCGAGTGCTTCGATGACGTTTGAAAAGTCGCGAGGGGTAATTAGCGGTGGGGAGGAACGGGAGTGGTGCAGATAGGAACTCATATTTCGAGGGTTTTCAATAGCTAATTATGTTGTCTCAGTGTTGTACTTTTTTATTAACTAAATATGTATACATCTGATAACCTCGAGATATTCTGTTTTGTTTTCTGTTTTAACATAACCAAATCTGTTCCGCATACCTCATCGACACGTGGCTAGCCTCCGTCTTTCAAACGATCGACCGCGACCAATTACAATCTCCATATGAGAAGTGGCTTCGATTATCGGCAGGAAATAGACACGCACGTCTGCCTCGAGCATCTGAAACAGTTCGCAAAATCTGTTCGAACCGTCGTGCACGAACCTCGCGTCTTCCTCGACCGACGCTCGAAAGGAAAGGCGAGGAGCGCGTGCGGAAACGAGGGACGGAGATGTTAATACGGCTAGAATTGATCAAACAGGTCGGCTACCGGGTCATCTTGATACCGGGTGCCAGATTAATGACTCCGGTCTGGCCGGTTGCTTGTACGAGTTGTGTTTTCACCATTCGAGAGATATCGATCAATTACGAGTACGTTTCAACCGGTATCATTCCGCTAATTATCTTGTACGTTCGTTAACTAATTATACCCCGGCGCCGAGGCCCTGGAATATGAACGATGACTACGCGAAGGCTCAGCCCCGTTGGGACCACGGCCACGAGCGATTGGACCACTTTTGCCGGCTAATTACGGCCTGACGCGCTCCCGTGATTTAGTTAGCGTTATTTTGCTGAAACTTCAGGGGCGTTCTTCTCGCGGACGTTTCTTGGTAACTGGCTGTTTTTGCGTTACGAGCTATTCTCGTGGAGCGGTCTTGAGAGACGCTGACGAGACCGCGATCGATGGCTGCCAAGGAATCGTCCTCGCTGTTTACAAATTTTTAATTCATCTTCATCAGGTGTTCCAAATTCTTTTGTAGTACTCTGAAACCTGGAAATAATTTTTAAAAATCCACAATTTATTATATAATAAACAAATCAGAACAGCTTCAGAGAAGCTGCTCAGCAAAGAATCTTCATATAGCTGATTATTTAAGAACGCGTACGAGTAAATCGAACAAAAACACACGACTTCCTCCAATAACCCTCCACGCGATCAACTATCTACGGACGTAGCTCGCCGTGATGATACAAATCGAGCTACCTCGGAAGTCTGCTAGCGGGTGTTCAGAGATATATCCCGTTCAAGTTCGATCGCAACACGTATACCTTGGCCAGAAGATAGGAGGCAGCGCGCATTTAATTTCCCCGGTTGGCAGCGTAAGACCGGATGAAAGAAAGCTGCGCAGGCACAAGGACGCCCGGACGGGCCGGAGAAATTTCCAGGCTGGTCGGTACTGGTTTCTCAAAGGACTCGCCTCGCCCACGCTTGTCGCCGCTGGGTCGCGTCCTGCTCTCTCAGCCGGAGCTGCGAAAAATGGCTGTTTCAAGTCTTATTATAGACACTCGCGATCAAATGTTCCCGTTTCTCCGACTAATGCGAAACGTCGCTGGCGAAACGTTCCCTGAAACGGCGGAATCGTGTCGCGCGGAGGGAGTATCGGTTCTCGAACGCGTTCAGGCGGTTCGAGTCTCTCGTCTCGCGGTAGACAAAGCGAGGCGTGTCCACCCGGCAGCGAGGTCGAAAAGTCAGGAAAGAACGGACACGACCGCGTCGAGGGCGAAGCGAGACGTAACGAATGACGGGACCAAGAGTCGTAACTCTGCGCCAATAGCCACTCCCACGTCTCATCCCTGGAGAACCGATCGTGCGCCCCTGCGTGCTCGCGTGTACGCGCCAAACGCTCGCCCCGGTAATCTCTGCCTACTGGCTTCTCTATGTGCACCTCCGATGCAGTGGCGTAAACCGTGGTTTCGTTCGAGCGGTTCTTGTTCCGTGGCTGAAACTGGAATCTACGGATTCGTCCGTCAGAGTCGCGCGATCAAGTATTTTTTAGAGACTTTAGGATGACTTCTGTTGGGATAGAGGCATGATTTCGTTGTTAATGTAGCAGTCCGATTGTAGCGAATTGTGCGCAGTGTTTGTGGTGTAATTTTATTTTTGAACGAGAATTAGTAACTTCTTTGGTGTGAAATAGTATGAGTAATTGTTGATGAAATTACCTTTGCAATTTGTATGATACTTGAAATTTTAGACTCAGAGGCGCCAGTGTCCGCGTTGACGAAAGGATATTTCTATTACATCTTCCTGTTTCGCAGCTTCTCGATCCTAGCTGGAGTGCCTGCTGGTATCGACGATCTGCGGCGGACAATAGAGAATGAATTAGTGGCTGGATGTAACAATGATAGAGGCAGACATTTATCTAAACCCAGACGGTAGGGTTTTTGCGTTCTCAACGTTACGATCTCAAATGAAATCTCGAAAAATGTATTAAAACGGATCATCGATATCGTCATTCATCCACTTTATTGACAAAGTGCTATGAGAGCATCGCAAACGCCAAAACAAAAATGTTTGCTAGCACGATTAATTAGTTCCGACTATGACGTCACTATCAGCGTCACAGTTGACGAATATTTATTTCTCCCCAAATTACAATACTCGAGTATTTTCGTTATTCATGGGACAGCCTCGAAGCTTTATTACAAAAGAGAAAGGGTATAAAATCATGAGATTCCTTATTACACCAAAATGGCCATTCCTGACTGCAACATCGAGGCGTCGTTTTCGAAACCCAGCCAGCCAAGCTCGCACAATCACGTCTCTTCGTTCCACGCGAGTTTTAAAGAAAGGAAAAGAAAAAAGGAACCGGGAAGCAATTTGTAATTTTCCGTGGCGAGCATCGCACCGCGCACGCGCGCACCCCCGCCGCGTCTGGCGGACTCCGCTCGCGTGTAAGCGCGAAATTCACGGCTCCGAAGCCCCTTGCAATTTTCATTGCCTCCAAGTATACACCAGGCGAGTGGCAACCGAGCTGCTTCGTTCTTACGTGGAAATTACCGCTTCCCCACGGCTGTTTGTCCTTCCTGGCAGCGTTCAATCCCGCGACAGAAGCGCTCCGCTCGTGGGAACCACCACGCGACGAGGGATGGGCCCGACCTCTAGCGTTTTGCAAAATTCAACGGCGTATTTAGACGTTTATTCGTCGAGTTTCGCGGCCGACGAATGAATTACGAGCGAGCAGTTCCGCTACTTTGTTGGCCTTAGTTGCCGCTGTTTGCCAAGTGCGAAATCCTGCGGCGGGTTCGCCGCGTTGCGCGCAACGTCTGTCGCAAGAATTTCCCATTTCCCGTTGTCGTTCGCGAATTTCCAAGTCGATGGCTCCGTCACGAGCTTTTTAATCGGCTGCGAATTTCAACTAATGACGTTTGTTCGACACTGACGTTTGTTAAAGTAAATTTTCATTGACGCGACTTCGTCAATTCTTCGTCAGTTCTTCTCGTTCTCGTTAAGAACTACGATAAATCGTACATTGGCTCGATGGCACGAGGAATTCACAGCGAACAACGCCTTTTGCGAAGGGCTCGGTTACAGCGCGGAACGAAGCGCGAACGGAAGTTGCGGGAAATCCTTTGGGAATGTTCGGAAAAATATTTTGAATAGCCGCGCAGCGACTGTGTTTCAATTAAGCCCCCGTGAAACGTCTACTTTCGCGGATCGTTGGAGCGCGTAATAAAGATTCGATAAACGCCGTCTAGCGATAATCAGCTTATCGATAATCGATTCCGAGTTATCCTGTCCCCGTGGAAATTCGAAATCAGCAAGTCAAGTGGCCAGTTAGCTATCGACTCCTTGGAATTTTTGTAATAAGGAGGCCAACTTGATGGTTTCACCTCAAAAACTGAAACGTTATTCAACTTTAAGGTGAAGTTAAGTACACGTCCGAGTGTCTGGAAGAATAATTACATGAAAAATTGCATTTTTTATCCGAGCTGCAACCTTTGGCTGAACACGGACGATGCGCGATACAAATTTACGAGCGACGTACTCCTTTATTCGTAATATTCTCAGGGTCTGTATATAATTTTTTATTTGCGACAAAGAAACGTGTTTTTGAATGAGAAATCAAACACTGTCGGGCAAAGAAACGACGGTACTCGCTGTTCCATCGAGGTTCCTGCTGAGTTCTCGTACTTTTTCTTAATACCTGTCCACCGCGCGGATTTATAGCTTCCTCGAAGGGAGTTCCTCCACTATCGCGTATTCTGTATTTTTCCTAGCGAAATAATATTTTGATTTCGACCCTCGCTTCTTCGACGACGTCCCCGTTTATTTCCTGCCCCGTTCTTCCTTCATCGTTTCTGTCGAACTGAGTTTCCATGAAATTCTTGCGCTGCTCCATCTCAAGTCCAGCCGAATGTTATGAAATTTGAAAAATGAACAAAACGAACAAGTACGCGCAGTTCGACCTTTCCGTGCGATCTTAATTTATACGTCCTATAAACAGCGCTTCAAATATTCACGAAAAAAGACGACAGCGGTAAAACATTTTAACCTCGCTTAAAAAATGAACAACCCCCGAAGTTTCAAATATTTTACGGCTCCCTGAAAAAAGGAGGAGTCCCCGGATAGACTCTTAATTTACGAGGACGGTGCAGACCACTGGTCCAATTTATTTTTAATGACGCGTCCCACGTATACGAGCTCCGCGCTATCGGCTAAAAGTTTCGAAGCTTCGCGGTCGTCGAACGAAAAGCACAGCAACGAACAGCGTCCCCGTTGAAACGTTCGCGATGGCAGCTGTCGTTGATCGCTCGCCAGGGCTTTGTCAATTGGAAATTGATAAGGAAATTACAGGGACGCCTGATCCCCGCAAACGGGGCCGAAACCTTCGACCGGAAGTGCATGGCGGAATCGTCCGGTTAAATATATATCGGACGACTCAATTTATCGCGCGGTCGATCGATCTTTCGAGAGATTATCCCCGATAATCCGACAGGCGAAAGATCGCCGGCGGTTTTGCGGGGCGAGCGTTACACCGGGTGAAAAACGAAAATTAGGCCCGACGTGATATTTTTAAGTGTACCAGCGGAGTTGTTCTCCGCCCTCTGATCGGCCGATGCGATCGTTCGTCAGTGGCCCGGACAGGTTTTCGGGGCGCCGTTGCAATTTGTATCAATTCAACTACAGTTAAGCCTCGGCTAACGAGCGACTGTCCGGCATGAAAAATTATCGCCGATCAATAAAAACCCGGCGAAATAAAGGTATTGTATATTTTGCAAAAATATATCTTGTAACGCTGTTACGCTGTTCTCGCGCCCTGGCGTAGATTAATTGCCCGGCCGTGCCGGGTAATTGTTACAGCTGACGATAATATTCATTTTCTCGCCCTGGAAACGCGCGCGCGCGCCACCCCTCCGATGAATTTTTATCGCAATTATCCTTCGAGCATTAATTAAATAATTATTCTTCCGGTTAAGAGGATAGTTAATAATAACGTGATAACGCGAAGAACTTCCCTGACGGTGAATTAAAGCTGTCCCACTTGTTTCACGGTGGTTGTCCATTAATGTACGTACTCGAAGTTCGTCCATCTTTTTTTACGAATTTTTCATACGGATTCCACGCGAAATAATTGACTCCGTCAAGGCGACAGCAGGCGCTCGATCGCGATCGGTAAATCCTCGCGCTCGACGATACTGTCCGTTTTAATTATGATATCGGATGGTTGCAATATTCATTCGCCGCGGTAATTGTCCGCCGGTCAATTTTCAAGGGTGGCTAGTTATGTAATTGAATATTTGAAGCGAAAGCTCGGGAGCGAAAGCATTTCCATAACGCGAACGCGACGAGTGGCGTCGTTCCAGCTCGTGAATTATAGTCGGTTTCGTTACATTTGCCCTGGGATCGGGCGATTTTAATTGCCTTCCACTTCACCTGCGATCGATTTAATTTACCTAATTGTTGACTTTGCCTCCAAAACGATAGTTTCTTTCGGGAACGAAATCGGTGCCGATGGAATATCAATCATTCGATTACTCGATACGTCCGCTCTGTAATTTTTATTTCGACACTCTTCGCTAACCATTCGCTTTAATAAAAGAAAAGTATTCGACGTGGAACGTACAATTTCTTTTCAACATGTTTCCTTCGTTTCGTTATTCATTTTGCGATATTTTCAGATCGTCGATCGCTTTTCGATACAGCTGCACGTTGATACGTCGCGACGCGTCCTGATTAATATTCGATCGAATATGAATTATTACGGTCGGACAACGCGATCCTGGTATTGTTATTTCTGCGCGAAATTTCAATCGATTTCATTTAATTCTATTCTAAATACGCCGCCGCGGGATTATTTCTATCGAACCGATCGCTCGAGGTAGTCTCTGCAAAAATTTCAAAGCGCAGCTTCGCCGATGAATTATCGCGCGCCAGGTGAAACTTCCCGATCCGGTTGCGATTTTTCGCGTTACTCTGAACGTGTCTGCAGATTGTAATTACTTTCCCGACAGTGCGTGATGAATTAACGCTAATTAAACCGCTCGAAGTTCCCGATCGAAAAAACTTTTTTATTGAAATCCTCCGGTAGCTGTCTTCCGGCGATACGGGGCGGTTTTATTGGATACGGAGATTATTTTTTGCCCCCTGTATCGGAAAATGTTTCTCTAAAGGTTCCAGCCAGAAAGGACTCGTTTAATAATTCCAACCTTTTCGTTCCACTCGCGAAAGCATCCCCCGTTTAAATTTAATACGTCCTCTGTACTTTACTCAACCCTGTGTCCCTGTCGATATAATTATTAATATGAAAACTGTGCGCACGGTGTTCAGGATATATAATTACCCTCGCGAATGAAAATTGGAAAGGAAGTAATCAACATCAGAGAATAAGAAACATAGAAAACGCAAATCGTAATCCTGCGCCTTTACGATTCGACAGCCTCGAAGACCTTGATGGATCTCGAATAAGTGGCGAAAGAAAGGGAGTCCGGACACGTAGGTGACGGAAGAAGGGGGGCGATTGGTTAATTGGCCGCGTTTCATACAAATGTATTTCATTTCACGGGTGGACGAACGAGACCAATGCTTTTTCGCGTCGAGATTTATCGAGGGCCTGCCTTTTCCCTCCGCGCCAGGGACATTATCTCTCGCGAGGCCAGCCGCTCCTCTCACAATGAATTCCTTTGTCCGACCTAATAACACGGGGATGCCCTCCCGTATCCGTCGATCGGGTCACGAACAACCGCGTCCGCGATACAATAATACGTCCGATCGTTTTCGATAATACCTTTCGATGATTTAGCACGTATCGCCGTCCCGAGGAACGCAACGGCCCATTGAGAAACTTTCTGGCGAGCCCGACCGCCGACGTCTCTTTGTCGTGCTCGGACTGCGCTGCGAAACTGAACTTTGCTCCTCTTTCGAGCCGAACTTACATCGACCCGTGCGCGCGTGAGAAGAATTACAGAGGTAGATTCGAGGCGCGAGAACACGGAAACCATTGTTTCTGGTGGATCTGACCGCAAAATACCTTCGAGTGAGAGGACCAGAGTAGACACCCCGTAACTGTCGACGCGAGAGGAAGGACAAGCCATTTAGCGTCTTCTTCTCAACATACTGAAGACTTGCAGAACCTCGCTATGAATAGAGGTATCTGTTTAAGTAAGATTTTTCTATCGCAACGCAGAGATGACACGCGTAACATTCTTCTCTCCTTCCGGAGACGCTGAGCAAGACCACCCACAAGTGTAACGCGATTGGGCATTACGATCGCGAGACAGAATATCTTGGCAGCGAGTACCCGGGCTTTCTAAGCGCCCTGAATTAGTCAAGCAGAGTTACACGGACGCAGTTGTCACGCACACTGCTACCTCAGCGTCTCCAGGACGAGGAGAGGTAAAGTAAGCCCGTGGTTGCTGGATACGGCAGGGGGCTTAGAAGCGTAGGATGCCTCTATGACGAATCGAGGACTGCCGTCTGTGAACGCAATCTACATACGTCTGAGTGGAGTCTCGAGAATGCTCCGCTTCTGGATTCAAACGTATTCTCTTTCCTCGCGCACCGTGGACCTCCGACTCACCTTTTTCTCGCGAACTTGACCGCGTCCCTCGGAACGTCCTGGTGCTCGAGACTGCGGTTCAGTCCGCGCGAGCGCCTCGCTCTCAAACGTGCAGCTTCTCTGTTTTTCGCACGTTACAGAGATGTAGGAATCGGTGTCTCCCGTATCGGTCGACTTTCTGCGAGATTGCAGTTCATCGCTTGGAATTATGTTCTCTCGTTGTTGCGTGTACGCGAATTGTGGGCGAAAGTGGATCGGATTTCCAGAGGTTTCGCCTTATTGCTTGGGAGGACTGACCCAGATTCGCGTCTCGAGGATTAGTAGGGTTTAGAATTATTTGGACTGTACGTGGTTGTTCGCTTGAGTGTTCCGTAAGACAGATCTATAGTACTCGCGGAATTCTTCGATCCGTATTCAGCGTAAATTAATTTTTCGAGCGAATCTGCATTTTCAACCCTCTAAATAATAATACCGCTGTCTGTATCACATCAGCGACTCGGCTACCATTTTTTACCCCGACAGAACACGCTATTCCGGCTTTCAATCATTTCTCAACAATCACCGCCGTCACTGGCACAACAGTACAAGCGCGTCTTCAAAGTTGCTGCACGATCCCCCGGCAAAAACCTAGCCGCCATCGCAGAAACGCTTCCGCGACAGGAGAGAACACCTCCGAGAACGAGACGTCTCGTGAAGATCGCGCGGCGCAAGAACTTTCGACAGTTCTCAGGTCACCCTCCAGCCGATGCAACGTCGTCGAATAAAGGGGGGTCGCGCGCAAAAACGATATGGAAATCAGACC
Organism: Xylocopa violacea; assembly: GCA_963969225.1. NCBI lineage: Eukaryota > Metazoa > Arthropoda > Insecta > Hymenoptera > Apidae > Xylocopa > Xylocopa violacea. The sequence goes on from CAXAJV010000014.1 coordinate 17,679,185, forward strand.
GTGTCGTTAGATCCGCGAGCTGGGGACTGCTGCTCGGCTCTACTTACAACTTTCTCACCGTCGTCGTCGACTTCATACCCTAACCCTCTTCTTCTTTTCCCTCCCTCGTCTCGCTCTCGTCGTGGCCCTTCGCAGTTTGGGCGACAAAAACCGTCCGTATCATCCCGCGAAGGGTAACTCGTACACTCCAACGCCATGCTTGCCTTACCCACCCTTCCAGCATTGTTGCGGTTTCCTCGTACGAGCGAGAACACCTCGCGACTATTCGCGGCTTCCACGCTCGTGGAATTTATTTCGCAGCGTCGTTGAGGAGGAGTAGGGGACTATTTTTTGGAGATATTCTTCTTTTTCTGGCGAGAACTGTGGAAGTTGGCGCGTGCAAGAAACAAGGTGGATGGTAATGAGATTGCGCGGTAGAAAGAAAGGCTGTTGGCGGTGGTGCATTTGGTTTTACCTCGATTTCATTCAACGTCACACGTCCGCGGTTATTACGCTGATACGGTGTTTTTCAGTGAATAATTCGATTTGTAAAATGCACGAACGACTTGATGCGACGTCGCAATTTAACCGGACGTTGATGATTTAACAGGTTTTGGCGGCGGCGCCTGTTCTGCGGAATGTTTGACTTTGACGCAAGAGTGACGATTGATAATGGGCGTAATGAGTAATAATTTTACACTCAATCTAGTTACAGCAGGCAGAAATCTGGCTGACCCGGCTTGATGTAGCCATGAATCACTAATGGCGAAATGACAGCCTTAAACCGTTTAATTCAGGCGGAAACGTTTCAACAATAGCTCATTCGCCGAGAGTTAATTTTAGGCATTAACTCTGTCTACGGCGCAATGAAATCACTCGATGTAAATTCGAGATGGCGTAAGAAAAAATTGGTCCAATTTATACGCGGTAATAAAACTCCATCTCGCAGGATAAATTTAATTTCAGCTTTAAATTGATGTAAAAATTTTAATATTCCGAAAGAGAAGGACGTACATGTTAGTAATAAATGTAAAAGTTTAATTAAAACCGATGTCAAATAAAGTATATCAACCGGCGAGTAATATCGAGCGAAAACGTGGCTTTAAAAAACGTTTCACCAACGATTTCCAAAGAAGGGGAACGAATTAATATCCAGATGTACGGGGCCAAGATGGTCGAAAGCAGATGCAAGATGCGAAACCACTCCTTAGGGTCGTTCAACGCATTTACCCCCGGCGTCCACTTTCGAGAAGACGAACGGAGCCACTCTCCGCCCATTACTTACTCAAGTAGACTGCACTACACCGTGAAATCCTCTTTCTTTTCGCCCCGACGTCGCTGAACTGCTATTTACGCGCGACCAAGGACCGGGAATCTTTTTCTCGGCGAATTTAACAGCCCTTTCCTCCCTTGCCCGTTTACGAATTTTCGAGCGATTTCCGCGGGGCACTTTGCGCTCGAACCCTCTTAACGATTCCGACGGAACATCCTTGCCTCCGAGACGGCGAATGCGTGAGACAGGGAACTAATTCGAGTCATGGCTCATCGATAATGCTTCAGGCGAGATGGAGGCCACGGTGCAAAAGGAAAGGTTTCATTGCCGAATGGCGGGCTTTCGTCGATGGAATTCCATTCACTTTATGAAACAGCCTTCCGCATTTAATTACAAGTTCTACGAATTCATAAAACAACCTGACGTTAATTATCTCAGTCGAAAGATGGATGCAAAGCACCGGCAGTTCGCGATCGGAACTCGTCAGCGTCTGACGATCGTTTCTTATCCCAGTACGATCATTCGCAATACGAAAACTCGCGTGTCTCCGTCCCTTTTATCGGCTCGGATAATGAAGCACCCGGCGTGTCAAGAATTTCCATCGCGCGGCACTTACAGTCAAATTAACGCAGTTACTGCGCGGCGTGAATATACGCAGACACCGGGACCGGTCCCTTCGTTATTCCTTCCGTTATTAGCGTCTCGAACACCTGCTGATCTAGCCGCGGCGACGTGAAATACCGCGCCTCGCGCGTTTACACAACCCGTGGGCCCACCACGGGTTCCCGTGAACGTCCACGCTAACTCCGACACGCCGGACCGTAACTAACCGGCCAAGTAGCCCGCGTACCTCGTCGATGCCGCGAAGAATAAACGTATTTCAAACTGATTTACACAGTTAATCCGAGTGGTGCGCGCGCGGCGGACGCGGCGAACGCGGTGAACGCGATTTCAGATTACGCGGAAGTCCGCTACCCGCGGGAGGAGGAAGCTGACCAAGGTTTCTTTTGGTTTTAAGCGCCCCACTCGAGTCGCTAGCCTTTCCGGCACCGAGAAGCGCGCCACGCCGATCTTCGAAGTGTTTTTCCTCGGTTTTCTTAGCTTGGACTGTCGAATTGGTTATCGTGCCAGGCCTGGGAGTTGGCCATTTTTATTTTTCATTAGGAAAGCTGTCCTTAATTGCGAACGAAGTCTGTCCTCCCAGTTGTAAGTATTTTACGACTACACCAGAGTAATTTGTTGTATAGCGAATGCGAAAACCGTAGTTTTGTAAGTTTATCACGTTTATACCATTGTAAAATACAGTTTAATTGGGATTTATTGTATATTTTATTGATTTTAATGAATAAATTGATTGTTTAAATGAAATGCAACGAGTATTGTCATTGTCCTCCAAGTGAAACACTCCTAGAATGACCAATTCCTATCCTTGAACGAGGAGAAACTCGTAAAAAATGGCCTTGAACCCAAATAAATTAGTTTTAAGTTCGAATCTTGGCGGAATCTACTGAAAAATCCCGAAAATTACTGGAGTTCTTGGAAAATGACGTCACTTCTAGGAATTGGCGAAATTCTTGGAATTGACGTCATTTCCAGGAATTTTGAGGATTCCTGGAAATGACGTCATTTTCCAAGAAGTGGCACTTGGGATACCTCCTCGCATATCATGTTCTCCTAATACAAAGTCCCAAAAATCGAGATTCACGCTTGAATGAGCACCAGAAACTGGGATTTCCTGGAAAATGACGTCACTTCTCAGAATCGCCGAAATTCCAGGAATTCTCTGTGACGTCATTTTCCAAGAAGTGGCACTTGGGATACCTCCTCGCATATCATGTTCTCCTAATACAAAGTCTCGAAAATCGGTCGTCACGCTTGAGTGAGCACCAGAAACTGGGATTTCTTGGAAAATGACGTCACTTCTCAGAATCGCCGAAATTCCAGGAATTCTCTGTGACGTCATTTCCAAGAAGTGGCACTTGGGATACCTCCTCGCATATCATGTTCTCCTAATACAAAGTCCCAAAAATCGGGCGTCACGCTTGAATGAGCACCAGAAACTGAAATTTCCTGGAAAATGACGTCATTTCCAAGAATCGCCGAAATTCCAGGAATTCTCGATGACGTCATTTCCAAGAAGTGGCACTTGGGATACCTCCTCGCATATCATGTTCTCCTAATACAAAATCCTAAAAATCGGTGCTCACTCAAGCGTGACGCCCGGATTTTGGAACTTTGTATTAGGAGAACATGATATGCGAGGAGGTATCCCAAGTGCCACTTCTTGGAAAATGACGTCACTTCCAGGAATCCTCGAAATTCCAGGAATTCTGGCAATTCTGAGAAGTGACGTCATTTTCCAGGAAATCCCAGGTTTTCGGGCTCACTCAAGCGTGAAACCCCGATTTTCGGACTTTGTATCAGGAGAACATGATATGCGAGGAGGTATCCGTAATGTGCCATTTCCTGGAAAATGACGTCACTTCCAGGAATCCTCAAAATTCCTGGAAATGACGTCATTTCCAAGAATTTCGCCAATTCGTGGAAGTGACGTCATTTTCCAAGAACTCCAGCAATTTTCGCGATTTTTCTAGTCGAGACCGCCAAGATTCAGACTTCAAATCAGTTTAATTGGGTTCAGGGCTATTTTTGACGAGTTTCTTCTCGTATAAGGATTGGAATTGGTCATTCTAGGAGTGCTGGACTTAGAGGATAATGAAAATACTGGTTGCATTCCCTTTAAATAATTAATTTATTTATTAAAATGAATAGTGTACAATAAATCACAATTAAACTTATAATACAATGGTCTATGCACTCGCTATACAACTAAATATGCTGGTGTGAACATAATATATTATACTTATAATGTAATAATCAGTTTAATATGTAAAAATATGTAAAAAGTATGTAAAAAGTATGTAAAAATGCGAACTTAATTATAACGCTGGAGTAATATGTTTCATCATTATTTATAACGTGTGTTCAAACAGTATACAGCGTGTTCCTCTTGTTTGTTTTGGTGCATGGACACTCGATAACGAGCTGGCAAGAGAGAAGATTCCTACGAGTAACATTCTACCTTAACTCTGTAACCTGAAAGTGGTGAAAAATAAAGTTTTACTCCATGTGAAACACCATGATGACTCCTCGATACCCCAACTTTGGAAGTCGCTTGCAGCCTGCAAATGTTGACCATTGTTAATAAAAAGTGTAGCACGTTTCAATAAAATCTATGAACAACACAAAGGTAGATTTACTTGTTAGACCATCTCCGCCTTTTCCATGTTAGAGCGATCCTTGTTGGTTTTCATAATTGCTCGACGAGTTGATTTCCTAGAGGCTGTTCTCTAGGAAATGAAGATGAACGATAATTACACGCTGGTACACGGTTGCTATAATCTAAAACATATTTACATGCGAATTATCTGTAACCGCGGATCTAAATGAAACTTCGGCCTGGGAACGATTCATAGGAGAGAAATATTCGAAACAGTCTTCCTCGCATTTCCCAACAATTATTAACTCATTACGCAGCAGCTGCGCTAAATATCGATTTCCTCGACTGGCCAAATGAACCTCCTGAATTAACCAATTCGAAATTCGAACGAACTAATTCTAGCTGGGATGAATGATGGTTGAAAAAAGTCCTGCTCGCGGACACGACAACCCCTAATTAAATTCCACCAGCGCCCGTTCGAAGCGTTGGTTGCCACGCGTACAAGTTCCCCGCATTTACCGCGATGGTTCTCGCGGATTACAACGTCATAGACGTGACAAATTATCGGACAATTTACATAAACGGTCCAACTTACAGCTCGGATTAAACCCACTGAGAGCAACCAGTTAAGGGGCGTACGAGCATCTCTCCGCTGGCTTTCACGGATTCGCAAGCGCTCGCGAAAATCAGCGGCTAACACTGAACCGAACGAGGCAACGAGCCTCGGAAAGAGAAACGACCGTAACAAATCACTCCGCATAAACGACGCCTTAAGCAGCGCGGTGATAAAAAGCGAATGCAATTTCCTCTCGCTATTGTAATTGCACGTTTTAATTACGCGGTGGTGCGCTTCGTCTAAACCGAGGTCCACCTGTGCGGCGAGCGTTGCAACCCCGCCGCGCGCGAACAGATTAGATGCATCCCGACAACAGCCGGGATACCAACAGCTACTTGGGACTGTAATCTCCGCGTTGCGTATGAACGCGTCAAGATAGCAGACAGCGGCAGCGAGGAACGCTGACAGACTGGCCTCCCGTTCTAACTTCCCTCGTTTCGGTACCAGGAATTATCGAGTTTATAAATTACAGCCGTGCAAAGTTGGCGGGAGCCGCCGCGGCGGTGCTTATGAAACTTGTTAAACGGGCCCCGGATAAGACTGATCGCCGACTTCTCTTTTTTTTTTTCTCTCTTCCACCCGAGAACTTCAGCCAGTTTCCCGCGGGAATTTCGAGAAACACGACCGACGAATGAACCGGGCCCCCGCTTCCTCCGCCTCCTCGGCAATTAGCAATTACTTCTCTGGGAGGCACGAAGTCGGACTCGTTTACGTGTGTAATTTGTATTTTTCCTGGCTTCTTCCTTTAGGGTTGAATGCTGCCGAGGTTGCTCGAAACGTATCGCGCGCAACGTCGACATTGCGGCGGAACAGTTTGCACGCGAGAAACGTGTTCGAACAATACCGATTTAATGTTTAAACAGTAGTTACGACAGAAGGAAAATATAGTTCTACCAACTGACTTGTTTTATTGGGTTAATGGACGCGCCTCGAAAGTATTTTCGCTATCGTCCTCGAAGCCACCCCCTCGATTCCGCCATCGTCGATCCTCCGCTTCCGGCGCAGCAACGCGTCGCCCTTTCGAAAACCCTCCCCGACTCTCCCATCGATCGTCCGCCGAATCGGCCGCTCGAAAACCCTGTCCGGGCGTTATCGTTGCCGATCGATCTTCCCGCCTCCTGCGACTTCCAGCGTCGCAGAAATCGTCCCCGCAAGCGGCCCGGCTGAAACAATGCGCCGCGTCCCGCATAAACTTCCACGCAACTGCTCACGGCCGCTAGAAACTGGTAGCCACTCGTAACTTCGCCGACCGAGGCGGTGCATACAGATCCGCAGGGGCGATGAGGCGAGCCTCCAGGTGAGATGGAGGGCCCCTGCGCGAGCGTATCGTTCGATACATCGTGGGAAGTGGCCGACTGGCAGCCCGTCGACGACCAACGGCCCGACAGCCCTCTCGAGCGAGCGTGCGTGCCACCACGAGCGTGTCCTCGATCGGTGGACGCGCGCGGTGCCTCGCGAAGGGTGCCACGAGCCGGAGAGACGTTACTCGAACGCCCGCATCGTCCGCTTGACACCTCAACATCCGACGACTTCGAGCGTCCCTGTGACGCACCGTGTTGACCGAATCAATCGATGGTCGCGTTGGTTTGCGAGAGGGTGGAATGTTGACGGTAGACGGTAGAACGCGAGGGAGGCTGATGGGTCTTCCGTGTGATCCTTGGCGAGGCTGGGGCGGTTCGTGGCGCGACGATCGAGGCGAGGTCTTAATGGGAATTTTTGGCGGGGCAACGCTTATTTATTCTATGCATACAAATACACCCTGGCGAGCAATGCAGCCTCGAGCCATGATAAAAAGTTTCCCGGGAACTTCCAATCTTATTTTTGAGCGAATTCTTAAGGATCGGGTGCTGCGATATTTGCGAACGGCTATCTCGATGGGTTCACTTGTCGACTAGTCGCGCGTGTCAGGGAATATATTATAGCGCGAACGTGTCGCTGGATCGCGTTAGTTAAATAATGAAATGAATTTGCGTCGGAACGAGGAATTCGAATTTGAATATAAAATCAAAGCCACGCGAGTCGCACCTGTTTTTGCGAGGCTACACAGGGGAAACGAGGAACGCGTTTGTCGCGTACGTATCTCGTAGAACCGAAGGGAATTTACAGCGACGACGGAGCACGCGGATCTCTATTTCTCTTCAGGATCGCTCGCGCCATCATTCATGCAAGGTACCCCGGTGTCGGCGACGCGACGCGCGAGATAAACTCGCCTATCGCTCGTCGAGCGGTGTTACTCGTTCGCCAGCTGCGATGGGCGCCGGTGGAATTCGCACTTTCGCCCAACGGTGAATAAATCAGTGCGAAAAACGCGCGGCTGCTAAAGTTCCGTCGCAGCGGAGGAACTTCGTTCCCGTAACTTTTTCCCCGAGGGGAAAAAAGGTGAGGAATGCCTTTGTAACCCCCGTTTTGTTTATCGCGCGAGCCGAACCGTTGCAGGTAATTGTTTCCGCGCTCCTTCGAAGCGTGTGCTTTGATCAGGTTTTCTGGATTTCCCTGCGAATTTTCCGCTCGCCAAGAGGTTAAATCCGTCCGCGAGCTCGTCGAAGAGGAAAAGGCGAAAAGAACCGAAGCACAAAAGCGACCAAGCGACCGGGGGTGGCCAAGTTCGAGCCATTTAACGTGACGCGCGTCAGGTTCGCGGCGTGGCGCGTCGGTAGCGGAAGCGGCTCGAAATTCAGGGCGACGGCGAAGGGCTGAAAGGACCCTGGGACGGTGATCGATCACCGCGCCAGTTCGAGGCTCGCCCCGCGTGAAAGCTCGTGACGAAAAATGACGCGGCTGGTCCGCTCGCGGGGCTTATTTACGCGTCGTGCACGCCCGTCCGCTCCTCCGATTACAATGTCCGCGGGACAGAGAGGGGGCTCCTGTTTCCCGCGGACGGATTTACGGCAACAACGGCAACGACAACGAAGGATACCGGCCGGTTGCATATTTCTGCCGGCGCGGATCACCGCGGTGCATCGGTCACGCTGCGAGGCCGTCACGATACCATCGCCTATTATCTCGGGTATCATTCATTACCACCGGGGAACGTCGTTAGGGGCTGCCTTAGACCGCGTGCACATCGAACCGCGCGCCATTTTTCGACGCGTTCCAGTCAACGGAGACGCTCTCGAGGAGGAATCGCTCGTCCGATCTTGAACGCGTCGATCCGGCTTTCCTACTACTTGGATTCTTAATCCTGGACGTTAATTGCGTTGGATCGGTCCCGCGGTGGCAGGAAAACTTTGCGCGGTAACTCTGTCTGGCAAGTGGTGCATCTGCGTATCCGCGTAACCCAACCTGCAGCCTTAGTCTCGCAACAAGTCGCGGCGTTTAAACGAAATCAATTTCACGAACGTCCGCTGGAAACTCAAGCCCGTGATAATCGGTGACTGTAAATGTTATCGTGGCGGTCGCCGGATAATGGTCGGTGGGTGCTGTGTGACCGCAGCCTTAAGCGTCAGCGGCGGCCGGTTTACGGGGATGGTTCCCTCGTAAAGCGTTCGCGACACGCGTTTATACCGGGTCGGAGAGAAAGAAGCCGGGAGGAGAGGCGATGCTTTGAGTTGTTTGGTGTAAGAGGAGGAGTAAGGTGAACGAAGGGCGCGGGGGGGGAGGAATAAGGTGCTGCTAGACGCGTCAAAGGCTCCCGTGCTCCTCTCCGGTGCTTAATGGATGGCCCCGTGGCCGAGCCGCGCGGTGAATGTAACGCTTTTGAGACGCAGGCTCGCGAGCATCGCGCAACACCTGTCCGACGTTTTTGGGGTGGCCTGAATGGAACGGCGGGGGAATGAAGGATCGGGGTCGAGATTATGGGGATGGCGGACCCACCCGGGTGGAATAAATTTGCCAGCCGTTTCTCTTCTTATCGTTAAGATGGGGAGATAAGTCAGGTGTTGAATTAAAATTTTGATCCGAGGCTCGCGGGCCGTCGCGTTTTGTTTGCAGTTGATTTATGCTTGTTACACGGTCGTCGCGTCAATGGGATATTAAGGATCTTGTTCTCCGTTCGTGCACGCGCCCCGTTGCATTTGTGCGCAGTGTTCCAGCGTCGTCGCGTTGAGGAACGACTTGGAATTTACGAGCTTCGACGGGATAATTTCAGAAATAGAAGCGCGAATGCCTTTCGGAGAGGTGAATTGAACGCGACCAGGAACAGATCCGTGGGCAATGCCGCAATCACCGACGCGATTTCCTTCGATTCAGTCGGAGGTACCTTCCGACACAGCCTGACAACCGTTCCATAACGAGTGACCACGTGTCAACCGTCCGTGTCTAATCTGTGTCGCAACCGTTGGAAGGCCCCAGGAGCCGAAATGATCAACGATCAAACGATCAAACGATCAGACTCGATAATCAGGATCGATCCGGCCACTTTGCGGGCCTATCGGCGTCTCGTGCAATCTCGATGCAATCAGCACCTCCTATTTACCTGTCGATAGAACCTGACGAATCGGAGAGAATCCCTCGGCGGAGATCGCGCGGATAAACCGGGAAGGAACAGTCAGCGACAGACGTTGATTCCCGTGGTATTCAAAGGGCACGACCGCGAGGAAGCGGTCGTCTAAAAAAATGAAATTTCATTCGGAAATTCAGAAGACTTTATAATTGAGAGAATCAACATTTATACTTGACGTATATTTTCTCTCCTTTCTTTTCCCTCGTCACCTTCTCAACGAACCTGCATCCAGCTAATTACTCGGCTCCATAAAATTGCATCGCACGCATACCCACCCTTCTTACTTAAAAATGTACGTCCTTCCGCCGAAACCACCGAGAGTCCACCACCGCGAGCCAATACGTACCCACCGTAGAACGCGTCACGGTTACGTGCAAACAGGCCAGAAAATTACACCTCTCTTCAACGTCCATCCGAAACCATCAGCTCGCCCTCCGCGCAAATTGAACCGGCCAAAAATCCGGCGATGCAAAAGAAACGCTGCCGGACCCGTCGAGTTCAAAGACACAATGCAGCACGCGTTCGCGCTCCAAGGCTCGAAAAGAGGGCGAGGAAGGAGGTAAAAAAGGAGGCGGATCGTTAGCCGTTAACCATCACCCGGGGCGAGCGGTTGTCGTAACGGGGTTCATCGTGCCCGTCCATTACTTACGCCGCGTAATATTATAGCTTCCTCATTAAGGAGCGTAAGGGTGAGCATAAACGAAACTTGTCCCGCGGGCGAAGGCCTCGCGGAGGTCAGAGCGCCGCGACGTAACGACGACGGGTCGCCAGGAACGATCGCTCATTTTTCTCCCCTTCGAACACCCCACGGACGCTCGTCGTCTTCCTGGGCGAACAATAGCCCGGCTTCGATCGCCCGGATTAATTCGTTTCGTCTGGCTTTCGGTTAGCTGCCCGTTTGCACGACCCCTCGCCGTTCGTGGACAAGCGTTCGCCTCGCGTGCCAATTACCGCGCTAACGATCTTCGATGCTAGGAATCGCCTGGTCGAAGACCAGGTTCGCTCGTCGAGATCGTTCACGGTGAGTGGAAACTTTCGCCGAGGTGGATCTCGGTGGACGAGAGGATCCGTGCCTTCGCGTGGAAGCTGCGAGCGGAGGAAACGGAATCTCGATGGGGGTGGGGATTTTTTGTTGCGAGCGACACGAGCGTAACGTGCATCGCGGGTCGTAGAAAGCAGCTGTTAATCAACTGTGCGAAATACTTTCTCTGGACGTTTGACAGATTAACGTCGCACGATCGGAGGTAATTTTAGCATCGATCGCGAAGCGAGCAGACAGGAGGCGGTATTAATAGTCGTTCATAGGTAAAAATTAATCTTCGTCGCGACGATCCAGCCGGGAAATATACATAAACTCGATTTCCATCGCGGCGCGGCGGTAAAATCGCGGTAAAATCGATTTCGAATCGATGCTCGGCAGCGCGGAACGCGGAGGTAATTTATCCGAACGAAAACCGGAAGTCCCAACGGCCGGCCAACGGAGGCAGCCGAAATTGGTATGCAAAACGAGATAAATCACGCTTACGTCCGCCGCAGCTGCAGCTGGGAAGCACGGATTCGTTCATCACTCGGATCCGCCGGTTTTCTCGCCCGCCGTTCGGTTTTGTATCGCGATCTGAATGGGAAAAATCGGTCGCTGGCCGGCAGGAATATCGTCGCCGGATAAACCGCGCGGGGATTAAGAATTTTCACAGGGAAATCGACCCGCGAGAAATCAAGGGAATTGTTGCTCCGCGAAAGCTGCTCGAATTAGGCTTTATTGTCCGCCATGCGAGCGTATTCGACCCGACGCGGACGCAGATCTCGTTATTCTCCGAGCGAAGTCTCTATTATTTCACGGTTTCCATTTCCATTCCCATCGATTATTAAATGAACTTCTCGATTATTCGCTCGTTATAAATATCTTGCGACTGCCCCGACGTGTGCTCCGTGCGACGTCTCGGCGTTTCGAAATGTCAGCCCGTGCATTTGCGTGCGAGCTTTTCCTAAAATTATCGAAAGCGACGCTCGATAAAGGCATCCGGTCGTCCCGCGACGTGATTTTTAAAGCAAACTCGACGGGACGGCCGCGAACCGAGCGCGAATGCAATTTCCAACCGTCGACCCGGTTCAGTCTCGCTTTAAAAGGGGCGCTCGCGCGTTTCTTCCCGTATCGCGGCGAACGTGCGAGCGCATTTCCGTGAAACAACTGTCATCGGCCACGCGAACGGGGTGAGTGCTTTCCGGAAAGCGGTGCAATTTCTGCGAGTATATCTCAGCCTTCCGAACGAATAAGACGAGGGGAGGAATTGTCGATAGGGTATTGTCGCGGGGGTTGTCAAAGCGCGGACGAAACGTTTTACCAAGGAAAATCGAGCGCGTGCGACGCGACGCTTTGTTCCGAGATCGAGGTTGCGAATTATCTTCCGCGTCGAGTCGACGAAGTTGTTTCTCGTGAAAAAATTCCTGGTTCGGGTACGCTCTTTTTTTTTCACCCAACGGCGTTCGATCCACGCATTCGTGCGACAAACGCGTACGAAAAATTACTCCAAGCGCTGGATTTTCAAAGCTCTCGGAGCGGGATCCAGTTTTTGAGACGTCGAATTTCGTTCTAAAATTTTTTACACGGATATTCGACGAATTCCCTGGATATCTCGACTGCTACGTTTAATTGAAACACGCGAAGTACGAGCCCGGAATACCTCGCAGGATTCCAGATTTATTATAACGCGTAATAGGAAGAGTCGGTTTCATTGAGCGGCGACAAAATGTTTATTACACCGTGGCCCGTGTCATAGATAAGCGCGACGGAGTGAGAAGTAAATAGAAAAGTTGCCTGATGAAATCAGACGCGTTCCCGGGATTCCTTGGGCCAGCGTCCCGTAAAGGCAGCGGATTTTCTCATCGTTATCCGCCGCTAAGGGAATAATCCTCGCATAAAAACGGGCGTAGTTAGGTTCTTCCTATAAAAGACGGGGCTGTTAGATAAGCCGTCGAATCTCACGCCTCGGGTTCCTCGCTCGTAAAAATAGTATCAAACAGGCCAGTTTATTGAAACCCTGTCGCAGGTAAACGCTGGTAATCCATATGGGGGTATAAATCTTTATCGCTGAAATTTCACGCAGTTTCCATCGTCCGAACGGGAATTATTCTCGCGACGATTTTAACGACCGACGCAATCCGTTCTCGAATCAAAGGTACTCGAATGCTTCTCCGTTATTCTTAAGATGGACGAGTGATTCGGTCGGGAAGTCGACCGCTGACAAATGATTCGACACGAGCGTGTTCGAAAAGCGACGCAGCGTAAAATAAAATTGACCGCGAATCGAGGAAAGCGTCCGGATATTTGCGAGCGGTTATGTACGTAAAACTGGTCTGTTTCTAAACCGCGGGACGCCGTTACGAGGACGCTCGCGCTTTTGTTGGATTAAGAGGGACCCGGACGCCTGACAGCGGCGAGCTCCTCTTTAAAGTTATGGAAAGGACGGCCGAACGATAAACTTCTGAATAAAATACGCGATAACGCCGGCAGACGGCCGTGTAAAATAAATTTTACACGTCTCCCGCTGTAGGTACATTTTTATCCCCCCGGGCGCCGGTTGCGCGTGGAATTTCTGTTTCCTCAGCCAGGCTTAATCGCCTCGTCAATTTCTGGACCGTCACGCTCCTTCTTCCCGCCGTTTCTTCCGCCGCGTTTCTCCGCCCGTTCGCGATGGAATATCAATCGAAGACGCAAACAGACGGAACCGCCGTGTAACGAACTGTCCACGGTGTAAATAAGAGTGATTTATAAGGCACCGGGGGAGGAGAGACGCGCTCACGATTTCGAAACGAAGGAATGCTCGAACAAAAATTCGAAGCGTTGACAGCGACGAAGGGGGGGGGGGCAGGGGCAGGTAATTTCGTCGAACAAATTTGTTCAACAGGAATCTCGAGTCGTCCCTTCTAATTAAAGATAAAAGTTTCCTCGGTTATGCAACATCTCCCGCTCGATCTATCGCCGGTCGGGACACGAGGGACTCCGACGGGAAGAGATAGGATCTCGGCGTGATTCTACGTAACGAAAGGATCAAAAGTCGTCGCGATGGAGATTCGTAGAAGTCGAAGCGTTCACGACGACGGAATCGTCCAGCGGGGAAAACCGGTCGAGCTGGAACTTCTTACGGACGAGCATTCCGTTTCAGCTGGAAAGCGAGGAACACTGAACGTTGACCTTACCCGGAAGAGTGCCGGTTGCCACAAAGAGCTCTTTCACCGCGGTTAATCGATTGTTTTAATCCGAACGCGGCCCACCTTTTGTTTAATCGAGCCGCAGCGTAGCGACGGATTTTTCCCCCCGAACGGCTTTTGTTCGCCTCGCGATTATAGAAAAAAATTCATTTCTCCCGTTCCCCTCCGACAAATAATGGCGTATTTCGCGCCGAGGGGTTCGGGAGTTGGCAACAAAGTTTGCATAGTTACAGCCGAAGCGGCGAGCTTTCCAATGGTCCCGATTTCGAGAGCCCTCCTTCTGTAAAATCCAAAGCATTCTGTCCGGGAGTTTAAAGAGACTCCGACTTATCGCGATATCCTCGCGATACAAGTTGGACGCTTGAAACTGCTCGGCGAAGCAAAGAGCTCGCTCGACCGCGTCCGACCAAAGAAACGAATTCGTCTGGCACGCAACGCGCTCTCGACGCGTACGCGCAGCATCGTTCGCGATCAGAAAAACGGTCGGAAACCTCCCAATTGATTTCGAAGTTACCTCGATCCCGTCTCCGCCTCCAGTCGGCCATCCAAGACGCGCATCGACGGTAAACAGTTTCTCGCAGGGAGCGTATGGCCGCTCATCCCTCTCGCCACCCTGGCAATCTCCATCAGGGACCTCCCGCTACTCGTTGAACACACTGCTGGGCAGCCCGATGGCGTGCGAACCACGCGAAGATGGGATAATTTCCCGCTCGTGCCGCTTGCTCGTCACGCGATCTCTTCACCGTGCGCGGTTCTCCGCTTTCGGAGGGCCGCTGCACGCCGCCATTTGCATACTGCACGGGCGCGCGACAACCGCGTCCAGCCGCCTCGTGTTTGGCGCCGGATTTCGCGGTGATCGCGATACCCAGCGACCGTGTATCCTTGCCGGTTTATCAGCCGGATCTTTTCGTCGCACCTGTCTCGATGCGCCTGTGTTACGATTTCGGGGCCTTTTCGGGTCGCTGCAACCGTGTCCTTCGCGTTCGCCTGGATCTGCTCTCGGTTGAGGTTCAACGGACAGCTTTGGACAGCTCTCTTCTCGAGTCTTCTTCCGATTCTGATACAGTTTCTTTGGGCCAGTTTCGATTGAACCGTGTTGCGTTGAACCAAAGTGGAAAGTTTGCTCGTTCTTCATTCGATGAGTCGTCGATCTCGAAGAAGAGCCGCGTTACCTTCGCGCGAGGCGCCAGAATCGTCGAGACAATCCGCAGGAAAGGGAGCAACGATGTCAGTTCTGCTGGCCCCGTTCCGGTCACTCGAATTACTCGAATTCGTGCAATCGTCGGCTCGCGATGTCAGAAGCAGTTCTTTTCCTTAAAGCACAGTCGAAGCGCGGTGCTCGTAAACGGTCCGGAATTACGAGCATTATCTTCGTTCGTTACCGTGGCGTATCAAAAATTAGAATTCCTCGGCGGTGGCGCGCGATGTTTCTTTTTTAATCGCAGTCCCTTTTAACTTTTTAATCGCGTCACGTTTCTATCTTTCTCTCTCTCTCCACTCCGGCTTAACGACTCCACTTAGCCCCTCAGGCGCCCCGCGTCGAGCAGCGTCGAGCCGCGCTCCGACGGCATTACGCGGCGCTCTCGCAAGAAAGTATCACGAAGGTGCTCGTCACCGTGCCCCCTAAATTCGTCTGGCCGACGGACCGTTTAAATTGTGCAGAAAACCGAACCGAAAGTCCGATCGTGAGTTAACTTTCTCTTAACACGCGACGGCTCGATCGATCCTGCAGCTGTTTTTACGATCGATTATCGGATCCGGCCGCAGCCCGAATACCTTCCAGCCCTCGCCTCGGCCCTGCCCGCGGACCACGAAGATAAATAGAAAGGGAACATGTGCCTCGCAGGAGTTCGAGCCACGAAAGAAAGAATTAATTCGCCCCCGTCCTCGCTGCCGCTATTTACAGTGTCTCCGCGCGCGAGTATTACATCCCCGCCTTATTAAAATGTAAACGAACCGGCAATAAATTATCCCGCGCCGCTTTCTGTTCTTCCTCCGAACGATCCTACGCTCTCCGCCAATACGACCCTTTGCGGTTGAATTTCGAACTCGGTAATCACTTCGATATCTTTGTTGTGTCACGCGATTGATTTTAGGCGAGGAGAGTAACGCGTGAGCTCGTTATCGCGTTTGGCCTCGTCCTCTCGTTTCATCGAGGAAACGAATCACTCGTGGAAACGAATTTTCCGCAAACATTACAAATGGCAACGAGCGCACTTAATCTACGTTACAAAAAGTTTCTGAAAATTCGCTTCTCCTCCCGTTGCAACCGCGAAGCGCTACCAATGAACCCTCGATTTTCGGGTATTCAGTCCACCCAACCTCCCCTTAATCAATTCCTCCCCGTCGAACCCGGCAATCACACTCAACGCCGATCACCTCTCGACCCCCGCGGTCAGAGGTGGTTCTCCGCGGTAAATGGAGCTGCGCCTCGGTCCCAGGGACGAGGACCCAAACGAATTTTCCGCAAACATTACAAATAGCAACGAGCGCATTTAATCTACGTTACAAAAAGTTTCTGAAAATTCTCTTCTCCTCCCGTTACAGCCGCGAAACGCTACCAACGAACCCTCGCGTTTCGGGTATTCAGTCCACCCAGCCACCCCTTAATCAATTCCTCCCCGTCGAACCCGGCAATCACACTCAACGCCGATCACCTCTCGACCCCCGCGGTCAGAGGTGGTTCTCCGCGGTAAATGGAGCTGCGCCTCGGTCCCAGGGACGAGGCCCCAAACGAATTTTCCGCAAACATTACAAATAGCAACGAGCGCATTTAATCTACGTTACAAAAAGTTTCTGAAAATTCTCTTCTCCTCCCGTTACAGCCGCGAAACGCTACCAACGAACCCTCGCGTTTCGGGTATTCAGTCCACCCAGCCTCCCCTTAATCAATTCCTCCCCGTCGAACCCGGCAATCACACTCAACGCCGATCACCTCTCGACCCCCGCGGTCAGAGGTGGTTCTCCGCGGTAAATGGAGCTGCGCCTCGGTCCCAGGGACGAGGCCCCGACACCAGCCAGGCAACCAACGCTAGGGGACTCTTTCTTTGGGCAGTCCGTTCACGAGCGGACCACCCAGTCGCCGCGTGTACACCGGAGGTATCCCAGGGCCTGGTGCTCTACAAGAACCGACCGCGCCGGCTTAGATTTAGGCTCGGTACGATATACAAGTCGCGCGTACGCGAAAAACAGGCTCGCGCTGCCCTTCGCGCGGACAGCCACGGGCTGCGTTTATTCCCTCGCGACCGGGCCCCGTCTCGATCGGAGTGACGTGACGCGGCCCGCTTTTTTTACCGCTCCCCAGCATCCGTCCACCATATGCCGTCCAGAATTCAGCTCCGGCCCGGTATCGAGGATCGCCTCCGAGCCAGCCGTCGAGACGAGCGTCTGCGGATAGAGAGACAGGCGATCGTGCCCTCGACGGATGATGGATCGAGGATGGGCCGATCCCTCCGATCGCGACGGTCCGCAATTCTTTTTCTACGCGCAGCGAATCGCCACGCGGTGCGCGAATCGTAATCGTTGGACGGTGTATCGATTAGGGGAGCTCGGTGTCTCGTGAAGCTCGATGAATGGGAGAGAAGGGATCATCGGGTCGAATAATCGAGCCAGAATCTCGAGAACGGTGTTTGAAAGTACAGTTCCGCGATAGAAACCTACTCTATCTGGGTCTACTGAGCGCTCTGCTCTCTAGAATTTCAGCCCAACGCCGAAATTCCTCTCTTTCGCCCCGGAAGGACCGCTCCAGCTGTTTCCCGCAGCGCAGTTTCTTGTTGGAACGAGGGGCAACGGTTGCGTTCGTAGCCGTGAAGACAAAACGGAGCAAGAAAGTTGGCCACGGTCTGTCCGCATCGATTTTGGATAAAAGTAAATAACCGTCGACGACTCGAGGGGCGAACGCCGTGCCGCTGGATCCACCCTGTTGATGTTCAAGGGCTAAGAAAGCGCAAGAGAGTCCCGCGGCGCCTATACCCAACCACTCTGTCTCTATGGCCTATTTCTGGGATGGCTAGAACTTTGCGACACGAGAGAATTTATTCTTCCTCTCCTCTTCCCGTGCCTAACCCTATCCAACCCCTCTCGACCGCCACCGTCGTATCAGGCGCTCTGCATCCCTCAGCTTTCAACCCTCTCTCTCTTCTGGCTTCTCTATTTTATCTCGACTTCTTTCCCGTGTTTTCATCTTTGCTCTTCGTCTCCTTTTTCCGCCTTTTACTTTTTTACACCGTCCTGCCTCCTCTTTCTTTCATCCTTTTGTTTCCACCCCCTTATCTCTCACCTTTCCGTTGCTTTTCACTTTCCTTGGTACGCGTTCCGTTTATTTTCTCCTTCGTCCTTCCTTCTCGCGTCCTCTATCTTCTTTTGTCCCTTTCGTATTCTTCTCGTACAATTTCATTTACCCCTTTCCCATTATTCGATCGCGGCTATTCTTCAGCGTTCGAATTCCAACTCGTCTACGCGCGTCTTCTTTACTTAAACGAGATCCTACCTTCCTCCGACCTTTATCCATTCTTTCCTCGCCCCAGCTGGATATTGCGATATGTTCTACGCGAAATCTCGAGCAGCCAGCGGCGCGGAACGAGCGCCAAGGAAATTGGCGGATTCCGGCGTCCGCCAGCCCGAATTCTGCATTTAGCGACGCGCTATTACGCGCTCGCAACCCCGCAAACGAACGCTCCGTTCGCGAAGGTTCGATAATTTACTGGAAAATTTGACGAATCGCGAAGGAACGTGGAATTGGACGAATTACGCGGGTCGCTCGGACACCGACACCTTCAGAGGAGCGATCCCCGAATACTTTCGAAATTGAAATTAAAACTCATTCGCTCGAAGACCGAATCGAGGGCGATCGAAGCGACGGCAGCGTCGGGCGGAGTTCGAATGGAAATTATAAAATGCACGAAACCAATTTCATCTCCGATCGCAAGACTTTGCGGGGGGATATTTATGCGCTTACGCGAGACGTCGTTCGAACGAGCCAGCGAAAGGCCGGAAAGTATCAAAGGCATCGGGAGGCAAAGCGTTTCTCTATTTTTCCTGACCGCAAAGTCCCGTTGCAGCTTGTTGCAGCTACGTGGAAGTTCGATAGAAGTAAAAAGAGCATCGGGGATTTTCTTCTGTTACCCCCAGCCCCCGCCCCAGCTGCCCACCCCCGCACGGAAAGACAGCCAATAAATGGTATTCCAGTTTCCTCGTGGCACGCTCCCCGTGGCATGAGAAATTAAATATTGAAGGCTCGACGGTGATTAACTTTACGAGAATAATTGAGACCGCGTTCTACAATCGAACGTCACTACCTTTCGTTTTACCGTAATTTAAACTTCGACCCGCCTCGCCGCCCTTCCGCTCTTTCCTCCACCCCCGCCAAGCGCCCCGACGATACGATCGGGCAAAAAAGTACCCCGGAACATTTTTCAGAGAGGAATTTCATCATCCCGTTGCCCGATCGGTTTATCTCGGTATTCTTTTATTGGCTCTCCATCAGATAAGCTTATTTAAACATTCCTCCAGTTAATCTTGCGCCTCTTTTACGAAATTTTTCAATCATCCCCTTTTTCCTTCTTTTAGCGAGCTCTTGAATTCGACTCTCTCGATAGAAGATCGCAACGCGAACGGGTAATCCCTGTGTATTCTAATGCGTGCAATTATAGTCGCTTCTTTCTTCTCTAAAATCGCATGTTTCGCCTTTCGCTCCCCTTTTTCTGCCGCGTTATCTCGAGAACCTTCGGCTGAAAAGTTATCTTCATTTCTCAGCATACTTCCGGTCGTTTTACTACACGAACGTTGCACAATGGACAAAAGCGAAAGGGGCCAGAGGATTAATTAAAATTTCTGAAACTTATTATCCTTATCTTCTTACTTTTTCGACGGCAACAAAAGCTCCGAATAGGACGGCGGTGGGGGGACGAAGTTCCGTAAAGGAAAAATGTATTGTTGTTGGAAACTTATCGGAGAAGATTCTTTTGTTGTCGCGTTATTGAGAAGGAACAATACGTGTGTTACGTAACTAGTTAAACAAGTGGCCAAGCTTCTGTAACGAAACAGAGAGGGGATTGTATCTGAGTGGCAGGTCTAGGGTACATCAAATATTTAGAGTATCGATTTATGCGCTCGCCGTTTGGCCAAAAATATTTTTCCAATAATCATGCAAATGGGGACGCGTGTGCCATATTTCTTAAGGAATCGAACGACTATTTCCGATTCCCACGGGGATCGCCCAACCCTGATGTCTCTCGGACAGGCTGTCCCTGGTACACCCTAAAATGTGCACACGAAATTTTACTGCCACGTTACGGATCGGGGAGAACGTATTCCATTATTTTATGCAAAACACGTCTCATTTCGAATTTCAGTTATACCGCGCTCCTAATATTTATTACAAATTATGTTCGTCGACGTCTCGCAAGTCTTTCGTTACTTTGCAAGCTCGTCAAACATCGCATCGACGTATCTATCCTCAGAATGCGAACGAATGCTACGAAGAATCGTGATTTTTGAGGAAACTTCCTTCGCAAAGAAATGCACCAAAGGGTTGAATCGTCCAGAGCCTTCAGGGACACCCTGTACATCTCCAGGCCCTTCTGTTACCCGTTTTATCAGCACGATGACCTGGGAACGTTTTTGCGCGGCCGTTTAACGTCACAGAATGTTAAGCTCGTTTCTTTCCTTCGCTGATCCACCGACTTATCTTGGACTCTCTCTTCTCGAGAGAGCCGAGGAGGCTCGCCTCTCCGTCCGTGGAAGAAAGTGACGCGAGATTACGAGAGACTCGCTTATTACGGTTATTACCGTAACGTTCCCGCTGGCATCCGCGCGATCCGCGAGCGAATCGTTTTTGGACCGGCTAATTAAAAAATTTTTATCTCGACGCTGCTTTAATTTGCCAGCCAGCCGCGCGCTGCCCAATCGCGTTTTAATCAGTCCCAGGCCTTTCCTCTTCTCCTCTACGACCGATCGGGGTCCCGTTCTCCCCTTCCCTCGTTATTTCCGCGGCGATAGCCGGCGTCCTCGCGAAACTAAACGATTGTTGCGGGTTAAGTAGCGTGGAGAATCCTCCACGAGCAGATAATAGTAGACGCTTAATGGCCGGCGTATTGGCGCGGGTATCTAAGATCGTACGTCTTCGACGAAGAGGGGTAGCTACTGGAATTTCTGCAGAATATTTAAATTCCAAACGACTCAAAGTGGAAGGGAAATTCTGATTCCTCCACGGGTTATCGAGGCTTACTTTTAAGCCACCCTGTGCTAAATCCATTATCCTGGCCCTCTGCCGCTGCTCTTGAATTTCTGAACGCCGCTACTCGTTCCTTGTTTCTGTCATAATCTTGCACAAAGTTAACAGGACCCGTCGATTGCGAAACGCGATCCAGCGGAAGAGCGATCGTTCGCCATTTATGAATCGTCGAGGATCGCGAAGCGATGACGTTAATCCCGATCCCAAGCGACAGAATCATCCACGTCCGCTGTAATATCGTACGCGAATGTTACTGTGCCGCGGTGTTGTTGGTAATCGCGCAGTAATGTTACCTTTATCAATATCGACGAGGATAATGACGTCGGGCAACGGCGTTACGATAATGGCGGTAATGACTGGCCGTCGAGGGACGGGCCCGATAAAACGATTTTCAACAATGACCAACAGGCCGCAGCCACGTTTTTGCTCGTCGAAAATCAATATTTGCACGCTTTCGAACGAGCGAACGGAACCGTTCGCTGTACACCCGACCCTCGCGGTTCGATTAATTAAATTAGGTATATATTCGAAAGCGTTCCATCGACGAGACTTTAAACGCCTCTGGCCATTTAACAGCCCCTTCCGCGATCGCGCTAATTGCAGCTACGCGACGGGTCTTCGCGTTGTTCAACGCTTTTGCAAGCCTCCAGCGGAATTCGAGCGAGGATTATTCAATTTTTTTACCAAACCGCTACATCGTAAAATATGAAAACGCAAGCATTGCGTTCATTTGCTGAACGAATTAAATGGTCGCGGCCGATGTCAATAACGACGAACAATAAAGCGATTGATGTCGACGCGTCGCGTGGCGGTGCAGCTTGATTTTCCAATGAAAATTCCGCCGGCTCGTCGAAACGCGCGTGAAAATGCGTGTAAAATATTTGAAACGGAACTCGATGGAATGCGAGCGATTCGTGCTATTTTATGAACCCCGCGGAGCTGCAGGAAAGAAACCTGTTCGCTGCGCGACGAAGCGGCAAACGAGACGGCGAAAAATGAAGCGAATCGTGGCGCAGCGACGACAGGAAGTTCCAGTCCCGCTGCTACCTCGTAGCTGTAATCAAGTTCGGGTTAATCGGTCTCCCTCGAAGCAACTTCGCCACCCGCTCACGATGGCAACTATTCCAAAACTTTCCGCTGCGACGTGTTCGCGACGAAGAGAATGGCGAGTCTTTAAACTACGCTCCGGGTATTATGATAGTTCCGAGTGAAAGTATAGTTTCACAGGGGCGAAGTGAAAGTTTCGGGGGTGAGCTCGATTCTCGAATTTCGATTCGTCCGGAGGATCGCTGAGACGACGCGATTTTGCCTCGAATTCGTTCCTCGATCTCGAACACGTAGGATAACGATGTTCTCTTTGTTCATTAATCAATAATCTAAGTTTCAACTGGTTATCTGTGGAATATTCTAGAATGCGAGCGAGAGGGAACGAGTGAACGAGTTTTCCAAGCGAATGTTTTAAAATATCAAAGGTATTGTTCGTTGCGTCGTGCTCTGAAGAGCTGTCGAATTTCTTGTATGTAACTTTTATTAATAAATACCCTGGAAATATAAATTATAATTTCATCGTACGAATCCGCCGATCTTTCTCTGCTCTCTTAACAATTAAATCACGCAAATGCGATCTGGAATTCGCGCTCCCCTGCGTACTGAAACGAAAAAAAAAAAAAAAAACCCCCCGCTCGTATAAATCAGTTCGCGCGCTCATCTCTTTCACGAGGGTGGAATGAATCTGCCATATGCATCGACAAGCCAAACGCTCGCTAATTACACGTATGAGGCATCGACATCGTTCACCCGCCGGATTCGTTCCGTTACCCCTCGATTTATGAACCATTCGATGCCGTGAAAAATTACGCGAAAAGCGCGCGCAGCTCGCCGCCAACTCGGCCGTCGATCAATTGTTTCAAGCTCTCGCGAAGCGCCTCTAATCCTCGTCGACGCGTACCTTTTTCGCTCCTAAGCGGGAAGGATAGCGAGCGTATCGAACGGAAATTTTGCCCTCTAAATTAAAGGAGTTCGACTGTCGTAAATTCATTCGAACGAACCATCGACGTCATTTCCAGATTGCACGTTACTCCGTGCAACGCGAAAGCGGTCGATAAATGTCGCGGAATGTACACGTGCTTAACGCTATTCTATGACGGCACTAAAAAACTTTCCAACTCGTAAACCTCTTTACATCGGCATCATAAACCGACACGGTAACATTACAGAACAATATATCGTTTGCGAGCGAACGCTCAGCGCAGTAGTTCGGAAACCGGAGAACGGAGTTTGAAAAGTTGCGCAAATTTCGAATGAAAAACTGCGCAGTTCGGTCAGCGTTTATTCGCGTAACGCGAAGAACAAACCGAGCACGGCCGGTGAAAATTCAGCGGAAGCCTTTGGCGCGAGGATAAACGCGGCCTCGAGAAAATTATGGATTCTGCTAATTATGCACAAGGTAAATGCCCTCAGCCCCCGTTATTAGATATTGAGCAAATTTTACGACGCAACGAAGCTTTACACGGAACTGGAACACGTGTGCTTCGAAGGGGTTTATTAAAATTACAGCGGCGTTGGAGTTAGCCGCGTTAAATTGCCTCGTATATTAATAAAAATCCAATCGCGAACTGCTTAACGTAATACCGTCCCTAATAAAGCGAGATCGTGCAATTGTACCACTCAAGTTCCCTGAAAATTTCCCGGCTCTGACCATGAATCATTTCATTCTGTCCAGTCCGCCTCAATTTCCGCGCCGTCCTACTCGTAATTATTAATAAGACCAAGTTCAGCTCGATGGAAATCCAAGTTCGCGGAACAACCGGGGCCGTAAATCCGTACGACGGTGAAATTTTTTTAGGATCCCGTAAAAATCCGAGGGAACGCTTCTCTCCGCCTTTCGTTTCACCCTCGTCTACCGCTCTGCTTCGACGCGCCTCGCGAAATTAAGTTCCCGGGGAAATATGATTCCCAGTACACGGGATCCGTCGGCACGGTTGCTCTCTCCGTCGTCGACACGCTTTGACGAGGATCCAGACTGGTGGACCGCTTCCGACGGGCGAGTAAAAGTTTACGGGGGATCAATCGTTGCCAGGTGAACTCCGGTTCATAAACCTGGAATCGTAAAACAGCGCGATCGAGTCGCTTAACAGTCGGACAGGAAAGGGTGCTGCGCGGTTCGAGCCGTGGAATCGATGCGCAGGGTGTTCGATCGTCGCTGGCTGAAATTTGCACGAGCGATCTGGAACAGCGAGACTGCGTTTCGAGCTTCGTTCTCGATGGAAACGGTTTCGAAAATTCGCGACGAGCGCGCGTATTAATGGCGCGGACCCACGAACCCCACTGGGGCCGCGCGTGCGCTGTCCTTCCGCCATCGCTCTTCTCGAAAAACGAAGTCTCGAACGCAATTTTTTGCCTCGGTTCGCTCAAAAGGAATCCCGCTTCGTAACAGAAGCGCGAGCAGCTCGGCTCCAGCTCCCGCTAATTCAATTGTTTTCCATTTCGAGCTAGCTGGCACTAAGACTACAGGCTCGCGGACCGTATAATCCTCTTGAAGGGATCGATCCCCGCTAAACCGGCCCGACGACCGGAAACTAGGCTGGAAACTTCTCTAGGACGTGTCTACGCCGCGGAGGACAAGGATACCGCATTAAACCACATTACGTAAACCCTTATAGTTTAAGCTTAAACCGACGGGCGGCACAGATGCACCGGTCCCCGGGGATTTCACGGGCTCCTGAAACTTTCATCAAGTCGTTCGTTAAGCCAGCCGGTGGTTTATAGGCGTATCCGCCGTGTTAAGGGAAAACCGCCGCCGATCAGGCTCCCGTCGTTATCTGCCGTCCCGTTTTCTTCGGCCATCAACCACCCTCGTAACGCGCCACCCGCCTCAGAGGGGACGACGGTGCACACCGTCTATTGGCTCGAGACTTAACGCGTAATTCTCAGCCAAGTCGGCGGCGGAAAGGGTTCGACGCGTGAAATTCCCGACGAACAACCCGGGGGATTATTGTGGATTACCGTCCGCTTGGAGGAATGGCGCGATTAAAAGCGGCGTCCAGAGAACTGCTCGCCACGAGACCTCCTTGGAATATTTCACCTTCGTGTCTCGTAAAATTTTTCGCGAAAACTGGAGGTTCGAGGAAATTTATTGGGAAATTCTGCGATTCTGCTGTGGCGGTCCTCGCCACTGGGGGGACAGCACACTCGTCAGTTTATCCCTACCATCCCAGCGTCTAAGGCGCAACTCCGCCATTTTGGTAACCGCACCGATTTCGTCCACTAGCAGGCCCAGGACGAAACGTTCTTCCCTCTTTTTTTCCTTCCTACCCTCTATCACGTTCTCTTTACAGCGACAGCAATTGAAGCAGGCGTTTAGCCCACCAACGCACAACGCTTCACTGCGATGGAAATGAAATCGTAGAGCCATAAAAGTGCAGGTGTATTTTTCGCAAATGCATCGTCGTTAATCAAAATGTTGTGCTGATGTTTCTGGACGATCGAGTGCTATCGAACGAAACGAGCTCGCTCGCGGGACCGACTGAAATCGCGCGTTAATTCGAAGACTTTTCGCTGAGGGGGATGATTCAACCGCGCTAATGCCTCGACATTAGCGAGCGTTGGTCGCGTAGGAACTAACTACGGTTCAAAGCGAGGGCAACAGACGTAAGAAGTTGGCTGAATTTATACAGTTGTTCCTGACGTGTTTAAGTTCGGCTGAAGTTTCGGTAGGAAACCGACTGCTCGGTTTGGGGGCGAAATGTAACTAACTTGATCAAGAGTTAAAATGCAATTGAATAACTTGCCGGTTAAGGTACAACGCGTCTGTACAAATACGAGCGACTCGAGGACGCGCGTACAGGTAGAATCCCTGTAACGGCTTCTACTTACGTGTCTTTCCTCTTCGCGAATTATCCGGCAAGTTGCGAACTCGTAAACCACGCGGATGCGAGGGGTGGCGCGCGGGAAACTTTTAACGAACCGCGTTTGTCACTCGTGGGGAATCCTTGTGTGGGAGATCTAATTTTTCAAGCGGACATTTTTCGCTTCAAACTTTCGATACGCTTCGGAGGAAACATTTGCGGAAATTCAGCTTCGTAATTAAATAAATCACGAATCATGTATACGAATCATATTCTCCTCAATTATATGGCGTCGATTTTTGGATACATATTTATCCGCTGAAAACGAGAGGAACTTTCCTCTCTCGATCCAAATAAGAATCAGCATTTCACTGGGACCAGAGTCCGCGAAATCTGTTTCTCTGGCACGCAAATATCGAGCCGAGCAATGGCAGTTGAAAAGATGTGGAACGAAGGCGGAGAGGAACCGGGCAGTCGAGGGGATCGTGGCGTGTCTGATTGTCTGCTTTCCTAGCGTCGTCCAGGTTGGACCCTTCGCTCCGACCAGCGGACGACAGACGTCGAGCAGCCAGAAGGACTGCAAAGTACCAAGGCGGTGTATATACTTGACGGTGAAGAACGCTGTAACGGCTCCTCGATGAGAAGAGGGCCGCCTCGGTTCCTGTAATGGACGCGACGCTGCCTTTGCTCTTCGGGAAGTGGAGATAAGGATTCGAATAATTGACTGTGTTACGCGCGCTGAGTGCTGCCTCGTGAAAAAGAGGCTGCTCTGCTGTTGGCAGGTGTCGCGGGTCTTGAGACTGCTGTCTAGGGACTTGTGGACGCTCTTCGGATCTTAATGTTAATCTTCTGTAACGTCACGGGGCTTGGAAGTTGCACGCGTTTACATTTTCGAAGCTCCACTTTATCGCTCCGTACATCCCATTCGAATTGAAAAATTAAAGCTGAAAATCGAAAGGGACCGTCGCCGCTCCAGACCACTCGATCATCAACGAGAGATGTGGCAGACTGGTTCCCCCCCGAGAAATGCAATCATGGAGGCAGGGTCCTCGAATAAAGGAGGCCCTCTCCGCGCGTCTCATTGTATGTCATTGTTTCTCAGAACGCTTGGTCCGTAAATATGGCCTGGCCGTCGAAGGGAGCAGCGTTGCTCCGAATTAACGAGGGGGATACGCTCGTGTCGAGGGCGGGATGGGTGGTTGGGTGAAGGGTCGTGCGGTATCGCGACGAAGATCAGCGGGCCATTGTACCAGCTGTAAATAAATCCCTAATGATCCTAGCCGGGACCCAGGCTGGCTCCTTCCCGACTAATTATACGAACCGATGGGACATTTGCCGGTATCTTATAACCGGCGCGCGCTGCTCCGACGCCAATTAGTAATTAATAATGGCTACCGGGAGGATGTAGCGGATACTTGTCGCCTCGGCCGAATTAAACCGGGTATTAATCGACCCTAAACGCCGTCCAAGTGGCCGACACGTTTAGCTCGATTGGCCTACACTTTGTTCGGCCTTGACACTGCCCCGGGAAGCGACCACGCGGCGAATAAAACGGCGACGCGACGACATTTTGCGTTCTCGTCGCGCAATTTTTCGTTCCTCTCTCTCCTCTTTTTCTCGACTGAATTTCCAAACTATGAAACTTTTTAATCCCCCGCTTTATCACCTCGGCGGTCTCGACCATTCGTGATTTTAAACGCGCGGTAATTTCCAGCGACGGTACCGTGGTGGATTTTATAATTGACACACCGCTTTGCTTTGCTTACAGGTAAGCGGATGAGAGATTCGATTCGGTACAATCGCGCCGCTACCTGGGAACGCCGCAGCGAGATACTTCTGTAAGTACATTCGCGAGGAGGAAACAGAGCGCGGCAAAAAGTATTTGCGAGATGCCCCTCCCGAAATGTAGCTCGAAAAATACCGAGGCGTTACGCAGAGCTCATAAAATTCCCAGGCTGGTAAGCGTTTCCGAAACCATCAAGCCACAGGGAGACCTTAAAAAGCCGCCATATCGCAGGTAAGTACGTCAAAGCGTGCATCAGAACGCGAGGGTACCTTCGCGATTTCCTCGTCGAAACGCTCCCCGTCACCGACAGACCTCTCGAAGCCTCGTGCATCCGCCGCGCAGCGCCATTCCCTTCCTGGTTGCGCGTTATTACCGCGAAATTGCACGTTAACCGAACCGAAACGTTGGTCCGTTTTATCGACACCGCCAAAACCAAAAGGAACCGCCGTCGACGACGACGGCGACGACCTACTTCGAGATTATTCCGCGAAGGCAACGAGGCGAGCGTCGATCTTTGACGGTGCATCCTGGCGGGCGAGCTCGATGAACTCGCGTCGAAATGACGAGCTTACGCCGAGGCGGGTCAGAGTAATCGCGCAGGTAGAAGGATGGCGTGGCGCGGAGGGCGCAGGGCTGGCAAGTTCGTATGTTATGAGCTTTTCCACGGCCAAAGTGTACCGCGTTGTGTCGGAAATTTAGAGCTTGTTCCTTTCCCCGAGACAACGGACGGAAGGTAAGGATGAAAGGGTTGGAACGTATGAGAAATACAGGGTGCGACCTGAAACCACGCGGTATGTACAGCGAGGATGCTTCTACGTGTGAAAGTAAGCGAAAATAAGTGTGGACATTCGGCTGGAAAATGTAAACACGCGCTGATCGTCGATACTGTACACGTTTCATTGTTTTGAAAGTAGCTGCTAATTCTTTTATACGATTCGACGCGAGGAGTTTAAATAAATCTATCGAATGTCGAATTATGTAATATTGGAAACGTGTCGATAAATTATCGATAGCTCAACTGCAAATAGAAGCCGTCAATATTTGCTCCGGATGTGTGCATTCAGAAATTGGTTAAAAATGTACACGCGTTCGACGTATTTTTAACATTCGATTCGAAAATCGAATACCAAACGAAAAAAAGTGTTTCGTGGCTGAGCTCCCATTAGTCCTGGGACACCCTGTGCGCGAGGATCAGCGAAAAAGTGGGCACGTGAGAACGAAGGACGAAAGGAAGGGAGGGACGAGCGAATAGTTGAGTAAATGATGGTGCATGGAAGCAGCGTGATGTGGTTATTAATTTGTAGGTGGAGCTGTGTGAGAGAAGTTGTTAAGAGTTGCTGATTTTCCGAAGTGATTAATATCACGTTCAAATGGAATGTATTTAGGCGAGTACGAAGGCTCGCGAGAGTTTTTCAGCTCCTCCGCGGGCTCATTTTTATTACAAGATTAATGGATGTTCAGCGATGCAGGAGGGTATTATGTTTTTAATGCACGCCTATCTACATCGCTGTTATTACACGGTTTTGTAGATTCACTCTTTCTGTTTGGAAGAGCGCATCAACGGGCTACTACTGAATAGAAGAGCAGAAGAACCGAACCGAGTAACCCATTAAGCAAATGGCTAAAGTTATTACCGGGAATGCTAATACGCTTCTTCACCGCCTTTCGACTTTAAAGTAACACGAGAGTTAACTTAGTGTCAATTACACCGCGTGGCTAAAAACAATTTGCCTCTCTACCTGCTTGGAAATCACCGATGAAACACATTCCGGGGATTGCGTCGCGCAAGGATGCAGAAACGAAAAGCTCGCGTGTTGCAAAACAGAGGACGCGAGTTTTTGCCTCTCGATCGCTGGCTTGATCCCTGCTAATTGTTTTCCAGCCACGAAAGAGACGTATCCGCTCGAAAGAAGCTCGAGCTCTTCGTCGAATCCGGCGTCAAAGGCCACCCCGTTTGATTATCTGAAACTGGATTAAAGTCTTAGCGGGAAGAAAATGAACGGAGGAGAAACTTTCGACTTATTAACCGAGTCCGCGTTCGAGTAATTCTTAAGCTACCAGCGAGGGTCCGAGGGGGGGGCTTAACTCGAGCGGATAAAAATGATAGCCCAAGAAATTGGCCACCGTCGTCCGAGTTACACCTCACGTGCCGCGAGATTCATGGGGGGTAACAATGGCCGGATCACGATCGAGGAACACCCCGGCAACACCGGGATGAACGCGATGGTATCCAGCGTCGGGGATAGGGTGAATAAATTGGCACGGGTTCGCGTTATCTATCTCGTTCGCCCGTTTCCCATCCCCCGCCCCTCCCGTCTGACCAACGCCCGGTTTTGCGCATAAACTATTTGCCCGGGCCCAGGAAAATTACCAAGTAAGCATTATACCCGGCCTCGGGAGCGGGAGATATCCGTTTCGAACTTTAAACTAAAGCCTGCACCCCTGCAGATTGCGAATAACCGGCGTCCGAGGGGGAGAACAATGCGCCACGACCCGAGCCCAGATAAGCCTTATTCGGTCCCCGTTTCACCGCGATTCTGCTGACTTTAATGAAGAATTCCCTTAATAGAGAGCCGCGCCAAGTGTTTCCGCACCCTGCCGCGTTTCCCTGGTCCGTTCCAGGCTTGTTTAGTTAGCGCAAAGCGTTACGATTCTTTTGGTACTCCACGAATGTGGATGCATGGGACGTGATTAGGAAAAAGACGAGCAGCATTGCCCATCCGTCCACGATCGACGAAGGATTATTTAAAAAAGTACGATACTGAAGCTCGTCACCACCGGAAATTATACTGTTGTAAAGAGAACGTGAGAGGGTAGGAAGAAAAAAGAGAGGGAAGAACGTTTCGTCCTGGGCCTGCTAGTGGACTCATCAGTAAGGCTACCAAAATGGCGGAGTTGCGCCTTAGACGCTGGGATAGTAGGGATAGGCCCGAATTTCTATTATATAGAAACGGAGTAGGACATGGAGTGCTCGCGGGACACTGACGAATGTGCTGTCCCCCTAGTGGCGAAGACCGCCACAATACAATCTTTTGTAACTTCAACGCGGTTTGTTTCCGTCTCTCGCCACCCCTTTTACAGTACTTCGTTGTTTTCAACGATTGTTGACGTAATTTTGAAGCAACGTTTCGCGCAACGGGCTTCGCGGATCGCTTCTGAATAGTCGAACCGAGTCGAACTCGAATCGATGATCGAGCTGCCCGTGGCCGAGTCGAGGAGTCGGGTTGTTTGCCACGGGAGGCAAACAAAATCGGGAATTTAATGAATCGACCGAGCGCGGGCTTGATTTTTCGATTCGCAAGGTAAACTGGAAATCAAGGAACGAGCGGTCGTATTTTGATTTTTAATTGAATCTCATAACCGCGCGGCGGGTGTACGCAACAGGCTGCGTAACGAGGGCCGCCTCTCGGCTCGGCTCGAGGCGCGCACAATACGCGCGTGCGTGCGCGCTCGTCGAAAGTTCCGCGGCGTTAACGAGGTGAAAGTGCGCCGTCCGTTCCGGCTGAAAAGAGGCGAACGCGGCCGGCAAATTTATGAATTATAGATCCGCGAGGCGCGTAGCTCAGAGGAATTATTAGCGCCAAGGTATGCGATCGACGAGCCCCGTTTTAGAACCAATAACAATAAAGAAAGCTTTCTGTGAAACACGGTTCTGCATAATATTAGCATAAGACACTCTACAAAACAACCACGCAGCCGATAAATGCTCCGCGTGTGCTTCTGCAAGTATAAATCGATCTTGCGTTAAATCGAATTAGCAATGAAAGCATAAAGATCGAGCGCGGGAAGAACGCAACCCCTTGTTTCAAGCGTCTGTTCAGCGAATCCTGGATAGCTGGTGAACGCAATCCCCGTATCGTCGCAAGCACGGCGTCTGTCGTTAAACCGACAAACCACGTTTCCGCTAATATCGAATCCGGTGGAAATTAGGGGTGGAGACGCCTCTGCGCTCTGCGTCGCGCAGATCCGATCGCGGGCGCTCGACTCGCGGCGAAAGGCCTTAATATCCCGTGACAACGACGCACAAAGCTATCGCTGCCTCCCGGTGATTAGTCGCGCACGAAGCAAGGTAACGCGGGGCGAACGCGGGGCGAACGCGGCTGCATTCCTCGAGGGGTCCCAGGGAGAGATACGCGCGCGCGTCGGGACGTGTGCCGCGTCCGTCGAACGCGTCGCCGCTGGAGCGAGGAGGGCCAGAGCGTGCCGGGACAATGCCGTGGGAGACCGCTTTGAAGCCCGCGGTCTCTTGTCGATCCAGCGGGAACGGCGAATGAAAAATCTCCGTTCCCGCCACCCATCTTGAGACGGCACTCGAGAAAATGTAACGCGCGCCCGCGGCGCCGACCGAGTGCCGTTTTTTATCTGTCGCTGGAACACCCGGGGGTGCCTTTGTGGCGCCTCCGCGGCTTTTCGACTCGAGAGAGTTCTCCTTCGCGGGGATTCTCTCCTCTTCGCGATTTTTACCCGATTTTCGTTCCACGGCATTCTCTCCCGCGTTCTCCGGCTCGTCGACAACACCCTCGCGTTTCCACGGACAATCGTGCGGGGTCTTTCGAACATAAATTCGCGCGATACGCATTATTCTCGCTATCGCGCGGTGTATCCCGATGATCGGCCAATTAACGGATATCGTAAACACACCAACGCGTCCGGTTTCAGTGGTACGAAAACGGCTCGCCGCGCTCCCACGTTGCTCTCTTCCGCGTGCGCTCGCTCGCTCGCTCGCATGCGTACGTCTCCTCGTTAAAATCAAAGCCGAACGGTAACCAATTTAATGCGGCCGCGCGGCTCTTATCCGTGGCGCGAAAAAAAATCGAAATCTCGTAAATATTCGTTCCGCAGGGGCGAAACCCTCCGCTCTCGGCTTACTCGCGGCACCGGATCCGGGGCCCTCGTGCAACGTATCGACGCCGGGATTTACAAGTCACCCGTAAACGAAAACTCCGCGAGCGGCTACGTTGAATATCGAATGAGCCCGGGGGATCATAATTTCGTCGGGTTTAACAAGATTCCTACTGGCTGAATTATGTTTTCGCAGCGGTATCTACCCACCGTGCGCGCAACGGTGATTAATCATCCCGGTCGAATCTCACGCGTGCACACCCCCTGGCGTTTTTACCCGGGCTCTCGCACGGGTCTCCGTGCATTGTTCCCCCTTTTCCGCTGTGCCACGCCGCCACCAGCGACAACCCTTTGTCGCTGCCACGTCTATTAGAAAATCCTCCCTCTCGTCGATCCTTCCTCCGCGTTCTCTACGATCCCGATTTCCCACCCCCAGTTCGGACGGCAATTTTTTCAGTTCCGCGCGCGAACGGTTTTTCAGTACTCTCAGCGAGAGATAATTACCGGATTTATCAGGCTCTCGATCGTGCAGCGCGTAGTTATTACACGCGCGGAGTGGAGTTTCGTATTTTCTAATTCGTACACCAGTATCGGTAAAATAAGTTCTGAAATTTTAATATCCACGCTTCGCGAACTCTGATTCTGTTTCGAACTCGCTGGGATCAGGATATTTTTTTTTTTTTTTTTTTTTTTTTACATTTCTCGGACCTCTGCTTCGCTGTAATTAAAACGGAGACTATTTCGCGATTTTCATTGTTATTTAAGTGAGCTCGCAGCGGCGCAATGACTAATTACGGTTTCATCGCGTAATAAAACCTTATGGTATTTCTGCTGACGCGAAACAAATTGCCGCATTTAGTAACGTGCCTGTTGCTTGTTAGGGGCACGTCTGCTCACCATATTTCCTACTTTAAACATTCTATGAAACAGCGTAAACTACGTCGGATTACTCATGGAACACTATAACAAGCAATTTCAACTTCTCTTTCTTCCTCTCCTATTAACTCGTTCGTTTAAAAAAGAAAGGTGCCTCGCGACGCGTATGGCGTGGTTAATTTTTCATCCGTCAGCGTGCACCTCTACTCCTTTTATTCCACAGAGGACGCATTAATCTAGTAATAAAATGTCCATTAGAATTTCTTTCCCTCTTGTAAAAGGAGTATAACGGTAAGAAGCAGTTGGCCCTAATACGTGTAGCCGTAAAAAAGGCTGCACGATGCAAGGTATTTAATCCAGAAATTCTCAAGATCTCTGAAACTCGTTAAGTTATCAGCAGAGGCAAGCGACTTGGACAAAAAACGTGGACCACCCACGCGACCTTCTTCGAGTGCAAAGCAATCACAGTCCCCCACGCATCCTCTTAGACGACGAACTGAAACTACCGCGTCCAAAGAGAACCACCAACTATCCACGTCGCTACCATATCCCGGTTCATCCATCTCCGCGCGATTCTCAGCCGCCAAATTCGACTCGAACGATACGCGTTGAGGAGGGTCACGGGCCAGGGCGCGTCCGGTTCGTAATTTTTCATTGATACGAGCACGCGTTCCATTAGCGCGCGCGATCAATCCTGCGCCGTTGGCTAGGAAATTGCGAAAAACGCAGCCACCGTAATTGGACGTCCTCGCAGCCATAAAAATAGCCGTTTCATTTTATGGGCGATTAATTTCGAGCGTAGGACGCGCTCGCGCGCCCTTCCTTTTCCCTCTCGTCATCCCGTGAAAACAGTGTAATACCGGGTTGAACGAGCGGGTATTAAAAAAAAAAAAAAAAAAAAAAAAGGATGCGAAGAGGGTGAGCGCGACTGTAAATTTGTGTCACGTCGACCGCGAGGCGGATCGTGAGCGCGGCGGCCTTTTTTCAAGTTGTAATCGCGTTACGTGAGAAATTAATTCCGGTCAAGAGTGGACGGTTTCACTTCGACATGGATGCCAGCCGCCTCGGTTTCTTTGCCCCTTTACTTTCACGGTGATGATTTTGGGGATCGCGGACGCAGAGGATGCAGCACTCGCAGTTATTGATGCGTGCCACACAAGAAGATCGCGAAGCGACTTAAAACGTTTAGTTTTCTTTACAATTTTTGCGGAAGTTGAACTGTTGAACAGTTCGTCGTTTAATTCTTCTTTACTGATCAGAATAACTCGACTGCAGCGTTTGGCGCAGGCTTGTAAAATAGTTTTAGCATAGACATCGTTATTAAATCAGATCCGTTCTTTTTCTCGGCAGTCACTTCGTGTACAGGCGATGTTTTATTCTAAATGGCGGCGGATTTGCATAAAACCACGATACTAATTTACATTAACTCTACTCTCTCGTGGCATATGCATCGCGAACGTTCCCGCTATTTTTATTTGTTCCAGGTCCACCGTTCGCGTCTACGCGGCATCGCAAATTATTTTAATGCCCAGCAAAAAGAGGGCGTATCTTTAATACAAACTTGGTATTTAGAGTTCTAATAAAATTAACAAATTGCGCCGGAGCTACTGTATGCATAATACATTCGGCAAAAAATGCGCGATACGTTCCGTTTAATATAAATTCGATGCACAAAACGACCAGCATCGACGGACGCATACAAAGTGTGCAATTGCATTACAAAAATTATCAATCCTCTTTCCTTCCTGCGAAACGTACAATTATTACCACTGCGAGAATACTATATCGCAAAAGAATTCTAACAACCCTTTACCTCTCTCCATCTTCCATTTCCAAATCGCACGCACGCAAAAATTGAGCGCGAAGAACACCGCGTAACTTCCACGCACCCTCTTTCATCCCCTAGTTGAAAACGCTCGTTTCGCAAAGCGGCTCCGTTTCTCGCGAACGATGGGAATCGTTCGTCCAGCGAGGATCGATCCGCATTCAAATTTCGATGATTCGACTCGTCTCGCTTCGTCGAGGACATAATCAGGCGGATAATATTCGCGCGTAGAGCGAGCTCGCGTCCTCGTCGCGCGTTGAGTCGGACGATAAAAGCTTTGGGCTACCCGCGCGAAATCGGGCGGGCTGATTCGCGTGCGGAGTGTGCTGCACCCGGAACCACGGGCCCATGCAAATTGCATTAATACGTCGTGTAAACGGCCGGCAAATTGCTTCACCATCGATTTCACCGCGCCAGCAACGTCGTTAGGCGCGAAAGTCGCCACCCCAATGGGGCGGCGTCCGCTCTGAATTCGAGCGGTGGCTGCGTTTCACCAGCTGCACTATTTTGTTGTCAAAAATTTGATTAAAATCGATACTTTACTTGTTACTCGCGCGTCGCAATGAATAACTGTAAAATCGAGCTTTTCATAATCTACAATGAAATCTGTAGAGAAATTTAACGAAGCTCAGTTGACAGGAAAAAGCAATTGATCGACGCAGAGTTGATTTTAAACGTTGAACGAGGTTCATCTTGTACGTCGACGTAGAAGAAAAACAACAGGGATGCGTATCGTCGGTATAATTCAAGGAATTCCGCATATTTACTCGTCGTACGAGTCCCTCGAATTCGTCGTGATCAAGCGCCCCCCTCAACGATTTCCAATATCCAATTCTCTCGAGGAACATCTGCGCGAGTACTGAATGAGCAGCAGAAATGCTATTCATCAAGGATCATTAAGTAACGACTGGTGTTGGTCGTAATCGCGAGCGGCACGTCGTAGATTGATAATTCCCGATGTTCCCGCTCGGTTTCCAGCGGAAATACGGTTGCGCGGGAACAGAAGGGTTGAGCTCGGCTGCGAATCTGCCTTCCCAGCAACAGGTTAAAATACTTTTTTCCGATGTCTCCAGGGAGATCGTCCTCCTTGCTCACTTATTACACGTCGAGCGATCAGTTTTCAGCGTACACCCGCGAATGTAAAATTGTCGACAAATCTACCCTAAAACCCTTCTGAAACTTGTGACAAAACCACCCTGTCTCTCCCTGTCGCCCCCGAACGAAATGCTACATCCGCAAAGAAAACTGGATAAAACGAAGGAACCCCCTTCGCGTTCTCTTTGCTCGAGCCAAGTTTGGACGACGGAAACCAGAAAGAAAGGAATAACAAAAGCGTCCGCTGAAACAGCGTCCGAGAATATACAAACTCGACGCCAGCAAAGGGCAAACTAAATAAAAAGACCAAAGGGGAGAAGAGGAGGAACGAGATAAAAAGGAATGACGGACCGCAGAGCACCGAAAGGCGGTGGGCGAGTGGAGAGGGGGACAGGGCGAGAGAGAAAGAAGGGTTGAATGTCGTCGTCGTCGTGTGGACGGATCGAAGGATAGCAACAAGTGGTGGCGCGACGAGTCTTCGCCCGTTGGAGCGACGCAGAGCGTCGCGCGACGGAATCAGGACGGGGTGAACAGATGCGGGACCTTTGAACCGGCCTCCACCGGGGGCCGGAAGTGAAAATTCATCGCGGAATCCGCGCGGAGACCGTCACGGCGGAAGGAGAGCACCGGGAGCGGTAAAAAGCCTGTTCGAAGGTCCCCGGTTTTGCGTCACTCCGGCTTTATTTTCCGCGCCGTCGTGCCTCGACTTTCAACGAAGAGCTCTCCGCGCTTGGGAGACAAATGCCGCCCCTAATGAATCTC
Organism: Xylocopa violacea; assembly: GCA_963969225.1. Classification (NCBI taxonomy): domain Eukaryota; kingdom Metazoa; phylum Arthropoda; class Insecta; order Hymenoptera; family Apidae; genus Xylocopa; species Xylocopa violacea. The sequence continues at coordinate 17,716,190 of CAXAJV010000014.1, forward strand.
GCGGCGTCCTCCGAGGGCTGCGGTTCGATGATGAAAATTGATTCGTAGCTTTGGCTGTCGTACGTTCTCCGATCGTATCGATGCCTGAAACGTTTCCCTTTATTGGCTGGTTTTAGATTCTTTGGGTGAAGCGATGACACAGATTGCGTTTGAAAATCGAAGATCGCTAAAGAGAGCAGTGATAGGTCGATTGTGAGAATCGTTGGTTTCGACATTATGCGATTTTTTGAGAGTAAACGATGAATTTTTAGAAGAGAATTATTAATTGTTGTATGTAATCGATGTGGCTGCAGTACGTTCTCCGATCGTATCGATGTCTGAAACGTTTCCCTTTATTGGCTGGTTTTAGATTCTTTGGGTGAAGCGATGACACAGATTGTGTTTGAAAATCGAAGATCGCTAAAGAGAGCAGTGATAGGTCGATTGTGAGAATCGTTGGTTTCGACATTATGCGATTTTTTGAGAGTAAACGATGAATTTTTAGAAGAGAATTATTAATTGTTGTATGTAATCGACGTTTTCACTTGGTGGAATGTACAGACTTGTTTTCGTCGAGCAGAAATATACTTAATAAACGTGGAATTTTTCATTTCCCAGCAGTAAACAAAACTGAGATATCGAACGGCAGAATAATCGCTGAAATTTGTTCGAATTTTCATCTCCGAGGTGTTAAACGTCAATTTGCTGAAGCAACGATCGACGTAACGAACTGCGGATCACAAGTGTACCCTCGTCCAGTCTGTCTCGGTAACAAGCGTGTACGAGCCGCTGAAGAAAACTGCGAAAAACGAAAAGTATGAAAGTTAAAAAAGCAGAAAACAGCGTTAGCAACCGAATCGATACACATCCGCGCGAGCACGCCGCACGAAAGCCGAACCCGTAACGAGGAGAATGGTGCGCCGCGAATTTAATGAAAAATATAATGGAGAATTTAATGAAGAATTTAATGAAAACTCGTGATCGCGTCTCCCCGCGCCGCAGGACGATTAATCTTCTGACAAGGGGCCCTCGTTGAGGGCCGATCCGATCGTCTCGGTTCGTTCTCTACGTAGCCATGCGCGTCGGATTCCTTCCGCCGGACGAAACTCATTCCCGATGACTTTGCGGTATGTTTTTCAGCCACCATGGGAACCACAATTAAGGCCGCGGCGGGCCGGGGAATGGCGGAATAGTCCGAATGCTTTGTTCGCCATTCGGTATTCGGCCGCGATGCCCTCGCGGGGATAAGAAACTCTTCGACGGGTTCGTTTATCGATGGCATCTCGGGATCGACGCGACAAGAAGCTCTTTAAAATGCAACGACACCTCTGTACGAGCTCGTCGACACGTTTTTAACGGCCACGCCAATTTCCTTTCGCCACGGCTCTCCCCTTGGGGCTGGCGATGGGATCAAGCGCGTTCTCAAGCGCCTCGCGGCTTCGCCCGCTTCCTCGATCGCCACGAATCTTTGGGAAGAAATTGCGCGTAAATTAATTATCATTGTATAAAATAACGAGGGGTTGTTTGGACATTGTTCGCACTGTCCGCGCGGGCCAGCCAAGTTTTCTTAACCTTGTTAGCTCGATATTGCTCGCCGGAAAATGGAATTAATCGAGGGCGCAAGAACGATGTTCGAACCTCTCCACGGCCCGACGAACGACTTTTTTCCTCCCGAAAATTTCCAGCCCGAAACGAGCTGGCGCGCAAGCGGCGGATTAATTCTTCGAAGGACCCAGGCTCGTCACCAGTCACCGCTTAATAGCCGTGCACCCGTTAAAGCCGCTCGTCGCGGCCCTAATTGCATCAAAAAGTATATACCCCCGGGGCTGCTTATTACAACCTCGCCCCGTCCTCTCTAATTCTCCTCCTCATTATCGTCGAAAAGTTTCACAGCGCCACTTAATTGGCACTTTGTTATATCGATCGAACAAACGAAGCGGTCCAGATTCGCCGTGGAAAAATGGCCCCCGCGCGAACGTAAAAACCCCGAGCAAAACGAACGAGTCGACGGACGCAGCCAAGGGCGCGACGGGAAAAAACGAACGGGGACAGAGAAAAAGGAAGAGAGAGAGAGAGAGAGAGAGAGGAAGATAATATAGTGAAATAAGAAAGGAGAGGGAATAAAAGGGAGCGGGAGCGCGAAGAGTGAAGACGAATCGCGTCCCCCTCCGTAGAAGTCGAAGAAGCGGAACAGGGGTGGAAAATGACGGAGTTTTCGGTGGGGGTGGAGGGTGAGTAAGCAAACTTGGAAAGACGGGAATAAGTTTCCGTAATTTTATTGGGCAAACAGTAGTAATGGGGCCCGTGGAATTCCTCCGGGACTTGCAAGTGGCGGGTTATCGGGGGTAGGGAAGGGGGGAGGGGGTAGCTGGCTTGCGACTTCAGCAATTCCGTAATGACACTTCTCGGATGTAGCTTGGCACGTGTTGCGAGGCTTCCAATTAGCGTTCGCTCTCGTTTACATTAGAAATCGCCGCTCGACGAGCGTAAAACTAGTCGGCGCCCGCCGACTGAAGACAGCACCTGGCGCATCAAGATCGTTAATTACTTAATTACCCGGCTGCCGCGCGTCCCGGGGCGCAATTTTCGCCGGGCTAATGGCAGCTGCGACGACGCTACGCCGCGATAATCTTGACGAGAACCGATTTTCCGCGGGACGCTTGTTTGCCGTGGATCGAGAGCGGCGTCGAAGAATAAAACCGGTCGTTCTTTAGGAGCATCGAGGTTTCCTGCCGGCAATTTCATCGTGGCCAGAATAACGCTGATTTTATGGTTTTTCTTTTGAAGCCGGAATTTTAACAATGTTGGTTTAATCAATCTCGGATTCCCGCGAGGAAGCAGTTCTATTTTTGATTACTCGATTTTATTAGGCGAACGTTCCATCGATTTCTGTGATACTTTTTTATTCGTTAGCCATTTCTAGATCCTTTATTCGACGATTCATTTTGTTAAGCAATCCGTTTAATTCTAACAAACGGACACGCTACATTATCCCCTTGTTTGGTTGTTTATTTAAAAATGTATAAACGCGGTATTAAAACCGTATCTCGTTGGCCGTATTGCTTCGACCGTGAAGCTCCAACCTTTTTCAACAGATACGTTTTTTTTTTCCTGAACGTACACGCGCGTATCAGCGAAAATTATCAATTACCTCGCACACGCGTCCGCGTATTTTAATAAAACCAGCAATACGTGTACTAAATAAATGGAGCTTCGCCGATTCGCGCGCTAATGGTACATCCGAAAATTAAACTTTATCCCCGTTCTCCCACCGGACGAAAAATTCATATTTACTGCTGATCTCCCTTTTTTTTCAGAAACCCGTATAAATTAAACGATACCCCCGTAAAGGCAAAATATTAAACTTACCCTGTAAAAGAAACTTGCCCAGTTATTAAAACCGGCGGAACCGTGGCTAAGTAGTCGCGTACGAAGTCTGTCGCGTGCCATCCGAATGTGTCGCTGCGAAATTTCATAATTTTCTCTTAAAATACACTCTCGGTGTATCGTGAAGGCCCTCGTGGTCGTTAAAAACTTGGCAATTTCTCTCAAACGCTCGCGAAGAACAAACATTACCGTTTTTCCCGTAACGAAGCCGTCCCGTGAAAGTTATGAACGCTTCTGTCGCGCGTAGCCATCGCGCGAAACGCGCGAGACGGTGGACGAGAGGAAGCGTCGCGCTCGCGGAAAGAAAACGCGCGACGCTTGACGGAAAGTAGGAGATTTATTTGCGAGTGCACGGTTAATGAGAGCCTCGGTAAACGAGTCACCGGGAAACGAGATTCCGTCGCAGGGATTCCAATATCATGTATGAAGCGTGGCGGAGCGCACTCGAGGGGTGGCTGCCACGTAGTGGCTGTTCCGGCGCTTCTTAGCGACGCCGCGCCGCGGCATCTGCTCTCGTATATTCAATTTAGGGTAATAACCAGCGCCGCGGGCAATTTGCTGGCACATACAGATTTTACGGTCGCCAGGCTGATCGTGTAAAGGCGGAAAAATTTGTTTATCGCTAATGGACCCAGTTCCGTGGCGTGTATCGCGTGCACGTATGCTGGGGGTGGTTTATCGATGGCGCTTTAGGTTTACTCGCGAAGGAGCGAGAGAGAGAGACCTTAATTGCACGGGGATTAAATGGATTACGATCCAGATATATTCTTTTAACGTTCGAAACATTGAAATATGAAAATAACGGAGTATTTGTTATTTGAGCGGTGACAAATGATAGTTCTAATTTTTGTCGTCGAAGAGTGCTCTTCCATTTGATCGATGAAGTTTGCAAAGGTCCATTCAAATTTCATTTCCATCCTCCGCCATTCTAATGGTAGACAGATTCGCAGAGGTATCTTTAGCCACCGCTGACTCTATTTCGAATCCGATCTGGAACTCGGATAGACAAATATTGATAACGATCCGACCGGCTATCGCATTCGGACGATTTCGAGGGCAACGGTGAAATGGCGGCGTTACTTCTTTATTCAAGGTGGAATCTATCATCCCCGTGAATAGCAGCCGCGGGGTAGTCGAGAAGTAATTTCACCTGGATCGCGGTAGATCATCCCCCGATAAAGAGTCAGCTCGCACGTGAAACGAAGAAATAATTTGCTACGAGGCACGGACCGGCTCGTGCACGCGACCGTAGATACCCGATAGATCGCGTGCCGGTGCCATTATTTTATTATTAGACTCCCTTATCCGTCGATCTTTTTACCCGCCGTGGAAATCGGATACGAGCGTTGTTATTTGCCACGTCGTCGATTAAATCCGGACGTCGGCTACCCTCCCGCGCGTCCGTCGAATCATTTCTTCAGCCATTTGTAAATTAATAGCACCGAACGAATGCTCGTTTAAATTTCAATTACCTAAGATTTTCCACTCTCTTCAACAATTATTTCGTATGTAAGCGTTAAGTAGATCATAATATGTGTGTACCAGCTATGTTTTAATTGATCGCGTTTTATTACCCTCGTCGCGATTCGTTCATCACGATCATTATATTCCTGTCACGTTGTTTAATATTTCTTCAATTTAAATGAAGCCGAATAATACAGAGGACGATTGTTATAAAAGCTTCCGCGCGATACGACGATTTCATCTTGAATGAAATATTTATAACGCGCCGCTTTGTTCCCAACAACGCAGCGGGACGGTTTTCGCGCCGGCGTTTACAGCTCGCTCGTCGAACGTGTCTATTAATTACGGTAATTGGACCGTACGGATGCGTACAGGCGAGCCGGCATTTAATACTTTGCCAATTACAAATTACAGAATAAACGGACCAAACAGAATAATGAAAACAAAGACGCAAAGGGAATATTGGATTCCCCTGCCGCGAGTCTGTTACGATAGAAAAGCGCATCATTCGTTAAAAGTTTCAACGCCGGATTCAGATCAGCCCTGAATGCGCGCACGCGGCTCGCTCGATATCGATTCGCTCGGCTTAATAATCCGGAAGAACTACAACGCGAACGTTACCAAAGAGCGCCGCGAAAATACGCAGCGAGCCGTCCCGAAAACATTCTCCCGGGAGACTCGTCGCGGAATTGCTCGCCGATTTTCTTCAGCGCAGATTATTTGCCGGGGTGAAAACGAGCAGGAGCCCGCGGAAAGAAGCGGAGAAATTCTCGGACGCGCGGAGAAATCCCGGCGAGCAACCCTTTGATCCTCTCCCCGCGGTGGAATCCCTCGCGCCGTTCGTCCCAGGGCAAACCAAACATCAATCAAGCTTCGCAAACCGCACGCGAGCCCCTCGAAGAATCTCAGAAAACATTCCCGCGTCAAACGGAGGGGGAGGAGGGCGCGTTTAACAGCCCTGGTCGGCTGGCGCGGGCTCCCAAAGGGAGCGGCCCGTCGACGGCGAAGCGACGAAAGGCGGCGGCGTCGACGAGGGGGTGGCGCGAGTATTTTTACAACGGAGTGCCGCGGAAGGAGGCCTCGGGAAAACCGGTTCCGAGGCACGTGGCCGACCGGACGGAGCCGCGGTCCTCTCGGTCCAGCGCAAACGAAAGTAGCTCATGCGCCAGCGCTCGTGTTCCGCTCGAGCTTACCACACGCGCTCGCGTCCCCATTGTTTGCTCGAGCTGCCTGGCGAGGGGGACAGGCAAATCGTGGGATGTTTTTTCTGACGACGGAGAGAGGGTGAGAGAGGGTCTCGTAGAGTGAATTCTCTCGCGGTACCAGCCGCTTTCAGCCTCCTCGAAACATCGGTTCCCGGTTGTTCCGCCGCGTCTCCGACTGGCAATCGTACCGCCGTACAACCTGGCAAACAATTTCGCGGGCTCGCGAGCGAACGGCCTCGAAACGCGGGTACAAAGGGCGAAACTTCGATAAACACTTGTCACCGCACGGCCCTTTGTGCCCTTTCGTTTCCCCCGTTCCTTCTCGTTACCTTTTTTAGGCCCGTGTTTTCCTTTGTCGAGGGCCAGGCACGAAGGTGCGCGCCTCGGTAAAATTTCGGATACGTTTGGATTGGCTCTGGGCAAACAACGGAACAGGTGGGGGTGGGGGAGGGGGTGGACGTTGTTGGATAAACGAATGGAGGGCCGAGCGTGTGGATACGTAGGTGCTTAGACGGATAGGCGAATAAATACTGCAGAGCTGAGGGTGTATTTGCGTACATCTGTGGGCGGACAGTTCGTATAACTGGATCGGTTCGTAGCGCGCCGGTTCATTGATTCTCGCCTGGCTATCGGTGCTCCCGATTTTTCATAGCGCAGTGACGGTAGCTCAGGTAATGGGAGTTCGACGGGAAGTCGGATAATCGGCCGGTCGCTAAAATATCGCCCCAATAAATCGGGTTTATATGAATGGGGAGCTCTATTGTAGATACACGCGTGCAGGGTGCGCGGATTGATGGATGTACGACTGGATGGAACGTTGGGAAATGTTTAGACGACCTTCTATAGCGTTATTATCGCTCACCACTGTGTTTTATCATTGAATCGTCGCGTTACCGCCAACAGATCTATTCGTTCCAGTTATCCGTGCCTGTTTCTCGTGTCCGATCGAAGAATCGCGGCGCATCGCAATTTTTTTTTCGTTCTAAGCGAAGAAAGGGTGCAGAGTTATGAAATGTTAATGTACAAATGATAATGGTAATAATTTACACGCGTGTGCCACACGTTGAAGAACGTTTAGAATAGCCAGCAAAATAATCAACGTTGAAATTCCCTTTTCCCTGCCGCAATAACAACCCCGAAACAAAAACCACGTCTCTCTCAATCACTTTTTCCCCGCGCTCGGAAAAGAGCATCCTTCGATTCATGCCAATCGAACAGGTGCACCTAGCAGAGGGAGAGTCTATTTAAAAACACTGGGTCATCATCCTCCGCCACCGAATACATCGGAGGCGGATCGAACGCACCCGATAGACCTTTCAAAACGAATTCGTCCCGGTCGACCTAAAAACGACCGAAAAACGGACTGAAATGAACTAAAAAAAAAAAGAAAAAATGAAAAAAAATGGAAAAAACCACACACAGAGAGAGGAGAGAACCCAGAAAAACTGCAGAGGGAAAAGAACACGTGACCCCTTGCGAGTTCGCGAACCGTCGAACAGAAAGAGTCGAGTGAAAAGAGCAGTGGCCGACGATGTTTCGATCACCGCGAAAGCGAACCTTTCAGCGCAATAACGCGCGTGTAATGGCTGTTTCGTGCTCCGTCTCTTTCCTTTTCCTACGAAATAACTATGGGTACCTGCGAATCGTCGATACGGCGCACGGTCGATTTGTCATATTCGTAACAGCCCAGAAATGCTGCTCTCTTCTCAGCGCCCACAATCGATTTCGTATTCCTTCGCGCGTCTACTTTCGTCCCACGGTCGAACGTTTGTTCTTTCTTACTGTTACCGTTTCCTTAGTCCTCGAAACATTGTTTCCTTGGAGCTTTTGTGCCGCACGTTCGTTTTCGTGCGTTGTTAATTAGTTTCTTTCTCGAGTCTGTCCGCTGCTCTCTATCTCTTGTCTTTCGACTCCCGTCCATTCTTCCACGCTCGTCCGCTATTATACGCCGTGACCTACTTGCTCATTTCTGTATCTTAAGCGTTCTCCCTTGTTCCTCCAACTTTTGCAGATTGAATTTCCTGTTTGTCATTCGATTCGATCGATCCCCCCTTTGCAGCGGTCTTTCATCCGCTGCCCGTTCGAAAAAGTTCCGATCTCGCGCAGTTTTCAGCTGTTTGACTTGCCTGATTACATCCACGGACTCCCCTCTGTTGGCCTTCTTACTCTTCCGAAAGATTTCAGGTTCGCGTCGCAGTGTATTTTGTATCTCGTGTTGCCCCGGCAGAATTAAAAATCTTAATTATAGGCTCGAGTTAATGGTCTGATGTCGCTTAATCCGGATGAGACCTGGATTATTAAACCGGCCGGCGGAATGCTCCCTTTTATCGGGATAATTATCGCCAGCGTCGTTTACTTTCGAGAAGTATCGCCGCGAGACGTTTCGCGAAATTCTTCTGAAGCGGCTGCTCCGCGGAAATTTAGCAAAGCGCGCGCCAGACCACTTTTCTTATTCCGCGTCTGGTTACCAACTTTCCTCCGTGATGAGAGTGCACTCGTGATAATTCGTCCGGGTTCCAGGTGAGAAATTTAGAAACGGAGCGGACGCGTTACGAGCGTTCCAGAAAATGAAACAAACTTCGACGCTTACCCTTTCTTTTCTTAATTCTCTCAACATCAGCTCGATCATCTTTTGCAGAATCGACAAATTTCAATTAAGGGTTACGTGTAACGCGATATTTTCTTACAAATTTTAACGCTACAGCTGGTGCAACGTGTTAGAAATACAACGATGGAGGCTAAAAACCGACTCAAGGACCTATCGCATAATTTACGACAGTTTTCCCCTAAATGGTTCAAGAAAGAAAAGGTATCGAGGACGATAGGCCAGTTCAGGTTTAAATAATCGAATACACAAAGCATCGAACACAAAATCTGTATCTAAAGATCGATGTCTCCTCCACTTTTCCACGATACCACGCAAAAAAAGTCCGTGCGTTTCTCAACGAGCCATTTCAGGACCTTTTACCGAGACCCCGCGACCTGACAACGTCCATAGCGACCCAGCCTCGTCCACGAGCACCTTGGCAATTCGTTTTCTCGAGCCTCGCACCCCTCTTCCCTCGTCCTCACCGTTCGTCCGCTTCGATCCTCGCTCCGTAGCCGCGAACTTCGATGGCTTAACGACGACTCGACGGTGCGTTCAACCGGAAAGTTCACCGAGACCTCTTAGGGGAATTTATGGATTCTTTTTTTCCCGCCAGCAGAGTTAGCCCCGTTGAAATTGTTCGCGATTGATCGTCCATGGCTCCGTCCGCTCGAATACGTTTCCGAGTGGTAGAGCGAGATACCAGAAGAATGGAGCTGCTTTACATTTACGCTTGATATCGTAATTGTTGTCAGGGTGGATAAAACAAAAGGAAACTTTACTTCCTTTCGTCTTCGACGTCCGATATTACGCTGCCCTTTCAACTGCCCTTTCAAACTCGCGTTCATCGTTTGCTTCTGACACGCACACCAATAAAGTTTCTTACAATATACGCAATTTTTGTGTAATTACAATAACCATCGACAGACCATCTAAAGACCGTGTACATCGAATCGATAGACTGACGCAGAAGTGGAAGAAAAATAGACTCAACGATCCTGACTCGACTCTAACGCAGGGTGACAACCAGACTGAGCATTGCCCACTCGTTATCTTGCCCGTCTGCGTTTGCGTTAACATCTCGCGAGACTTCGAAATCGCAGAGACAGTGCGTCCGTACGCAAGTTTTCAACTCGATCACGGTATCGCGAACAGTCGGCCACTGTTGAAACTGTTCAGTCGCAATTCGTAACGATTTTTGCAAAATATTAGCGCGCAGAAGCAACGAGCTTCGACGCAACGATCGAGGCGACGAACTTCCTTCCCCGTTTCGCGAAATATCGTTCGCGAGCGGCCATTTTGGCCGGGCTATCTACCAGCACGTAATAACAGACGAACGTTGAACCGCGATCCCATCGGATAACGCGTGCAGATCGTTGATCGCGATCCAGGAAGCATCGTCAGAAATAAAGTAGTCCTCTCGAGCCGTGGGCCGCGAGCAGATAAATGGGCTCGCTCGGTTAAAAGTAACACGTCGACCCCGTTTTATCGGGGGTTCGTTTCGTTCCCAGTGGCAGGTTGCATTAAAACCCCGTTGGCCACGGGGCGATAACGAACAGCCTGGCACTGTTATTATTCCGTAATCGTGGGACGCTGCGAACGGATTGATCCGCGGTTCTGTGTAATTAGCCGCGCCTTTATCGCGGCGCCGTGGAAACGAAGAAACGAAGACGCGCGGCTCGGGAACGAGTGATGGAAGCGGAAGAGAACGGTTTGGCTGTGTTCCTCGGTAAAGGGAAAAAGGCGAGGAGAAGGACAGAGGGAGGGGGGGGGGGGGGAGCACGGTAATAATTCGGATTGCCTTTTAAAACTTTGTTAACGGGCGAAGACCCGGCCCGCGTACGCGTACAGACATTTTTGTTCTTCCTTTGGGCGAGGCGAGGTTTTTTCGGGATAGGCGACTCGGCCGCTGGGGCTGGTTTTGACGTCTTGAAAGGTATGATGGAGATAAGGGTATACCTGTACGGATGCTTGTGCCTTTTAAGCGGATTTATTGGCTGGCGGTGGTTTAAGAGAATTTCTCTCTTTTTTTCGAAGAGCTGCACAAGAATTTCGAAGGTGAACGAGTAAAACGAGCAGTTATATATAGCCGCGTCACTGCCGTTCGCAGACGGTTCCTCGAAGGTGTCGATCGATAAAGTTGATTGATTAATGTTCGTGGAAATTCTATGAAAGCGAGATAGAAAGAAAACATTAATTCCGAGTAATGAGTTTGTTAGAGCGGCTCGGACGAGCGGGACGAGGACGAAGGGGCGGGCTGCAACCCCGAACTGTAATATTAATCTCCTTAAAACTGAGCCAAGTATTACGCGATTAATTGCCGCCTTAAATTCGTTCGAATGGAACAGGCGGATGCAGTGGATTTACGAACGGAAACCCGCTGTATCGCGGGTATTACGAAGTTATCGAATAAAATATGCAACCCCCATCCAACCCCTCCAGCTCCAGCCACCGTCTCGCGAAGTTACTACTGAAAATTATTCACAAGCCAGCTTTCGTGACCGTGGTTGAACATCGCGGGCATAAATAAAGGAGAATTTGCCGAACGGCATATATCTTCGGGCGTTAATCTTCTTAAAACGTGCGCGCCCAAGTATTATGCGATTAGTTGCTACCTTAAATTTGGCCAGGCGTAATCTTTGCATAAGAGGATTTTCGGTTGAGCGTGGCCGCGCGTATTAATCAGCTATCGAGCGAAACAGTTTTGTTCAGCTCGATTCTGTTACTTTTTGCGGGTACGTTTCTCTTTTTCGAGGCGATGTTCGATACTTTTAAAATGGCGCGCAAGTGGTAGCAGTAACATTTCCATCGAAATCCTCCATTGCGTGTACTAGATTCTCGCATGGAACGAATAAATTCCAACTTTAGGAAACGAATGTTTCGTGGCAGAATTCTTTTCAGCAATAATAATAATAATAGGTACCATTATACGTTACAATATTACAACTCATGGTACAACTATTGCTTGTTAATATCATAATGTGGTAGTGGGTGTACATTTTTGTGCCGTAAATGTAATTTTAAACTGTTGGGAGTTAACGGCAAATTTTCCCAATGAAACAAAGTTCCTGTTGAAACTAGACACACCGTGTACACACGAACCACTGTACTTTGACGCTTGCATTAGTAAATGCGTCGCGTGTGTAAGTTTATTAATGTTTACCAAGCCGCAATTTCCTATTGGCCCAGGGCGTTTCATTAGCGTTAGATGTCTCAAGATAGTCGCGATGTCACGTGAATTACTAACCTGTCTGTTCTGCCAAGACGCGATCACTTTTTACTGTTATCCTAATCGCCTTTAGCAACATCCTTGGTATCATTACGAAGCGGTTAAAAGTTGCAGTACACTCTCTAATGTATATTAAATGGTTAACACGAGCCCTTAACTATTACACCTAACTATACTGTATTTTCAACTCGAATGCGATTAATGTTAACCGTATTACTCGGTGCACGATGCTTCTTGAGATTATTGATATTTTTAATAACTTCCGAGACGTTTCCTTTTAATTCAAAGCGAGTTACATGGCTCGTTTCGCTCGACGATAAATAATAGTATTCACTGCTCGTTTCAATTAATAGTTGATACTTAAATCTTACACTACAGGTCTCCATTCTTGCGATAAATAATATTCATTGCTCGTCTCTTCGTCAATTAATTAATATTTACGATGGTCCTAATATTATAGGTTTACATGCTTTTAATAACTCCGACATACGTACATTCGCAACCAATTTCCGTCACTTACGAATTACGGGCACTCGAGAGAAAAAGCTACCGTTCCAATTCACAAAAAAAATAACCATCCATCAGCTCTTAATACCCATACCCGATAATTTCCCTTCGCATCAAATATTTATGTGCAATCAAACGGCGCATCCTGCTCGCCACGTATTAATACCAACAATTTCTCCCTTCTTCGTAAATAAAAGATAAAACCATCCGCCCTCGTTCTTTGCCTTTCCATGTTACGAACAAAATATTGACCAACGCCTTGGGAAAGCAAAACGAACGCTATAACCAGACGTTCCAACAGAAAATTAAGGGTGGATGTAATGCATTCCGGAACAACTTCCGGTGAAATGAATATCACCGAGGAAACCGCGGGACCCACGAGACCAATATGATCACACTCGATCGCCCAACCCTGCGCCACAGCCACTGTCACGCTGCAAGGACAAAAGGGCCGACAACGATCGAGGTTCGCGTCTGAAGTCGGTCGCGCAGCCTCCAAGCCCGTGGGCCAGCCTGGGAAGGGACAATTTAGGGGCGGAAATCGTCGATTACCGCGCAAGGATTAGCGGTTTCGTCCTCCGGGCAAATTTCCCCTGCCGTTTCCACCCGTATATCTTACACCATCCCAATATGATCCTAAATTAGCCAGATTCCGCAGGCCTGACGTCACGAGAGAGCGCGACTGATTTCATCCCCGTCGTCGGATGCCTGCGACCCTCGTCGTTTTTCGTCCACCCCCTCCTGTCGCCCCTCGCTATCTCCGTTCAGGAGCAAAAGTTATATTACCCCTAGCGTTTCCAGACGGCGCGCCATCCGGCGAATCCGTGCTAATTTCGAGCAAAGCGCTCGGGGACCGTTTCGTGGGGCGCGTTTCCGGAATTCGCGAACCCCTTTGATGTCGCGCTCGCAGAGGGATACGTTTTTTTCGCCCAGTCTCTTCGACGCGACAGGTATTTTAATAAATGAACCCGCCCATCCGTGGGACGGTTGTTTCGTTCGAGGCGCTAATTTCATTTCGTTGTCCCCGAGCTTTACAGCGACGCTAATGCGCCAGGCAAAACTCTCCCCCGATAATAGGCGAGAGGAGATCTCTCTTTGATACGCGACGGGGTGGGAGGGTGAATCATTCCACTGCAGAATTTCGCGAATCTTTTCTACGAATGGATTGGTAATTGTCGAACGGTCGAACGAACTGGTAATCGTTACCCCTTCGGAAAATAACTTCTTCTCTTCGTTTCAGCTGGAATCAGGGCTCGCATAATTCGTGTTGGTTCGTCTGGATTAATCTCGAATTATATTATAGCACATTCGAAAGGTGTAAAATAACTTAACGGAATGATCGCGCTAAAAAGAACCCTCTACGAAAGAAACTTCCCTGAGGCGAATCGTAAAGCGACGAGTTCCATCGAGTTGATATCGCGGGCACGCAAGAACGTCGCTCGTTAATTAACGTTCTTGCGTCAAGTCGTGAAAGAAAACGAAGGCGTCGAGTAACGGACCGGCCAACGATTCCAGTAATCTATAATATTCGCCAGAATTGACGCTGAAATGCGTTTGAAGGGTACGTTTCGCAAATACTGCGAGGGGGCGGAGGAGGATAATGCGGAGGGACATCGAGCAGGATGATGAATGCGCGTAACAGCTGCTACGAGATCGCGTGACACGGTGCTGAAAAGCGCGACGAGCAATCGAGGAGCCACCCCCAGTCCCATTTCAGGGTTAATTGAAAGCGACGGATTGATCGTAGCCGGAGCCGTGTTCTTTTCTTACTTCGCCCTTTACGGGTTGGGCTTTGGCTCGATTTGATTTGAAAGTTCGCGTGAGGAGACACGCGTGTCGTTCGGGCGCGCCTTTCGGGGAATTGGGAAAAATCGATGACCCGTTTCTGGGTCGTGGATTCGCTATTGAAGGATGCGACCGCTGCGTGACTGTGGACGCGTCGCTCGTACTCTTGGCACGCGACGGTTCGCTGCAGGGTGGCGTGGATGTTGGTGCAGCGGTGGGCGAAAGGGGTGGTCGTTGCGTGGCAATTGTGGTGAATCGGGAGTTTTGATTGGAGCTAGGGGAAGAGTTGAGGGCACGTTGGGTGATGGTAGTTGGTTTGGAATACAATTGCGCGATTAGAGGGTTGTTAGAAGTATCGCGACAGGGGGTGAAATGCTCTTTAGCTGTCTATCGATGCAGATTTGTTAGTTTTGGGGATCGATGAGCCTCTGAACAAGGTTTTCATCGGAAAATAAGTATAAAATAATATTAAGTCCGTCTTTTTGCAAATGCTCTCCTATCTGCTCGTTTTCTTGCTCCCAAAGAATACCCGTTCGCCACGTAACTTATCCAAAAGGATCGATCTTCTTCGACAAAGCGAGAGCGAGCAATGTCTCGCGGATCGAAGCCCAGTTGCTGAGCTGGCCCACCAGGGAGACCGGTAGTCCTGATGTTCATGACTCAGCACACACCGTGGCCGCTTCCACTGTCGTATTTCTGTCCCGAGTTTACACATCGCGATCAGACACCGTGATTCTCCGATGGGTCCCCTTTCGACGCTCGCCGGATCTACTTCCAAAAATTGCCGGACCCTCCGTCAACCGTATAATCCGTCTTACGTTACGCTATCTCCGCGAACTTTGAGAAACTGGCTAGCTAGCCGCTTTTCCGACTCCCTGGCCGATATGCCTGGCTTCGACTACGATGAAAAGATGGATGGCGGTTCCCGTTGAATCGAATCTTTTTGATAATAAAATTAATTAGAATTTTATTATTATAAGTTTATATTATTAAAAAGAAACGTTTCAGTAAGAAGCGAGTCTGAAAAGACGCTCTGTTACATATTTTTAACCACTCGAGAATTAGCGTCCGAGCACAATACAACCCCCGTCCAGGCTCCTTCCTTTTTGACCCACTTTCCTACCCCATTTTTCTTTTTTTTTTTCACTTATTCAACATTCTAACAATTTCATCGTGTTCTTTTCGAAATAATTGGGCCATAACGATCTTCCGTTTCCAGTCCAGTTTCCACGGCAGCGCGGCTCTCCCTTATAGAAATGCCGTGAATTAAGGCGGGCTACAGAAAAGCGGGATTTCATGGAACACGAGGTCGCTTCCTTAGGTAAATTCACGTGTGTCCCACGGAGAAATCTTATCAACATTTACGAGCTCCTTGCCGAACAGAAAATACTCTTTCGCCCACTCTCGCGTTTGCCGCCACCCTCAGCTCGCCCTCCCCGCGCGACGCGCTGTATCTTCGTCGTTCCATTGTGTTTTCAGCTCCCTTTGTGAATGGAGCACCTTTCAAAGAGGGCGCCTCCACCCTCCCACCTCGCCCTTCGTATTGTTGCTCGATGCGCGTGGAAAATGAAAGTTTAATGCAACCCGCCGTTGTCCGCCGGTCCATTTGCACAAGCTGCGATGCCCTTAATAGAGCTTCCCGTTCGAAAATTCGCCTTAGCACAATGCCTGGGCTGCAGGCATGAAAATCCCTCGAGTTTCGTAACGAAAAAGTCATCGCCACCGCGTTCGATCTCGCCGATGTTCGGGTCGATCGTTCTTGATTCGCGATTTCGTGAAATATTTCTCTTCGACTTCAATTTCCGATTCCTGACAGATCGAAATCGATCGTTTGGTCAGAGATCGAACGGCGTGGTCGTTGGAATTTTTTGGTTTCCCTAATTGCTTCTGAAAATGTGGTAAGACGAGCCAGGATCGAATGGACTGGGCAAATAAAGTCCTACGACCGAGTATGTGAGTTACTCGTTACGTCATCGTGTGCTAACGCGATCTAAGAGTGATTATTGGAAGAACAAATTGACTCGAGCCTGCTAAGAGGACATCGTAACTACTGTCGCTGTTTGCTGGGTCACTAAACTCTCCTCGCTGGAATTCCACTTTTTCAATCTCCGCTTTATTACCCAGGGAAAATGAATAATCGGTGTCTTTTGTGGGGAGGATCGTGGGGCATCAATCCTACTTTGAGTCCTTAAGTCAGACGCGGTCCGATTCTCGTACCTCGTGTATCAAATAAATATTACTACCGGAATCCACCGCGTAGGACAGCCTGTACTCCCCACTTTGTACAATCCCCAGCGTTGAATCAGCTCCGTCGTTCTAAATTTACGACCCGTCGTATAATCAAATAAAATTTGTCAAACGTCTCTTTATTAGGGTACGCCATAAATCTAATCAATGTACGGTTGGCCTCGTTTCGACGTCAGTGGACATCATGCCCACGAACAAGTTTCGAGTCTAAAATATAGGCCACAGTGAAACCAAGAAAGAGATGATTCATCTGCATGCAAATGTAAATCAAAAACGTGTAACACAATTTTTGTCGCGTTCATATAAAAGAAGCTGTATACGTTCGACGTTTCCAATGCATCTTCGCGTAACGAGAGTTATTTCCGATTGTACCGCGATTCCACACTCTCTACACAGAGGCTTCCCGTCCAAACGAAGTTCAACGCTTTCGTCTTAATAAACTCGAAACTTAACGAGGTCTTGCCACGGCGTCATTGGCCCCATTGTCGCACTCGTCGTCCGAGTTACACGTCTCGCAAGACCTTTCAGCGAGAACGTGGCTAATAGCGCGCGAGGACGTGGCGCAACTATCCCTGTTGGTGTTAATTTAGCCCGCGACAAGTCGCACTTAAGCTATCCGTCGCTAACTCCGTTCAACTTTTCTCGTTTCTGTGTTAACCTTCCGGTCTTTCGATCCCACCACACCTCGCTTCCTCCGTTAAAAACGAGAAAAGCCACTTTTCTAGCCAACCTGAACCCGTAAGTATTCCCTCAAGTTTCCTCTAGAAATTCCTATGGCTGTCTTTCCGTCGCGACTTAGCAAGGATTCAGAAACGAAATGGCACCGCGACGACGGAACAATAGGCGTTATCAGGGCCAAAAATCAACCTGTCTGACAATGATATAACATCGGGAGGAGGTTCACCGACTACGAATGGTTCACGCATCGGTGGAAACAAAAGCGAGCGCTGGACGGGTTGTTAAACAGCCTGAACGGGTCGCGGACCGTGTCGGAATCTTCTAAACCGAACGTAAAAGCGAGGAACGAACCCGTTGCCCCGCATAATTACAGGACTTATACTCCGATTATTAGTTACGATTACGCGAGGCTAGCAATTACACGGCGATTATACAATAGACGGATAATTAACCGGACAAAATGGGGAGAAATTGATTGCGGTTGCACTGATAAATTGCGAGCCGTATATCTGTTGCCCATTGTTCCACGGGAAACCGTTTCCATATCTTCGGTAGAAGAACTTTTGATTACGCGCTGGGATGATCAGGAGTTAGAGAGAGCCTGCGCTCGCGTAATTGGAATTGCAGATACTCCATAAACCGGTACTAACACGCTGGATGTTTTATTATTAACGGGATTCGCGAGATTTTCTCCTGTTATTTATTGTTGAATTTAATGGGAATTCGCGTTTCGAATATTCCTGTTTACCCTTCGCGTGTTCGTAGTTTTATTTGTTAATTAACTCTGGCGATACCAAGGTAGACGATGCGCGTTCATCGCGTGGGGAATTTTTAAACGTCTCTAGTGTGCGAGAATCTGAAAATAAATAAATATCGTGAAAAGGTGTCTGCTTTTTACGTAAACAGGAAGAGGAGCCGCGAAACAGGTCGCAGCGATCGTTTTAAAAACTTCCTCGCAGCGTAATAATATTATACTCGTACGAAGTTCACGCGTCCGTTGGTAAACGTTTATTTTCTAAGCAAATGGAAAACCGCCAGCAGTGGGAAACGTAATCAGGGGTATCGAAAACCGGCGAGAACAAACAGCGAGCGCGCTGTAGCTTTCGGACGGTTCGGCACAATTTTCCAGGGAACGTTCTCGTAATGGAACGAACCTAGCAACGCTTCCAATTTTCACTCGCGCTGAAAAACGGAATTTTATATACGGCGTTCCAAAACTGACCGTATATTCCGCCGATTGACTGGAATTTTCGAAACGCGAACACGCGATCGACTTGCGCGGCCGATCGTTTCGTTTCTAACATCGCGCAGCCGGGAAACGAAACGATACGTTCTCTCGATTTTGCTTTCTTCGACGACTTTCAGCTGTTATCGTGTATCTTCGGCTCTCATTTTTTAACGAGGATTCGCGTCGACGACGGGAACGACACGGTCGTCGGTCAAAGACGCTCCGTTATCGAAATATCGGCGCGAGGCGGAGCGTGGGAACAGCGAACTGCAGTTCCGCGTGAAAATGAGGCGGTTTCGCGATGGTACGCGCGAAGACAATTCCCCAGGCTCGAACACGTTGCTTTTTCATTGGCGGAAAAGTTTCGCGGCGCGTTCACCGCGTACGTTTCAGATAAACCACTTTGCTCGGCACGTCGTTAGACGTGCGTTGAATGAGGGCGCGGCGTTTGATGAGGTCGAAGGTGCCGTAACGATTCAGGCCGTGCGCGGGCTGAAAAGTGATAGCGATTTTCATTCGCCGGGAAATTTACGCTTATGACGCGTCCCCACGAATTGTGTTCTGCTTTGAAACTACCTGCAAACGAGTTTACAGTGTCGCCTAGGAACGATTCGAGAATATGCACGGTTAAGGGTGGCGAAGAGTGTGTCGTACCGAGATTAATGCGCGCAAACGTTCATAAATAGCGTTTTCGATTTATTATAATTACTGGCGTGGAAGTTCTACTTTCATTTACGTCCGTGATTGAACATTTGTTTATTTGTAATACACCGTGGAGTTTTAACCCGGGTGTTTAATTTCAGCGAATATCCTCCGCAGTTTTTTCGACAGAATATTGATAAAATATTAACAGAGCTTCATATATCATCGATGTCGTACACGTTTCAAATAAAATAATGTTCAGTTCGGTGCTCGAAATAACCGGGGAAAGGCCAACGAACGAGCATTAAATACTCTTAAGAATATTACAAAAATCGTGTCGAGATTGAATTACCAACCGTATCGCTGAAATCCATCCAATCGAAGCTCTGCAAATATCGCAAAAAATGTAATAAAACCCCCACTCACGGCTGGCCGTGTAAAATGAAATATCGGCAGCGGGGACAATTTCGACGAATAAAAATCGAGGCCCCGAAGGATAATGAACGTCGAGTCCGGTGTTCGCATCGATTCCCGCATTCGACTGCTGCTTACCTGTCCGACTGGGAACCGTATCGCATGTGGGCCAGCCGATTAGCCTTTGATTTACGGAATCAGCATACAAGCGACGCTGGAAAGGTATTCGAGATTAAACGCCATAAGCATGGAAACTATGGCGCGGTCGATGACAGGATTCGGCCCCAAACTCGACGACGAGTCGAAATTCACCGGCGTTCGACGCTGTCTCGCGTCCCAGCGCCCTTACGGATGAATCCTCGCCTCGTCCGACCGTTCGCGGAAACTTTTATTGCGTATGAATCGGATTTATCGGGAAAAGTTTGCAACTTCTCGAGCGCGAAGCAGCAACCCGCGAGAAGAACGAGGGATCGTTCCCGCCAGAGCATGTTCCGCGGGTTCATTTTTTTTTGGCGCCCCCGGTGTGTATCTACATATTATTGCCTTACCCCGGATTTACATATTATTTGTCGCGAATATTTATCCAAATTTGTATGCTTGTCGCTGCTCATTAGCATATTTATATGTCATCTCCCTATAAATATTTATTCAAACTTTGATATTTATTCCGCCGCGCTCCGTGTATTGGGATTCTAGGCGCGAGCGTGTGCCCGCGCGCGCGCGGTTTAAAATGAAAATCAGACAGCTAATTCGCAATTTATTTCGCCGGGACTGCCGCTGTTTTATTGCTCACCGTCGATGGAGATGCTCCCAGGATCGGTCGACGTAGCTGTTCGCTGATTTTAATTTAAGAACGATTTAGAATACGAAGGTACTGTTGGATAGTTTAACGAGCAATCGTCTGCGCCAGAGCGAACAGGAGGCAGACGAAAGCAGGTTATTCAAAGATTTTTGTCAACAGCTCGGAGATGAAAGTCTTCGTCTTACTAAAATACCCTCCAATGCTCTCTCGCCTCAAAGATTTCGAGGGACGCGTGAGAATAACAATTTCAACGATTCAGAAGCTTTTATCGGTTGCATTTCCGTGAATTTCCGCTTGCATTGCGACGATCGCGGAAGAGACACGCACGTCTCGTCGCGTCAGGAGTTTTTTTTATCGCCAGTCTCCCTTAGCAAGTCGCGAATTACGATTACGTTGCAAGAACGAAAGCGTAGCATCGCGTTCGACGCTTTATTCGCTCGATTCGCTGGTGAGATTAAGTCGGAGTGTCATTAGAACGCAAATTATTTCGTTACGTAATGTTACGCGATAAAGTTCCATTCGCAGAGACAGCTGAAACAATACAGTTTGGAGTGTCTCCGCGTTACTCGTACACACGATATTTAGCCAAGAAATATTACACAATAATCTGTATATCCTACAACTTTGAATTTTTCTGAGTACACGCGATTCGAATCATTAGTGAGAGTCTCTGTTTTCGAGCAACGAATAGCTTTCGCGAAGGCAACCGCGTGGGCCGGTTAAAAAGAGACACCCCAGTGTACGAGATTCAATTCCTAATCCAGAAATCCCATCAGCCGACCGTCCCTGACTGGCTTTTAATCGAAACGAAAAAAATGCGAAAGCCAAATTAAAATCGAACGAAAAATTGGTGAACTCTCGCGGCGGAAAATAGATCGACGAAAGCAATGAACAGAGTATCCGTTCGCGACCGCGTTCCTGGTCGAAAAATTTCAATCAGGACCGCTGGCGCGAACAAAGAGAGAAAAAGGGTGGAATGGAGGGTAAAAAAAAAGACAGGAGAAAAGTGGAAGTCAGAGAGAGAGAGAGAGAGAGAGTGGGAGGAGGGAAGAAAAAAAATAGCGAAACGAATCGACCAAGTCCCCGTCCGCACGTGCTCGCTGCGCGAATTTACATTTCCATTAAGATTCCCTCTCGGCCATGCGAAACGAGCGACACCGAACGGAAGGGCCAAAACTCGAAAGAGAGCGAGAGAGTCATGCGGCCGGGTGTAATAAAGTACCTTGGAAATCCTTTGTGTTCCGCGGAACGCATTCGTTTAACTTTGATCCCGCTGGAACAGGCCCGATATTTTCCTTCCCTTCGCAGCCGCGATTCAACACTCTCGTACTACCCTTCGCTTTTTCATTTTCTCCCCTTTCTGCCCGGACAGAGCCACCGAGTAGACGGTCCAGAGCGATAAAGGTGGCGGTTCTCATGAAAAATACAATATTTTTCATTCGTTCGAGTCACCGTTTCCTCTATTCCTCCTCCTTTTTTCCCTCCCCCTGTCTCTCTCACACGCCTTTCGCGGAGATCTGTAAGTTTAATTCGACACGGAAGTCTGGACGAGGCGCGACCACGAGCCGCGTCTGATTGCTTTGTCCTTCGAGGCTCTAATATGAATTACAAACCATCGACCGTCCCTCTCGATCGCATTTTTCTCTTCTCGCCCGTTCCCGTGCTCGTTTCGGAGCCTCGCTTTCTTCGGCTCCCTCGACGCCTTGACCTGTTTCCTTTCATTTCGCATGCAGATTTCTATGATAGTCCCGAGTGATCTTTATGCGATTCGATCGATTGAATAACTTCGAAAACTGACGGAGGAATCTATTTCTACGTTCGTAACCAGTTTGCGCGAGCGTGTGCGCGTTAGCCTCTGCAATCGTTTATGTAACTACTTGTTACGTTATCGGACCAACTTTCGTGAGTATTGCTTCTGCGAAACGGAGCTGCTGGAAAATCAGACAACGGAATCAAAGAAAAACCAACGAACTCGTGTGCCAGGCGGATACATCGCTCAGCTTCGAACGTGGATTTTCTGCAGCCCATTACCATTCCTAAGCGAAGCGTACTCGCTCGTTTGGTTCTAAACGACGCACGAATCAGACTCGTCACCGTTGCCGACACCACGACGCCAGTTAACCCTTTTGACTCGGCGCGCCTCTTTCTACGAAACCGTCGCTTCTTTCTGACACGTTCCTCGGATTAATCAACACCGTTGCGGAGACAGGAAATGACTTACCGGTTAATTAAGCGGCAGCCAGAGCGTTTAGCTGGCAGACTTCTTCGTACGGCGACACGTGTCCCTTGCGTTCGATCGTTTCTCAACGACCAGCCGACTTGATCGCAACTGGATTAATCTGCATATTCGAATCAGTATTTTCGTGAATTATTGAACACGAACATGAGCATTCTATTCAATTAATCAAGACATTCATAAAGTATATGGAATAAGCTACAGGTTCTCGATACGACTGGATTGGTAATGGAAATATGGTGTACGCTTTCTTCTATTTTCGTGGCCAGCGATGCGAGTTTCTCTTGTTACTATTGTTAATTATACCGTGTTTTAAAGTTTCAGCTATGTATTAGCATTGAGGATTTTCCTCGTTAACGAATAATCCGTAAAAACTTATTATAGTATCGGTAGGAATGTATGCACGACTGTGAAAAAGTGTAATAGCTTCGGACTTCTCGTTTTAACGAATGCGATGTAATTCCAGTGGTCGAGAGGAACGTTTGGTGCTATTGTTGTATTTCGTTGCTTCCGTAATACCTTATTCTTTTCCCTAATGGGATTGTATTATTGTATCGCAACATATACGAATTTTTTCGGCTCGTGCGTCTTTTCACATCGACAGATTCGATCCGCGTAACTCACAATCGCGTAATGAAATACCAAATGGAACTTGTACGCGTTCCAAGTGAACCGTGGGACAATCGCATTCGTCTCGTAGCTTTGACAAGTTTGTTGATAATCCGTGTAACTCGATCGGTGAACAATCAGCGATATTATCAAACGCACGATCGGAATTCCATTTCCACGCAGGAATAAATGGTCATGGGAACGGAAATAAAGTTATCACGGTAATTCCGCTGAAGCAGGTTATCGTTCGTTCGAGGAGTTTCCTTGACGAGCAAAATATTCCGGAGAACGTTTTCCGTGCGGCGCGTCGATATTTAATACGCCACCCCGCGAGGCCGTGGATTTAATCCCTTTTTTCCCGTTGCTTGCAGCAGCTATCGATAAAACTTAATATTCAATTCCCATCCCCCGTCCACGCGTGCGTTTGATACGCTCCCTCACTTGTGTAACGCAATATCGGCAAGTTGTCGCCGCGCAGGAATCACTCGACGCAGCTTCGCTCTACGTTTTCTACCGGCACGAGAAATTGATCTCGATCCAACGGGAGCATCTATTCCTTTCCCGGAGCTCCTTCGAGGGGCTTCCGTCTACGCTGTGCATCTCGCCAAAAATATAGTTTTATGGTACGTGATAGCGCGGTTTCCTCCTCGATCTGGCGAGAATACTTGCTTCCTCCACGTTGAACAGGAAGTTGCTGGTTTCAATAACGACGACGACGACTCGTTCCTACGTCTGGCGTAGCAGATAACTTCGCGCGATTCATACCAGAAATAGTATACGATTATTACGTGGACGTAATTGGTAATTATAGGGTAAACCCTCGATAAATCCACTCAACTCGAATTGAACGCTTGCAGTTACTAAGCGTGAGATAAAATCTTTGTCCCTGATTAATTTCAAATTGAACCAACGATGCTTCTTCTATTTTTCCGTCACACGTTTCCGTCACAAGGAACAGCTACGTACAACGTATAACCGTACAACCAACCTTACGCAACGTGGACTCCAGTCCACGAGGCGTATTCCTACGGTGTACGCGTCTAACCAGCGAC
Organism: Xylocopa violacea; assembly: GCA_963969225.1. Classification (NCBI taxonomy): domain Eukaryota; kingdom Metazoa; phylum Arthropoda; class Insecta; order Hymenoptera; family Apidae; genus Xylocopa; species Xylocopa violacea. The sequence continues at coordinate 17,740,241 of CAXAJV010000014.1, forward strand.
GGAGCAGCGTACACGTGGCCGATTTTCGCGTTCTTCATGAATATTCCGCGGGCATCCGGCCTCGTTTAACATTCGGACAGAGCTCGATGAAGATATAATCTCGACAGCGGCTCGGTCGGACGGGCTCGCGTGTTCCCAGTTATTAGGTCGAAGTTTGGCAACCCGCGACCGACCCGACAATTAGCGGATAGACGGATAAATCCCAGCGGATGAACCCTTTACGCGTTGCATCGGCGAACTTCCGCGGCGTTTCGCGAGGACCCGCCACGTGAACGCGATTTAAATCACAAAGCCGCGTACGCCTCGCCAATCTGAAGCGTGAAACCAGTTACTTACGATCCGAATGCACGACACGAGGGCGGAACGGGACGTTTCCACTTCGGAACCGGCCACTTCTGCTTTGCGAAATCGCGCGGTGAGAAAATAGCTTGCGCTCTTTTGCGGACGTGACGGACATCCGCTGACAGATAGCAGTTCGACACTGGCGCGATTAGCAGACCGCGGATGTTTGTACGTATACATTTTTTTGCTCGCGAGCACCAGGAAATGGAGGGCGAGCGAGTGTTTACGGGAAAAGTGTCGACGGTGTTCCAAGATTACGATTAAATACGGTGGTTTTTATATCGTCGCGTATCGCGCGGATTTTATATTGCTTCGGACGTTTCAATTTCCTGAAACCACGCGGATATCCTCGCTCTAACGATAAGGTACGAGGTCCGCAATCTCTATCTCTTTTAAGTAGGGAACGTTTCGTAAAAAAGAATTTCCACGGGGATATTAAAACGCTAATAACCACCGTATCAGCAGAACGTACATCCGTTTCGCCTCCATTCAGGATCGCGACAACGATGCAGCGGCTTATTTATCTGGTGGAACCGCGTTCCAGTGGGGTCTTTCAATGGGCTCGAATCGCAAGTTTAGCCGCTTCGATTCGCGTTAATACAGAATCAAGATCAACCGTGCCACCCCGTGGCGGCAAAAAGATGCGACGCGTGAAAAGCCACCCCCGATACGAATGAAATTCGACGCTCGTCTATTCACTCTGCCCAAGAACTCGAGGCTTTTGTGCAACGCAGATATAATTCACGAATCTTCTTGCAGCCAGTTTACCCGTGCACCGTGGCTATCGCGAGCTTTTATCGGGATGCGTTACAATGGCCCCGCGTGTAATTGAAATCTAATGGAGTGGATTCGGGTCGCTGGAACGACGAGTAACTTTCGCGTATTTATATACGATATTATATGAACGTATCGGATACAGGGCGAACCGTTCGTGGTGGGGAAATGGGATCGTCTAAATGGCTCCGTTATTAATGGTTCCATGAAGTAACTTCGTGGAACAAAGTTGTAGTATTTTAAAAGTCCAGGTGTGTAGAAGCACATGGAATTTGTTCTCGACTACGTTTTTTATCGCATCACTAATCTATTTTCGATAGAAAATAGAATCTTTTTATACCAGAGATACTTTTATCTCGTGCAATTTTGTAAATGTATATTGTATCGATTCAGACGTCAGATGTTTGCGTTTAAATATGCGGTAATGGAATGTCGCGTGTCTATTAAAAGCTATTTAGTACCCCCTTAATATTCTCAGTAGACGAGCGTTCCTCAGTAGGAATCAATAATTAATGTTCGAAAACAGTTTCGTAACTCAAAATGGGACGTACACTTCGATTCCCTCGGAGAGGCCAACGGAAGCTTCAAGTGGCTAACGGAGCCAAGTTGTCCAACTAATTATGTAATCGAATTCGATGATCGATCGATTCTTCGTAACTTATATCTACTTGGAAAATTGACCCACTTTACGAAACGTTCCTTTCCACTTCATTAACCTTCCGCCGTTCTATTATGTCGTATAAGAAACGAAAACTCCTGCTGCGTCGTTTAATTTCTCATCACGCTTCGATATTACTTAAAAAGTACGCATCGAGATTTCCAGAGGACATCGTTTTCTTATGCAACGAGAGATAAAATATTGTTTCATGAAATTGCTTCATTCGATAGTCGAAGGGAGGAAGCCAGATAGCGCGAAGCTGAGGACCATCGACGCTTCCTCGTCCGTTCCTCCGCGTGTGTAAACTCTCACGAGGTAACCAGCTTGACCGCAGCAGCAAGGAACAGGGACAAGTTATGTGACAGTTTCGAGCCAGTTAGCATATCAATAACGTTGCCAGGCTGTTCGATAACCGGTACCGTTCGCCGCACGAAAACACGTTGTCTTACTATCAGCATGCTGGACGCATTCCACGCCGAATCCCGCATTCCAATTTACCTGAATGTAAATCCAAAGTTCGGATGCCGGCTGCCCCCGCGGCTGGACGTAAATTGAACCTCAGACCTCAGGAACCGTGCCGATCTTCGCACACTCGAACATTCACCAGTCTCCTAAATGAACCTCGAACGGTTGTTTATTTTTATCCAAGAGTTGCACAACTCTTGCTAAGTTCTGAGTGAAATAATAAGTGCGTACGTAGTATCGTGCGAAGAATTCTTTGCAGACCTGAATAAATTAAGGGTGAACGAATGGATAAAAGTCAGGCTTGTGTAACAGCAGGTTGGAAATACAAAATGTTACAGGAATTTTTCAAATATCACTACTCGTATATAAAAGAGCACATTTGTATTACACGCAACTCTTTCGGTTTCAACTCGAACTATATCCCGTCTATCGATCGGAAATTTCCATTTGCTTTTGGCGTACACTTGCTCCAGGTATTAATTGTTTGCCATTGCTATTCTAAGAACCGAGAAAGTATACGAGTCGCAGTTAAAGCAAAACATTCTACGTCAGAGAGACGCACTCAAGGTGCAAAGTAAACAATGTTAGCCTTCGATACAAACGACGAATAATTCAGACTCTCTCTCACGTACATCTAACAGCTACGCAAATAGAAAGCATAACCATTTTTCCAGACACACTTATAGCAATATTTTATAATATTAACGACAGAAAGGTAGAATTTTTCTAGTAATCCGATCATCGTGTCGTACATTACTAAACATACTGTGTATGTACTAAACATATATCTAACAACTACGCAAATAGAAAGCGTAACAATTTTTTCAGGTACATTTAGCAAGCAGGATTTTACGATATTGTCGACAGAAAAGTAGAATTTTTCTAATAACTCGATCGTCGTGTTGTCCACTACTAAACACATTGTATTTGTTAACAGCTGTGCAAATTGGAAGCGTAATGATTCTTCCAGATACATTTAGCAGGCAATATTTTACAATATTGTCGATAGAAAAGTAGAATTCCTTTAGTAACCCAATCATCGTGTCGTATACTACTAAACATACTGTATTAAACATATATTTAACAGCTATACATGTGCTAAACATATATGTAACAACTACGCAAATAGGAAACGTAACAATTTTCCAGATACGTTCAGCAAGCAATATTTCACAATATTGTCGATATAGTAGTAGAATTTCTCTATTAATTCGATCATCGTGTTGCCCACTACTAAACATATCGTATTTGTTAACAGCTGTGCAAATTGGAAGCGTAACGATTCTTCCAGATACATTCACCAAGCAATATTTTACAATATCGTCGATATAGTAGTAGAATTTCTCTATTAACTCGATCGTCGTGTTGCCCACTACTAAACATATCGTATTTGTTAACAGCTGTGCAAATTGGAAGCGTAACGATTCTTCCAGACACATTTAGCAGACAATATTTTACAATATCGTCGATAGAATAGTAGAATTTCTCTATTAACTTGATCGTCGTGTTGCCCACTACTAAACATATCGTATTTGTTAACAGCTGTGCAAATTGGAAGCGTAACGATTCTTCCAGACACATTTAGCAGGCAATATTTTACAATATCGTCGATAGAGTAGTAGAATTTCTCTATTAACTCGATCGTCGTGTTGCCCACTACTAAACATATCGTATTTGTTAACAGCTGTGCAAATTGGAAGCGTAACGATTCTTCCAGATACATTCACCAAGCAATATTTTACAATATCATCGATATAGTAGTAGAATTTCTCTATTAACTCGATCATCGTGTTGCCCACTACTAAACACATCGTATTTGTTAACAGCTGTGCAAATTGGAAGCGTAACGATTCTTCCAGACACATTTAGCAGGCAATATTTTACAATATTGTCGACAGAAAAATATAATTTCTCTAGTAACCCGATCGTCGTGTCGTACAATAGTTACCTGGTTGCGTAAGCTGTTCCGAGGGTGGTACAGGGGATGAAATCCGTGCCTCCGTTCCAGCACCGCGGGCAGTCGGAGCCGTAGTGCGCGCGGCTCGCGTCCAGCGTCAGCGCAAAGAAACGGTTCGTAGGCATTCGGGCGCGCTCGGTTCCACGAGTCGCGGCGCCGTGGAACGAAGTCGTTCGACTCGAGTCGTGCGTGTGGCTACAGTCACTCGTGGAATCCTGAGTCGTGTCAGTGCTCCGGCGGACGCGATCGCGCGCGAGTGTCTCGTTCCGTTCATCGTCACCGTTTTCACCGCTCGTAACGAGGGAACAGCAAGAGAGAGAGAGAGAGAGAGAGAGAGAGAGGAAAAAGAGAGAGTGTGGCCTGCGTACAGAAGGAAGCGTCCGTTCGAAAGCATATCAGGTAAAAGTGGTTCGAATAGAGGTGTCGAAGAAGAGGATCGTGTCCGTCGACGAGGAGCACCCTGAGACCCAGCGAGAGGCGACCCTCTCGCGTGTCCCTGAAAGAAAGGCTGGCTGCGTTCCTCGCGATCCACCTTCCGTGACACGCGTCACTGGAATTCGTCGTCCGACCTTCGTCCGCCAAGGACTGTCCGCCGATAGAACAACAGCGTGCGTATCAAGAACAACCGTGCCAGCAAGAATTCCACGAATCTGCCTGCGGCGAGGGTGACCGCGACGAGAGGAACGCGCGCGCGTCGACGTTTTCCGCTCCGTACAGTGTTCGTCTGTGATATACATCGGAACTCCGTTTTCCCGAGAGCCACGACGTGGCTCGTGCCGTCCGATTGCGTTTTTCGAGAGGCGAGGACCGCCGCGAAGGTCACGGTGAAAAGTAGTTGGCAGCCTTGCACCTGGCGCGGTGCATACCTGACGGGGCTCCTGCGATCCAAGGTACACGCTGTTTCGTCGATACTGTATTCGCGAAATCACCTGCAACCCGTACAAATCCGTCGACGAGATAGGAGTAGTTGGTCGACGTTAAACGTCCGCGAGCAGCAATCCACGATCGAAGATCGAAAGTCCGACGACTACGTGGATCGAGTGTCGAACGTGGTCGCTAAACATCACGTACATCTCTGTATACCGTTGTTACTCCGTAGCGTACGCTCGTCGACGCTATATAGGTAGCGTCGATCCGAGGACTTTCACTTTACCGTTAAAATACCGCATGCCTCCCATTTCGGAGCCCGGTTGTACGTACAGCAACGGCTCGCGGGGCACGTGTCTTCGCGCGGACGGAAACGTATCGGTGGCAGCGTTACGCGCGGTGAACGCGACGCGTCTAGCTTCCGGTGAACGCGAGGAAAGGCTGTGGGAGCGGCGTCGCCAGCTGGTCGGCTCGCGAGCACTCCTCCTGCGTCCGCGCGCTGCCCGTAAACAGGTTATCCGTCGTCGCGTCGCGACAAAAAGTTCGCGCCGCTCCGAGTAGATATTGCTAGCGCGGGTACGGCCGTCGAAGGGGATAGTCCTCGTTACCGCGCGGACAACGCAGTGGAAACGGACGGGGACGGACTGTTGCGGCGCGCGCGCGAGTACAGAGCGAGCGGAGAGCCGCGAGATTTCGTTCACGGACGAGCATCCGGGGTGAGACGGAGAGAGATATTATTGCAGTGCGTGTGTGAGTGGCGGCGCGGAGTGGAGACGTTGTCGGTTCGGATCGTTCGATAGCCGCTGTGTTCCGCGAAGTGAAAACGCGACGTCGATGATAATTGGCGGGGCGGTACGCGACCGAGTGATTCGATACGCGTTTGGTGCAGTTAATTAAGGATCGTCCGTTCGATCGAGGGAAGGTGGAGAGGAAAGGAGCGAGAACGAGCGAGGAAGAATAAAAGGGAAGATAGAGAAACGAGGAGGCCTCGTCGAAAACTTTGAACCGCGCGATACGGAAGAAAAGAGTTTTCCAGGAAGTCTGTGATACGGCTGTGCTGATTGCGAGTCGTCGAGGGGAAAATAAATAACGATCGACCGTGGCTGGATCGTTCCCGTCGCCAGAAATAGGTTGGTACGTAATTCAGCGGCCGACAACTACTTTCCTTTTTTTTTTTTTTTTTTTATTTATATCGCGTGTTAAATATTCCGCGTTCTTTTTGTTCCGTCGTACGAAGCTGGTCGTTAATGAGTTCGACTCGGATGTTCATTGTGTCGACTTCGACTGTGGGTGGAAATTGAAACGCGGCGACGGATCGACGCGTAACAGTCTCGATCGGAGATCGATGAAATCTTTTTTTTTATGCGTTCCCTTCCACGTTTACGCTTTCCGCGTGTCCGACATCGACGAGGACGACGTTATTCACCAGGGAATAACTTGTCTTTTGTTCGACGCGGCTTTGTCATCCGTGGTCTTGAAATTAACGCTGGAACTACCGAACCGCTGTACATCTCGATCGAGAGCGGAGTGTTCATCGATCATTATGCGCAGTTTGCGTGGAGGATATTTGCAATGGAAATCTAGAATTCTTAATTAAAAATGCCTCAGCTCCGTTGGTTTCCGATAAACGGCGTGAAACTCTGTCTAATATTAGAAAGTCGAAGAAAAATATTCGATGGTTCGTTCGTCGACGAAGTAACTTGTTTGATCTTTGAGGAATTTAAAAATTTTGAAAGCCAAACGTACATTAAACTTGGGTCATCGCTGTAGATTACATATCTAATCCCATTGCGCACTGTATGGTTGTTTCAAATGTTTTATCGAACGTCAACAACATCCACTCGCCAGTTAATATACTCTGCTAATAGACAGGAGCGCTTCAGCTTTTTAAATTATACATATCAGTTTTAATAACAGCGCTCGATAACCAATACTACGCGTGAACTTATCTTATTTTCAATTCCATGTCCGTTTTCGCTATCGTGTCTCATTAATCGTTCCTACTTTACGTACTGTGTCTCCACTGTTCGTAGATTCGTTCGACGAACCGAGCATAAATTAAAAAAAAAAAAAAGAACTGTAACCCTCGCATTCCTCGAACAGCGATCCGAAAAGTTCGAAATCCTTGGCCTACAGAAGGTTCCCCGCCTCGAAGCGTCGCTGAGACGCCACGAGGAGAAAGGGTGTACCGGTTGCCGATGTCGACGAACCCGAAGAAGGTTGACCAAGGCCGTTCGGCTCTATTTATAGCGAGCCAGCAACCATGTAGACATTTGCCCGGAATCGTATTTTCGTAGATCCTCGCGCGAAGCGTTCGCCAGGCGTCTCGAGGAATCCAGAATGGTCCCAGCGACGCCACCCGCGAGAGGCTCCCCGCCTCCTCTTCGCAGCCGTCCGCTCAGGAGCGCGACTCGAGGACTCGACTGATCGCTTTATCCTGCGTCACGGTTTCTTATCGAGCGGCTCGAGTACCGAGATACGCGCGGAATTTCCGCGACGTGGATCGACTCCGCGATGATAAACCCGTTCAAAGTTCACGTCCGAGGCTCCTCTCGCCGCCCGGAATCGAGTAAATAGTTTCGCGTCGCGAACCTTTGATCTTTTTTCTGGTTTATCGGGAATTACGAAAAAAAAAAAAGAACGCGCTGACTCGAGCGTGCGGGATTTCGTAAAATCGAAAGCGTGCCGATCGCTCGTTTCCAGCGGAAATTTTTTCGTTCCTTCAACTTTCGGCTCGAGCTCTCCCGGTACGATTCCCGCCTCGAACTTCTATTCATTTTGTAACGAGAGGAATTATGGATGACGGTGGAATTATTGGTACGAGCACGTCGAGTGTGCGGTGAACGAGATTCCGTCGAGAGAGAACTTTCCGATGTATTCGTGAATAAGGCTATTCAGCCGCTGTATCTGTTGATAAGTCATTTCGCTAACGTTACAAAATATTCGAGCCAACTTTTTGCGCGAGCTAATCAGTTTTCTTTGAGATTGGAACGTCGTACGTTGAATAGAGCTTCTTACTTGCGCGATATTATAGACCAACGTTGCAAAAATGAGGAAAAAACGCGACAGAAAAGTGTGCCCGTATCGAAAGTTTACAAAACTAGGGGAATATTAAAAAGAGCATCGACTCGACTCCTATAATTACGCAATGGTGTGTTCTGGGTGGAATTGTTGCACCCAGAAATTGATAGCTTCTCGAATATCGTTTGTTAATTAAAGCCGACTATTTCGCTTCGATTTAATGATACATGTACAGCCGCGCGCTGTTTCTCCTCTAAAGGGGGAATTTTTCGATAAATTGTCGGGGCGGATAACTCGATAGCGAATAGATAGCAGAGGAGAGTTTGTTTTAATGATACGGGGAGTATCATTTAACCTAGTTCAAGGCAATAATTCTGGTGCGTTTATAGCCGCGCGCGAATATTGCGCTTGTCAAGCGATTAAAACAGTTTTATTGGCTTCCAAATTGATTACACCTCGCGCACGCATTGTCACCGGTTAATGCCAGCTGTATGCGAGTGTCGTTTCTCTTGGTACGGCCGCGCGTAGAGTTCGCAGTGGAATATATTAATCGGAACAATTTATTCGCGGACACTTCGCGGTGGCCGAACTGTCGCTCTTTCCGAGGCCTGTTAATATTCTCTGAGCGATATGCATCGCGTATCGCGGAGCAATTAATCATTCGATGAGACCAGCCGCAGCGACTGATCAGTCGCAGCGATCGTTGCGCGCTAAAAGCTATCGAATTCTTTTAAGGAATGTACAACTCCTTGTATCGTCTCGAGTTTAAATTCTAAATTTTCAGCAACGTTTAGCAATTTTTAAAAATCGTTGGCGTAATGATAACTGGCAGCGTGCATCTGACTGAAGAAAATGAATAAAACAAATTGGTTTCGCTGTGGAAGATCGCAGCGTGGGTAACGCGAGCAATTAAAACACGCGACCGTGGGCATTCCTGCGCTTTGATGTTTTTTCGCGCCGTCTCTGCGTTCTCCGTGCATTTCCGACGCGCGTGACAAGACAATTCGTGCTCATCCGCGGAACGCAAAACGCTATCGCGTTGTTGTTCGCGGGAAACCGGAAATAGGTGGTAGCGTAACCGGTCCAGGAGCGAGTTTTCCACGTTTTCTGCTGCTTCACGCATTTGTAGGCGGCGTGTCGCGTGACGCTCTCTATCATTTTGTCTGTTTGTTTATCGGTTATCCGTCGAATAATCGTTGGTATTGGCCCGATTCAAGGTGAATGCGATCGAGGTTGAATCTGCCCGGTTAATCAACGACTACGAAACCACACGGCTGTAAGAGAAGAACCGATATTAGTTGATAGTTGCACGGTAAAACTTGTTACGTCGTATTGTCGTAGCATTATGTAACGCTGCAATTATTTTTTTAAGTGTCACGGAATGAACGAAACTGTCCGTTATTAAACTGCGACAAATCTCCCTTTAAATTCCATTTCTTGAACCGTGTCCGTACAAAAACATACACGAATTTGCATGAACGTCCGCAGGCTACGTGCAATTTATTCACGGAAATACGTATATATTTTAGTATTCCTCTGTGTGTATATTTGTTTAAAAAAAATCAGAGAAAAAAGTATCCGACGTGTGTAAGGTAGTCGGAGACACGAATTTAACGAATTACACAGTCTCGAGCTGCAGTTAACGACTCCAACTTCATCCGGCTGCAATTAGTTGAAGTATACGCGTCTCTAATGACGTTTGTGTTTGTCTTCTCGTACGGCATAAGCTCAGACTACGCAGCAACTCTTTGTACGAGACCGAAAAACACAAATAGAACATTTTGCAGTACATTTAACAGTACAGTCACTCATAATTATATTTTTCCGTCTCGATCGCAATACGGTTCTAAGTCAATACATCGCCATTCTATTCCCCTGGCTGATCGCTGCCTTTTCACTTAAGCTGCAGAATCCAAAACCAACTCCAATCGTATCCTTCCAAATGGACGCTGCAACAGTCAACGCATCGTCGTGCCGTTCTACGTTTCTACTTAATTTCCACTTTCCAGGTTAAGCTGAGATGAATCGAAACAAACCGCGATTGTGTTCGCGCAGGCGAACGGAATTCCTTTCGAGAAAGCGGTAACTGCGTTATCGAGCGATTATTTTAACCTGTCGATCGATCGGACGTGACTGAATCCCACCGCTGGCGATCATAAACTGTCGCTTTACTCATCCGTTCTTTTGTTTCCCGGAGTTATAGCCAGCGTAAAACGCTTTACTGCAGCGGTCACAAGGTTGTGGCCCGACTGCGGAGCAGAACGCGCGTTCCCTCCCTCGCGGTGAAAACGCGTTTTTCGAACGACTCGTCGTCGTTCGTCGGTTCGAAACTACGTATATTCGTCGCTGTTTACAACGTTCGTCAATCGCGCGACAAAAACGGAACGTTAAACGTTTGCCGGCCGTTCGAATCAGCTTTTCGTCACGCGCGATGAACAATCAGCGAAATCCCGTGCGCCCCGCGCTCGCGTTTAACATTTCGACTGCGAGATTGTTTTTCGATGGGAAACGAACGATACATATTTTGCCGCGCTGCGAAACGGCGCTGGAAATGATGGGAAAAGGGAGAAGGAGGGGGAGGGGGAGAGGTAAAAAAACACGATGAGCCGGGGTTGCCGTTTTATTTAGATACTTGAATAAATGGGGCCATTTGCGCGCGTCGTAAAGTGGAATGACTGGTACGAATTTTATTTTTCGATGATTTAAATTGTTTTTCAGTCTGAGGGTGTAACGCACGGTAATGGACGCTGGATTCATATTAATTGCACGTAAAACTGGCGTGCTGTTCGCGTGCGTACACCATCGAACGTATTTATTGCGTCGTTCGAGCATCAAACGCGTTTCGACGATTTATAGCGTTCGTTAGACTTAGATATACATTATCGCTCGATTTTTATTCGAATCGCGAAGGATCGCGGATAACGCTGCGCGAATTCTATCACGCAACATCGTTTTGCGATATCGAGTCAGAATTACGTCTGGCTCGAAACAGAATTCGAAACGAACAATCCGGCGAGGTAATCGCGTCGATTAATTAAAACCAAGCGGCTCTCTTTCTCCTGCTTAATGAAATTCCGTTCGCTCGCGCAATTCTCGCTCACCCGTGGTTTCCATCTTCGAATATCGTCTTCCTCCCCGATATCCGACACTTTGTACGAAACCGTGGAATTCCTCGCGCAGGCTGGACACACCGGGTCGGTCGTCGCGGGTAATTCGAGAACCAAACCGGTTCGTTCTTATGAAATTTCTCGATGCCGTAAGCCCTTTTAACATTCCTGGGTGGAACGCGGGTTTTTTCATTGAATTTGAACGCGGACGCGGCCACCCTCGGGCGCCACCCCTCGAGCCACGCAAGAAGGAGAAAGAAAAGCGTCTTTCTCGCGTTCGCGGGGCGGAATCAAGCTCGCTTCGCGCGGGAATAATTAAGGGTTGGCGAGCAGAACGGGAGAGGCGAGGACGTGGCGAGAGGGGTGAGAGCGGCGAATTTCCGTTCCGCTGTTGAAAATTGAAGGAACAACCCGTCCCGCTGGGGGAGCCGAGCAATTTTACGAGAGACCAACGCCACGTAACGAATTGGAGTAATTGTCGGTTCGTTAAAGTGTCTGTATCGCGGACGGGAAATTGTATTTATCGTTCTTTCTCGATCCGTTTCCGCGGACGCTTCTCGGAGCGGAATTTGTCGGCCATTTTGGTCTCGAATTCGTGATTTTGGGCAATCAAAAGAATCGTTGCTTCTTGAGAAATGTGTTGTAACTATACTTTGGATCGTTGAGTCGCAAGGCTTAGGGAATAAACGAGCGAGAGCAATCATAAATATTTATGTTCGAGTGAATAAGTGAGTGAACGTTTTAGATTAGCCAGTATTAGCATAAAAGAACCGTTAGTATTTACCATCCACTTTCGAGTTAACGTTTGCTTTTACGTAATTTCGTGCGCTAAATACGAAGTAAAACAAAGTGAATATCGTTCGCTTCGATTTATTTGCACTACACAGATTTCGTCACGCAGAAGGGAATAAACGAGTGTATATATTTACGTACGGAATTCTATTAGGTATGAAATGGAGAGGCAGTACGTTCCAAATATAGTTTCGAGTGAATTGAGTTTAAAGTCCATTTGCCTGCTTTTAACAGCGCGTAGCATTCCCTTTGCTCGCGTCGCAACATTCTTTGCTTCAGAGACAACGTAATCTACGACGTTATTTTTGTAGCAAATGAAGATTAAACATGAAAGCTAAGCCATAATTGTGGCAACCTTCCGACACTCGCCATTAGATGGACAATAACGCAAACTGTTCTCCACGAATCCTCGCTTCAGTCTTCGCGCAAGAGAATTCTAAAACAATCCGCCTGTCTCTTCCTTCCCTCTCTCCACGCTCCTCGTAACATTAGTCTTTAAGACAACAAAAAAGTTCGTATCTCGTCACTCAAGGCTAAACTATTATCTAGCTACACGATAAAGAAATTATAGTAGAGTACAAACATTTGTTCGAGTGGCTGCCGTACGTGCGACAATAATATTTATCATCGTTCGCGTTACGTTTCATTCAGTCACAAAAATTGTATACCTTTTGGGCCGCGTAACAATGTTTACATAAACGCGAGCCGCTGATTAATTCTTGAAAAATATTTTTCGCTATTCTCCAATCGTGCCAACGATCTCTACTTTTAATTTCCGCAGCATAAATTGCTACCGTTTAGAAATAATCGATCTCATTAAATTAAAATTGCTCCGAGGTGAGCTAATTTAAAAGATCGAGGAAGCAAATTAGGCACGGAATAGAAGTGAAAATTGGCCGTTCTTTACATTTAATTACGCACAATCGATCCTATTCATCCGACGCCAATTAGTCCGAAAATCAGCGCGACAATTAACACATTACTGGGGCGACAAAGGGGCGGAATAAAAGGCAGCGCGGGGAAAAAAGATGAGTTGAAAGAACGGCATAAAAGCGGAACAACCCCCCAGAGACGCCTCGAACGATTCAGTTTTCGCGACGAGGAGCGGTGGGCCCCGTTTCATCCGCCCCATAAATTCATCCAGCCGTAGCCCCACGCCGTAGCTGAGAGACAGGAATGCTCACGCGTGCCGAATATGAAAGTCAAATACGCTCGTCTGCTGGTAAGGCTCGTGGAATGATTTTCGCGGGCCGGCCAAAAGGGAAACAGGGTTGTCAGAGCGAACCAAAAGGAAAGGCGGGGAGAAAAAAGGAACCGGAGGAGAGGAGCAGCACTAAAAATCGGGGAATCGTGAGTTCTCCGACGTTTGCCCCTAAAGTGGGCTAGAAGAAGTCGTCGCTTGTCCGTTTCCCTTGCTCTCGAGTATTCGCGCGCTATTTTTCATTATTTCATACAGTATCCGCAATAGTTTTGGTGTCTCACGTGGGTTCTCGTTGTAAGAATTATTCTCGCACGCTAATTAATAAGCTAGGCAGACATTGCGTACCACAGTCGAGGAGTGGGAACAAGTGAAAACATCTGTGATAGGTGTCTGACAAAAAAAAAGTGCGACATCCTTCGATTGTCAATCCAGTGTCGCGGTAACTCGTTCGAAACAGACAGGCGTACGTTGTCTGCGGAAGGGAAAAGTATTTCCTAACGAATCTATCGTATATAATAGCAAGCGTGTCAAATGATAACTCCGAAGCGAAGCACGGGGCGGACGTACGCGTATTCCATATGCGCGTACAAATATTCACGAACGCGATAGCATTGTGGGATAGCGGTAGACAGGGCCGCGCGCGATGGTGCTGTACATTATGCAACGGCCTTTTTAAAAGTGTACGTACACAGACCGAAAAAGTTCCAGACACGGCGAGCTGGCCCGAAAATTTAAATTGCACCGCGCAACTTTATGCTCCACGGCCTGTTCTCCCCCGCCCCTCGTTTCCTGCCACCGCTCGTCTTTCCGCGATTATTCTTTTTGCGTACCTCCCCTTGCTTTCCCTTTGTGTCTCCGTGTACCGTGCACCGCCACTTTTCCTGCCCTTTCTCTTCTATTTCCCCTTCTCACCCCCGGTTTTTCGCTGTTCGCTCATTCTTCGTTTCTTGTCGCGCGTCCTCCACTCTTCAGCCGCTTCTTTATTTGTTGGTTTTACCAGGCACCGCGCACTTTCGAGTTTGGCGCGTCGCGGTTTCGGCGACTCGCGATTCTTCGCGTGCATAGATCGCGATGGCTGGCGGCTTCCTTCCGTGGGAATCGAGCTGGGACTTTTTATCGCAATCCGATTGCGTTGGAAGAAGGAATTTGGAGTATTTGAACGCGCGGCAAATTCGAGCCAAACTTTTCCTCTGCGTCGATCGCTCTCATTGCGACGTCCATTTTCGTGCCTCGAATAAGAGGATTAAGACGGACAAATTTATTCCTGTCGTTTCGAGTTCATAAGTCGCCGCGTATCTACCCGTGGCTGTCAAATGCTCGCTCGGACTGAAAGCAAACTGCACTTACGGAATTCCACGGGAATAAAAGAAACTCCTCCGCGCATAAATGAATAAACTTCCCGCTAGATAAAATCAAATTTATTAGCTCGCGTCCGGCACTCGATTTATCAATTCCTCGAATTGAGGCACGTATATAGACCAGGGAAGGGGAGCTGGCGAAGGAATTATGCCAGCCGAGTGAATTAATACCATTTCGCGTTGTTGCTCAACACGTTCGCATTCCCCGGGTTATCGACGCGAATCGATAGCTTTGAACTTTCTTTCGCCGGCATTTTATGCTAATTGAGAGGACCTGGGATCTCGCGCCGGGATCAAAAGTGAAAGGTGGCCCGCGGTCCCGATTCGGAGCGGAATCTGAAACGTGAAAGGTCTCGGTTCGTCCCTATTCCTGAAATAACGCGCCACTCGTTGCTCTTTCGCGGCTACCTTCCAGCCTTTCGGGACCATCGAGCCCTTACTTCCAGACTTTAGCAGATTTTGAACCCTAATTTTATCAAACTATGGAGCAAAAATTCGTTTCAAATATTATTGCGACATTCGTGCGTTTTATTAACTTAAAGTCAAGTAACACATCTCTCGAATGCAACTTCGAACAAATGCCAGAGGAATTCGCCCTCCAGGAACGCCGTTGGCGTCAACGTATGATATTCCCAGCGAGGCAAATTCCGAAACGCCGCCAGAGTCGTGGGCCTCCGCGTCTGGATTTCGCATAAACTCGTCGTTCATCGACTGCAGTCAAAGCAACTTGAGCGCGAACCATGGTCCCCCTCGATTCCCATCGGTTTCTTTCGCCGTTTCCGGCGCGCGGTGCATTATGCAGGCTCGCCTCGATAGCTGCAATCAAAGGAGGCGCGTGCACCGCCGCGTCGGTCGTTCGCGAAAGCGTCGTGCAAGAAAACGTCCCTCGTCCGTGATAAATATTCGCTGGTTTCTCGAGCGTTGCGACGGGCACCCGACAGACTGGCTCGCTCTGGGAAGAAACGTCGCTACGCGGAGCGAGAGAAGTCGGGGTGGTAAGATCGCCTTTGATAGCGACGAGTCGCTCTGCCGCGTACTAATTACGCGGGGCTGCGGGACGTATTCGAGGGGAAAATACTGGAAATAAATTTAAATGATAAGCTGCTTCGACGGTGGCGCGTTTCATAATTCATGGCTTCGCGCGAATAAAGAAATGGCGGCTAAATAAAGATCCGTTTCAAGTATTCTCCCGCGTTGCGTGTTATATCTGTGTGCGTGTATCGTGGTCGCCTCTTATTTCTATTGTAGACGACTCTAGGGGGGAATTTTGACAGATTTTGGTGTTCGATTTTCGAGGGAAGAGTGATAAAGGTCTACATGACGGTGCGACGCACAATTGTGGATATTACATTGTATTGATAGTGGATGTCGAATTTGATGATACATGTTTAAGAACTTGTTCGTCGAAGTGTTTATTTGCGTAGTATGTCTACTTTCGGCTTGATTAACAGCAAAACCGATTACTTTCTCTGCTCGATCAAATCGTTCGAAGAATCTCTCCCAAAGGAGCCTCGCTTCAAAAGAATCAGCCGAAATCAGAAAGAATCGAGTCGCGTGCACTCCGTATTTCGTACAAAACCAACTCGCGATACTAGGAGCGATGACTTCATCGTGTCTCGATTCGCATTCCGTTGCGTCACTGGGGCAAGAAGCATTTGCACAAAGCTCCGCAGGAACGTATCCACCGACTGGCTGAACGTTTCTTGGAATATAAACCGAATTAAACGTTCCATTCCGTTCCCAGCTACGATTCCTCCCAGGGTCGATCGATTTCCCGCGTTCGATCGCGCTCGGTTTGAACAGCCGATCCACGTTCGCATCAATCACCGATAGACAGTTGGGCGCGCGTGCACACGCGTTTCGTTCAAACGCGAGATGTTTGCGCCCGCCAAACGTGAGTTGCGTAACCGATAAATCCTTTCTCTTCATCCTCTCTGCCATGTGTGCCCGTTTAACTCGCGTAAGAGTGCATAATGAGGCACATGTGCGTACGAACGCTCTGCTTGCATTGATCTCGGCGTCGGATCTTCGAGCATTCCGCTCGATGGAGCTCCGCCTGCTTCCGCGTGGAAAATTTGGAGCCAAGCGAGCGTGAGATTCTTGCGGTGTCGCGATTCTTGAAATCTGTCGCGCAAGAGACGAGATTCGAATAGATTCCGTGGAATCCATAGACGCTGGTCCCTTGCAAAGGAACGTTAATTCTCGATGATCGTTGGCGATGGTAATCTTTTATAAATCGGAGAATCGATTCTGTTTGGTTGAAACTTTCTATTCGGGAGATCGAATTAATTGCCAAGTTAATTCTACTGTATATTTGCAAGAGATAAGTGAAAATTTATCTAGATTTTATCACGATATCAGTGCTTTCGATTGCGTGGCACTGTGACACATGACGCAGAGATTATCGCATTAAGCACACGGAACTGGGTTGAGGGGTGGGCGCTGCGTGCGGAACGCGAAATGCTCGAGTTGTATCCGGTATTAGCGAGAAGATACCCCAGTGACGGATAATACGTGACATTACATCACATTATGCATGCCATACGTGCAACCGTAGTTCGTTACAAACTCTCTGTCTTTATCCTCTCGAGTGCTTATTTGCATAACAGTAATCCCTGCCTCGGAACTCTTTTGTGTCTCGTTATTTCCGTGCGAAGACACTCGTGCGATTTCTATACCGGTGACGATTAATCTCTGCGTTCGCGAGAATGTGTTCCCGCGACGTTAAAGTGGAGGTCGAGTGCTTAGTTAAAAAGATCGCGGAGTTTGCGAAACTTTGTAATTGGATTGGCCCGAGTTTAGTTTCACTGAATATTCCGTACAATATTTTTCAGTAAACCCCGAAAGTTCCTTATTGACTTCCCACGAGAAACGCTTGCTTTAATAATGCTTCGAACAGACTTGCGCGCATGCGGAATGCTATCAGCAGTAGATTATATCTGAAGTGTGTTTAATTGATAATAGATGAATCGATCAATAATTTGCCAAAAGCTAGAGATAGATTTCATTTGTGAGAATGTCTGATTCCAGTCTTATCGGCTTTATCGTCCGTTTAAAGTATTTTATAATATATTATCGCGTGGTCAGGTGTCCCGACTTACTGATAATAATAAAGTACGATTACCACTGTTTACCATTATCAGCTGTCAACGATTATCGATGCTATATATTAGCAAGTTTTTTTCATTTAGATATACGTCGCACACAAGTCCTCGAACAATGTTTAGCAAAGTAGAATAACTTTCCATTTATATTTCCCTCTATTTACTCCTTCTGGGAATACTGGCTCTTTCACTTCCACTTTCACGAAAGCAATTAATCTAACGGTGAAACACATCGCGTTCGACCAACATCCAAACAAACCGTGGATTTCGAGTAGATCTAATATCAGCCACAAATCAGTACTGTAGATCGATGCATTATCGATAAAATTCCAGCTGGAGATGACCACAGAGTACAAATAAAGGGTTAATCTCCCCCGCGGGAAGTTCAGAACGGAGCGAAGAAAGGGGAAGCCAAACGAGCCCCGACATCAATCCCAATAGTTTCATCCCTCGAAAAGTACAAGCTGTATCGTTGCAAATCGACGTTCAGAAATAACCAGCATCCCGCCCTTTCAACTTTTCCAATCATACCCCCGACGGAACTTGTCTGGAAATCCTGCGGTCGTGGAAAGGATCGTAACGGAAGTTGAACGAAGGGGTGGGCCAACTTTTCCTTGGTCCGTTTGCGCGTCTTCTCGCCGCGGGTCTAACCGTTGACCCTGGAACAATACCGCGAGCAGCTTGATTTATTTCGACCGCCTGATTAACGCGCCGCGGAAATACATCTTGCTGTCAGGGGCAAACCACCCCCAAGTTTTTCGCCACCGTCTCGCGATGAATAATCAACGGAAATATTACGCGAAACGGCTCGGACGCGCGTAACAGTTTCGCGTTGATGAACTGCTGCAAAATTGAATTTTTTCGCTCTCGTTTCGAACGTATTTCCGGAGATTTTCGAAGAGGTCGAAGACTCCCGCCATCGCGTCGATTTCGATCGAATTAAAAACGATGGAATATTGAAAGCGCTATTGGAGAACGAAAGACACACTCGAAACGCTATTTTCAACGTTCATTTACCAAGTTAAAACTCCGGTTTCGACTATTTATTTCGGCTTTATTGCTGAACATATACTGATTCCGCTCGTGTAATAATAAATCTTGCCAACGGGGGAGGGTAACGGCCGCGTTCTGGCGGGTTAACGTAACCGTTAATTTTCCTCGCGACGAACCGAGCGAAATTCGAAGGTCGGGTACAGGATGAAGGGGAAAAAAGAGAAGGAAAAGGGAGAGAGAGGGAGAGAAAGGAAGGGATAAAAAAGGAGGAACGGAAAGAGCAGAAGGATACGGGCGAACAAAAGGGTCCCCGGTAAATCCATCGTTTTCGTTGCGTTCGGACCACCGTGGTGGCTCGTTCGCTAAAAAGTTCTCGCTCGTCTCGTCAGGATGATTTATCGACGTATTGGCAGGGGAGCACGCGGCTCCATCGATCTCTCGTAGCCGCGAATCGTTTCCAGCTTACTCGAGAAAGCAGTTTAGCGGTACATCCTCGCGAATGCCACGACGGCCTCTCTATGCTCCCCTCCATTCCCTCGCTCTCGCTCGACGATGATGAAAAATGACGTTGTTCCGCGGCGACAAGGAATTCTTTCGCCTCGTTTGACGCGCGACCAGGAATTAATTTATCCTCATTTTTGCGACTCGAGACGTCGTTCCGTCGACAGTTCCTGTTCTGCTGTTCGAACTCGAACGGGAGAGGAGGTCGGGAAGCTGAAAAATTGTGTGACTCGCCGCGTTGACCTCATTTGATCGTTCGGCTGTGCTCGATTTTTCTTCCGATTCGAAGCTTCGGTTCCCGCAAATATTTGCCGTTTTTGCGCACTGCTTTTCATTGTTCAAACAAAGGGCAATATTGCCGGCGCCGCGATCGCTGGCGGAAACGAAGTAGATCAAAATCGAGTAAAGTGTTTCGCTGTTCCGAGTTGAAGAAGTAGGCCACCGGGTCCTCCCAGGGCTTGACCTTACACACCTTTGCGAGGGACGTATCCATGATCGCGAGTGCACTTCCTTTCTACGCTATCTGTTTCTAGAACGCTCGAGAGACCCTTCACAGAATCGAATTACGTAGCCATTTCGAATTTCCAGGGTCTTTTTCACATTACTCGAGCGGTTGGTTATTAAACTTATTAAAATGCATCGGCTGGCTTTCTGTTGAATTTACAAATTTCCAAATTTCGAAGTAATCGCAAAGTTATGCGGGCTCTACATTGAAAATTCTGTAGCATTTTTCTGAAAAATAACTCGCGACGGACGTGCATCGTGTTGACTCGTGACGAACAAATAACAGCCAAAGGCGGTACCGGCGAAAGAATCGCGAAGGACGCCTAATCCGGAAAAGACCAAAGAACTCGCGTCGCCCATTGCAGGTGGAATACCCGTTCTTAACGCCATTGAGAGTTTTCCGTGTCAACGGAGATCAAGGGAACGGTAGTTGGCGGGTTCGTATCAGTCGGAAACATTATCAGCGGCTGTTGTTCCGGCCTCGCTGACGGAGTTTAAGCCTCGTTGTCAATTGGAACGGGGCGGGCACCCCTGGTGCTCCATTGTTCACGCGGCCCACCCTGGCCTATCGCCACGGCGAAGTTTCTGAAGCGGGCCGTGGGACCTTTGATATCGAGGAAAGTCTGTAATCGCGACTACCGTGCATCTGTCAGCCGATAGCTGTTCGAGGATGTCGCAAAATTTCCTCCCTTCCTTCGAAACAGGGTTCTCGTATCCACGTTTCGTTTCAGTTCAGGGAATTACGCGCGCCCCCCTCGCTATTGTGCGTAAAATCGCGTAATACGTCGAGCAATTCTTATTGTTGAGCAAATGTGGCAAGAACTCTGCGCACCCCAAGTCAGTTCGATTCGGATTACGTTGTCTTGTTTGGACGTTGAGTAATTCAAGTCGCACGACAAGTGGTCCACGTTAGACCGGTTTTAAAGCGAGCAACGAAGGGTATAGAGAAGCAAGTTGGAAACGATGATGCGCCGTTTAAAAGAACGCAGCTAATAACTGTCAGGGCACCAACCGCGCAAACCTGTCACAGTTCACGTTGATAAGGGTGCTCTTACGAGACGATATAACAGGTTGAAATGATCCTATCGGACGCGCGTTATTTTGTGTCGAAACCTCGAACTGTCCAGCAGACCGTTGCTACTTGTAACTCCAATTGTCCTCTTTCGACATTTTTTAAAGCATGAAACCAAGAGATCTGTGTTTAAATGGTCTCGGTTCTTCAAATCGTTGGATAATCCCATGAGTTCAAGAGAAACACGAATTATCACAGTTCCAAGAAGAGGATTATTCGCAGCTAAACCACGCAGAATGTCGGGGTATTCCCCGTACTCTCCGACAATAATGGGCAATCAACAGAAGTTCGTTTAATAGCCTCGCATACGAGACGCGAGGACTGCCATCGTACGAGAAAAATATCGCAGGAATCGCCTCGAATCGCGTATTATTTTACGGAGAATTATGCAACACCTCTACGTAATTTGAGCCTGGCGTTTGTTTCCACAAATTATTGACATCGTTCGACGTAATTATTTTTGCGATTATATTTCCATAATTACGACTGGCCTTCTGCCTACGTAACCAACCCCCAATCGCGCGTCTGTCTAATTACGGACTGTCCATAAAGTCTTGATCTATTTTAGTGGAAATCTGATTTACGATAATGCGCGTGTCTGTACGTAAACTGTCCAATTTAAAACGTTGCCAGCGCGGTAGCGTTTATTGCTCTACTTAGGTTCGTTTTGAAATTATCGATAATGTCCATCTGAATTCGACCGAGACTCCGCGGAAACCCCGCGTGTAACAATTATTATCCACTGCTGGGAATGAAATTTTTTCACTGGGCACAGAAAAACGTTCTTAACGCGAGAATAATGGCGAACGAAAGCGTTCGAAAGTACTGTGAAACGCATATTTGCACGGTTCGTTTTTAGCAGCGATCGGAGTCGCGTTCGTTCCTCGTGGAAACGTTCGACACGCAACTGTTTTATGGACACTGTGTCCTTTCCAGAGGGGCAAGAAATTATTTCTGCTTCGATTGATACGAAATCGGGCGCGGCAAAGAAAGGCGAGAGCTACGGAGGAATTTAATTAAGCAATGCTTTATGTTGAAAAATTGCCCGTTCGCAATCGGAGGAACTTTGTTAATTTCTAACTGTTTCGTTGAAACGCGAAGCGAAGACGATTCGCCGTGGAACTTTAAAAGCATTCCCTTCCGTCGATTATTCGCGAATCGCAGGCAGAGTTAAATACAAGAATCCGCGTGCTTGTAAATTTTTATTTTCGTTCACCAAAGCTCCTTTTTCTCCTAAAATATGACATAAATGAACATTAAAAAAAAAAAAAATTAAATCTGACAGACAACGAGTTTAAATTTAATTCAAGCTGCAGCACAATGTAAAGCGACGGAAATAATTGTATAAAATATCGAAAACGAGACTCGTCGATCATCATTGCACATCGCCACGAGAAGAAATCATCGAAACGTTACAATATCCAATTAATGGCACCACGAACAGACATTAAAAGTCTACCGTATCCCCAAGCGTAACCGCAGCTCCGCGAACAGGTTCAGGCATCCACGATTCAAGTGTCCGGAAGGTATCATCTGGAATCGCGTTAAGGCGACGATTCTCAGGAGCCCGATGCATTTTTCCCGCCAGTCAGGCGACGCCATTACGCGACGGTAAACAACGACCCCTCCCAGCCAGTTCTCTTAACAAGAAAGGATTCCATCGCGAGATCTCTCGAAGCGGAGCTGGTTTCCGTTTAACGATAAGAGAAAAAGGGACAGGAAAAAAGGAGGAGGAGGAGGGGAGGATGGAGAGGTCCGACTATAATCGTTCGCTGGTTAGGTTCGTTCCGTCGAATCGGAAGGCGCACCCCTCGTTTACTCGGGGTTGCACCGTCCTCCTCGTCGACGGAGTTGCACGGCGAATCGGAAAGGGTTGCTCGGTTTACTTGGGCCGCGAATTAAGACGGTCCTCGCTGATTAGCTGGATATTTGTGTTGTGCGTTTGATAAGAACGCCTCCCTCCCCACCGACGGTCGCGCAGACGGCGAGGTTTGATTGGTCGTTTCGCGAGTCCCTTTGACTGGCGTGTTTGCCAACGCGATCTTCTTTGCAACCCTTTGAACGCCTCGCCCCTGTCTTTTGCCCGCGGACTCGAGGAACTGCGGCGTGTTTTCGTTCCGTGGAAATTCCGACGAAAGAGCCACCCCGGAAAACGGGGAATGATAAACGGAGGAAATTGTGGAGCAATTTCGTTCTGCCTGTTTACGATGGTGGGTTTGATGGGGTCGAGATTATACGGGGAGTGGCGACGCATAATTGGATGGAACGGAGTGTTCGGAAGTAAAATTGAATTTCCGGCTATTGCTCAATTATGATTCTTTGCCACGAGTATTTGGAGATCTCCAGATATCCCCAGCGTTTCCCTCTTCGAGCCAGCAATTCGAACGTCCACCGATTAATTAGCCGCGCGCCATAATTTGGCCGGAGAACTTGCCTCGAGGAACGATCGTTTAAAAACGAGAACTTTCCTTTATCGAACGGATACGAACGAGCTCTACGACACGATTTGGACGTCGCCTCCCCGAATTCAGGGAAATAATTGCAGTCACCGCGCGAAGTAGGAAGAGATGTAAGTCGGAAGACAAAGGAGGGATGGGGAAAAACCCGGGACGGAACACGAGGGGCTCTTAATTGCGCCCCATAAGTTCACGTCGCGACTGTTGCAAGAAGTTGCGCGTAATCTCATAGAAGTCGCTAAATAAAACGCATGGCTGTCCCGTTCTTTCCTTTAGGGTTGCGCCCTCGCGTAGCCGAGCCGAGAGGGGTTCAGCACTCGATGCCCACTGTATCAGCATCCCTGTGCTTCCTTATTTCTTGCCTCCGTGGCGTCGAGAAAAATGCACGTTAAATCGCGTAAAACGAAAACGGTGTATTTGTCGCGGAAGCTGCTTCCAGCGCACTCCCGGTTGCTCTCGCGCCTGTTTTTCACGTTATGCGATATTTTCGTTCCTGTCACCCCTTCCGGAGCACCTCGAGCTGCCTCGAGAGGGTACTCGTTAAAAGCGACATCGAGATAGCTACGTAGAATAAACCTCGAACGATCGAGTATCAACGTTTATCGAAGGAAATGTTGGGCTATGACAACGAGCTATAATTTTAGATCTTCCGTGTAGTAATTGCGTATGCTTACACTGTTTATGTAACACGCCAATTTAATTTTGCACGATTACATAGCGCGATCTTCACGCAGCGAAACGTTGGCTCGTGACGTTCGAGCTTCGAAATAGCATGATTGTTGATCAACTAGACGTGCACTATCGACATCTATTTCTATCGAGAAATATAAGCGAGAACCAAAAATTCACAGGGTAATCAATGGTGTCCGTTTAACGAAGGATATCGAAAACAGCGATGAAAGGATCGTTTAAAGGCGACGCTCGAGGAATGCATCCGCAGCGTTTAATTAGAAGCGAGACTCCGTTCGGGGTATAACGAACCTTTTTTTTTTTTTGCCGCTTCGGGTAATTCAAAAACGCCGTCGAGCCGCGCAGGGCGTTGTTTTAAATTCATACGCGCGTACGTACCGCGCCGCAGCAATTAAGAATAGGAACGTATGGTAATGATTCATTTCTCCGGTATATCGAGCGTAAACTTTCTTCCTGGTCGCTGGCTGTGCACGCCCCGTCG
Organism: Xylocopa violacea; assembly: GCA_963969225.1. Taxonomy (NCBI): domain Eukaryota; kingdom Metazoa; phylum Arthropoda; class Insecta; order Hymenoptera; family Apidae; genus Xylocopa; species Xylocopa violacea. The sequence continues at coordinate 17,764,584 of CAXAJV010000014.1, forward strand.
CCTGACGTATTGTTCTAACCGAGTTGAGGCAATTTACGCGTTGATTTAAACGAGTGACGAGGATTGTACCTGCGCGGGACAAAAGCTGGGAACAGCGTCGACGAGTATTGCCCTGTCTAACGTCAGCTCTGTGAAACTCAGTGGGCTGTAAAAACCGAAGATCCTTCGTGAAAACGGATTTATTATTACTTCATTGTCGAACGAAAGCAAACGCAGACTTCGATAAACTGGTTACCACTACACAAGCAGAGCGATCTACTCATTGAAGGCTCGCAAAGCTTCCAAATACGCCTCGAAGCGACACTCCAGTCCGTCGTCGAAAAGCGACGAGGGCTCGTTCGTAACTGGGTCGACGCAACTTCACACCGGAAGGTCAACCCTGCGTAGAGAAAGAAAAAAAAAAGAGAAAGGGAACGAGGGACGGCCTGGAAGAGGTGGTCTCCGCTTTAGAAGTGAAAATTTCACGAACGAGAGGGTACAAAGGATCGGAAGAAAGAGGATCGGGTAACCTTGTCGGGTGAAGAATGACATCGGCGAGGGCGAGAGAGAGGGAGGCGAGAAGGGCGCGAGAAAAGGAGAAGGAACTCGTTCTTCCCTGAAAGCAGACGTCCTTCGTGGCCAGCGAGAGAGCTCTTTTTAGCGGTATTCTCAGCTGCACGCGAAAACGCCGCCTGGGTAAAATGCTAATTACCTCGCGGAGGTTGTTTCCTGCGTGTAAAGGCGCATAAAACCGGGACGAGGGTAGCGACCCCTCCTCGTCCCATGTATATTCATACAGTTTTCACGTCCCCCTCGATTACTGCGCGCACCCTGGCCCTCTCCCTCTGCCTCAGCCGTTCGTGTGCCATTCTATGAGATGCACTTTGACCTTACGCCGTCTCTCGCGGAACGTCGCTCCTTCTTTTTTCCTTTCGCGCTGCTCTTAAATGGGTTTCGTTTGTCGTTGTCTTCCCTTTTGGTTCCGGCGCTGGATCTTTGAGAGGACGGCCGCGGGGCAGCTGCAACTCAATTTTGGATTCACAAAGTCGGGAAGCTATTTGCGCTACAGACGCTGAATATCCTTTTTATAATTTCACGGCGTAAAGAGGGTTTATCGAGGGGAAGCTGCCGCGCGGCGGTGGTTCCATGCGCGGTAACGTTGTTTTCGTTAACAGCGTCGCGGTTGTTGGTCCCTTAAAAGCGCATCGTGTTTATTCTCAAACTGCCCGTCCTTTCGTGAAAACTTTGTCGACGATGTAATCCTTTTCCACGTTGATACGCGTCTTGACCACCGATGGAAGTAACGAACCGACGTCGCTTGCGTCAAATTGGTCAAGCAACCGCTTTTCGCACCAAGTTACAAATTACCAGAAAAAAAAAATGTAAAATCGCACGCTTATTTATAACGACCTGGTTTACCGAAATCGACGTTCGTTAAAGCAGTCGGTGCAGCCAATTAAATTCCAAGCGGCAAGAATGTAATCGGGACACTTTGCTGGCCAGGCAACATTTTGCATGCGGGTGCCCGTAAATTCTCCGTGTTCGATAGAGATTCCAAGATTGCCCGATCAGAATGCAATGACGTCTTTGGTGGAAGCGAACGACCGCGCGAACGAAGCTCCTCGAGAACGGACGCGGTGGGTGTTTGTCTCTCCCAAGGGTCCCGGTTGGGTCCTCTTTCAGGCGTCCACGGAATGCGCGGCATTCATCCGAGTGCCGTTGTTTCCCGTCTTCTTGGCCGCCGCGTTTTCGTTTCGCCGTGAACCGCACGGCCCTGGGCCAAATTTCGTCCCTTCCCATTATGCTGGTTAACCAATCGCTGCCACGAAATCAATGGGCGAGGCGATTCTCATTCGAGAGCCACGAAAACCCTTTTGTTTATTCAGGGGACGATTCCACGCGTGTCGCAGCGAGGTTTCTCGAACATGAATTAATTATTCGCGAGTAATTGCTAAGGTTTCATTATATTCAATTAGATTTGACGATAGCGTTATGTACTCTGTGAAATGTTTGGTGATTACGTTTGATTCAGCTGCGATTGAAGCACATTGTGCAGGAACTCGTAATTATGTGAACACGCTCGAGTGCGGGCTCTTCGTATCCTCCATCGTCGTCTGTATTTCTGATCTTCGTGCGATCTTTCTATATCGTGAAGATATCCATCATGAATTTGAATTTAAAATCGAGTTCAAGTTTGAAATCTGCAATTGTATATCAATTTGAATTTCAAATTCGAATACAAAACTCGGAGTTGGACGTAATTTCTTTCCCACCGCGTTTACGGGCGGGTTTCAATTTTACGTTCGTTCGAATTAAAATCGAATAAGAATTCGGTTGGCGGCTAATGTTGAAATGGCTGCGATCGCGTTTACTGGATAACACGAAAAGAACGAGCTTCTTAGCTGCGAACGTGCGCGACAGTAGAGATCAGAAGCGTGAATAATATTCGCGTAATGGAGATGCTGGCGCGTAACACCGACACGAGGTTAATTATTGGAGGAAACCAGGTAACCAATGTTGCAGCCATATTTCCCATCGCGCCACTCGTCCCATGCTTCTTCATTAATTAGTGTGTCAGCTTCTCATTCCGTCTGTTCCGTATGCTCGAAGGACAACGCTGCTGATAACCAATGAAACCCAGCGTTTGTATTATTATTCTGCTGGAGAAAAATTCATCCCGCTAATGAACTAGTTACCCTGACTGCTGGATGAATTAATGGACAGCGCGCATTAACGTATCTGTTCTCTAATTCGATGACAAATTCGAGGGAAAAATGTTTGTCGCGTACGTCTGCTTCCAGTTTTTGACCATTTTTTTTTGGTTCGCATAATTGAAACGAATATGTCATATATATTATCATATGAATGATAACATTTTTAATTCAATTTCGTAATTTACAAGAATTGAAGAGCACAAAGAGACAGAGAGCAAAGTAAAAGTTTGAAACGTTGTCAACCATAAAGGTGTACAATATAAAAAGTAGCCAAACAAGAGGGGCTTTAAATATTCATCGCGCATTGTCGCGAGCAAACTCCGCATCCCCGCACGTAACGCAAACCAACCTTTTTACCTGGCGACCTCCGCGCGGGGCGAACTTTCTAACGCAATCACCTCGAACGGACCAAAAACCGACCGGAACGAAACTTCGTGCGCGGCGATTTTCATTTGGCGAAAAATGAAATTCAATCAGCGTCCGGGAAGGTCGCGGAACCAGCTGTTATCGGTTCTACACGGCCGATTATTATTCATGGAAGCGATCCCAACTCGCTGGTCGAATCGCGCCGATTCTCGCACAATTTCCATCTTCCCCGGAATCGGTGAAAAGAGGTCGAGCGGAAAAAATCAGAGAGAAAAAAAAAAGGGAGAACGAAAGAAGGAAAAAAGAAAGCAAAAAAGGGAAGGGACGAAACGAGGAAACGAAACCGGAGCCTCGAACCGCCGGATGAAGTCCGTCGACGAATCACGTATCCGACTCTCTCGCTGCATGACTTATCAACCCTGGCTGTCTTCCCTTTTTCCAATTTTATCTTCCTTCCCCTCGAACGAAATTGACGGGCTCATTACCGTTTTACGTCCCGTGAATATCACGACGGAATTTCGCGCGAACCGGAAGCACGTGCTCCCGTCCTCGTTTCACGGGACGCGTGTTCACCAACATGGCGCCTGGTAATGCCCGTTCTCCGCGCAGAGTCACGGTTTCGCGACCACCAAGGATTCGTTTCCTCGACGTCTGAGCCGTTTCGATGGATCGACGGCTCCCGTCAATTTGTCACTCGGAGAAATGCTTCGATCGTGCCTTATCGAACGGAGATGCCACGGATGGCTGACTTGGCAGCGTCGAAAGGGATCGTGTCGTGGAAAGGCGCTTGGCCAGGGTTCTTTGAACGATCCGGTGGGACGGGAGTTTGTAGCATTCGTTGGGTATACTTCTCTTTTCGAGGTTTCACTGGAATGTGTGTACACACTGTGGCAGTGGCGAGGCAATTCCAGATGCAGCAATTAAGGTAATTTGTGAATTAACCCTTTGCACTCGTCGCCTTTTCGCACGTAAACGGAAACTGTTGCTACTAATAATATAGTATAAAACGATAGTTTCTATATTCTATTATCAAAGTCTACCAGCAATAGAAAACTTAATAGAAACATGCATCTCTGAAAAAGTTGCGGTGGAATGAGTATAACTTCCGTAATCGCTAATCAATTCTGACGACCCCTCAGAGGGGTGCAGCATCCAAGTGCGAAGTATTAATAATCCGATCCGACCATGGATCATACGTATAAATGCATACGATCCAGCTCTTCGAATCGCGTTTATAATCGTTACGCCCAGTTAATTACGAGCCTATAACTGGGTCATCGGACGGGAATCCCCGGTTTCGTACGCGTTGTACCACGGATAGTGCCCGTTCAACGCGGATACGCGGGCTAGGTAACCGTTAGGCGGAGCGAGGCTGATTATTCAACGGGGAACGCGTAGTTGTTTTACGGTTCGGAATGAGTTTCGATTTCCAGGAAACGCGGCATCGTATCGCGGAATTGGCGCCAGTAACGGGCGGCCGATTGGTATCGAGCTGCTCGCGATTAAATTACTCGCTGGATGCTCGTAATCTCGTTAACCGGGCCTCGTGAATGGGAAAAATTGTTTCGATTGCGAAAGTTATTGCCGACAGCCATGAGCCAATGGAGGATCCCTTTCGACTGCATGGCGCGCTGTTTCTCGATGAAATCGTAACACATTTTGGATGGGCTGAACAGCAGTACGCGTGTCTTAATGATAGCAGCGTTGCACTGTGCAGCCATGTGCAGACATTTAACTGGGAAAAGGCTAAGTTTATTTGTAATTGTAGAAAGTACACTTTCCATTGCTCTTCTTAAACTAACTCGCTCTCTACACACGCATCCGTTTTTACATTCGTTCATCGAGCATTCTCGATTCTTTCGTTACTTCGTTTCACAGGCACTCGCATACACGCGCACACGCACCCTTGCGTATAAAGTTTGGAATATTCTCGAATAATCGGTATTCCAGAACATTCGCAATCACATCTTCGCAATTATAAACGTTCGCACCTCGTTCACTACGAACACTCATTCTTCCATTTCTCGCGGCCCACGGCAGCTTCGAATCTAACTTTGTTATTATTTACTCTCGTTAGGTTTTGGCCTCCGCGCGAGGCTTCCCTGGAGGCAAATGAATCATTCGCACGCGCACGCGGCATTAGTTCCCAACGATGTCTAATTTAATGTCCGCAGGCGACACTGAACGATCGGCGGTCATCGCTTACGCGTTACGAAGTTTCCACCGGATTCGGTGGCGCGAAACGCGGAAACGTCGGCCACGCGGGACGCGGAAGTGCGCGCGGAAAAATTCAATTTTCGCTTGATCGATCGACGCCTGATAAACGAACGGGCTGCCAGCGCGCGGATTATTTCGAAACGTTGCGCAAACTGGATCTCTCGATTTATCGGACGCAACAGCGTTCCTCTTTTTTTTTTTTTAGAGAGAGAGAGGAAATATCGAATATCGTGATCTCTTTGGCGGCGTTTAGATTTTTATTTTTCCATTCCTTCCTTTTTTTTTTTAAATAGAAAGATATAGGATACGGTTTATTTGAAAATTGATAATTGGTCTAGGAGAAATTTGATTTTTCGTCGATGACTGAGGCTGCAGATAGAATTAGTTATTCCGATGCGGAATACGCGCCAAATGCGAAACATCGCGATAGTAGAGAATCCTGCTAATTAATTGGCCTTCTTTGGTATATCGAGCCGTGGTAATATTAATTTATACGAATCGTTCTCCGAGCGATATCGCGGAAGCGAAGTTTTCTGGCTCGAAAGCGCGGCAGCCTCTCGTAATTTCAGGCCGGCAGTCGTCTTGTGTAAATAATTAATGCGTTAACTGAAGGCATTAACGCGTAATTGCCGGTGACTAACAGCCGGGTGAGCACGCCGCCTGGCACCTTTGCCTCTTGGCTGCGCATTATGCGGACAAACCTTCCCGACCACTTCATGAATTCCGACTCTGTTTACCTTGTTCGGTTCCGCGACCGTCTCCGCAGGAAATTCTTTCAGCAAACCTAGTCGAGCCTCGAGCTTTTTTCGAGGCTCACCCTGACGCGGAAGTAAGTCGAGCGAAATTGTCGGCAACTGTATCGAACTTGGTTACGCGGCGTAGGATGGAGGATGTTATTTATGCGGCGACGCAAGGCAAACAAGTTGTCGGGAGAAACTTTGGAAATTGATAAAAATTGCGATAGCGACGTAGTATATTTTGGAATATCGCGAAAGCTTGGCGTTCCTGAAATCGTGGACGGTGCTCGTAATTAAATCGGAACGAAATTAAGCCCACGCTTTTCTTGTAATTAAGAAAAGTCAACTTAGCTGCACGGAAGTCTAACTTTCTTGGCGAGCGCTGCACAGTTTTCAGATTTATTCGCGGTTGTCGAAGGGAAACGTTTACGAAATAATCACGCGGTCTCCCGTGTTCGGAATGTCAAACTCAGCCGCTCCGCCAGGTGGTAAAAGGGAAGAGGAAAGATTAGGGAACGGAGAAAAAAGAAAGCGGAAACAAGTGGCACGAAATTAATTAAAACGATACAGCCTTAGAAATTGAAATAAATTAAGCACGTGTTGGCGGTGGGGTCGAGGAAGGAGAAAAAAGTTTCTCAAAAAGAGAAAAAAATGGCTGCGCGGCCTCTTTTAATTAAAGGAACTCCGGCTGCCTCGAGTTTCGCCTTAGTTCCTCGCAGCGCGGGCCTCATTTTTATTCACCGATACGCTGCGAACGAGAAGAAAACGGAGCGCGGAATTTTCGTTGAAACATTCACCCTTACCAAACACGACAAATTCGTAGATTTCTTAAAAGTGCAACGGAAAGGAAAATACGAGGGTCCAAAAATAAAACCGACCAAAGATCGACGAACAAATTATGAAACGAATTGCGAACCGGTCCGAACTCGATCGGCAACGTTGAACGCGGCAGGCCAGCCCTTCGAGGACCGGTGCAAGTCGAACGAAGAACCGTGGAGGGGAGCCGCTATATCAGCCGGATCGAGGGTGCTCCTGGAGCCACGGTGGTGCACGAGGGTGCCCCTCGAGTATCCCTCGCGAGCGCGCGGCCGCGCGCCTCGGATCGTGTTCCGCGCTTCCCGTCCAAGTGCACTCGAGAGCCGATCGCGAGCACAAAGGCCTCCTTTCCCCTCTGAACCTGCTCTGTCCCTGCGCGCCGCCGTTCCAACCCCCGGCGTTATTTGCTCTCTCGATTCATTTCCAGTGTCTACCCAATTTCCACGGCGTATCGGGGCCCCCCTGCCTTCGGGCCGCCGGAAAAAGAAGCCAGAAGAGAGCCAGAAGAGAGCCAGAGAGACGCTTTGTTTGCGGTAATGAAAAGCGAACAGGTAGAGGGGCGCGAGGGGAGAGGGGTGGCTTGACCGAGCGGAGACTCGAGAGACGAGGCGGCAATGGGAACCCGGACGGTGATATAGTTGGTGTCTCATTCAGAGGAATTCCAATAAATACCCCATTTGCCTGGCTGGATATTCGATTTCCTACGCGTAGCTCGCACGCGCGCGCGAGAACCAGGGCCTGGCCCTGCCGTTTTCTTCTCGATCCATTTCCGCGATCCGCCACGATGAATGCGGGCTCGTCTCATTCAGTCACGGCGCGGCGGTTCGTCGGTGAACGTGCCACGGTGCATTTCGCTCGTTTTTCCGGCCTTCTGTCGGTCGGTTGCGGCTGCTGGCGGAGGAAAAGGTGGAGGAAAATCTGCCACCGGGTTCGAGCACAGGATTCGGCAGCCGGATCCGTGCGGGCTTCGGTTTAATACCGCTTCGCGGGCGTGGAACACGCGACGCGTGAATTGGGGAGACTCGGAGGGATCGAAGGGCCGTGTTTGCCTTGCCGCTCGACCGTGGATCGACCGTGGGGTTAGGTTTGGCGTGTTTGAACACTGTTTGCTACTGTGCTCGATGATACCGCCGGAGAGTGTACGGAAGATTTGGCGAATGGTTACGTGATTCTTGAATGAACGTTGATTGATGATTGTGAAGTGGATTGGACGCGGATTGTTCGCGGAGCGAATGGGCTGGCGAGCGACCGGGGGATTTGCCAACGCTAGGTTTTGTTTCGACGGACAGGCGTGGAAAGTATGTCCGGTTCGATCAACTATTCGGTTACGCGATGATGTAAGGGACCGTGTATTTGAACGGATTTATTTAATCCTTATAAAATGAACGTTTATAAATTCTCTTAATCGAGTAGTTTAGATGAAGAAAAGACTCCGTTTCTCAGAAGCAGACGCAATATTTTTCAGGGGTGAACCGAGGGTTCACGCAGTATTGGATTAAGTTAGAGACAAGCGTATCAAACGGAACAGCAATGGGTGTTACCACGCTCGTACTTGCTGATTGGCGTTTGTCGGATAAGCTGAGTTCCTCAGAAGTTCTCGGGATATTCTCATATTTGGCGACATTCTCCCAACTAACATTACAGTCGCGGAATGCGTTTGCTTACGCGAGCTTATCTACGTAAGAGCATGCACTTGGAATACGTGTCCTTATGACAATCGCGTATTTCCGCGCGACGGTTGCAGCAATTCTTCTCGCGAATTAAAAAATGACGCAAAGTTCGATCAACGAAATGAAATATATAAACAAGTAAAGCTAACAACGACACGCAAATATTTCCAAAAACAGCTTCCTTATCTAAATAACATGCACGTACCAAGTAGAGACGCGAAAAGGTCCACGTAATCGCGTTCTGGATCCAGAAACTCGACGTTCGAGCAAGCTCTACTTACCGGCCATTTCTCTGTTCCTCTCTCTGCTTCGAGCTCGCTTCATGGGTCGGCGAGGGCCGGGCAAAAATTATTTAGAATTACCCGAATCGGGCAAATTCGCCGTGGCATAATGCGATGCTGAGAGATCGGCCGTTCACCTTCGATATCGACGTCTCGATCTCACCCGGGTAACGTCTTCGAGGTCCCTCGGGGCGCTTTAAGCCGGGCCTGGCCCCGAAATCTCGCTCTTATTACCTGCCCACGAAAAGCCGGATTATCACTGTCTTTATCCAGGGCCCGGGACACCGAAATTACATCGTCTTCTTACCGATGTCCAACGATATGTCAACCCATCGTGCGTCGAGCCGTCTGGTAATCGTCGATCTGTACCGGTTGCCGCCACGGCTGCATCCTACGGTGAACATAATAACGGATCGACGATGGCGATCGATAGGATCGCGGACCAAGGGATTTCGGACGAATCGTTTATCGTTACGTCGCGATACAATTTCGAACCCTTAATTGCTCGAATTGGACCGTAACGATCGCATTTCGCTGTTGTTTCTGCGACGTTTCGTGGGTAAGTGTAGATTTACACGGTGGAAGGTGCGCATGAAAATTCTTTTATGCAAATTTTGTATTATCCGAACATGCGAGGTATATTTTTCATTTTTGCCAGCGATTTGTATGAAAATACACGCGCGGTGTTTATTTTTTTTTTTTTTCTCCGAAATGTATGCATATACGGTCGGAATAAAATTAACATGCGCAATTGTTTTCGCCCAATTAGTATGCGCGGAGTTGTGTGGAGTCGATGAGAATTTTAACGACACGGAAAATATTTTGATAATAATCAGGAAATAGACCGAAATCAGTGGCAGTTTCGAAGTTACCGTCTTGTTTCGAAGCGGTTTTTATTCCACTTTGTTTTGCGTTATCGTACATACATATAAAACTAAACATGTTAGCTAATATTATTCAAAACATGTTACTCCGTGTGAATACATTCGTACGACCAAATGACGCGACCGTATTTACCCAAACATGTCAATAAAGGATCCATTCTATGAAGTTGCGTCAGAGTTGTGCCAGTGTCTACAATATGGAGTCAGAGTTTTGTAGTGCGAGAGTGGTAGTCGTTTGCGAGATTCAGATAGAAGTTTTGATGGAGCGGATGGTCGAAACATGATGGATTTTGATTTCTGTTCCGAGTGTGTTTCGCCGATTTCGATGCTTATTGTTGAATGAATATCGTTGAATCCGCGCATGGAACACTCGATTCTACGGAACGCCGACCACAGTTCGCCGGTATATTGTTATTAAAAACCACGGTCGAACAGTCCCGCGAAAAGCCGCAATTACCGGTTATTCTTCAAACTGCAAAATTGATCCGCAAACAGCGGCCCAGTCGCGCGCCGGAAAATCCATAAACCGTGAAAGCTTAATGGCCCGCGCGGCGTTCTTCCAGTCATCATCGGGACCGCGAAATATCTTTCTTCGTGGCTGGCCAATTTTCAGAAGAACCCGCCCCTCCTCCGCTCGTTCCAGTCCCTTTTTCCTCTCGTTATCATCACAGTCGGCCGCGTTACATCCTGTAAACGGCTGGCACAATAGGAACGACCGCGCGTCGGGCAAAACCGCGGTGATTCACCGACGGTTCACGGGGGTAAAACGTGTTCCGAGCGTGTCGAGCGCGTTTCAGGCTTTCGTCTCGCCGATTTCACGGTTCGTTCGCGATCGGCTGAGGATTTCGAACCGTGGACCACGACGATGGCCCGCGGCGGATATTCTCCACGGTGTTTTGCGGCGTTACCGGCGGACCCCGCCGCGTTTCTGCCCCGGCGAGTTTCCCCTGTAACGTCGATTCGGCTTTTTTCCCGGAGCGGACCAGTTTTTCAACGGCCCCGAGCAATTTACCGGGGGGATTACGCCGGGATGGCTTTTTCGGGCCTGCAAATATTTTGATGTGTGATTATAGAGACAATTTCGCTGTTTTTCGATACCGCGCGGGGAAAAGATTATCTGGTTCGTGGGTTTTGCCCGATCCGCGCGATTCAACAAATTTTTAGCGGCTGACCGTAGAAAGGATTCTGCTCCTTTGCAGGAGGTTAGCTCTGGTTAATTCGGGTTTCGAGGATGTTCTTCGGCGGGTACGCGGTCCCGAACATTCGTTTTGTCGCCGAGGACGATGCTCGACTAATCGTGATCTCATCGCAATTACATACGCGTCCGAATCTGTCGTAATGAACTTTGCAGATTTTGAAGTTTAATCGCTTTCGTCGTACAAAATTCTCTGCGTTTCAAGTATTCGTTTCTCGCGCTTATCTATTCGATGCGTTCCCCTGCAACTTTAAGTGTCCCCCGAGTTCCCGAGTGTTACGCTCTCTCTCCGAGGCTTTTCGAATACTCAATTTTTTACCAGCCACTTTCAAATCTCGGTTTCATTCAGCATCCGCGTAAGAGCTCAATTTCACTCGTTCCCACGAAATTCAGAGATCTCCGTTGCCTCTTTTTCCTCTCTATTTCCCCCATTCTTACGCCCGCGGACCGCTGTTTTTCACTCGCCGCTTTCTGTAAAACCTCAATTTTCGCCTGGCTCCGGTAAAACACGACCCCGCGCTTTAGCTTCCTCTGAAGCCGCCATTGTGTTAGCCGGCTGTCGCTTTCGATCCCCCTCTTCGAAGGTCCTCGCTCGAATCAACGATCCGCGACAATCGCGCGCGATTAACCGGTCGCGAAATTCGACGAACAAGATTGATAATAATGCATCTTCCACGCTCGAAGTCACGCTTCCAAAGTCCTTCCACGTCCGTCAGCTTATCGGTCCGTTTCAAGCTGGTCAGGGTCGATCGTGAGCGACGTGAAAGTTCCATCGAGTGTCGCGGCCTTCCGCGACCCCTCGACCTTGAAACGGGTATTCCGCGCGGTAGCCGCGGATCAATCACGCTCGAGGAGCGATCGATCATTCGTAGCTCGTGAGTCGCGCCACTGTTAGGCAGATTTCGGTGCATATAAGTGTCAAATTTCAATGATCGATGGCTCGCAATAATTTGCTAGTGAACACACGACGTCGCAAGGGGATGGCAGGAGAAAGGGTGCGCACGGGGAGGCGCAGCAGCCGTTGGACACGCGGGTCTACTACCGGGAATCGATCGACGAACCGAGCAAGTTTTTCGGTCGAATTTCGTCGAAATCATCTTCCACTTGATCCGCGACGTTAGCATCGACCATTGTTAAACTGTTGCTTCGGTATGCTTGTTCGTTTAAAGAGCTGCAAGAACGCGCGGACCTCGAAACGCTTCGAAAGAGCCTTAAAAACTGGGAAACTGTTAGGTTCCACGTTTGAAGCAAGTCTACGAGTCGAGATCTGTAACGGACGACGTGTCTGGACCCTCTGGTTCACCGGGTCAATTTTTCCAACCCTTCCGCGCGTCTCTCGAGCAGCTCATCTTCGACTTTTCCCAAACGGCCACTCCCGACTTACCAGCACGTGAGAGGCCTTCGAAAGAAGCGCCGCGCGAGATTCAATTCCGACGCGGAGTCTTGTTGAAGCACCTTTTTTTTTCGAATGACCACGATTTCGACAGGGCGCGACAACGTTGTACGCGGAATATGCGTGTCAAAGAGCAGCGACTCTTGAGATTCGTGGTTGAATTGAATATTCACGGTCCGAGCGTACCGCGGAACGAACGATCGATTCATTGTCAGGCGTTACGTTTGCTTCTCGGTGCTATAACTCATCGTGAACTATGGGCCTCGAGCGGATAACTATCAACTTGTGCGCGAGGGTGTGCACGTGCGCGAGTTTGCGTTGATAATTATGGCCTGGCTTTCAGTGGATACTTTGAACTAAACAGGAGACGTTAACTTCGTTGCCTGACAAGCTTTATATTCCCTTCTTTACACATTTATGATCGATACGTCGCCGTTGTGTACCGAAACAGCGTTTTCTGTTCCTTTCCCGCTCGCAGCTTAAGAAATCTACGCGTATTGCTTGGGTCTGCTATAGCTGTAGATCGTATATCACTCTATTAGCTGTGCATTCATACATGATTAAGATAGTACAGCAAAAACATTCGCTGGGACTTGTTGATCTTAGCTGTTTTTTTGGAACTAAAGGAAGAGGAGAATAAAAAATAACCAAGTTGCTTTTAAAGCTTCACTGTCGAGAAAAATGACCTCGAAAATCGTTCGTCCGAGTAAGTGTTCGCCATAATGGTCGCCGTCGCGCGACGAAATTGAATATGACTGTACCCATCGCACTTGGCTATGGGCTTTTACCATCAGTGCTCGTGAACGCGAAGTTTTTCCGAATAATCAGAGTTGCTTTTATCAGAAACGATGTCCTAGACGCACTCTTAATCTGATTCTCGCTTCCAAAGCCAGCCTTTTCATCAGTATGCACAAATAGACTCGATAACGAGTCTTAAAATCGCCAAGCCATATGAATTCACTCGAAACTCGAATTTGTTCCCAGCCAATCGTCGTTCCTTCGTCTTCCTCGTCGACAGAACTCTTCAGTTCCATCGTTACGTTCGAACAACCCTCTGCCATAAACCTCCGCCGCGCTGGAACGTTTTTACAGACCCTTCCCTGGCCGCGGACCTTCCCACATTAAACGGATATAAAAGAAACCACGTCCTCCTCGCATCGAACCGTGCAGAATCCGGGCAACCGCCATGTAGTCACGTAACGAATCTCGCCGCGCGACGCATGGCGCACGATCGCGGCTCGAGTCAAACGGCTCCCCGTGTAATTATATTAACCGTCGAGCGCAATTAGAAACCGTACGAGTGTAATTAAACGGTATTGTGGGGGCGCGTTTCGCCGCGGCCACTCGTTGGATTCGCGGCAAGTAGCTGCGTCGCTTATCGCGAAATTAATTTGCGAGCGCAAAGCGTCACGATTACACCGCCGCGTTCGACTCGAAACGGCGAGCACGCTCGTCGGGTTGACGGATATTCCATTGTTCTCGACCGCGCGCCATCGCGCGCATCGCGAACCGTGTCTATCAGCTGGCGCGGATAATTTCTGGCTAATTTTTCGGCTAATCTCGCGGAGGGGGATGAAATTTCGAAAGAGATCGACCACCACGCGCGTTACATCTTCGCGCAAAGTGTGATGTATTTCGTCCACGTCCGCGGAATCACGTTACCAGCAGCGTCGGAATTAAAATTCCAACCGGCACGGAATGACCCACCCTCGGCGTCGTGGCGAGAAACTTCGCTCGCGTCACGTAAGACGAGTATCGCGCCTCGCTCCTCTATTCGATCCACGTGTCGACCACGCGCCACGGGGCGACGTTCTGTCACGCTCGCGCAAATTGCCGCAGCGCGCTCAAGAACCACAAATTTCGCGTGTTTTACCTCCCCCGGCGCAGCCGCATCGAAATTTCCATCGCGACAAACGGCCGCTGTGTCACAGCTGGATGGGACTGTCAGTCGTACGCGAATTTCTATCCGCGAAAAGAAATTAGAATGTGCCAGAGAAGGTTTCACGCGCGAGTAGTTCGCTGGAGATGGCTGCGAGGTGGTAAACGCGGGGCTCTAAACGCGATACGGATCGGTCTAATGGAAAATGTTGGTGTCGCGCGGGTATTTCGAGAGCATGATGGATTCGCTTTTCATCGGCTAGCTTCTCAGCCCGCTTTTTTCTATAACACGAGCATACGGTTGGTAATTTTATTCCTGGAATTTTGTTAAATTGCACGTAACTCCACGTAACTCAAATTTTGTACTATAATATTGTGGCGGTTCTCGCCACTAGGGGGACAGCACACTCGTCCTACTCCGTTTCTATATAATAGAAATTCGAGCCTATCCCTACCATCGCAGCGTCTAAGGCGCAACTCCGCCATTTTGGTAGCCTTACTGATGAGTCCACTAGCAGGCCCAGGACGAAACGTTCTTCCCTCTCTTTTTCCTTCCTACCCTCAGGAAGTTCAGCCCCACCAACACGGTGACGCTTCAATATCAACACTGCACCCCCAATCGCGCATCGCTACCCTATACAACCCAAACTACCCTATAACCCAAGCAATTTAAAAAAACAACCGCGAACGATAAAATTGTTTCGATGGCACCCTCGATGACTAAGCTGGAAGGACCAGACTCGCCAAATCGTGCCTCGAATCCCGCTGGCCGATCGAGAGCAACGGGGCGAGCGAATCGAGGAGGAAGATACGGGGTGAATCGAGTCGAACAAGCCGCTTATGCGGCGAATTCGTCAGGGGTTGAGGAGAGCGGGCAGCTCGATCGCAATGGCGGTGCGTCGCGTCGGCAGAGATGCACACGTCACGGTGAAACATTTATTAGCGGATGCCTCGCGAGGCGGTGTAACCTGCGTGGCCTGGCGTTCTCCTGGTTGCCACGAAGAAGGGCCTTGATTAATGGGGTCGTTTTGTCCGGACACTTATTACGCGCGGTCCACGTGGCTCGTCGTGACGGGACGCGCGGTTCGTCGGAATCACGCGTGTCGACAGATGTTTGCGCGCGTTAGGCTGATTAACTTAAGGCGAATTTAAGGCGAACAGCTTGCCGTTAGCGTTCGACACGCTCGGTTACAGTCGCTCGATCCTCTCAGCGTCGAGACGCTTCGCTTCCGACGCGAGGCAGCCGTCGATTTCTCGCGAAACTGACGCGCGAAGTGAACTGACGCGCGACGAGGGAAATTGCTTGACTAGAGTTCATTCGAGTCGTCGCTTTTCTCAGTCAATTCGCAGTCGCAACTGAATTGCACTGGAAACTCGATTGGCGACAAGCGACTCCGATTTCAAGTAAGCGCAACAGCAACGATATCAGATCCGCGTATCGGTGCTACAAAAGTGGAGAGTCGTGTCTTCGGTCTCGCCAGTCTTTATCAACGCGGTAGATAACACGCGCTCGGTGGAAGCTTAAATTGACGTTAATCGCGAAAACGGAAAAAACTGACGGGACTCGATCGCCGCGCTGTAATCAGTACAAGAACTCCGCGTAATTGATCGGCGCAAAGTCAATAAATTTAATCGCGACGTAGGTATCGGGCCACGTGCGGTTAAATCCAAGAGCGATTCGCTCGGTCCGCTCCGTTTCATCCAGGACGAGGCACGTTCTCTCGCGTGCAACGTGCGTTCGACACGCCTGGCCCGGATTTAATCTCCCCGGGAATACACACTCTTTAATTCCCGAACCGGTTCTTTTAAACAATTATTATCGACCAATTAGCATCCGGTGGGCGCGCGGCGTGACTCATCCCTCTTTCTCCCTTCCTCTCTCTCTCTCTCTCTCTTTCTCTCTTTCTCTTGAGGCATCTTACATAACGACGTATAAATATACGCGCGCTGCGTGGCCCGCTCATTAGTCACGCGAGCTTATACGAGCGAGCGTCGCCCCGTTTCGAGTCGCCTCTCAATTAAAATTACGACCGCGTAACGAAGATGTCAGCTTTATGCGCGCTGTTGCTAGATGCCTGATCAAGGAGCTCGTGAAATATTCGACGCGCATTTCCACGTTACCCTCTATCGACGGGAGCAGCATCCCCGCGGGCTGCGCTTTCTGCTGGTCCGCAGCAAAGGGTGCGCGATGATAACATTTTTTTTTCTTCCCATTCGAGTTCTTGCCTCGAAGAAAAATGGGACAGGCGAGGAAGATACGCTCGTGTTACGTTAAATGTTTATCGCGCGCGCCGTTTCGATTCGTTTGAACTCGTACGGGGTGGAACAGTGTTCGCTGGGAATTAATGATAAAAATATAAATCGCAGCGCGTTTTTAATATTCGAGGATACGTTTTTCAATGTTCGACGTGAATGCGTCGTAAATATTCCGGATCGTTAAAGAATGTAACAGAAGGAGCGGCAATCTCGACGAACGAAACTGAGTACAAGAGACGGAGGAAAAGTAGCCGCTCGAAATGGCGAACAACGAGGAGCTCCCGGTCCGCGTGGCGGGCCCCCATCCATGCATTAACAATTCACGAAAAACGAGATCGTCCTGAATGAATTGGCTGAAATGGAACACGCTATAACGGACCAGGTTTATCCGACCGTCGAAACGGTTTTGAACGGTTCAAAGAGCAAATCTGGTCAAATAATTCTCTTCATAAATTCATGGGAACGTGGGCAGGCCGTGTGGGCAACGCGTGTCCGTTTCTGAAACGGAATCCGCGCTCGTATCATTTCTGACCCACTTTTCCACCCGCGGCTACGATCGAACGTACCATCGTCTCTTTTTTCCCAGTGTTTTTCCTCTTTTTCTTTTTTTTTTTTTTAGCTTCTATTTTATTTTAATTGACCACGATGCACGAAAGCTGCGGTGTTTCCACGCAATTTAACGTTGTTGTCGCCCGTGCTGGTTGCTTTTTTTCGCACAAATTTCTGGCTACGGTTTTCGACCTGTCGACGCGGCACAGGATGAAGCTGTTTAGCTAGCTAAATTTTTAAACAATTACTCGAAACAATTAAACAGTTCGATAACTATCGAGCAACGTGTTTAGCTGTCGTTGTGCGAGCCAATTTTGCAACATCGAACTGCAATTTCTCGTCCACATCCATTGAGAAAGAGAGTGCTCTTAGAAATTACGAAAGAAAGAGAGAACGATATCGGACAGCCTATAGAAAAGGAACCCGCGATCGATTCGGAGCGTCGAATGTCTGCAGCGGTTCCAGGGAGTCGTTGATAAAATACTAAGAGCCGCTGGCACGCGATGGCCCGCGAAAAGATCCAAATATAATTGGCACGCCACTCATCCGCGTGATCGAAGCCAGCTCGGAATCGCGAGTGGCGTAATAATATATTTAAAGACCCCGGAGACGCCCAGCCGGTTCATCGACCGGCGAAAACCCTCGACCGCCTCTTCCTGCCGGATTTAATCCTCGTTTTGCACGCGGGGGGGTCCCGAGATAAACAACTTCGATTAGCGATTACGAGCGGACAGGGGTCGACATGGTCATGGAACACGATCGATGCAAGACGAATGCCCGTACGGCTCGCGGCAGGTCGTCGAGACCTGTTTCTGCGATCGAGAAAACGCGTCGCTAACTTCTCTTTTTCTCCACCTTCTTTTCTTTTTTGAAAAGTCGAAGCTCCGCTTTATTACTACTTTTTATGAATCGTACACGAGTGTAATAAACGCGCGAACGGATTTCAGAATGCAAAATATTGAACGGAGCGAAATAAAGAACGTAAATGCGAGAGGGAAATGGGTCGAGACAGCAGAGTGTATTTCGAACGAGAACGACTAAATTGGAACTTTCCTAATCAAGGATACCAGGTATTTTCTGTCGTATTCTTCAATGAAACGTTCGTACCCTCGACTCGCGAGCTTTTTATGGGTAGAAACATTCGAATCTCATTAATGGAGCAATTTTCGATTGGTCTACCTCGTCTGATTTGCCTCCGTTTATGGCGCGTCACGAAGGAGAAACTTAATTGTAACACGCGAACGTGTTACAGGTAAATTACTTTCGACGCAATTATCTTAATTAAACGTATTGGCTGGGCGCGAGTGCATAGACTTTCAATAATTTGTCCTGCATAGGTTGCGCGATTCTGAAATTCGGCTCGCGGCGCCATTTAATCAACCTAATCACGTTTAACGTTGCTACGGTAATTCGGTTGTTATTAATTTAATGAAAACATTTGGGCTAATTGCGTGACACGTACAATCCGCGTCACGTTGTTAGTTTCGTTTCAGCGAAATTGTGACTTTCTAGTTCGAAGTAGGACGATCATAGTTATATTTCTCTTTTATCTTCACACGATATTGTTTATCACTCTTAGCTTTAAATACGATGCTCTTGGAAACAATGCGATATAATAAACTAATTGGGTACAATAATAATAACATAATAGAATTAAACAGCTGTAGTATGTATGCTGAAAGCCGTTTGTTTCGAGAACAATGCGAACATTGTGGAAGTTCTCTCTATAGCGCATATCTACAGCAAACTTGTACTCCCTTTATTAATTATCTATTGAAGAGTGACGTGAATTCCTGTAAAATATTAGAACCGAACAGACGTCAGAAATAAAATATTCAGTTGAACGATGAAACGCCGCAAGGGCGAAAAGATGGGAACGACGAAACCGATTGCGTAGCAATAAACTGCACGCAGACCGTCGGAAAGTTTTACATTTTCCAGAGGCACGCGTGGCAAATATAAAGTTTGCACTTCGAAAAACTGGCGCGAACTAGTTAACCATAACGCGGAAAGTTGCGAACGACTGATTTATCGTTCGCCATCGGTCTTCGTAAAACTGGTGTACGCCAGGGGTTCGCCTATCGCCCTGATCGATTATTGCTATCCTATAATTTCATTAAAATCAGAGCAAAATGGAAAAGCAATCGAGTAACAGATTTTCCATCGCGCGTTCGATATTAAAAATCCACCGTTAAAATCGCGTTTCCTCCGCGTCGACCTGTTTTCCATCGCGCGCAAAAATTCACCCCCGTCGAGATATCATCGTCGCGTTCACCTTGTTTCGATTAACAGGCGGTTGATTTTTTTCGTTCCTCATCGCGCGTAAAATCGGGAACAGATCCCGGCTGCGGCATTAACAGCGAAATGTCAGAAGTTGCCGATCGTCCCCGACTGCTAAGCTGAATATATCGGTTATTTTCGCGCAGCTGCCGAATAATGTCACGTGTGAAATACGGGTGCACTTTGGCGAACGCGAGGGGAGCGAGTAGAAGGCGTGGTGGATGAATCTCGGGGAAAATGTCAGAATCGCCAACAGAGGGACAGGCGAAGAAAATATTTACGAGCCCGTGTTGCGGGTGAATTTATTTTTGCCAACCCCCTGTCGGAGTGCATGAACTTTGCCTCGGTTCGTCCGCCACGCTTGTCAGTCCTCAGCCGAATTTCTCTCTCCTAATCGATCGACAAGGCAAAACATTCCACCGACAACGTCCGTATTCCTTTTTCCATACGCGGCTGTTCCGATACGAGATCGCTGAGACGACTGAAAGTCGTCGGGACGTAAGAAAATGATTTAAGGGTTGGTAATGCGCCATGCGACTCTTCCTGTTGGAAAATTGCAGTTTCGACGCAACCGATGAGTATCGCGAAGTACGTGGCTGCTATTTAAGAGAAAAAGCTCGGACATCGACGTACCTCGCGCTAGAATTTACTTATAGCATGTGTGCCAAACTCTGTCTATTTTGAAGTTGTCTATTGATTATCTATACACCGTAAGTGGTACGCGCGACAGTCTAAAGATCGGTTTACGAGAAGATACTAAATTATATAGAGTACTGGGTCACAGGTGGTAGAAAATCGAGGATCGATACCGCTAGAAAACCTAATCCATCTAACTAAAAGAATGCCGATAAAAATGAACGTTCCAGTGCACCCGGGAGCACGCAGCGACCTTCATTTGGTTCCATCTAAACTCGACGTCCCATGCCCCGACGATCGAATCATTTCTCACCAACTGTCGAGCTTGGTTCTTGTTTCTCGATTTCGTACGAGACAATTTACAAGCGGCAGCGAGCATCCCTCGTGGTTCGCACGGGCAACCGAACGAAAAGGGGACGATCCGTAATTACAGACGATCGATAACGACGTTGTACGGCTGTCTAAATTAAGAATGTCTTCGGTCGCTATCGCTCGCGTTCAGTCCCGGTAATTTTATTTCCGTGTTCGAGCTGGTTGGCGATAAAAGAGTTAGAGAACAGGGCGCCGCGACGAAGACAGCGCGCGCGCCTGTTATCTGCGCGCGGAGCCTCTCGAAGCTGGCGCGTGATTAAATGCGTGCGTGCGCCCGCGGACGCGTGGGCGTCTTCGTGGTTTACACGCGAGCGAACGCGAGAGGGAAAGGGTCGAGAAGGATGGCTCCGCGCCGCGGAATCTCGACGGGCGAAATCGTTCTCACGGCGAATTAATGAAAAGTGTGCGCGTCGTATTTACTCGTGTCCGTTGAAATTAAATCGCGATCCAACGCGATCTCGCGTTGATGCGCGCTCGAACGGCGCTTCGCTCGATCCGATCGCGAGATATCGTAGGCGTATTTTATATAGTTCGTAGCCATTGTAATAGTGACTGACTTCCTGCTACCACGACTACGTGAAACAGCGAATCGCGAAATTTATGATCGAGGAATCCTGGAAGTTTTCATTTCACGTCGCTCGGTTGGTTTCGCGGTTAAATTGATTTATGGTCGATGGAAATTGAGGAAAGAATCGGAGGCTCTTGTCGAATCTATTATTCTATGATAGCCAGGCTTAAATCGTAATGGCGTCTCGTTAATTTGATGGAAGCTATCCTCGCTGGTCTCTGGAATTAATTGATGCTAACGAGATGTCGTTTAGTCGATGATAAAGCTTGTCTCGGTTTAGATAATCGACGTTTGAACAGGAAACCGGTCGGCACCTCTTTCTGTCAGTCTCGAGTCGCATTTAACACATCGATGTGACGAATTTAAAATTAGTTGTGGAATAACCTCATTTCCAGTGGCAGTCCTTCGATAATCTGAAATGTCAGTTTTCGTATTTAATATAAAGTTCGCAGTTAAATATGAAATACAATCGAATAAATTCCTCTGGAATCAATTTTTCAGATATCCGTAATTTTGAGTAGAAATCGGTTACACAAATGTCTCTCGGCCGTTTCAGGATAAATTTGAGAGCAGAAACCATCGTACGTCCCACTTTCTCATCAAGAACGATCATAACAACGTTCAACACACTTTCTTCGCACAGAACCTATTTTTACCGAGCGACGCGTCGACTTAGCATACTCGATCGCGTCGAGTGGCAGCGTTCGTCGCGGTTTCACTCGACGAAGTTAACTCGGTCGTTGCTTGATAACCCCTGAATTGCGTTCGAATAGACGGAAATATTTGAAGGTAACGATTTGTTAGTCAAATTCGTTCGAACTTCTGCTTCGAACAATCAAATTCGAGACAGCGTAGCCGGCTTTCCCTTTTCTACGGTTCCTTGACGCGCGCCTAAGCGCGTTTTTATGCTTCCCACGATTCACTCGCGTCCACCGCGAGCCTCGCCGAACGCGTACGTATGCAAATAATCCGACGAGCAGGTCTTACCAGACGGATAATAATTGTAGGAGCTCGAAAGACGAGCGTAAGACCATGGAGGTATTACCGAAGAGGATAAGACGGGGAGAGTATTGTTATCTACCGTATAATTTCTTGCCCGCCAGCAATACCGCGGTACTCAGCGGTAGTTTCTGCTACTGGAACTTTTTTATCACTCCGCGGATGGTTTCGTTATCGTTCAGCGCGGCATTTAATTTATTTGCTCCCCGTTAGAACGCAGAAGCGAACGTTTATGTAAGTTATTGAAAATCTGATATGATATTCGCGCTGTTAGTCTCGTCCCGCGTTTGGTTCGCGCGTTTCGTTCTTGGGATTTTCAATTGAGAAACGCAGAGTTCCTTAAGAACTATTTCGCTACTGTTTCGACATGATTCCTGAGTTTATTGATTCCTAAAACACCGAGCAGGTGTTCACCGACCGACGGATAAGTGTTGCGGACTGAAATTTTAATTAGGAACTGTACGAGCCATCTGCTGTTTGGCGAACCTTTTCATCTGGGTGAACGAACACGTATTTAACCATGGAAATTCTCATCTGTTTCTCTTGAACGTGAAAGGAATATTAAATAGAAAAAGAAGCTTTGTAGCGGTTGAAATTACTCCTGGTGTGCTTGGGAACGGAGAAAGAGACGTTCAAAAGGAAGATACATGTAAAATATTTCTCTTTTCTTTGGAAAGGTATTCCTGTTCTGGAATTACCAGGTATCTTGTTCTTTAAAATACTTCTTGTTCCCGCGAATGGAATGCCTGAAAAAGGAAGAGAACTTCAGACAATGGCGGAATTGTTATACCCTTATTATCCTTTTATGCACTTTAGTCAAACAAATATATCAGATAGAAGGTATAAAATTATACAAGACATGTTTTTTTATTCGTTCGTCGTGGTTGATATAAAAACACTTTCACTTCTACATTTAAAATTTTGTCTCGATCACAATTCTCTAAAAATCTTCTATTTCACGAAACGCAGAGTGCTTGAAAACCAACATTTCCCCTTTCAAGCGATGTAATTCCTTTAAATACTGCGCGGAAAACGGGACGGAAAATTCTAAATCAGCTCGATCGTACTCGACTGTCGATAGGAACAAACGGCCACGGTTTAGGTGGACATCGAGAACGAAAGAAATAATGAATTCGGTCAGAAACAGTCGGAGCGTTGGCCGTTCGAGCCGCGTGACAGGTTAATTTCGCCGGAACAGGAAGGAATTGGAAACTGGCCGTTTTCGCGATTCCCAGGGAAACTTTGATCGAGGATTTTGCCACATGCGGTTTGCGGCCAACAGGTTGGCCAGTCACCTCGGAGTCGTGTAACGGGTCGAATTGGGGCGCGATCCGTGCCAAATTTAAATCTCCGACCACCCTCCTGCTCGATGCACGCGCGCGCGCGCTCCTCTTTTGCAGCTCTTTCAGACCGCCCGTTCATTATTCCGACGCACGACAATCGGTTTAAACGCGGCTCGAAATGGAAAACTTGAAACAATCGGCTGGCTCATTGAAATGCTCGTTTCACGTGACTAACGCAATCGCGATTAAGTTTGTTAAATGTCGGCGAAGCGCAGGGCTCGACACAATCGCGTGGCTCGTTGAGAAGGACGTTTATGTAGGAGACATCGTTTCAGATATTAAAACGAAGTCGAATTTACAATTTTTCAGTCTTCCTAAATATTAGCAAAAGCATCGTTTAATAATTGCAACAGAAGTTACGACAGATTCTCCTATGATAGGTGGATTCGTAACCAACCTAATCCCCATTCCTTACGACCCGAAGGCATTTCCCAGGCAGAATCACACGCATCGGCGATCTCGAATACCGATTCAGCGGGGCGTGAGACGCCCGGCGAGAAGGCCACGATTAAATCGTCCAATCCATCGAACCGAAGGGTCAGCGACCAGGTTATCGTCTGACAAAGCGTCCCCCGAGCGGCTAATGGATCCGCATCCGGCGGAAATCGCGCGAGACGCCCTCGAAGCCCCGTCGGAGCACCCGTAGAACAGGTGAGAGTTTTCGTCGGTTACGCTCGACATCTGCTCGAACCCTTCTCTTTTTGTCGCTCGCGCATCCAGCTGGCCCCGTTTTTCGTCGCCACGAGTCCTCGATCGTTGAACGATCGTGTCCCATTGATCGCGACACCTGGAAACCTTAGAGCGTGCTCGCGAAAACAATTCCAGATGAAACGTCGCCTCGTACGGTGGCATGGAAACGACAGCCATTAAAGAGGGCAACGACGGTTAACTACGGCGAGGAGAAACTTCGTTAACGGTGGCTCGAAAGTTTTTAGACGCGACCGGAATGCCGTTTCTTCCGGCTCGTAACGCGATCGAGAAGTTCGATCGGTTACTTTCTTACCCCTTGTAATTCGTTTAGGCAAGGGTTGGACTGAACGCGCGGGATATCGGGAGAGACACCTCGGTATGGGGGACGGTGGTTCCTTCCGGGTAATTTAATCCACCGACGATGCAAATAAAGGGAATTGTTTTTCACCGGAGCTACGGCTGCTCTAATTGGCGCAACGTACGTACGTGCGGAATTGAGATCGATGGAAAGGGGAATTAAATAACGAGCATCTTGCTGTCGTTCCTTATGTTTCTCATCCGCGGCTGGGTGGACGCAATGGTATCATAGGATGCGACACGCGAGATTAATAACGGGGTATGATTTTAGTGAAGATATATAGCGGGAGGCTGAACGAATTTTCAGAGACCGAGAAGCAGCGTCATTTCTTGTTGAAAAGATCGCTTCACCATCTCGTACGTTCGCGTGCGACCTCTGCGTTTGTAGGAACGTCACAGAGATGTACATACGAGCTTCAATGGGGACCGCCAGTCAGTTTCATCCGGCAAGTTCATTTCTGCCCCTCGAACTCTGATGTATGCATGAATTCAGGGGCGAGATTTCGGGAAATGGCGGTGCAGCTGCCAAACAAGTTACAAGCGCGCGCTCAGACATGCACATTAGCGAAACAAGGGAGTTCTGCTGGAAATTTCTAAGTCGCTGGAATTACTGAAAATTACCTTATCACCCGTGGAATCAGCTCTGGTAATTTCAAAGGGACGCCAATTAAATTTGTCAAGCGCGTTCGTTCAGATTTTTCCGCGATATCGGAAAGGATTATCTTTCCACGAGCGTCGAACCAAAAATTCCGCGAAAATGGCAAACAGTTGCACGCGATATGTCGGTCAAGCGCGCGTCTGACCAAGCACGCTCCTGTTTCACTTATCTAACCGCGCGTATCGATTCGTTTCCCTCGGCTGACAAGTCGTCGTTTCCACTACTAGCTCGTGGCGCGTTCATCGAGCCGCGGTAGTGGGGAGTCCTTGACTTAATCGCGGGTCGCCCATAAGTTAGCGGTCCCGGGTGCTGGTGACGTCGCGCCGTCGCTTTGCGGCGTCGGTGCTCGGTCGGAAGAGCCTAGCCACCACTTGGAGATACTTGGACCAGACGTGATAAACACGCGGTACTCCGCGATTAACGCGTCACCCCAATTGTCTTCGAGCGAGTCCTCCGCCATGCGAGCGAAAGTTCGCGTTGACTGGAAAAGACGCGTCGAGAACCTTCGTTTAATTTCAGAAACAACAAATAGAAAAGCAATTGGATTTTGCTTACTTTGGTTTCGGTTAGAAAATTTGCCGCAGGCTGTGGCCACTGTGATAGAAAAATGGCAAAAGAGTTGGATTCGATAAAACGTGGTTTGCTATCTGTTCGTCCAGTTTATTCTTCGTTCGATGAAAAATAACGTCGTTATCGAATTTACCTTTTTCGAAATTCGTTTCTAGGTTTCGACTAACCCCTCCTCAGCGACCCTTGTTTGATCTTACAGTTCGAGGGCGCGCTGTTCCTTCAGAAAATTTTTATTTTTAAGCTGCGAGTATTTGCTAATCGTTTCTCGTCGATCATGAAACAATTTAATATTTCAAATCGTCCGACTGCGAGAACAGAAACGGAATTACCTGGAGTAACCCGAGTAAACTCGAGCAGATTCGAAAATTTCATTTCGCTGGAAACTTCCTGGGACAAATTGTGTAATGGCTTGTTAAACCAGTTAGACGTGGCTTTCGCATGCCTCATTCGTGACCGACTGTACGTCGACAAACCGTGAACTTCGGCTACAAGTTGCCTGTATCTTCGCCAACGACACGACGTGCCCACAATACGCCAGACAAGCCAGACTGCCCGTTTATTTCCGTTTCCGTCGCCCTCCCGGAGACGAGACATTTGTCCACGGGTCCCGTAAACTTCTTCAATGAACTCCAACTGGCCGCCTCCCGGCGTTGTCTCGGGAAAGATTGCATTGGCTTGCGTCAAACGCGTTGACCACCGCGGGACAGTTGCGCGGGATGCTCCTCGAGGTGCCTCGCTGCGACGTGTCGAATTAGATTCTCGAGTCGAATGTCAAAAATGTTGAGATCTCGAAGTACACCAAAAAATTTATTATTCCCTCGCAACTGCGATCGAAGTTCACGAAGCAGTTCTCACACGTGCAGACGCACTGAAATTGAAAAACGCCTCTTTTCAGTAAAGGAAGAAAAAGTTCATGCAGGACTGTCTCGCAGCAGACGCGGAACATTTCGACGTGTCCGATGCGTAACGTTCGCGATTCCATCGGAGCAGGGTGCTCTCTCGCAGGGTGGCCGTTCGATCTCTATCGGGGCAGTATATCTCGGAGGTGAAATCGTCGATAATCGAGATTCAGAGAGCGTTATAGTTGGCTTTAATGCCGGGTATTTAGATCGAGGCACGCTGTGTCCCGAACGGCGTCGCGTCCAAGGTCTCGCCTCCTTTTCTCCCTTTCTATCTCTCTCTCTCGACCCTTCTGTTCGCATCGAGCACACGTATTACGCGAACACGAACGCGTTCCAGCTGGATGATAACCGTCGGGACGCCCGGGGCTTCACCTTGACGTGTTCATGCTCCGGTCTTCTCGTAAACTTTCTGGACCGCCTCGCACCCCCTCCGCCCAACCCTTTCTTCGTCTTCCTCTTCGTTACACCGGTCCTGGCTGCCTTTCAAACCTCGAAAATCGATGGATTGCTCGTTGACCTCTCCTTGTTCGCTCGTTTCGCCAGTTCCTCCTTCTGCCTCCGCAGCCCGCCGTGTCCAGCGACCCTTCTTACTCTTATTAGCTCGTATGTTTGTTCGCCCAGCTGCGCTCGCGAGCTCGTTCGAATTGTTGCTTTTTCGTCCGTGCCTTCCCTTTCTCTCTTTGTGTGACGTTTTTTTTATCGCTCCTGACTTTTTCTTCTCGTTTGAAATTGTGTTTGAATCGATGGACCACGAAGATCGCTGCCAGAATCCTTAAAGTTCCTCCGCACGATCGTTTCTCTCCTCAAACCCGAATTCACAATTGACGCTCGAAAGGGGATGAACAATGCCGAATATTCTAAAATACAGCGGAAACGCATTCTTAAATGCGAAACCTTCTTAAACCCCGCAACCAGCTTTCGCAATAGCCTCTGCCTCATTTCCTGTTCTCCTTAATCTTCCTTATTTACCCCTAACCCCATCCCTTGCCCATCATTTCGACCACTCGCCATTCTACGCTCGATAGACCCGCAATTCTTTCCATTTCCACTCTCTGTCGACAATAAAATACATTTAAGCACCCTTTTCGCCCACTGACCCTCCCTCGTTTACCCCCACCCCCAAATGCGCGCTTAACCCTTTGTTATTTTCTCGTCGATGCTTATCCCGTGGCCCTGTGGTCCGTTCACCTTCTCTTCCTCTTTTTTCCCTCTCTTTCTCTCTCTCTCTCTCCCCAGTTCTCGTCCCCTCGTAATTCGCCGTGGTGAAGCTGCAAGCGCCGCATCGTGCTCGATATGCCGGCAGATACGACCTTTTGCGAGATCGGCCCGCTCCTTCCACGGCAGTAATAAGATCAAAAAGCCCGTCACTGCTATACACCGGTGGAAAGTTCCCGTCTCCGCGAGGCATGTCTCGCCCCCTCTTTTAGCCGGACAGGGTTGCTCTCGGTGCAGAAAAACGTGTTGTTGAAGGTGTGCGACGTGGGTCGTTGAATCTGCTTTAGGGAACCGCTCTTTTTATTCGTAATCTGACAAAGAGGGAGAGAGAGAGAGAGGGAGAGCTGGCTGCAATTTAAAAGAACGGATCTCGAGGGTCGAAAAGTGATATTTCGCGGACGTTTCACTCCCACGCGCAGCATTTGTGGTTCGCGGGCAAGTTTTTAAATTCATCGCGATCTCGCGCCACTCGAGCAAGAGAATCGTCAGCTCGCGCAGTCTCGAACAAAAAGTCAACAGCGAGCATGTATTTTTGAAACGCGCCTTGATGTAATTCCAAATTTGTTTGATGTAAATTCCGTCTAAATCTGCGGAGCGCAGGATCGTTCGTCCGTTGTCGCGAAAACCTGGGCCAGTGTCGCAACTGTTTCGCGCGACGTTGACGCGGCTGTCCGCGCGCAAAAGCTGCAAGCTCGCCGCGGAACATCAAAGCGAGGACCGATGAACAGCGAGGCTGCAAAGTGCTACAAAGGATCGTTAACGACGCGAAGTTGAATCGCGCGCGGACGCGCCTCGCTGTTCGGTCACTTCTTTCACTTCGGAAAGGGTTTCAAGCCGTGAAACCTTTGAACGCTTCGGATGGAGTTTCGTTCGCGGGAACAGCGAACTTTCGTTTTTATGGATGCCTCGACTCGCCGGATTTCCATCGTGCCATGCGTTCGCTCTCAATTGCCCCCGAATTATTATTGCTCGTGGAAAAAGGAACCCCTTTCCTCCCTTAAAAGAAATCTTAACTGCGAAAGTTACCCAGTGTTCGCTGCTTAAACGCGATTCCGAGTTAAGTAACTCGGTTTGCGCGGACGCGAACCCGCAACCAAGTCTCGAGTTTAAGCGACTCAAGTTCAACAAACTCGGCTAATCCGTACAAGGCCGAACGATACGGGAGAATTGAACGCGGAGACACGTTACTTACAGAGCCCCATCGGATTAAAGCAAGTACGTGCGCCGCGCTTACGGTCGGTAACGAACGCGTTAGAACGGGTTCGGCAAAAATTCAGCTACAATTCCACGGAACGAGATTACGGTAATTACCTGCCACGAGGAGCAACAGTTTCATTACGGATAAGGCTGCGCGTGCATCCGGTGCCCGCCGCCTCTCCTTCGCCACCCTCCCCGTCGTTTCGTTCGTTCTCTCTCCGCCCTCTTCACCGTCTCGTCCCGCGACTTCTGCGCTTTCTTCAGCGAAGGAACTGTCCTCGCGATGGCTCCTTTCGCGCGGCGCATTCTCCGCCTGTGCCCCCCGGAGGAACCGCATTATCATGCGTCAGCGGTGAACGCGGTCTTTCCCGCGCGAGCGTTCTTGCTACAGATGCCGCGGTGGAATTTTAATGAGATCTTATCCGACGTCTCGGTGAATCTAATTAAGCGTCGCCAGCGCGGTGACGGGCGACCGGATGGATCGTTGATCGCGGAAATTTCTAGGAACGCGGGCGAAATCGATATCGAGCTCCCGTCGAGGATCGCGGAGCAGGGCGAAGTGGATCGCGTCGGTCCGCCAGGGTGGTCCGAGAGGGTGCAGCCCGCCTCGTTGGCTGTCTCGAGTTTCGATTCCGCGTTCGTCGGGACGGTCGAAGCGTGTACGATAAAATGTCGTGGACGATGCGTCGCGTCGCGTCCGCTTTCGACTCGGTTGTCGTTCGCAGTTTCGCGGCGTCCTGGATCGAAAGTATCGCAGCGGTGAGTAATTATTGCGTTTCGCTGCACTTGACATCGATACCGTAAAAGTAACGGGAGCGCTGAAAATAAATGGGAGGCCGCTCCATGGAAATAGGGAAGGTGTAAATAATGAAAAACCTCGTCGAACTTGTTTCCCTTCTTTCGAACGGCTGAGCGCTCGCGGCAAGATTAATTGCTTTTTAATCACCGAACGCTTCGGAAAATGGCCCGAGAAAGTTTATCCACGTTCTCGCGTGGCAATTACTCGGAGGTAATTATTTTCCTGTAAGGGGGCGCTTATTTGTTTCCTCTCGCTCGTGAAAATTTCCTTCGAGACGCAAAATAATGACTCCCGCCAGCACTTTGCATCTCGTATTTTTTCTTTTTATATCTTTCCCCTTCTAAATGCGTAATAAAAATAATGTAGCGCATAAAACGTAATCTACTCGTACGATCGCTATAAAATGTTACTCGATCGAATTATATCGAAAACTTGGTACGATGTCTTCTCGAACGAGTTGCGCCATTAAGAGCGTCGAAGGCGAAGTTGATTAACGTCTAAGCGTATTTAGGCAGGTACTTTTAGCACGTTCAACCGGTGCTCTCGACCCGTTTTCATCTGGCGAGTCAATGCTAATTCACCATAATTACCATTTGAATTTTTCGTAGCTCCCTCGATTTCATTCGAATAACGATCCGAGGACGCGAAAAAGAGGAGACGAACGAAGACGCTTCCCTTATCCCAGCAGTTTCTTACTTCGCGTAAAAGCGTTTAAATTCCAGCAGATTGCGACTCTAAGCGGCTTATTACTCAACGTTCTTCGATACCAATCAAAGAGAATCCCGTTCCTTGTCCCTCTCGCTTTGGTCGTCTCGATGCAAGCTCGTTAAGTTAACTGCGTTTCCTGCGCGGAACGGCATTAACTCTTTCTTGCGATCCATCCTCCTTGATGCACCTTCCACCCCGTTACTCGCCGCGAATTTTCGCCCATTAATCCGCGCGCGCCTTTTGATCCGTCGAAATTTACAAGTTCCACAAGGCGATCCTAATAAATTGCATTTCGGAGTCGCAACGAACCGGAAGACCTGATCCTCTCTTCGCGATTCTAATTTACGATTTTGGTAAATCCAATTCCCTACAACTTAGATGATTCTCGCTTTTTTAATAATTAATACATTTTTAACAACAATAGAGAAAGTATCGCTCGCAAACGCTTCGGCAACGCTCTTCCGCGTAACGCGACTTTAGAATTGCAACAAAAATTCCTCGGTTGAGTACGGCATACTCCATTACTTTGGGCAGCCGGAAAAGAGGAAGAGAGGGAAAAAAAGGGGGGAATAATCATAGATAACAGGATTCCACGATGATACGTCCGGTGCGGGATTTGAAATGGAAGGGAACGGCTAGGGAAATGGCATTTTCCTGGGAATTTTTTCGGGATTGGTGGGTGGTCGAGCACGTCCACGTACGTGTCCATTCGCGACGTGAATTTGCCTGGCTTTAAAGTACTTCCACCGGTCCAATTTTCCGCAAGAATGTGACACGTAGCAATCTTGGTAACCTCCGGGCCCCGGTGCACGATTTATTGGCTACCGAGTGTACCTTCGACGATTTATCTTCCTTCCCCCTCCGCTGCCCCCTCCCCCTCCCCGTTTCGCCCTTATTTCCTTCATACAACATCCTCCTTCTTTTTTCCACCTCCCATTCCCGTCCATTCTCCTCTCTCGTCCTCGTGCTTTTCCTTTTCTCCTCGTCTAACCTTTTCTTCTTTTTCTTTTCACCCTCTACTCCCTTTCTGTCTCCTCCTCGTCGCGCTCGTCTTTTTCTACCCTCCGTTTCTTGTTAATACCTCGTTCTTTGTCTCCCGACGTTTCTTCCCCGCGTATGTACGTACTTTTTGCCAGCTTCTCGGTTTCATTTATTTCCCAGTCTTTCCCTTTGTCATCTCGCGCTGGCTTCCCCCTTTTTTTCCTTCCCCCTCGCCCACGATTTCTTCCAGGCTTCCCCCTCGCGTTTCTCTCTCCTCCAAGCGCTCCTCTTCCCTCCCCTTCTCCGTCGTTCTCGTTTCTTCGTGCCTGTTTACACGCGTTTCATAATTTTCCGCCATTGTCCCCGTGTTTACTTTGCAACCTCCGCTAACTTTCTCCGGCGCTCCTCGCTTCTTCCGCGCGCCGCAGCGCGACCTTTTACTTTTTGCCGCCAAGTTTCTCTCCTGCGCGCCGCCTTCGCCTGCACGACGCTCCAACTGCCGCGGCTGTTGATTAATTGAGAAACATTCGATTAATTTATTTCCGTCTAGGCACGTTAGAGTTATGGCCTGCACAAGCAGCAGCGTTTTTTGTAAATCGCTACGAAGGTACACCATAAACCACCAGCGCGTGTACGCGACTAATAAACTTACACGAAACTGTCCAACTGTTCGCTCGAATCAATCGCAACCCCTTACACGACCACACGGTATCTGCGCGCCAATCCTTTCGAAAACTTTCATTCGACCCATCTTCGTCAGTAATCCGACACACGCTGCAAACTCGCGTTACCTTATTCCAAACACCCCGTTCCGGTGTCCCGCCCTCGTAACCATCCCCTCGAACTCAATTTACCGAACCCGTGTCCGAAACTTCGATACTCGTGAACCACGAGCATGAACGCGCGAGCGCGATGCACCGCGGATAACGTCGACGGACCTTGACTCGTCCGATCGAACGCGCAGCGGAACAATTAAACTTCCGGTTCGCGCGGCGGTTCGTTCCATCACCGGAACAACCGAGGACGCGCTTCGTGTCGCGTTCGCGCGGCGCGGATTTCCAAAAATGTCCCCGTCCAGGTGGAAGAGAAATGGCAGCCGTAGCCATGGGCTGAAAGAAGCGGGCAGAAAGCGGCGGATTCGAAGGTGCGGCGCGGCTTGTCCCGGGCCGCAAAAAGTAAAGAAAACGGAGGGTCTGCAGGTGTAACGCCCGCAGCGACCGGGGTGATAAAATGCGCGCGGACTCTCGATGCGAAGAGGGCCGGAGAATCCTTTCGCGATGCCTGGGGCTCGATAAAAAATGCAGTGATCACGTTTCGGCAGAGACTTTGGAATCTCCAATCTGCCTGCGCTTCTCCGATTCGCAATTCGCGCCCCTCGTACATCCTCTGCCCCCCATCCAGCCCCACCCTCCCTCGCGCCAGTGTTCTTCTCGAACCGATCGAGATCGTTCGGACGATGCGATGCAACCGTCGAGGAATTGTATCGGTCATACATCGACGCGTTGCGGACCGTTCGTTTCGCGGTGTTGTTTGAATCGACGCGATTTAATTCGATAACGCGAATCGACCGAAAGAAGTGTGGAGAACAAACGAATCGGTGCGACGCGGAGAACGTTGGTCCCGAAAGTCGCGAAAATGTTGGCAGTAAACACGAACGCGAAGATCGATGCGCGATTAACAGTCGAATTCTCTTCGAGTCCCTCGCGAATGGAACTCTGCCCCAGCGTATAACAGAGAAAATTGTTTCGATGTTATAATGAAGAATTATGCCTTCGAACGAGTCGAGCCCGAGCGAATGCACGGCGCGCCATTGTTCTCGATTAGAAATTAAGTTGATAACAGGGGCTGATTTGTTAATTTGAAAGTGCGATTGCTGGCCGGCTATGGAAATCGCGCCGCCATTCAAAGCTGCATAACGCGAACTGCATTCAATGCATATTTGAACGATCCGAAACGCGTTTCATCGACGGCTGACCAATTATGCCCTCGCGTGGATTAACAATCGCCATTGTCTTACGATATTTAACTATTATTTCGCTGTGTTTGTCTTTTTTTTGTCATTTAATTCCATGCAACACCGCTCCCTCGCGGGGTCGCGGTTCCTCTCTCGCAAACTTGAGCGGAATAAATTAGAATTCATAACGAGCTTCACCTTGCTTCCCAGAAAGAATCGCACTACGTATCTTGATTTCTTCGTTCCAACTTGGAGCACTTCTTTCCTTAGAGAATGTGAACCTGGCGATAGTTATAAATTCTCTGCCTTTCTGTCGATACCAAATTCATAGAACGTTAGTTCGATGATGAATATGAAATTTGTTATTTTGGCGTTAACGAGGAGTTCGCTAAATCCTTCTCAATCTTAAGTATGAAACAGCATTAATTAATTGGTGCTTCCGTTGGTTTAAGGAACGTGAAAATGGAGTTTCAGTGGTATTCCACTGGTTCGTTCCACGCACAGGCAATTTAAATACATCAGATAGTCGAATAAAATAAGCTAAACAGGCGGAAGCGAAATATGAACCGCGAGGAGACGGATTATTCGCGGAATCTTCATGGATCGCGAAACCCCGAGTCGGGCTCAAAGAACGACCAGCATTCGATAGGCAGGAACGCGCTTTCCCGTGGCTGTGCTTCGCCGCTGAACGCAGTGAATTTCTCTTCACAGCTGCGGAGAATTTCGAGTCGATGAGATCGAAGCAGCAGCGAGACGCGAGCTGAAAACGCGCGGCCGTCCTCATTGAAGGCTACTTAAAACGACCATTGAGCACTCGTCGCGGTGCTCGAATTACCCACAACAGGTGGCTCGCAAGTAAGTACCTAATCCGTCCGATTCCCCGTTATTCCGCAACGAGTCGATTGCCCCCGACGCAAAAGCCAATCGCTGATTACGCTCGCGGAAACGAGCCCCCTTCTCGATTCAACTTCTCCATTTTCCCCCTGCTCTTTTGTTCAATGGTCGATTTAAGAACTTTCGTCGAAGGATTGGAGACGATGGCAGGTTGTCAATGCGTGCTGGCTGTTGGTTGCTCGAATCCGTACCACGTTTCACGTAACAAATTTTTCTGACGCAACGACTATTAATATTCATTAACATCCCCAAAGTATCAACAGCTACACGCATTATCGACACTGACCGAACGTTCTCCAAGTACGCAATGAACTCCGTTACTCGAAACACCTGCGCACAACCATCCCCAGTTCCCTCGCGCGTCCAGAACCGACACAGCCAAAGAACCGCGTGTCGCCTCGACGATACCGCGATGCGAAGACGATGGTCACGGTGATAGCATGTAATGTTCTACGCGCAGCTCCGTCAATACGAGCGCAACATCCGCAACTCCGGGCGGCTGGCAGTGCAGCAAGTGCCTGGACGAGATGCGACTGATACAGAGGTTAGCGATCAGCGGACTCCTGTCCGTGATACTGATCGTCCTCCTGACCGGGACGTTCGTCACTCGCCGCGACCTGGCGAACGCCGTCGAGCGCGGCGTGGCGCCGGAAGAGCGGAGCGAGCAGCAGGTGAACCCCGCCTGGGTGCAGAGCAACGTGATCCCTGGCCAGGACGAGCCGAAACCGGACGATAAGGATCGACGAGTGGACTTCAGGCGCAGACAACCGGAGCCGTCCGCGGTTGGAACCCCGCCGGCGCCGCTCCCAGGCCCCTACGTCATTAAACCGCCTAATCCACCCCTGGATGACGTGACTAATCAGCGCCGCGAGAAGATCAAAGAGGTAAGCGGTCCTACCGTGTCTGATCTCGTTCTCTGTGTCTCTGTCTCTCTATCTCTCTCCCTCTCTCTCTCTCTCTCTCTGTTTGCCTCTCTTTCTCATGTTTGGCTAGCTCCTGCTCGCCAGTTTCGCGACGATAATTACTGGTGTACGTTGGAGTACTGCCTCCTCGGGTGGATGCGAAAGGGTGTGATTTTGGCGCGAAGGTTTGACGTGTGAGAATCAGGATAGAGTGGTTGAGGCTTGAACGAGGAGACTCTACGCGTTAGTTTGAGATTAAAGACAACTAAGGTTGTAACGAGGTTAACCTAAGGGTTGCCTAATGTCCGTGTCGTTTCGAGAGGTCTGTCGCGCGATTAGGTGTATAAGTCTTGCGATCGTGAAAACAATGGAACGCCCTCGCAGTCTCAGAGGTAAGACGCACGTTACAGGTGCAACCGTCAATTTTTCACTCGGTTCGCCGTTTTCAAGCCACGTTACCATTAGATATGTCGCAAGTAAGCGTCTCTGGGATGGTCTCAGTCCATCGGAAGGCATCGCCAACGGGAGCGAAGGAGAGGTAAGTCGACGGTGTCCGTCGGAGGGCAAGCAGCTTTCTCCTCGTTGAGTCTGTACGCGAGTAATTGGATAAAGGTGAGTAATCTCGGTTCTCGGCTTCTCTGCTCTTAATACACGTAATCTTCGGGACGGTTCCAGCCCCGATATAACTGAAATTATCCGTCATTTTGTGATGCAGTAATTGAAGCCTTGCCGCGGCCTGGAAACGTTCATTTCGGATACTGGCAGTGATTTAACGATTACTTAATTTCCTTGTGGCCTGAGCTTTAACGTCCTCCCCCCTTCCCCCCCTGTTCGAGAGAATCTTTCCAACAGAAATCGCGCTGCCTCTTGCGAAACTGCGATTTTTAATACGCGATTCCTTATTTTACTCCTCCCGTTGAAATAGGATAAAACTTGCCATTTCCTGTCCCGTCTATTTCTTTCATGAATTTGTTTAACCATTATTAAAACGTGGAATTTTTCTTTATTTACTTAAAGCAACGTCTTTCGTGAAATTCGCAACGTAATCCGCTTCCACTCGTATCGCGATTGAACGTTGACGCGCGACCGCAATTATTTCATTGGAACACGAAATTGTCGAATTCAAATATTATTTCATCTTCGGTTAAATTTAAATTGAATTCCGCGCGAAATCGAAAACGGTTCGAACGCAAATTTCAATGGCCGGCGCCCAGGTTCACCGAGCACAGCGGAACGATTCGATGACTTTTCCATCGAGCCCCGCGACGACGCGGCGCATCAAAAAGGGCGGAAATTAAAGAGAATCACAAAGGGAAATCGATGAATCCTTTGTCACGTCGGGCTTGGCCAATCGCCTGGCTGCGTAGAAAACGGGAACACGGGGATGAAACGAGACAACGGAGAAAATGACACGGAAAACCGACGGGGATAGTGGATTAGTCAAACGTAATTTCGCGCCCGCTCCAATTTTACGTGCTATTTCGATCCGCGAAAGTCGGTTCTGACCGTGACTGACGGACGAAAAATTCGAAACCGGATGTTTAGCGAATTTCCGAGTCGTCGATTAATTATTCGCTGTACTCCGTTTCTGAATACCGCCTTCCAGTGATACCAAGTTTCATCAACCTGACAAAATGCATAAAAACTGTATCTTCCAAAAGACAAAGCGTTAAACATGAAATTTGACAAATCTATCGATGGAAAAATCGGAATTGAACCTTTCTTTCCGCAAATTGACCGTGGCGACGTAAATAAATCAGCCACGGCGAACATCGTGACCCAGCTCCCGGCTGAGACGGTGCATCGCGCGGAATCGAAGTCACGAACACCTCTGAACGCCGTATCGCGCGTAATTAATTTAGCAAAGAGTAGTAAACTGGATATCCGTGATAATTCCGTTCCCGCTACGCGAGATCCCCGCGATAATGAGTCAATCACGTTAAGGCCGTTCGTTACTCCGACGTAACCGCCACCCCTTTGGAGCCACGCGCAGACCCCGTGTCCTCCCAGCTCCGTCTCTGTCTGTCTTAATCCCGTGTCTCCGCGCCTGTAAATCTATTTCGACCGATCGATTAACGTCGCCCGTATCAATCCCTTCCGGGCGATGGATTTATCTGGAACTACATTTGGTAATTGAAAACCGTGGATACGCGAGTGGCCCACGGCCGGGTGCGAATCCAATCGACGGAATCTGGGCTCAAACCAAACACTCGAAACGAACCGCGGCTGTCCTAGGTGATTTTTAGATGAATTCGCAAATGGAAAAGGGGGTTTCCGCGGTATTTCGCGAGATTCGCTGAGGGTGCCAGAGGGCCGCCTACTGGGGTAGGTTAATTTAGGCGAATTGGCTTGTGGATTCGAGTGTTAAAATATTTCCTATGCTGTAATCCTCGAACATCGCGCTAAATTATGTAAATTCGATCCAATCTCACCTTTCGCTTTCAATAATTACGTTTCTATTCATTCATTCCTACAAATTACTGTTTACGAATTAAATAAAAGTATAATTGAACTCGAGAAGTCACAATCATTCAAACTAGAAAAAAAAGGGATAAGAATCTTAAAAACCATACCAGGATTAATATTCTCATTACCCAAAGTGTTACAGAAGTTTAGCACTCGTTCAAGATGTAGTAGCTATAAAATTCCGTTAAAAATTTTATCAGATCTTTCCTCAACCCCTTCTCCCGACCCGAGGCCCCCGTCTTCGAAATTCCCAAGCAAATCTGCCGGTCTCCTTTTTTCATCCCCCGTTTCCCTAGTCTAACAGCGTACTATTTTTACGATCGTAGAATATAATTAGTTCTGTAATTGGATCCCTGGGGAAACACGGCCGCGTTGGCCGCGAACGTTTCACCCCACCCCCTTGGGTAAGCCCGTCGTGGTACCTCGGAACATAGTTCTGGGGCGCGCAGTTATGTACGGGGGCTTATAGATCTCGACCAGGTTGGCGGCGGGGCGGCGGTGTACACATCGTTCATTCCGAGCGGCGCAATTTGCCTCGCGAGTGGACTCGCGTAATTCACGAAATGGGTAAACCGCGTTCGGAATAGATCTCGATTTACCGTTCGCGCTCCATCTTGAATGGGTCCCGGTTACGGCGATCGCGCGAATAAAAACGCGCCTCGTTTAGGTTGCTCCCTGGTAATTCGAACGTTCCGATCGTTTTGAATATAGATTGGTCGTTTAAGGGGGAACGTGCCCCGGAACCGGGAAAAGTCCTCGTTTCTCGGGAGGATTTCTGTTTTCCTTCGCGGCTAGGACCGCTTAAAATACTCGCTGGTCCATCTATTTGCGTCGATACACGGATTTTATTTCTCGCGACTTGGAATATTTATGCAAGGATACCTGCGGATAGCTTGGTCGAGAGTTGTGTTCGTTTTTTCGAACGTCAGAGTGTTAGTGCACGAATCCGCGTCTAGAGTAGATTTTCAATTACGACGCGCATCGATCAAAGTTGTTTATCCAATCACTTTGGGGAACAACAATCAGAGAAATTTCGACCGGTCTCTCTGACCCAGATTTCACCGGGAACGTCTCTCTAGAACCGAAAGCTCGGGCAGCTCGGCTCGAATGGCGTCAGAATCGATTCCACGCGACGTCGATCTGATTACATCGGCCATAAGCGGCGCGTTACTCAAACGATCGCTAATCCCGACGTATATTACGGATCGCGCTTTAAACGTTGCCACTAATTATTGCCACGCACGCAAATCGTATATGTTAACATCACTCTGTACCCGCGAATATACTGTTCCGCGAATACACTGCGGAAAATTCGTACGTCCCTAAACAACGCTGTTTCCCAAGCGCGTGCATTCATTTCCGCTTCACATTTAAATGCTCACGGACACGTATGAGATTATAAGAATCGCTCTACGACGAGACATAATTCAAATAGTGAAATAGTGAACCATGCAACCATTTATATCCACCCTGAAAGTATTTGAATTCCACGTTTCGGACTCTCTTTGACTCGATAAGGGAGCGTACGTTCGAATTTATGAAGCTGATAAAAGAAAGAAGGAACGTATCTGGAAGTTATAAAATTTAATACGAAACTTCGCGCGAGTCGCGGATTCCATATATTTGTACTCTCGCAGAGGAACAATCGATGTATCCAGGAGAGAGAGAGAGAGCGCGTACGCTTAAAGGGAGGCGCTTCTTCGACGGTGATTACCATTTCCGGTGGCGAGGACGGGGCTGAGGGCGCGCGATGATGTTCGAACGAATGCACCTTCCGACAAAGTCGCATTGTCCGCCGGGTGAACGGGTCGGGCACAATGGGAGCGGTTCCTTTTAATGAGACGCTGGTTAAGGGAGAAACGATAGACGGCGGAAGGGACCAAGGGTGGAGAACCAAGTACAGGGTGTTCCACAAACTGTAAAACCGAACTTGAATCCGATCTCACGGATACAGGCTAAAGACATTCCGCGAATTGAACGAGCATGGGAGTCGTTGAAAAAATGATTTTCACTCGATTTCACGCAAAAATGTTCGATCCGTTTGCCCCGAGCGAAAAGTTGATTCCGAGAAGACCTCGAAACGTTCAACAATTACAAGAGCCAGTATCCAACTACGCAAACAAGAATCTAACTATCCCATCAAACTGAAGATTTCCAGTCTACTGAGCCCAGAAAACGAACCCAAACCGTTCCACCTCCCCTCCTTTCAAGGATTTCCAAGCCGTTTCACCCTCGTTCGCCCTCGACGACACGGCCCTCCGACCGTGCCTGGGCCACGCAAGACAGCCGGTACACACCAGGATCGGTCGTGCACAAAGACAGGAACGCCTAAGGACAGAGAGGAATCGTCTCGCGAGCTTTCATTCACAGATCGGAGAATAATATCCTGGCGGAGAGGCGAGGGTATCGCTCGCCGAGCGAAGAATAATTCTCGCTATTAGCCTGAAGCGGCACAATGCACGCGACCCGGCCCCGCCAACAATAAACAAAGACGTAATTATGGCACACCTCCGGAGGGTCGTCGTCGGTGTAGAATTCCGGTCTTAGCGTCTTTCGCCGTCCACCCCTCGCGTCTACCCTCCACGGTCGATCCAGCCGAGGGGAACAGGTATAGCGCTCGCAGTCTACCCTAATTCTCGAGGTGTCGCCCGTAAGCGGTGTCAGGCGTCCGAGACGCGCGTAATCTCGCGTTCCCATGCCGTTCAGACTCTCACGGCTGCCGTTGCCGAGCGGAACCGCGCGCCCAACGTGTTCCGCGGGTGCTCGACGGTCCTCTGGATTGATTAAACCGCGCCTGCGATAGGCGTTTTAGAGGATTCTCGTCGCGAAGTGCCGGGGACACGTTCTGACCCGGATGACTGCGGCTGTTGTGTCAGCGCGCTCTGTGGTTCACGCTGTTGCCGCTGAAAATTTCAGTCCGACGAACTTTGGAAATTCTCGATGATCGATGCTTCGGTTCTGGCGGTCGTGGGGAACGAAATGTTGGCGTTCGTGCGTTTCGAGGACCGGTTTCTAACTTCCAACGCTTCCTCTGGGGCGAGAACGAAGATTGTCGCGTCTATGCGTATCCGCGTTGCATCTCCGAGGATTTTTGAAGCTAATTTTACGTTGAAAGGGTAGAAAAAAGTGGCAGTTGTTAAACTAAACTCATTGAGTTATTCGTAACTTTCGTTTAAACGCGAAATCCGTGACGCTTTAGAATGGAAGGCTGTTATTACAACAGTTGGCGAAATGTATGCGACACGTCGAGGAGTGGAACGATAAGCATTTTATAGTTCAGTGGTTTAAGTTCTAGTAATTGCTGGGTATGTGTATACCGGTTAGTACTAATCAGAGCTAGAATTTATTGCCTAGAAAGTGAACATTGTATGTCGTACTAGCTCTGGTTTGCCGCTTGTGGTGTCGGAGAATGTTGGACTTTCGGATCTGTAGGATATATACAATGGCGTGTTCAGTATGTTACAAGCAAGACACGAGTGCAGTATAGTTGTTCCGAACTCGTACCACGTGTATATGTCAAGTCAAGAGTTAAGCTGAATTTGTACAGCGGTGGTCAATTGTTCTACAGGAAACACACAGTCTGCTTTCAGAACTGTGATTTATGTACAATAATAATGTAGGATTAGAGATTTTAGCTTGGTTTTGGTTTACTTAAATTAGAGATAAGAAGATTCACAACCGACAAAAATCATGCAACAAATGAAGTCAAGTTTCTGGTCCTAGGGTAGCTCGAAGCGTTCCTATTCTTGGTCGTTCGTTACATGTTCTGTCATCAGTTAGAATCGTACGATATTTCCTGTACGACCGCAGCATTCTGCTGGTGCCTCGCAATCTTCCAACGATCCAGCGAAGACATTTTTAACGAACACAGCCGAGTACTTCTGAGCCAGTGGGACGCGACAACAATCCCATAGAACGAAGGGAGAAAGGGAAAAGTTCGCAACAAGGCGTACAGCTTCTTCTTTCGTTCCTTCGAACGCGAACAGACTAAAATTGTATACCAGCTTGCGACCCGTAAACAGAAATGAAATTCAAGAAGTGTCTTTTATTAAAGAAGTTCCATCCACGATAATTCCTTAATACGAACAAACAGGCGTCGGAACAATTTCTGTTGCAATTTTCGCGGAGTTAATTCTACACAGAATCGTCATACTCTCGACTAATTTTTGATTGGAAATTAAAACGCTTTCCAATCGTTCTTTGCGTTCTTCGTCATTTCCAGATGAAAAACATTATTGTTAACAAAGGATGTACGATATAAAAAACAAAAAACGCATCAGCGTATATTCCGCAATAGAAACGACATTGGCAGAAAAACATTTTCCTGTTTTGTGGCGGAGCCGAAATTCCATATATCGTCGGGTATAATCCTGTCCGAATTTCCACCCTTATCGGAAACGCATAAACCGCGCGAAGAGTAACCGGAAGAGGGATACGGTGATTCCAGCATTCTTCTGCGCGACTGCGAAATTTAATAGAGCCAGCGAAATTCGCGCGATATTTCAGCGTCGAGGGAATCATAAAACGT
The DNA here is from genome assembly GCA_963969225.1 of Xylocopa violacea. Taxonomy (NCBI): domain Eukaryota; kingdom Metazoa; phylum Arthropoda; class Insecta; order Hymenoptera; family Apidae; genus Xylocopa; species Xylocopa violacea. The sequence goes on from CAXAJV010000014.1 coordinate 17,806,538, forward strand.
GCGAGCCTTTTACGAGAAACCAGCGGCTGTTTAAATGGCTTTGCGATCTCGATCTTGGACCAGGTTCGACCACCGCACCGAAAAATATCTCCAGCTATGCTTCTAAGTAGAGTATCTTGTAATAAAGTGAAGAATTTGCGGTAGAAAAGAAATAGAAACGATCAGATTCTAATTTATTGCAATATAATAATTGAACGTGTCATCGATACGAGAATAGAGGAAAATTTGATAACAATACAGGTAGAGAAGCCAAAGCAAAATGGAGAAAGAGATGATACGTGGGCGGGGAATGAGAAACGGAGAGAATAAATAAAACTAGAGGTGGATATAACACAAAAGAGAAAGCAAAGGGATAAAAACGCAATAAAGAAGGAATAGAGGAAAAAGTAGAGAGGCATGGTGGGGTAGATACACTCGAACGTTATTCGAGAACCAAAGCGTTGGAGGAAAAGAGATTTATGCGCACAAAGGGAGGAAAAAGTAGGAACAGGTACAAATTACAAAAGAATGGAAAAAGGCAGCAAAAGAGGAGAAGAATTTATGAAAACAGAGAAACACATTTTTCTACATTCTCCGATAGCGAAACAAAGAGCTTGAAAAATAAGAGAACAACTGTAGAAACAATGAAACTTTCAAAGGAAGTTTCGGCATGTTTAGTCCAGCAACAGCGATCCGATACTTTTTAAAATAATAGTTCTCTTAGTGGCTCGGTGCTGTTAAACGAAGATAGCGTTACAGAACTAGCAGATTGACGTACACGCGTCGATAAAAGAATTCAGAAAAATTGGCATAGCGTGGAGCAGAGGTACAGGCATAAGCACGGAACGAGCAGGAGAATGGGACGGTGAACGAGAATGGCCGATGCCAAATCTCGCGAACTCGCTGTAGGACGCGGTGCGCTGGTGCCTGGCCAGGGTCTGGCAATAAATAACGTAAATTGAAAACTGCAGGAAATAAAGAGAGGGAATAAAACCGCAGCCAGGTTAAGTACAGTTGCACGTGAATATCGGTGGATCCAGTTCCTCCTCGGCGAACCTGCGCGTGTGCGAGCTCGCGTTCGTTTATGCGAGCGATCACTCGACCAAGGCGACTACCAAAGCGGATATCTGCACCCCGCTGCACCGCGACACTTCAACGATTTTACGTACTTTGAACGCGGTCACGTTCCGTTCCGATTGATTCGAACGATCGCGCGGAGAGGGCCGTCCCGCGTTTCGGCTGGGATTCATTTGATTTCGCCCGATGAAAAGCTCGATTTTTATTGGCCCGTCCTTTGGGAAGGCAATATATATTTGGAGGACAGGAGGGCGCAGCGCAGGGCCAAATGAATTCCGACGGAAACGTTTCCTTTTTTTGTCCGTCCGCGTTGTCGTGCCACGCGAACGAAACCCCGAACGTGAAGCTGTATCTCTCTGCGAATGAACTTCACGAACCATCGAGAAGCTAGCTTCCCTTTCCCTCGATGAAACAGAAGGAGTGGGGGAGGTGGCCTTGAACAGTTCAAACCAATGCAGTGCAGTATAGTCGAGCGCTTTCCGTGCTGCGCATCGATGGCAACGTAAATAGTGTCCCTACTCGTTAATCGGAAAATTTCCTAATTCTCTCTTCACGATTGTAGGTGTTGTTGATTTTTATCATTAGGGGATAGACAGGCTGAGCGATCTGAGTATTTCGGTGCAACGATTAAACAACAACGGCCTGTCCCAGCGCGAGTTAGCGCGGAATTATTTGTGGGGAACGTCGGTTCGGTAAATAGTTGGTAGTTGATACGTCAAACAGACGCTATTTGTCGCGATCATTTGTCAGCAGCGACAATTGGTCGATCTATCGTGTGTACGCTTAGCGAACGAGCCTTGCTAACGGATGTTTACGCGCCGAATTATCCACGCGGACGTATGATTTAAAAGTAGCAGCTTTCTCTTAAAATCGTGCCGTAAATCAGTCGAGACGCAACGAGAATTATTGCCAATGGCGTTAAGCCTGCATTTCGTTAAGGATTGCTAAATCCATGGCAAACGGGACATTAAAAAACAACTCCAAACTTTACCTAACACGAGAAAAAACGAGCACGCGAAAGGACGCATGAAAATCGAAAAGGATCGTGCAAAAACGGCTCTCATCGCATCATCGTGGAAAAATCGGTACATCGATGAATCGATTTTCGTCGATCGACTCCTGTACGGAATCGAATTACACGGTCACCGATTCCTGATGCATCGTTCCGCGCATAGCCGCGTTCGCAACGCGCGTTTCGCAGGACGCGGCTCGTCCGCTTTTTTTTTTTTTTTTTGCCCCTCCCCTCTCGATTTTTGCGTTTTATTTAACCCGCCTGCGTGCATGGCCAATCGACCAACGCGACGGCGGCCATTTCTCAGCGCTCATATTTTTCGAGCCCCTCTTTCGTTTGTTTATTAATGGAAACGCGCGCACCTCGCCGTCGCGCTCCCTCGGAAAGAAATGCCGCCTTCGAATGGCCCGCGATGCCTCCTCGTGAGCTTATTCGA